>OY979696.1:41688160-43156658 GCA_963855945.1 Thereva nobilitata | reverse complement strand
ATTATCTTTCCATTTAAATCTTGGTTTACCTCTTTTCGTCTTTCCAGTTGGTTGCTTTCAAATATGCCTTTTATAAATTCTGCTCTCGCACAATCGTTCCAGCTGACGTAGATATTATGTTCCTTGATATTTGATGAAGACTTTGTCCTCTTCCTATCTGCTAGTTTTTCAATGCGTGGTTCATCACTCTCCGAGAGGGTCTTATATAGTTCATTTTCGCATTTTCCTTCCGAAGTTTTATGATCTTTTTTTATGTGATAAACTAAGCTTAGGTATTAGTCAGTTACGTCGTTCGCGTCATGGTGCAATGTGTAGAAGGGTTAGTTAGAAGGATAGAAGAGAATAGGATATGTTAGGGGGTCTGGGGGTGCTGAAGCAGATGGTGATAAAAAACCCACAATGATTTTGTACGAGCTCAGAAATACTAACTACAGGGAAGATTATTCCACAGTCGAGTTGTTCTACTTATAAACACTACTATTATTGTATAGTATAGTGGCCACATTCTTACGGTGGTTCAATGAATCTATGGAAACGCAAAATGGTTTGATGGCGCGACTTCCACTTTTTCGAGCCACGATAAGGCTATTTCGAGGCATCAGCTCAAATAAAGGAGGTGTGTTAAAGGCGGAGCTGAATGTAAGATTTACAGATTATATCTCGGGCTGCTGATTGATGGAGGGAGGAACTTGATCTCTTAAGAAATTCCAGACATTAGAATTTGGAATATTTGGTCATTCCATTTGCACATCCTCCAAGAATGTTAAGGGATGATCAGTTTTTTGAGCTTCCTTTTGGATGCGTTCAACTTAACACGATTCTTCCTGCTCCAATCAAAAATTCGTTGTTCCTGTTGATTGAATTGGACATTAGTTGTTGATTATGAAGACAAGGTCTGGCACGTGCTTGGCTTAGACTGCTCGCACACTACATACAATTTCATCAGAATTCGCACAAATTCTGATGCAGTGTGCGAGCAGCCTTACATTGTCATAAGAATAACGGTGGGTTTACAGAATTTTTTACAACTCATTTGTTACGAGTTTTAAATGGAAAAACTCAATGGAAAACTCGAAACAGATGACTTGAAACAACTTCTGTAATGCCACCTCTGCGAATTGGATTCGAGGCGTTTGAGAGAAGGTAGATTATCAAGATTAGCAAATATAATAATAATGAATGAATTGAGCTCTGGAGGACACCGGCAGATAATTGTAGTAATATCTGAAACTATCTATATTTGCAAGGTTCCACTTTTGTACTATAGGAAGCTTCATATTCGCTGGTTCTTTTTTTAGGTTTACCAGCGCGTTAGTTTAGTCATGGGCATTTCTGAATAGAATACCTCATCCGCAAAAACTATGTGCGTGTGGGTTGATTCTGCGTTTTAATTTGTCTGCTTGAAGCTTGCCCGATAAAGTAGTCACCCACAATGGCTAATTAGAACCATAAGAAATTGATCTTCCAAAATTTTTACTGTGCAATTTTTGTAATAGATTGTATTAAATTTTTCAGGTCTTGCCATCTCATCCTTTGCCAGCGCACATTCAGTTTCCAACACAGTACAGTCAATTTGGCCCATTAAGCCCGGCTCAGGTAGCAAACAAACATGGTCATTATGCACCCGCGAATATATGGTATGGAGAATAAGCAAAAACCGAGTGAGTCTTTGATGATCAAGCAATTTTTTAATGTGAATTACTATTTCTAAAAAATAACAAATTTATTTATGTACATTTTATATATTCCAGAAATTTAGTGAACGACGCTGCAATATTGTGGTGGTTATCATTACTTAATCGAAATGTAAAATAAGTTAGAGATGAAAAACGCAAAATGCATTTAAGTCGCCATGGAAGACGTTTTATATATGTATATAAATATGTATTGGGAAGATGATGGCATATAATATATATATACAGCAATTTATATGCACAGGAGAATGACTTGCGGAGAAGAATTTGCATCAGATTTAAAATGAAAGTAAATTGTGATTTTAGGTATAGGCGGAATGTTTATTTTTTTCGGGGTTAAGAGATGGTAAAGTTTTTTTTGACAACATGGAAATCATTAATTATAATTTTTGGGAAGAAAGTTAATAAAAAAAGTTCCCGGAAGATGATGGAGAGAATATTAAAAAAAAAGATAGAAGAAGGCAGCAGCAGCAGCAACATTTGTAACCTGTGTTTTTTTGTTTTCTCTCGAAATTTGGACAACAAATGGGGCTTATGGAGTGGAGATATACTATATTAATATACACAGTCAGCAAAAGAAACCACACACACACATATATATATATATTCAAACAAAACAACAAAAAAATTTTATTTGTATTTCTTTTAACTTTAATTAGAGAGTTTTGAAATGAAACAAAACATGATATAATAATAATTCAAAAAAAAACCAGAAAATTATGTAATACGAAAAAAATTTCGTATAGCACAAGAGAGGGGTTTTGTGGGGATTGATTTATAGATTTATATATATTCAACTTTTTTTTTCCTTTTTTCTGTAATTTTTTTTTAGCTTGAAAAAAGGAGGTGAGAGTTTTTATTTAACATAATAAAACAAAAAAATAAATAATAATTATGATTATAAATAATAATAATGTGTAGGTATTGTGTAACTTGCTTCCTTTTTTCATTTATTTTTATTGCTATTTAATTTAATAATAATTATGTTTTTCGATTTTCACCAAGTAATTAAACAAACAAACAAAAATAAAAAAGAATAAAAATTTATGATGAATACAAAAACAAACGCTAAAACAAAAACTGCAGTATAATTTAACAAAAATTCAAAATAAATACAAAAAAAAAATATTACATATATATATACACAAAAAATAAGTTTGAAAAATAATAATGTTAAACTTTATCAAATTTCAATGTATAAAATGATAAAAAAAAATTAAAAGGAAAAAGTAAATAAATAATAAAGAAAAAATTATAAAAAAAAAGAATTGTTTAATACATTTTAATTATAAATTACATAAGCAGAAAGTAAAAACAAAAAAAAACAAAAACTAAATATGTTATGTGATGTAGTTTATTTGTATATTAATTATAACTTGGTATATATATATAAAGAGAAGAAACAACAAAAAAAGTAACAAATTTTTTGAGTACACGCTGTTAACATTTATTATTATTCTTAAAACAAACAAAACAAAAACCAACAACAACAAAAAAACAATTTACCTAATAAAACTGATTGAGTAATTAATATTCTAACTTTTAAATGTTTCTTATATAAACACAAAACAAACAAAAAAAAAATACAAAAAATTAAGTGGATGTATAAATATTATTGCAACAATTTAAAAACAAAAACAAAAAACAAAATATAATTACATTTGTAAGTATAGGGAAGAATAAAAAAAAAATATTTGTTTTTTTGGCCTAAACAAAATATAAAAAAAATAATGAAGCACTTTATATACTATAATGAATTAAAATTAAATTATAATTAATAACGAAAGAAATTATATTAGGTTTTTAGAGAAAGACAATTTAAACAAAAAAATAATGTGAAAAATGTACGTAAAAATATGTAAACTAAAGAATAATCGTGTTTTTAAAAAAAAAAGAAACTATTAATTATAAAAAAAAATTACTACTAAATAACAGCAACAACAACAAAAACAGTACATTTACACATTAAAACCTTTTATATATTTTTAGGGATTTTAAGAAGTTTATAATTTTCTTTATTATTAATTATCATACATTATATATATATATAATTTTTTTTCTTCAAACAAAACTTTTTTTCTTTGAAGTTAATGTATAGTTAAACATAAATAGTTTTCTTTTAATTTTGTGATTGTAAATAGTTGATTAGAAAAGTGTTTATATATTAAAACAAAACAAGCAAAAAAAAAGTAATAAATTTATTATTATTATTATTAATATTACAAATTTATATAGAGAAGAAGAAAATTGAGAAGAAATACAATAGAGAAGATATAAATAATTAAAAAAAAAGTTTTAATACAATAAAAAAGATAAATGCAAAAAAAGCAAATCTTTATTAATAATATATAAATATTAAAAAATTCTTAACACAAATTTTTTTTAGTACTCTGTGTTTTATTGTTGTTTTTATATTCATTATTTCTTAAAAAACAAGCGTGTGTATATTTTTTATTAATAATAATAGTAACTATGGTTATTAATCAGTTTAAAATATTAATTACTTATAAAAAAAAATAATAAAAATAAAAAATTAATCATGTTTTATTTGATTATTATTATTACTACTACTACTATTAAATATGTATTGGGATTTAGATGCTTTTTTTCTTTATCTTTCTTGTCTTATCAAAAATCATCTTTTATTTTTTACTTTACAATATTTCTTTTTAAAAGTTTTTTTATTTTGACTATCAAAGAAACAAATAAAACAATTATAATAATCATAAGCATGTAGTTATGCATTTTTATATAAATACACACACACACATATATTATATAATTTCTTTTACATAAAAATTTTCATCATTTTTAATTATTTTTTTATTTTACTTTTTCTTGGTACATATTAGTAATATTTTTTTAATCTTTAATAAAATAAATAACACAAAAAATATGAAATTACAATGAAATTAAATATAAACATTTTTATTATTTCTTTTTTAGTAGTTAACAATTTATAAAAAAACAAGTCTGATAATAATTTTTTTTTGCTTGAAATATAATTTTTAATTTGGATGATAAAAGACAAGAATGAAACGGAAATAACTAAACTAACTTAGTGTGCACTTTTAAGGATATTATCATCAAAACAATATATTATGAAAATGAAAAAAAAACAAAGAGAAAAAAAATGATTTGAAATTTATATAAATATTATTTTTTATTATATATTATAATTATTGTAAGTGAAGTAGTGAGATTTATTATTTTATTGAATTTTATATAAGGTAAATTTTTAATTAAGAAAATTTAAGTTTTATGAACTTTTTTTCTTGTAGTATGCGTATCTCTTTTATTTGTTTAATATTAATTATTTAAGATTTATATATATATAATATAAAAAAAATATAATCATGGGTTTATTATTTTTTTCTGTAAGAAGTTTGTACAAAATAATATCTTATTTTCCTTTTTTTTATTTTATAAGTAAAAATAATATTATATATATTTTGATTTTATTTGAATATTAAAAAAAATATCTATGTTGCATATAATTATTTTATTACTTTATTTTTGCAAATATGGTCTTTATTTCGTCGTGCTTTCAGATATATTCCAAATATATAATACACACACAATGTTTATAGTATTCTTCTGTTTTTTATGAAGTTGGAATTATATGTTCTCTTTTTATGTTGATTAAAGTTAATTTTATTTTCTTTTTTCTTTCTTTTTATTATTAAAATAATGTTTCTATATATTATTAAATATAGCTTATAAATTTCTTACATGCAATTGTACAACAATTATGCCTCCCCGTATGAGATTTTTAGATGAAAATACATTCAACATTCTGTGGTACTAGTTTAAAAGGTATTTATTTTTTTATTTGTTTGGATTTAGTTGTTTATTTGATGCTGATGCTTGCTTTACGCAATAAATTTTCCAAATGTCTTGTTTTAAATAAATATATGACATTAAAATAATCTAAAATAATACAACACGAGATAATACTAGTTTCTTTGAAATAGTCTGTGTTAAAATAAGCAAATTAAAAAATGATTGCTAAACATTTTTTAGACTATTCATATTTATAGTGAATATTCGGATTCATTTGTAGTTTTGCGCAGTTTAGGTAGTTACCTTTATCATTTTCGCATTATAGCTTTTTTTGTTGTAAATATCACAAAATTTTCCTAGTTAATTTTGCGGGCATACAAGAGATTCTGTAAAGTTACAGCTTCATTTTTATTTCTCGCACAGTGTCTGAAACGTTTGCGAATTTGCAGACGTTTGCATGTGCACACTGAATTATTGAACATCTGACGAAAATCGTTTTGATTTATTGACCTGTGTGCAAAAGCAACAAAGCCAATTGCGTGCGCAACGTGCATTATTGACAGCACCCCTAATTTCTATTTCATAGTCTTCCAGAGTTGTATGGTTGCCGTAGCCGACGAAAATCGTTTCGCCGTCACCCTTAGACTGTTTACAGTATTAGTTACAAATTTATTCCTCAGTTCTATTTTTTAAATTTCGCTTTTGCATCTTTAATTAATGCATTTTTGCCTAATGATGTTTCTCCATCAAATTTACTAATATTTTTATTTGATTTAAAAATTTGATTTTGAAACCTTTGCAGAATAATTATTATTAACATTAAGGGTATTCATGTAAACTTGTAAGTTTACACATTAGGTATGCTCGTATTTTTACGAGGTTTGTTTGATGAACGCACTTATGATGACATGATTTATGAAAACGATGTAATTGATCAATTGTTCCAACTGGACATGAGGGTCTCAAGTACTAAACTAAAAAATGTCAAAAAAATGTTCGAAAAATAAACTACTTCATTCATTTTGCACTTAAAAAATCAAAATAGGTAATAATTTGATGTCTAATTGGCATTTCCATATTTTACACATATCAGTTATGCAGTTTACACAGCAAAAGTTTAGCGTAAACTTATCTAGTGTGCGTATTTCACTTTCCATACAAATTTTGACAGTGATAATTTTCGAGGTGGTAAACTTACCCGAGTAAAAATTTGTGTTCGCTCTGCGCGTTAGCTGTGGCGCCGTGGGTGTTAGTGCGTACCTGATGCAGACTAGCTGCGGGCTAGTTTTTATTTTTACTCGGGTTGACACTCTGCGTGCGTACCAGCTGCATGCTAGGTGCGCCCTAGTAAAAATGAGCCGTGCGCATTTGTTCGCTATGCGCGCTAGCTGCGGCGCCATGCGTGCTAGTGCGTACCTGATGCAGGCTAGCTGCGGGCTAGTTTCATTTTTACTCGGGTATACGATTGACACGGCTTATTAGGGTTTTACATGTTTTCATGAATACCGCTATTATTTTTACGATTTACGGATCAGTTACCCAAATTTTTTTGGTAGGTATAACTTTAAAAATTGGCTCACTTTATACAGTTTCTCACATTTTCAGAGCAGGCAATTACTTCAGCAAATTAATGTTACCTATAGCATCAACTTAATTAAATTTTAAAGTCATCACTAGCCCTGTTATCAGTGCCGCCAGCCACTGAGTGAACCCTGATACACCATTTAACCTGCCTAAACGTGATCACAGAATTATTTTGCTTCGCACACCACTTTAATATTTGGACAGACTTCAAAGCTAGTGATTCATTAATCTCTGCCTAATTCAGGTTGAAATCCTTAATCCTCTGTCTGATTCATATGCCTTGAATGAATCTGTGTTGGACAGTCCAATGTTAAAGGTTGAAATGCTCAGAGAAGATTTCCGCACCCGCTCCAAGATGCATTGGCTATGATAGTTCTATGATATCTCCCAATTGATTATCGGAATCAGTTTCTGAACATCATCGGCTTCCTGATCCTTTCGCGTGATCAAAAGATTTTCATGTGCCTATATTAAGGGGGTGTGCGAATACTGGCTAAATGGCTAAAATCTTTCAAAGAAATGCCGTTTCTCAGTTTCAATTTAATTTAAATATACCAGGTCCTATAGATATTAAATGGAAATGATCATTCAGCCTTATTATGGTTGTCACTTATGGTGACAAATGGCGAAGTGAGTCAAAAATGGTATTATGGTTCTCTAAAAAAGTAACATTTCAGTTAGATAAGGCGAATTACAGTTGTCACTGAGATCGAGAAACGGCGAATTCAGTGACAATTGTTCTCACTTGATGTTTGTAAGTGAGATTTTTCTCATTTGATTTTATTTTTATTTACATATAAATTAAGTGTATGAATTCTAAATATAAACATAAAATAACATCAAAACAAAATATAGTACGTAACTGTCAACTTTAGCATCCTCATGAGAAGACTAAATCGCACTGCAATACCTACCTTTCCAATAATTTAGTCTAGCTGCAATTTAGCCAGTATTGACGCACGCCCTACGTTCCCTTCCATCACTGAGACTGCCGCAGGTTGCACTATATGAAGATCTAGTGGTGGCAAGCTCAACAACATTTCGTTGCAGTTTGGGCCTGGTCAAAAACGTATGACTCATGCTTTGCTGCACGTAGCCTATTCAAAAACAAATCCTCGCCTGGAGATGTGCGGTTAGCTCGCCGACGCCGTTCAGTAAAGGATGAGATAGGGAAGACTATTATAAAGGGTAGTCGTACGAGGGGCGAAAGGGTGCTCGATCACGCAACCATGCAAACAGATTCGTGATGAAGGGGATTGAAATTTTAAGTGGTACTCACTATTTTCTGAGGGCAATATTTACCTTGTGGCCTACTCGCCTAGCGCCATTCAAAACTGAAAACTGAAAAATTACCATGAATAAAAAAATAACGATTTTCCTTTAATTAATTCCTTGTGATGTTACCTGTGTGAATTCTATGACTAAAATTTAGTGTCGATAATACAGTATTTAGTCTTTTTGCGAGTAGATTAAATTTTTCGACAGTTGACTGTTATGGTTACAATTTAAATATTTGAATAACTGACAGAATTTAGTCATCAAAAGAATTCACACAGCAATTCTCTACATTATACACAAAAACTGCAAAATTTAGTTCTTTTCTTTCTGTTCTTTTTTTGTTTCTCTTTTTGCTTTAGTTAAATTTTGTGCTATAAAATTACTTACTTACCTGGTTTTCCAGTCTCCAGGTCCGAAACGACCACAACTGTTAAATTTATTTTGAGAAAAGTACACACGAGCTTTTTTTTCTGCTTCTTCTTCACTTATAATAATTTTTTTCTTTTTTTCTCACAAAAATAAATATGAACTCACAAATTTTAATAAAAACTAAAACAATCTTTCCCTTTTTTTTGGTTTACTGGTTTAAATTTATTCCTTTCTTTCCGATCAAGTTTTATCGGTCTATTTCCGTTTTTCTCCTGAATATTCACTTTAAATTTCGGGGCTTATCTTTTCGAAATTTTCAAGTCGGCAAGTAGCTGTGAGTGAAAACGGCAAAAGCAGATTTGCAAGAATCATTTGGTCAAAATTGCAGCCTGCTTGGCAGGTTTGCGCAAATCTTGCATCAATTTTTGTATGCATGCTTATCTGATTAAAGAAAAAGAAGAATTAATATGTGAAAATCGGAATGCTATTCGTAGAAGATTCCCCGTTTTTGATTTTATTAGGCAAAGTTTCTAGGTTGCGCAACCGATTTCCTTGCTTTCCATGCTTTCAATCAGGCAAGCAACAATGCAATTATGAAAAAGCCCTATGCTTTAACACTGATCACAATTAATCTTTTGTATTTTTAATATCAAAGTAGTAATTCTCGCTATTCGTTGACTATACTCGCTGTCACATCCCATAAACCTCAGCTGGTTCGTCTTGTTTTATACTACCTAAAATCCTATCGATCGTGTACATCGTGATCGTGCTATAATATTCCAGTAGGGAGAATCGCAAGTACTTACTCTGGGAAGTAGATTTTGAAGTATTTCCCTATTGAGGGTTTTTTTAAATATCATAGAAGTACTTTTGTAATGGCTTATTAGTAATGCAGAGAAGAATGGCTTTGGTGTACGTGAGTTTGATTTCGCTACCCTCTGGGAAGAGTAAAGCGCGAAATGCTCAGTTATGACGTGGTCAAGAAACTTCGATAAGCTTCGGTTTTTTTGTTAATCATATATTGTTTAAAATATATGTATAACGATAATGGTATGAGTTCGAATATTGATTAGAACTAAACCATCACCCTCATTACACACACCGACATCGACAGCGACAGCTGTCGACACTTGAAATCGACACTACATTTCTTGGTATTTTCGTCATCTGTCGATGTCGATGCCAATGTCGATGAATTTGCCTTTAGGGAAATTTTAAAATTTGAGATAATAATATTGTTCATTATATGAAATCTGCAGGTTTTTGTGTCCCGAATTTATAGACATGTCGATTTTATCGACATTGTCGATGTGCGTAATGAGGGTGTAGGTTATGAATACGTGGGCGGGCTATGTTATATGGTTTTTTAGTCCTCATCAGCTTACGCAAAGCATTTTAGGCACATGGGTTCTGATCCCCCGTATGTAATTTTACACCGAAGATGTTTAATGGTGGGTCCACACAACTAGGACTTTTGGTGAGACATGTCGACGGAATGCCTCTGCGGACTATCAACTTTCATTTAAAAGTCTGTAGAAACTTTTGGAAAGTCCTTATCGTGTGGACCCATTCCGTGCATTCAGCCGACTTTTCTAACTCAGCGGAATTTTTCTGTGCTGCTTGGTTGCAGAAACAAAATGCTTTAGCAGTCTATAGAAAAAAGGTCTCTGCGAACCAAGGGTCCTTGTCGTCTGGGCCCACCATAAGTCTACGCTCAGGGGCGTTATTCTCTATTACAATATTGTTATATTTTTTTAACGAAACGGAGGAAACCGTATTCTCTAGTACACAATATTGTAAAATTTTTACTCGAAAGCTGTTTCATTTTCGAATCGGATTTAACAATATTGTAATAGAGAATAGGACCCCAGGAGTCATCCTGTGTTTTGACATTCACGACAGTGGTACAATGTCGTACAATAATGGCATCGATTCCCGAATCCGGCAGATCGGAAGTGAGTGCGTATTTGACACTTTGCGATACTCAAATCCGCAGTCACGAATTCAAAACCGGGGTCGCGGATTAAAAGCGAATTTAGTAACCGAAAAAATTCAAAGTGAACACTCACGCGATTATGAAATACGCTATATCGGATTTGCTTAGGCAAATTTGACGTTTCAAATTAGCGGGAGTGTCCGATCCGCCGGATCTGGGAATCGAGGCCAATAGATGAAGGATGCGTTATGTTAAGGGGATTCTGGGGTTGTTAGAATCTGAATGCTGTGCAATGGACTGGTTTGATTTATACAGTGGAAAATTAAATATAAGCATGGAAATAACATAGAATAATACCGATTCAATTATTTTTTAAGCATGATTTTAAAGATCGTTACTGCAATATAATCATAAAAATAAATAACCAATTATAAAAATATTTTAAAAGATTTTATATGTTACAAAGTGCTTAATAGTAATGGATGAGAGCAAAGCATCTTTAGACAATCCAAAAGCGTCTTAGTTTTTTACCCAAGCTAAGGTATAAATTTTATCAACGTTGTCTGAAAGGGATATTTCTAAAAATAAGTGTTTAACCTCCATATTTTAAATAATGAATGATTTTTAACTTCCAGAAAATACAAAAATGTATTATAATTAACTTTATGGAGCTTTATTTTATCATAGGAAGTTTTTGTATGGTTTTGAGTCTTTTCTGCAGTATTTCCTTTTGTATATCTGACAATCATAGTAAGGGAGAAGCTATACGGTTTGATGCTATATTGAAATAGTCTTAATAATTTTATAGTATAGCATACTGGTTTTTTGTAATACTGGATGTATTTGATATTCTCCTATTAAATTAAGATAAAAAGAAGGAATTTCTCCTTAATATCTTAATTATATTGTATAAACCTTTGCATGGAATATGGCTAGTAAACATTTCATAAGTAAACATATTAACTTCTAGTTGTGATAAATTTCATTTTTAAGCATGTACAAGGTTGAAAGCATATTTAATAAATTATTATCATCACTACTACACTTACAATGATTGTAAATAATAAGAAATTAATAAAATAAAAATAAATTTTTGGTAAAAAATATTACACAAATATTTATTAATATTTACATGATGAATAAAATGGTTTTATTTCGCAAATACTACTATATTACTCAAATGTTAATTAAAAATCATTTTTTATCTAGGATTTGATTTAAATTTTTTTTACTTTAAAAGTTTTTTCAAATACATAACATAAACAACAAACTTAGCTAGAATGGTAGCATAACGAATTAGAAGAAGACTAATAAATAACAAATTTCATTATTTTGCAAATACAAAAAATAAAGATGGAAAATATAAAAATAAAATAAATAAATAAAGCTTTTATGAGATTTGTATTTAAAATTATTGGAATGTGTACGGTAGACTAGACAGCTCTATAAATATTAATATTATTATATTTTGGAAGGGGGATTTAATAGGAAATTTAAAAAATATTTATCAGTGTTTTTTGGTTTATTTTAAATTTTAATAAATTATTTAACTCTTATAAAACATAAAATTATTCTTAAAATTTGCTTTCGTTTTATTTTTTAAACAATTAATTTTTTTTGTTTATATATACTTATATATATAAAGAGAGATTTATAACCATGGTAGATTTTTGTTTATTTTTAAATACATTAAAAAAATGCGATATATTCTAATATTTTATTAAACAAAACAACAAAATACTTTTATTATTCGTAGAGATTAAGCAAATGCCTTATCAATTCAAATACAAAAACAAAAAGGAATAAAATTATAAAAATGGTGAATAAAAATAAAACAAATAAAAAATGTTTATTAAAATTAGAAACCACATAGTACTGCTGTAGATAGATTAAGAAAAAAAAATACAAAACAACAAAATATAAAAATTATGAACACACATTTTTAAACAAAAAAAACAAAAGATGAAAGTAATGAAAACAAAAATTAATGTGGTCCTTGGAAATTTATGTAAACTTTAAATTATATTTATTAGATATAAGTATATTTTCCAATATCCATTTTATGGGGTTTGTTATTGTGATTTTTAATAAATATATTATATATATATATAAAATATATAAAAGAAAAAAATATATACTTTAAAAAAATATTAAAAGAAAGTTGATAAACAAAAAAATAATAAATAAATAAATAAATGATAATAACCAATAAATTAAATCGATATTCAAAAGGGTTGTTGTTCCTCTTCTTTATCTATCTGTCTTTTTAGTCTTTTATTCAATTATTAACTTGTTTTTAAAATATCTTAAAAGTTCTTTTTTTAAAAAAAAATCTAATAAAAGGTTTGTGTTTTTTGAAATGAACAAAAAAAATATTTAAAAAAAAACTAGAATTTATATAGAGCTATGAAGACCAAAATAAAATTTCATAAAATGAATTATTTAGGAAAACAAACAAAAAAAAGGAAATAAAGTAGTAATAAGCTGTATTTAAAAAAAATGATTTTTTTTTGTATTTGAAAGAGAAAAAAGAAACCAACCAACAATAATATTACTAAAATAATAAAATGTGAGAATATTATTAATAAAAATATTCAATTGCTATGATAAATAGTTACTAAACAAATAAAATTTTTGTATATGTTATAATCAAAAAACAAAAATAAGAATAAATTAAATATAAAAAAAGAAATTTTAAAACAAAGTTAAAATTTTAATGTCTGATATACAATACATATTAGAATCTGTGAACGACAAATTAAAAGTAGATTGTAATAAATAAAACAAAAAAAAATTAATAATAATTAAAGTAAACACAATTTAACTGACACAAAAAAAAACAATGAGAAGAAACTTGAAAAAACAACAAACCAAAAACATTTTATGCGGTTGCTTTAGGGAGATGAAAATTTAATTGTAAAATTTTGTCTAGACTTTTTCTATTAAAAAAAACAAAAATTTTTCTATAAAGTTGTATTAACAACATTTAAATAATAATAATAAATATTTAAAAACAAAACAACAACAAACAAGAAATGAAAACAAAAAATCCTTAGTGTTTGCTTATTAAATAAAAAAAAGTAGTAAATTTTTGTGTCTTACATTTTCTATGTGAGATAAGCCAGTAGGAGTTATATATATTTTTTGTCGTTATAGTTTTGTTATTTGATAAAACAAAAAAATAATACAATAACTTTTGCATTATTAAAATACGTACTAAAAGCTTTCCTATTTTTATATGGATACAGCACACATCATATTCGTAATAATGTATTAAGTGTGATAAAATGAATTTATTGAAGAAAAAAATGTAATTAATAATGAAATGTATTGGAAAAGGATTTTGCTTATGGAAAGAATTTAATATTTCGGACATTTATAGGAGCATATTTTTTTAAGTATTAGAGTAGTTAAATAGATACGATAATTTCATCCCAAAATGATGACTAGTGTCATACTACAAGTTTTTGCTACAATTGCTTTTATTTTTCTTTTAGTGTTATTTAAATTAATTTCTTTTCGAATTAAATTAACAAGGTTAGTTAGAAAGTTCGCGGAAGTTTTAATCTCGAGGTCACCCCTTGGCCTACTGTACGGCAACTTCAATACCCGAGATTTCTGGGCTGGGTCGCTTGAACAGATTCAGCAGGTTGCCTAGTTGTTTGTCGCTCGAGCTTGACCCACTAAACAAAGTGACTCTACTGGCAATTGGGGTCCTCTGTCATTCATATCTTCTATAGATGTTAATTTAAGGCGCAGTGTTCAGAATCGAACTAACCAGTGTCCTGGAATAACTCTCTACAATTAGTTGGCCGCATTGTGAGACAACCCAGAAAGAAACCGCTTCGAAACCTATAACTTTGCCTGCAAGAACCAGCAATGTTTTTCTCTTAATATATCGTACTAAATATATTTTGTCGGAATTGATTTGTACTCCTACGCTAGCGCACCAACTGGGGACCAAGTCAACTGAGTGCTGCAGATGCCGCGACCTAATGACAACCGTGACTTCGTCATAACCTCGTTTACCTAAATTTAGGTGCTTGTTTGATCAACTGGTGTGGATGTCATCTTGTGGAGTTTAAGAAGCTGTTCAGTGCTTTGAACTCTCTCTGGAGACCTCTTTTAAGTCTTCCAAGAACGTAACTGCTCGCTTCGGATAAAGACTCGTTCGTCTCCCCGCAGTTACGGCAACAGACGTTGTGCGGGATACCCAGCTTGGCAGCGTGGTCCCAATGAGAAAATGTTCGATGTCGATTGCAGTAGTAATAGTTAGAACTATTATTTTGCATAAAAACTAAGAAGATGAAAAGTAATCTTAGGATAAATCAAAAATTTAATTTGGTAATGCAAAGCAATGTTTATTAAAAAATCGTATTTTATCGCAAAGATTGATCAGCTTAAATACTACTGTGCATAATTGTAATTATTCATTTATGAAGTAAATGGTCTAGTTTTAAACCAATTTTAACACAACGTATTCGTAGAGTACGTTATTTTTCATAGACCTATAATTTATTAAAATAACGGCAGCAAATAGGGAACATAAAACTTCTTCAGAAATTTATTAAAGAATAACAGCATAGCCTTTTGAATATTAAATACTAGAGATTAGTTCTGATTTTTACATATCCTACGAGGTCTTATTATCTTGTTACACAATAATGGGAACAGTAGAAATGCACTGGTGCAAATAAAAATTCGATGGTAACAGTTGATTGACTTTCAATAGATACAGGGGTGGCATTACCTAATTTGTTTCAAATACTTTGGTTCGAATTATAATAAACAAGTTTCAACTTCAAATTGGTATTATGTAATTTGAAACGACTTAGAAACATTGTTAATGATAAAGTATTTCCTAATTTATTACAATTACTTACTTTTCCACTTTGCTCATTCACGTTCTCGACTACAACTTGTTCACGACTAAGGCCTTGTGCTGTTCGTGCGGAATTCCGCTCTGTAGAGAATCTATATAGCTAGTCTGAATTCTGCTTAGCTGGGAGATTAATGTAGACAATGTAGGCCTGACTGATATAACAGTGATACCAGTGTGGGTATTTAAACTAGTATTCTTCAGCAGCAGCAAAACCGGTTTTGGAAGTTAATCTAGGTCTACACTGGTATTTTTTCATCGCGAGTAACTTTCTTGTCTTTACACGGAGATATCTGTGCGCTTGTCGATAATTATATTTGCTACCCGCGATTAAGAAAAGTAGGCGAAGGCAAATTGTGTATGTGTTAAGTTTTCACGCCAAAGTTTGCTCGTGAACAGGTTACTACAGTTCCCTCTTGCCCTTCCTATACCTTTCTCCTAAAAACCCGGTTCTACTGCTGCTGAAGCAATACTAGTTTAGATAGGGCCAATGGGGCTACGTACACTAGTCATGATTACTATGTAGTAAAACCGAATTTTAAGAAGAGAGGTGAAGGGGCGGCATACTCACCCCGCCCCTTGACTTCTCTCTTCTTAAAAATCGGCTTTACTACATAGTAATCATGACTAGTCTACGTAGCCCCAATGACTATAAAATTCGAAACAAGTAAATTGAAACAAATTAGGTAATGCCACTTCTGCTTCTATTCACTAGTTTTTCTGCTTTTAAGTTTTATATATCTTTTTTAGTTTCGTTTAGTTTGGATGATAGAAATTCATGTTATGGAGTTGAATATTTGAAATATAAAATATATTCTAATTTTTTGGCTACTTTGTTCTTGGGTTTTTAATATACAGTATCGAAATTAGGTAGCGCTTAGTAGAATTATCAAAGACATTAAACGAATCTTTCGATTTTAAACGAAATTTTCAACAAAGCATTAAACATCATTACATAAAACACACTTTTTGAATTTCTTACATATGCAGATTCTCATCTAACTTCATACGTTAGTAATATCGTCATTCTATAAAATCTACTAAAGTTGTATTTACTATTGTTTTAACGATATACCTAAATATAATTTTCATTTAAAATTTCTGCTTTTTTTATTTTAATTAAACACAACATTATCTTTCACAAGCACATAAAATGTTTTTATTAAATAATTTTTTTACTGTTTATTTTCCTGTAATCATTTGTGCATATACAAAACATATTCATACTTATATATAATTACTTTATAATTATATACATAAATATAATTATTAAATCAATACATTTACTGGAAAGTTCAAATATTATATGTATACATTTGTATATCAATTTTATAAGTAAATATATATTATTATTGTAGAGTAAAAATTTCTTATTATTTTATTTTATATAACACATTTATGTATATTTGGTTTTGCCTTATAATATTATTATTATTACATTATATATTACGTAATTAAAATTTTTTTTCAATTATTTTATATTGTATACTTTCTTAATACACATGCATACATAAACATATAAAAATGATTTACTGTTATTATTCACTTTTAAGTTGAATGTATTTTATATCAGAAAATGAAAAAAAAAAGATAAGATCAAACTGAAAACGCATAAATAAAACTATTTTCAAATATGAAGCACTTTTTTGTTTTTTTGTTTTGTTTTGAATTATTGTTTTTTTTAGGTTATTATTTTTTAGGGTGAGGATTCTTTACATACTACAAGATATCTTTGTAGAGGAAATTGTAAGTGTCATAGATAAGTTCACCCTGGTTATAATATGTATTCCTGTCAACAAGGCGAAAAAAAGTTACAGTTTTTTTTAGCGACTAGTTTTGTTTTGTTGGAGTGAGCTACATAGCTTGAGTAAAACTGAGGACCTATTTATAAATACATGATCAGTAGTTGACAGCCTTTTTATCCGAAGCCTGAATACATATTTGCAAATGACTGCGGCCAAGTCTTGATGAATAGACCCTGATTTTCTTCGCATCGAATTGACGCGATTTCGATCAATATACGGTGAAATCTCCCATTCTTGCGATAATGCAGCCTGGAAATTTTTTTTGGACATTATTGTTCGTTTTCGAAAACTCCTGTCCAAAATTTCCAATAAATGTTCTATGCTAATAAGGTCTATAGATTGTGAGGGAGAGTCAAGTCACATAGGGGCGTTATACAGTAGCTATTTCTTCACAATCTGCCCTGTATGCTTTAGGTCGTTATCTTGTTGTAAGATGTAACGAGGTACCAGACACAATTTATGCATCTTTGTCCTTAAATTGTTTTTTGTTTATATATTCAGATTATCAGTGCTTTTCATTGTAGATTCAATGAAAATAAAATTCGCATCGGTCGACATGCATCTCCAAACCATCACTGATTTATCTCCAGACCTTACCATTGTGTTTTTGATCAGATATCTCTAACTTGGGGCCAAGTCAATAATGCACGTTGCGCGAGAAAATGACTTATTCAGCTACATACTTCCAATTGCTGAAGAAGTCATTTGCTTGCGCAACGTGCATTATTGACTTGGCCCTTGATCTCGTCGGTGTAAAGCATATTTTTCAACAACTGGTGAAGTTTTTTTAAGAGGGTTAGCATCAGATCCCAGAAGATGTCAATGTCCGGTGTACACACATTTTTGACTCCTACGACATAGCACTGTAGTACAGATTGGATGTTCGAGTTGGGTGAAATGGAACTGTGGTTTTACCTTCTGTGTATTTTATTATTTATTCATCAAAATTTATTTTGTCGCCTTCAACGTAGGTCCCATTGAGTGCAATTCAAATACGCGCGTGACCAAATCCTCCATACATTTGTTATAGGCAGATTGAGATATGCGCTTCAGCCCTTTTAGCGAAGTCTTTCTAGAAATGGTAATTTTAGCTTCAGGAATAGGAAAATATTTAGCCGATGCACTATGATGGCTTTTTTGTGATGATGTATTATCATGGTGTCGATGGATTCTCATTCCACAAATTTGTATTTTCGACGGCTGTTCTAGCTCAAAGGCTTCATGGCGCCAAAATAATATTCCTTATTCACCGTTTGTCCCTTTGGAAGGTAATCAAAGAAACCCGTCAGCACGACCTTGATTTTGCACCGAATTTGACGAAAGTTTTTTGGTTTCGGCGTCGCCCATTTCGAAGACTGCTGGCTTGTTTGCGCGTAATGCTCGTGCACCCATCAACGTTATTGTGGTTGTCACATTTGAGGACAAATGGCGAAGTGTGATAAAAATGTTATTATGGCTGTCGAAAAAGTCAAATTTGTCGATTTAACTGAGATTGGGCGAATTGTGGCTGTCACTTTTTATCGACAAACGGCAAATTCAGTGACAATTTTTCTGACTTGATTTTTGTAGGTGCGAGAGAAGTTGACTAATTCGACAACTAGAATAAGAATAATTTTGGCATGACTGAAATTTCTCACCTAACTGAATTCGCCGTTCATTGTAAGGTACGGTGACCACCACAATAAGGGTGCTTGTCTCTTCACTAGTTCTGAGTTATGAGAACCAAATCTTCAGTAACCTGCTTACGGTGCTCTTTTTGAAAAAAATTTAGCTCTTTTGGAAGCTAACATGCGGGAGCGCGTTTCATGCTAGTTATAATGTTATGAACAGACTTAAAAGATAAAAATTATTTCGGGGGATTTGTGGAATGTTGCGCCTGTTGACATCTAAATCTGGGATCACTTTCCCTAACGCCTGGTTGAAGAGGCTCGCGTCAATTTATTGGGAATGCCGAATTTTCTCATGTCTTTTTAATTATCTTATTTGACTATGATTTCATTGGTGATTTTCATGTCTATGAAGAGTTGTTGTATTGTATTTTCAAGCTAATTTTTCCAGCGTTTGCCTTAAGGTGAACAGCTGACTATAATGTTTCTATCCTATAGGTATATCCTGGTTTGCAGAATAATGGACAATATCTTATTTGGAGTTCTTAACAACGTTGTACCCCGATAATTAGTGCAAGACTTGATATCTTCGTGATTATGTACGGGGCACAGGATTTCTCGTTTCCAGTCTACTGGAACGGCTTCATGCTCCTATACTCACCCAATCACCCGATTAATCGCTTGGTGTAGTGTAGGCCTTCCATATTCGCTTAGCTTCGCAAGGATGCTGTCTGCACCCGAAGTCTGAGCCGTTTTATGGCTTGGTAGCAGTAGAATAATCATCATATATTAGCGAAGCCTCCAATTTATCAGTTAGTTCGCTATTTCGACAATGATCTTCTCATGGCTTTGAGATACCTTTCGGACCGCGCTTAGTTAACACCTTTTGTCGTTGCAGTATGTGAAATATGGTGTGAATTAAGTTAAACGACGGACTGTAGTGGTGTGATTTTCGCTCTCTGTACTGTTCTAGTTCATATACGAGATTATTTTCCCAGGTTTCTTTTTCGGCCTGTAAATTACTTTTTCTTCTTTTCTGAGCTTTCTTCGCACGACCGTGTTCTCTGAGACCTTATGCTGCTACTCTATACCGTCCTTATACAACTCGCAATTATGTCCAAAGTGCAAAAATCCGAAAGAAAATTATAAATAGAGAAGAAGTAAAAATGACAAACTACAGTTTTGACGAGTAGTTTATAAGTTCTGCCCCTTCTGAAATAAGTTCATTATTTATAATAACAAAATCCTCATGCATTAAAGCTAAGTATGTTCATGTCTAAGTATCTAGTGCAGCAATTTTTTATATTATATTGCCTTATTTTAACCCATTGCCGGTAGTGAATTAACTTTAAGAATTATATTTCTATCTCAATGTCTTTTCCTACATCTTCTAGATTTCTAATAACATCCAACCGCATTCAAAATCGCATTAATTCACAATCGCCTATCGTTTCTTTCATCATAAGCACTCCTTTTCCAAAACATATTAAATATAATTGGGTTCTTCGTATTTTTTATTCATTTTTACTGTTATATCGTTGACAAAGTAGATCTTATATAACTAAAATATTTAGTGATTTAACAAAATATAAAAATTAAATTCAAAATAAGATTAATTAAAAAGAAAACAAAGAACTTTTCTCTTTTTGCTGAATTAAAAAAAAAACATAGAAATTGTTGGGCTTTACATTTTAAAAAGACCAAATAATCAAAGCTTTATAAAATATTAAAAAAAAATGTAAAAAAAGTAAAGTAAAAGAGCTTCAGTATTTCTCCCACCATTTTACAATATATTTAAATAAAAAAAAAGACAATTAATTTTTATTTGCTAGTTAGAAAAGTAATTTTCCAGCATTAATTAATTAGCAACTTTGATACCAAGAAAAAAAATATAAGAAATGAGAAAAGAAAATAAAGAAATTGTAGCTACAAATTTTCAAAAATTTGAATTTTTGTGTTATTTTGAAATTTGCAAAGTAAATGAAAAAATAAATCGAGCATGTGAACCGTCCAAAAACATTTTTTTTGTGTTTTGTTGCTTTTTAATTTTTCAAAAAGTTTAAAAAAAATCAAATAAATAAAAATTTTCTATGAATCAAAAAATTTCGTACACTAAAAAAATTAAACAAAACAAAAGTTGAAGTAATTAGAATTTCAAGTAAAGAATATTATTGCAACTAAATATAAAAAGAAATAAATATTCGGAATTTTTTTATAATATTTAAAAGCATTGAATAAAAAAAATACAAATATAAAAAATAAAGAGAAAAACTTTTATGACCAAATTATAAATTGTACATAGGTCAACGGATTATCAATACAGACGGATAACGCCAAGATATTAGATTTGTAAATAAAATATTAAATAAAAGCCGCATTTACAATTATTGTGTATAAATTTTAGTAAATACTAGTTCAATGTATATAAATATATTTGATATTTGAAAGGTAGTTATTTGTAAATTATTTAAAAATAAAAGCAACAACAAAAAAAAAATACCTACATAAAGAATTTTTTATAATGCACATAAACAAAACAAAAATCCTTCAAAAGAAAAAAAACCATTTTTATCACAAAAGAAAACAAAACAATAAGAATGACTTCAATTAGTCTGTAATTAAATAATACCAAAAAAAAAGAATACAATATTTCATTTTTTAAAAATTCTTCAAAAACAACAAAAAAAATTGGAAAATAATAATTAAATTAATATAAATTATTAATTGTAGAGTGTTTTATATGTAAAATAAAATTATAATATTAGAAAAACAAAAACAAAAATACAAAATTGTAATTAAAATATTTTTATATTCAAGTTTATATACGACAAGAAAAGAATGTTTAGTGGTAGCAGAACAATATATAAATAAAAATAGAGCGACACATACACACCAGTCAATCACACTCATAACTTACAACTTAAAAGCAAAAATACAAAACAAACAAAAAAATTAAAGGATTTATAAAAAAAGCAATTACTTAATAAATTACTATAGTTAGTATATCAACGACTTTATAACATGTCTTAAATAAAAAAAATGCAAAAACTTCTTTTTAAAAAACACTGAGAACTGAGCAAAATTGTGCTAGAAAAGGAACACAAAATGAAAAGTAATCGTAACGCAAAAAATGGATAATTGTTTAAATTAAAAAAAAGGATAAAATTATGGAGATAAATAGTTATTCAAGGTGTGTTCGAGATCAATGTTAAACAATTACATTTGAAACTTAAAACATAAATTTAATTTCGCAGATGTACACTTCTTCCAAATTCTAATTATAAAAATGCCCACCAGATGTCGAAAAATGCCTTCTTCAACAAAGCAATAAAATCGTACTCAAATACAATTTTTATAAAATCCAAAATTAACTAAAACAATTTTCTAATTTATTTATTTATATTAATACAGCAATAGTAATAAAATTAAAAAAAATTAGCAACGAACTGGAACACACCCTAGATGCATATTTATTATATGTGAAAACAAAAAATTTAGTGTCTATAAACAATTTGTCTGTTTATAATATTATAGCCTTGTCGTAATTCTAGCAGGTTAGTTCCGTCTTTAAAATATTTACGAATTTTTTTGTTTTTAGATTTGTTGAATAAAGAAAAGAATAGTTGTTTTTTGTTATTCAAACAAAAACAAAGAAGCTTATTGATGTTATATTTAAATAAATGTTTTGTGTAGATTCAGATTTAGTTTTAAATAATGAAAAAAGAAACAAAAATAGGCCAGATTCGATTTCTTTGGCAGAAAATATAATTTTTTATTTCAATTTTATAGATATTTATTTATTTTTATAGATATTTATTTATTTTTATAGATATTTACAAAACACAGCGTTTGTAAAATTTCTAAACTGGATTTAATTGAATAATAATTTTATATTTTTATTTTCTCAGTTAAAAATTAAGTTCTAAACCAGTTGTGTCATGATGTTTTGAACGATCATTTTTAAAATTGCGAACACATTGAGAAACAGATGGGGCTCTGCCATTTGACTTTTGCCCGCCTTCTAATGAGAGAACTAATTGCAATACTCGGTTGTATGTTGTATGGTATGGAGGTATATGGCGGCAAATGGCACTGGCAATCTTGAGTTCATCCGAGGAACAATGGATACAATGGTTTAGCTTGATATTCTAAAAAGAAATGTGCAACAGAGTGCGCAACTTCTAAGTATTACTGCTGGATTTGCATTCTATCAGTATAATGGCCCTAAGCATACCTCAGACCTTGAACGCTATTGGCTGATATACAATTGTAAAACAGTTTTGCCCGTGCCCGAATTTTATAAAGAATTTATGGGATACACCTGACAGGAGCATTCGTAAGACAATATTACCTCGCAGAAAGACCTTCAAAATGTACTCAAGCAGGAATGGGCTAGAATTAATCCTAAGTATACTAAAAATTAGTAAATTCAATGCTTTACAGGCTTCTAGCAGTGATTACAGCATAAGGAGGATCAACTAAATATTAATTTTAGTTTTTTAATTTCTTTTCTTTTTATTGAGTGTTATGGACGATTTTCACTGTGAGATAGAAATAGAACTTTTAGCGAATTTGAATTTTTCCCGTTTCTGTTATTGTTTAATTTCAAAAATTTTCGTTATTATTTTAAAGAAAATAAATGAAAAACTTAGTTATGTAAATTCTTATTTGGATTTGTTGAGAACTAGATGAAAAAACTACTTAATTTCTCTTACTGGTAAGGTGGACGATTTTCACTGTGAGTCACTGTAGATACGAGTATTTAGCCATTTTTTACTATCTAGAGAGGAAGCTTTTAAATTTAGCTTCCTTCTATTAGTAAATGGTATGATTCCAGCGTTTTGTGGGTTAATGCCCAAGTTGTTGCTCCGACACCAGCTATGAACATATGATAGAGTGACTTACATGAGGTCTAAGAGAGAGAGATATTTCCTTGGAGGAACCTCTCGATATCTCTCACTAGCACGCCAAAGGCAGTCTCTGTAGTTCTGCCTAGGCGGTAGAGAAATTGCAAGCAGTGTAGTGGGTGTGGCTGACTCTTAACCTGAGCGCTATGCGATAAGGGTTTTATTTTTTATTAGATAGTGATAGTGAATGTTTAAACACCACTGATAATTAAATTTCTTAAAAAAGTTGTTAATTTTAGTTTTTGTATAGAAATGGTTGTTATAAGTGTCCATAAAAATGTAGTCACGTTTGTAGGCAACGGCTTTGATAAGTTGCAGGGTACATTTATTTTCAAATCTAAAGACGCACTTCATCAACTTTCAACAATAGGAGTTCAGTTCAGATCGTATTCAACAAATAAAACCGAATATTGTTATTTGAGGATACAAACTTCTTTTAAAATAAATCCTCTATAAAGAAATACAATAAAAAACCACTTACTGCTCAGAACAGCGTGGGTTTGTGGGTTGTAATGTTTTTATTTTTGATTTTTTTAAATATTTTTTGCCAAGAATCAAAACCACTACAAATTTAATAGATTTATTTTCTCAATTACAACATTCTTACCTTTAAAAAAACATGAACATCAATAAATCAGTAAAAAATATCTCTATAATTTTCTAACAATTACACCAATTTAAAACAAAAACAAAAAATCAAATTTCTAATATCTATGTACAAATAAAGTTATAAAAAAATACGTGTTAAAAGACGATATAAAATTAAATTTAAACAAAAGTCTTATGTACACACACTAATTGGAATATTCAAATTAAATTTAAAAAAAAAACAAAGTAATTTACAGAAAATTTACAACAGAATTTCTAAATTTGAAAATGGAGTAATGGAGTAACAGAAATACCTATAATAGATAGAATCACTAGAAATAAAATAGAGAGAAAAATGTTGGAGGCATTAATAAAAATATCTCACGATATCTCTGTACCTTTATTGTATGTGTGTTTTTAGGATTCTTATAATATTACAAAAGACAACACAATGGCTGTTTTATATCATACTTACTATTGTAAAAGATAACAAGAAAAAAAAATAATTAATGCATTTAAAAAAGTGCAATATTTGAAGAAGAAAAAAAATACAAAAAAAATGGTGTACTAAGAGAAATTCTTATAAAAATTTGGCATCATAACAATAATGCTGTGTCCAATAAAAAAATGGTAAAAAAATAAAAAAAAACTTTTGTTTTCTTTAAAATACATTGAACATTGAATCTATTTCTGCCCCTTCACAATTCACCTAGTTGCACGAACAATTAACCTAATTACCACTGCGGTAATTGACCTAAGTACCGCCGTAATTTCGGTAATTGATCTAATTACTATTGCCGTGATTGGCCTAATTACCGCAGTAACTGACCTAATTTACAAAATAATTAGAGCACCTGATTTTCATAATTTGGTTCCCATGCCAACCCGCTTCAATACCTCCTCACTCAAACAGCATTTTTCGGGTTAAAATAATTGCAGATTTTGGCTGGCAGTCTAATTTATTATGGAGAGTGGTAAACGAAAATAACCCACCAAATTCACTGCCAAAGTAATATGTAGCAAGACACAAACAGTCTTCAATTAATTCCAGTAAGTTTTTCGATTTTTATTTTTTCGAATATGATTTGATAATGGATAGATAGACAATGGTAAAATGGCTTACCCTAATAGCAGGTGAGATTAAACCTTGGTGGGATGCTCAGATGACCTGTGGAAGGCAACAATATCCCTCGACCTCAGATATCTACTCATTGGGTATTTACCTACAGTGCAGAGGACAAAAATATTTAAGCTTATCCTCGGCGGATTTAGGGCCACTGGGTTGAAAGTAATCAATAGAACAAAGAAAAACTCACTTACAAGGCTGATCCTAGAAATTGAACAGGTAATAGGGTAAATACCCAAGTTTTTGGGCTAAAAGATTGTCTACACTAGAAGTTAAGAAAATTCGACTGAGGCGTAAAAGTGGAGAAGCCAAAAGATCCGTTCTACATAAGGAAATTTAATTAATAGCCAAAGAGGCCGGTAGTTACCATCACGAAGATCCAACTACCCAGAGGTGCCCCACCTAAAGACCTTGACATTTTTCAAGGAGAAGGCAGTAAAGGCAAAGACCCTGTCCCCAGGGAACGAAACCCGACACTTGCACTGGCACCTCTAAAAATCCCAGGTTATTTCCAGATGTAGGAGTAAAAGGGACACCAAAGGGCCACTTCCAGAGATCCTCCCAAGATAATGTGTAATACCGGAGGCAGACTAGAAACTCAGAATGGCGTAGACCCATGTAAAAGATATGGAAATAAATTACCTACCTACCTAATTCTGACGTCATAATCCGGATTAAGGGTGCTAGTCTGTACTGATGATCCAGAAGGTCTGCCAAACAATTAATTTCGACCCTAACCAAGGATGTAGCATAGATGAGGAGTGCGCGAACAAAACGGCACATGTCCAATTTTGAAAATTGTTCAGAAAACGCAAAAAACTGTTAGGTCTCTGAACTGATCACATCAACTATTTATGATTATGTCAGGTTGTGCTACTATTTGAACTCATTCAGAACCAAAAAAAATATTTTAAAAATGTTTAATAAACAAAGAGAAAAAAATCCCTTTTGAAAATCCACATTGACGAATGGTTAAAAATATAAATATTCGTAGGACATTGTGCCTTTTTGTAGGGAAACCTTCATTTTGCTATCAAAAAAGTATGACATGCAAGTGCTTTTTGAAGTGTCTGAAATTGAAATTAGTTGTAGTTGAGTGTAATGAACACGGTTTAGTCAAAAAACTTAAAACGGTCAACCATGGACATGTGCCGTTTTGTTCGCCCACTCCTCAGATAGCCTAGCTAAGCCTCTATAAAAGCTCTAGATTTAGTAGCGATGCTTTCCGAGCTAGTGAAACGATGCAGAGCTGAGTTAGATAGGTTCTGTAGAAAGCACAACGTGTCTCTTGTCTGGGTTCCCGGATATACAACCAAAAGTTCTGCTAACTGGAGAGAGTACAGAACTGCTTTAAGTAACCTACAATAAAGAGCTGAAAAAAAATCAAAATGCAGAATCAGGGGCCGTATTTGGTTTCTCGAGTCGATATCGACTTCTGTCGATAAATAAAAATTGGCATTTGGCAACACGACATCGACAACGTTATCGTCTCTTTACGTGTCGATAAAGACGTTTGACGTTTATTAAAAAGCTCAATTTATGCATAGAATAAACTTTTAACAATTTCTATTTTAATTAGTTAGTTTGCTGCACTTGGAGTAATATCACACAATTTGATGGTTTTGTATGGCAGTGTTTATCTGTCGATTTGGTCGAAATGCCAAATATGAAACTTAGAGAAAATCGAGAAGCTTTTTTTGTCGAGTCGATCCATCGACTCGAGAAACCAAATACAGCCCATGGACAACTTTCTGTAGTATAATGGACAAGCTTCCTAAAGCAGTTCGTCTGCAAAAGACATTGACATTAGTATGCTTACAAAGTCGATGGGAGTTACACCAACCACTGAAAGATGCAATTCAACTTTCAATGAGAATTAACTGCCTCTATGGCAGAACTTTCACTACTAACAAAATTAAGCACGCTCTTTACACATCAAATTCTTTTAAAACACGCAGAGGATATTTTTTTACGCCAGGAAAATTGACGTTTCGCTATCACAACTTACCAGCCTCTTCAAATCGTTTCGCCTAAATAATTTAGAATCATCAGTCTCTCATCGAAAAGGGTACCTCACGAAACATGTATACTCACCAGTAAAATTGAGAGGTCTTCAGAAGCAAAAGAGAGATGAAGAATCCATGAAACTGGCGTCCAATAGAAGTCTATTCTGGGCTTTCACTAGGATACCACAAGGTAGGCTCGTATTGTACATGGATAACTCCAAGCCAGAGAAAGTCATGGGTGAATTTTAGGTGAAGGCACTAGCGAGTAGAAGGCGGTTACTATTGCGTACGTCGATAATATCGGAGTGGCGGCTCGACAAAATGCTAGCTGAGCACAAAACGGTATGCCCGGGATACACGAGGCTAGTTCTTCAAGATAGGATAGCAAGCTAGTGCTAGTTAACTAGCAAGCTAGCAGGTCTGGCTTCGTGTAAACAAAACTAGCATCATTTCTAGGCTAGTAAGCTAGTGAGAAAGCTAGTAAGCTAGCGTTTTAAACTAGGAAAGTTTAATAGGATCGGGTTCTAATTTTGAGCTAGTAGTGAAGATAGTTTCCGATTAACTAGTGTACAGTGACGACACGTTTTGTTGTGCTGACCGCTAACCACGTCTATGCGTAATTTAGCACTACAAAACATATGCGGCAACTTATTGACAATCGGTATTCAAATGACGATCCTTTTTCAGATTGGACGTGTTGTCACATTAATCTCTGCAAAGATTCTGGCTTCAAATTGCCTAGCATCATGTAAACAACTCTGGCTTGTGCCAAGCCAGAACACTGACAGCAAGTCAGGATAGGATACGGGGCAGAATAAGATAACTGGCTTGCTATCCTAGCTTTGAAAAACTAGCCTCCTTTATCTCGGGCATAATAAAAGTAGGTGACCAGGGAATAACTTGGCGGGCACCGGCGGAAAAAGCTTCCGCCATCAGCGCAGAACTTGCGATAATGTTGCCTAATATAGGGGGCCCCAGACCAAGCCCACGACGCCTCCTTATAACAAGAGTAGTTAGCTCAACCTTGTTTTTTTTTATGTGGCAGTGCTAAGCTCAGGAATCACCCTTTGTACTACCAGTCCGTTGTGTCGTTTGTCACGTCATGGTTACGGGTTATGAGGATACGGGCGGTGTTGCAGAAGGTGATGATGAACCCTGCGTTGAACTCTTGGATGTTGTAGGAGCTCGGAAATACCAGGAGGTAGGAGAGCGTTTATTTCGATGAAGCAGTCACTATGATAGTAGCGATAAAATTTTGTCAGTGCTGCTACATTCCTACGGTGGGTCAAGGGGTCGATGATGGAGCAAACGGTGTCTTCATCGATTAGTTTAAGGGCCCTTTTTTGTACTTTATCTAACGCCAAGGTGGTTATCGAAGCGCCGCCCCAAGTCAGGGAGTTGTATTCGAGAAGAGGCCGATCGCGGAGGAGGAACTTGCACCTCTTAAGAAATCTGAAGCACTGGGATGCTTGTTGGCGAAAATGTGGTCATTCCATCGCAAGTCATTGGTCAAAGTCACGCCCAAGATGTTATGGGATGGGTCGGCCATGACCATGTCGGCCATGTTGAACATGATTAACTGACACGGATGGATAGGTGTTGCACCTCTGCGTGCCGGTCGAGCACACATCCCTCTGCTGCTCGACTGATGGAAGATTCTGAAAGCTAGTTTCAAGGGCAATGAAAAGGCGGACAGTTGGTCCAGACATGGCTCTGGCACTGTATTCATGGGTACGGTATCGGCTATTGGGGCACCGACCAGTTTTGTGAAAAGGATCCTAGACGATCGAACTGTGATGAAATACACCGAACACTGGACGTCCCAGAACTTTAAGGCTGGAGTACAATGATTCCGTTCCGAACCGCACCGTGAGCGTACCGTCCCGTGGAGTTGGATAACTGGCTACAATACAACCTATTTATTCCGTTTTTGACAACTATCAAGTTTAAAAGAAATGAGTGCAGAAATAATAAAATGTTGTGTCCAAATAGAATTAATTTTTTTTATCAAAAATTTCCGGATATTTTTTTACTAATTCAATTAATTTTTCGTCGTTCACATTTATGTTTTAAATTACCGACCACCAAATGAGGTTATGTCTTCCGACCTTTTCGTAAAAAGATGGAATTTGCTCATCTTTTCCATTCCGCACCGTTCCGAACCGTCCATTGTAGTCACCCTTCCGTTTCCACGAACCCTTCCAATGAAAATTCTTACAATCCGACTTTTGACATTTATACGAAACGGTACGGAGCGGAATCATTGTACTCCAGCCTTTATTCTTGGGTCGGCTCGCAACGCTCCCCAAGAATTGGTGAAGTATGTGCGGACTTTTGTTTGTTTGGTCACAGAACACACGGAGTTTTCAAATCTGAAGCTGGTGACATATCCAAGCGTACATGCGTTGCATTCGTTGACAGATAATATAGAAGTGTGTGTATTCAAATGCGACCTGACGAAATATTCCGTGAATGTTCCGCATGCCACGCAAATGTCGGGCTACTTTCAACTTTTTCTGCATTGCCGCATTCGACATAGGACACACAAGCATACACAACAAACACATGCGACTCGTTACTCAGATTTTTGGGCTATCTGTGAGAGCCGGGACGGAACGCAACCATGCAATTATGTATCAGTGGAAAATCTCCGCATATCAGGGAGCTGCTGAATGCAATGCATGTACGCTTGTATATGTCACCAGCTTGAGGTAGTAGGGTGGATTTTTTTTGTTAAAGAGTCTAAGCTTAGGTTTATACTAAGCTTAGGTGTATACTACTACTATTATACTACTTTTATGGTACAAAAGGACTACGTTGCGTTAACCTAAAAGTTATAGTTACTTTTTTGTAGTTCTGGCATATTTTAGTGTTTTTTTAGAAATCCATTCTTCCATTTATCCCTGTTTTGGATACTTTTACACTTTCATCATTTTCAGTCATTGTTGCGTCTGCCCTCAAATTTTTTGTATTTCGTCCAAAAGTCAACCAATTTATATGAAAATTTCGTCCAAATAAAATGGGCATATGTACACCTGCGAAAAAACTCAAATCTTATTTTAAATTATTTTTTTTTATTACCATTATAAGACATAAGTTACCATTAAACAAAAAAAATTAACTAAAATTTTCTTATTCAAATACAAACGTGACCATGTAACCTAAAAGGCACTAATGGCAGTTAATCTATGGCAGTTATACAAAATCAGTTATGGTTGAAAAACTCAGAAAAGTGCGATTCCAAACTGAAACCCTACTTTTACCATGGAAATAGTTTTCCCGCATAAAAGTACGTTTTCTATTTGTAATTCGCACTTTCCTGAAACAATTAATTTCTGTTACTTAAACTCCTATAATAAAAAAAAGTATTATTAACTAAAATAAGTCGCTAGCATTTCCCGTTTGCAGGGGCTTTGGGCTTGCAGATTTTGCTTCTGCCATTCGCTCCGTAGACAATGTTGCAGGAGAAGGTGAAGTAGCCGCACGTCGAGGATTTCGTGTAGTAGGTGGATGAGAAGTTTTGGTTTTCAGTCGGAGGATTCTTGCTGGTGTCCAGGCTGCCTGTAATCGATTTCGTAACTGTTACATAACTATCTGGCGTCTTAAGAGTTTTATCATCAATGTCATTATCAGTCTGCGATTTTGATGGAAGGTTCCTCATTCGGACTTTGGTCTCCGTATTCACAGTCCCTCGGAATCCATCGGGGATTTTCTCTGTTGTTCCCTTTGGCGGATAGTAGATGGTCTTACCATCTTGGGTTTGCACTATACTGTATTTGTCGGTACTTCCTGGGACAGCAATTTGCTGCTTTTGCGTTGGACTCAGTTGCGAGAAAGTTTTTCCTTTATCACTTGGTATTTCTGTAGTAGGAGTAGACGCAGTTGATTTTGTAGATGAATATTTGGTGGTGGTGGTTGTGGTCGAATCTTTCTTATTTTCAGTCTCCGTTTTACTAGATTTTGGCTCGTATCGAACTGAACCTTCAGGATAGTAATCTTCCTCTTCGTCATAATCAGGCTCTTCGTCTTCCTCTTCTTCGTCATACTCGATTTCTTCTTCCGGTTTATCAACTTTGAAGGTTTGAGTAGCTAAAATTTAAATAGATTAACGACGAGAAACATAAAAATGTTTACTACCTTCAGAATTGGAAGCTCTTAACCTTAAGTCATTACCATAACTTGGACCGCTGTGACCATAAGTTGCTACTGATTTTTCTGTGACAGCGCTATAATTCAAAAGTTACTATCTAAGCCCACATTTCGATTTTTACTCATTCTTACCTTGGAGAATTTCCAAACTGACTTATAGACTGGAACAAGACCTTGTTTTGTTCTCTGTAATTCGCAACTTGTTCCTTTGTGCCAGAAGCTGATTGCGCCGCTCCGTGATAGGATATTCCGTACCTAGTTTGTTTTTATTGTTACTAATATTACAATTAAATTAAAAAATGTGTCTCACTTGAAGTTTCCATGTATTTGAGACTGGCTTTGACCAGAAGCAGCACCAGACTGTGCTCCAGCCTGACCACCACCATTGAAGATCGGATTATTTTCGCCTCCTTCATCTGAGTGAGGCTTAAAGCCAATTTGAGCTTGTGATGATGTTTGACCAGGACCACTAGATTGTGCATCTGCTAATCCACCCTTTTCATTTGCTTGTACCTATAAATCTTCATTTATGAAACACAGAAAAATACAATGAAACAATTTTTTACTTCACTCTGACTTTGATGGGCATAGCCTCCACTTTGTGAAGATGCTGTGGTTCCGCCAGTTTTTGAGTTAACTTGAACTTGGGATTGAGATTGTCCTACACCACCTTGTCCTTGTGCTTGACTTTGTGCTCCTTCAGCACTGCCACTTACCTACCAAATAAATGAAATTAAAATATTCTTCATTGGTTCTAAAGTGGATTAATACTTGGGAATTTGCTGAACGGTCACTATCTGATGTCATTGCACTAGCACTAAATGTGCCAGCACCGCTGTATGTACCGGAAACTTGAGTTTGAGCCGTTCCACCATTCTTTTTTCCTTGAGCACTAGCAAGCGCCTGGCCATCCTTAACTGAGGATTCAGCTTGTGAAAAGGAGTCATCTCCGGGACTGACTAGACTTCCTCCAACAACTCCTCCAGTGGTTAGACCACCTGTACCAGGGCAGCCACTTGGGGGTGCACCGCAGCCTCCTACTGCTCCCGTTCCAGCTCCACCACCACAACCACTTGCACCACCACAACCACCAGGGAATCCAGTTCCTCCTGATCCATATCCACCTAGTCCTGCTCCTCCAGTTCCAGCAGTTCCAGGACCGAAACCTGCGCCAGGTCCAACTCCACCAGGTCCAACTCCGCCAGGTCCATAGCCTCCTGATCCATAACCACCTGGTCCGGCTCCTCCAGTTCCAGCAGATCCAGGACCGAAACCTGCCCCAGGGCCAGCTCCACCAGTTCCAACTCCGCCAGGTCCATAGCCTCCTGATCCATAGCCACCCGGTCCGGCTCCACCAGTTCCAGTTCCACCAGGTCCAACTCCGCCAGGTCCATAACCTCCTGATCCATAGCCACCTGGTCCGGCTCCACCAGTTCCAGCAGAACCAGGACCGAAACCTGTGCCAGTTCCCCCGCCAGGTCCAACTCCGCCTGGTCCATAGCCTCCTGATCCATATCCACCCGGCCCGGCTCCACCAGTTCCAGAAGATCCAGGCCCGAAACCTGTGCCAGTTCCTCCGCCAGGTCCAACTCCGCCTGGTCCATAGCCATCTAGTCCTGCTCCTCCTGTTCCAGCAGATCCGGGACCAACTCCACCAGGACCAAGTCCACCATGCCCAATACCTCCTGGTCTGGTTCCGCCAGGTCCCAAACCACCGGGCCCCGATCCATCAGTTGTAAGTCTGCCAGAACCAACTCCACCAGTACCTCCTCCGGGTCCAATTCCTCCAGGTCCTGAGCCATAACCTCCAGTTCCACCACCACCTAATACACCTGCTCCATAACCACCTGTCCCATCTGGTCCTGGACCAACACCGGATGGTGCCTGTCCTCCTGTTGTTTGCCATCCAGGCCCGTAAGCGCCAGCACCTGGGCCAAAACCGTTTGATCCCACCGTGCCAATTCCACCGCCCGCTGGACCTGTTCCTCCTGAAGAGATACCACCACCCGTCGGTCCATAACCAGTACCAGTTGGCCCGAAACCGGGTCCATAACCTGAGCCGGGTACTCCTCCACCTGGTCCTCCTGTTGCACCTGGTCCAGTTCCAACTGCTCCACTGCCTCCGGGCCCATAGCCTGAACCACCGGGGCCAAACCCGGGTCCTCCAGTTCCAATTGGACCAGCTCCACCTCCTCCAACACCTCCAGGTCCGTAACCTGCACCACCTGGGCCGATTCCACTTGATCCTGGGCCAATTCCGCCTGGACCTCCTGTTGTTATACCACTTGGTCCAACACCACCTGGACCATACCCCGTTGCTCCGGTTCCAGCACCGCCGGGTCCACTATCGCCTGGCCAATAACCAGACCCTGTACCAGTTCCTCCTCCACCATGTCCGATTGAAGTTCCATCAGATGTACCGGCACCACCTGGTCCAAAAGCTCCTGGACCGATGGATCCCGGTCCTCCAGTTCCTTGCCACGTTCCAGGCCCCTGTGTCCATCTTCCTGTTTGATCTGGGCTACCTGCGCCGCCTTGACCAGATCCTGGTCCACCAGTAATAAATCCATTTGTACCATAACCATATCCACCCGGGCCGTACCCGTGGCCATAGATTCCATGTGGCCCGACACCGCCCACACCTACTCCGTTAATTCCGATACCAATTCCTATTCCAATTGGATATGGATGACCAGCGTGTCCAGTGCCAGTTGGGCCGTATCCTCCAGGGCCAACTCCACCAGGGCCAATTCCACTAGGTCCAAATCCGCCAGGGCCAACTCCGCCAGGGCCAATTCCACCTGGCCCGACTCCTCCAGGGCCAATTCCACCCGGGCCAGCTCCGCCAGGACCAGTTCCACCAGGGCCAATTCCGCCAGGTCTTAATCCGCTTGGGCCCGTACCACCAGGGCCAACTCCACCGGGGCCAACTCCACCGGGGCCAACTCCACCAGGACCAACTCCACCAGGAACAACTCCACCAGGGCCAGTTCCACCAGGGCCAGTTCCACCAGGGCCAGTTCCACCGGGACCAACTCCACCAGGGCCAGTTCCACCAGGGCCAACTCCGCCAGGGCCAGTTCCACCAGGCCTAGGTCCAAATCCACCAGGGCCAACTCCACCAGGACCAGTTCCGCCAGGGCCAATTCCACCAGGGCCAGTTCCACCAGGGCCAACTCCACCAGGGCCAACTCCACCAGGGCCAACTCCACCAGGACCAGTTCCGCCAGGGCCAATTCCACCAGGGCCAGTTCCACCAGGGCCAACTCCACCAGGGCCAACTCCACCAGGGCCAGTTCCACCAGGACCGACTCCGCCAGGCCCAACTCCACCAGGACCAGTTCCACCAGGGCCAATTCCGCCAGGCCTAGGTCCAAATCCACCAGGGCCAACCCCACCAGGGCCAGTTCCACCAGGACCGACTCCGCCAGGCCCAACTCCACCAGGACCAGTTCCACCAGGGCCAAATCCACCTGGGCCAACTCCACCAGGACCAGTTCCACCAGGGCCAATTCCGCCAGGACCAACTCCACCAGGACCAATTCCACCAGGTCCAGTTGATGTTATACTTTCAGGGCCTGATCCACAGCAGCTACCTGTTAATAAAAAAAAATTAATCACATTTCCATCGATGATTCTTAATTACCTGTATGAACTGTTTGCGTAGGCCCTCCGGTTCCAACTAGTACCGTTAGTCCTCCACCTTGTTGTGAATATACTGTTTGCTTTGTGGGTCCTCCTGTACTTGTTCCCGGTATTATGTGAACTTTCCCTTGTGACGGATGACCGCTAGTATAAACTGTTTGATGAGGACCTCCTGTTCCAACTAAGACTGTTAACCCACCATCACTGACTACGGTCGCATCTTGACCCGGAACTTATTTTCAATTATAAGTGATGGAAATTAAGATATAGAGAGTTACCTTTTGTGGAATAAATTCCTTGATCATGCGGTCTGTATCCATTCCCATCAGGATGAACAAGATCTTGTGGTCTGTGCCCGTTTCCGTCAGGATAACCAGGTCCTTGCGGCCGATGTCCGTTACCATCAGGATAAGCAGGTCCTTGCGGTCGGTGACCGTTTCCGTCAGGGTAAGCAGGACCCTGTGGTCGATGTCCATTTCCATCAGGATAACCAGGTCCTTGGGGTCGGTGTCCGTTACCGTCTGGATAAGCAGGTCCGTGTGGTCGGTGTCCGTTACCGTCAGGATAACCAGGTCCTTCAGGTCGGTGTCCGTTTCCATCGGGATAAGCAGGACCTTGTGGTCTGTGTCCGTTTCCATCAGGATAAGCAGGACCCTGAGGATGGTGTCCATTTCCGTCAGGATAACCAGGGCCTTGTGGTCGATGTCCGTTACCATCAGGATAAGTAGGACCCTGAGGATGGTGTCCATTTCCGTCAGGATAACCAGGGCCTTGGGGTCGGTGTCCATTGCCATCAGGGTAAGCAGGACCTTGTGGTCTGTGTCCGTTTCCATCGGGATAAGCAGGACCCTGTGGATGATGTCCATTTCCGTCAGGATAAGCAGGTCCTTGCGGTCGATGTCCGTTACCATCAGGATAAGCAGGTCCTTGCGGTCGGTGACCGTTTCCGTCAGGGTAAGCAGGACCCTGTGGTCGATGTCCGTTACTATCAGGATAACCAGGTCCTTGAGGTCGGTGTCCATTTCCGTCAGGGTATGCAGGACCTTGTGGTCGATGTCCGTTACCATCAGGATAACCAGGTCCTTGAGGTCGGTGACCGTTTCCATCAGGATAACCAGGACCTTGTGGTCGATGCCCATTTCCGTCAGGATAACCAGGACCTTGTGGTCGATGCCCATTTCCATCAGGATAACCGGGGCCTTGTGGTCGATGCCCATTTCCGTCAGGATAACCGGGGCCTTGTGGTCGCTGTCCATTTCCGTCAGGATAACCAGGACCTTGTGGTCGATGCCCATTTCCGTCAGGATAACCGGGGCCTTGTGGTCGCTGTCCATTTCCGTCAGGATAACCAGGACCTTGTGGTCGATGCCCACTTCCGTCAGGATAACCGGGGCCTTGTGGTCGCTGTCCATTTCCGTCAGGATAACCAGGACCTTGTGGTCGATGCCCATTTCCGTCAGGATAACCGGGGCCTTGTGGTCGCTGTCCATTTCCGTCAGGATAACCAGGACCTTGTGGTCGATGCCCATTTCCGTCAGGATAACCGGGGCCTTGTGGTCGATGTCCATTTCCGTCAGGATAACCAGGACCTTGTGGTCGCTGTCCATTTCCGTCAGGATAACCAGGACCTTGTGGTCGCTGTCCATTTCCGTCAGGGTAGCCAGGTCCTTGAGGTCGATGGCCGTTACGGTCAGTTTGTTGTTTCCCATTTTGATCATAAGTGCCTGAAGGTTGGCAATATCCATTTTGACATTGCTTTTGATCAGGAAATCTTGTTCCAGTTCCTGTTCCAGTGCCTGTTCCTGTACCAGTTCCTGTTCCTGTACCGGTTGAAGGACGCTTAATTAGTTGCCCATAGGAGTCTGTCACTGCTGTGAAGGGATCTGGAGGAAATTCTGTTTATAAAATTGTAATTAGAAGTATTTACAAGGAAGGGGAATCAAATTACCATGACCTTGGGGACCACATTCGCTGCAATCACCTCCCGAAAACTGGCTTTGTGCTTGCCCCATTCCATGAGTGCCAACTTAAAAGAAACATTGGATTTTGAACAAAAATAAATTTTAATTTATGCCTCTTACCAACATAGGAGCGTGAGCCTTGTTCATTTGCTTCAGCTTCTGCTTTTCCCTCATGTTCTGGATTTCCAAAATTTAAGTATTGTGATTGTGTTTGTCCTCGACCTCTGAAATGTTGCAGGTTTTTTATAAATAAAATTCTGTTAAGTATACTTATAAGTAAAGCTTACTAAAAGTTAAGCACGGGTATAAGTTTACTGTTTAGAGTACAGTGGTTTCAAAAGAAGACTTTGAGGGATTGGAAACTGGTAAGTTGGATGGGGTGAGCTAATCGTTAATAATTTCAGCAATCCTCGGGCACAAATAGATCATTAATAAAGTTTATTTTTTTTGTGGGTTTTTAATATTTTAACTTTAAACCGATAATTGATAGCCATAATATAGCTTCGTGCATAAAAATAACACATTAAAAGACCATAAAAACAATTTGAGATAATTCTAGTGATTATCTTTTAGTAAGCTTGTTTCAAATTAGTTTTCGTGCTTAAACACATGAACCGTAGTTAAACAAATCAAAGTTAGTTTTGTGAGATTATTGTAAATAAATAATTAATAAACAAGGAGGACACTTACGAAATAATTAAACCAATTAGTGGAGACTATTTTATGGAAATAAGTAATCTTCTGACCACCACGGAACACCAACCACGGAGCGTTTAAAAATCTCTGTGTTTAAACATAAACTTCCGTGGTTAACCCGGGGTCTCCACGGGCAATTTTTGGCATTGGCAATTGGAAATTATTGTCATTGCCGGAAAAAATTGACCGTGGAGACGCAGCAGTTTGTTCGGCAATATTCCTCTAAAATATTACCAAAGCAACAATTGCATAGGAAATAAGTTCAGGGAATTTCTGAAAACAAGATGGCGGAAAATGAAAATAAACACACAGAATTTGTATTATTCTGGGTTAAAACCGATAAATAAAATGGATGATATATTTTATATATTCTTCCATTCTCAAAACAATTAAAATTAGTATTTGTTTTTTTACTTTTTGTACTTTTCTCGCGTAAGCGCATCTTTTAAAAATAAAATTGCCGAGCAATGAAATTCCGGCTTGAAACGTTGACAAGGAATATTGTCAGTTACGATTGCCGTAAAAAAATGCCCGTGGAGACCCGGAGTAAGTGAAGTGACACAGCATAACAACAAGGTATCTTGTGGTTTACCATAGAAAGATTTTTGAACTCGCTTCTGTTCGTTACATATATGTAAATTGGCGTTACAAATTTGATTAAGTCCCTGCCTTAAATTGTGAATAGTAAGGGTAAGAAAATGTGAAAGTGGTAGATGGAATTGCCCTATCAAATGCATATTGAATTTAGCGATTTTGACAATAAATTTTCGAGGGATTGTGGGTTTTTACTAAATCCTGAAAATTATAACGAAAGTTTCAAGGTAGTTGAAGTTAAAAAAAGGCAATACAATAAATATTTTTTTCTTATTGCTTTCTCAATAGAATTCGAAGATTTTGAATGACTTGTAAAAAAATTAATGAAGACAAATGACTTCATGTATAGTTATTATAGATTGGTGTAAATTTTTGTTTTAGAGTATGGGCTGACAAATGAGCTGGGTTACGCTTGGAATTATCAGCAGAACAATAATTGAATTAAATGTGCATCGAATCGGGACAGGATTTTTTGTAGTTAAATTAAAAGAGTTAACACTGAATCTAAAAATCATACTTATGTAACAATCAATAAATACATCAAAATTGGTGAAACCCTAGTAATATTAGTAGAAGTATCTTGAGTTTAATTCTGTTACCATAGATCTATGGTCAGAGATATGCAAAAGAGTTTAAGAAATGTATTTAAATACAAAATGCAAATACTTTTTTGATTTACTATTTCAAATAGTTTTGTGTTTTGTATTTTAAATACTAAATGCAAAATAGGTATTTTCAAAATAATTCCTTTAATTACAAATACCTTTTGTTCAATTTAATTCTCTTTATTTATTACACTTTTTAATAATACAAGTTTTTCGAACACATTATCGCTCATTTTCCTTCTGTGAGGTCGCATTATCATGCCACCATATGAAAAAAGTCTTTCTACTGGTGCTCAGCTTGGTAAACATGTGTTGTATTTTGAAAACACTTTTTTTTATTGTAGGATAAGTGTTTAATATCGCCAGCCTTGTGCACTCATCCTTTAAATATTGAAGGGTTTCCAACTCTACCGTGGTATTGGAACTAGGGACGTTACGAATATCAAATTTTTCACATTCGCGAATGCGAATGTGCGAATGCGAATGTTTAGGAATAACATTAAAAAAATTTAATTAAATTAAGGCCTAATTTTTTTATAACTTACAATAGGACCAAAAATACAACAATACACCAGTGTTATATACAGTAACGGTATTCTTTCTTCTCGTATTTAATAGTCAAAGTTCAAGAGAGGAATATTATATTTCCATGAGGCGATTTCTATAAGCCCCCCTTCATATACAGGCCGCCGGCAGGCCATGGCCTGAAAGTTTCTCGCCTTGAGGCCAAGTATAATCACACACCGTCAACTGGATGGGGCCTGTATGGTCCAAGTCCAACAAAAATCTTTATGTGTGCGGTTATTTATGGTCAGTCCGTGCCTGAAGATCTGAACTGTCGGCTTCGCCTGTGAGTATATAGGGAATCATGAGGTCACCTGCAGTCCACGGCCTGTCGGATGAAAGCCTCAATCAGACTGAGTAATGTATGGCCTTCATCGGGCGGTACTGCTGACGTGGCCTAAAAGGCTACGACCTGCAAATGGGGTCACAGTTAAGGCCAGGTCTGTCAATTTGTCGTCTTTTAATTTTGTTTTCCACGAGACACGTCACGACCTACACACATTCGCATTCGCAAAACATTCGCATTACTTGATTCGAATGCGAATGTCGATACGAATGTTTAAAATGATGGGAATCATTCGCATAAGCGAATGCGAACATTCGTAACACTCTTAATTGGTACAACCACCCTCACTGGTTGCTGAGGAGTGTGAATCCCGGAACATGTAATAAGACTGGTTTTATTCTTTTTTTCTTCTGATGTTTGTGATGTGACTATGAGCAGCGCCTCTAGTAGCCTCTAGTAGCCAATACAAGCACCATTCGTTCATTTTATATGAAATTTGACTGGTAATGTTGACTAAACTTAATCACAAAGTATTTTGAATTTGTAAAATGGAAAATACATCTCGAAAAGTATTTCAAATAAAATACAAAATGCTTTTTTTGAAAAGGTATTTAAATTCAAAATACAAAATAGGTATTTCAAATAAGTCGCATCTCTGTCTATGGTATCCTTAAGCTTTTGAACCATGATTATGAGATCTGAAATTTTGAAAAATGTTAGGGAAAGAATATAAATTTAATTAAAGCATGGGCGTGGTGGGTGATGTAGATATCTGTGAAAAAAACAACCAGCCAATAAATTATTGTAATAAGTTACAATCGTTCCCAGAAAAAAAACTTCTTTTCGTTTTCAATGCCTTATAATATTGTTCAACCAATTCAACATTTTTTTAACAAATGTAGCTAAAACAACATGGAAAACATCGACGGAAAGTTAGGCCTATTGTGTACATGCTCCACTAACGGAGAGGAAGGTCTTTAGTTGAAGAAAACTTTCTTTCGTTTTTTCAGAATCGGGAGTTTCAGACAATTTTCCTTGAAAAGACACCACGAGTAACCATAAGACTCGTCCATTCTTAAGTCTCACATTTACATACAGGCCGTGGCCTGAAGGTTTCTCGCCTTGGGGCCAAGTATAACCACACCCTCACTGGCTGCCAATGGGATGGGCCTGCAGTCCAAGAAAACTGACAAAAATGTTTATGTATTATCGTCAGTCCGTGCCTGAAGATCTGAACTTCTAGTCACTCCGAAATTTTCCTTGAGGCCATGAAATAAACTGACTTTTTGTTACCTTCAAATAGTGTTTTTCAAAACTTTGTAGATGTTTCTGCAAGTTTCAGGTATAATGATTCCTACGGCTTGAGGCGAAATAATATAGTTGAATATTTTACATCTTCAAAGCTGCGTTCTGTTGCAAGAAATCTAAGAGTAGCAATTAGTCTTTCCTCAGCACAAATTGCTCTTCTCATTCTAGTGTCCCTCTTTGATATGTAGGGTTTTACAGGATGTAACAATTTTTAGAAAACATTTATTCATTCGAAGATAATTTTTCAAAACATCTACACTAGATTTTCGCAGATTTTCAATTAGGTTCGGAACAAATTTTGCATTTGCGGAAGCCAATCTTTCACCCAAAATTGTTTTGTTTCTTTAACTGGTCTCTCTGGTATCATTAAAAGTATAAACAGCCAAGCAGTTTTTCGCTTTCTTTCTATATTTTTAAAATTAGCCTTTATATTTGAACTTGAGTTAACAACCTGCTACGCTAAACTGTCGTCTTCGCCTGTGTGTATGTGGGGTATCATGAGGTCACCTGCAGTTCACGGCATGAATGTGAATGGGGTCCTTAATAGAGCATCACGAGATCTCTACAAACTCGAGAGTCTCGTTTTGGTCTCGACTCGAGAATCGAGACGAGAGTAAAGTTCGGTCTCGACAAACATACTCTCGTCTAGTGTCTAGACGATATTATTCGCTCGAGATCTCGTCGGCAAAATCAAGTCTGGTACAATAAAGTATCTCATGAAGCGCGCACGCGCCATTATTTTCAAAGCTAGGATGTGGTTCTCATGCACGTATAAACACATTTTTGCCTCTTGTTTTCTCTCGCCGGTTACGTATAGGTTGAGTCTATAAGTATAAGAGCGGTGATGGGCTCATATATTTATATTCGCTCCGAGAGACCAGACGAGATTAAGATGGGCAAGATCCTCCGAGAGTCGAGACGAGACTCGAAATGATGGAGACTTACCGATGCCGAAACGTGAGTCTTAAAAATATCGTCTTATCTCGGTCTCGTGATGCTCAAGTCCTTAAGCCTGAAACAGGCACGCACAGAGTCAAAACGCCTGTACATGAGGCACGGTACGCCTGAGTAAAAATTATTCTTTTCCCAATCCTGCCCGTTGCAGGCATGTATCAATAAATAATGCACAGAAAATAGTTCAAACAAAGCATGGTACGCTCACACTTTCTAGACTAACATTTAAAATAAAAACAACATAATTATTTTCGTAGGCTTAAGCGAATTTTAAGCGCTGTCAATATGCTCCTAAGGGAGCAATATTGGAGCTTTAAGAAATTGTACAGGGCGAAGAAAACTGGCAATTATCTTGGTAAAAGATGCCATTACCTGGTTCTTGTACGATTGCGAAAGTCAAGTAGCATTGGATTAATACTTAGTTGGGGGACCACTTGGTAAAACGACACTCGCATTTGGAATGGTCGATTGCAAATAAATTCATATCTGAGGAGCTGGGGAACAAAACCGGACTTGTCCCAAAAATTGATTTTTACACTAGAGCAAAAATACTGAATTCGATAGTTGCACATTAGTTAAATTTTTTGCGTTTGAATATAATTATAGCTTATTGTATAAATAATCAATAGCCTAATTTTTGGGCACAAAAATTCATGTTTTCTATTTTTTTTTAATTTTTTTTGAATGGACAAGTCCGGTTTTGTTTCGCAACGATGGATATGTATGGGACATCTCCGGTTTTGATTCAAAACCGTCATGGACAAGTCTAGTTATGAAACAAATTCCTTTGAATTTTTTCATTTTTTAACAGGACAACTCCACTTATGAACCAAATCAGTATTTTTAAAAATTTTTTTTTGTGGGTTTGCAACACTTTTGGATGGAAATATTTCAGGGGTCTATAGAGGTGAGCTTGGAGAGTAAAAAAAAAAATTAAAAAAAAAAACCGTTTTCGTGGACAAGTCCGGTTTTGTTCCCCAGCTCCTCATCTGTAACAGAGGCGTGCATACTTCTATAGCCTAAGAATTTTTAGATTGTTGTGCCTGTAGCGGAAATGTGCATGCCCGTGTGGCAGGAGTATTTTTCAATTTTTGTACCTATATCGGAAGCGTGTAGTACCGAACGCATTTGTTCGCTAGGCGTGTTAATTACGCGGCATATAATGCTTCTTAAAATATAAGTACGTCTGCACTACGTCTACGCGCAAACCAGTGAATATAGCAACTAATTATTCTTACTCCAATTTTAAATGCATTGGATTTTGTTTGCCAAACTTGTCAAAGAAAAAATGCTATAGGAAAGAAGACTCTGTGAACAAAAGGCACTGCTGTGTGAGCTCACCATAAGACCTGGGAGCGATTCTCAATAGGCTAGGTTCAGTTTCTTAACGCAATCTACCAGGGACTTGGAGGTTGGATAAGACTAATAAAATAAACTTAGTAAAGCATGGCCAACACTTCTATTGATGAATTCAATATTATTGATAAGGATTGCAAACAGTCTTTTGTATCGACATTTTTAATATATCTTTTTGGAACTTTTGTGAATCATTTTTGTATCAGTACAAAAATATTTATCAATTCGTTATAAAAGTTTTCTTTTACAAATAATTAAAGTGGTTATTAGTGATTTGATAATTTCAAAATTAAAAAAATAAAATAAAATGTTAAAATAAGATAAGCAAATTTTTATTCCTATTAGAAATATTTGGAGTTAACTGGAATAACCAAAAGATAACATACTGATATTTAAAATTATCTAAATTAAAAATTCTGCAGATACTCACATTCCTCTTGAAGTTCGTTTAATCCTATTCTTTCCAACTGTCGAAATATATTCTCCAGATCGCAAAACAGCATTTTCATCAAGAATTTTCTGAAAATTTAAAACGCATCTTGTAAACTTCTTTAACACAATTTTATTTAACAAATAACAAAACTTTAAACCACAATAATAACCCAAATTTTTTATAAAAAAAAATCCGCTAAAAACAAGTAAAGAAATTCGTTATGCTCTAGATTCAAAATCAATTAAATCTCACAAAAATCATCACAAGGAAACAGTATATAACTTTTGAACTATATTTATGAAAACACCAAAAAAAAATCAAATATTTTTACAATTATGTCGAAGTTCAAATCAGGTCATCACAGTTTTGCGATTACATTTGGATCATTGGTTCGATGACTGAATCTATATCTCATTTAAAAGCACACAACTCAACCAACAATAAAAAAAACAAACTTGAAACTCTCATGATGAAACTGTTCAAATCACATATCCCTTTTAGTTCAATCAACACTTGACATAATTTTGTTAATCTCTTTCGTGTTCATTTTTTTTCCTTCCTCAATTATATTAATAAATATATTTTTCGTCTAAAGATTATCCATCATCACATATATAACACTAAAACATCACGAACTCGACCTTGCATGGTGATCTAGCTGATCTGCACAATATGTTATCAATTTCCGGTCAAGAAATCAGAGCATAACGATCTTCCTCAATTTAAATTTTATAATGGAACCGCATTTGGATTTTGCAAATTTGAATATTAAATATCTTGATATTATTTTCCTCTTCTTTTTTGTTTTAAGATGCAACACAATTGATCACTTACCGATATGCTTGCACAATCAATGATCACTAATGATATTGTTATAAAAATCGCCCATTGGATGGGCTTTAATTCATACATTTTCCAGGACTAAGTTAATTCGCTAAATAATAATAATTGTTATCGATATCACTGTCACTTAACATTTATTTAAATAAAACGTGATCTCCTTTTTTACATATTTAATAAAAATTACACATTCACTATATTTATTTCGTTTCACGATCCGCAGAAATTCGCTCTTTTTTCGCGATCATTTAACGCGGTTAATTTCTTCAATTTCCTAAACTCTCTGAGATCCACTATCCTTGAAGACTTGAAGACAAACCGAAGAAGACTTGAAAAATGTTGAGCTACCGATCGCGACGAGCGCCACTTTGCAAATACTTGAAACTGTAACTAGTGATCGTCAACTGAACACTCTCAACGACTTTTGACCCATTTTAAGGAAATGGTAATGCTTCAATATTTCTAATTCTATGTCCAGAAGCCACTATCGAAATATATCGCCTATCCCCTCCTTGTAACGGCTATAAAATGAAAAGTACTCGGAATCGGTCGTATCAAGTGCTTATAATGTGTGAGGGTTGCGAGTAGTGACAGTATTGATATTACTTGGAGGAAGTATTGTAAGAAACTGAAATGTTCTTATTGTTAGCATGAAGAATTTTACATTTTATCACAGGGTGATTGGTAAGTTTTTTTCCCAGTAAAAAGCTTGGCTGTTCTTGATGGACATATTTAGGGAAGTTCCAAAAAAGTTATCAGTTCATTTAATGTAGGATGAGTGAGTATGTGATGACGTCAAAGTTTATAATCTAGTTTCGTCTAGTATGGAGCAATGTTGAGGCAAGCGAAAGGCTTCACCATAGTGACAGTGCTTTGAGTATAAAAATCCATATCAAGTGTTATCATACCTTGGAAGATTAACCTTTTTGAACTTTGTAGTGTAAGTACCACTGAAAAATGAAGGCTGAAAGGGTCACATCTTTCACACACTCTATGTTCTTTGGTGATTAGTTGAGTACATGCAAGAAATTTCGGTAGATAGCCACAGAGGATTTCTTAAAATTAATTACAATGAACTTATCTAGTAAGATGATGAAAACACAGCTAATAAGTCATGGGTTTTGTTCATTACATGTTACAAAAAAAGTAGACTTACGAAGACTTGCTAAGAAAGATTTAACAATCTAACGACCATTAAATTTCTATTTTAGGATTCATTTTGTAACAGGTTCAATTAGATTACCTGAAATCGTAGTTCCTATTTCATAAATTAAACAAACATAAAAAATTTCTATAATTATTCGTCATACAGTTTAGAACATGAAAACTTTTAGAATGTGAATCAGTTTTCACATTAATTTAATCGGTAACACAACAATTCTTATTAATTTAATCCCTTTTATATTTACAACAATCAGGCCTTTTCTGAATGTCGGTGGAATTGATTCCGCTTGAATTTTCTTACATCGTATGCTACCAATGTAAGAAAATTCCTGGATGGAATGGAAGGACTAGAAACCAGATCGATCATGTATTTATTAAAAAGATCAGCAAGCTAGAAAAAATCAGCAGGAGAATTCTACTCGAAAACAAATAGTCCGGGGAAATTAGCATTTTAAGGAGACAAAATTCCAAAATGGCGGAAAATTGGTCCACAGCTTCCTTAGGACTTTTTTAAGAAAACAATTTCGGAATCACAAAAAAACACATGGTCGCCGGAGATATGACTTTTTGGCAAAAAAATCACTCAAAAACTGGTTTTTTTGAAAAAAAATTTTGATCAGTCATCCAGCCTACAAAAAAAAGCCCTCTTGACATTTTTTCGAAAATCGAACCCTTTCGAAGTTATTCAAGGTCAAAGTTTCCAAAAATCACTTTTCTGCCAAAAAATACTTTTATTAATTCGAAAAGGTCCAGGTTTTCGAAAAAAATATACAAGAGGGGTATTTTGTAGGCAATCATTTTTCGTATTGACTGATCAAAAAAAAATTCGAAAAAACCAGTTTTTGAGTGATTTTTTGGCCAAAAAGTGATATCTAACATAATATATTATGTGCACGACTGAGATAAACTTGCAGTTAGCTTGAATTCTGACTTTAATGCAAATTGTACTTAGTATTCGATTCTACCCTAAAAGTAATGATATGAGCAAAATTACTCGGTCAAAAGTATCGAGTACATGAGTAAAATCGAAAGCCAAATACTCATATGAGGAAAGAATCGAGTACCGATTCGGTATCCCTAAACTATGTCGCTCGCTGTGTCACCATAGTTGTTTGAGCGAAAATACTTTCGTTCATGCCTTATTCTACGAATTCTGTAAAGCCTTATGCGGCGTTCAGATTGGCGTGTGCAACTCTGTGCTAGTGTAGCGGAGGATACTGGGCTAGTAAATAACCCACTGGGCTATCTACTAGCAAGGGCACTAGGTAGTGGACTAACCAAGAGAGTACTCCGACGAGTAGCAATTATTTCTAGGTATTCCCTCCAAATCATGCAATATTTAGATTCTAACCAAATATTAGGCGCAATACGGATTGGGACAAAAAATATCTACCTTACCGTATTCTGCCTTACTCTTACACTTTCGTTATATACATAAGACAAGAACTAACGGCTAACCCATCTCTTCTTAATATTCTAGACATTAAATCAACCGAAGATCTGCAATGGACTAGCCACAAATACCAAATCTCAAAACAAGCATTGCAATGACTGTGATTTCTTAAGAAGTGCAAGTTTCTCCTTCAGATACTAGTCGCGGTTATAATATATGGTTGAATTTTCCAATTGTGTTCCGATTTTAATGAAAGTGTGTATATAGGGGGTTTTTAAGGTCGTAATTAACGAATTTGTGGTCGAAACTTATAAATTCAAAATGGCCGCTCCAATAAGGCGGATGAATCTTGTCAATTGTGTTCTGATTCCAATAAAAGGTCTCCCATGATGCCGCTCGAAGGTCGATTTTCGAAATTCAAAATGTCCTCGCAAATATGGCCGAAATTCAAAATGATCGCGCAAATATCTATAATTTAATTTGCCAATTATTGTGTTTCGATTTAATGAAAGTGGGTATATAGGGGTTTTTAAGGTCGTAAATAACGAATTTGTGGTCAAAACTTATAATTTCAAATTGGCGGCGCCAATACGGCCGACAAATTTGCCAATTGTATTCTCGTTCCAATGAAAATCGGAATCTAGAGGCTTTTAAACTAGCAAATAACGAATTTATGATCAAAACTTTTAGATTTCAATATAGTGGGGCCAATAAGGTGGATGAATTTTGCCAATTGTGTTCCGATTCCAATGAAAGTGGGTATCTAGGGGTTTTTAAGGTAGCAAATAACGAATCTATGATCACAACTTATAAATTCAAAATTGCGGGGCCAATATAGCGGACAAATTTTGCCAAATAAGTGTCATTTTCCAAGAATTGGAAAATCTGAAAATCTTCACATCCTAGCTCCAAATGGAAGAACATTGAACATAATGTAGCCTGAAGCTCTCAAAGCAATTTGTTCAGAAATGATCAATAAGGTTTTTTCAATATTTTTTATTGTTTATTTCCTACCTTTTCGATACTAATACAAAAACAAAAAAATTTCTTTCAGAACATTGTATTCACGTCATTTGTCCGTATCCGCGATACAGATACCCGTTTTTTTCTGAACTTTTTTAACATCTCCAAAAGTTTTTTAAAAAATTCTTGAAACACTCCAAGACTCTAGCTGGCTTTGTGCCTTTGGCCTGTACCATTTAAAAATAGGTATCACTCACTGTTCTGTTTTTAGCATTTTTAAATTTTCGTGCTTGATAGAGCCTCCCCCTCACAGAACCTTGCTAGAAGGCTAATCTGAGCAATTTTCTAAATAGAACGTAATGGACTTGGACATAATGGAATTTTTGTGTACTACACCCTGTATGTCACCATCTGACGTACTTTGAAAAATCATTTTGAGCTTCAGCCTTATAAAATTCCGTTGAAGCAGGAGCATGGTTACCTAAAAACCATTTGATACACACTAGCATAGTTAATTAAATTTTTATGGCAAAATATTGTTCAGGTATCCCTATTTGAAGTAAAGAATAAACCACATGTAATCCGGCGATGGCATCGTCCAGTGGCATTTATTCTCTTATAACTATCTTTCCGGCTAACGGGTTCTGATTCGTTGAAACGCATTAGATGTTCCCCTTACCTGAATATAATCGGCTTTATTTTCATCACGTCATTGTAGGCCCTGCGAAGTCGTCCAATCTATATATAAAATTCGATGTATGTGTGTATGTATGTATGTTCCCTAATAACTCCTAAACCATTCAACCGATCGCCACAAAAATTTAGCCACATATTACTTACATCAAAGGGGTGGTTTTAGCATCGGTGCCTACTTTCAAAAATCACTCCTAGGGGGCGCTGTCTTAGAGAGCTTTAGAAAGCATAATAATATACGTTCTACGAGGGCGAAAATGAATACATAGAGGTTTCTGGGTACGAGAAAGCGATTGGTGATGTCCATTACTTTCGCAAAGATGGCGGTTCCAATATGGCGGCCGAGTTTTGCAATTGTGTTCCCCGACCCCCGGCATGGGTATCAAATGAAAGGGTATGACAAATAGAATATTATTAGCTGTGTGGCGTCATTCCAAATTCAAAATAGCCGCTTACACAAAATGGCGGATTACCTTTTTCTATGCAAGCCATCCGGTATGGGTATCAAATGAAAAGGTATGACAAGTAGAATACTATTAGCTGTGCGGCGTCATTCCAAATGCAAAATGGCGGCCAACACAAAATTACAGTTTACATTTTTCTTTACAACGTCCGGGGCCCACCCTCGGTATGGGTATCAAATGAAAGTGTATGAGGAGTATAGTACAGTAAGCTGCGGGACGTCAATTTAAATCTAATATGGCGGTCACCACAAAATGGCAGACGACATATAATAGTCTAAATTGTAGAAAATAAAATATAGTTTAAAAAAACTAAAATATACACTTTTAAATTAAAATGAACTAAAAAATCGAGCGAAGTTCTGCACTGGGCGTCTACTCCCCCGGCATAGCAAAATCAAATCTGATCGATAAATGCCAAGTCAGGGGATGGTTTTTATTGTCTCGATCAAAATGTCAGATCCCTAATAGTTTCACATTTTGTTATTTGGAATCAAAAATACCAAAAAATTGCCTTTTTCAAACTCTCCTACTGTATATTAAAATTCATATCACCTGATTACTACTACATATTGGCTTATGGGTGCAGCATAGGCGCACCGGGTCCCAGCTAGTATTTCATAAAAGCCCAAAATTTCTACGAAGGACCTTCTTCTAGAATACGGCGAAGAGATTAGAGTGGTTTTTACTAAGCACTCAAGTCTTGAATCCGTTTGTGAATAAGGCCATTGAAGAGTGTATGATAACGTTTTAAAACTGTAGCTATTTATCCAGCGCCTGTCCAGGGAGAAAATCTGGGAAGTTGTTGATTTACCTGAATGTACACTGGTAGAGCTTGCACCAATTACTAAGGTCTGTTTATTAGTCAGTCCTAGAACGATCTAGATCATCCTAGAAGAGAAAAGTACAGGTTTTGGTGTTCATTAGTTTTAAAACTTGTTATTTTTTGTCCGAAAGTGTTCTGATTTGGTGTTCTACTTTTTTGTTCTAGATTTTTTTCAGAACAATTTTTGACATGATATTTTTGTTGTTGTTTTTAATTAGTTTTGACAGATGTGCATATTAAATTATGAGAACAGAAAATATAGAACAAAAAAATACAAAAAAGCGTTCATTAGATTGTCTGTCCTAAGTTGTTCTAAAGTGTTGGGCGTTTAATTGCTTGCTGTTCCATTCTCTTCTATTCTGTTCTGCTCTGTCCAGTTTTGAAAACTAATATACAGACCTCTAACTGACTCACAAAATCGTTGTTTCGATGGGCAGTGAGAGTCTCACGTCCACACAAGAGAGCAACGTCACTCAGTTTGTTTAAAAATGCAAATTACCGGCTCATTTTTATTTTCAACATGCGCGCTTCTGTTTTGATGCGCGCTCAATTCCCTTCTGTTCTTTTGTCGTATGATGGGGCTGGCGTATGATTGCATTCAGGATAACGAAGAATATCTTATTCGCAGTATGTACTCTGAAACTATAAACCGCGATAATTTCTGGACCTGTTTTTATGGGATTAGGATGTTTTTTTCGAGTCTTCTGTAATGACTTAACGCTCCTAAACTTACATAACTTAGTGTTTCTAAGCTTTCATAAATCGCTCGTTGTAATATACGTTCTCCATATTTGAGTGCACTGGCTGCACTCGGAGCCTTGATCTATTTCAATGCGAATGGCTCTATCAGGGGATTACTAGGTGGCTTGAGGAAGGACATCCTTGGTCGAAAACCTAGAGTATCGACCTGCTGTTGTATAAACCGAGCTCTGCACTGATTGCGAACGTAAAATTATTTAATCATTTTGTCATTTTCTTTGCCGCAGACGCCAGTTTCTTTCTTTTGTTTAGTATCAAAGACATGTTACAGTTTAAAACCATATAATAGCTTGGTTTACGGGTGATATTTGTGTCAAATTTAGTGGTTTCTCTGGCAATTAAAATTAATTGTTAAATTTATTCCAAATATTGTATTTTTTTAAAGTTTTTCAATATTTGCAGTCACATATTTTCACAAATTACAATTTAAAATCTCTCAATGATTAATGAGTTCTTCAATTTGCCACTCTTCTACCAGAGAAAGGATTAATAAAATCTCAAATGTACATAACAACCACCCTGTACAATATTTCCTTGGAAAGGGGCAATTTTTCATTTTAATTTGTGGGTGCAAACACAAAAATCAATTAACGCCGACCGGGCATATTCATTCATGTTTATTCTCAGCACTTCAGCCCTAATAACTCAATTTCATTATCCTCGCCTTCAATTAAACTCAATTTGTTCGCTTTGCATATGAACTACGTCCGCCTTATATATGCATTCATTCAATTCTAGTTACAAGACGAGCACTTCATCAGCTCTAATTAACCAAAAAAAGGGTGGAGAACAAAAAGATAAACAGCAAATAAAAGGCTGTGGCACCAAAGTGGCTCTCTTCGTGTGTGATATGGTGGATTTTGCCAGCCATTTATTCATGCTAAAGATTCCCGATGGATAAGACAATATTTCTGAAGCAATGTGTGCTCTATAAAAGTTATTAAAATGAAGCTTGCATCGGCATCAGGGAGTTCCATAAAAGCCATAGAGAAACCTTGGCCGGAGATGATTGAAGTGTTACTTCATCTGGGCTGATAGTAGCATCTTTATTGCTCCTTATTTAATTGACACTTTTTTTCCATATCTAATGAAGTTGTTGCCCACCATTGAGAAGTATTTAGGTTTATGGTTTTCTGATGGGAATTGATAAGGCAAACATTTATGGCATGGGACATTGTGTAAACTGATTCTAGGGGGATTTAATCAATTTAGATTCACTATTAAATCGGTCATGAACCAAACAAGTATCCCCAGTGCTATTTTTATCGGAAAGCAATGAAATTTATATCGAGAATATGAAACGCTTCCTCTTGTTAGTATCATGCTGATAATAAGAACCACTCAATATTTATTAACCATTTGCTTCAGTCCTGATTATTTTGAGATTTTGGATGTTTCGTAAGAATAATACGAACTATATAAGAACGTCACTATATAATCCAGACACGTTTTTACTTTATTCACTAAATATATTGTACAGATATATCTTCAATATAATTTGTCATTTTCTCTCTCTGAACATTCAACTAAAATTCCATTGTTTTCAGACCTAATTTTCATTGTAATACTCGTAACATAATACATATTATGGTTTTAGAAAAAAAGTTCAATATAAAAATATGAGAAACATTTCAGTTATAAAAAGAAAAGTCACTACTGCCAGGCTCCTCCGTGTCTTTTATGTCCAAGTTGCAGAAAGAGGAATGACCTTCCTTTATAATGGCTTCTTTCAGGAGTAATAGCCAATAACATTTGAGTAAAAACTTCTTTTCTCACAGATAGGGAAGCGAAGATGAAACGCCCCGGGTTTCGTGTATTTGCTTTTATGTTGACTTTATATCGTTTCTGCTGTTATAATTATTTTTGGTGTAAACATCTGAAAGCAGTGGAGTTCATAGACCACATCGCCATTAGAAGATCTGAACCTAGGATATCTATTTATTTAATAAACAAAAAACATTAAAAATTTAAAACTTTAAAAATTTCTTTTAAAAAAAACCTAAATGAAAAGTAACGCAGAAGTGAAGTAGACTTACTTCCACTGAAGTAGATGTAACTTCCACTTCACTTCCATTTTGGTCACTCTCATAACATTCAAATGCATTTGTACCTATCTTCACTTCACTTCCCATTTAGGTTTGGCCTTATACCTTTTTATCTTTCTTTTGCTTTTCTTTTGCCTTAAATTCTAGTGAATTAACTTGAAGGTTTCTCCTTACATCTTCTGATCTCATCACGTGACATCGTATGTTCTGCGGTATTAGCCGTCCATGGTTTAATGTATTCTCCCTCTGTCGAGTACCTACAACGTCGAGCCCCCTTAAGAACTAGGTGAGGTCGTAGCTAACCGTCCCAAGTTACCTCTTGACACATCGTTCCGCATAGTCCAGGAGGGATAGCGAAAAATTTAAAATAATTCTACCCTGCGATTTTTGGAGGATATAATAAATTAAAAGAAAAATTGTAGGAATTCAATGAAGGTGTTTTGGATAAAATTGGTCCAGGGGTAACAGGTGGAAAAAGTTAATAATAGTAGGGAAAACAGGCGTTTGCAACGTTTAAGGTGCGAAAAAGCTGTGTTTTTGGAAAACAAAAACGTAATAGCGCTTAAAAAGTCAAAAAATATGAGTTTTGGACAATAATTGAAATCGGTCAACAGGTTTTTGCAAAAAAAACCCGGCGAAATATGGCCATTTTTTGACATTTAATTATAGGGAGTGTAATTATCGCAGAACCTTGTTTAAGGGCTTAATGGATAGCTCTTTTTGAGCTAAATATAAGTTACTATGTCTATTAAAGGTGGGTACCAAAATTTGCATTCTCCTTGATAGTCCGCTCAAATTAGGAAAAATTAAAGAAATTTTTCCCACAGTTATGAGACCGGTGCCAAATGAAGGATTTTGGTCGTCTAAACTTGATTTTCACAACTCGCAGTTCGAAAAAAGGGTTGTTTTTGAGAAATATACAAATTTTCTATTTTGAGGAGAAACTATGCATTTTGGTGAAAATATCAATAGAGCAAAGTTGTAGAGCGTAAAATTACATACAAATTTAAAGCGACCAAAAAAAAAGCCTTTGAAAAACTACATCTACTACTTTGATCTCATTTAATTTTTCATACAAAATCATAATTTTAGCGCAAAATCTAAAAAGGCGCAAAACGGCCTCTAGCGGCGAAACTACACCAAATTCAAAAAAACAGTGAAGACAAAATTTGTAGGTAATTTTACGCCCTACAACTTTGCTCTATTGATATTTTCACCAAAATGCATAGTTTCACCTCAAAATAGAACAAAAGGAGAAAACCATCATACATATTTGGAAGATTTGTCTTACCAATTAATGTTCTTTTAGGGTTCCTTTAAATAATACACTTCTATTTAGATAATTAAACTATTTAGAACATTAAACTTAATATATTTATTCGGGAATTATAATTTTACTCAAAAAATGGCGGCAGCCGGCAAACTTGTTTCTTCCTTCTTGCTGAACAAACTAGAAACAGTTCATTTGTTGTTCAAGAACTAAATCAGTTCATTTATTGGACCCGTTCTATGCGTTATACTTGGCAACGGCTACATACATGTATATTTCTCAAAAACAACCCTTTTTCGAACTGCGGGCTCTGAAAATCATGTTAGTGGCGTGTGTGAGTCGGACGAACATGTACCCACTTTGAGCCGGAACAAGACTACCTCTCCCCCCCCCGTTTTCGAGGATGCTAAACACGATGGTGTTGTTTTCGGTTGCGCAACCCCTCCAAACGGACAAAAACCACCCCCAAGAGGGATTAAACGCGCTTTACACGGTTTCATTGTAAAAAAACCCTTTCCCCCGTTTTCGAGGGTGCTGAGCACGCTGGTGGTGTTGGATATCGGTTTCGACCCCCACCGGCCAATACTCTCCCCCAAAATGGTTAAATTTTTTTTTGTAATATCAGCGCTAAAATATATTTACCCCGTTTTCGAGGGTGCTGAGCACGGTGGGGGGGTTAGAATTTTTCTTTGGGCTTGCGCAACCCCCCAAGAGGGCTTAAACGCGCTTTACACGGTTTTCCTGTAAAAAAAACACTTTCCCCCGTTTTCGAGGGTGCTAAGCACGTGGTGGTGGTGTTGGATATGGGTTCCGACCCCAACCAACCCCTCCACCGGCCAATACTCTCCCCGAAATGAGTAAATTTTTTTTTTGTAATATCAGCGCCAAAATATATTTTCGAGCACAGTGGTGGGGGATAACTTTTATTTAAACCCCTCGACCCGTTTAGTTTCATTTTCGGGCCCTGCATGGAACGATAATTTTTTTTATTCAACCCTGGCAACGAAGAATGACAAATAATTAACTAATTAATATAAATAATAAAAGTTTAAGTGGTCTGTAAAAACGTATCAAAATAAACATAAAGAAACAGAACACACTGGTTTTAAATAGTAACCACGAGAACAAAACAGTTGGTGTTAAAATAGTACGCGGTGAAACCTTATTTTACTCCAGTTGTTGTTATTGGATCGTCAATCAATTGTCCATTGCCAAGGATTCTTAGTTGTATTTCATCGTATAGCATCATGATCATTTGAATTAATTTAGTTGGTACTTTTTTTCTTTTTTAAGCTTCCCAAATCCCCTATGGATTGTGTCAAATGCTCGCTCGAAGTCTACGGAGGTAAAGTATAATGGTGATTTCCGACTATTAATCTTAGGCTGTTTGAGTTATATATCTGCGACCTTTCCTAAATCCTACTTGTTGTTGTCTTAGCTGGCAATATCTTCATCAATTATCTTCAATTCTACAAAGAATTATGGAGACCAGAATTTTTGCTACCGTTTTGTAATACCTCTTCAATTTCCGCATTCTTTTAGATCATCTTTTTTTTGCAAGTTAATAAATATTACCTCCTTCCCTTAATTTCGCAATCTCTCTTCGTTCCATATATGCTCTAGTATAGGATGTAATATCTCTGGAACTCAATCTGGGCTTTCTTTTGGGTTTCATTAATGGTTCTTTGGCGTTAGTGGATTTATATTACATGATACCCGGACCCGTTGGCTTGTTTCATTGATTGCCTTTCACTTATCTTTCTGTGTTGGTTTCGTAGTATTGCCGCCATATTTGAATCGGATCTTCTGTTGATATAAGTAGACGTCCTTCTGAGTCCAACAAGGAGTGTCTTCGTCTCAATCCTTTGTTTGATAATTTCTTGATATAATCATATAACTGATTCATATTGCTACTGTTTGCTGCAACTTGTGCTTCCCTAACAATATTTTCACAAAATTTCCTTTTATTTCTTCTTGCAGCAAATTTAATTACATCGATATAATGGGCCTGATTGTTGAATCCGGCAGATTTGGGATCACCGCCGCTAAAGAGTTTCACTTTCACTTGTCGCTGCGATTGTTCAATCCGCCGGGTGCAACTGCCATATGAAGTGACATATTTCATTTTCGAAATTCAAATGACAATCGAATGGACAGTTCGCATTGGATACACAACTCTAAACAAGTGGTTTTTTAGTTTAACTTCCACCTTCGACTGTGAAATTCTCATTCACTTTCCCAACGGGGATTCAACAATCAGAACCTGTCAAATTCGCATTCACTTCCCTGCCGGCGGATTCAACAATAAGGCCCAATGTTTTAGCGTGTTCTAATTTCCCTTGTTTGGTTGACATTATATTATAATTGATTACCAGAGACTGCTCCTCCAATTACTACCTAAGGAGCGGAGGATCGAAAGGGCTGAGGACTGTCACTGAAGGCTTTCCCTCGCTCGAGTAGGATTAGTTATTCGTTTAAAAGTTGGAAGTTTTCAAAATGTATAAATCGGTCAAAAAGGAACGAAAACCAACAATGATTTTGATTCACCCTATATAAAAAAGCTCATTTAATAAAATTTAAATAAATTTCTGAACCCGGATTTAAAATAATACAATTACAGCGCGAATAATTGAAGTTAAATAATTATGACTAAGTGACAAAACATACACACACTTAAAGCACACACAATAAGAATAAAGGTAAAACTCAATCTATATGAATTAAAATTGTGCAATCTTGCATATTCTATTAAGTTCCTATTTTTAAAATTCAAGGCCGCCGCTCAAAGAAATTGGGTTAAATTTTAAACAATTTCAAATAGAATTTTTAATGATTTCTAAATTTTTATTTTCGGTGGTTATTTTAACTTACGAAATGTAATTACTTTTTTATTCACTGGTACAAAAAATTGCCGGTTGTTATCAATATACATATTACTTTCGAATTGAAAATAAAAATTGAAGTAATCTTTTTTTTGTGGAATTTGCTTTCCAATTTTTTTAATTCAGTGATGAAGTCATTAATTTTTAAAGAATTTTATTCTTTATCGCATTCAAAAAATTTTTTTTTGGTTCTTATAAAATATTTTTTTTAAACACGTTGCTTAACATTTGAACAATTAAATAAAAATAGAAAATTCTTTCATTCAAATTATGAGGTCATATTATTTAAGATGTTATAAAAATTTCATTTGAATAAATAAAAACGAAACAAAAATTTGTTCATTTTTAAACTTCTATATTTCTCTATAAAAAGCAACATACAAAAAGATTACAAAATCTCTAAATACTAGTTTTTCTAAAAGCGAAAGAAATACTAAACCTAAAATCCTAATATTACTTACTTAAATTAAGAAAATCTTAAAGTTTAATCTTATATAAAAATAAACGCAAAAAAAGAAAATAAAAATTCTTTCTCATTCTAAAAATTAGAATATTGCACCATACTCGGCCATCATTGATTATTTTTTTTGTTTATCGATTATAATTTTACTTATAATATTAATCTGCAAAAAAAATGTATTTTTTTTTTTTGAAAAAACAGAAAATATATTTTAAAGACTAGACAATCTCGTCCGTTTATGGAGAAAACTTATCTCATATTTATACTTTGTTTTTAAAGATAAGTTTTCTCGCGACTATATTACAATGTTTTGTTTTATAACTAAGTATATATTTTTAAAAACTATATTTTTATTGTTATTATCACATTTTTCTTAAACTAATATTGTAGTTTGTGCTATTTTTTATTATTAAATGTTATTTTATTTTAAATTTGTGCAATTTGTTTTAAATACTTTTTGTTTGATTTGTAATTATGGTGGAATGGATTTAAGAAAACAAATATTATTTGAAGTCTCTTCTTTATACAAAATTTTTTAACGGTATCATTTAGTAATATGGAAAGTAATTGTCATTTCGAAATATGTATGTCAATAGTAAATCTATCTTGTTCTGGCGTTGTAAGTTTAGCTTCATTATCGAATTATAATTTTACACATTTTATTCAAACGAATATATTTTGGTTTTCTACAAAATAACAGTTTAATATCAGAACTCAGGTTATCAACTTCACTAAACCAATTGAGACTATTTATAGAAAAATCAACACGAAGCTTAGTAGTGTTACTCCAACTATTTCTCTAAACAAAAATCAAGTGGCAAACATGTGTTAGCTTCAGAGAGGGTCCTGAGAATCCACTGTAACTCCATATTCAAGCTTGATCTTACAGAGAGTTTTGTTAAGACTTTAAATATGGATGGCTTAAAGAATTCTCAAACAAAAGTTTTCTATGTTTACTGGTACCCGAATTAAGAATGGGCTAGACATAAGAGATGGCAACAAGTAAGAATGTCGGTACTAGATTTGCTTGTGAAGTTACCCATGAAGCCACCTGCATATCTCCTTATTAGGGATGTTACGAATGTTCGCATTCGCTTATGCGAATGATTCGCAGCATTTTGAACATTCGCATTCGCATCAAGTAATGCGAATGTGTGTAGGTCGTGTCGTCTCTCGTAGAAAAGAAAATTAAAATGCGACAAATTGACAGATTTGGCTCGCAAATACCTGGGTGCTCCACCAGGCGTTCCGAGTGAGCAATTCTTCAGTGCAGCAAGCCTTGAGCCCCTTAAGGTCCCCCCACACAACAGAGCGCCGGCAGGCCGTAGCCTGTACCTGTAGGAGTACCGCCCGATGAAGGCCATACATTACTCAGCCTGACTGAGCGATGAGGACTTGAGGCATATGTCTGACAGACCGCAAAAATGTTCATGGCCTCAACGGAAATTTGAGACTGAATAGAAATTCAGATCTTCTGTCAGATACAGGGTGTTTAAGAAAAGTTTTTTGGACAATTTTTTAATTTACTTAAACTTTAATCAGTCCTCAACTATTTATCGTAGAGCAACGTAATTAGGTTCATTTTTTAGAGAAGTGTTTATTCTTTATTTTGATATAAATAGCATAAACCTATTTCACGCCGTTTAGAAAATATGTTGCTTCAAAGTCAAAAAATTTTTTTTAACTAGTTCTAGTTTTAGTTGAAAAACCACCTTTTTCTCCAAAAAATACGTAGATAACCCATATTTTTTTTTCAAAATAAGAAAGCTTGGAGAATTTCCTTTGAATAATGTCCAAACAATTTTTATGCTAGGGCCTTTACTTTTGCAGTTATAAGCAATTTTGATGCTAAAATTGGCTCTATTTCGTACCTTTTTAGTACTTTTTCACCTCAATTTTGTCGAAAAGAACCAAATAAGCTTTAAATAAGGCCAATTTTAACTTTCTCTAAAAAATGAGCCTAATACGATAAATATTTGAGAAGTAATTAATGTTGAAGTAAATTAAAAAATTGTCCAAACGTCTTTTCTTCAACACCCTGTATTTCACTGGATAGGGCCGATAGCCCCATTCTCTAGAACAATTTTTTTCTCCAAATACATCCAGGAATCACCCCCTAACGGATTAGCCACTTAGTGCAAATCACCCTGTATAACACTGGTCTATGGTTCTATTATTTTTTCATATCCTATTGTAAATAATAAAAAAAATGAGTCCTTAATTTAATTCCTAAACATCCGCATTCAGATTCGCATTCCGAACATGTGAAAAATATGACATTCGTAACATCCCTACTCCTGATGGAGCCACTCGCCAAATATACCATGTGTTGATAAACCGCAGCCACCTTTCAGATCTAATGATGGTACGAGAGTACCGAAGTGCTAACTTCGAATCGGGATCACTATCTTGTTGGTATGATGTTCCGAGAGCGCATTACAACCCAGAAAAACTTTGTATCCGCGAATCAGGCTCGAATCAACAAATGGCTAGAAACACCTACGGAAATAGGTTAAAACTTTCACTCACTACACGAAAAGTAAGTCCTGGAGACAAGATGCCATTCGTCGACGAGAGTTGGACACGCTTTAAAAATATCGTCATTAGCACTGCTGACTCAATCTTAGGCAGAAGTCGTATAGATTCGAACGATTTGCTTTGATGATGAATGCAAGCTGGCGACTGAAAGTTTAGACTGATGCGTAGCGAGCAATGTAGCAGTCTCATAGAACACGGGGAAAAGAAGAAAAGATAGTTCCGAGACGGAAAAAGGAAGCCTGGGAGTAAAATCTCTTTTGTGAAAGATTCTTGAAGTGAACTTGTCAACTTTGCGAAATCGAAGCCCCGTTAAACAAATTTTTGTAAATTTCTTATATTTGGTGTGAACTCCACGTTTTTTTTTGTTTTAAACGAGAAGAAAATAATTTGAGCAGTTGTTAAGCGTTTGACTTCCGGTGCAATATTTTCAAAAATAATTTAAAATTACCAAAAGGGACGTGTTTTCTTATTAAGAAACCCTTTCGATTATCCACTAAATGTAACTGAAATCGCAGCTTGAGTTTCAAGTGAAGACCTCAAGTCGTTCATGTAAACGTAATACTGGAGTTCAAGCGCAAGGTCCATCGCCTCCTCCGTTTCAGCACTCTTTAGACTCCTATTAACCTATTCTGTCCTCTATTCTTTCCTTCGAAGCAAGCCTACTACTAGACATTGCACCATGACGAGTACGACATGACGGTCTGATAGTACGATGACTCCTAACCTTTTCATTTAAAAAATGTCTTCCAAGACGAATACGGCATTGCAATAAATAGATGACTATCGATATCGTTTAATCACGATGTACATAATCGTTTTAGGATTGGAATTTTTTTTAAACCAGCAAGCAGTTCATTATAACTCTAGGTTGAGACTTAAGCAAGATGAAGTTAATGTTGCATCAACTATGGCCCTATTTACAGATATTTTTTGAAATCATTTGATATGTAAAAAAGCGTCTCTAAATTATCATTTCTGTTCTTCGGACTAACTGTCGAGCAGCTGAAGATGAACATTCAACAAAAAATCCAAGGGCTAGATGATCTTAAAATTCCTTTAAAAATGCTCTTATAAGAGCTCCTATCTGCAAAACGGCAAGAATCGAATGAACATGCTAAAATAGGTTGGATAAATATAAATCACCTGGGAATTGGAAAAGGAAGGTGATACTCGAGGTACATTTAATCCACGCCGGAATAATCTACGACATCGTTGACTAGTTGGCATTGCGGATAATTCATAGAATTCGAGTACTTGAAGGAATCAGGCTTTGATGTTGGGGTCATGAGTGCCAGAATATTGGGAGAATGACTGCAAGATTCTAGATTGATCTCAACAAAGGGGGAAGAGTTTTAATTGCATTTCAAATGTACAGAAACTCTTTAAGAATGAGTAATCTATGTTTCCTCGTCATCTGAAATTTTCTGGCTATCACAAACAATTGAAAAAGTTGCAGCATCATACCTATGTCCCCCCTAGTGAACCAGTACACAAGATCAGGAAAATTTAGAAGTGGATTTTTTGAAGATCAAGTTGCAGCTGACATGTGGCGACTAAGAACTGGAATTGCATCTTTGAAGTAGTATGTTTGTTGCTGGTAAAAGGGATTTCTTATAAGATTGCTTACAACAGTAAATATGAATTGAGACACAGAATCTACTAGGCACATCAAAGTTATGAAAACCATCTTTTGTTACTTTAATTAATGTTTTTTTTATGTGGCAATTCTAACTTCAAGAATCACCCTCATGTCTAGTAGTGCTTAGTTCGAAGGGTAGAATAGGTTTGAGGTTATGAGAGGCCAGGAAGATGTTGAAGGAGGTAGCGATGAAGCCTGCGCTTGCACTCTTGGATGTTGTAAGAGTTCGGAAATACAGAGTGTGTAGGGTTATTCTACAGTCGAGTTGAACGAATCTCTAGTTTGTAGAGTGTGGGAAAAGGGAAGGCTGTAGGAAGATAGAATAAGCCGAGTAGCCCAATATGGTGTTGCGGATATGACTTTCGTTGTGACTTTTTTCCTCTGAAGTCGCACTGTTGTCATCTAGAATTTGGGTATACTCTAGGTACCCGATATGCCTTTTGTGAGAATCGTTTCCATGGTTTTGGAAAGAATACAAGTAATTTCTATTGGGCGGTAGTTGGAGGGATTGCTTGAGTCGCTGTTTTTCGAAATGGGTTTGAACATGAGAAAGTTTCCAAGCATCTGGAAAAATTCCGGAGAAGTAGGATAGGGCAAAGAGTTTGCGCAGAGGTTGTAGCTAAAAGTGACGTGGATGGCTTGAGGACGATAGGCGGTACATTGTCAGGGCCAGGTTGATTTGTTAACTTCAATCTCTTTGAGACACCTATATACCTTGCCAGTCATAAAGAAAAATCAGTCCATTGAGTGAGGGGAACACTTGGATGTACGGAAGAGAAGAATTCGAGACCAACTGAGATGCTAATAAGTCGGCCTGGGATTTTCTGTCTGTTAATAGCTCCCTTTTGTAGATTAAGGAAGACGTAGTAAAATTGTTCTGGATAGACGTTACCAAGGACCATAAGTTTTTTCTGCCATCGAATGCAATAAAGAGACCTTTTATGATGAAGGTGGATTTATAGCAATTAGTTACTTTGATGTACTCTCGACGGAACGATTCACTCGAGGAACTTTTGTATACTCTGAAGGCAGCTTCTTTAGCTTTTATTGCGTTCATGCATTTGCTGATAAACCAAGATTTGGTTGAATGGGGAATGAAAAAATGCATTTCTACCTGTGTGATCCTGGTGACACGGATAGTAGCAGAGTTGATGTTTTTGCTTTGGAAACACATGTCGCAATCAGCGAACTGGAAAAAACGAGTAAGCCCCAACCAGTTGGCGTTCCCATAGTCCCAGACAGTTCTCTTAACTGGTTTAGTTTTGGGTTGGAAATTGATATGGGAAGAATTCTGGTCTCTGCAAAGAGTTCGGCGTTTGCCAGAAACACTGGTGCCATTTGAGTAACTCGGTCAGGATTAGTTGATAAAAAATACTGAGATCTGTTCAGAAATAACATGAAAAGTTGAAGTTGAGGCTTTGTTGGATACGTATAGGAATCAAAAGAATATTACGCAGCTTCGAATGATGATTTTAAGCTAGAGGTGGTTCAAATCGGGAGCGGTACTTTATGGTAAGTAACGTCATTCCTAACTTAAATAGCAATAACCCTGTGTTGGCGGAAAGGTTATGCACCAATGAGTTCGATATCCCTGTTGACAGAGTTTGGCATGAGTTCACGAACAAATAGTCAAGGTCTGGCACGTGCTTCTCTTCTCGACGAAGGCGAAGGAATAACGCAAGAACCACCATCGGCGAAACTGTGAAGTGGGTTGGAGGGGATTGACATCAGATCATTTATGAATATTAGAAAAATAGCGGTTGATAGGAGTGACCCTTGGGGAGCTTTGGTTGAGGTGCCCCGTCAGGCACAAGAGAAGTTCGACAGTAAATCTTTTGGGTATGAAGCTATATTACAGGATTTGGTTAGATTTAAGATAGTCCATCAGTTTTTTAATGATTGTTGTCTCCTTGATTTTGAAGAGAACAGAAGTAATTACTATTGAGCTGTAGCTAAAAGGGTTGTTGTCTTCATTGGAGTCTTTTAATTCTATCTAACAAATTCTTTTCCGTGCCATGAAAGCTTAACTTTCTTCTAAATAAATAAAATAAAAACAATAATTCAATGTTATATAAATTCATCACTATGCATCAAATAATACAAAATTTCTCAAATCCATTCACCACTAAATAATCTGTTAATGTATTGATTGCAAATAAAGTAAAACTTAGGTCTATTGATAAATATCTATAAAAAAAGTTATTGTGTAAAAATTAATTAAAAAAAATGTCCTAAAATGGAGAGGTATATAAAAGGCACTAAAAGACATCCTGAAAATATTTACAAAGACGGCAATAAAATCTGTATTTCAGCCTATTGATATAGCAAATTGGTCCTCAGCATTTCAAAAAAAAAGGAATTCTTAAATAACGGAATAAAATAAAATATCGAAATAATATTATCATTTCATTTACAGTCCTTCCTTGAAGGAGTTGAACTAAGCAACAATAGCATAGCTGCTTGTTAGCTCAAAAGGACTTGTCTTACTTGCATGTGAGAAATTATTTTTCGGTGAAAAATCGACCGGATTTTCTTGGTAGAAGTTCATCGGCTCAAATGATTGATTTGTTATCGGAGGCCGGATTACACTTATCCTTGTGAATCTATCAAAATCATCCTGTGACATTGATGATGTTAATGTTGTATACGATTTTTGTGTCCTATCTTCAGTTATTATATTTGACTCCTGTGGTAAAATTGTATCCTTCCATGGAGATGGGAATTTCGTGGTGGAGCAGCTGCTGTTCACATTTACAGCGGAATTTTCCTTCTTTAGTATTTTTGTAGCTAATGTTGTTTTTGTTGAATCTGGTTTTTGAACTTTTGGGCGATCCTTTTCTTGTTTTGTATGATTCCTCATGCAGGAAGATTCTTCGTGCTTGTAAAGGTACGATTTTAGTGCGAATGCTTTGCCACATCTTCCGCAGGCATGTGGCTTGGTATTGGAGTGTGTTTGAATGTGTGCTCTTAAATTTGATTTATCAGCAAAAGCCTTTGTGCAAATGTTGCATTTGAAAGGTTTTTCGCCTAAAATATATTTATTAGATTAAATTTAAAGCAATTAATTTTAAAATTTACCAGTATGAGTCCTAATGTGTCCTTGTAGCAGCCACGGTCTTGAAAAGCATTTTCCACAATGTGGACACTCGCAGCCCTGATTGTGAGTTCGGACATGCATTGAAAATGCTGGCATAGAAACGTACACTTTTTCACAATGTGGGCATCGTCTAGCTTTCTTATCTAAGATTGATCTGCAAAAAGTCACACGTCTTACACTAAATTAAATCCATCACATATTCTCAGCAATTATACCTGTGCGTCTGGCGATGTCTAGCCAAATTCGATGATGTCGAATACTTTTTACCACATTCAGGACAAATGTGATCATCATCTCCAGATGCGTTATTATCCATGCCTTTTATCGAATGACTAGAATAGTGCTCATCGCCACTGCTTGGAATACTACTGCAAGAGAGCTCATCGTATCTAGAATTATCTGATATTGTCGATCGTCGTGATTTCTTTCTATCGAAGATCTTATGACTGTAGTAATTGGAATCATCATCGGATGACGAAAGGAAATTCATATGTTCTGTTGATATCTGATGATGAATCATTGAACTCTTTTTAATAACGGAATGTTGGACTTCATACGACGACGACGTCCTGTCTTCTGTATAAACATTATCAATGTTCCGGTTCCATTCGGATTGATTGTTTATCTTTTTACGACATTTAGTTTTCTTCGTTTCTGTGCTATCGTTCGGTGGTAGTCCTTCCGTTTGTTTACCCTTTTCCTTGTTTATATAATCCGTGATTTCGTTAACATCTGTTGTACTTAGACGACCTGCTGCCAATGTGACTTCCGCTAACTGGGTTAAGTTATACAATTCTTCAGGTATTGGCTGTGATGTTGTATCTTGCACCATTTTTTTTCCACAGAAACGGGGGAGCTTTGGACGACTGAAAATATAATATAAAAAACAAAATTACTATTTTATTTTTTTGTTTTTTGATTATTTATATAATTTTCGACAAAAGTTGTTGAATTTTAAAATTATCTTTTATAGACATTTAATGTCGTTTTAATTTGACATACTTCTTAGAGATTAGAAATTTGCATGGACTACTACGATTGCAGTATTTTTATTTAATGATGGAAATAACAAGTGAATTATAATTATGGATTTGTAATGTGAAAGAAATCATATATTTTATTTGGATATGAATGAATTAGTTTTGAATTAATATTGCACTAATTTCTTATCATTTGGAAGACAGAAAAATGAAATATAATTGAGGCAATCGTAATATAAAAGTGTGTAATCGTGTTTATTAACTTTAGAAGATTTTTCTGTTCAAAATACGTTTTTATTATTCTGTAACAAGAAATTAAGCTTTTAGTCCAGTAAAATAAGGCAAAAAACGGGCTTACTTCGGAATTCCGTGTAACAGGTCGTATCGTCTTCGAACTTTTTTTAAATTGTTGTAAAAGCTCTACGTATAAAATCCCACCCTTTAAAAAATGCCGCTACTTCCTTATTGTTGCTATTATAAACAATTATTGCAAAATTAAATGCGAAATTGTGTTGTGCGCTAAATTCAAAAGAATTAAACCGGAAAAAATGCTAGTAGGGGGTTTTCGAGGTCGCTGATTAAGAATATGATGTCTAAAATTCAAAATGGCGGATCCAAAATGGCGCAATGATGAATCTTAAAAAGTTTTTGGTCGAATCGCAGTCATAATAGCATGAGCTATAGAATTTTATTTTAGGACGATTTTTAAAGAATTCCTTTTTTTTACAAAATCCTGTTATAAACAATGGTTAAAAATTATGTAAAACATCACCTACATTACAAGATATAGGCCCGTGACAATTTTTTATGTGTTTAAAAGGGAATTCGGCTCTCTTTTACATGATCTTCAAAGAACTCCACATTTTTTTAAAGTTAATGTTAAACAATGGTTAACGAATTATTTAAAATTTCTGAAAAAGCACATATTAAAAGGTACACATCTCAGCTACAGCTTCTATATATGTAGAATATTAATAAGAGTTTTTTCGCTTAATAACAGACGGTTAATTGCACTTCAAAATTCCATATTTTTAAGGTATAATCATTTGTTTGTTACTATATTTCATAAATAAATCATTAAAATTTAAATATTTTGAAAAAAAAATTATTCTATCGTAAAGTATGGGCTTTCAGCTATAAATTGAGCACCTACTAAATGTCAATAAGCATGTTGCACCTATTGTTATTATTGATTGAAGTTACGCATGGGAAAAGTAAAATGCTCGTTTTCCCAAAATTCGTGAAATAACAGGTGCGCATTGAAAAAACACGATTTTTTTAATTTTTTTCAATACATACATCTTAATTAGGACCATTTCAGGAAACCAATCCATAAATTAAATTTAAAAATAATTTTGGTTTTTAACACTTGGCTGAAGATTTGCTGAAACAAGCGATATTTTACCAATTATTAGTTAATAGTAATCGTTTAAATATGTTTTTTATCATTTAAATACATGGATCGAGTAAGCGAAGCATTTTTCTTAAATAAGCACTTTGGTTTTTTGCATTTGCTTTTACCAATCAAAAGTTATAGCCATTTTTGTACGGAGCGCGTCTCATTTTTTGCTCATACACACATACTATGAAGCTAAGTATTAGACATTTATTAACAAATTTGCATCTCCCAGGGATTTGATCGTACGAAAAAGTAACTTAGACATTATTTACGTAAAATTTCCTCCTCTTTCGAATGGCGTTATCAATTTTTTCGGAAAAATTATATTTTAAAAGCTATTCGCAAAAAACCGTAATTTAACACATCTTTTGTTTAATAACTATTGCAGCGGCACTTTTTAGGAAGCGGATTTTTTATCATATATTATTGATACGATTTAGAAGAGAATGGAAAAAATCCGCCCCGTTACAAAGGATTCCGAAGTGAATTCCTTATTTTACTGGACTATTTAACGAATACAAATAATTTAAATTTTGATTTAAAATTTCAGTCAGTTTTATGATTGAATTTTTTTTAAAGTTTTGATTCGAATATAATAAGTGTGTTAGAAGCCAAGAAAGACACATTTGTTTTATGTATATATAAACATTTGTTTTATGTTAACACAAGGGTGCGTGCTGTTGCTTTATCAATAGTCACCCTGCGAAACCTTAGGTAGAATCTGGTATAGCCTATCTTGCGTATTCAAGGAAAGGAACTTAAACTTAGAGATCTTCATGGACATGCAGTCTGGTAGCTAGTGTTCTCTCTATCTGAATCTTTTTTATACGACAGCATCAACTGTAGTCGCCGAGGTGCGAATATCCCCAGGTATGGAAATTCAGGCCATTCTTTGAATTTTGCTTCATTTATTCAATCCTTCTGGGTTGTATTAGGGGGCACTGCGACTTATTGCGCCAACACGGTCGTTAAAAACCTTCCAGAGGACTTAAGGAGTATCCACACATCAGGGCCGTGCCCGGGACGTCACAGGGCCGAGTTTTGTCATGTGTGAACGAGCCCCTGCCCGGCCACGGACATGTGTGAACGAGTAAAGGAGTATCCACACATATTAGTGTTCCGTCAGGGGTTCAAAAAATATTGGTGCGTACATTTTATACGAACTCGTTCACACATGTCCGTGTCCCGGCCGGAGCAAAAATCGAACGTCCCGGGCACGTCCCTGATGTGTGTGGATACTCCTTTATTCTTCAATTTCGATTAGTTTATGTCGCATACGACATATTTTGTATTCTTGAAAAACGAAGAAAGGGATCCTTCAAAGAAGTTCAATCTGGTTATTCTACTTCTAGGTCCATGGTAGAAGTCATTTTTACTAGAGCTTACTACTGACAGCAGTCTTCTAGTTCTTAGCTCTATCCTCGAGCGAATAAATGCAAAGTCAGCCACAATTTCTGACGAATTGATCATTCCGTTGATCACTTTGAAAAAGAAGGACAAGTCGGCTACTCTTGTCAGCGCCTTATTAGGCTACTGAGCTTATATTGTTGAACAATGTCCCATGCTCAGAGCCCTTAACATAGTGTACACATTTACAGAACTTACGTTGGAATTTTTCAATACCACTGATTTGTTGTTCGTAAGCGGGCACCACACTACAGAACCATATTTCAATATGGGCTTGACAAAAGCTGAGAAAGGAAGAATCAATGTGACACATTACTAAACTCATTTGCTTGCTCTACAAATAAAACCCAGGTTTCGATATATATGCACGTAGTATAATGCTGTTAATATGCTTAGAAAAGGCTATTTTGCCATCAAATATTATTCCAAGGTCTTACCGGTTTGGACAGTGTGACCATAAAGTAGATAGATTGCTGGCTGTTGCTTGTGGGAACGCGATAAAGAGATCAGTGTATACTTTTTTATGTTTAATGACAACTTATTCTTCACACACCAATTTTCAATGTCACAGATGTCATGCTGGAAATGATATAAAGATTAAGTTCATTATTAATTTCTCTGTATATCTTCATATCATCCACATATTATTTATATTCTGACTATACCACAAAAAAACCGTTCTGGCTAGAAAATATAAAATGTTTGAAGGAAAGGTTTTTTGTGGCAAGTAGTGTTGGGTATGACACGATTATAAAATGAGTTTGTAAAAGGTGCCTCTTTTTGTTTTGAGCCAGTACAATGTCATACTTCAAATGAGGCGAGGTGCCATGGGAATGATCAAATGACAAAAACAAGCAAGTTAAAGAAAATAAATACCAATGAAAAGCTTTTTTTGCAAGTTTGATTCTAATAAACAGAGTAAGTAAGAAACCTATGCCTCCACAATGTATATTTATATTTTACAATCTCACCTCGCCTAATTTCAAGTTGGTAATTTTGCTCACGCAAAAGAAGTAAGTAATGTCTCTCCAGTATATACAGTCCCGCCTCGCCTCATTTCATGGGGGAAATTTCACGGCCACAAAAGGAGTAAAAAATGTCTCTCCACTATGTATTAACAATTACACCTCGCCTCGTTTATCTCGATACAAGCTCAGATCATATACCAATAGGACATTATTTTTGAACCGGGACATTTAAAAAAATTGAAGCCTCCGTACAATTTACCATCGTGTACGGGACAAATGTACTGTCTCGTGTAAATCAAACTCAACTCTAGTAGCAAGACCATTTTCTCCAGGAGTTTATTTAACGATGACTGGATATAAATTGGTCAATAGTTGATTCCGTTAGATTTATAATGGTTTATGGATGGGTCTGTTATAGAACAATTTTCATATACATATGTATGTAGTAGGAAAATTACCATTTCCAAAGATTTGTTGAAAATATGTATGATGGCCCACACAGGCCCACTGCACAGTTTTATAGAAAAATATATCGTATTCTGTGAGGTCCAGGACTTTAATTAATATTTAACAAAGGCAATTGACAATATATGGGCATAGATTACAAGCAACTGCAAAATCAGAGTCGTTGGCGTCCGGAGTCTCGTTAACGTTCACTAATAACGTCAGAGGCGCTGCAGGTTCAGGTGGTGAAATAGAAATAATTTCGTAAATACTTTTGAAAAATGAAGTAAACAGATCACTGACTTCTTTGTTATTGCTTGCAGATACATTATCCTAGAGTCCTAGACCATAATTGATGGAATATCAACATCATTACATCATGAGTATTTTTCATTTTAAATATTGAATAGATTAATTTTAGTACTCGTAAATATCCGCAGTATTTCCAATTTACTAGATAGCATAGTAAATTACAGAAGGAAAGTTAAGAATTTGTCAAAACAATGCAGACAATTGTTTTGACAAGAATTTGAATAGCCAAAACAAAAACAAAATTGTGACATATTGATTTGGCTTTTGGCAAAGTTTACAATTTTATCTTTTGTCGGATAATTTGTTTGTTTTTAACGCCAAATGTGACAAATAGCAAATTATAGAAAATGTCACTAAAAATACAATTTGTAATTTTTATATTATATTTTTTCGTTATGTGAAAGACTAGCCGCTCAATGGTAATGCCCCTTTGTACTGTCGATGGTCCTATCATTCATTGAATGTGAGTAATGTCGGACAGCAAGCTCTAATCGGAAACATAGTAGAGAGAAAACTGAGAGCGCTACCACCCGGTTTCATTCCACCAGATCCTCAACCAATAGTACCGTGGCTTCGGTGATCGAACAGGGGCCGTATTTGGTTTTTCGAGTCGATGAATCGACTCGACAAAAAAAGCTTGTCGATTTTCTCTAAGTTTTATATTTGGCATTACGACCGAATCGACAGGGCCATACAAAACCATAAAATTGTGTGATAATACTCCAAGTGTAGAAAACCACGTGAATTTAATAAAATAGAAACTGTTAAAAGTTTATTGTAGGTATAAATTGAGCCTATTAATAAACATCAAACGTCTTTATCGACACGTAAAGGGACGATCGGTTGTCGATACTGATATCGACTAGAGAAACCAAATACGGCCCAAGGAGCATTCGAACTAAGGACCTCTGGGATGATCGTCAGGCGTCTTAACCCATAGGTTACCTAGGCTGGCTTAGATGTTATGGTTGTTGCAACAAACAGGGCTCGAAAGTGGCCCCGGAATATCAACAGATGGTCTATTTTATAGCGTGTGGTTTCAACAGGTTAAGTTAGGTCTAGGGTTGCCTCCAGTGCGACCCAGTTCGCACTTTGAAGCGCCGTTTTATTGTCACAACCTAAGGTTCTGTCTAAAGCCATCCTGTGGAATTTAGGAAGCATCAGTCCATTCTCATTGATGTTGTCATGGCATTTGTGGTTGGCAACGTACTCCCTGCTGCATACGACTTCCGAGCACGTGGTTCATGTATTAAGTTCTCGTTCAATTACTTCGAAGAATTCGGGAATTTATTTGTAGGTTTATGGTGCTTATGGTCTTAAATTTGCCTCATATGCGAAGGGAGTGTAGCCTATAGTTTATGGGTTTAGGGTGCGCCAATACGGCACTATTCGATGGTTGGGGTGCTACCATTATATTTCAGCATAGCGTCGGCTAGCTATTGTACAAGTTGGGCTATACATGAGTGCGAACGTTCCATGAGAAAATTCTTAAATAATTTAACCATTTTCTTTGTCGTGATCGTCATTGGTTGATCTAGTATTCGAAGCCTGTTTCTCGTTCCGAAATAGCCTATTTTACGGGTGAGGTTATTAGCCTTAATCGCCAATCTTACTTTTAAGTAAATAGCCCCACCATATTAACTTATCTTTTCTTCTAGGTCAGTTACCAGTAGTTAGAAGTTATGATCGCATACTTCCCCATAATCTCCCGTAGAAAATATTGATAGTTTGCAATTTCATCGCTAAAAAAAATATGCATCGTGTGCGGTAAAGCCTATTTATATCGAGGTGCGCAATGTCGTTATTCTGTTTACCTGCAGGGAATTATGAAGTCAGCTTGTTAAATTTTCCGATTATTTACACATAATTCGTTTATATCTCGTTCTGGAAAATCTATTTTTAATTCAAGGTGTGCGTAATTAGATTTTCTTTTAATGGTTTATTATTTAACTTGGAATCTTGTATAGGTATATATTTCACATCTTTCAAGTAATTCTTTAATAACTTGTATAATTTTCTATGGCAAAAAATGTCTTGCATTGTTTATGAAAGAAATTTCTTATCTTAGCTCATATGCAAACATATACACATGTAAGAACTACAATCTTATAATCTATTCTTAAAAATAACATCAACATGTTACTTATTAATGAAACAAGAAATCGTTTTTCCTATGACTCACAATTTCCCATTTGTATTCTCTATCTCTTTTCCTACAAAGAATACCTGGAAGTATTTTGCGCACGATCACTACACGATCATACAAAAAAAAACACAAGTTAATCCGTACCCACCTGAGTGATTAATTCATTAATCTCAACTCAAGTAAATAAACGCAAAAATACTTCGCATTCTCGATAAAAACAAAATGTAAATCCTCCGAATGTAAACAACAATTTCGTATAAATAAAATCTTGTTAAAAACCCGAAACGAGTTGAGTTGACTTCTTCATAAAAATACTGCCAGTTTGTTGCAACAAGTCCCAGATAATAAAGCCCACCCAGAACAAAAAATAGCACCACCACGTCATGAGGAAATATCGGTTCGTTGATCGGTGGACATTAATTCTACCATTATTATTTATGTCTATACTTTTCTAGTATTTAAAGACACGCATTACGGCCTACGTAAAGAATTTGGGAGGCGTTAAAGAAGAAACTTAAAAAAAATTATTTCTGAAAAGAATGAGAATAATTTTTTGTGCGCGATGATGAGAAGATCGCTTAATTTACGAGATAAATAACGTGTGAAATGGTCCTAAGATAATACTTTAGGCATATAGTTTACACGGTGTGTTTGGTTCATGTGACCCAAAACCCGCCAAAAAGTCAATTGTGCGCGCCAATTCAAAAATATTGCCGAACTGCACGAACACGTCTCCAAATGTAAAATTGGACCAGTGTTCAGTGAAATGATGAGTTAACATAAAATATGTTTTTTTCCTCTTGGCTGATGTTAATTCTTAGCTAAAAGGTGAAACAACCTGCTAAGCGCAAAGTGCGTCATCGTGTATTTTGGAACATGGCCAATACTTAGTGTTTTTCGCTTTATAAATTTAGCAGCCGCATGTTTCGGTATCGACTAGCACTAGTCTATGGAGCTTGTGTTTGCCGCCTTCTCCTAGGCCAATCTAGAGCTATGCTTATGTTGACTGGATTGAAATTCCACAGAGAAACACCATCTATTCTAGAACTGTTGCAGCGGGGGATTGTAACGAACCAGTTGATTGCCCAACATCTCTGCTATAGATTTGTAAATTTTTATTTCTGAACAACCTGTAGACAGATTTGATTATGTTCCCAATACGTCTTGTAGCCTCTCTCATGTATAGCACTCGTTGCAGTGTTTATTTGTCAATATAGACCAATAATGTAAACAATTAAAATGGCATCTATTCCCGGATATAATTTTCTGAGGAAATTTTCTGTTGCACCCTCTTAACTTTTTGATGAGTGATGATAATTCCAGCTAACGTTCTACTTCCGTCTCGTGTCGTGTCGTGGATAGAAGAAAATGCAGGGAAAAATTATTTTTAGTCCTATGCCGACGACGACGTTTCATTGCTCCTTCACTTTCGTTTATCTTGGAATGTTAGACTTTAGTTTTCTTTATGCTTTTCATGCTGGTTTGAAAATTTGAAATACGTGACTAATGAAGCAATAAAATCGAGGTAGGATTATACTGAAATTTTTATAGTTTTTAGTTTAAAAGATAATTTTAAATTTTGTTGGTGGAGCTTAAAATGCATGCTTATATTTTTCAAGGATTATTTTTATGAATACTACTTCTATCCTTATAAGTTACAACCTCTAAGTGTATTATTGTATACTTCTTTAACGGCTCTACAACCGGGATCCGGTCCTGGCCTCTCGCAACTGTTCTCTCCACCGGTCCCGATTCTGAGCCGATGTCATCCAGTTTGGCATCCCTATGCTCTGAGCGTCCTGGTCTACGCCATCCTTCCAGCGGAGGTTGGGTCTCCCTCGCTGTCGCACCCCATAAGTCTTACCGCAGAGAACTTTCCGAGCAGGCTCATCTTCACTCATACGAGCTAGATGTCCTGCCCACCGGAGTCTACCGAGCTTTATTTTCTTCACAACATCTATGTCGCGATAGCGCTCGTAGATCTCGTCATTGTAGAGTCTCCGGAATCGTCCTTCCTCACATACGGGGCCAACAATCCTCCGAAGTATTTTCCTCTCGAACACCGCCAAGAGGTTAGAGTGCTTTTTGCTGAGCACCCACGTTTCGGATGCATATGTGAGGACCGGCAAGACCATCGTCTTATATAGTAAAAGTTTAGACGTTATGGTTAGATGCTTGGATTTGAAGAGCCTTGACAGGCTATAGTAGGCTTTGTTGGCTTTTAGCAGTCGTGCGCGTATTTCAGGTTCCATGCTATTGTCGGCTGCTACTATTGACCCAAGGTAGGTAAATGATTTTACCACATCAAACTCGTGTTCCTCTACCTTGATTGTGGGACCAATGTTAGGTGTTCTTGCAGACGAGGCCACCATGTACTTTGTTTTGCTTTCGTTGATGTGCAGTCCCAGATTTCCTGCCGCGCGCTCAATCTGGATGAAAGCTTCTTGTACAGCTGTTGATGTTCTTCCAATGATGTCAATGTCGTCTGCATAAGCCAGTAATTGGGTGGACTTGTGAAGGATTGTGCCCCTTGATGTCACGCCCGAATCTCGGATGACTTTCTCCAACGCCAGGTTGAAAAGGAGGCAGGCCAGACCGTCCCCTTGTCGGAGTCCATTATAGATGTTAATTGGTCTGGACAGTGTTCCGGATACCTTTACTTGGCTTGTCACATTGGTCATGGTCAACCTACATAGTCTTGTCAGCTTATTGGGAATGCCGAATTCTATCATGGCTTTGTAGAGTTCCACTCTGGCTATGCTATCATAGGCGGCTTTAAAGTCTATGAAGAGGTGTTGGATTGAGTTTTGAAACTCTAGACATTTTTCCATAGCCTGCCTCAAAGTGAAAATCTGATCGGTTGTTGATTTGCCTGGGCTGAAGCCACACTGGTATTGGCCTACGATATTTCTAGCGTATGGGGCCATCCTGTTTTGTAGGATGGCGGAGAATATCTTATACGCGGTACTCAACAACGTTATACCACGATAATTGCTGCACGTTGTGATATCTCCTTTTTTATGTACCGGGCAGAGGATGCCTTTTCTCCAGTCTTCTGGCATCGCTTCCTGCTCCCATACTTGCACAATTAATTCATGAATCGCTTGGTGTAATGTAGGCCCTCCATATTTAACCAGCTCCGCAGGGATGCCGTCTGCACCCGAGGCCTTGTTGTTTTTGAGCCGGGTGATGGCACTGCTAACTTCTGCTAAGCTTGGTGGTGACAGCGTAGCATTATCGTCAGATATTGGTGGAGCCTCCAAATCCTCAGTTAGCTCGCCATTTAGCAATTCATGAAAGTGCTCTTCCCATCGCTCCAAGATGCCTTGAGGATCGGTGATCAGATTCCCTTCTTTGTCCTTGCAGTATGTGCAACGAGGTGTGAATTGCGTCATACCGCGTACTCTTCGGTAGAACTCCCGCGCCTGGTGCGGCCGTCGCTCTCTGTACTGTTCTAGTTCACAAACGAGATTTTTCTCCCAGGCTTCCTTTTTTCGTTTGTGAATTCTCTTTTCTTCTTTTCTGAGCTCTTTATATTTCTCTTCGCGTGCTCGTGTTCTCTGAGACTGCTGCATTGCTCGATACGCAGCATTCTTACGTTCAGTTGCCAGCTTGCATTCATTATCGAACCAGTCGTTCCGATCTCTACGACTTCTGCCTAAGATGGAATCAGCAGTACTAATGACAGTATTTTTAAGGCGGGTCCAGCTCTCGTCGACGCCCGGCATCTCATCCCCAGGACTTGCTCTTCTGAGCGCGAGTTCTAACGCCTGACCGTAGCTGTTTCTGGCCATTTCGTTGCGTAGTGCAGCTGTGTTGATTCGAGCCTGATCAGCGGATACAAAGCTTTTCAGCGTTGTAATGCGCTCTCGGAGCACCATACCAACAAGATAGTGATCTGAGTCGAAGTTGGCACCTCGGTACGTTCGTACCGTCATCAGACCCGAAAGGTGGCGGCGGTCTATCAACACATGGTCTATTTGATTGCGAGTCGCCCCATCAGGAGATATCCAGGTGGCTTTATGGATATCTTTACGCGCAAATCTGGTACTTGCAACGACCAAGTTCTTACTTGCTGCCATCTCTATAACTCGCTGCCCATTGTCATTAGTGTTCTCATGCAAGCTGTGGGTGCCGACATATTGCCTGTATACGGGCTCCCGGCCTACTTTAGCGTTCAGGTCTCCCAATATGATTTTTACATCATATCTGGGGCAGGCATTAAGTTCCCGTTCAACTACTTCGAAGAATTCTTCTTTTTCATCGTCCGGGGACTCTTCTGTAGGTGCGTGAACGTTTATGAGGCTGATGTTCTTAAATTTGCCTCGCACACGAAGGGTACATAGCCTTTCGTTTATTGCTTTAAAGCCGATAATGGTAGGCTTCATCCTTTTGCTGACCATAAAACCTACCCCGAGCACATGGTGTTTCGTATGACAGCTGTAATATACGTCATAATCAGGTTTTTGCAAAACACCATTCCCTGTCCATCGCATCTCCTGAATGGCGGTAATGTCAGCTTTATATGTTGACAGGGTATCAGCCAGATGTTGTACAGCTCGAGTTCTGTACAGAGTTCGTACGTTCCATGAGAAAATTCTTAAATCATTTTGCCTTTTTCGTTGCCGTGGTCGTCGTCGTTTTTTCCAGTATCCGAGGCATGTTGCTCGTTCCGTAATGTTTGTTTTTTACGGGTGAGGTTATTAGCCTCACGCCAACCTTACTTGGAAGGGACTAGCCCGATCATGTTAGCCTATCCTCTCTCATAGGATAGTTACCAGTGGCCACCGCTAGGAGGTTATGATCGCACTTCCATCAGTCCGGAATAGTTACGGCACGTGCATGTTATGCTACATGTTATTCCCCCTATTCCGCTGATGACTGACCACCATTATTGTATACTATACCACATAAATTAGTACATCTGCTGGCTTAAGTATATTATTACTGACCTTCCGCATTGTCCGAGGGTATATTTAAAATAAATTTGAATGAAGAAGCGACGATGAAGCTATTACAGAAAATAAAAGCACTGCCGCTGTATGGAATATCACTGTTCATTCTGTTTTACACATGAATATATACAAAGCAACGTATGATGTGGATCACATCAAATGTTTACTCAAAGAATTTCCTACTTATTTTCAGAAATTTTTGTTCGAGGTTATTACATCATTTGTAATTAATTTATTGCAGAACGATCACAAACGATCACAAAGATGCAGTTAGCCTCATCTTTTTAAAATAGGGGGTGGATTTTTCCTTTTTATGAAAATGGGCATATCAACCAAAAAATGCATTAAAAACAAACAACGCATTTTTTTACACTAAAAATTAGAAGGGATAATTGTTTAAACCTTTGTAATACACTCGCAAAATGTGCGCAAGAAGAATACCAAAAGATTTTGGTAGAACGGTTCAATACTCTCATTTAATGTGAATACTGTAGGTTCTATCTGTAGAATTAATATAAATTGTTTAATATGGTTGTGAATTTTTGATAGAGGCTCTATCGTCTCTAGAACAATTTTTTCTGCAAACTTATCCATGAATACCTTCTAAAGGATTAGCATTTTAGTCAAAAACACTGTATATTCTTCAAGAAATCTCCAAATCATCAATATACTTTTTTTGAAGCCATTTCGATTTAAGCAAAAAAAACGGCTTGACCAAATATATTATGAAATCTTTTCAGATCATATTGTCATTAATACGTTTCGAACCCTAACTCAACAAAGCTGATATCATTTTTGATTCGCGAAAAAAATAATACCATGCGTACGTACGTAGACACCAACACATACTTCTTCTCAAAATTATGTTGCCTAATCGGACCTTCAAATTCCAAAATTTGTTGAAAACTACGATTTTGACTTTCGGATCCATTACTATACAATAACTTCCCTATAAACTGGGAACTTAATAATTTATACAAGGAGTTATCGAGGAGCGCATGTGCACACGTAGTGAACGGTTAGTTGTTAAAAAGAGGTTGGCAAAAAACTAGCGATAAGAAATACAAGAAGCAATACTTGGAGGAGATAACAATGTTTCTGTTTATGAATACTGATTTGATGTGGAACTGGATAGAAAAAAATATAGATGCAAATATTAATATATATTGGGTAGGTACACAAAACAACGAAAGAAGGGGACACTGGTTTGATGAACACTGTACCAAAGCTTCATATGCAGCTTTTCGTCACTATTCCTTGGAGATAAATATAGCAAAACGGCATGTGACGATTTGTTCCATATAAAAAAGTGCAATATGTCGCTAATAAGCATGAGCTTTGGTATACGGCCGGCCTAAGAGAAGCATTGAAGAAAAACCCTAAATATACAGTATAATTAAAGAAGATAAGAAATAGATTCATTATAATTAATCGAAACTTCAATGATAAAGATCCTTCCAGTTTCTATAATGAAGTATAATTATGATAAAAAAGGGTTGAAACCTGTCTGCACCATTTCATCGGAAAAATAGCTGTGGAACAGTATGAGCAAAATGGGTTTCTCAAAAAATCTGATAGAACTGCATGAAATGATGACATTCAATAAACGTTCTTCAAGCAAGAACCAGGTCCGCAACAAGAAGATGCGATTTCCCTAGTACTTTCTAATAGAGGCAACTGGAATAAAGGAATTCAAGAGGCCCGAATCGTACAAGGACTCTAGCCTAAAAATTTTATTTTTTTCTCGATTTCGTGGGTGAAATAATTGTTTAAACAATTTTTTTTCAGCGGCCCGAACCTGAAACTGTTACATGAAGTTCCTTTATAATATATTACATTAAATTTACAGTTTTGCACGACTTTCAAAACTTTATTTCAAAGAGAGATAAAGAATTAGTGAAGTTTACGGAAAATCGGTATTTGAAAAATGATGTTTTTGGTTTTTGAAATTTTTATCGATGTTTTTCCATTGTGACACTATAATTTGTTTACACCATCTGAAAGTAGAGATCTCAATTTAAAAAAGCCGGCCTAAAAATTTGAAAAATCGAAATTTTGTCCGTCAACTTTTTTGATTGAAAATAGGGCCTTTTTTTAAATTATATTCGTTAAAAAAAAACAAAATAATCGATCGCTTTAAAAAAAATTGCAGCTTTTTCAAAACATGTACATTTTCACAAAATTTCATTAAAATAGCATCATTTTTGTGAAAGATAAAAATGATAACTGAAAAAATCGGGTTTTAGCGTTTTCTTCCATTTTTTGAGGTTATGTCGAAAAATGGTTTGAATGAAAGTTATAGAGTTTTTAATTATCATCATAACTTTTTTTCGAAAGGAGATCTACTTTTCCCAGAAATCGTAAAAAACCACGTTTCACCCCTAAAAACACCCATTTCCGCACCCCCACCCCTTTCGGTCATCTGTTGCGTTTCACCCGATTTTTTCCCGTTTATGTACCATTTATCCTAAATTTTCCCGCCATCTCTATACTGCTAAGAATTTTTTTTTCTAGTAGTTAGCTTATTTTAAAAGGCACCCAAAATACCTAATTTGTTACATATTATGTATAATCGAGGATGCTGAAGAAGATTGCAATGAACATTCTTAGATGATGCAAGACTTCGGAAATACTGATTGTAAAGGGTTATTCCACAATAGCATTGATCGAGTGATAAACGAATTCCTTAAGTATGGTATATCCGAAAAGGAAGGTTGTTCGCGGTAGAGATGAGCCGTTTTGGGATAATCTGATAATCTTAGTAGGGATCATATCCTGCCACGATCAATAATTCTATACCGGAGGAAATCACATTATTATAGGCGAATTTGAATACTAGCTCAACAGACCTCTGAATTGGATTCCTCTCTTATTATGCTTACAGACCAAATGCAGGAGAAAGGGCAGCGAATTGCTTTAAAGAGGAAAGAAAATAATGAAGGAATGTTATCTAAGTGGGACACGTGGAAATACCAAGGCCCTGAGTGGATTCGAACTACGAGTCGCTTGTGCGGTAGTCGGGCGCCATAATCGCCTAGGACTACCAAGGTCGGCGTTTGCCTAGGGGTATACGATTAAAATTACGGTTGTAGTGTTTAGAAAAAAAAAGTGAGTGGTGTAGGTTTTTACAAAGATAAGGTAGGACTTCGTTTTAGAGGTGTTGAATTTAACACAATTTTTGCTGTCCCAAACATATTAGTTGCAATAGGGGGAGCTAAGTGGAAGTAGCTTATGTTCCAGGCCAATTCTCGCCGCCGTTTATGGCTTGTACCTTTTGTGTCAATTGAATTTTATACATGTAAAAATGCAAATATTTCTTGAGGACATTCCCAATTCCTGTGCACCGCGTCGATGACAGGGGCTCGGACGTTCTCGATTTCACTTATCAATATTTTCTGGTGTACGTTGGCCATGTTGCCGCAATTTTTTTTGCGTATTCAAAATTGAACGATTTTAATAACTTCAACACGTTGTTGCGGCGTTAAATACTCTATAATTAATTATTATCGACTACTATCCAAAACTGTCAAATATTAACTGACAAATGGTAGCCAAATTAAAATGGCGGCCAAACAAAACCGGGTTAAAAAATAAAACGCATCCAGTATTAGAAAATTAATACGTGATAGAATTGACTTCTAGAGAATACTTGTATTGATGATTCAGAGTTTACATTTGACATCATATAATAAAAATTTGATTCAATATCAACAGGAAGAATTTTGGCCAATAGTGGTATGGTATGAAATCTGATTTCTGTTTAAGAAGTTGACAGAAACGACACTACACCAAGACCAACTGATGATAATAAGCGAGGAAGAGCTGTATACCCTAGATATATCGATGAACACAATTAAGGACTTTGAAAATACCTTTAATAAGATACAGTCCAGTCCAGTTGAGATTGGTGAACAAGGACAACCTGCTGAAAAACAGAGTCTGAATACTTAGATAGCCATCATGATGGCCTTCGAGTGATATAGCAGTGATGAACGGAACAAGGCCTCACCAGAAACGTCAGTACGGTAGACGCTATTTTATTTACTAGAAAGATTAGAGGGCTGAAGTTAGCTTCGGTACCAAGCGCGCTTAGGATCGCCGTGACTGGAAGGGCAAAATAGCTGGGTGTACTCGCGGTGGACCTGGAAACATCGCGTTAAAGAAAGCATCCGGAAAACGAATATGGCACTTTAACAGTGTAGGGAACAATCAATTTATACGTGTGTGTAAGAACTAAACAAGCTTATGATGCATTAAATTGAATTTAATCGTTAGCCCTGGATTCGTCATTGAATTTAAGAATCGGGTTAGAACAATGCTTGCATTTTTGCCACCTTCAAATACCACAAAAAAATTATGATAAAAGTAATTGGAAGTAAGTCGTTGATCCATCATTCCTTTGCTTTAACAAATTTTTTTTTCTAGATATGCCAAAACTCTCAAAATGTTATAAGAAATAATTCATGGCCTTTACGTAAGAAATTGCGCTAATTTTAATAAACATCTTGATCTCTGATCTCAACTATTTAAAATCTATATAGTTTGTGTCGGCATTGAAAAGACGGAAGTTTCAAAATTCAAATATTTTATGACATTTTAAATTTTTGTGTATAACAGAGATTTTGGCATACCATTTAAATCTAATTAAATTTAAGTCGTGCGCCTTATTTTAATATAAGCCTTTAAAATACTCCATATATAAAAGTTCTCAAAATTTACGATTTATGTATGAATTTGGTTACCTTTATGACTAATAATATTCGGTCTTCAAACTGCACATCAAATATGCACTTTATAGACCAACAATGGTTTACCACCGAAGATCCCCAATTTAATCGAGTGGCAGTTTCAAAACTCTCTGGATTAAAATCCCATAAAATCTCTATTTCTAGCTTTACTGCTACTACCACTGTAAGTACTTAATTTAATGTACTCTGTTGCTTGGTAGCACATCCTCCTCTGTATAATCTAGTTATGTAATACACTTTCAAAAAATTTCCGCAATTTGAAAAAAAATATGAAATATTTCATCGAGTACATGTTTTAAAATCCGCCGCAATGCAGGTGGTTTAGTGTTAAATCTGTATTAAAAAAATATTAAAACATGCCATGGTGTTTTTTTTAATAAAATAGTAAAAAAAATGCTTGATTTTTCATAACGTTTATGTTGATAACTAAAATTTGTAAAAATCAATAATTTTTTATTGATAAACTTTGATCGATAAAATTATTTTTCAAATTTATGGTTTTTTAATATTTCTCATAAAAATATTCTGAAAAAATCATATAATATTTGTCACTTCTATTTTGTTATTAGATATTTTTAAAATTTATTATGTAATAGAAATATATTTGAATCTGAAGATGTGCACTCACCCAAATGTAAGGGCTTATCTAATCCACAACAATGACGATCACTTTAGTTTAAAATTAAAAATTGAGTTTTAGTTAAAATAAAATAAAAATTAAGTTTTTAAAACATCACGCACAAAAATGAAAATTCACTGATTTTTTTTGACTTTTTTTAAGATTTTTTTTTTGAGGGAAAATTGTTCTAGAATAGAGAATAGTTCTTTTTTTCAAATCACTTCCGTCTCATAATTTTGTGAATCGATTAAGATAAAATCCCAGAAACGTTTTATCGCGCAAAGATCTCGTAGTGAACTGATCTACAAAAATAGGATTTTCCTTTAAACGAAAGGCGCATGATCCCAGTATGTGGAGGAGCTCACTTGTAGCTTCTTCTTCTGGTGCAGTGGTGGCCACCCCTTGTGCGTTTTTCTTGAAAAGTTTCCCCTGAGCTCAAGATCACCACGTTTACATTCAACGTAAAGTTATTATAATTAGAATTCTGAATGTTGGATCTCTTCTCTCTGTACGCAAGAAGCTCCCAACAAATACCCCAAGAACTACGATGATCGGATCCTCCATACCTGTTCCTTCTGGTGCAAACCTGAAGAATGTGCACAACATGGGCTAAAGAGAATCTGAGATGGTTAAAGATCTCTCCTGCCGCAATGTTATAGTCCCTGTGCGGCCAATCAACGCACGACTGCCACGTCTTATGTTTATTATGTGCGCAAGCGGTGATCTATTTTCGTCCTTAAGATCGCCGCGGAGAGGAAAAACATTCTCCGGCTTTGAGTTCAAGATTTCGCTGTTATTCCGTTCGATTTGGGGTTTTTTTTGTTGTTGTTGTTTTTGTTGTTGTTGTTGATTTCTTTAGACGGAAGATTTTCCTTTTGATGAAAATCGCTACTATTTTTAGGATGATTTTCTTGGCCAACAAGTGAGCAGGAATTTCCCTTGTTTCACGTTTTTCGTAGGCTTAAAGTGGTTTTTTGGTCTTTTGAACACCTTAAAGATTCATAGATTCTCCCCCCGTGATCTGTAGATATATACTTGAATTTTATGGCCAATGAACCTTCGTTAAATACAGGTGGATGTTTTTATGTTTTAAACAGAAGATTAAAATAGACTTAAAGAGAGACGAATAGAGATTTATAGCCCTTAGGTACATAGAGTCTCTCGTATTAAGTAATTTCAGTACTTATTAATGGAGAAAAATGTTGACTTGATGAAAGAAATAAGTTATAGCAATTGTATTTGCTTTATATAACACTGCCTTACATTCTATTATTCATTATGCTTATTGAAGTGTCTTACTTATCTCAGGTTTTATTAAAATTAAATTCACAATTGTGATTACCGCCGCTAATTAAAGCTGAATTTCTTATGACGATGTCTAAAATTTAAGGACACTTTTGTACTAGTGGTTTGCCATTTGTTACATATAATAGTGCAATTTCAAGTAGTATGGTTTAGTATGAAACGTTAGGTAAAGGGGGCCGGTTACATTACCTAATTGATTTCTAGAAGGCTTGCACTCTTTCGATGCCAAAATAGTTTTCTGTTGTTATTTGGATAACCTAAAAATTTATATAATCATATCCGTTTTTCTTTTCCATGTGTGTTCTAGTGTTGCCATGATTGATATTCTTCTTCTTCTTCTTTTATGAGGTTAGGGTCCAAAAGTACCGCGGCCACTCACTTGACCTATTGTACTACAACCCTATACCTCAATATTGTAAGCCCGACCGCTGGGATAGATTCAGCCGAATGGCTTGCCGCTTACACTTGACTGTTTGAAGACAGACATACTCATTCCTCTCAAGGCAAAGCCTGCAGGATAAGGCATTATACATCCGGGTGCGCCCGGTGCCCAGAAAAGATCGTTAAAGGACGTGCAAAAATTACCTACCGCCATGCAGCCCTCGAGAGAATAACTTTACATCTTGATTTAGTAGGCTTTAAACGGTGTGGTCTACTACCGCTATTAGTTTGATATGCAGGCGCCACCACGAGGAGGTGACTGTTCGATTTTTCGCCTAATGATTGAATATTACACCTGCATACATATATTCGAAACACCAATTTATAATAAGTAATAGACGAAGTAAGTGTCGGTGTAGTTTAAAAAATTATTTATGAGCCGAGCGAAGTAGAACAAAACTGCAGAGTGTAAAGTTGCCAAAGAGAAACTTGCTATAGATTCTGTTTCCATCCACAAGTGTGGTTTGACCGTCTAGATAACAGCAATTAATAATTATCTTTACTCTTCATAAAAACTACATTATTTTTTGCTCCTGCCATCGTCTATAAATGTACTATTGTGATAAAAAATAGTTAGACTCGATTATCGTGGTGTGCTGCATTCCTTCCAACCCACACTAGGACAGGTAGCAAATTTACGACGACAAAAATAATAACACCCAATTCTCTCGGAAAGTTTCGATTGAAAAAAAAACACGTGTTCAATAATTTTTGAAAATCTATCTGACAATACAGAAATTGACTGACCCCGCGCCCCACCCCTCCTTGGGGGCGTGGGGTAACTCTAAAATTTCAACTGGCAACCCCCATTTTTCACGGATTCTGATTCTCCGAAGAGAAATATGAAACTTTTACCTGAATTTTTTTTTATCCGAAGCCCCCTGGACCCCCAAGAATCATCAAAAATAAAAATGATCCCCAAAAATCATTCATTTTCATTGTTGTCTTCGGAGAATCAGAATGCGTGGAAAAAAAACAGGGTTGCCATTTGAAATTTTAGAGTTACCTTACCCCACGCCCCAAAAAAGGGGGGGCGGGTCGTCAATTTCTGTATGGTCAGATAAATTAACAAAAAATATTGAACACGTGTTTTTTTTCATTCGCAACTTTCCGAGAGAATTGGGTGGCACGGGTGGTTTGAAACACCCTGTATATGTCGTATAATATGTCGATTAACATAATTATAAAATGAACCAATATTATTACTGCTGTCCTGTATTACCATCATTGCTACTACCACCTTCTTTTCGTAAAATTTTAATTTCAAATGGAACTATGCGGAACTTTTTTTTAATAGCTTGAAATTACAGTATGTAGGAGTCATTTATTTAATACTTAGAAAAACGTCTTATATACTACATCAGTATTTAATATATTAAGATTAACAAATTTTTGTAAATAGATACCTGTCGCTACTTCCTCCAGGCTAAAATGCCACGACTCTTCAAAAAAATAACACAGAACGGGGCTACCTAGACTAGTCATGCTTCAACATGTAGTAAGACTGATTTTACTCCATACTCACCCCGTACCTTCACCCCTCTCTTCTTAAAAATCGGTTTTGCTACATAGTAATCATGACTAGTCTACGTTACCCCAACAAGCGTAATAACCCGTTGATATTTCGAGCGCAATTGATTCTCGCGTTGACCGTGCACAGAAGGGGGAAGTTTAGCGCGTGTTACCACCTAATTATGTTATTATCTCGCCATTGTTTATTTGTAGTATTATGGAGTGGTTATTTAAGAATGCATCCCAGTTAGTTTTGGTCAGTTAAAATGTAAAATTTTCTTTATTTTTGTCGTCGTAAAATGGTAATCCGTCCCAGTGTGCGAACCCCCAAACTGTTAACAAGGGATATTATTTGAGTGAAGCAAGTTGCCAGCAGCAGGCACAATTATGGGCGGAAAAATCATTACGATAATGCACCCGCTCACACTGCATTGGTTATTCGAAACAATTTGGCCATTAATTCGACTCACATCGTCGCCCTATTTGTCCTGATTTTGTTCCGTCTGACTACTGACTATTCCCGAATTCAAAACATCTCCAAGGACATCTTTGCTGAATTTTTTCACTCATTTTAAAAATTGAAAAATCAATTTTGTTAGATGAAAGTAAACAAGCGTATCTCCTTAACTAGTTAGAGTGCCACCACCCCTAAGAAAAAACTATCCGTTTGGATAATCCATGTAATTTAAATTCGAAAGGTATTACTATTTTTGGAACACAGTGTTATGTAGTATAGTAAGGTTATCGACGTCTATTTTATCACTCAAACATCAATTATCTCGGTAGTATTGAATAGGAACAACAAGCACGATAAATATATTTAGTCTTCTCTGTACTTTTGTTCGACTAGAGTCTGCTGTCTTACATGGTAATCTATGACAGAGACAAACTACATCTGGTCTCCTCAACTTTCACAAGCAATGATTGACCACAATGCACAGAAGATTCGCATAATTTATTTATTTATTTCAGGATCAAAGACTTTAATACATGTTAAAGATATAACCCAATAAATAGGATCGGAAATAGCAACCCACAAGCAGAACTTGATAACTTTCAATAATACAAATTCGAAAGCATAAGAATCAATTCTAACTTTTGTTGGATTGCTATGTGCAAAAGAAATACGGTCCAATAAAAATTGTATCATTTAATACAAAGAAAAAGTTTTAAAATTTAAGCAAATTTTGTTTTCCTCTACATATTAAGATGCTATAAGATGGCGCAATAGAGATCACCCTATCGGAAGATCCTTCAATTTTTATAAATAGCATCTTATGTTATCGTAACTTTAACATTTGTGAGTTAAACAGAAGCAGAGTATACGAACGTTAGAATATACAAAAGTATTAAAGAGAACCAATTATTTTTATTACTAAATAAAGTTATTGCTTTAGGAAACTAATTCATGAATTTGACCGGCCTTGCATTTGTGAAGAAAATCACTTGGCCTGACACGGAGATGGTACAATGATTTGGTAAGTGATATGGCTTAACTGCTGAACTAAATCCAACAATAACCTATTGGTGTGCTGAATTTAGAGACAATCCAACAAGCACAGAGATTCCTGAATGTCGAAATATGTTTAAGAGCAAATAATTTAAAAATGGCTAAAAATGGTCAACTTTGAATGGGGATTTCTCGGTCACCGTTGGTCGTATGGAGATTTAAAAAAAGCAATTTCTTCATTTTTTCATAACCTTTCTTTTCTCTGAGCATTTATGTATACCCAGGATGCCGTACAAAAAGTTATAACCGTATTAAAAAAAAAGGAAAAAACGTGATTTTTCGAAAAAAATTAGTTTTGTTTCTCGATTATTTTTTGAATTACAAATGGTAAAAAACAATTTAAAAAACGCATTTCGATGGGAAATTTAATTTTCTACAAAAAAAAGTATTGTAGTAAAAATCTCGAATTTCGCTTTGTTTTCGAGTTATTTTGAAAAACCTGAAAAGGGGGTACTTAGAGCCGGCGCTCAGAAACGCACCCCTATAAAAGGGGGCATTTTGTGTTTTTATCATATTTAGGTGCTCAACTAACATATTAAATAATAAAAACCCTTTAACGCAATTATTCCTTACTACCTTTTATTTTTCCTTAATTTTACTAGTCTATAAAGATTCTGTTATTCAATAACACAAAAGTGAGCTATTTCAACACATAGGCCCCTTTTAGCCCCCGAAAAGGCACAAACGATTATCTGTTTCCAATCAACCAATTTTTGGTTCAATCACAAATGCTCAAAAATGGTTGCAGCATATCACCGCGCGTATTTCTTTCCTAAAACCATATAAATATATTTTTAGATTCTAAATGTGTGTATTTCTTTACAATTTTACTACCTAAATCTTCAAACAGGGACATATGCTACTTTTAATAATATTATTTATAAATACAGTGTTTCTTGCGCATATTAGGTGCAATATTTTATTTTAAAGTATTAAACATAAATTAAAACAAAAATTTAAAGCCAAATAAAAACACTAGAATAAAAAGTTTTTATCTTGAATTATATTTGAAATCGTTTTATTAAAATTTTTATCTCCCATTGTAGGTGTATACTGACATATTTTCGAAAAAGAACCTCAATGAACGAAGCCATCAGTTTCTAAAGCAACCACTTTTATTTTTAGGTATAGCACGTATATTTCGAATTTGAAAGGAAATGTTTTCAATATTGCATCAACAAAAGAAAACTTCTCATCTATTAAACAAAGCTGAATGCTTAATAAAATTTTCCAACTGGAAGAAATAATGTTCAACAAGTGGGGGCTGTTCGCTAAGACACAAAAACACAAAGACCGGCATTACCCCCGGAAAAAAATAAGATTCGCGTATTTGTGTGCTTTTGTGAACTAACTAGAAGCCGGCAGCTCTACAAAGAATCTCAGCAGACTGCTCTAAATATAGATGTCTGATTGGTTCTTGAACTATGCACAGCAGTTGGATTCGGAGTAAGCTCGAAAATAATCTGAAATAATCCAAATTCAATTTCGATCACTTCACCACACAGGGTGCCTCCGTTGTAAGATCTATAGAAAACGCCGATTCCCCCATTGGTGGTTCACAAAATCAAAATTACAACAGCAGCAAAGTCCCCGCAAAGTTTCTTTCCATCATCCGAAGAAAAGTGGTTTCTGCAACATGTGTTCATTCTGGGGTTTGTCACAACAGGCCTAGAAACAACCACCAACCGCTGCGAGCTAGACTGGACCGTGACAGCGCATATATATTTCAAGAGCGGGAGGCAAAATGTGGCTTTTGTGATCGATGATCTCTGCCAAGAAGTCAAAGTTACCCAAATGACAGATCCATGAATCTTTTTACAGCCGAGGGAGTTCGTTACCTCCAGGATCGTTGTTTGCTGCGCTAGAAAAGTTCCCTTGCAGCGATCATCATGCCTGGCCTGGCCATTGATCTTTGTAGGATGGGCGGCTCTTCTAAAAATAGTTCAAATTCTTGTGCAGGGCTCAAGTTTGTATAAATTTTTGGAAATGGTGCATAAAACCCACAAAACAACTATGAAAAATCCAAACATGTGCAAAAAAATATTTGAAGTCTGGTGGCGCGTGCCAAAAACATTCGAGATCAGTGGAAGGAGCCGCAACAGTGCAGGATATCTCACCACCGAGCAACACTTGTCGCGCATTCATCTTTTGCCGAGATAGATCTCCCAATTATATCATCGAGTGAATTCATTCGAGTAAAATACAAATCACACCCACAGATCGACTCGGGCTTACTGAACCTGCGAATGACGGACCAACTGAAATTCTGTGAGCGCTTTAATTTGACGGAAGTTGATGACTTCAGAAAAATGTCACTTACTTTACTCTGCCGATGTAATCAAACTGTCTATTATAGACGTACTGCAGAGAAGTGAAAAATAGCGCACCATACCCATCGACATAGAGCTGCTTACGCAAGTTTGAAATGCGCGACCGAAACGAAGCCCCTCATTTGATTATTTTCCTGGCAACCATTGATATCACCTGTTTTGAACTTCAAATCTATTTTCTCACCGCGTCGTTTTAAGCTGATTTTAGTCCAACTTAGACGTCAGGCAGTCATAAATGGTTTTTAAATACAAAGAAATGTGTAGTAATATTTCTTTCTAAAAAAGAAGAAAGAAAATGAAGACCAGCCAGCAGCCACCAGAATAAACGGAAGTTCGACTTTTGTGCATTATCATGCGATGCAGATGTTGTCTGTCAGTTAGTCACAATCATCACCATGTGCTTCGATTTCACTTATTTTTTATGAAAGGTGATTTTGCTAAAAATAATATATTTATAGTATTGCATGCCAAATGAAGTCATTTTTTATATTTAGTAGTATTTTTTTTGGACAAGAGAGAGGTTGATGATACTCAGAATCGTACTTCCGTGTGAATTGTTGCCACGACACGTGTTATCTAAATGAAGCTTTTTCGGATGTACAAGGAAATGCATTAGTGTAGCTCGGTTCAGTCTGTAGTTAAGAGTTCACTTCCAAATTATAATAACTTTTTAACACAGTGTCTTATTAGTTATTAGTTAGAGGGTTAAAGGGAATGCATCGTCTGCTACAAAATATTAACACTCTCTGGATCCATCATTCCTCAGTGATTATTGCCATGATTTGTAAAGACCTATTAGTTTTGGAGCATGAAATACGCCCGGATTTCATGATCGATTTTGCAAAGCTGGTTTGAAACATACGTTTGAGTAATCCGTTGATGATTCTGCGAATCCGAGTAAAAATAAAACTCGCCGGTTCTTAGCCTGCAACAGACACGCACGATGTCAAAACGCCTGTATGGCACTCAAAACAGGCACGGTGCACCTGAGTAACACCACATTTTCCAAATGCAGCTCGCTATAGGCACGTATCAAGAAAAGACACGCCGAATAGTCCAAAAGAAACACGATCCACTCATACTTTTTCTAGATTAAACGGAGCAAAATTGGAGCTTTAATATACAGGGTGTATTGCATAAAGTTACACAACGGCCGGCTGTGGATCGGTTTTGAATAGACGAACAAAAAATCGTTTGGGAGGGGGGATTCGTAACGGTTTAGCCGCTAGGGCGTTTTGAAGGTTTTTTTTATGCCGGATCCACACGTTTGTCAAGGCTTGGCAAGCGTTCGCAAATTGAAAACGCTTTTTTAAAACAAACGTGTGGATGCATCACAAACGCTTGCCGCAAACTTCCTTTGCAAGCGTTCGCAAATTGAAAACGTTTGCTTTGGTTTGCCGAGAATCTACACTCGACCGGATCGGCCACAAGCGTCGGCAAGCTTACACAAGCCAAGCCAAACCCCTTATCTACACGTTTGAATTTGCGAATGCTTACCAAGCCTTGACAAAAACTTTGGATCCGGCATTAGAGTTTTACATATCACTCTATGACCTATTTTCATGAATAAGGTATCAGTGTACGCAAAATACTCCCACCTATTTAAAAATGTAAAAATCAAGGTTCAACCCTATCAACTTCCAGAGTAATGAGTTATCAAAGTCAAAATTTTGGTTTTTTTAACTAAAATTTCAACTTAAACCACCTTTTTCTCCATAAAATACCTTGTTAACTAATATTTTTTTTTTTGCAAAATTGAAAAGCTTGGACAATTTCTTATCAATAATGTCTGGACAATTTTTATGGTACGGCTTTTAGTTTTGAAGTTATTAGCATGTTTGATATTAAAATTGGCCCCATTTGGTGCTTATTTAGTACTTTTTGGCAAAGCTTAGGTGACTTGGAAAGGTTTAAGTTTTTGAGAAAATGACAAGAGGGCTTTTTTGGAGGCACCAACGTTTCGTATTGACTGATCAAAAAAAAAATTCGAAAATAACAGTTTTTGAGTGATTTTTTGGCCAAAAAGTGATTTTTGATAACTTTGACCTTGAATAACTTTAAAAGGGTTAATCGGGTCAACATATTTGTAAGAACTTAATTTGTAGAGAATTTCATTGTCAACATTTTGAGCCCATTTTGACCTTACCTATAGAAACCGAGATCCAAGGCAAACACGGGAAAAACGCGACATTTTTGTGTGATTCCGAAATTGTGTCCCAAGGAAGCTGTGGACCAATTTTCAGCCATTTTGGAATTTTGTCTCCTTAAAATGCTAATTTCCCCGGGCTAAATGTTTTACCGTAATTTATATAGTTTGACCTCATTCCGAACAAAGTTCCATGTCCATTAGTAAAAAGTGCATTATCCTAACGAAGTAAATCTGAACTAATCCGGGGCTTTTCTCTTATATTTTGTATTTAGTACGTAGATATAGAAGCTTTGATTTTAATTACTATTTTTTTATGTGGCAGATCTAGGTTCAGGAAACACCTTTGGTATTACAAACAGGGCATTTTCTACCCACACATACAAGACAGCCGCAAGGCACACAAAGTTTTGAGAGCTGATATTTCTCATACATTTTGTTAACAACTTAGCGGAATTTTCTTAGTTTTTTCTAATTTATCATTAATTTATTCAATAGAAAGTAAGTTTTATAACATCAAACTAATTCAGCAATTGAAAATTATTTGTATGTCATGTAATTTATATTACCTGTAGTTTGTGTGTAAGCGGGTTGTGTGCTGTAGTTTGATGTAGTAAGCGGGGTGACCGGGACAACGAAAAAATTTTCAATTTTCCGAAAATTTATAAAAGAACCGAGAAAAGGGTATCATTATTGTCAAAATTAAAGCAGGAAAAGTGGTTAGCGGCTCTTAAACGAAAAGATTTAAAGGCGGGGATGTTTTGGTTAAGAGTTTCCAGTTTTGGCATTTTTACTGCCCAATTACTGGATCCATCCAGCTTCGAAGGTTTTATATGCTTTCAAACCGTTAAAAGCTCTAAAACTTTCTCTGCTATAAGCACTTTGCCGATCTATTAAATATTCTACAATATCAAAATAATGCACATTTTTTGGCAAAGCACTTCGAGAGAAATTGTTATCATTTAATTTATACGGATACAGGCCATCGCAATAATTTCCAATTTTACACTCATACCTCAGTGTTGAACACTACAATAAACAGAAACGAAGGCACTTAATCAAAAGATGAACTGGTATTTAGATTTCATATTAAAAATGTGAGCTGTTATTTCACATTTTATTTTCTAAAAATAACTAATATTTAGTTTTTTCCAATAAAAATATTACGTACTCCACACTTTCCCTATTCATCTTGCCGGCCTGTCATCGTGTGTGTGCCTTGCGGCTCTCCAAAACATTGCCATTTGATGACGTGTCAGAAAATGCCCTACGGTCTTTTCGTAGGTCACGTCATAATGCTTTGTCTAGTAGTAAGCTTAGTACGGGTATAATAGGTTTGTGGCAGTGGCGTAGCGTCTTTGGAAGCAAGGGATGCATTGCATCCCTTACAATTTCTTAAGAAATAAAAATCCAAATTCAAATTTTCTCAATAAATTATTCTTTTCTTTTACAAAAGTTTCCTTTTTTATTTTATCATTAACTTTATATTATTGCTGCTTTTTCTAGCCTCCACTGTTAAATATAAATGTCCATGAGCGAAAGCTCTCTCCCCCTTCTCTCGGAATTCGTATACGAAAACTATTCTATGGCCCTTCGCAGACTTGTCCATAATTTCAAACCGGTTTTAATATGAGTTGAATAGTACACTCGGAACTCACTTTTCTCCATCATTTTCGTGTAACGATTGTAATGCCTATGGAGTAGTGTGGGGTGCAAGCACAGCGAAGCAGCTTTGCCGAGAACGAAAACATGCTTGTGTTAGTGTAATGGACGGTGAAACCAGAAAATGTTTGGGTGAACAAATGATGGAAAATTATGGAAGAAAAACTGTCTTCCCTGCCTATAAAACCGGTTTTTGTTTTGATGTTATGGACAAGTGTGCGGAAGGCCTATATACGCAAAGAAACATGCCAGCGGACTTCGAGAAGCAGAATTTGAATTGCTTCCCTTGACTGTCCGTTGAAACGCACTTCGGTGCGAACTTGTTGATGAAGAGGGAAGTGGAGATGGGGACACACAACGAAAGTTTGTTCCTGTGTAAAAGGAGTGTAACCCCTCTTGGGGGTGGTTTTTGGCCGTTTTGGGGGTTGCGCAACCCCAAAGAGAAATTCTAACAACGCCATCGTGTTCAGCATCCTCGAAAACGGGGGGGAGAGGTACTCTTGTTTCGGCTCAAAATATTCACCTATTCGTCCGACTCACACACGCCACTACGTTTGACAGGATATGCTTTAAAAAATTCTCCATCTCAAGCTGTCTTCGGTCCCAGCATGAGACTCCGGCAACTGAACTTTAGCATCACCAGTCAAAACATAAAAAAAAATTGGAGAAAATCCCAGAAGAGCTTTTGAGATACCCAAGGATAAAGGACACTTAAGATGTCCTTTGAATCCTTTTCCGTCGAATGTCCTTTTTGGCATTTTTATTTAATAGCTTGAAGGTTTTTCTTCAAAATGATGTATATATCATAGCGCTAGGATAACATTTGCACTTTGTACGATTTTTTAAAAGGACTGGTATTATGCAAATTTCAAAATATTTAAGTACCGTTTATATGAAACTACCTAACATTTTGGCAAAATATTGCACCTACGTAATACTAGTCACTAGCACTCCAAATGTACAAAATTTGAAGGAAATTGGCGAAGGTTGATTCCCGGTCGTTGGTCGAATTTTCATGGAATGGCCCAAAAACGAAGAATATTGGGATTTTGCTCACACTTTAAACCTACATATCTTCTAAACGGAGTCACTCAACTTTTTGATCTTTATATCAAATTAAAGAATACACATTTACCTAAAAGGTGAGCCTAATTTTGTTGCTTTACGATAATTAGTCTAGGAGTAATTGAGGTTTAAGTAAATTTTAAAAACATTAAATTTTTTTTTCGTCAACACCCTGTACTTTAGTGGATAGTGGGGATAGCCTTCCTCTCTAGAACAATTTTTTTCTCCAAATACATCCAGGAATCACCCCTGAAAATATTAGCCATATAGTCCAACAAAAGATTTATTGAGCGTCTGATGACCTTATACAAGTCGCGAATGAGTGCATATGAGTATTTTAAATCTTTAAAACGGCGATATCTCATGAATGGAAAATGGTACGGGAAAATGTATAATATCTTTTTTTGTAGATAATCGCATAATCTTCAAACTTTGTAAATACTATTTTATGATAACACTTACTGTTTAAGAGGTATTAGTCAAAAATGGAATTTTTTTAGGGGGCGGTTTTTTGGGGGGCCAAAAATCGATTTTCTCGTAAAGGGGCGCTTAAATGATTTTAGTTTTGACTCAAAATGTCTTCTTTTAAGTAAAAGAACGTACTCCAACAGAAAAATCCGGGTTACTTTTCGACTTTATAAAAACTTACTTCAAGCTCACCGTGTTGAGTTTGTGGAACATTTGGGAGCAGAAGGTGACATAGCAATTTCGGGCAAAGAAGAATTCGAGGCGAACAGAGATGCTGGTAAGCCGACCAGAAGTTTTTGGCGCCACTATAAAATTTAGTAGAATGGGGAATGAACATTTCTGCTTGGATGATTCCTGCCTACTTTTTCCTCTTAAGGTGAATCTAATTATTTATTGCATTAACAAAATTGTACAAAACATCATCGAAATGACTTACGTATGTGCAAAAGAAGCTCTTATTTTGTCATTATCCTTTTTGCAAGCCTTGAAGATCGTTGTTGCGATAAAACTTACTTCGAAAAAGATGTATTGACATAGAGCACATAAATTTATTCACCTCTTGTTTGAGAGAGTTTAAAGATTGATCGTCCGTCTTGCTTAAATTAGAAATGTGTATGATGCAAATTGAGCTCTATAGGCGTTGCTAAGTCATCTCTTGTTTTGAAGGTTAAACACCGCCTATTTTTGAATTATTAATAATTTACATCTAGATTTTCTGCGTCTGCGTAGATATCTTATACCGAACACCCTGTTAACAATGCAAAAATCTTGTCTTAGTCCAAAAAATTTAAAATAAAATAATCTGAAAACTGCCGAGAATTTATTCTTTGAAAAATCCCTGTTACTCATGACACTGACTCCGAAAAGCAGACAGCAGCGGCAGTCATGATCCAAAATGTAATTTTAGACGCTTATAAACCTTTGACAAATGTCTCAGATTTGCTCGGTTTGCCAGACATTAATGCCCTCGCGCAACTATAAAATTTAGCACGTGCCGCAAGGGCGATGAGGACCTAAAATAGTAATTAACTGAGGGTAATTTGTGGGATATAGCAGGGAATGTGCGATACGCGTGACACATATGTTCATCTGGCTTGTCGCTTGCTGCCATCCGCTCTTATCCAGTTGCTAATTAGCTCCAAAGTTTCATTTAAAACCAACTCTCAAACAAAGGTTGTGTCACCTGCCTTTCTGCTATAATATGCTCAAACACCGTCTGATATTGTCCCTGTTCATTAAAGCGTAAGATTTTGAACAGAATAAGAAGAAAGTTGGGGCTGGATCCCTAGAAGGGCTTTGCAGTGAACAGATATCGCATCTTGTACGGTGGTTCTATTTTTGACGACAACTTAGGGCAGATATTTTTAGCTAAAATGCGCGACATACAATCTACGTTCCTCTCTCGGTAACTTGAAGGGAAGTATGGTGGTGCACCGAGATCCCCGACTTGCAGCCTCCTATGACGAATGGCTGTCAAGGATCCTGTGCGAGTTCATTTTGCAAGGTTAAGAAGTGTATAGTTATCTGGTGTCATGTCTTAAGCTCTTTGTGCAATGTCTTTTACTTTGTTATTATTAATCGCTGCCGTTAGTTTCGGGTTAAGGAACATTTGCAACGCGTGAAATTTATCATTTTTCGGCTCCGAGTGATGAGAAGACTTTAAAGAAAAATGGATTTTCTTTGCGCCTAAATTATAGCCGTCATTTATAATTTTGAGTTTTTTCGACAGCAGCGGGTTGAAGTAGCTTTAAAAGAATCATTTGCATGATTTCGTCGATGTTCAAAATCCTCTCAAAGTCATCGCACACAAGTCATCGAAATAGGATCTCCAATTATGTGAACAGCTGTGCTTTATGTAGAGTAGTCAGACCAATTTTGGCAAATATTATTACAATTGCAGCAGTCAGGCAACGACAGTCTTAGAAACTAGTAGGTTGATGGAGTGCAAACCAGAGTTTTGTTTATTAAGTCCCCTGGCAATATAAAAGTTGTTATGATGGGTCCACAAGAGGACAGCCGAAGATAAAATTCTATAGAAGTCTATAGACAGAAGTCTCTACGACCAAAAATCTTGATCTTGTGGACCCACCATTAATCTTTTCAAATATTAAAAAAAATGACTCAAAACATTTTCCCAACGTTAAAACATTTCGAGGAAATTTAATTTTCCAGTCCATATAAATGATGTTTCATTGCTGACGTCTTGATGATTTACTCATATGACAGATTTCTTAGTTAGTTTATTTATGACATCAATATGTATATTTCTTCTTCTTTTGGTGAGCGATTTGGTCCAAAAGTACCGCGGCCACTTCAATTGGACTATTGTACTACACCACTAGACCTCATATTTGTAGGCCCGATCGCTTGAAAAGGTTCAGCAGTCCGCCTAGTTGTCGCTTAGAAGTGACTATTCGAGCAGGATCTTCTTAAACAACGGGACCTTGCTCCTCGCTATCGCGCAGCACTTACCTCGACACTACGGCATTTATATCTTGACTAAGTACGCTTTGTAGAGTATGCTCTCTTTCACCTGGATGTTGAAGAAGGACTTTCTTACTCAAGTTTGTGATTATTTACTAAGATTACATGCATACTTGAAGTCGGCTTCAAGTAGACTTGAAAGTTCATGTAACCTCAGATCGACTTCAAGTCTACTTCACTCACATGGATTAAACTCTCAGTTCAAGTTCAAGTCAAGTCCTCAGTCCGACATGTAACCTTAGTAATTGTGAATATTGAACAAAGATTTGCATTTGCATGCATACAAAATTCAGTTAATATAATACAAGAACTGAAGGAAAGAGAGCATAGCACAGAAACTTTGCTGATTGAATTTCGGTGGATTTGTCAACGAACAAAATTGTCTATCTATGTTGAAGAAAACCTACAAACAATTGAATTACTAGACAATGCTACCTATGGAGTTTACTCACTGATTTTTGTCTTACCTCTGACTCAACGCAGTATTCCGTCGATGTCGATTCACCTCTTGGCTCTTGGGATCACTGTCCAGTCAATAAGTATTTCCCATATATAAATATATCTTCTTCTTTAACCAAATCAGCTCCCAAAAGAGTTCTTTGCAATTCAATCAGCTAAGCTTTTCGATGAACTTTTAATGAATTAACTAATAAATTTATACAGAATAAAGGCAGCACTGTTCAATGTGACATTATGCAGTTTTGAGTAAAATTGTTAATGAGTCACACGTGCATCATTTGACTTGCACGAGTTAACAATTGAATAATTAGTTATTAATCTTAACCAGAATACGGGTTCTTAATAGCCCCAGTCGATGTAAATCAGGCATTTGAGCAGGACAGTTAATGCTTTAGAGTTGCGTATCCAGGGTAGTACAGTTCCCTGATCCAGCGAAGTAAATGCTTTTGAGCTGCTCCAAATTCATTTCAGTACCACAAAACTAGAACGTTTGTTCTGTGGTTCTCTGTCTTTCCAAATTTATATAGAAAGTAATGTGTTTATTTATTTTTCATTTATATTTAGCACTTGTAGATACAGCAAGCGACGTACCTCTTATTGGGGGACCCATCTGAAAAAACTGGAGACTAAGAAAAGATAAAAAGTGTCCTAATATTAGTTTGACTGGCTTTGAACAAAAGGTAAGGAATACTTTCGGTTCTTTCATATTAGATAGCGATCATTATCAAGTGCGATGCCATTTGGTTCCCGGCAGTTGGTTAAAACGAGATATCCTCATTAGAAATGCATATTGAAATGAAGAGTAAATAGAAGAATAAATTGGAAGAGTTGAAGAAAGTGGTGACAACTTTTTGGAAAAGATGGATTTAATACAATTAATTGAGAAGTATGACAGCGACAGGGCGGAGGAAATTATAATTCCGAAGATACGCGAAAAAGTAAAATCCCTTATAATGGTGTGAGTACAAGGTATGCTTCGAAGACGAGAGACCTGTTTATCAAAAAAAGTAAAGACTTGCTCCAAAGGAAAAGGAAGTCCTTAGGGAGCAGGTACAGGAGTGGCGGCCTGGATAAAGTTTCCTATTGTTTTAGCAACCGACAGGGACGGCGGAGAAGGCAGGCATAACTTACCACTCGTCGAAGAAATCTTGGAGAATATACGGTCTCTTTATGGCTCTGGACCTTAGATATGGCTTTTTCCATGTAGACGTAAAAAATAAATGCCTAAAATATACTTCGTTTGTAACCCCTAATGAACAAAAGCGCCTTTTGGACTTCGTAATTCTTCTGCAGTTTTCCAGCGCTATATTAGCACGGACACATTCAGCCTTATTATGGTTGTCACTTATGGCGAAGTGAGCCAAAAATGATATTATGGTTCTCTAAAAAAGTAACATTTCAGAGAGGTAAGGCGAATTACAGTTGTCACTGATAACGAGACACGGCAAATTCAGTGACAATTGTTCTCACTTGATGTTTGTAAGTGAGATTTTTCTCATTTGATTTTAAAGGTGACATTTCTCACTTGGTGAAGTGACAACCATAATAAGGGTCATTGTAGTAGTCGGAAAAAAATATTATGGCTGTCACAGGGTACCCGATTCCTAAAACCGTCAAGCAGATTCAAAGTTTTTTAGGATTGGCAGAATTTTTAGAAAATATATACATAGTACCCCAGCACCCATCATTGCCAAGCCTCTTACAGATCTAATAAGAAAAAGTTCAAAGTTTGAATTCGGTTTTCCAGAGCTGGAGTCCTTGAGTCTGTAACTTTTTAAAGGATCGGAAACTTTTCAATCCCCGTTTAGCAACCGAAATTCATACTGACGCCAGTAAAGCGGGATGTGGTGGCGTATTGCTGCAGAGACGTATAGATGATAACAAGATACATCCAGGACTGGTAGCACATAAGTTATTTCAATCGACCTCAATTTTTGTTTGAAGAGGTCGATTGATACAACTTACGTGCTACTGCGGAGCGCAGGGTAAGAAAGAAACCTGTTCAATGTGTTCAATGAATCCTTGCCTCGCGCCAGCAGGGAAAGCCTAATTTTTAACTCGATAGAGAAGATTAAATTAAGTATAATCATAAAAGAAAAATTTGAAGACAGGCAGAGAGTTAAGGCAACACGCAAAGTGAGATATGTGGGAACATCAAAGAAGAATATGCCCGATGGCTGGTAGGAATTACAGCGTAGGATCACTGGTGGCGATTAAACACACTCAGTTTGCCCTGGCGCACAGGTTATGGGGATAAAGAAGATGGCGAGGATAAAGAAGATGACGAGGATGACTCGAAAGGATCGCCATTTGTGAGAGTTGCAATTCTGAGAGCAGTAATAACAGCACTGTACCCCTGTTACCAATGGGCTTCCTCACACCGTGACATATTCATGGCAAGTAAAACCGGTTTTATCGATGAGAGAGGGCAGGCAACGAATAAAACCGGTTTTACTCAACACACTTATGGCATCGCGTGAACTGGCTCAATGATATGCATTTTTATAGCACGCAGCCGTCGTCCTGCAGCGCGATAAATCAGTACGCCTAGTTAAGGCCGCAGTCGGTTCTTTATTTTTTTCGAAGTTCTTTTCCTCTCGTTTTTTCTTTATTTCAGGAAATATTTTGTAACTCTAACTGTAACTGTAATTTTTCTTGAATTCGCATTTTTTTATTTCAATAAATTTTGCAAACCCTAGTGAATTATCGCTTTATAGTTACCGAGCCTACATATGTATATAAAGGGGATTCCCCTAATTTTTATAACTAAAAGTATGGTTAAAAATAATGCAAAATACTTACAGCTACTACCGGCAACACAAAAATATTTCAGGTTATCACTATTAGAAGTTACTGGTTTTCAATATTCGGACAGTTTTATCTAACTTGATATATTTAAAAATGTATATAATATTTTTAAAGAATTTCTTTCTGTCCTTTGCCAAATGTTTCGTTCGGTGACTTCGTTTACTTTGCTTTCAAACCCTGGTTCCGTCCCGCCAAAGAAATTGTGTCAATTAACAAACTGACAAAAGTGGTCACCGCAGTAATACACATATTCAAGCCGCTGTTAAGATGTTTCCCTTCGTTTGGAATAAATTATACCAAATCCCATGATTTGTTTGTAAATATTATCCCACACCACTGCCGCACACATCCATAAACCCGCAAATTTTATACCAATTACTCAACTTTCACTTACGCTCTGTCACTTAAACGTCAGATGATTTTCACAGCGAAGAAGGACGCCGTGGAAATCTTGTGAAATTGTTTAAAAAATGTAATTTTTTCCTAGGTAGAAAAATAGTGATTTTAATAATATTACAAAGTGAAAAGTTTGTTTCGTGCAGAGTTAGTTTTGTTAAAAGAAATTTCCGCGATTAGTAGCGAAGATGCCACCTCAACCACTGGAAGGCATGCAGGGCCCCGTGGCCGGATATATTCCGTCTGGCCAGGAAGGAGGGCCTAGGACAAGCTCAATTTCACTAGCAATGCTTATCGATTTCATAATTCAGAGAACCTATCATGATTTAACAGTATTAGCGGAATTGTAAGTGTTTCTGGAATATTGGGTTTTTCCTGATTTTTCATATTTATAAAAATTTCTTACAGGCTCCCCAGAAAGACAGATATGGAGCGAAAAATCGAAATATACAACTTTTCCGCACGAACTAGGCAACTCTTTATCCGCCTGCTAGCATTGGTCAAGTGGGCTAATTCTGCTTCTAAAGTGGACAAGTCTGCGGTGAGTTAGCTGCGTTTATCGGTTTTCCTTATTGAAATGACACGATGTTCTTTTCTGTTTATATTTTAGCTTATCATGAGCTTCTTAGATAAACAATCAATGCTTTTTGTGGAAACTGCAGATATGCTTGCTCGTATGGCAAGAGAGACTCTCGTGCGTGCACGTCTACCTAATTTTCATATTCCTGCTGCTGTTGAGATCTTAACAACAGGAACGTACAATCGTTTGCCAGCATGCATTCGGGAGAGAATTGTTCCTCCTGATCCAATTACACCAGCCGAGAAGAAGCAGACTTTACTGCGACTAAATCAGGTCATTCAGCATAGATTAGTGACGGGGAATCTTTTGCCACAAATGAGGAAGTTTAAAGTACATATTGCGATTGCTTATTTTATTGCAAATAATTGATTTTTTTTATTAATTATACAGATAAAAAGTGGAAGAGTTACGTTTCATGTAGAGCATGAGTTTGAGGTTTCTTTAACTGTAATGGGAGATGGTCCAAATGTTCCGTGGAGGCTTTTAGATATTGATATTTTAGTTGAGGACAAAGAAACGGGCGGTAAGGTTTTGAAAATATTCCAGTCATAGTGAGCTAAATTCAATTCTTTTTATAAAATAGATGGGAAAGCGCTTGTTCATCCACTTCAAGTAAACTACATCCATCAACTTATCCAAGCACGATTGGCGGACAATCAAAATGCTTTAGCAGAAGTTTACAGTTGCCTTCATTATTTTTGTCAATCTTTACAGCTTGAGGTTTTATATACGCAAACATTACGCTTAATTATGGACAGACTAGATGACAATATTCACGTTGATGAGTATCAGCCTGGAGGGAAACTTACGGTCTCGTACTGGCGTGAATTGACTAGCAGAGATCCAAAATCTGAGCTTGGATATCGCTTAACAATTCAAAGTGATCCTAATGAAACAGCAAGGCCTTTAGCTGTCATTCATGTACCCTCTATAGGTGCTAAGGTACGGTTAAGTTTAATTTTGATTCTTTATTTAAAAACAAAGATTAAAACTCACATTTTAGGAATCGTCAGAGGTTGCAGATCGTGCAGTTAGATCGGATCATTTATCAATGGAGCGCCTTATAGTTCACACAGTCTACATTAGATCTTTGGCTAGACTTAGTGATTTGAAGCTGGAATTCCAATCTTTTCTCAAGGATATAGATTGTATATTTCTTTCATCATTTCTGTTTTTACAATCTAATTAACTGTAAAGGTTTTTCAGATCACCTTCAGGGGACACCAGCGATTTTAACAGTTCCAGTTTTGAATCCATGCTTAAGAGCGGAACAAGTTCATATAACAGTTGACACGCATACGGGAATGCTGCGATGCCACGTTCCGAAACATCTTAATTGTCCAATAATGCCAGATCTTCAAGCTGCTTTGAATGGGGATCATAGTAAACTTCCACATCTTATATCGGAATTGAGGTAGGAATATTAAGATTTCAGTAATTCTTTCTTTACATAGCTCTCAGTTCGCTTACTCAAAAACGAAATTAACAGAGGTTGCTTCTCCTAACTAGTCCGCAAAATCGAGAAAGCCCTCCTCATCGGGAGTTCTTTCGATAACACTGGCTATGATTATATTTCTAGAGCAATGGAACTCAAAAACCTGGATCCCCACACAATTGATTGCATAAATGCCATGCGTGTAGAGCGTGACATTTCTTCTACTCTGGGTATCTCCACCATTAAGGTGCGTTTACACTATACGAGTTTTCGATGGCATTCGCAGCCAGTGCAGTGGCACACTGTTTACATTAGGAGAGAATACTGGCACATATTTCTCTGACAGAGGGATTGCCAATATTTCACAGCACTTTTTAACAGAGCTCTGGTAATAGACACTGATGGTGTTTACATTGGGAATCCAGTTCACTGGAAAAGTTATTTGGAGCGGAATTTAGTATTTGGTTAAATGGCAATAGAAAAAGTAAAAATTGCTGCAGCAAATGTTGCATACTTGTTATGTGGTGAAGAAGAAAAGAGACCGAAAAGAAGGCCTATATGGGTCCGCGAATGGATTGCTAAACGAGAAACTGAAGGTTGTTTTAAGTGTTGCATGAGTTACAAAGTGGTGTTGAGACCTGTTACAAAAACTTCATACTGGCGTTACCCAGCGATTTCACTTTGTTGGGAAACTAATTAAACCTTTAATTCGAAAGGTCATTTCAGGGAAGGCACCGACTTGGAGAACGAGAGCTGGAGAACGTTTGGCATTAACCTTAAGATTTTTAGCTGCAGGTAACACAACGCCTTTTCAAGTATATGCAAGTACATATACGGGAAGAAAAGAATTTAAACCTAAGACATCAGCCTGCAGAGACATGCAGGGAAATATTCTAAGCTAGACAGGACAAGTTCTAAATCGATGGGTGGAACATTTCAGTGAACTCTTGGATCAACATGAAGAAGGACTAACATTTTATAATAACGTTCACTAACATTTGATAATAACGAAAGAACCAGGAATGCTGAAACAATACCAAAACCTACCGTACAGGAAGTAGACGAAGCTATAAGTAAGCTTAAAAATAACAAGTCTCCAGGTGTAGACAATATATCAGCGGAAACTACAGAGGAATTACGTTACTGAACGTAGCATATCAAATATTCTTGTATATCCTGTATACTCGCTTATTGTACCAATATGAAAGAGTAATTGAGTGCGGATTCAGGGAACAAAAGTCCACAACCGATCATATATTCGCATTACGGCAGGCAATTGAGAAGACGAAAGAATTCAACATAGAGACCCGCCTCTTTTTCATTGACTTTAAAACAGCATATGATCTTGCCCAACGACCAAAAATCTACGGTGGAGCTGAATTTTCCAGATAAATTAATTCAGCTCACTAAAACCTCATTGAGTTGAGTGATAAACAGAGGAAGAATACAGAGCAACGTATCGGTGCCTTTTGAAACGAACAGAGGCCTAAGACAAGGAGACGCTCTATCCTGCTTACTATTTAACATTTTATTAGAAAAGCGGTCAGAGAGGCACGCATTGAAACCAGAGGGACAATCCTAAAGAAGTCTGTTCAGGCAATGGCATATGCAGAAGATATAGTCACCATAGGCAAAACAATGACTGCAGCAAAGGAAGCCTATGTAGCGCTAGAAAAAGCAGCTTCGAAATCTGGACTTATCATTAATGAAAATAAAACGAAACATTTGCGGAACCCTAATAGAAATAGTAGAGGAAGAACAGGACAAAATATTACAATCGACATATATAACATAGAATCCGTAAACGAGTTCACCTATCTAGGAACGCAAATTAATGAAGACAACAACATTACTGCGGAAATTAAAAGAAGAATACTGCTAGCGAACAAAACATACTACAGTATGTTGAAATATTTCAAGTCTAAAAGAATAAGTAGGAATATAAAATTCAAGTTATATAAAACAGTAATAAAACCAGTACTGTTGTACGGATCGGAAACATGGACGCTTACTAAGCATGACGAGCAGGTCCTCGAAAGTTGCGAAAGAAAAATTCTCCGCAGGATCACAGGCGCAGTAAATGAAGAGGGTGTCTGGAGAAGAAGATACAACCACGAGTTGTACCAAATATACAAAGAACCTGACATAACCAAAAGCATCAAGATATCACGCCTATGCTGGATAGGACTTGTAATGAGAATGCCGGAAGAAGCACCCCCAAAAATTCTGTTCCTCCAAACGCCTGAGGGAAGTAGGTCACAAGGAAGACCTAGGGAGAGATACAAAGACGACATTGAAATGGACTTACGCACAATTGGGATTATCAACTGGAAGAGAAACGCAGGACCGAGAACCTTGGAAGAAAATTCTGGAGGAGGCCAAGGCTCACAGAGGGCTCTAGCGTCAATTATGATGATGATGATGACATATACGTATCAGAGCACGCTCCAGCCATAGGGCTAGTCAGGACGGTTCGCTCCCAGATTATAGTTGAAGGGAAGTGGGAGCCTCTAATCATTCCTACTTCGGGATCGAATCGTCTAAACAGATTAGAGTTGAGGCGGACTTCACGAGGTAGTACATTTGTCCCTTACACGATGATAAATTGTACTGAGGCCTTAATTTTTTTGAAATGTCCCGTTTTAAAAAAAATATACTGGTATGAGCTTGTATCGAGCGAGATAAATGAGGCGAGGTGTAATTGTAAAGACGTAATGGAGAGGCAAGGGTCCACATGGTCCTCTGCTAGGTGCCTGGATGAAGGCAATGAGGCTATAGATACGCTCGCGAGGGAGGGGTCAGGGACGCTGGTCCAGAATGCAGAACCCTGCGTCATCTCATGGTCCACCTCCAAGATTCTGATAGAGGACTGGGCTAAGGGATTGAATCTAGCCCATCAACCATGCAAAATAACTGCCTTAACACTGCAGTTGAACAACCGCAATTTGGGGTTTTGTTGAGATGTCCGTCGATATCCATATGCAAAACAGGCATGCATATGCGCTTCCCGCTTCATTTATTCTGGAATTGACGACTGAGGTAGTTGAATTTATCTACCAATTCCACGTCAGGGTTATTCAGCGCTGTGCATTCAATGGTGTTTGCATTTATCCACATTTCTTTAGTTTTAGTCGGATTTAGCCTTAAGCCTGCTGAACTTCTTTCTGCTGCTAAATTGTTTAACATATTTTTGAGGTTCTGATGTCTGTGGGCCAGCAAACAGATATCAGCCGCGTAGTCGACATCCTTAAGGCGGTCTATCATTGTATGCCACTTGTTCTACTATCTAGAGCGCTGACAAGAATGTTGTTTATTATTATAAGAAAGAGTAATGGCGAAAGTATGTATCCTTGTCGTACTCCTGAGCTCACCCCAACGGTGTTGCCGTAGTGCCTGCCATATAAAGCTCCTATTAACTGAGTCTATCACTTTCTCATAGTCTATGAAAGCAAGGTAAAGGGGTGATCGTAATTTAGTGGACTGTTCCACTATGATTCTCAAGGACCATAGAACTATGGAGGAGCGGCCCCTTCTGAATCCAGCTTGCCTATCCTAGATAGTAATATGTGCGACAATATTTTGCTCACAATAGATAATAGACAGGTGCCACTCCATTTGTCGCATATTGTTAGGCCCGGAAAGGTACATGTGTTCCATGCTATTTCCAGGATTGGATGAAGCGCATCTGCTGTGAGGCTCCTTTCCAGCAGCTTGGCCATTGCCTGAATTGCGGTTATTATTTCTATCTTGGATGGGTCACGAGTGGTGATTCTTATTAGCTGTGCATTGATGCTGTTTTCTTCAGGTTCCTGTGAAAATGAACCGTTCAAGGCGGCGAAGAAATAATGGGCCTTATTCTGAGAGTCGTGTGACATTGCAAGTGAAGTGACATTCAAGGAATGGTATTCTCCGAGACGACTTAAAGACATCTCAATCAAAATTGCCAACCGTCAGTTGCGTGGGCCATTCCCAGAGTTGAATGAAGGTTGTTAACTGCGTTTCCATTCTGGGAATACCTCTCCGAAATTGAGGTGGAAATCAATCGAGAAATGTCATGTGAGTGATTCGACTCTCAGAATAAGCCCCAATCTCTCTACTTTTGGAGGTAGGGCTCCTCGTCGTTGCACAGCAGCCTTCCTTCCGTACTCTTGACGGCATGCTTTTTAGTAGAGTGCTTCCCGAGAACTGTTTAGTAATGTGGTACAGCACCTTTCTGTTGTCTGTGTTGGCCACGTTTTACGCTTTTTCTGCGAGCTCGTTTATCTGCCGCCTTTTATCACGCCGGACCCTTCTCTTTACCTCCCGGTATGATTGGGAATATTTCTGTTCAATCCATACATGCTCTGTGTGAATGTCCTGCTCTGATCTGGCTTAGAAGAAAAGCAGTTATAAGAGAGTTTCTCAGCCAGGTATGCTTGTTGTAGACTATAGGCCTAACTTAGCCGCGGTGCTCACCATATAGGTTGCCCCCATACTCACATAATAATAATAATAATAAAATACGCTAGAAAACGATAGTTGACTAAGAAAACGAAGAACAGGTAAAGTCTAAATACATCTTTCAATATTTTCTTTAATTTAGATATTGGATAACTCATAAACGATGCGAAAAGACACTTCAACATTTGCCAGCTACATCTTTGGAGAATTTAACTTTAATAAATTGCCCCGATATTCCTTTGCTTTCGTATGGAAGACACAAAATATTTGTAAAACTGCACCGTCATCCTACAGTTATTTTGGTAAGATACAAATTTGTTTTATTATAGAATTATAGTTATTACACAAAATTCCTTCCAGATTGTTCATTTAAAAGAAAAGAAAAATTGTCCAAGTGAAATGGATTACAAATTTCACTTAGGCTTTGTAAAGCAAACATCCACAGAAGCTGAGCCAAATGATGAAAGTAGCACGTCTGATGCCCCGAAAATGTACTTAAAACTTCTAAAGTTGATTGAGTTTGATACATTTGTCGTTACACATGGTCCAGGGACGTATGTTGATGGTAAGTCATTTGCTTTATTTACTCCAAAAAATAGAGATTATTTATGAACAAATAAACATTTCAGATGCTGGGCCCCACAAGCGGAAATCAAATGCCATCGATCAAGGACCACCATCGAAGCAACAAAAGACTATTTATCCCGCTTATTTTATCCCCGAATTGGCTCATGTTGTTGCTATGTGTGATGAGAAGATTCCATTTCTTACACTGGCAAGAGAATTTTCAAAGAGAAATATTCCACATAGTGGGTTACAGGTCGAGTCTAATGCAACTTCTTTGGTTCTTAAGTTGCTTACTTTACCTCAGCCGGGAACTAACCCACCAAATGAACAAACAAAGGTAAAAGTTTTACTAGCATTCATTTAAATATATTGTTTATAACCATTCATCATATTTTAGACATCATTCTCCACTCCGGTCATAGAGAAACACGTTTGGAATGATCTGTTGAAGCGACTTCTGTCAGTATCAATTCGTTCGCAATTGAACAAAAATAAACAAAGCCGCACTTGGGTTGTAGAATTTGTATTCTTTAGTACTCCACTTCAGAGCACTCATCACAAGGAGCAGGGCAGCCGTCGAACAGTTTATTTGCACTATAAACTATCAACAAATGATTTCGCTAAAACTGTCGATGATTTGCTCAAGGATTGGTCGAAAATTGTTTATCTGTACACGCTCATTTATGGATTTGCAGAAGTGTATAAAAATGGTAAGGGTTTGCAGCTTAATGATTGGAAAGTAATTAATCATTTGAAATTTTCAAACAGAAAAATTCAATCTTCATAACATGGTCAGCATAAAATCCTACAGCTACGCAAATCTACTTTTGGGATATGGTCCAAATAAAGAAGTTACCTGTAATATATATTGGTCCTCGCAAACGAAAGGTTTTAGAATGGTAATTGAAAGTTTCTTTTGCTAAATAAAATATTTGCTAATTGCTAAAATCCTAGGTTTTCGTTGGAGGCGTATCAGCAATTAATGCACATTCAATGATGAGAGAGCAGCTTCAGTCGCATTTGAATCGTCATCACAGTTTAGCACATATCGTTCAAATGTTACATGAAACTTATCAACCATTAAGCTCTATCGCAAAGTTACCAATTATTCCTATCCTTGGAATTCCTGTAAGTTTTATAATGAAATAAAAATATTGGAATAGATTTTAAATATTTACAAATTTTCAGCGGCCACAAGTCCCCGTTCTTACGTTTTGTATTTTACCACAATCTCCAACGCTTTTGAGACTATCATATCAAGCATCATATTGCTTAGAGGTGCGTTTGAGAAGTGGAGGTTTAATTTCAATTAGGGACGGTGCCTATAGTAGATTTGATAGAAGCAATGTAGTGGATGAGTTTTCGCCGACTCAAGGATTAAAAGTATAAAATTTAGACACTTTAATTTCGTTCCTTTTTTTTAAAAAGGATTTCCTTTAGGGATTTCTTTCTAAATATGTAGACGAAACAGCTGTATACCGAAGAAGATCACAAAGTGAAGACGATAATCCACCATCACCAATTGCAATGGAAGACTCACATGGAGCTGGGACTGGAGGATCCTCGCCATTCTTAGGAAGTGGAATGCGTGGACCACAAAGCCCAAGGGATGGTGGTCTTAGATTTGCTCCACCAATAACACCGCCTTCTGGTTCGAATCCTCATACACCAGCTAGCCCTCATCCAATTGGGCAAAATCATCCCAATTTCAGTATGACATCACCTCCAGCTCCTCATATGCCACATCCTTCCCCAAGTGGACTAATGCCTTCATCTCCTCTAAATCCTCAGCCAAGTCCAATGGCTCATTCTCCAGGACCGAATAGTCTTTCTTATATGCAAGGTCACACCGATGGTAGCCCCTTTACTGCACTATCACCAGCTGCATCTAATTGGCCAGGATCTCCAGGTATGCCACGACCATCTCCCCGGCCTGGACAGAGTCCGGATCATAAATCTCAGGCTCCAACTGCAGCACCACATCAGTCACGAGTTCTTCCAGCTCGATCATGGGCCGGTGCAGTACCAACTTTGTTAACACATGAGGCTTTGGAAACGTTGTGTCGACCTTGTCCACATCCTAATAAGGAAATTTCTGGTCCGGACATGAGTCCGCTGGAACGGTTCTTGGGCTGTGTTTACTTGCGAAGACAGCTTCAACGCAACATTCAAAATGAAGAAAGTGTAAGTATCAATTTCTACTTAGCTAATAAATCGATCATCATTTTGTTTTGTTTTTTCTTAGCTCAATCTTCTCAACTCAAACGAACCTGGAGTTGTCCTATTCAAAGTCGATGGTTTACAATGCCAAGTCTTCCTCAATCAAACTCACATGCAATCATTACACATAAAAGTGTCACAACTAATGCAGACAGCACCATCACCCGATGGTAAACAACCATTTCAGTGGAATCTTGATGATTTGCAAGTCATTGAGCAGTTTTTCGATTTGCGCGTTTCTGTACCACCTTACAGACCAAATGCTCTTTACTGTTTCTGTAAGGCTTTAACGGTTCCGCCTCAAGTTTTAAAAGATTTCATTCAGGTAAGCGCAACGTTTTCGAAATTAATAAGTGCACTTCTTTAGTGCTTTTTTTATGTAGATCATGCGTTTGGAACTTATGCCTGAACTAGGACAGAACCTGAAATGGGCCGTTCAAATTTGCACACGAGTACCTCCATCTGCAGTTCCAATTGTGCCAGTAGGAAATCCTGCGGTTCTCGTGTGTCGTCTTAAGATTCTGTTCTTTGTAAGTTTAACATTTTTCTTTGTTAATTTTTAAATAAATAACAGTGTTATTTAAAATCTTAGTTACAAATCACACGAATTCCATACCCAGGGATGGATTGGAAAGACAGTCCTTCTCTCGTACTCCCTATGATATACGATATTAGTTCAAACTTGACTCAACTAGCTGAAAGGAGGGATCAAGTGCAATCTATCGCCACAAATGCAGCCAGTCATCAATTGCGAAGATTTTCAGAGTATGCAGCCCAACATGGAGAATGTTCGCTCTTCCCTGCAGTCCGAGATCTTCTCACAAATTTGACGCTTCCTAATGATACGCCTCCGCCACCACCGATACAAAATCAGGTTAGTTTAAATTTTTAATAGTGGGAATAAGTTGAAGCTGATTATTTCTTTTAACTAGATTGTCCCATCACCAGTTGGACCTGTGGGATCCAGTCCAGGACCGATGATGCATTCTCCAATGCCTCCGATGGGACAAGTTGGTCCACCACCGCAAGGGTATCCTATGGGACCTGCTCAAGGACCCAATTAACATTTACGTTGTTAATTTGATTCTAATTATATAAAATCTGTATTCTAAATATATATAATGTATCTATGTATAAGTATAATTGTTTCGGGAAGTTGACCAGCGCATTTTGCGAGGGCTTTGGTTGTGGTAGTTATGTCCTAAGATCGTGGGTTCGAAGCCCGTTTAGAGATATTATATTTTTCGCGTTCTGCCTTTATTACTTATTTCTTCTGTTTTTTTCATTGAAACTCGCATTTATCGCGGACGAATCGCCTTATGAAAAACTGTCTGGTAGTGTTGGTATCGCTCCTTCATTCATCTCTTACCAATGAAGTTTACAGAGACACATTGCACTTCTAGACAGAACAATCGCCAGTATAAAGGACAAGAAGGTTGTCTTCAAAATAAAAAAGTATACCAAATCTAACAAATAATTCAATTACATCTGACTTTATTAATTTTATAATTACAATACAAAAGAATCTATAAAAGTTAAATTTAGAACAATTAATTTAGTCTTTCTATGTAAAGAGCCCTACCTAGACAACAAAAATAGTAATTCAAATATAATGCTCAAGGAATGATCACAGTTTTGTCAAAATTTCGTCTTCTTATAAACTAGTATTTTCCATTGCTATCACAGCGTCCGTAATTATATCGTCAGCTGCTGTTTCTAGTTCATCGAGTTTTGCATGTGTTAAATCGACAGCGTATCGAATCTTCTTATTTTTCATGTAGCTGTATGAATTATCGAACAAAACAATATCTGAAAAATATATATAAAAATATAATCAAGGTCTTATTTTGCCAGAAATTTCATCGTACAATTGCCATAAAATGGTTAGATAAGATGCATTACTTACACTTGGTATCTGGTCGACAATTAATAAAGCCAACTTCATCCATTTCATGTGATGCAACTCGTCCCAATGGTATTTCGTCAGTCTTGTCGCCGGTTTTGTTGTCTATGCTTCTAACACCAAATCGTATATCGTGTTCATATGTTCTAAACTCCCATCGTAATACTTTTCCATCATCTTGGCAATCAAATTCAAGCTTCAGTTTATTGCCTTTATGAATTACACTTTCTTTGTATTCCATGTCGTTGGTTTCATCATCGTTTTGAGTTTTGTACATGTCCTTTGGTATTCTACCACCCCAGCATAACTGAAATAGAAATTGATTATATATTATAAAATAATATGATCGCTGTGCAGTTAATGTTATAAAATTAAGGCGTTTTGCGCTATCCAGCATACTGTATATGAGAAGTAGCATTGGCTATAAGCTGCTTCAATAATGTTAGCGTTGCTGCGCATCACAAATCTGCAGTTGCGGCGGGAGTGTCCGATCCGTCGGATCTGGGAATCGAGGCCAGTATGTGAATGGCAGATAGGCCCATTACAAATATGTAACACAGAATTTCCATTCTTTAGAACAATGATGAGCGGAGTGAACATTGTTTGGCTTCTACGTCATGCATTCAATCTCAATTCTTATGATGAAGGGATAAAATATCTCGAACATACCTCTGGCATTGCCAGCTACATTCCCAAGTTGGTGAGACAGGTTTGTTTGGAATATTTGGACTTATTACAAGTAGGATTCTTGTAACAAAGTGCAAGGTCCACCTTTAGCCTACAGTGACTTCACCGCATTGAAGGTAGTGTTTGTAATATTATAGTCTCGTAATTCACTTTCTTCTTTGTTCCTGTAGAGTCACTCTTTTTTCTACCAGTCTGCGCAATGTAATGGTGCAATGATTAATAGTAAGCTTAGCTTGAAGGATAGAAGAGAAGCAGAAAATTGAGCTTAATCCTAGCTGTTATATTTTACTCATTACAGAAAGGCTCTACGAGTATAACAAGCCCACCTTACTTTAATTTTATTCAAACGAGTTTAGGCGAATTGGATTCAATCGTTCGTTGTAGAAGTAGTTGCCCATCTATTTGGATGAATAATTTTGAAATCTCGATTACTTTAACATTTTTTAGATGACTCTGGCGGGTCATTTTTCGAACCGAAGAATTGAACTGTTCTTACTGCCACTGTCTAATTCTGCCGGTGTCTTCCAGGTAAAACTGGTGGCAATCTTCAAAGCTTTACTATCAATGCAGACGAACGCAAGGCAGAAGCTAGAGTATGATCTAAGCGGCCATCATGGCACTAGGTTCAGTCTATATAAAGTCCAAGTTGGTTGACAGGAACGCCAAAGGTAACGGGGAGGCAGATGAATAATTCTTGTAGGCGTATAAGTGGGTACAAGCAGTACAGAAGTCGGTGTATGTGACGAAGGAAGATATTACCATGCACCAGATTAAGAACTTCATACGACACTCTGCCATAGCTGGGGAGGACCAAGCCAGAGCGGGAATAAACCCTGCGCATCGGCTAAGTGCCCTTTAAGCATGCTGTGAATTTCGGACGTAGTACGATGAAGCAGCATGTGGAATAACAGGAATGACTTCGTTGATATTTTATCGGTGGAGAATAAGAGCATGTACGACCCAGGCAGTACAAGGCAAGGCAATGCGACGGAGGTCAGTCCAACGCAGGTCAGTCCAACGCAGCATGGTAGAGGAGGTGGGACGACTCTTGGAGGTTATAGGCCCCTCGCAGACTTGTCCATCGTTTCAAACAAGTTTTAATATGAGCTTGATAATACAAGCTGAACTGGGTGAACAACTGATGGAAGAAAAACTGTTCCCTGCGCCCCTTGCTATAAAACCGGTTTTTGTTTTAATATGATGGACAAGTCATTCCTTCATGGCATGAAGGTCCGGAGGATAACGAGGACGCGGAGCATGTACTCTTTAAATTCCCGAGTATTGCGGAGCACAGAGCTGTACTGGAAACAGCCATTAAGGAGCAGCTAACACCGGAGAACATCCAAACCAAATGATGAGGTTGGAGGATGTGTGGAGAAAGGTTGAAGTGACACTGAAGGCTATCCACCTGAATCAGGAAAATGCAAGATAAGAAAAAGAACCTTTTTTAGGTCGGGTTAGAGATCCACAGAACCTATATGTAGGAGCTTATCGGTAGAATGTTGTCCAACTACGGAAACTTATGTAGCCAGTGAATTGGGTAGTGAGCTTCGTGCATGCCATCTTTTCTACGAAGAAAACAGAAACGGTAGGTCGCTGATCCGTTTGCCGCACTCTTCCGACCTTGGAAAGGACCCTTGTAAGGATCACTTTAATGACGCCAGGCCGAAGCAATGTCTTAATTCCTTGTGCCGGTCTGGTCTCAAACGTCATTGAAAAGGGTTGGTGAGTTTAGTCACTAGGATGACACTGCCGTCTGAGAGTGGACAGTCGGCAGTGTCTTCTGTTTTGCGCGTGGGCCTTGGAGGTGCGCAAGAATAAATCCCCCAGCTGCTCGTTTGATGGAAGATTCTTACTACTCCCTCGTAAAAAATGCCAGAGAGACAACCGAACATTTACTCTGCAGTTGCCGGGCCCTGAATAGGATCAGACTTCGCGCATTTGAAAGCATTTCCTTACAGGACTTGGTAAAAGCTTTGAAGCTTATGGCTCCTCTACACGTTGGCCCATATGTTTGCCGCCAATACCTTGGCCATCGTGTAGAGCGGGGGTTTTGGCTCACGTTGGAATGATGGGGAGTGATGGCCAACACCTTGGCGCGAGATCCGTGTGATGTGGTTTTTTGACCAATACGTTGCATTGGCGCGAGATTCGTGTGGTGTGATGAAAGGGTTGTGGCAGAGTTATGGCCGCCGCGTCCACACGTTGGGCCATTTTGCCACAACCATTGGCACACATATTGGGCATCGTGTAGAGGAGCCATTAAAAGAAGTCATGATCCGACCTGAATGTTGACAGACAGAATCTAGTACGGTCCCCTTTCAGCGTTGAAGACGGAGACATCTTTGCCTCAAATGAATTTTGTTCCTTGCAGACAATATTTGTGTTGTATATGCTGATCCAAACGCATGTCGGAAGATATTATCTCTCCGGAGGATAAAACGCGATAATACAAACTAATGAACCCCGCGCATATGTATGTATGTATAATATCGACCAACAGTGGCAAAAACAAAAAAAAGACCAAGGTAAATTTTCATGGTCATTATCATCACCAAAAGAACACAAGCAATTATCAAAAGTAGATGTGCGAGCAAAGTTGCTAAACAAGAAAGACATAAATTACCACTAAAGGGAACTCCACAGTGACGTAACATAAATTTTTGTAGTGGTGATCGGCTAACGCTACATATGGAATGCTCGATTCCGAACAGATTTCTGCAATATTTTATGGGTTGACTCGAAATTGATCTTAGTGTAACAAGACCTGTGAAGTAACATGGGTATGAAAAAATTTACTGCGAAAGATTATTCGACAAACGAGTTGTCCTAGTTAGAAATGAATTTCTAGTTTGTATAATTCGCAAAAAGGGGAGCTGCAGCTGGAGGGAATGCGCCGAGCGCGGGCTAATTGGTTTGCGGGCATAAGATTGCCGTGGAGGCAGCAGAGCTTTTATTTCGATGGAATAGTCTCAAATGATAGTAGCGATAAAATTTTGCAAATGCTGCTACGTTCTTACGGTAGCTCAAAGAGTCGATGGTGCAGCAAATGGTGTCGTCGATTAGTTTGAGTTTACTTCGTTTTGGAGGCATTAAATTCGACGCTACGCAGAGTTTAATTCTTTCATCTTGTGCTATTCGAATGGTTTTTTTTCTTTTATGCACTCTTTTTCCTTCGCTTCGTCTAACTCGTGGGGAATATTAATTAAGAAAAATCTACAGATTAACTTACTTTGGATTTACATTTTGCATCGCCATCCTCATCAGTCATGGTACCTCCATAATATTTCGGAAGTTGTGAAGCATCTGTATGTGAAAGGAATTTTGTCAACCATTTGTCAGAGCCTTGTTTATAAATTTGAATTTTGTCCACTGTGTAATCATCAAGGAACTTTTTAACAACATTGAAAGCCACAGAAAATATTTTTGGAGCTAAAAATTATTATTTTTATTATAATTATTATTTTTTTCTAAATATGCTAAAACATACCATTAATAATGTAACAAACTTTCAAGATTTCTGGATAGTTCATTTCATAATTTTTAATTAAGGATATGACGAGCTCAGTGGCTGGTCTCCACATGTACTGTTTCAGATAAAAATTTTCCATGTCGAAAATGACTACAAATTGCCTTGCTTGTGGTCCATAGATTTTACTTTGTTCGTATCCCATCTTCATGTATTTTTCTAGTAGAAAGACGGTTGCTCGCATGAATTCAAATCTTGTGACGCAATGCAGCATTCCGTACATATCCATGCCAGCAAATGGTACAACAACAATAGGCGATCCTTCTTTATCAAATCCAACTAATCCTTGAGGGATGTACTCTTTTAGTATTTTTGGTCTGTCCCATTTGTGGAGATTATCAATGTCCCACATAATTCTTTTCTTATAGGTCTGTGGATTTGATTTTTATTAACATAATTGTTATATACGGAAACATCTATGATAGAAACTTACTTCTCTTAGCATTTTTTCTGCTGCTTCTGCATTCCATTTTCGTGCTAAAAATTTAATTAGAATATTAATGGAATTTTGTTGACCTTTGTGATATTGAAATTATGTGTGTTGTTATTTACCTCTTAGCCATCTTAGTAGAAAGTAATCGTCATCCTCTGGCCTTAAGATATCAGAAACACTTTGACGAAACTGGAAAAGAAATGTAAAAATATTGTTAAGAAATGTAACACTTTGATTGGGTAAAGTATTGAGTGTAAGATTTATCTATATTAATAAAAGAAAGTTTCTGTATGTGTGCGCTATAGCGGGCGCACCAGTCATCGCAGAGCTTCGAAATTTTGTACGAAGGTCCGTGGAGGTCTCCCATGATGCGCCTCGAAGCCCAATTTTCGAAATTCAAAATGGCCGAAATTCGAAATGACCCTGCAAATATGGTTTAATTTGCCAATTGTGTTTCGATTCCAATGAAAGTGGGTTTTTAAGGTCGCCAATAACGAATTTGTGGTCAAAACTTATAAATTCAAAATGGCCGCGCAAATATGGCTGACGAATTTGCCAATTGTATTCCGATTTCAATAAAAATCAGTATCTGGTGGTTTTTAAGGTAGCAAATAACGAATTTATGATCAAAACTTATAGATTTAAAATTGCGGGGCCAATATGGCGGACGAATTTTTCCAATTGTGTTCCGGAACAGCCTTATTTACCCAATTTGTTAACGTATGGCTGAGGCTCCCTAAGCAATCGGTTCAGAATTGAGCAGCAAAGTTTTTTGTAAACATGGTAAGGTCAAGCGAAAATGTGGTAAAATGTATACCTAATAGTTGCTGGCAAAAGCCTATTTTTAAATAATCTTTCACTAATATTTATTTTTGGTGGGTAGTGCTAATAAAGGATTTGCGCTGGCTGTCTTCTGCGATATTGAGAAGCCTCAGATCTAAGCAATACTTGTAACTCTACCGACTCTATGTTGAGAGATTGGTGGGTCTGTGGAGGTCACTACAGCAAAAAGGAAGTCATGTAACGGGGGTAACATACTTCCGCCCAGTAGATAAACTGGTCGAGCTCCTCTATGGCCAAAACTTTTACGCTCAAAATTACGCAGGCCATGTTGCCAATCACAACGAAACGAAAAGCCCCGGAATTGACGGAATTGACCTTAGTGTAGGTAGGAACCTTAGTGTAGGTTGCATAGAACCATTTCTAAAGGGGCCCATACACGAGCGAACAATTTGCGCAAATTTATGTTTGCCAAAAAATATGTGATTGTCCATACACTACGCAAAGAGTTGCGCAAACTTCAGTTGCGTTTATGTTTTCGTGGAGAAAAAATGTCTAAAGATAACCAAATTGAGCAAAATTCAAACAATGGCCTTCCTTTGTATAGTTGAAGCTATTCGCAATGCGCCGACTGCAGTCCAACTTGAAGTAAAGAAATTCACCGTAATCATTTTCCGAATTGTGTAGAACGAAAGGTCGACTTAGTTCTAGGGGATAGTCTTTAGAGGGAACATTCTACCAAGTTTAAGCCTTTTTCAAGAACATAGATGACTACAAATTAGAGGTGAGATCTGAGATAGAAAACTGTGCCATCCAGCAACGCAGCCAGAGAGCTGTTTATGCGATGTAAAAAGGGTGTAAAAAGGAAAACTGGTTGGTTGGCTTGATACGCATTTATGAAAAATATATACTACATATATGTACAGTTGCACAAGTAAATAAAAAATAAAAACACACGCTTACTTATAGCTTAATCTCGGTACCCAAAGGTTTGATCCCGGTACCCAAAGGATCGACTACCGTCTCAGAAGTCCGTGGTTCGATTTTACATTGCGTCATGGTCCTTGGTCTTTGCACTTCTCCCTTCTAGATAACATTCCTTTTTCTTGTCTTCTCTCTTTACAGCAATTCCCTGATCTTACTTCTGCCATCATCTATAAGCACGATTAGCAGAGAAACCATCTCCTGAGCGATCACCAAGGTTAGGGTTCTGACTTGGTAGTTTTGGTTTCGAGTCAGTGGAGTAAATCTACGCATACTGTCATTCCTTTCTCTACTACTTTTCCGACTCTAGCGTATGCCATTCAAGATAGTAAAGTTGACAGTACGAAGAGGGTTTCCTTTGAGCTTTAGTTTTTGACATGAAAAAGGCTCCAAGCTTACTGACTTACTCGAGACCACAGAAGCCACATATTCTGGAGAATATCATTCCTTTATCTTTATGATTCAAAGCAGGTACAATTAAAGCCTTCTGCCAAAAAAAATAATGTTGAGTGTTTGGTAGGATTAAAAAACAACAACTACACTATGCATTGCATAACACGACAAAATTATTATTGGTGGTCTTTATAGTCAACAGCTTTAAAAATTACAAAATAAACGTTTAAAATGTCTTTCTAATCTCTTCGATAAAAAAACGAATTGTATACTAGACAATAACGATCACATTAGGTCTAAGAAAAAAATTGTGAGGTTTTGCCAATAGATGGCGCCAATTATTCACGAATCACTGATCGCAGCTGATCGTATTGTTTTGAGTGTAAAAAGTCGAAATTGGTGCAGTGGAGGGAAAGTAGCTTCCGTTTGAAAATGCAAAAGTAGTATAGCAGCTCCAAAAGTTGGTAAGCTAGAACCATCGCTTTTACCATCATAGATAGGTGGAGGAATTCTACGTTTATTGGTACCTTATTCATGGAAATAGGTTACACGGTCACAAAAATACAGGGTGATATGTAAAAATCTATCTTTGTACAGTTCTGACCGTATTACTCAGAACGGACAAATATTTCGAACTAGGCGCCATAGTAACTTATATTCAGCTCAAAAATACCTATCCAACGACGTATTACACATAGCTATTGGAGTGGGTACCAAAGTCCATACATTTTCTGGCATCCTCCTTTGTGGGTCTCAAAAAGGATAGAGATAAGGGTGGTAAGTAGAGCCTAAATCCAAAATTTCATCAAAATCGGTGGCCTCCGAAAAAAAGTAGAGGTAATACCCCATTTTTACGGTTGAGGACTAGACTATTTCTCTAAGGGTAGTTTTTAGGGGTTGAAAAATGTCTTAAAAAATTATTTCAATAGTACATAGGTCTAAGAGGTGATATATAGGCCTACTAAGCGTTTTTATTACCCATTTATTGAGCTTTATTAATTTTTTACGATAAGGGGTAGTTTTCACCCCTTAAAATAAAAAGCGCACCTCGGCACAGGGTAGACTTTGAAAAGGGTGGTAAGTAGAGCCTAAATCCAAAATTTCATCAAAATCGGTGGCCGCCGAAAAAAAGTAGAGGTAATACCCCATTTTTACGGTTGGGGACTGGATTATAACTAGTCCAGACGCTAGAGCAGTGGGACATATAAATTTTGGTTTTGGCGTGATGTAACGGACTTTTTTGGTGGAATTGGTCAGGAATGGCATCCCCAACAATATCGGGGGGGGGGGGGGGGGTGCGCAGACATGAAAACGCCTGGAAAATTTATGGGAGCCCAAAAACTGAAAAATTCACGAAAAATTCCCTGTTTTTTGATCTTTCTTGATAAATATTTCTTAACTTATAATGATGATTGGATATTGTAAAGTGAGTCTTAAAGCATACGTAAAAAAATCAGGACCAATATGGGAGCTTTTTCTTTGGCGCTGCAACAAATTTAATTTTTTAAAATCACTTAATTGCAAAATCCATTATGCAAAAACCATTTGACAGACAGTGATCATGTTTTGGATATAAGTTAAACATACCTTAAACTACCTAATTCCAGAATTACATTGAAAAATAATGGTGTTTCCTTTTGTTGATATAACTTTAAACTGAGGGTACAGTTTTTCGCAGTTTTCGGCTATTTTGCAATGCAAAAATTCTAATTTCAAAAATCAAACTTACGCTAAGTTTTAGCAAATCCAATAACGTACAAAACATATCCAACAAACTTTTCGCCTAGAAGGCTTCGTTAAGAAATATTTATCAAGAAAGATCAAAAACAGGGAATTTTTCGTGAATTTTTCAGTTTTTGGGCTCCCATAAATTTTCCAGGCGTTTTCATGTCTGCGCACCCCCCCCCCCCCTCCCCATAGGGTTGGGGATGCCATTCCTGACCAATTCCACCAAAAAAGTCCGTTACTAAACGCCTGGACTAAACGTTTTGTCTGTGGAGCCATGTTACTGTAGATGTGAATGTTCTCATAGAAAATGTATTGAACAATATTTTTCGTGTCTGCAACGTTGAATGTCTGTTGATATAAATCAACCTTAATTCTCAACTCAACTGTGGCCAGGCAGGAGCCGTATAGGTCCTGAGCCAAGGCTCGATTCGGACTGCAGACCCATGGAAAAAGAAGGACATATTCAATGCCAGTTAAAAGTACATTATTGCCCAACTTTAAGTTTGCTGATTTACTATATTACTAAAGTTGCTGTATAAAGAAATTGGTCGCCATCACCGCGGTCGACAATTGGACCTATTGTACTCTCCTCCTCCAAAGATTTGATAAGATAAAATGAATTGTACAACATTAGAAAACTACCAGAACTCATATCAAAAGAATATAAATCTGTGGTTCAAAAAGATTAGGATGAACACTCTCTCACCTATTAGCAGACCATTTAATTTTTTTACGAACTCTAATCAAATAATACGCGTTGAAAATGTTACAAAGGTTATGCTTGATGGCTTTCATTAAGTCTAAAAAGTTATAACTAATAAAAGATGATTTAAAATTGCTAAAAAATTTCCATTACCAGTTTTATGGACATAAAAACTTAACTCTTACAAGTACCTACATTGCTGGCCGAACCAGAAATTATTAACTTTTCATGTATGTAAGCTGAATTCGAAAACCACCATTTATCATCATAAAACCCGGTTAAAATGAAAATCTCTTTGTTATATTTTCCAGTTAACACCGTCTAATACGTAAACTTACGTTAACACCATCTACTACATAAACTTACGTTAACCAGTATCTGTAGCCACAAAACTCTGGATACTCCCAGTTTCCAAATAGTCGTTGCTATTCATGTAAAATTTACGTGCACAAACCTTAAAAATACCGCAATCATTAGCATAATTAGTGAAGTGCGCTTGCGCCTTCATTTGTAGCGATATTACAAAACATGCAAGAAAAATTGGTGAACGGTAAATATGGACTTGAAGGTGTAGCCCGCCCGGGTCATAGTCACACGATTCACTTCAGTATATTTCTTCCATACTTCACACGCAAGTGATTAACTTTCCAGCTACTCACCTTTGCGCAACCTTCGTATTGTTTTTGCTATGCTTAATTTGGTATTGGTTTTGCTCTTAATTTTAGGGCAGCCTTGCTTGCTGTGTCCACTCAAGAAATCTTCAAGAATTTTTTTCAATACTCCGAGACAACCTGGTTTCGGTTTCAAGTTTCACTTTCTGTTGTCCCATTGGACAATTAACTCGTAACCTTGATCATAATATCACCGACGACCTGGGCGCCATGCCAGTCCCGGCGTTCGTTCGTTCATGTCTTGGCATTGAAAAATTTATAATGTTGTAATGTTTCCGTATTTATGTCGGTTATGAAAGACAAAACAAAACTGAGATTTTATATTTTCCCAGAAGACAAAAAAAACAAAGATTGCCGCAGGTAAGATACGATCATCGGTTGTGTTTGTGAGTGATCTTTTCTAGCTGCACCGAATTAAAGATTTTACAATATCAAATTTGTTTCGGGATGTTTGATCTCCTCGATGGGAGTTTTGAACGTCCGGACTGCTCGACACATGCATGGTCGATGGTTCGAAACTTTTAGTCAATAAGTTGCCAGTGGAGCATGCAAAATTGAAGTGGTTATAGTTACGCCATTGCCGAATAGGTGACGACTACACCTAGTGAAGTATGAGTGGAAATTACAAAACCAAAAATAGCACAATGATTGTTTAATTGGCGAAATGGAAAATTGGAAGGTGAATTACTTGCAACTTTACTTTTCACTTTATTGCATAACTTCTTATAATTTCATGGGAAGGAAGTGATTTTTTAATGAAAGTGCAATTTACAACTCTTTTGTATAATTGAATATATTGCCACAAAAGTACTCGTAGATAACACGCGATTTATTAAACCCAAATAGAAGTGAGAAGTTGTTAGCATCCAGACTTTCACTATTTTAGGGATAATTATAATCTTCCGGGGTTTTTTTTGGAAATAAGTAAAATTGATTTCACCAGTTTATTAACTTTCAGGAAGGAGGTAGGAACTCATATTTAAATTAGGAAAAATTAACGCGGCGCATCTTTGTAATAATTATGAACCAAGCGCGACTATTATTTTAATAATCAAATTAAATTTCTCTGTTTAATGAAGGAAGTGCATTAACATCCTCTATTATTTTTATACTACTGTTTATGAAGAAACTTTAAAGTATTCGATCTTACTAAATTAGTAAATACAGGCAGACTTTTAAAAAATGCGGAACTTTACTCTCATCCAATATACACTGTGAAAAAACTTCCAAAACAGTACTGGAAGTTTTATTCACAACCAATTTTGTATATTTGCAATAAAAGGAATAATCCTAATCAAGGTCAAATTTTTCATATGAAGTTACAAAAGTTATAGTACATAATATTACAAAAACTGTGTTTTAAATAAGTATTTCATTTGCACTGTGAATTTACATATTTTTTTACAGTGTAGAATTTTATCTTCTCATGACTTTGCTAAACCTTTGATAAACTCTTTTTAGGCGATTCTACTGTAAACAATTTTAGACTTTAAGAGAAATTCTATTGAAAACAGCTGATATTAAGAAAATTTTGTAGTAATTAGAATTTTACAAAATGATCTCGGAAGTCAGCTAAAGATTAACTTACATATAAATGTAATACACTTTTATTTTTTTGCCCCAATAGCTCTTTTAGAGTCATACAAAATTGAATTTTTTTTAGAATTGACGAGGATACTTGTGGAGCGATAATTTAAGCTAAGACACCACAGCTTTCAACCGTCTTTTCCTGGGTTTTCCGATCCTTCGGCTCGACCGATTTTTATGAAAATCTTTTCAGATCATATGTCCTTTAACATGCTTCGAACGGCACCATAACGAAGTCGAAATCTTTTTTGGTTCTCGCGAAATCGTGCCGGTACAAAAATCACTTAAGTCGTTCAAACAAAAAAACGGCTCGACCAATTTTTATGAAAATCTTTTCAGATCATATGTCCTTTAACATGCTTCGAACGGCACCATAACGAAGTCGAAATCTTTTTTGGTTCTCGCGAAATCGTGCCGGTACAAAAATCACTTAAGTCGTTCAAACAAAAAAACGGCTCGACCAATTTTTATGAAAATCTTTTCAGATCATATGTCCTTTAACATGCTTCGAACGGCACCATAACGAAGTCGAAATCTTTTTTGGTTCTCGCGAAATCGTGCCGGTACAAAAATCACTTAAGTCGTTCAAACAAAAAAACGGCTCGACCAATTTTTATGAAAATCTTTTCAGATCATATGTCCTTTAACATGCTTCGAACGGCACCATAACGAAGTCGAAATCTTTTTTGGTTCTCGCGAAATCGTGCCGGTACAAAAATCACTTAAGTCGTTCAAACAAAAAAACGGCTCGACCAATTTTTATGAAAATCTTTTCAGATCATATGTCCTTTAACATGCTTCGAACGGCACCATAACGAAGTCTAAATCTTTTTTGGTTCTCGCGAAATCGTGCCGGTACAAAAATCACTTAAGTCGTTCAAACAAAAAAACGGCTCGACCAATTTTTATGAAAATCTTTTCAGATCATATGTCCTTTAACATGCTTCGAACGGCACCATAACGAAGTCGAAATCTTTTTTGGTTCTCGCGAAATCGTGCCGGTACAAAAATCACTTAAGTCGTTCAAACAAAAAAACGGCTCGACCAATTTTTATGAAAATCTTTTCAATTCATATGTCCTTTAATACGCTTCGAAAGGCATCTTAACGAAGTCGATATCTTTTTTGGTTCGCGCGAAATCGTGCTGGTACAAAAATCACTTAAGTCGTTCAAACAAAAAACGGCTCGACCAATTTTTATGAAAATCTTTTCATAATGACCACATACGTACGCACACACACACATATTTCTTCTCAAATTTTTGCTTAAAATGCTATTGGGACCTTGAAACGTGTAAATACATTGAAAATTTCGAATCCGATTTTCGGACCGATTACAATAACTTCCTACTGGGAAGTTAATAAAAGAAAACGAGGGGTGGTGGCCCTATCTCCTAGTGGAATGTATTCCCTAGTCCAGTCTGTGTGAACAGCAATAGGTTCACGGCAAAATTTCGCAAAAAATCTCGCTACCATAGACACTGGGTAGTCCTGAATAGAATAGGCACCCGCAACTTTAAGAACATATACCTACATCTGTAGCCCCTCTAGTCCAAGAGCCGGTGTTTGGGGGATTCTATTTTTCTATTTCTTGTTGAGGGGCGCCTTGGCGGGCACTGCGACCTATTTTATTTGGTCTATTGTGCCATACCCGTCTTTAAAAACCATCTAGGTTAAGGCTTTTCATATAGCCTAAAACTGATTTAGGGATCCTGTCATAAATCTCCCTGGGAGTAGAGGAGTCGCGATGGAGGAGGCTCAATCTCTTCCTCGCTCTAGCCTTGCAGTCGCACAGCAAGTGCTCCGCAGTTTCAGGAGTTGCCCCAGGACCGACCCTGGGACCTTATCCAGCTATGAAAAAACAGCTGGTTGACCCAATTTTTGAAGGCCGTTCTTACGTGGCAGCTTGCTAAGCTGCCGATAGGTGTTGAGTTTGTCCCTACTCTAGCCAGGCTGTCGGCAATTTCATTACCAATATGCCCTTCGTGGCCCGGAATTCACATCAGCGTGACATTGTTGTTCCTGCAGAGGGATTCCAGAGATAGAAGACAATCCAGGACAGTCTTTGATGACACCTTGTAAGATTTAATGGCCAACAGGGCAACTTGACTGTCCGAGAAAATAACAATTTTAGAGCTATTTGGAGCTCAATTAATACAAGTCTAAGCACACACCTGGATACAAGTAGCGAAGTGATCCGTCTCGCAGGGGATGAATGCCTCTTTTTTCTGCGGATTCATTGATCGCGTCGAAGGTAACATTGGCAAATGCACCCTCAATGTTTGCAAAGGCGCAAGGAGAGATTTCCTTGGCCCGGAGGGATTTCTCAATATCTTTCACTAGCACATGAATGGCAGTCTCTGCAGGTCTGCCTGGCCGGAAGGCAAATTGCAGGCAGTGAAGTGGGTTCGCGGTAAGACCCTCTCTAATATGCCTGTCTAGAACTTTCTCCATTGTTTTAAGGAGGAAGAAGGAGAGGCTGATAGGTCGATAGGATTTTGCTTCCCTATACGATCTTCTCCCCGATTTAGGGATAAAGACTAACTTAGCCTCTCTCCAACACTTCGGAATATGGGCCAGCGCAAAGCTAACCCGAAATAGTGGTAGCAGGATTGGTAAGATCTCTTCCAAGCTTCTCTGAAGGAGAGCTGGGAAGATGTGGTCCTTTCCAGTAGCCTTAAAAGGCTTGAAGGTGCCAATGGTCCACTCAATCTTACCCGCAGTGAAAATCCTGTTTGCCAGGCCTTCGTTCCTATGGTAAATACAAAAGGAAAATACTACCTCCGATCCAATGTTAGGTTCTAAGGCCAATCCAGGGTCAGTTACGTGTGAACCCGAGAAATCAGTGCTATTTTATAGCTCTATGGTATTGTAGTTTGATATTTAGAATCGTAATCCGTGAGAAAAAATGAGGGTTGCCGTTGCGAGGGGGTGAGGGGGTGAGTTTTGTGTGTAAACGATTCCACCCTCCAAGTTGAGCAACTTTTGCTCGAAACTTTTTTCTCGAAAACCTCCCGTTCAGGAAATATCGGACCGTTGTCGGACTTTTGCCGCACCCTGTATATAAATGCAATAACAAGAAATGCACATGAAAATTTTTTCTATAAAGATTATTAATACTCTAGAAAAAATTCTAGAGTCTTTTGATTCACTTGACCTTATCATAACTTTTAATTACTTCAAGTTGTCATTCCTCGTAAACTTCTGGTCACACCGCTAGACCATTTCGATATAAAAATATGAAATTAACTAGTTCTATTTTCCGCAAAAAGTATTGCACACTACTAGAACGTCGTTAACCCCCTGCACAGTGCAAAGTCGAAAAAATACGTAAATATGGATTATTTTTATCGCAACAACTCTATTGACCACTTGAAATCTGCTTCAACTTAATTTTATATCAATACTTGATTAAATATTAAAAAGTTCACCTTTCAGATCTTAAACCTGTTTATCTTCTAAAAAAGCTTGTTCTCTATGATAAAAAATTAATACAAATAACTGACTTAGCCCCAAAGTCACGGGAATGGAAATTTAATTTCATTAAAAGCAGCAAAACAAAAGCCGATAAATGAAATGCATTACTCAACAGCAACCTCTACGGAGCAAGAGCAAAACTTACCTGCGAAGGTAGGAAAATTTTAAAGTGAGTATTTTGTTGTTTTGTATGAGATTGAATTGAAGAACATTGTGTGAAGAAACCTGATGCATAAATCATGGCGATATAATAAGCACTTTTTTACATTGTGATAAACTTGATATTCTCTAACATTGATTTTTTTGTGCTTGACGTAAATGGATATAATCATCGGTAATTTTTCGATATTTTAAATTTTGTTCTCGATTTTTGGGGTAAGATAAAATATACAAAAGTTTTATTTTATGCATATTAAGACCAATAATACCATTTTCTCATCAAGGATGATTGGCATCTTTAGCTTGGTTACTCTTTCCAGGAATGTTTTTTACTAGGCAACCAAGATGAGACCACTTCTATTTGCGTCATTGATGAATATAAATAGACTGTTTCACCTATTGTTAAAATTTCTTAACAGCCTCATGAATAAAAGTTCGATTTTATACACGTGAGGTTTATATTATCTCAAGAATGGACCTTCCCCAAAAATATTGATTGAAAGAACTATGAAAGACTCTGGTCAGAGTTTTGTTAACTTAAATAAAAAATTCTTCATACATAAAAATCCTGGATCTGTAGTAACTTTAGATTATGTTGTGAATTTTCTATTTGGATCTTCTTGGACAGATTTGCAGTTCGAAGTGATTGGACTATAGGCTATATTCACACATTTTTGCTAGAAGTGATTATAGTTTGAGTCTACTTTAGATCCACCCTCTCATATCTCCTAAGATATTGAACCTCTTCCGAGAAATGTAGGGTAAGATTTCACAATGCACGGTGTGCTATCCTAACCAGGGCTAGAGAACTTGCTAAGGAAATGTTTGGTTGCCTCACAGAATTCCCAACCAGGCCGCATAATTCCCCATTTAGTAGTGTAAATGAATACAGTGAATACACTGGAAAGAGTAATCTATTTTCACATTCGCCAATCTGTAGATGTGACTTTATTGCCCCCAGCTCAACATGCCTATCTCAGGAGTAGATCCACTGGGACAGTTTTGCACGAGGTGGTGGGATCTATCGAAAGGCTCCTACATTACAAACAATACCCTGGCAAGTTTTTCAGACATAGAAGGCGCGTTTAACAATGTACGAAATGAACCGATTCGGGAAGCTCTCATACCTGTAAACGTAGAACCAAGCCTTAGACAATATTACAAAAAAAAAATGCCTGGCAGCTTTGTAGAGCTCGAGAATAATTATTTGTGAATCAAGATGGTAATCAAATACGCCAACAGAGATACACCACCAGAAGGAGTGAACTCCGGTGGAATGTGATTAATGAAATCATGCAAGGAAGCCTGGACAGAGTTGGCATCTGAGAAGTCTGGCAATTAACCCAAGCAAAACTGTGCTAACGCTATTCACGGAAAAAACGAAAATCCCAACTTTGAATTTTCCCGGGTTGGATGGGCAGGCCCTCATTCACACTCTATCCTCCAGGGTGAAATTTCTGGGTCTAATCCTACACCCAAAACTCAACTGGAAGCCGAACATCAAGGAAAAAATAAAGAAATCCTGCACAGCTTTCTACGCTGTTCAAAAATCTTCGGACCTTCGGATGGGGTCTCCGGCAAAGATAGGGCTATCCTTGTGTGGTGCCCTTATATTAAGGGAGTCCGGGGCCTGGAATTCAAAATATCATATCATATAGGTCATAGGATTTGATACCCGAGGGTATGGTCGTCACAAACACAGACTACCTTCCCTTCTTGAGTGGCAAGGATTTCTTTCCGTCAAGAAAAGAATGGGAAAACGGAGAACTTTAATCCAAGGATATTCACTGTCGGCTCTAAGATGTCAGAATCTTTCAAGCGGAGGTGCTGGCGATCCTGGAGGCCTGACCGACAATGAACGTCGAACCTACAAAATGATGTAGATTTGGAATTTTCATAGATATTCAAGCATCTAAAAGAGCTCTAGATCCAGTGATGATGCGATCTAAGGAAGTGAATCTCGTCTGGGTTCCCGGACATGGAACATATGTGAGAACAAGAAAGCCGACTACCAACCAATCAGGGGGCCTCACTCCTGGGTTCGGAGATTTAGATGGTTAGCAGCCCAATAGGCGGGTTCAAAAACGGAAGACTCTAGGACGACTTGGCCTTCTTACAACAAAGCAAGAACAATGGGCCTCCTAAACATCCCCCGAAGAGATATGGGCAGAATGTCAGCAACCATCACAGGAGATACCCTATAGGGGACCACGTTGCAAAGCTGAATTTCCCACTTTCAACTTCTGCTGCAGTAGCTATAAGGAGAAGAGCGTGAGAGAAGCACTCGTTCAGTTTGTGTAAATGTCCGGCTCTAGCCACAAGCCATGCATTCGACACTAGGCAGTTACGTTCTGGAACACTTAAAGGAGATCTCCAGACTGGAAGCTGATAAGCTTCCTAAACTCCACTGGAATGGATGGTTTTAAACTTCCAGCACAGTCGGTTAAAAAGCACCACGATTTTGGAGCATTAAAAATGCTAATTTAGCGTCCGGTTCCATCGGAGGGAGCCCTACACCTACCCTAAACTATTATTAGAGGTTGTTTGACACCTGTCATCTTTCGATTCCGGGACCCAGTTTCTTAGCCAAGCTATAGTCGAATGCAAACCCGAAGTTTTATGAAAAGTAAATAAAATAATAAACTCCGAGTGGAAGTAGCTTAAGACTGTAGGGTCGAACCTACCATTGATTAGACACTATATGAAGTCTTACGAGGTTTTGGCATTACTAGTAATAAAATAGACTAAGCCGACTAAAAGATGCAATTACAAAAAATGTAGGGATATTATTGACTATTTTTGTATGGTCTGTGAATCTGCTACTACATATTGAGTTTGAAACAGGCTTTCGACACCTTTTTTTAAGAGAAGAACTAAATTTGAAAATAGATGAAATCAAGAGTAGGTTTGGCCAGCGCTCTTCAGCTTTACATTAGCCGTGTTCGCAAATAGAACCCAACGTATTAACCAGTGCTAATGATGCATTAAATCGCACGCGATTCTGTATTTGTTCAATACCAATTGCTTGCGATTTAAGACGCCATTAGCACTGGCCAATATGCTGGGTTCTATTTCGGAACACAGGCATTATCATACGAATGGGAATGTTAATAGCATTAAAAACTCGAAGTTCAACAATAACGCATTAATAAATTTCACTCCTTAATGAAGTGTTTTAGTAAAAACACAACATTTGAAAAAAAAACATTGATTAAACTTAATCTTAAAAACTTGTTATATTTACTGTAAAAAGTATTCGCCTGTCATACGAGGTATGGAGAAAAAATACTTTCACCCTCCTCTCAACTTCTGTTCAAGTGTGTCAGTGTCAAATCCGCGGAATTCGCATGCGCAGGTGTAAATGATTTGTTTAAAAATGCGCTGACAGCGGCAGGAACCGTTTTTGGTGGAGATTAGTGTTGTTCTTGTAATGGTGGAGATACGAAGACGATTTTCGATTAGGTGAGGAGAAGCGAGGTGAAAGTTTCTTGATTTCTACTCGAGACGCCGAAACGCAAAATAAATATTCTAAAACACTTGAAAATGTTTGTGATAAAAATTTTGCATATTTCTCTAATATTTTTCAATTGATTTTATTCTTTAGATGTTTTAGTTTTTCTGATAAAACAGAATGATGCAATACTCCTTTGAGAGCGTTTTAAATAAAGTAGTTTGTTGAAAAGAGAACTTCTTTGTGGAATATTGGAAGGTCATTGTCTTTTGTCCAATGACCTCTATGTAGTTTGGAAACTTTTCTTAAACCTTTGAGTTTTTAATAAAAAAAGCCAGAAGTCGTGTAGCTTAATTTGGAAACAATAGGATGTGCAATGGGCAGAGCTCAAAAGTTCTAGATACAACAAGGCGCGAAGACTGTTTGTTGAAGCCACTGACATATAAATATGGACTGCTAAATAAGCAAAATCCCATACAAAAAAGTGGCACCAAAAACTATTGACCTCTCGCTCCCCCGCAAAAATCGTATGAACTTTAATCGGTTTTAAAATAAAAAAACAGTTCAGTGCATGTCAGCGATATAAACATAATTAGAAAAAACTAGACAGCTATAGAGTTTTTTCTTCTTTCTCTATTTTCTTTATTTTTAAAAGTTCGTTAAACAGAGGGAAAAAACCCTCACATATTTAAAAAAAATACATTTATTTAACGAAAAAACTGCTACTAAATAAAAAATAATGATGGAAAATTTTTTCTATCAATTATAGCATACATCTTATCACTTATTTTCCCCTAAATTCGAAAAAAAAATTGTTGTTTACATAGAAAAGGTCTTCTTCTTCTGGAGAAAAATGGTGCCATTGAAAGTTGTCAATTAGCAGTCCATATCTATATGTCAGTGGTTGAAGCCAGTCTGCAATTGTTTATGTGTTGTTTACAATAAAAGCATTTCGAAATGTTTACAAAACAAATTCTTTATTTAAATAACAACTGTTGAATCAGAATTGCATTTTTGGTTTTACGTAACATGTTAAGACTATATTATTTTGAGGTAGTAGGTAGACTATGGGAGTTCTTTGAAAAAATGCAAGTGATTCATTATATGTAGATGTGCATATGTACTAATATTTTTTATACTGATGAATGCCAAATGTAAATATTAAACAAGGTCGAAATTTGATGCTCATAAACTCTACTTTTTATTGAAGAATATTTGTTATAAACTATAATGCACAAAATACACAGCGATATTTGATTGTTTAGATATTTTGACAGATCTAATAAATTATTAGTATTTCTTGAATAGAAGTTTGATAAATTATGTTTCAAAAATTTAATTCCATTAAAGATTGGCAAAGATCATTCCTTATATAATAGAACCAATGAGTTGTTTTTAATGAACAGCGTCAAATAAATGAATTGCTTTCTGTAAAAGGAAATTCGAGTTGAATAAGTTTCATGGTGAAACTGAAGAGGTTATAAATTTCTCAGAAGACAAATCGGAATTAAATTTGACTCAAAATCTGGAGATTGAAATAGTATTTGGTTTACAGTTAAAAATTGTACTAAAAAAATTGACTCCCTAAGAATAAAATAATTCACAAGAAAAAAAACATTGTAACTACCAAAATGCTAAAAAAGGAAGCATGCTGCCATTTTTCTCATATGCTAAACCTACACGAGTGACACAGGCAGTATCAGACTACCAGGAGCGCGTTCAAAAACCTTACTATGGTTAACCATGGTTAACTATGGTAAACTTTTGTCGTTCAAAAACTCCGTGGTTATAGGCCGTATCAGAACCTATGCAGCGCTGCAACCACAAGTGTTTCTATTGGCTGAGGCTGGTAAAATGACAAGCAAAGCAGCACCAGACCAGCGTGTTGCATTTTCATCTCAAATCCTAATTTTGCTGCATATATATGCAGCACTTTTGACACTTCGTAATGCGGCAAGTGATTTTAAACAAGGAGACGCGGGATTTTTTGTTTTAAATTATTTAAAAGGACATGGAGTAATAATTGGTAGAACTTGTGCAATTTTTAAATTTTTAATTTGAGGTTTAGCTATCAAATAAAAAGTGCGCTGCACAGCGGAAAAGACTAGGATCTGATACCGACTGCAGCATCTTGCTCTGGTGCTGCTGCTGCACGCTGCATATTTTTAGGTTCTGATACGGCCTTAACTACAACATAACCACGAGCATAATTTTTTGGGGTTCAAAAACTGCCGTGGTTAACCATGGTGTAGTTAAATTTTAACCCTGCTCGGGAGCATGGTTAGCGATAGTTAAGAAGAAGAAGAATAAAAACAACTCTCTGACAGTTGTTTTAATGTTAAACACATGAACAAATTAAAGTGGGATTTGTGGGATTATTGCAAAATAAATAATAAATGAAATAATTGAAGCAATTAGCGGGGACTATTTTATGGAAAATTTTATTTTTATTTTTTTTATTTTTCTTTAACCTGTAGTTAACCACGGTGCGTTCAAAAACCTCCATGGTTAAACATAAACTTTCGTGGTTAAGTGAAGTGATGCAGCATAACCACAGCTTACCTCGTGGTTTACCATAGTAAGGTTTTTGAACGCGCTCCTGGCAGCCGCGTACAACTCGATCGATAAGTTTACGCGGGTCACTGTTAAGAAATTCCCGGTCAAAAAACGACTAAAAACGCCGTGCATTCAAAAATCGGCTACCGGTGGATGATTTCACACTCTGAGTGGGAAGATACGTTCGGAAATAGCATCAGATTATGGCCCCTGTGCTGAAAGTCGAGTCGTGAATCGTGACAAGTCGTTTAAGTTCAAAAAAGTGAAGTTTCAGTCGAATTATGACTTTCAGCACAGGGGCCTAGAGTGGAAGTTCTAAGTAGAGTGTAGGCTCCTGCGCTGAAAGTCGTAATTCGACTGAAACGTCACTTTCTTCAGCTCTAACGACTTGTCACGAATCACGACTCGACTTTCAGCACAGGGGCCTAAATAACTAATATTAGTATTGCTGTACAGAAAACACAAGAAAAGGATGTGTCTTAGGAGAACCATCTTTCCTAGTATGCATTGCAATTCGCCTATGAAGCAATGATGTGAGTTGAAGGAAGGCCGTTTAAATCTTTAAGATGAGCAGAGAAATGGCAGATCTTGTGTCCGATCCGGGCAATTTCGTTGAGCAAAGAAAGAAAATTGTCGCTTTATGATAAGCAATTTTTCTCTAGCACTTTCAGAAGTTTCTACGACAAAGTTGTTGAGAATCGTGAATGAAACTCGAAGCTATCAAAAAGTGTGCGCACAATGGGTGGCAAAAAATCGGCATTTTTTTTAGAAGAGAACTTGGTATCGATTTATCTAGAAACCCGTTTTTATGATCTTTGATCTCCCGAAATAGAATAAAGCCGGAATCGAATCGATGTGGACTTTTTACATTTATTAATTACTCGAATGCTGTGTGTGTAAAAAATTCAGCATTTGTACATATCACAATAATAAATACGCGTAACTACTATGATTTAAGCTATTTACTAAATTATGACCCAAATTATGAAACCGTGATAAATGACTTCTATAAATAAGAACGAAATATTCTGAGACTTGAAGATCTTTATAGGCTTTTTTGTCATAAGAAAATTTTCTGTGAAAAAACCTGGGATTATAATTTTATCAGTAATGGCTATCAGGAAGTTTTTTTTTAAATGTTTTATTTACAACGACAAAAACAAAGAGATAACAAAGATCAAATAACAAATTAATCTTCTTTCATCTATTAATATTGGTAAAAATGCGTCTACGTCTTTATTAATAGAAAAAATATAATTCAGAGATAATTCTGTTTAAAGATAATTCAGAATATTAATTTCATATTTATATGAAGAATCATTTGTTAAACTGTTTATGGTATTTCATCTGTAATATTTTTCAAATATATTATTTCTGCTGTAATCCCCCATATATAAAATTTTCGAAATTATTGACAATTTATAAATGAATATTCATTCACGCTATAGGTCATAGGATCATTTCCGTGATGATCGAATTACGATCAAACAAAACTTGATTTGCTATTAAAAACATTTTCGGATATAATAATGTCCACGACTGCATGAATTTTGTAATCTTGAATTTGAATAAACATTTTCTAGAAAAGTTCGCACACAGAAAAGGTGATCGTGGGATTTGGAGCTTATATAATTCTGCAATAAGTGTGACATTTTTCAGTTTTCTAATTTTTTCTAAAAGATTTTTACTAGCATTTATATTGGAACGATGGTCTTCAAGTGACCATAATATGGACAAAGTAATAGAGTAAAGAGTCAACCTAAATATGTTAAGCACTTGAAATGATTTTTACATTAATCCCTTATCAGTGAAGTAGAAGAACTAACATGTAGTATATGAAAATATGTATAAGGCCGAATTATTCTGGGTGGAAGTGGACTGGTGGAAGTGCGATCATCACCTTGGATAGGGCTAGTCTCTTCCAAGTAAGATTGGCGTGATGTTAATTTGTGCTATCACATAACCATAATGCTTGGCATCATACTTAAAGAGATGCGATGTAACGGTGTCCTGCACAAATCTGGAATGGTTCTGTACGCGATTAATTTAATCGTATACGCATAATCAAGACAGAATAGATCTTTAAAGTCTCTTTCATAAACATTTATGTAAAGGTTAACAAAAAATAAAATACTATACGAAAAGTCATCAAAATTGTGAAAATTACAAAAAAGAAGAAGAAAACACAAGTTCCGTATTTCTGCCTCAGATTTACTATAGCTACGGCTACCTTTATACATATGTATCCGTGTTTCAAATTGATTCTAGACATACTAGTCCACTCAGATATTGAATCAACACGCTGGAAAAAATATCTCACTATGATAAATAATATTAGTAGACGTAGGCTTGCTTATAACCCACATCATTTTTTGTTTGCTGCAGTGATCAATAAAAATGAAAATAAATCTGGACTCGTAAACTGTATTCTATCTCACAAGCAGTTGCATCAACGCAAGAGGCAAAACCTATTAAGTCAATGGAGCTACATTTTTCTTTGATTTTTGATTTTCTTAGTGAAAACAAGTCGAAGCGCTTCTAGTTTTCAAGGCGCCAAGCCAGGTAAGCGGTGTGCCCATAACTCATTAGCAAACGACTAGCACTAATTTCAGCCATACGCCGCTCGACACCATTCTATTAGCATGTCAATCAATACAGCAATTTACATCGCCACTTGCGATTTCTCATGAGATGCATATGCAATGAATGTCAATTGATAACGAATAATTTATTAATTGTAATCGATAACAGCTAGTAATCAAGTAAGTTATGCACTTAGCAACATCAGCGTTGAATTAAAAATATTTCTCTTCCTTATTTACATTGTAATTAAGTTAAAGTATTTTGTAATTTTACAGAGAAATTTGCCTTTAATTATCTTAATTAAATCAAGCAGTATCGGGTCCGAGAAGTAACGGGGCCAAAACTTGGGCCTATTGTATTCTTAGCAGCCCCTATATCGCAAATTTGTAGGGAAGATCCTCTGAACAGGTCCATTAGTCTACCTAAAGATTTATCCTTCAGACTTGTTTCACCAAACTATATCGCGCCGAACATCAAGACCCTGCTCCTCGTATTAATGGGACAGTCACAAACAACATGACGGCAGATTCACACTCCTCAAAGCAGGGCCTGCAGGTGGAGTGCCCGTATGCTAATAGAGCGTATACTTCTGTTTGAAAGACAGTGAATACAGTGCCCCAACCTGAACGCTCTACTAAACCTGGAGCTATCGCCCTAAAATGCACACCTGCTCCTGTCCGTGTACCATACGAGATCACCACGTGATATTTTAGGGCAAACCTTGGATGGAACGGAAGGAGGCAAACTGCAACATCTTCAGAGTCACCCAATCTCATAGAATTCCCGTTTGTGCTATATCTTCCATAACGCTGATAGTCCAGTCAAATTAGTAAATGAAATTGCATTTTAAGAGGTACAGAATTTTTTTTTTGGCATTTGTTCGGGTACATCTGACAATGATAAAACCAAGTTTGTGGGGTCGCATTGTGTTGGAAAAAGCCGCCATCTTGAAAAAGAGGGAGAGCTTGTTTATATTAAATAGCTCGTTTGCCTGCAATGATAGCTGATAATGATCCATGGCAAAGTTGTGGAGAATAAAATTATCTAAAAAATGGGTCCTCAACGAGCTCTCTAAGTTGATTTGGCTCAAAGTAATGGCCGGTCAAAGTTCAACCATGATCGTGTGGTGAGGGTTGAATGCAGTTTTTCCCAATTAGCTGGCAAAATGTTAATTTTTTGGCCTTAGTAATAAATTTAAAGTTCTAGTAATTACCTTTAGAATGAGCCCTTAATCGTCGTTATGGTTTATTTCGTTTGCGAGCAATCCAACGCCAAAGTTCGCACTGGATGTACCTGAAATAATTGATAACGCCATTTTTTTTGAATATTTCGTTAACGGTTGCTCATATGAAAAAGTAGTAAATGGCAGGAATACGGGCAATGAAAATATCTTTCCAAAGAGGTATTGGTCGAAACTCCATATCGTTTTATGTCCGCGATACACCGGGTCAAAGGTCAACCGAGAAGTTTACGAATTTTTGGGTATTTAACAAATTTGGAAAATTATAATTATGGGAAGTATTAGCTGAGAATCATCATGATCATGATCATCTTCTCTTTTTCAAGATGGCGGCTTTTCCAAGCTTGGTTTTATCATTGTCAGATGTACCCGAACAAATGCCAAAAAAAAATTCTGTACCTCTTAAAATGCAATTTCATCCTCTTTTTTCGACTAATTTGACTGGACTATGACAATTGTAGAATGTAAATCCTTGCATTGTCCATTTCATGGTGGATGTGCCAGAACTGATTTGTCGGTATTGACAATGAGTCCTAGCGCACCAGCTCGAGACTAAGTTCCTGATTCTTGTTGCATGCGCCTTGACGGGTTAATTACTACCTGTTTCACCTGTAACTATGATGGCAACATCATGTGCGTAGCCCTGGGAGAAGAAGTTTTGGGTTCATCTACGACAAGACACCACCAAAACTCAAAATAAGTGACCAATAATCTCCCAGTTCTCATAAATTTCTCATAAATAGGTTCAACCCAGGTTTAACCCAGCTTCAACCCAGTCATTAACGGGGGTCGAGTTGAAACTGGGTCCACTGGTCCACTCAACTCAACTCAGCTCTCCTAACTCGGTCGAGTTGATATTTCGCCACATATACGCGGGCTGAGTTGTAATTGGGTTGAAGTGACATTTGTTTTGTTTGTTTACCATCCGTGAAGTCTGCCTAAGGAAAGTAGCTTGCAAAGGAATATAAAATTATTTCGTTCTCATTACCTTCCAAGTTTTTAAAAAAAATTTTAGTATCTATAAATGAGAATTTCACAATTGTAGGTTATGTTTTGATGTCAATTCAACTTTATTTCAACTCAAAATGAACTCAACTCCACATCATATACGGTGGTCGATATTTCAACTCAACCTCGACTCAACTTTTCAAACTAATCTTAAATTGGGTAAAAGTGAAGTATGTGTTGTCGAAGGCTCCAACGTCATCGAAAAAGCGACCAGCGCAATTCCTTTGTTTAAGGCTGCATCTTTCAGTGGGAGGAGCAAATCGGACCTAACAGTGGACGCCGGCTGGGAAGAGTTTGCTTTGCGCTTAAGATAAATACCTCCACATGATATCATTTACATTTCGGCTTTGTTTGTGAGCCTTGCAAAGTGAGCTCCCTATAATTCACCTACTACATTCGTCCTACTTCTTTCTCTTCCTTTCCGCTTGACTCCGCAGCATCCATTTGGGGTTAACAGCGTCACCACGTGAATGGCATCATATCCGAAGATCCACCACCAAGTTGCACATCCCTCTCATTTGAAACAGCAAGTTTGGTCACACTTCTTAAAAAAAATTGACGGATTAATGACCATCATCTAAAAAACTGCTATCAACTACGAAGGCGCATTCCATACCAAACGGTTTTTTACCCATAGATTAAGCAAATGGCACACCTCGGAAGTGATGCGGAAGCGTCAAGTTCGGTTGAAATTTTGCATGCAGATTTTAATTGCCACTTTGGTATTTGAAAACCTGAACAGACTTTTGGAATGGCCCGTTTCAAGTTTCAATGCACCTTTTTTGTTCATTTACTTGCGTTGATTGGCGCGTGCTAGTAAATAAAAATCAAATTTATCTGAGGGATTTAGTTCAAGTTTAACTGGTCTACTACAGTGTCATAAAATTAAGAGAAATTTTGCGGTCTATAGACAACATTGATTATTTTATAGATGTATGCTCGTAAATTTACATAAAAGAAGCAGGTAAAAATTTAGCATGCAAATTTCGAACTGGTCATCGGATTTTCAAGAGGTCTTTACGAATTTCTTCTCTTTGAAAGGTTGGAAGATTTTCTTTTTCTATGCAAGTTAACTTTTAAAGAGGGATTTTTGAGATTAGACATTGAGTGCTGTTAAGATTTATTTGTTTATAGGTGAATGAAGAAACAGATTTTGCGAACCATTTTCTGAAACCTATGAATTATGCAACTTGCAATATCTATGCGCAATTCACTGACGAAAATTTGCATTGATTGCCATAAGGCGTGTTCGATGACTGCTTAAAAAGTTCCGAGCAGAGCAGAGCAGCTCATTTTGGGAAAATTGGTGTCAGAGCAGAAAAAAGCAGAAACTAGCAACAATCTCAAAGAACATTTTTCTGCTTAATTCTACTCTAAATTCCGTTTTTGGAGGTTAGATACGAATGTTAATTTTAGAAGAAGAAATATTTGCCAATAAAAACAATTGAATAGTATCAAAATGTTATTTTTTTTTTAAATTAATGTATTTTTCTTATAATAAAGAACTTCAGGAAAGGCCCTCACGTATAAAATCGGTGTAGGTGAGCGTAGCGAAATCTGGGGTCAGTCGACTGTCAAATTGGGTTAGTTGAGCTTGTAGGGGACAAACAATTACCAAAACGTGAGCATTTCACTACGCTAAAATTCGGCGAGGGATTTTCGTGTAATTCTATATTCTAAAGGTGCTCTTACACGATCTGGCAAATTGCCAGATATTTGCCCAGTTTCATAGACCGATGTTTGCCTTTCTGATTGATTACACATGTGGTGTGGCAGACATTAGGGTAGATTCCATCTGGCGTAGAGTTGTCAGACACATTTTGTCAGTTATCTGTCATACATCTGTTTCGCTAATTACACGATCTGTTATTTTTCATCTGACATAAATGCTGTGTCCATCGGCCTAAAATAAAAAATCTGAAGTATAGTTATCCAGTTTACAACCTACATAGTCGTGTCAGCTTATTGGGGATACCGAATTCTCTCAAGGCTTTGTAGAGTTATACTCTGGCTATGCTATCATAGGCAGCTTGGACTGAAGCCACACTCAGATATCTTAGGAATATGTGTTTCATGAGCAATAAAGTTGTAGGTTTTTACAATCGAAAATCTGTTTTTTCATTATTAATAGGTTTTTGGGGGTCATTTTAAGCAAAGGAAAACCTTTTAATAGACCTTTTGTTAATTGTACGTGATAGTGATAGAAAATTTTAAGCTCTAGAACGGTACTCTAGAAGAATCCGTAGACCAAGAGGACCGTTTTTAGAAGAACGCCTTTTTTACAAAAAGTGAAATTTTAAGGAAAGTGTTCAATATTTTGCAACAAAAATAAAACTGTTTTTTTAGCTAGCAAGAAGCAAAATAATAGATATCTAAGTTGCGTTAAACAAAAGTTATTAGCAAATTTAAAAAACGTGAATTTTAACAGTTTTTTGCAATTATCTCTATGTTTTGTGCTCTAACCTATAACTTTATATATATCAATCGAAAGATAATTTGAATACCTACAACTTTATAATTTGGTTTTTTTCGATCCGAGTTTTTTTGTTATTCGCAAAAGAGCGTTTTTTTCACTTTCCGGAATTTTTTAGGTTAGGTTCGCCATGCCAAATTCAAAAAAAAATAACGCTATCTTTTTTAGAATGTTTTTTCCTATATAACCATATTTTTTGTTTCCTGTTGGCAATTAACGCTAAATGTACAAGGAGCTTTGTAGATTTATTGGACTATGATTCGGGTTTCATGAGCCTGCTCTAGTTGAACTGGATCAATTTAAAGCACGATTTTCTGCTCTACCTTTTTTGGTAGAGCAACTTTGGGCAATATTTCTTACTCTAATTTTTTTGACAGCTACTCTAGTCTGAGCTGTTCTGTTTTTTTTCGGTTTCATTAAACACAGCTATTATATGACAAACTGCCCAATTATTCAAAACCTTATTACGCAGATTGACAGATGATTTTCAAGAATTGCCAGATAGAGGAAATGGCTGATTACATGTGTGCCAGACGCCTGCCAATTGTTGATCGCCAGATTTTGAGGGCAGACACCTGTCTTCATCTGTCACAGTGATTACATGCATCTGTCTACGAAAATCGGTAGATATCTGACAATTTGCCAGATCGTGTAAGAGCATCTTAAGGTATTTTCCGAATAAATCATTCACAAATAAATTTTCGATTTTTCCTGTTATCCGAAACTCGATTTTTCTGTTTTCGATTTGACAACTGCCAAAAGAAGAAGAAGAATACTTTTGCTTGCTCTGCCTGCTTCTAGAAATTTGGTAGGGCAGAAAAAGTGCGAATTCTCAACCCATAGAAGGCTCAAAGAGCACAGAACAGGGCAATTAAGACCAGAAAAGAGCAGTCAGAAAGTCTCTCAATGAACGCAAATTCCTGATTTTGTCTGCTCCCAGTTGAGCTGAAGTAGTCATCGAACACACCTATAGTCTTCATCGTTACTCGTTCAATCGGAACTATTCTCTCTACAAGTCCTAATTCCAAATCGATGCCATTCAGTTTGGCAACCCGAAGCCCTGGACATTCTAGTCTATGCCATCCTTTCATCGGAGGTGTGGCTTAGCTTGCTGTTGAAGCTCATAAACCACGATGTTGCGTGAGCGAGAAGCAGTGCACACGAAAAGGTGGACCACGGGGCTTACGAATAAGCCGAATAAGTCTAGTCTTGTGTTGCGAGAATAACATAACCGTGCAGGCAGAAAGTCTTCAATTTCGGTTGAAAAATTCCCTTACATTTGGTAAGGGCTGCTGCTATCATTCTTGCGCTAGCTCGATGACTCTCGGTTTGCAACTTGTTCAGCCACGCTAAAGCGCTCAGGTAAACGAGTCAAATACAAGGATGTCGAAAGCAGGACTTGTAGATTACAGATGCAAGTTAGAGAGTCCTTGTTTATTGAGATAAGATCTGGCAAGTGCTTAGCTTTCATTATCGGAGGAAAAACGCAAACTAGAGTATCGTCATCAGCTATGCTGTGAAGTGAGTTGGAGAGGATTGAGAACATAAATAAGGGTATTGGAACTAAGCCCTTGGGATATACGTTGTGATGTTGATCGAATTCTACCTTGATTTAAAGAAGAAATTATCATTCCAATTTTTTCGAATTTGAGGTTCATAGATACTAAAAGAGCAGTTTGCCATACTCAAAAGGAGATTTCTAGAGAGATGATACCAGACTCACCGAAGTGATGGAGATTTTGATTGGGGTGCAGTGTTAGATGCACAACACGATCGCTCGTAGATCTTTTGCATGGTGGTCAGTCACCAGCAAGACAGGGGACAACATGTTGTGCATGTATTTTGGACTGGTAGATGTGCGATCATAACCTACTCGAAGTGGCCACTGGGACCCGGCTAGCATTTAAATGGGGTGCAGATAGGGCCCCTATGAGGCCAGCCCTATTGCCTCATGTGGTCCCCGTGAGGGTTGCCCTATAAGGTCCATAAGGGGTATCTAACGCCTTGCCCCATCTGGAGTGGAAAATAGAGGCTAAATAATTCGAGAATTTTGGTATGTGGATATGCGAGTAATAAATAAATAGCTTGCGGCGGGGTGTTGAAAAATTTCCGGAACGCGAGTCCCGCTTTACCAAGCGGTCTCCACACTGCGTAGTAATCAATGCTGCTAACCTCCGCAATCGAACGACAACCGGTCTATCGAGTATGCTAAAGGCAGCTTTCAAGCCCAGCAACATAATTGTCTGAAATATGAACAACAAAAACTGAAGCTTTATGAGCAAAATTAAAGCTTAAGCTTAAAGCTTTTTAAAAGCTTTTACTTAAGGCAGATGTTAGGATTCCCCCATTTCATTTGTAATGAGGTTTGCCTTATGGGGCCCTCATATGAAACTGATAGGGCATACCTCACTTCAGTATTGCTAATTTTTTCTTTCGTGTGGCGACCATGAGGAATCTAAGGGGAAGCCCTCTTTCGGCATGCCACAGGGGGTCCTCATAGGGAACCTACGGGGAAATCCCTCTTTCGTCATGCCTCAAATTAGCCATAGGGGCCTACACGCTGCATGAGACATGCCCCTTTTAAATGCTAGCCGGGAGCTGTCCTGAAAGGTAAGGACTAATATGATCGGGCCTGCCAAGCCAAAATGTAAAGTTATCGGGTCGAGAGCTGCATGGCAGTGAATAGTTTTTGCACTGTCGTTTAACGATCTCCTCTAAACACCGAGTGCAGTTGTAAAATGCCTTATCCTGATATGAAGGTTCTATCAGGATCTTCTCCTTTCTAGCATACTCACTCATAGAGCTTTTATAGACCAATGAAGCTGGAGAACAGGGTCAAAGCACGGAGGGTCGAGGCAGAATTGGTGAGTCCAACGGTCACACCCAATGCTCGCTTTCGCAAACTCCTTCCCAATAGACCGAAGGCAGGACAGCAGTCAGGAACCCACGAAGCCAAGATGCAGACCCGCGTAACTAAGTACCCAAAGTTTAGGACCCACCAGAAAATTGGCAGCAACAGCTCCCATATCATGTAGGGGAACAGCCCCATAAATTAGGGGAGCAGGAACCCTAAAAGAAAAAAAGGGGGGTCCGCAATGGCCCTCCTACCGGGACAACAAGAAGATCCAGACGTCACCTTTGTCCTAAGTTAATAGAATAGGTTTGGGGTTACGATGATTGAGTCTGAGTTTGAACCCTTGGATGCTGTAGAAAATACAGACCGTGTAAGGCCTCCCCCAGTCGAAGTCACAGTTGGACGGGATCACTAGGGTAGTGGTATGTTTCGCCTACAAATTTGAGGTATGGGGGTATAGTACAATAGGCCAAGCGAGTGTCCACACTACTTATAGACCCAATACCTCACCAGAAGAGGAAGATCTTTTGCATCCAAAGTAGTACTGCTTGTTCTCTGATATTTGTTTGGATTCTAGATATTCGATAAGTTCTTTGTTTATTGATTATGGTCTCCGTGGGTAATAACTGATATTGGGTAGTAGTTGTAAAGATAGCCCAGAATTACATTTTTTGGCTAATGCAAACATGTGCAGATTTCCAAGAATGTGGAAAAACTCTGGATAGCGCAAAAAGGTTGCGCAGAGGTTTCGTGGGATGATATCGGATGATTTGTGAAAAATATTCAAAATGTAAAGGTTGGCCTCTTTCTCATCAGTAACGTCATTATTTATTAGAAACCTGATCGTGTAGAGCTGCAACAGTTGTATCCTTCTCATACACCTCTTGGACTTACCTTGAATTATCCTTTCCTTCTATATTTCGAGTTAGGTTTACGGCTGCACATTCCACCAGAACATATAAGTTATAGTGGGGTACAAAGGGTGCCACCTGATCTTACATTTTACCAGAAAAAAAATTAATTCAAAGTCAAAGCCAAATCAATAGAGGTGATAAGAATTTTGATCCCAACGAAATGCAGTACTAAAAAAATTTAAGATCATAATTCGACAATATCAAATTTATTGCCTTTATTTATTTGCTCTCGAATTAAATTTATGCAATGTCACAACACTGTATCGATACTTTTACAACTCGGTTATCGACGATATTATTGATTATAATTATCAATAGATAAACAATAACAAAGATTTATGCCTTCAAAAATTATCGAGGAAGTTTCAAGCGATTTGATCTTCTGCCAAAAAATTCAAGCTCGTGCTGGCCTTGACTGAAATGCAAACCTCCGATCGTGTGCTGGAGATGAACTTTGGTAATAGCGAACCTGCGGTCCTATGCAAATTCGTTCCAGCCACCAATAACAACAACAACAAAAAATGTGCATTAATGATGATCTGTGGCACGGCTTACCTTCATAAGAGCGAACTTCTGATCATCTTCAAGGTCTGGTCGTCGTGTTAATGAAGACATTTTTATTTCCTGGGTGTTTTTCCTGTAATTTCTTATATATATCAAAGATTCACTATCGATGAAGTTTCACAATTTTTTTTATATGTATTGCACTTCTCTGAAAGTCACTGTTTTCCACTTTTGCTTTTTTTTGGCACACTTCAGAGTTTACGTCGATCGCGCGCGCAGTGACCTTATTAAAAAACTGCTGGAATTTAAGATAAACTGTAGATTTCTTAAGACTTAAACCACGGTTAGATCAGTACACAAAAAAATGTGGTAGGCGATTCGCGATTTTGAAAGTGATCGAACAGAGATATTCACGGTCCCGATGCTACTCAAAGACTGACTTAAGCGGGAGTAGATTTCTTAGTTAAAACGTGCTCCCGATCGACGGCAAGTGGGAGCGCAGCAGCGGTTGTTTTTGGTTGTGAATGAAAAGAAACAATAATCAAAAGTTGAGAGATTATTCAAGTGATCTTCACTCAGTCATAACAGGTTGTCGCACAGGTGATTTCTGAAAGCTACAGTTTCTTATTAGCTCAGACTTTCGGCTCGGTTTGACGTTCTAAGCAATTTTTAGTGTAATTTAATTGGTTTTGTATTTACTGAGTAATATTCTGTGGCTTTTCTCTTATGGTATTCGCAATATGTGTTTTTGTAATCGAGCCCCGATGACGTTGAGTTTCCGTTGCACGATCGGTACAAGCGATCAGCGAAGGTTTTGCGCAATACTAAGCTGAAAGCGTGCGCAAAATACGTCGGTGGTCAGTCTGGTTTGTGACTAATAATTTTGCAACACGAAAAAAGATTTACAATTTTTAAAAGTTACAACCTCAACCGGCATTGAATTTTACGAATCTTCTGCTATCTTTTTTCGGAATTTTTTTAAATAATTCCCCCGTTTTTGTTAAAAACGGAAGTGGTAACAATGGTAAGGTCAAATATTGTTGACAAACACCGCGCTTAACTACATACAAAAAATTGGGAACTGTTAATGAAGGGCTTGGGCAGTTTTGCCTTGAGATTACTGTGTAAAAAAATGTTTTCTTCTTTTTTAAGGAACTGGTTTTATATAAAATGCAACGAAGAAATATGCAAAATGACAATTCAAGTTTTGCAGGATTTTACTTTAGTAACAGTTTTTATTTAATACGGAAGATTTTATCGTAAACCATTCCTTTCTGGGGTACTGATTACTACTGAAGGAGATTTTTTTTTCTTTCTTTATTAATGACTTAAACGAACTACGAAGTTTTATTCAAGTTTAAAATAAAAATCCTAGTTTTAATTTGTTTTTTGTTTGTAATTAAATTACAAGGTGAACAAGAGATTTTTATGAAGGAGTGTTTTAAGCATAAAATATATAAAATGTATTACATTGTTTCGAAATCACCATGCAAAAAAATAATGACCTTATTCAAAATGGCAAGACTAAAGTTTTTTATTAATAGATACCAATGAATTATCATCTATAAAAGCGTGCTATAAAAACTTCGATTGCGCTTAAAAAATTCATACGACTCTCATAATTGATCGATGAATACAAAGTATGGATTCGGACTTTGATATCTGTGTTAATATGTTTGCCTACAGGTTGCTCTATATACCCCAGGCATACTCAGTTCTCATTTCAGAAAATTCCTTAGATATTTGAAAGTATACCATGCACTAACCAACACTGAATGGCGTTGTTTTGTAATACACTAATTACATAAACTTTTTTGATACCCTGTACATTATTTTGCATATTTCACACATGGGTATAACTGTGTCTTGTTCTAGTTGTTCCAAACTTAGTAAACTTTGTTGTGGAAACTTGAGCCAGATTTTCGCCGTTTCATTAGCATAGACTCATTTTTTACTAGGTTTGTTTCCAGGTCACTGGACTTAAACACATAGTATAATGAAGAACATACGTTATAATTGGAAGATGGCTCTTATTTAAGAAATAGATACTAATACAGATGGACTGGTTCATGCTGTTGAAGGGGGTAGTCAAAACATTTCTAGATTAAAGAGCCCGCTACAACTTTTATGCCCGTTAGTAATATAATCTTCTTCTTCACGGGTCACAGATATTCCTTAATGGGATGATAAATATTTCTGACGCAACCAGTTCCAGTTCTCTAAGGCTGGGCGCCTACTAAAGTGACGTGGCAGTGGCGTGGTTTTGGCCTGTCATGTGGAAACAAAGTGGTGCGGCAGTTGAATGGTGGCGGAATGGTATTAAAATTACTAAGCGCGCATAGAAATGGCAAGCAGAGTATCGCATAAGTGATTTAACATCATCTTATTACTAACGAGAAGTGGCCACTTACCACTTAAAAATTAAACTTGTCGGAGACTACTGGCAATCAAGTGATGCCACGCCACTTGCCAGATGCCTCACCATCGCCACTCCACTTCAATGTACGCTACTTCATTTGATTATACGGAAATAAATTTTTCCACTTGCCATCAGACCGCCACGTCTCTGCCACACCACTTTAGTGGGCGCCTTAGAGAGTTCGACGTAAGTGGAGCCGCTATTACCAAATTAAAGTAAGTTTAACGGAAGTAATAAACGTAAAAAGAGCATTTCGTTGTGGGGTGCTACACTAAGGCTGCGGTCACGCCTCGCGCTTGTAAGAGTGTAAGCTTGTAACTTTCCGTGTTTTTGATATAAAATCGTACTCGCGCTTGTACGATTTTACATCAAAAACACGGAAAGTTACAAGCTTACACTCTTACAAGCGGGAGGCGTGACCGTAGCCGAAGACTCAAGAAGAACGCAAAACCCAGTTTTATAGGAAAGAAACGAGAGAAGAAAAACTTAACGAAAGAATTTTCATCCAGAAATTACCTGGGTGAAAGCTGATACATATGCACATTTCTTTCTCTTGTCTCTTCTTAGATGTACAGGGTGCGCCGTCTAGACCTTCGGTATTTCAACATTGAATAACACTGACATTTTTTAGCCGATATCGACAATACACGATTCTGAAACGTGATGTAGTACCATTTTAGCTATGAGTCAATACACACCGAAAGAACACGCTGAAATTGTAGCGATTTACATTGAAAACAATCGTTCAGTTGTGAAAATTTGTTGCTTACCTTGTTGTGTCGAAAAATGGTGATTTGGAGTGGCCTCCTCGTTCTCCGGATTTAACGGCACGACACTCGAGTCGGAAGACCTAAAAAAAACGTGGAGGAGAACCCTATTAGGAGAGGCCGCAACAACTGGGAGATCCTGTCAGAGCTGAGAGCTGCCGTGCAAAACAGAATCCGCTGTAGGGCAACTGTTTCCGCCCTATGTCCCATGAGGGATTAAAGGAGCGTAAGAAGAAGAAGAACACTTTTTTCTGTGGGGTTATTTAAAAAGTAAAGTTCATGCCAGCAAGCCGAAGACCATTCAAAAACTCAAAGCTAACATACGAGCCGAAATAGCTGCTTTAACGCCCGAAATTTTGGTCAAAGTTATGCAGAATGCCCGAAAAAGATCTGCTTTTTGCGTATCGAATGGAGGTGGTCATTTAATCGACATTGTATTCAAAAACTGATTTTGAAATAAATGGTAGAGCATATCCTAAATAAATCTTGCTCCAGGCGCGGATTAAAGGGGGGGGGGGGGGCACCGGGGTTATGACCTCCCCCAAAGCGCTCGCTGTTTAAAAAAGAAAATTGACTCAAATAAAAAACAAAAACAAAAAATAACCAAACGACCAAAACCGACCCAACTTTTTTGCAAATTAAAAAACGACATTAAAAAATGACCTTCAAGGTCAACAATAACTCTTTCTATATGTTTTGATTTGCAAACTCTTAAGTTAGCTGCACTTACAAGAAAGGGCGGGTCTTCTTAAAAAACACATAAGGGCACGTTTTCGTAGGGCACGTTCGTTATCCAACAGAAAATTCGGTTAGTTTTGTTCGTTTTGTTATCTTTCCAGTTTATAGGGAAGGGCCCCAACAGCATTTTAAGCAAAAATTTGAAAAGAAGTAAATTTTTTTCTGCACGATTTCGCGCGAACAAAAATATTTCGACTTCGTTGAGGTGCCCTTCGAAGCGTATCTATTAAAGGAAATATGATCTGAACAGATTTTCACAAAAATCGGTCGAGCAGTTTTTTGTTTGAACGACTTAAGTAATTTTTGTACCAGCACGATTTCGCACGAACTAACAATGATACCGACTTCGTTGAGGTTTCGATCGTAGCGTATTACCGAGGTTACTATCTGAGAAGATTTTCATAAAATTCGGTCGAGCGGTTTCTTTGTTTAGACGACGTAATTGATTTTTGTACCTGCAAGATTTCCCTCGAACCAAAAAAGATATCGACTTCGTTGAGGTGTATTAAAGGAAATATGATCTGAAAAGATTTTCATAAAAATCGGTCGAGCCGTTTTTTTGTTTGAACGAAGTTCGTGATTTTTGTACCTGAACGATACCGCGCGGACGAAAAATAATATAGACTTCGTTGAGGTGACGATCGAAGCACATTAACGAAAACGTGTTCTGTAAAAAATTGCAGCATTCGGTCGAGCCGTTTTTTTGTTTAAATGAAAAACTTCGGCTAATGGTCACAAGCACTTTAAATTGATTGGTTTTTCTAATATCTAATAAACTCGTTGAAATGAAACCCATTCTAAATGGAATTACATTTTTCGGATTCAGCAGAGTGATAGCTTCCCATCAAGATATCACTTGTCAAAATCCGAGCACTCTTTAAAACCGTGCAAAAATTACGTAACCCTTTAAGCCTGAACTATAATAGACGTAGTTTGACGTACGTTTTTAACGAACATACACGTACGTATCTCTCACCGTAGACCTTCACGTACAATCGGCTATAATAATCGCAGTAAACATTGTTTGAATTTGAGTCTGAATACAACGAGTAGGTATGCTACGATTTTGACATTACAACGCCGTCAACTGGGATCCAGGTCCCATAAGACGGCGTTTTACTACGTTTAACGAAACATTAACGAAAACAAGTTCATGTGATGTACGTTTATTATAGTCAATCATTCATTTTCATCATAGAGCCCTTAGAACGCAGGGATTGACGTACGTTGTTTCACGTCTATTATAGTTCCGGCTTTACAAACATCACGAATTTTTCAAACTTTTAGATCAGCGCTTTTATGACAGAGAGAGAATATTGTTTTGCACGTCCTACAGGTTCTGGAAATTGAAGTTCATCCCGGAATTTCCAGTAGTTACGAAACATTTGGCCTTTTCGATCAAGTCTGACAAGTCCTTTACATTGAATAGTTTTGCTAATACATATCTTCTCAATTTCCAAATGAAGTCATTTGCTTTCGAGTTTATGGTTATCTGAACTAGCTACTCTCAGGATTACTGTGGCACCAGTTCTGATACTACCCTATTTCCCACTACTACTAAAACTATTACTATTTTCTAAGTAGACAATTTATTAATATTTATATTATTATTTAAAATTACAAGATTTTTGCTCTTAGGTATAGGAGTTGTGTTAGTTTGAAGAACTACGTGTATGAATTTGGTGGGATTTTTTCTTACATTTTGTTATTAGTATTGTTCATTTATTATTAAAATATCCATTGATAATATTCAACATTCATCCATACTTGGAAGTTGATCGTGTGGACCGAAAGGGTCAAACCCACATTCCAACTATAGTTAATTTTGTTTTTGTTTTTTTAGGAGTAGAAATTTTTTTCCGTCATTTTTAATTCCGTGACCCCCCAAAAAAAATTCTAGATCCGCGCCTGTGTTGCTCATTTGTCAAAATCGGCTAAAAAATGTCAGAGTTATTCAATGTTGAAATACTGAAGGTCTAAATGTCTCACCCTATATAAACAATGCCCACGCTCTAACACACACATACAAAATTTCATATACGATACACAATCACGCTATCTTTCTACATTAACTGGTTTTGACGGCTCCTTTGATAACTTCTCCTATGTCGGGATATTGAAAAAAAGTTGATGTTTGCACCACGATATAGATTAGATCCATGCCAAAGGACAAAGAATTATCTCCTTACTTGACTCTACTTCGGTCATAGTCAAAGCCGATAATGCTGCTTATCAAAACAGGCCTACAAAGCGGTCCAACCTTAAATAGCGTGACTATTTCTACTAGGAGAGTTTTCAAGTGAAGCAAAATACCTGGGTGTATCGTAGATAGTAAACTGACTTGGTACACTCAACTCGCAATAGTGTGCTTGCAAAATCTAAGGAATCGAACCGAGGGTCATGCATTCAATGGTCAAAAATTTCTGCCACTAGTATTTAACGGTTATTTAGCGCTAATAGAGCCTGCATACGCAGCGGCAGACATTTTTTCAATTTTAACCCCATTTTTACCCCCCAACCTACAAAAGGGCCCATTCTCCGGGCTAGCGAGTGTGCTTAAGTTCTTAACTGCGAATCACACTATGTACATATATACGAAATATCAGCTTTAAGAAAATGAAGTAGGTCTGGCGGGCCTGGGCTCTCGAACTATAATAGATTTTGTTATCTTTATACTTTATTTAAGAAAAACATTTTTTTAAACAGTTTACCACATTCGGTGCAAATATATAGCCTCTAGTGTAGAGGACTGCATTACCGACAAGTTCATCGAAGATCTTAACCGTTAAGCGAGAAGAGGAGAAATTAATATCTCAGGCATGAACCTAAATTAAGTGCTTTTTTGCGTAGAAACGCTTTCAGGTAAATTTGAAATTTCAAAATAAATTAAATCAATTTTTCTTTAGTTTGTGTAAATAATTAAAATCGATTACCTTCATTTATAATTCTCTTCCAGCATTATACAACAACCTAACTGAAGATTTATGTATATTCAACCAACTAAAAAGAACTGACCCTGTTTTTTTAAAGGACCTCTCAAACATAGATATTCCAAAATAAAATTATAATAACAATAAAAATAAACGAATTTCGCAAATGGATAATATGGATTTATTTATAGAATTGGCATTCATACCTGTTTGTTTATGTTTACCTGGTAATTATAGAGACGCCGAAAACAAGGAGCGTGTTTTAGCCGGAAAAACATCTTGAATTCCTGAGTGTCGTGTAATGGGCGGAAATTAATTGACGAAGGCCAATCTACGTTTGCGGATAGATCTTATTCGGTCGTCTGGAATTTCGGATGGTTTTGAAAATTCTCAGTGGGAAATGGGTTCGTTTTTTTTTGTTGTATTTTAATTGAATACGCAATGTTTTCATTTAGGATTCGAGCACGTGGAACGCAGGCGGTAATGACGCAATATTGGTTATTTTAATATGTTTAGTAGGAAGTATTGTTTATAGGATAATAATGATTGGTAATTGGTCTTGGGTTGAATGGATAACATAGAGTGATGTTAGTAATTATCTATTTTAGAAAGAGTTTAATCATTTTTGTTGGCTTGACCTAAACACGATGTTTAGAGGTAATTTTAAAATAAGATATACAGACTCAATTAATAAAGCACGTTTAAAATAGCGATTTTGCATTAGTCCTAGGCTCTCTTCAAGCCTTTATTTAAATGTCTTTGAACACATAGGCTAACTTACCATTTACTTACATGAAAATTTAAATTCTAAACTGTACGATTCACTGAACAACCAGCAATTGTCATTTATTCTTTAATGGGGTGTCTTAGTGCCTAAGGCGACGTATTTTATTTGGTCTATTGTGCCAACCTCTGCAACTCTTCGCACTTTGGCCAGCTTAATCACACCACCCTTTTGTTTGGTCTTGTCCACCATGCCATGGATGCATACCTTCGTGCATAGCCAAAACATTACACAGTTGGGAACAGAATGAATTCGGAATGGATTCAGAATTGATTCCAGTACATTGGAAGTGATTCCACTTCAGATTGAAAGACATGTAGAAAACCGATTCTTTTTGCATTGGGATGTCATAGGACGGAATCAATTCATTCCTCTCTGCATTCCCTAGAATCGGTTCGAGATTGATTCCTTAGAATTGATTGGACATTTTTTTACGCTTAGCAACGAACTGGGAATACATTAGATTCTCTTTTGCATTCTCCAGAATCAGAAAAGGAATCAATTGGTTCCTTCGTAATGCATTCTGAATGAATTCTTCTGGAATGGGTTCTTCTTTTCCCAACTGGGTAACCTCTGCATTCCCTAGAATCGGTTCGAGATTGATTCCTTAGAATTGATTGGACATTTTTTTACGCTTAGCAACGAACTGGGAATACATTAGATTCTCTTTTGCATTCTCCAGAATCAGAAAAGGAATCAATTGGTTCCTTCGTAATGCATTCTGAATGAATTCTTCTGGAATGGGTTCTTCTTTTCCCAACTGGGTAACCTGGGTTTGAGGCCCCCGGTTTTGCCCACAAATTGACAACAGAAATGGAGAGATGTAATTGCCTTGGCAGTTACCCTCTCAATCTGGAGTTTCCAGAGGAGAGCTTTTGATCCAGAATTATAGTATAACCTATCTATTTAGCCTCCTTTAAGAAAACCAGGGTTTGAAAGCAAAGTAAACTTAAAGCAAAGCAGAGCTTCAAGCTTCAATTTTTTTACCATAGTTTCAGCTTCATTTGAAGCTTGCAGCTTGAAGCTGTGAATGTGAATCATTGTACATAAATTCTATAGTCCTAAATTTTTGCAGCTTGAAGCTTGAGGCTTGAAGCTCTCATGGTGAATCGGGCCTTACTTTGCTGTACAGTGTGAAAGCTTTTTGTTTCATTTTGCTGCGAATGCTGTTCCTTTTAAATTACTTAAAAGCTTTCAGGAGCATACTGGTCAGGCTGCAAATGCTTCAGCTTTAAAATACTTTGCTGTGAAATGCTTTCAGTTTGTTTACAGTTTTCAAAGCTTTCCTCTCGAAGGCTGTGAAGTACTTTGTTTTCGTTCAGCTTTTTTTTTTCATGGTCCAACTTATTATAGTAAAATGCATGGTAGAATAATTACAAGGTAATCTTATAAGGGTCCCGTGACATCATTCAGATCTTTTATAATGTAAAACGCGTGAAAGCTTTTCTAGATGGAAACAGAGCTTTTCCTTATGAGCCTACCTTGTATTATTGTACCATGGTAAAATGGTACTCTGTTTAGAGGGGTGAGAACTTTTTTATGTGTATGTGATGCATTCGCAGCCAGACCAGCATGCCCCAGCCTACAGCAAAAAGTTTGAAAATATGATTGCTGTAAAGCAAAGCAAAGTAAATTGCTGTGGTCTTCTTGGCAGAAAAGCAAAGCCAACAGTAATAGTATTAAAATGGCTGCAGTAATTTAAACCCTGGAGAAAACCAATTTTTTATCATATAGAGACGGAACTTTTAAATTTACCTTCCTTCTATTAGTAAATGGTACAATGGCAGTTTTTGTAGGCTAATACCCAAGTTCATACTTCGACACCAGCTATGGACAGGCGAAGTGCTATCTAGCTGGTATCTTTCCTTGTATTTCTTTGTCTTTCAGGATATTTTCCGGTGTTAGCTGCACCTCAGCGGCAGTTTCGAGCACAGTCCTGCGCTCCGAAAACCTCGGACATGGTCCGCGTCGCCTTTATTATTTGGTCATTCTGGGCAGAGCAGTGAATCGCGAATAGCCCAAACTAAAGGGGTATACCCACTGACATATAGATATGGACTGCTAAATAAGCAAAATCCCATACAAAAAAGTGGCACCAAAAACTATCGTGTCGTTCCCCCTTCAAAATCCTATGAACTTTAATCGGTTTTAAAAAAAAAAACAGTTCAGTGCATGTCAGCGATATAAACATAATTAGAAAAAACTAGACAGCTATAGAGTTTTTTCTTCTTTCTCTATTTTCTTTATTTTTAAAAGTTCGTTAAACAGAGGGAAAAAACCCTCACATATTTAAAAAAATACATTTATTTAACGAAAAAACTGCTACTAAATAAAAAATAATGATGGAAAATTATTTCTATCAATTATAACATACATCTTATTACTTATTTTCCTCTAAATTCGAAAAAAAAATTGTTGTTTACATAAAAAAGGTCTTCTTCTTCTGGAGAAAAATGGTGCCATTGAAAGTTGTCAATTAGCAGTCCATATCTATATGTCACTGGGTATACCCTATAAACTCCATGCCCGCTCAGTAATTGCCCACTCATAACCCAGTTCTCCAAATTTGGTGTGAGTCTATGGGTCCATTTTAGGGATGGACATTAAGAAAAAACATCGATGTTTTTTTCGATGCAATTCTGTGGCATCGATGTTTTCACGATGTATCGCCAAATACATGGATTTTTTTTGCCTTGTCCTTGTAGCAACAAACTTTATTCAATATTACAATAAATTTTGTAGTATATAGAAAATAAGAAATGAATACAAGTATGCACTGGCAACACTGCATGCCTTAGCCTTGCATTCTAGAGTACAACTAGGATTAGAAATAAAGCAGTTGAAATTGTACACCGTAGCAATAAAGATGTAAAATAATAACCAAAGCGGAGTTTGATTAATATAACACAAATTTTATGTCTGAAAAATACGCAAATATGGAAGTTTATGCCGGAAAAATTGCCTAAACAAATAATAAGAGCTTGATTAATTATTAATACTGTTTTATTGAGAAATAAGTTGCAGTAACAAAAATACAATTCAAAAAATCCAATATTTTTTTTCTATGCTTTCTAAAAACAAAATTTTACTTAATCTTTTACCCTTGAGTCTATTTTTTCTGGGTTTAAAACTGGCTCCGCTTTGCAAAACAGTCTTTCTGACGACACAGATGTGCCCACCATTGTCAAATATTTATACGCGATTTTATATAATTTTGGGAATTGAATTTTATAGTCTTTCCAAATGTCTAATGGATTCTCGTTTAATCTACCTACAGGTTCTGTTCTCAGGTAAATCGAAAGTTCATCAGAAAGGCTTTCTTCACATTTATTATTTTTCCAGTTACGATGAACTAATTTATGATGATCAGCCCATAATGAAAAATTTTCTTCATTTTTATCAGACTTGTCATAATCTGATTCAATTTTATTGTTAAGCAAATCGATTTTCATTAAATCTTTGATTTTTGCTACAGCATTCGCACAAGCGTATGCATCGTTAAAGTGCATTCTTTTAAAGCTTGGGTCCAAAATGTTTGCAATGGCGAGTGAAGTTACATGTTCTAATGGAACCATTCTTTTGTTGATTTCACTTACAGCACGTTTCCGCAGATCTTTTGCCACGGGTTCTTTACAACATCTGAATTAATTTTAGAAAGCATGGAGTTGGCTAAGGGTATAAGTTTGCTACTTGTGCAATATTTCACCAGAAATTTCTTTTGTAGCCGCCTCCAAAGGACGCCATATCTGGAGGACTGATGACGTGATAGATATTTCTAATCCACTCAGCTGGTGCACTTTTGTAACGAAAAAGAATGTCATTTACAACGCTACGTGGTTCCAAAAATCTTTGCAACATAATAGTACGAACTATTTCAACGAATGGGTACGGTGCAGTAGCTTTTCGCAATTCGTCACTCGCTATGCAACTCGGTTTAAACCAAGTTCGTATTGCTTTTATTTTAGAGATAGTGTTTTGCAGCTCAGTGCATGCTATTGTGCCCTCAGCTTCTAAGTTTAGGGTACCTGTGTGCGAAACATGAAATGTGTTTTTTGATGACCGCTCAATTCTTTTTCTAGCTTTATAGTGGACGCACATAGGGACGTGACGTTACGCTACGCGAAGTTAGTAATGACAAAAAAACATTGAAATATAAGAAATTCTATTTAGTGAGTACAATGTAACGCGACGCGACGCAACGCCAAGCTTTCGACGCGAAAATGCTCGTGTAGCGTAACGTCACGTCACGTCGCGTCCCTATGTGCTTCCACTATTATGTGTTATACTCTAGAGCCACGAGCTTTTTTCGGACAAAGGAGGCGCGCTGAGTGTCGTGTAGAAATGGCCTAGCAGTTACCACGTATACTATATGTACATTGAAAAGTTGAGTTAAGATTAAATTGAATTTTCGACTCGCGTATATGAATACTGAACGAAGTCAAAGCATAAGGCTCTATCAGATCCAAAGCAGAAAGCAGAACCGTCGGCAGAGAATTGTTTCTATTGGCTTACGCTGGTCAAGTGACAAGCAAAGCAGAAGAGAATTCTGCCGCTGCTTTTTCATCTCAAATCCTAATTTTGCTGCGTTGCAAAGCAGAATTTTTTGACATTTCATACATCTTTCACTTGACAAGTGTTTTTTAAATGACTTATGGACGCGGAAAATTGAGAATTTATTGTTGTGTGATATTTTACAAAGAATTTATTGTTATGAAAGAATTATTTACAAAGAATTTACTGTGAAATAAAAATTCTGCCGCTGCTGCTGCTTTATTGGATCTGATTCAGCAGGCAGAATTCTGCTTCTGCCTCTGCTTCTGCCGCTGCTCCCAAAGTTGGATCTGATACAGCCTATATTCCCATTCGATGCATCGGATAAAAAACATCGATACATCGAATATACCAAGCATTAATAAAGCATCGGTTCAATTGGATGCATCGTGTCTATACATCGTATGTTTCCGATACATCGATGCATATCGTCCATCCCTCTCCATTGGCCCATATAGTAGAGGGAAATTAAACACAAAAAAAGCAAAGTTATGATGTAGTTGGGAAGTTGGATTTTTTTGTTTTTTTTCTTTACATATGTTAAGATAAAGCGAAAAAAAAAGTTTCTGCAAAATCGGTCCTGTGGTGCTGCACGAGAAAATTGCATAAATGTCAATTTTTGATGCATTTTGAGTGCATTGCTACACTATTTTTTAAATTTCTCCAGTTCTGTTGGTCGTAGAACAATAAAAAAAATTGGAAAATACTCGTGAATGAATAGACTATCGAACAGATTCAGTATAAATACTTTATAAATGAATCCTAACCTCAAAAAACCAAAATGTATGAAATTTTGTTTTATTTTACTAAAAATGCAATAAATAACGGGAAAAAGGTCGGATTTTAATAAAAATTGGGGAAAAGATGTACTTTGATGCTATAAATACCTACGTGGTTGAAATTTAAAAAAAAAATTTCGTTTTTTACTGCAACAATTAACAGTTTTCGAAAAAAATTTAAAATTGCCGCCATTTTATGCCAAATCATCGTACGGTAAAATATTTTTTTTTTAATTGTAGGTTTTTTTAAGTACTTTCTTGTGAGAATACGCAATACTTCGTTACTTTATTTAAAATGTGTATTTTAGGAGTTTGAAAAAAATAACAAATTTCAGTTTTCAATTTTTTGCCTTTTGCCAACTATGAAAAAAAAGCAAAAAATTGAAAAATTTAAATTTTTTAGTTTTTTCAAGTCCTAAAATCGGCACTGCATACAATAGGACCTAACTAACTGCTCATGTGACCTACTCATGGACTTTTATGGACCAATTAACCCGAGTAAAAATGAGACTCGCCCATTCTTAGCCTGAAAAGGAACACACAGCGTCAAAACGCCTGTATGACGCCCAAAGCAGGCACGATACGCCTAAGTAAAAATTCTGCTTTTCCAAATGCAGCCCGCTACAGGCACATATCAAAAAATATGCACCGAATAGCCCAAACGAACCACGATACGCTCACATTGTTTTTTAGACTAAAGGGAGCAATATTGGAGCTTTAAGAAATTGTAGAGCACGAAGAAAATAAGCAATTATCTTGGTGACCATTAAGGCTGCCATTAGCATACTCAAAAGACCGGTTCTCGTTCGATTGAGAAGGTCAAGCAGCATTGGACCTGGTTAGTAGTAAGTTGGGGGACGGTTTGGTAAAACGACACTTGCGCTTGGAATAATCGATTACGAATAAATTCAGATCTGTAACAGGAGCATGACTCTATAGCGGAAGCATTTTTAGATTTTCATGCAGGAAAGCAGGCCGGAATCATAGCCGGCGGATAATGTGGTGGGCATGGTGGGTAGCAGTACCCAGCCGGAAAATACCGGGTGGGTAAAATACCCACTCAGAATTAGGGAGTAACTGAGCTGGTGATATGAAGAATGCCTCTGGTTCCGGCCCATATTCGCCGAATCTCACACAATAAAAGAAGACATGCACTGCGTTATCCTGGATACCAGTCACAGCGCTTAGCCATCGTGCTCGCAACCATGGATGTATTTTCTATATCCTCCATTTCCACTCAAGAACTGCGTTAGGTCGTAACTCACTTCCCGACACTCCCTCGTAACCCATCTATCTACTTTTGGGATAAGTCTGAGGGTCCACCGACTCTTAACAGACTCGTTTCACTTACCTTGCCATTACGTTACGAATTTTTCTCTCCTCAAACATATTCTGTATCATAGAGCCGCAGGCCTTCTCTCGGCAGTATCTCAATGGTCATAATTCCAGCTATCACGCACGCTGCATCGTTGGATATGGTACTGTATGGTCAGCACGCGCAAAGGTCGTTTAACCTGGAGACAGATACATGCGTACGTTGCGTTGGTACGTGCGGTGATTGATATAATAGAAGTGCGTGTATTCAAATGCAAACTGACAAAGTTACGTAAACGGCACGCACGCACCGCAAAAGTTGGTCTACTTCTAACTTTTCCGCATTGCCGCATTCGCCATAATCTCAAATAACCAAGCATAAGCACAAACAACAGACGCATGTACTCGTCGCTTAGATTTTCTGGTTTTTGTAAAAGACTAAACGGAACCCAAGCACGCAACTATGTATCTGTCAGCGAAAATTCGCCGCATACACCGCACGCACTGTATGCACGCAAATATCTTTTTTCAACTTTAGTCTGTACCTTAAGGCAGACTGTGAGTGAATAATCTGTTCCCATACCTTGATTCTTACGGATACTTGTTTTGCCAGGTTACTGATCAGCACAGTTACAGTTTTGTGTTCAGCAAACGGCAGACCAGCGCTTTCAGGCCACACTTTAATATCTCAGATAGCTTCGTTTGCGCATTAATCGATCTCATCGAGGCGTAGCCTCAACACATCATTATATATTGTGAGCCAAAGGAGAGGTTCCAAGACACCACATGTTGTTTTGTATACCGTCGTCGTATCTTCCGATTAGTGGCCGCGGTACTTTTGGACCCAATACCCCACAAAAGAAGAAGAAGGAGAAGAAGAACCAGTTCTTGCAGGGTTTATCATGTTTGTCTTTTTGTAACAGATATTAAAAACTTCCCTGATTAGCTGTCTCAGGTAGGACAGCTCTTCGTTCTATTACGGTCGAAAGAATCTCTTACTATATTCCAGTAGACACGACACCTTGTATGCTATATTTATAACACACTCTAGGGTGGTAGCCATGAGTAAAGACGAGTCTTATCATTTATTTTATTTCAACGACTAAATAAATTCACCAAAAACCAATTTATCTTTTCCAAGTGTGAGTGGACAAAATCATTCCAATTCGCATTTTCCACCTGCGTGGAATAAAAAGATTTGTTTAACAAAGTATGAAGTTTTCTCAAAAAAAAAGGAGAAAGAAAAACACAAATCGAATTAAACAAATTCTACAAAAAAAAAATGTATTCAATCCTAAACCCATTGAGAATTTCGTATCGCATAAATTCCGTGAATTCAAGTGAATAAATGGGCTCTGAGCACTTAGAGCTGTGGAAGCACCATACGTTCTCGAATTACACGCTGAATCCTGACAGATGTTCCATAACTCATCCCTAAAGTAGAAACACTCATTTTATCATCCCTGAATTCATTTCATGTAGGATGAATATTGGCTGTACTACAACCAGCAGTCTAAAGTAGCTCCGTCCTCTATGTCAAATTTAATTTAACGAAATCGTCTGCATCACAGCAAAATCTCCTTGGAGTGTGTAAATTATGCAACGCTATCAGTCTTATCGTACGCGCTTACCTGGCACTTAACGTCACTGAAGGATTAGCTGAGCTTTAGACAAATGTAATCCGCTTATCAAGACTTATCGGATAACGTCTCTCTGTTCCTGACTAAGCTGGTATTCGTGCCTGGGAAAACAGAAGTCGGCTTTCAGTTTCTGGTTAAATCAATTCCGTTGGTTGTTGTATATGTAGAACGAAGTGCCCAGGTACAGTATGGCTAGTGGCTAGATTGACCTCTACATACACGTATATAGAAACGAGAATTCGAGGGAAAACGTAAACAAAGTTTTCATCAATGGAGGAATCTAGGGATTTCTAACACCTCCAGACAGGTAAGCATCAGAAGACATAAATATACTCGAAAGTGGCTGGGCAAAACAGAGATGGCTGAGTGAAAAGTAGCCCGCCTGGGAGGTGAATGAGCTCCGGTGGAAAATAGCAGTTTCCTAAATTGTTTATTGGGGCGCTCCGATGAGGGCCAAGGAACGATCTGGCTGAAAGGCATCCTCCACTGTCAGTTTGGAAAAACTTCATTGAAGGTGGATTTTAAGAGGTCGTAAGACTTCAGAAGTGAGCGCTAAAAGATTCCCAGTATGAGGATTTCGGTAATCCACTCAACATTTTTACGAGCTTGTTAACGACTTGAAGCGGGTCAGTAGGAAGGAACACCTGGTGTTGTGTAATGCCTTCCTTTCGTTTCCCATTTAGTACTCAGCTAGTCTCACGTCTTTATGGCTGTTTTTCTTCTTTTTTTTTAAAGAAAAAATTCTTTCCATCAAAGTCCTTAATTCCTCAAAGCACTTTTCCAAAGTACATAAAGCATCTGAAAACACTTGCAAGTCAACAAAATCTTCCAAGGTCCTTCATCGTTTTACAGCACTTTCGATGGAATCCGCGCGGCAGCCGCTGAGAGTGGGCTTTAACAAGCTTTCGCAGGTTCTTAATTAAGTGCTGAAAGTAGCTCTCCCGATTGCACATACTCAAGACTCACAACAGTTCAGAGTCCCTGCAAGGACTCGCGGGTGTGGAAATAGATCTTGAATATCAATCGTCCCCGTTCCTGTTCTACAATATTTTCTGTTTACTCTCGAAAGATGCTCTGGGGGTGTTAGGAGCAGAGCCCCATCGCTCATCCGGAGTGTTTGACATCGCTCATTCGCAGTCAATTACTTGTCCAAACAGCTCGCATCCGGGGCTCAATGTTCATCGTGCTTTGCACGTAGAAACTCCCATTTTTCATTTGTACTTGCCGAAGGGGATGTGGAGGTGATAACTAATGGGAAAAATACTAAATGAAGCATTTTGAACCTCTTAACCTCCATTTGGAGATAATTTTTCGGTGGTGCAGAGTGGTCGTTTTAAAATTAATTTTTTTTCTTAAAAGTGAATCTTCAGGGTTTTTTTGGAGGAAAATTAATTATTGGTGGAGAAATGTATTGCCGGCAGCTTCACGTCCGCGAGATTTCAATTTAAGGCAGAAATTTTTGCTCATGATTTTTAGCAGTGTTCAAATATTTTAACATGACAAATTTGTCAAAGATTTTCGTGTTATCAAAAAAAGATAAAAATTTTGTACAAATTTGGAAATCGCCAGTGTTCGTTTTAGTCTTTAACAAGAGTGTTTAAATTTTTATGTTTTTGGTACATCGAAGCTATTAGTATCGACTCTATGCTAAAGAACTAGATTGAGCCTTTTCTTTTTGGCCATTTAATAAAGTTAGTACTGGACTGCATGGGTCCAATCTAGACGCATACCATCTCTGAGAGGTGTTTTTTAAATTACGGGGCAGCACAGCAAATTTAGACCTAGTGTGCCATACCCAACTAACGAAAGCAAGTTGACCCTCCGGACGAAAGCAAGAAGGTATTTAATTGAACAATACCGAACCTGAGCAGTGCTCTGAAGCTCTCTGATAATTTTCCTGGCCATGGTCTGTAGTAGGTCAAAGCACCCTGCAACAATTGTGGAGGAAAACTACCACGATGAAAGCCTTCATAGCAGCTTGACTGACCGAAAAAATTATAATGTTGTTGGCGACTTTCAAACCTTTCTCAAGGTTGAGCCTAGAGCTGGTCTCAATGACATGAATTTCAGTGTGTGACACCAGCCCCTGCATCACCTTCCATTTTTGATCCATCTTTGAATCAGCAGAGGTTTCTTGCACCCACAGGAAGGATGAGTTTGTCCCACTCAGAGTGATCCAAAATAAACGACTTGAATTTCCTTTGAAATAGTGGTCACTAACCATATGGTCGGTGTTATCATGACCTCTGCAATGGCCGAGTAAAACTTGCCAGAGAATATGATGGCAAAGTCATCTGGATAGCTGATGACATCGAATCCAGAGTCGTGTAATTTGGTCAAAAGTTCGTCGACAACCAGTGATCAGATTAGCGGGGAAAACGCTATACCTACAAGCATGGCATTAACCAACTCAATTGTGTACGGTACTGGTTTCTGAGAGCTAGTACTCGAGAAATATAATCATAGCTACCGTTATAGAAAGCTGTCGATGTCGAGGATGGATTTCTCGATTTTGTTGATTAGGTGGTGTAAAGCAACCTCTGTTGATTTATGCTTTAAGTAGGCGAACTGATAGCTATGTAGAGGAAGGAAGAGCTGCAGTTTGCATTTGATGTGAAGGTCTAGCAGCCTATTCGTCGTTTTCAAAGACAACTACAACGCCTTGTTTCCTTGTTGTGGGATAAAAACCACCATGACTCTCCTCCAGATGGGTAGAATGTATTCCCAATTGAAACTGGCTCTAAAGTAGTTCAGGTTGTAAAAAATCAACTCAAGGCACTTCTGGTGCACGGTCTAGACTAACGGCTGAACCTTCTCTTATTATCCTTGGCTTAACACTCACCGATGATCTCCGGGGATTTCTTTGGATTACATTTGTCTTCGCCTTTAATTCAACTAGTGCATCTCGACCAGGCTTGAAAAAAAAAGTTTTGCTCTGAAACCCATTGGTGATGGGACCATTTGCTCCTCAACTGACTAATTCAGTCACCGAAAGCATTTACCAGGTTTGGCAACATTTAACCTACATACTAGCACATGACTCCAGCGAAATAAATAACCTTCTGCTTCACCGGCTGTGATTTTCAGTATATTCCTGAATCCATACGATAACCAAGAGTTCAAAAGCAGGCTTCATCGCCTCCTTCTCATCGTTTCCTGACTCCTATTAACCTATTCTATTATTCACCTACCGTTCGAGGTAATCTTACTACCAAGGCATTTACACCGTGGTGTGAAAGCCATGAATGACTAGCAGTCAGTATAAAGGGTAGCGTCTAAGCTTAAACTTTTACTTAAAAAACCCTGGACATTTGTCCTTTGTCTAAATTTGCTAACATGTGGTGTGGGCATCAACATGGTAAAAAATAAATTTTTATACTAAATTCAAAGAGTCAGATGTTGGCTTTGTGGCTAATGTTGATGGTTGGGCAGGCCTGCATCATGATGTTTTGCGGTTGAAGTTGTCGATAAGTATCCATCAATTGCAGTGACGGGCAAAAAAAACCCTATCTTTCCCGCGGTTATGCGAGCAGTCGACTTCCAATGTCTTTTTGCTGAAATTCTTGTGGTACTCAATTTCCTTCTTTTTAAACCCTTCCTATTGGTTTCAAAGATTTAAAGGCTCGCTTATCGATCCCATTTGATTCTTCTGCCTACAGTAACGCTGCAAATTACGTTTTGTTGGTACAAGCTCGACATATTCAATGTACTAAAAAATGTACTGTGAGTGTGAATGCTTTGACGGAATGACAATACTGATTCTTAAAGCCTAAACTGATCACTTAAAAATGTTTTCAGTTTAGGTCAATGCAATCAGGTATTCATAACGCCATCTTTGCTCATTTAACCCAACTTCTCAATAGCAATTATTTTTATTATTCAGAAAATCGTCAGAAAATCTTCGACCTTACAAATTGCATCGAATGGCTCGAACTAAATCAACTACCATAGTCCAAATTTGATAGAATATCTGTAAATGGATGTCGACTGTTGCTAGAACTAGGGTTTGTCGGGTTTTAAAAACCGGGTTTTAAAACCGGTTTTTAAAAGAAAATTATGAAATTCGAAACCCGGTTTTTTCAAGAAGAAATAGGGGGTTTTTAATTTTTACATATTTGAATGTAAGCAAAAATATACTCAGCAAGTTGTACGTACCAGCGAAACGTCTGGCAGCTGAAATTAATTGCAATTTATTACACGCTATAAAGACATGGATTGAAGAAAGAATAGAAGAATAATAACACTACTCCTCTTTTTACTAAACTCACTAACCGTTTGGACAAAATCTTATGGTAAATTTCTCCCATTAGCTAAAAAAACTTACATTATTAATTATGGATGTTATATAAATTATGGTACTGCGATGGTAAAACAAGTGACGAAGAAGAAAACAAGGCCATATGTATGATGTGAAATTCTATGGAAGTAGCAATAAATAATTATTTGCAAGGACCTGAAGAAGGAGTTTTCGTTCTTAGAGGCTACAAATAGTAGAACAAAAAATTTAGATTTGCTATTTAATGCTTTGAAGACAATAAAGCCCAGTTCAATAGTAAGCGAGAGAGTATTAACTATGTATTTCTGGCAATTATGTGCCCAAAATAAGGACACGACTAAACAATATTGATGTTCTTTGGTTTTTAAAGTTATATTTTATTTGAAAAAAGAAAGGAATCAAATAATAATTTACCTGAATATAAAAATTTTGCTAAATTCTGTAATTTTTTAAAGATTTTATTTTGTTATATTTTTTTAATTTTAATAATTTTATGAATGTACCGTTTTTGTATTTTGGCATTATTTTGCCTTGCTTTTTCTAAAAACTCGAAACCGGTTTAAACCGGTTTTATGGAACAGCTAAAATTCGAAAACCGGTTTTTTAAAAAGTCGGTTTTTGTATAAACCCTACAGTCATTTTAGACTTAAAAATGGCTTCTGATCTAAGAAATTATATCCTTCATTTTTTTCTTGGAATCGGTTTATTTTTGTGTTTTAAAAGCAATGTTAAAAATCGAGAACAATATCACCAAGGCATAAAAAATTCTTCAAGGTCAAAGGTCACGAAAATGTGTTCTTCTCAAATAGCTCGTAAATTTTGGCTAGATAAACTTTGTTCGTGAGATAAATCTGCATAAAAATGTCTTATACAAAATTTATGTAGAACCAATAGTTTTCGAGAAATACGCCACTAGTCTATAAGAGTGCATCTATTTCTAGTGTATGCTTGTGTCAGCTTTATCAATGAGATCCCGGACGCGGGAAATCTATCTTATTACAAGCCCCTGAAAGTTAAGCCTTCTTTGATGCATATAAAAGGTGGACCATCTACTAGTTCCTTTTTGAAATTGTTATTGAAACTAAACCGTTTAATATTTTCCAATGAAGGTTGTTTTATTGAAGAGAGTACATCTTCCTATTATTTATATAAAAAAATTTCACTCAAATAGCCGCCGCGGCTGGCTAGCCAGTGGCCCATTTTGTTAACCAAATTTTGTTTGTGGCCTTATTTCACGAATAGCTCGACAGGACATTTTTATGCAGGTTTATCTCACGAACAAATTTTACTTAGCCATTTATGTAAACCGATAATTTAAGAGATATTTAAGAAAAACTCATTTTCGTGACCTTTGACCCTCCGTAGCTTGAGTATCCGGTCAGTTGGGAAATTATTTGATTTGTGACCCCAAAATAAAGAAAATCCGCCTGTAAAATCTCCAGTTGGATTTTTTCAGAGGTTTATGTATAAAGTGACTGGGCTAATATGCATACGCCTTGTGCGGAAACTTTGAAGCACATTTTTTCCTAAACTGTTCGTTTTATATAAAAAATGAAAGAAATCTTTTTTTGGGGGAATTTAATTATCTTTCATAATAACTTTAATTGGCCTCCGCGTTATAAAAAGCGCGATATTCGCAAAAAAACTGTATTTTATGAACACTTTGACCTTGAATAATTTTTTACACCTTGGTGATATAGTTCTCGACTTTTAACATTTTTTTTAAAACACCAAAATAAACCGATTCCAAGAAAAAAATATATAGCTTAAAAAAACTAAAAAATACGCTTTTATTTTAAAATGAACTAAAAAGAAAAAAATAATTTTGAAGCTTTTATTGCTCCAGCCAGTGTAGGGAACAACCTACCTTTCGAAATCAGGCAAATAACTAAATTAATGAAGTTATTGGTAAAAATTATAAATATAACTTACTTAAATGTAAAAAATCGTGGGCCTCTTTACCTACATATATTATTATTTTATTAACACTGGAGCTTTTCGTTAGCGGCCAACGCTTTTTTTACATTTAAGTAAGTTATATTTATAATTTTTACCAATAACTTCATTAATTTAGTTATTTGCCTGATTTCGAAAGGTAGGTTGTTCCCTACACTGGCTGGAGCAATAAAAGCTTCAAAATTATTTTTTTCTTTTTAGTTCATTTTAAAATAAAAGCGTATTTTTTAGTTTTTTTAAGCTATATATTTTTATTTTTTACTTTTTAGTCTACCATTTATCTTCCACCATTTTGTTGTGGCCGCCATATTACTTTTGCCGGTCCGATAACTTAGCAAGCACAGCTCAGTTTAAGACAAGAAAGCAATGATAAAGAAGGAAATACGGAATAGAAAAATGCAATAAACTCAAAATCATCGAATTTGCATTTCTGGCTTTTTACTGTAGATATGTGCAATATTTTTCATATCATTTTAAAATAAAAACGAATTTTTTAGTTTTGCTAAATTGTACATTTTTGTTTTTTTACTTTTTGGTCTTCTTCCGTTTTTTGGTAGTCGCCATATTAGGTTTAAAATGACGTCACACGGCTTAATGTATTCTACTCGTCATACTCTTTCATTTGATACCCATATCGAGGGTGTTGTAAAGAAAAAGGTAGTCCGCCATTTTGTGTGGGCCGCCATTTTGAATTTGGAATAACGCCACACAGCTTATAGTGTTCCACTTGTCATATCCTTTCATTTGATACCCATTTTAAGTATGTTAGAAAGAAAAAGTTAATCCGCCATTTTGTAATGGCCGCCATTTTGAATTTGGGATGACGCCATAAGGCTAATTGTATTCTATTTGTCATACCCTTTCATTTGATACCCATGTCGGGGGTCCGGGAGCACAATAGCAAAATTCGGCCGCCATCTTGGAACCGCCATCTTGATTATTTCACAAAATGGTCAGATTGCATTGTCACGCCAGCTTTACATATGGGCAAAATTTGAAGTTGATCGGTTATATGGAAGTGGGTCAAAATCAAGTTGCAAGATTTGTCTACATACATACATACACACATACATACATACATACATACATACATACAGGTGAAGCTAATATAAAGCGTATAAAAAATGAAGGATATATTTTTTTAGATTAAAAAATACTAATTTGACTGGACTATAGCTAGAACAAATAACAGTCCTTGTGCTTAGAACATAGACGATTTAATAAGAGATTTTGTTATGGGAGTTCTCAAAAATAAGTACTACGAACCAACATCAGCAGTGGGTAAACACTTGCCCGGGACACCGAAGACAAGCAGGCACTTGGAGGGGTTACTAGTTACATACATATATATGCAAGACCACTTGGAAACACTGCATATAGTCGGAACCGTTGGTTGTTTAGAAGAACGAGAACAAATTAAATAGGTAATAAAATAGCAAAAAGGTTTTGGTTTCAAGAATTACAATTGGCATGGAATTCTTTTTCTCTTTGCAGCCTCTGCTATGATAAAAAAAATTAGCAGTCGCAATGGTCGTGGTTCATATTGTATAAATCTGTATATTCTATTTGCTTTTGATAGTAGCATTAAAAACTTGTGAGGTCGATGATTGTTTTCGATAAATCGGACATGTTTAAGGCCCATAATATGCGAGGACGAATGCAGCCAGACGTAAGAGCCTTTCTGAAAGTCTATTGAACATTTGGAATGTGCAAGCTGTGCGATCCAGTATGACAGCAAAATAATGTTATGTTTGTATTTGTTCCAATTTTGGCTAATTAATGCTCGCACAAAGTATATAAATTCCGATTACGAGTTATAATAGTGTTCGTGAGAGCTCTCCTTCCCCAGGCCTTTGGGCTTTTACATTGAATTGGGATTTTTCGAAGAAATAAGGACGGAGAAGGGTCGAGAACTCGTTTTTGTAACATTTGCTATTCTTTTAGGGATGAAAGCTAATTTATATTATTCCAATTTATCAGATCTGATAGCTTGCCGTTGCAAACGATATGTACTCTCTCCAATAAATAAAACAACCAAAGGCAAATTAAAGGCCGAGGGCATTTAATGCATGGAACTTCAATTTTTAGAGTGTGCACTGAGACAGACAGTTTTCCCCAGAGCTTTGGAATGTGCAATATAGAGTCTTTTTTTCAATTCAAAATAAAAACATATTTTTTTGTTGACAAGAACTTCTCCCCCTAACGAAATTGTTTTTCTCGGTTCACCACTAAATCCTTATCTATTCTCAAAAACTCTTAAAACTTTCCTTTTTCAAAACAGTTTAAAATAAAAAAAAACATTTCTCCTTTCCCTTTTTAAACGCAACGAATTCTGTTGCTTTTTATTTGTTTATCGAGGAAAACTGAAAACTCCGCACGATTATGGTCTTGTTTTCTCCACTCCCAACTCCAGTCCTTCGCATCCTTCATGTTTACAGCAAATAGTGTTATTCTTCTCAGCTCACGGAAGAATTTATTGCCGCCCTTTCAGGAATTCATCGACCAAAAGGAATTCGTCCACGGAATCATCAAAATCTGCAGAGAAAAAAAACTGCCATCGTCTAGACAGGACGTCGCATGGTTATTTTTAAGACGTTCAACAAAGTACACTTTTCTTATGTATGTACGGTTGGTCGGTGTCTTCCGATTTTCTTTCGCTTCTGCCTTGCAATTTCCTCGACAAATATGCGACCCTGCGTTGGCCCGTTTTAGCTACTTGTTGCTTGATATCTACTTACTTAAAGCTTCATAAGCCGCTGATGCCGGTCCGCTAAGTCAGGGTGACGAACTGATGCGAAATGACGCAGACTGACCTTTGTCATCATCAGCCACCAGCAACTTCCGGCCGCTTCCGGTTTTTGGTTTAATGCTTTGGGGGATTGTGTGGGGATTATTGCTGATGGATGATGATTAGTTGGAGGCTCTGTTTGGTGGTGACATACGTTAAGGATAATTTATTGGGGATATAAAAGTGAATGAACTGAACAAATAAGAAATTCAAGGATTTTTATGGCATCAACAGCGGCGAATATAATAAAAATGGAAATTTCCCTTCCGCAGCACCCTGTGCTGTAATGAGAGAAGTGCTACTCCAGCGCTTACAATTATGAAATCGACAAACTTTTCTTATTAATATTCAAGGCAGAAATGAACACTTATTCTTTGTTTGAATTAGAATTGTTTTCTGGAACTTTTTGGTTTGTCGCGCAATTACTCAAATCAACGGATGAATAATATTGGAATAATTTAAAGCGGCCATAGTGTGAATGAGATTCAAAATCTTCGGGTATTGAATACTGAATTAAAATAAATTTTGGTAAGCAGATTTGGTCAAATCGAAACGCTAAAATAGAGAATACGATCCTGCTGAAAATGAAACTAGCTCCATGTATGTAGAAAGCATTCTTTAATGGGAAAGTGTGTATTTATTATGAAAACCCATCTAAGCAAATTTGACTGAAAATTTTTGCAATGCCCTAAAAAATCATTTCGCAAACATTATTGTCCAATTATTTCTGCAATTGAAGGTATTATGAACAATTTGCATACGCACGTGGTGTTTCGGAGACCACAGAAATTTTGGGCAGACGAAACGATTGTGTCTATCATTTTGGAGTGGAGAATCCTCTTCGTTCATGATAATAAAACCAAAAAATTTTTATGAAAGATTCGAAATTTGGAAAATTTCTTTAGTTTGCTGGCCGTGCATTTGGCAGAAGTAATATATTCTGAAACACCCAAAAAATAGTTCTTCCGAGTGTCAGTTGTAACTTCAAAAATTGGAAATTCTTAACTATATCCAAAATAAAATGTCACCTTGTTTTCAATAAAATTTGCAACACTCCATCATCCGTGGTAGTGATCAGAGTAGAACTGATGGTAATGAACGATGAATGAACCCCAATATCGGACGCTCCTTCAACTTTCATGTCAAATAGCAACGTTGAAACTATTCGCGACACGTTCTTTCGCTAATAGAAGCCTCACACTCACCATAAGTTTCTACAATATTCGACGCTCCTCACCCGCAGTATTTTCGAATTGAAGACTTAACGAAAAACTTCTCGTAAATTAAACATATTTGCCAGAAAGTTCGACTTTTTTACGCTCAACAAAATATATGACGACGATAAAAATTCACAAATGTAATGATAAGGAGTTGTTGACAGATGCCTAGCATATCATTTGACGTTTCTGACCTGATATTTATATCTAGCATTTTACTGCCGACGCCATCTATTGGAAAATGGTGGCACTGGCACATGAGGCAGTTCATGTTCAACAGATCAAAAGAATTGAAAGCCTTGAGTGTAAACGGAGACCTCGTAAAAAACTTGTATCGTTCAACAATACGTAAAAAAACAAAATCATCTCGGCAAATCCAAACAAAATTAGGGCACCTGAAAGGTAAACAATGGCTTCCTTCTAAGATGGCTGCTGTAACTGCAAATGGTAGCTTTCCTTTGCTTTTATCCTCCAGGACTTTTAGGTGAAACGGCAAATGTAACAAAAAAAGTTGTTAATTAAGACGATGACACTGCTCTCGTGCTTATCTTGCTGGAATATTATAAGCTTTTTCAGTGATTGGACGACTAGATCATCAAAATTACCAGAATTGCGATAAAAAGCCTTCAGCATACCCAGCATATCTTTTTCACAAGCCTGCGCAGCGTTCTTCCCTTTGGTAATATTGCAAAATATATCATAATTTTGAAGGGAAACTTCTTTGCTCTCGTTCCGGGGATTTTGAAGTGATTCGAGCAAGTACGAGTGAATTCAGAAAACAGAAACGAAAACAAGGACAGTTGTACGAAACGGAAGTTGCCTTCTCACTCATATCCAACTGTCACAATTCAGAATCGGCAAGAAAAACATGGACTGCCTTATGAAACGGAAGTTGCCTTCTCACTCATTTACAAAATAATGAGAAAAAACAAAAATCTTGAAACAAATTAAATATGTACAACAAAAAAACAAAAACACAATGAATGCACAAGTATACATACTAAATATTTAGTTTCCACTGTATTTCCTTAAACATTTTGGATTTAAACAACCAAGCTGATGAATATCACCGCCAAAAGAGCAGCAAACAACAAAACACAAACAAATTTCACAATTCAATGAATGCACAACTAAACTAACAATTTAGTTTTCACTCTATCTCGTTTAACATTTTGGTTTTTAATAACTTAAACTGATGAATTTCGCGAAGATCACCAAGTAAGTGACAGCGACAGCCATGATAGCAATTAAGTGATGCCATATAAACAAATTCTACCAAACCAGCAGGAAAATATTTACAATTTATTTAAATTCGTACATAGATGGCGCAGGCATCGGAAAAGTAAAAATGAGTAGTCGGTTATTTAAAAAATTAAGATTGTTTATTAAAGAGTAAAAATGAGTAGTCGGTTATTTAAAAAATTGAGATTGTTTATTAAAGATAAAGTTTTTGTAAAAGCAGCGAAATGTTTTTGATTTTATACACTGTACTGCATTACTTTCAAAATATTCATTATACTATGATTTATCAATTGAGTTAAAATATTATGGTTCTTACTTCCTATTCCCTGCTTCATCCATATTTTAGATTATAACACAATACACGAGCAAATGAAGAAAAAAATACAATAATAAAGATCATATAGACATAAATATGTACGCGAAGTTTCACTTCTGCTTTGTGTTCTTTAATACACAATTTTTTTTTTCATTATTTTTATCCATTTTCAACCATAAAAAACTTCCACCACATTAAAATTAACACTCGCTACGGTCAGTGGTTCGTGACTTATTTGAAATTTACTCCATCTGTCGGGAAAACTCCATGAGCTTTTTTTCCCGACCTAATATTTTAAAGCTTGGCGTTTACCAAGGTGTGTTGGAACGAAACATTCTAACAAACTGCCCTCAGCATTTTTAAACAAATATTGAAATAAGTTAAAATTTTTCGGCATCATTTTTTTACAAACTAAAGGATACCGAACTTCTTAACAGGCGTTGGTCGGTTATCTCCTTTTTTTGAGTCAAGCGTATTCGAAAATATTACATGACAAAACGAACCTTAAAAACATTCCATTCCCTTTTTACTATGTTGAGAATGTTTCATGGTTTGGATTAGACTGCACTTGTTAAACTCTTACAAAATTACAAGTACATACATATTTTGAAAAAAAACCTCTCTGCTTCATTCTGCAGTTAATGCCTTTGCGCTGCAAGTAGAGACGTCCTCCATTTAATATAACACAGAGGACTCTCTCGCCAACGTCATTCGTCCTGATTGCCTTTTAAAAATGCATTGCATCTGTCATGTCCACACCTTCAACATCGTCCCGCATATGAGTTATAGGAATGTGCCCTAAAATCTGCCTTTAATAGTTGAGCATTTGGTGCACATTGTAGAGCCACCGAATCCCTGAAATCATTTTGAAACAATTCAAGCGAGCCAACAACCAAAGCCTACACGTGGCTTGAACTACAAGTATGTAACAGTGCGTTCCACGTCAAATTAGGCTGCCCTATAGCAGATAATATTAGACAATAAATAAGGGATTTTCATTGCGGCAATCAATTTAATCGACCAAACAAATACCGTACACGCTCCTCGAGGCCACGCGGAGTGCAGATGCTCAACTTCAGTTGTCTGCCCAAAAATTAAAGCACACCAAAAAAATGCCGAATTTCTCTGCTATCACTTTTTTGCTGCTACCCTGACGGGACGGCAATATGCTCTGTACAGTGGGGAGTCTGATAAAGGGAAGCCCTTCGCCAGGGGAAAATGCACGCACCATCGATTATGGCAACAATCACTTGTTCCATTCACCCTTGGCCCTTGAAATTATCCAATAACCCTGCGCCCCTAATCATCCACAAAGCGAGTGCCACGACACGTGCATTACTGACGGATTTCATCCTCGTCTCTTGTGTTGGGGCAGGATCCTTCGCGTCCTTTTCATTATATCCTAGAAAAGAAATGCAATTTCTAGCGTAAATACGGACACGTCCCAACATGAAATCCATGCTGTCCTCGGCCGGTATTAAGGGCCTGGAATAAAAGGCCGAAAAGGTCTCTTCGATATATTCAACAAAAGCCAGCCTCAGAATCAAATCATCCTCGGAACATCTGTCCCGGTCTTCGGTTTTGAGCTCTTCCTGTCTGTAGTCCTGCAAGTTGCCCCGGAATACTGCGACACACTCCAGCAGTTGAGGATCCTTGCGATTTTTTGCCGGCACCTTTCCACAAGGTTCAATGCAGCCAGCAAAGAGTGCCGGCACGTATGGTGCAACTCGACACCGGAACAAGTAAAGCGCAGGATCGGAAGGTTAATGGACGGAATTATGAAATGCATTTTTTGTCCTGCGGCATCCCGGCATGTGTTAACAGGGGTTTTATTGCTGTTTTATAGTGACCTCGATACTGTTCGAGGCAGAGGTGCACGGCGAATATATTTGGTTACAGTTTTCGGATCCATGGGGTAAAAATGAGTTTCGTGAGTTGGAGTCATGCGGGCGAAATGGTTTGATATGAAGTAAGTGAGTTTAGATAGGGTGTGGATTGGATAATGGGTGCTTAAAGGGATTAATTTTTGGGATCAATACTTTCAAAAAGGCTACTGTATTTAAGGTTTCATTTTCAGTCTAATGGAATGGCATACTGCAAGGGACGTTCAAAAAAATTTACTTGAAGATCAATACATGAAGTTAGTTTAACATTGCAAAGTACAAATGGCCCTCATCAAAAAGTTGAAGGAGTTATGATTAAATTTAAAAAAAAGTGAACAATTAGGTGCTAAAGATATTGGACTACATTTTTTCCCAGCTCAAAGTTGGTTATTTTGTTAAGCGATGGATGATATGCATCGATGTATCGCAAACATTCGATGTATAGACACGATGCATCAAATTGAACCGATGTTTTATTAATGCTTCGATATATTCGTTTTTTGTCCGATGCATCAAATGGGAATATGCTTTGACTTCGTTCAGTATTCATATACGCTAGTCGAAAATTCGACTGAATCTCAACTCAACGTTTCAATGTATACGTGGTAACTGCTAGGCTATTCCTACTCCGCGCGCTTCCCTTGCCCGAAAAAAGCTCATGTTCTCGGAACCATGGTCCCTCGCACATAGGTACCCTAAACTTAGTGGGTGAGGGCACATTAGTATGCACTGAGTTGCAAAACTATATCTAAAACTAGTTGGGATGTGGCTTTTGACCCTTTCGGTCCACAAGATTAACTTCCCAGTATTCGTTCAAACAAAAAAACGACTCGAACGATTTTTATGAAAATCTTTTCAGATCATACTTCCTTTAACACGCTTTGAACGGCATCTTAACGAAGTCGGTATCTTTTTTGGTTCGCGCGAAATCGTGCCGGTACAAAAATCACTTAAGTCGTTCAAATAAAAAAACGGCTCGACCGATTTTTATGAAAATCTTTTCAATTCATATGTCCTTTAATACGCTTCGAACGGCACCTTAACGAACTCGATATCTTTTTTGGTTCGCGCGAAATCGTGCTCGTACAAAAATCACTTAAGTCGTTCAAACAAAAAAACGGCTCGACCGATTCTTATGAAAATCTTTTCAATTCATATGTCCTTTAATACGCTTCGAACGGCACCTTAACGAAGTCGATATCTTTTTTGGTTCGCGCGAAATCGTGCTGGTACAAAAATCACTTAAGTCGTTCAAACAAAAAAACGGCTCGACCAATTTTTATGAAAATCTTTTCAGATCATATTTCCTTGAACACGCTTCGAACGGCACCTGAACGAAGTCGATATCTTTTTCGGTTCGCGCGAAATCGTGCAGGAAAAAATGACCACATACGTACGCGCGCACACACACACACACAAACACATATTTCTTCTCAAATTTTTGCTTAAAATGCTATTGGGACCTTTAACCGTGTAAATACATTGAAAATTTCGAATCCGATTTTCGGACCGATTACAATAACTTCCTACTGGGAAGTTAATAAAAGCAATAGGAACTTGGTTTAAACACACTGTAAAAAATTTCTGTGGTTATTTTACAAAAAAAAATAGTGGAAGTTTTATTCACAAGCAGTTTTGTAAATTTGCAATATATATTATTAGGGATATTCCTAATCTACTTTACGCATTTTTACCAACTATGTTGTAAATATACATTATTTGTGAGATGTAAAAATACAATCAGTGTTGGAGCTTTCACTTCATAGTTTTGACAATTTCCAAACTTTTGTATTTTAACTTTTTACCAGAGAGAGGAACAAGGAAATCGTATAGTTGAAGATTCCCGCCCTGTGCCAATGTGCTTGGCCCTGCTTGAGATATTTTAAAGCGCCATATTTTATTCCTAGTTTACCCACTCTCTATACATAAAAAAATAGCATTTTCTCACCATGCCTTGTTAAGCATATACGTGAGACAACATCCTATCAAAATTTCTTGGTTGTTACAATAACTGCCCAGACCCTGATGAAAGTCAAAGGTCTGGCCTTAACTTAAAAACAATTAGGTTTATATGCTTTGTATTCTATTTTTGCCTGTGAATTATATATATATTACTGAAAATTTATGTTCCAAAATTACGCTTCTTACTGTAAAATTACAGTACAAAGTATTAAGATTTTTTTAGTACATAATATTGATAAATATACTAAGAAATAATGTAATTTTCCTACATAAACCATTTACAAAAATACACAACATTGTGTAAAATATACGTCACATTCATGTAATCAACATTTACGTAATGCAGTATTGAGATTCTCAATTTCTTTATGTGAAGTTACAAAATTTATAGTAAAATTACAATAATTGTGTAGGAAATTAGTATTTCATATCATGATTTGTAAGTTTTTTACTGTACATTTACTGCACTGTGAATTTACATATTTTTTTTACAGTGTAGTCAATAGAACACATTCTTTCCAGTTGTCCTATCTATGCATATATATGTATGTGTTGAAACTACAAGTTTATTTGCATTTATAAAGTTTATTAACATTTGTGAAATAAAACAGTAATAACTTAAAAAGATACAATAATATTAAGTATATTTAATTGATATTCTGGGAGAAATAAATTCCTTTAAAAAGGATGAAAAACATACTTCAGCCTGTTTCCAGTTTGTTGTAATTTAAACAATTTCACTTCACTCATCTGTCGCGATTTCACAATTCGTCAAAATTCAACGTAAAGCGAATTATGGGAACAGCGAAATTTCATTTTCGAAAATGCATTTCACTTTTGAAAACGCAAAGTGAATTTCAGAAACATCAAAATAAAATTTACGAAATGAATTCCGGAAATTCTAGCGAAAAGCGAATTTTGATGCATGGACGAAATTCTTAATGTACTTTTATGAAAGAATTAAATAAAACTTGATATAACAAATTATATAAAAAATCTATAATTCATAACAATCAGACACAGTGAACTTTTTTCTAGAAACATTCACAGAATGATAAATGTCAGGATCCAATCCTTGTGATTACATAACAAAACTCAAAGGTAGAAAATATTTAATCCAGTTTTCAGCTTCATGTCTCATTGACTGACAGGACACGTTGGGAAAATTGTCTGGGAATGACTTCAATGACGTATGAAAATGGTGCATGTGTAGTAAGCCACCAACCCAACATATTTTTATAATAATTCTGAATTTTTATTTAAATGCTGGGGGTGACAAGCTTTTCAGATCAGTTCTTTAACAATGATGTCATCCACCCACAATATCTTCGGTGAAGTAAAATAATAAAGATGCTAGGGATTCTTGCAAAGAAGTATATATGTATGATAAAGGAAAGGGGCTATCTGTACCATGGTAAGAAGGGAGGATGGTACTATAGCTAGTAGTATCGATCATCGATGGCATACTTGAGGTGTGGGAGAAGCACTTTAAAGACTTCCTCGAGGATAGCGTTACCCTAATACAGGAAGAAACAGACAGCCAAAGACCAGATGGACATATATGGACGAATAGTAGGATACCAGATACGATTTAGAAACAATAGATCGACAATAGACCAGATATTTAAAATGAGACAAACACTTGAAAAATCTTGGAAAGAAAGCAAAGATATTTTCATTTTCATTTTGTAGACTACAGAAACGCTTGTAAAAGGGGACTTGTTGAGCAGTATGAGAGAAATGGGTTTCCTGAAAAAGCTGATTGAATTGTGTAAACTGACAACAGAAGAGTAGAACAAAACTGAGAATACGAGGTTGCAGTTCAATAAACTTTGCTCAATAATCAGGTCCGCGTTAAGAAGATGTGATCTCACCAATACTTTTTAGGGCCGTTTTCACCATCTCCGGTTAAACTGTCAGTAAACTTGCAGTTTCTAAACTTATAGTTAACTAGCTGGGACCCGGTGCGCCTATGCTGCACCCATAAGCCAATAGTAGTAATCAGGTGATATGAATTTTAATATACAGTAGGATAATTTGAAAAAGGCAATTTTTTGGTATTTTTGATTCCAAATAACAAAATGTGAAACTATTAGGGATCTGACATTTTGATCGAGACAATAAAAACTATCCCCTGACTTGGCATTTATCGATCAGATTTGATTTTGCTATGCCGGGGGAGTAGACGCCATTTTAATTTAAAAGTGTAGGTATATTTTAGTTTTTTTAAACTATATTTTATTTTCTACATTTTAGACTATTATATGTCTTCTGCCATTTTGTGGTGACCGCCATATTAGATTTAAAATGACGTCACGCAGCTTACTGTACTATACTCGTCATACACTTTCATTTGATACCCATACCGAGGGAGGGCCCCGGGCGTTGTAAAGAAAAATGTAAACTGTAATTTTGTGTTGGCCGCCATTTTGCATTTGGAATGACGCCGCACAGCTAATAGTATTCTACTTGTCATACCTTTTCATTTGATACCCATACCGGATGGCTTGCATAGAAAAAGGTAATCCGCCATTTTGTGTAAGCGGCCATTTTGAATTTGGAATGACGCCACACAGCTAATAATATTCTATTTGTCATACCCTTTCATTTGATACCCATGCCGGGGGTCGGGGAACACAATTGCAAAATTCGGCCGCCATATTGGAACCGTCATCTTTGCGAAAGTAATGGACATTACCAATCGCTTTCTCGTACCGAGAAACCTCTATGTATACATTTTCACCTTCGTAGAACGTATATTATTATGCTTTTTAAAGCTCTCTAAGACAGCGCCCCCTAGGAGTGATTTTTGAAAGTAGGCACCGATACTAAAACCACCCCCTGGATGTAAGTAATATATGGTTAAATTTTTGTGGCGATCGGTTGAATGGTTTTGGAGTTATTAGGGAACATACATACATACACACATACATCGAATTTTATATATATAGATTTAACTGTGAGCGTAAAGTGCCAGTAAAAAAAATCGTTTTCGCCAACTTGAAGTTAAAGTTAAAATGTACTAGTTTTTTGATAGTTACAGAACATCAAATGTCAGAAGTGTGAATTTTTATTAAAAGAAAACTTCGAACACTTATATATTATTGATCCTCGTCACTTGAATCGTCGAATTTGCACATAGTTTCTATTAATCTTTTGAGCATGACTAAAAATTAAATTCATATTTTCCATATTAAAACCAAAGTGCAAAAATGTCAATCCCAGTGTCAAACTTTCAGTTAAATTAATTAACCAGAAGAAATTCTTTCGGTTAAATTGACTACCAGTTAAATGAAAATTAACTGACAGATTGACTCTAACCAGAGATTGTGTAACGCATTTTTGACTAACTGCAGGTTAAAGTTTCAGTTAACGTTTAACCGCAGATGGTGAAAACGGCCCTAAGTCAATTTAGGTCGGTGCCATATAAACACTCATGTTCGTACGTCATATCTGGTTCAGGCTTAAGGCACTAGCCTTACAGGCGTTTACTTAAGCCTGGCGTCATCAGCATGACCCGTAAAAATTGGATCCCTCGAAGGTGCTCACCAGAGCCTCCATATCAGTGTAAGGCATTATTTAACTGGGTGCGCCCGATGCCCAGAGGAGACCGTTAAACGGCAGAGCACAACCTACCCCCTGCCATGCAGCTCTTGACACGATAACTTTTCATCTCGGCTTGGTAGGTCCGATCACATTATTTTCAGGACGGCTTCCAGTGGCCACAATGAGAAGGTTATGAACGCACTTCCTGCTCTTGCCTTAGTTTCTGTGGATGATTCCAGTTTTGAGCATGTGGAAGATCCACTGACTAAAACCATTGTGGGTCCCAAATTCTGCCAGGGCCATCTGGACAGCCTTGGTGCTGACGTTCTTGATAGCGTCTTCTATGTCCAGGAACTCTTCCAAGGTAAACTGTATTTTGGGGAGTATTCTATGGTACACACTACTTCGTGCTGTGGGTGTCGAGCGATTTTTCCTTGCAATATGCATGCAAGGAGGATGATATAGGACCTCTGTTATAGAATTTCGCAGGTTTAGGTCTAGCAGAAATTCTAGGGTCTTGAGGACAAAGGTTTACAAGCTTTTCGGCCTATTATCGTTTGTGGTTTCATGCCCACGTCGACCTGCTTTCGGAACGAAGATAATTTTGACAAACCGTGGAGCACTTATTTATAAGGGAGGCAGTTGGTAAGGATTTGGCAAGTTTTCTTAGACAGGTGTCTGGGAACACTTCTTCTCAACCCGGGAACTGGGTATTCAGAAGAAGCTCCAAGAATTTTCCGGAGGATTCTGTTCATATACCAGCTCTGATATAAGATGGTTGGAAAGGTTGCGTTGAGAGAATGTTGGCAATATTCCCTTCATGTGCGTATCTTTGCGGTCCTAAATGATTTCTTGTTCAGTCTTTGTATGGTTTCCACTATTTGTCTTTATAGCAGATATTGAAAACCTGCCTGATCAGCTAGCTGCGTAAAGGTCAGACAACTCTACCTTCCACCATGGTGGAAATGTTTTTTTTCTATATTTGATGGGACACGACACTCTCTATGCGGTATTTAGGGAACGCTCTTGAGCTTTTATCAAGTTCGCAGTTGATTTGACTTTTTCCCAGGGTGCGTGTGAGAGTCTCCCCTTTGTAATTTCTCTGAAATTTTCTCAATTCGTAGTTTTTTGGTTCCTGTAAGGCTCTGGCTTGCCTCCTCCAGGTTTAAGACAAAGGAGATATAATTATGGTCTGAGTACGATCTTTTGTCTAAGACGCTTGTGGCTCACCATACAGAATTTGCTATTTAGAGTTAGGGTAACATCGATAACTCATTAAATTGTCCGTGCAGGCAGGGTTGGCTTTTCGTCTGCCAGGTAAGCTGAGGCGACGAACAGTTTCTCCCTCTGCTCACCTCTACCTTCGTCTGAGCTGTAGTTAGGATATGTAAGCATAAATGTGTTTCTTGAATAGGACACAGGATCTTGGTACCGATGTTTTTTCTGTTGTCAAAAATGTTGCCTTGCCTTGACCTGATCTAGGATTCTTGCACAAGAACTATGCCGGAGGCTTCCTCATAAAGAAAGCCGTCAAATTGTCAGAAATACAGCGATTGTGCCTAGGATTGATTTTCAGGCTCTTCGACATTTTGTATTCCAACTGCTGTTGAATCCTCTACTGCAGTGTTGGGGGATGCTTTGTTTGCCGTTGTTTTCGCCAAGTCTCTGGTGTATCCGTGTCTGCGACAGTTAGTGCGCGTGTCTTACAAGAACTGTAGTGCCATTCAAGAAGAAGAAAAAGTGAATTATTTCTTCGCTAAACAATCTTCAATACCAAAATTCACAGAATATAATATCAATAACCATTATCTTTTTCCATCGGCATTAATGTCACGCACCATAAGCGACAAGAGCTCACAAAACCCCAAGATAGCATCAGAGTAACTTAATAATCTCTTAACTGGAACATTAGTTCCGTCATCTGCCACCTTTATCACCTTTTCTTGATCTCATCTAACATTTCATCAGTTGGAAGGGGAGACTGCAGTGCCCTAGGTAGACATTATATACACGCACACACCTTGCTACCCAACTACAGTAGTCTGTCGTCCAAGAGGCGACAAAAAATCAGGACAATCCGGGGACAAACCCCGTATTATGCCCGCCGTGCCTCGTGTGTATATCGAATGCGGACGTAGACGGCGAATATGAAACCTAATCCCTAGATATGAATAACAAACAAAAGAAGACTCGCTCGTGCCGTAAGCGGTGTGCAGCCAGGACGTGCAGGGCTCTCCAAGAGGGATTGGATATCCGGCATGTGCAAAAATCCGTCCAAAACGCCGCAGAGCAAAAAAACATATGACAAAAATTACGGCAAGTAGAAAAAATCGCGAATTATAAGACGAAAGGCCGGGGGCAATCTCAACTAGTCCGCCCCGCCCGCCCGGGGCTCGTAACCACTGCCTTGGGTTGTTTCTTAAGAGAGAGAAATTACAGGGTAGACTGCTGCTGATTACCGGCTGCTCCTAAGTGGATGAAACTCAAGACAAATGTTCGCCTCGGAGCAAGCAGCAAACCCGGCAAAAGAAAGCAGATTATACGCCGTGTCGTCGCAGCGGAGGTGTAGTCTTTAATGGATTGAAAAGCAGTCAAACCCGAAATCTGCATAACAAAACAACTCCCCAGACGGTGGGGGTTTCATCCGAGAGCAAGCCATAAGTCCTTCCTCCACCAGGAAAATTCCGCAAAAATCCCCAAAGTTACGATCTTGAATCTCCTCTTTCAGGTGTCGCCCCTCGGCGGGATTTTAGTGCTCGTAAAAAATACTATGCAACCCCGGTGCTGTCCGGTACTACTGTGGAAATTAGCATGAAAATGGACGGGGATTATTTTCCAGAAGCTCGCTGCGTGGGGCGGATAACATGACATATCAATTGTGGGGCTTCTGGGCCCCGTCATCCGGAATGCGAGACCGGGTGTAAGTTACCGACACTGCGGCTTTCGGAGCGGGGCGGGAGCAGTTAATCAACCCTTTTGAAATGAGCCCCACGGTCCCGTGTTACACAATCCCGCAGGCAGAAGCTACCTGCACAGCCCTCCACCTGCCAGCGCAATTTCTCCTTCACTAGTCTATTTGTAGAGATTTCATTTATTAGATTGTCATTAAGGGGGTGAAGTATCCGTTACACGTTTTGCATTAAGTTCATTCTCGCTGGGGTGTTTTTAACGACAACAGGAAACCGTGGGAAATTACAAAGTTTAGAAAATCGATTTATATGCTGCCGAGGTGGGAGGAAGGGCCGGGGTGGGGTGTGTATAATGGTGGAATTTTCGTGAAGAATTTAATTTAAAATTTCGTCGACGGCGAAACCGAAAATTGTTAACTTTTATGAAAGAAATTTTTAATTAATTCCCATTAGAATTAGGAAGATGCCGTAGCTAAAATCTCCCATAAGAATTTCCTTTTATGAGAGATCCTTTACGTCTTAATTGGCAATTATCTTAAATTTTAAGGAGGTTTACTGATTTTTGCCACTCATACCGACACCGTACTTAAAGGTGGAAAATCAGTTACCGAATCCGTTTCATAAAATCACAAAAGAATTAATTACATTTTTTGTTGTTGTTATTTATTAAAAGGAGTCGCGCTTAGAACTTTTCTCATAGAGCTTGACAGATAATCGTTCAAAATAAATAATCTAACTTAATTCGGTTGTAGAAAACACGTTCTCTGGTGATTATAAATTCTACATGCATCGTCCCGAATACATAAAGCAATCTGCAGCCATAGTCCTGTTGTGATCTTGATAAGGACAAACACTTAACTTCTTATAAGGATTCATGTGGGAGCTTTCAAACCCCCATAATATTTTGTAAGTGTTACAGATTGGGGAGTTTTCAACTAAAGACAAAATATTTCGTTTGTGAAATGAATCTGAGTGTTCAAAATGGTATTTGCTAAAGCATTAAAATTCCACAACTTCTATATTATAGATCAAGGCTAGTGCCACCCCAAACAAGTGATATATATATATAGTGATTATAAGCAATCCATGTTATTTAATACTTGCTGTTTTATTGGTAATGATGAAATGATATAGTGATGTGGTGGTGCTTTAATGATCATCACTTTTGTTTGCTCGAGCGATTTGCATGACGACGCAGTGATTTTATAACATGTCTTGCTGTTTGCATTTAAAATTGCTACTTAGTGGATAGAAGTTATAATTTTGAAAAATTAGTGATATATGTTATTATGGCAATAAAAGAAAGCGTGAACAAAAAGGAACTGCACTTGGGAGAGAAGATCAATCAAAAAGAGATAAATTGGGGAAAGTGTGGAAGGAATTTTCGGAAGATGTTAAGAAAGGAGGTAAGTTTCTATATGTATAAATAAACAAATTTGAAAATTTTTAAAATCGTTGAGCGGAGGAACGATTAGCTTGCGGATTGACATTTCAACAAAGAAAACTGTCGATATTGGCCACCAAAAGTAGAAAACCCGCGATTGAACTATCAACAAGCCCTGCACAGCTCAAAAGGGATCGTTTAGGCCGCTCTATCCACGAATGGTATCTATAATCAGACTGTTTTTCTTTGAAAATTTTCGTGGTGAAAATGTCACCGTTGATGGTGATTGGTGCATGATAAGCAAAAGCGACAAAACCCTTATAAATTTATTATTACAAACTTTTAACACAGTAGACGCATTTTACCAAGGTTGATGATACACGTGTCAATGCATTGAACAATTCGAACTTTCAATTGCCAGTTTATAGGCCCGGGGATTGTATGTTTAATCCCGCAAACTTCTCTCCGATCTCCTCTCTTGGCCCATCAACACTTTAGCAATACATTGACTCCTGTATTATGGGGCTTATTTGTGTTAAACTGGAGACAGATACAAGCGTACATGCGGTGCGTTCAGTGGTTCCGCAGTGCGCCTCTTTTTTACTGACTGATAATTGCGTACTTCCGTTCCGTCTCGTCTTTTGTAAATACTTAAAACTCTAAGCGACGAGTTCATGTGTTTGTCGTATGTCTTTGGGCATTTGAGGCAATAGCTGCGTTCCTTTTCTACTTTTCAGTACGTGTGAATAAAACAGAAAAGTATCACAAAATTTGTACATTTGAGTTAAACCTAACCTTAAATTTTTGACGTTACTTCATTTGTATACAAATAAAAAGTTATAAAAAAAAGAATTTACAACATTAATGGAAATTATTGCTGTAAGTTTTTAAATTAAAACGAAAAATTTGTAATAGTGTCAACCGACAACTCCGCAATCGCAGTCGAACGAGAGCAGGACTGTCAACCAACAAGCTAACATGACATGCATGACAAGCTGACATGCTTATATAATTAATAAATAAATACGTTTAATCGCATAGTTGAGATTTACTTATTTATGGTCTTATGACAATAGTTTTATATAATCATATGACTGAAATTTTATTTATAGATATTTTTATATGAGATTAACTTATTGGATTCTTATTGGAAGACTCTCATTAATTCACATAATTCACAATAGACTACAAACGTGTTTTTCCCTCTAATCGATTTAAATTTCCTAACTAGAAATTCTACTCGTATGTTAGAGAAAGAGTAGTTGCGAGTACTCACGAGTAAAAAATTATAAAAATGAGCAGAAAAGGAACGCAACTAATGTCGAATGCGGCAATGCGGAATAATTTCAAAGTAGGACTTTTGCGTTGCGTGCGTTCCGTTCACGCAACTGTCAGGTCAAGTCACCAAGTCACCATAGTGTAATATCGGATTCATATTCAAATCGGTTTGATGTGATGGACGAATAGTGCAGTTTACCTCAAGGGGATTGAGGATGGGTGTGGCGGGTATTCCTACGCGGTCTATTTTGCTCTCTCTCGAACACTTCGGGTAGCTGTAGTGTACCGATATCCGTAAAATTCGAACTTTTGCATGGGAGGTACTCTTCGAATCACTGTTAAAGAGCTCAGATCGTCCGATTTTTGGTTTTTTTCGGAAAAAATACGATTCTCAAAGTTTTAGATCGATCGGAAGTGATTTACGGGTACATGACACACAATTTCAAAAAAAATCGTACAACAACATGTGTAACAAAACGTGTAACAAAAAGAAATAGCAATTTGATTTTAGTGCCGATTCGAATGTAGAATGCAGTGACATCATCGGAAATATTATCAACAAATGGTGGACGTACAAAGCATTAAGCACTCAAGCTCCCATTGAATTTGAACCAGATAGAAACAACTACATGTAACATCAGCAAAAACTCTGGTATTGCCACAGTCCTTAAAACGTGCAAAATTATAATTTGAGATGAATGCACCATGGCCCATGAAAAATCGCTCGAAGCGCTTGACAGGACTTTGCGAGTTTTCCGAGGAAAAAACCAACCAATGGGAGGCGCTCTGATACTACTTGCAGGGGATTTTCACTAAACTTTGCCTGTTATACCTCGATCTTAAAGCATGCTTGAAAACATCATATCTATGGAACAGTGTTGAAAAAACCACCTCACAACGAATATGCGTGTCTATTTGCTACAAGATGCCTCTGCTCAAACATTTTCAAAACAACTTTTTGGACATTGGAAATGGCGAAATTCCAATCGATATCAGAACAAAAGAGATTTCGTTTCCGCAAAACTTTTGTCAAATGCAGCCCAATATTCAAACCGTTGTGGACAAGGTGTTCCCGAATTTAACAACGAACTACAAAAATCCAGATTGGCTGTGCGAACATGCAATCTTAGCGTCCAAGAATGACGATGTCAACAAACTTAATAAACAAGTTCAAATGAAACTGCTCGGAAAAACTGTCAATTACAAATCGATTATCACAGTAATGTACGAAGAACAAGCAGTCAAATATCCAATTGAATTTCTTAATTCTTTGGAACCACCAGGCATGTCACCACACATATTGACATTGAAGTTGGATCACCTGTGATGCTAATTCGAAATTTGAACGCGCCAAAGCTGTGCAGCGGAACAAGACTTATCATCAAAAAATTAACACCGAATTTAATCGAAGCAAGAATCATCAACGGTAAGGCAAATTCGGGGAAGACGTCCTAATTCCAGGTATACCGATGATTTCCAACGATATACCTTTCGAGTTTAAACAGCTTCACTTCCCTTTGCGCCTTGCCTTCGCGATCGCCATCAACAAAGCGCTAAGTTAATCGTTGACTATTGCTGGATTGAATTTAGAAAATTCCTGTTTCTCACACCGCTCATTGTATGTTGCATGTTCGCGAGTGGCTACACCAACAAATATTTAGTATGTGAAGGAGCCACCTTGTTTGGTATGAGCTAAACATGAGTAAGTTTGCAAGAGTCTGAATATACTTTGGTGAAGTATGACAGGGGAAAACAGTATGCGCAGATGCTTAGTCAACGGTAATACCCCGCCTTCACCGGCCGAACTGCACAAGTTCGAGCAAATTGGTGAATTAAACTTTAAATTAACCTCAGATTGCATACAATTTCTACATATTCAACTGAGAATAAAACAGACCTCAGTTCGAGCACCTGGAATCGAACTGAAGTTAAACGTAAAAGCTCGCACAAAAGAGAGTAATAAACTGGAATAACGGAATGCCATTCCCGTGAGCTTTTGCATTTCCTAACTTCTGGCGAAAAAGCAACAACAATTTCAAGCACGAACTGATGAACATGAACTGGACTTTAGCCGGTGAAGCCACTTTTGTGGATTGAAATGAACATTGTTGAGGTCGGTGAAGCCGGGGCAATGCTATGCATAAGACATGTTTCTTAAAGACGTTAGGAGGACTATTATCAGACCTAATGGATTTTTTGGCACCTATACACCACTGTTAGTCCTGCCGAAAACTTCGTCTATTGTGTGGGCGGCATACTCAGGAACGGGTGAAGGCATAGTAGTGACAGGTAAAGAAAGATCTATCCGCTGAATTCTAAAAGCGAACCAATATGGATAAAAAAGTATTTTGCGATTATATGAAGTTCTCAGAAGGCATTCCTGAACTCATTCCTAGTCAAATTTTGTTAGCACTCTAAACAAAAATCGTTATTCTCATCGTGCTGCACGTACAACGCCTTATTTTCACAGCAAAAAAAGTTCCAACGTGTAAACTAGAGACCACGATTACGATTCTGGGTTGATAACACTAGAGACGTTCAATTTGCTTGTCTCACCACTTTCTGAGAGTAGTCGACATCAGTAAGCACGTTGCCGTAGAGTTTAAAGAAATCACTTGACAATTTCCAATGTTCTCTCTTTTCAATTTTACAATATTACTTCCACGTTTGAGTCAATCAGTTCAATGTCAAGTGCGTTGGTTCAATACGGTATGCATGTGACTAAAATCTTTTTTTGTAATCAATTTTATTTGATTTAATATATTTATTACCATGTGCCGTTAAAAAAACATTAAAAAACTTATATAAAACTTAGGAATCCCCATTTTTGTAACTTGTTTTAAAACTCCCACCTAAAAGCATGGTATTTTCTGTGAACACCCTAAGAAACGCTGGTGTTATATGTGTATTCAAAAAGGTTTTTTTCTTCTAAAACTCCCAAGAAACAGCAAATCTGGCTCCAGCTCCACTTCCGATCAGAAAGTGAATCAAATAAACCCTAAAATAATAATACCAACCAAAAATATGCCAATTATATTATCATTCACATTAATATTGACCTCCATACCTGAAGACGAAGAAACTGTCTGAAAAAGAATAAAAGAAATATTAAACATTGCCCAATCGTCACGTTTATACCTTAAGAAAATGGGAGGAGCAAGGTGTTAATTTCCTAATTTGGTTACTGCTACGGGCATCTCGTCCCACTCCTAAACTTGTTAAGAAAGTTTGTTTCAGTAAATCAGTGGCTATTTACCTCCCTCCACTTTCTTAAAACGTCCAGGTAGAAAAGCAGGTAACTCGCAGCGAATACGAGAACAAGAGAGAATTGTGCACCTGAGGAGAGGGAGTAGTAAGATGGTGATGAATGGTGTTGTATGTCCCAAGTGGTGTTCTCTTGTGTCCCAAAGACCGGTTGTGAAGTAGGTGGAAGTTTTGAGATAAGTATATAAGATTTTTCTCTTTAAGAGGGAACCCACGTGGTTTTGAAGAGAGTGTTTTGGTGGTTGTTTTTGTTTTTTTTTGGTTATGAAGAAAGGAAAGAGTTTTGCACCTGGTGAGTAAGTATTTTAAGAGATATTTGTAGACGTTTTTGGATAGTGTGGTCTTTCTCGTCTGCGTTTTGATCTCTTGTTTCGGGAGAGCTGGCTGACGGTCCCTCTGCAATCCTGCATTGCCGTTGCCTTCCGCTCTGTTGTTGTACCGCTGCCAAAGGCGAGCACAAGGGGACCCCAGCAGACAGCTACAGCTGGTGCCGCTTGCCGAGTCGTCTTTGGGCTCTGCCATGGGTGCTAACTGCTAGCCGAGGCTGAATTGAGGCGCATTCGTCACCAGGGGCCACCAGCGGCATTCTATAAAATTCTTTCGACGTCCGATGATGGCATTCAGTTGCGAACGGTGCGTTGTCGAGGAAGGAAGGTTGGTCGTGCTCTAATATATTATTTGTGACCAGTACTCTCGATCGTCTCTGTGTGTTTCATTTAAAATAAAAAAAAATACGGAAATAAAATATAGCATTCCTCAGTCGTGTGTAAAAAAGGATATTCTCGATTAATAAAAAAGTCCTTGAAGTTCATGTGTGTTATACTTGTGCTGTAGAGAGAAATATATTTATACCTAGGTGTTTTGAAAAGGTATCTCCAAAACTCGTGCTCGTGTGCTCCATCAGTTCTGTGTGCCAGCGCTAAAGGCCGCTAGTGTTTCTGTGCTTATTCAATTTGGTTTTTGATCTCTAGATGTGATTTCATTGATGAAAATAAACGCAAACAGTGACACAATCGCAATGGATTACGACTATTAACGGATTTCCATCCATAGCAGAACAAGAACCGACCAAGCCAAAAAAAGAAATAAATACAGATAGTTGCTTCTTCCGTCATTGGGGATCTCGTACAATTTGCATAAAACAAGTGGAGGAATCCAGCGGAGTCTCAGAATCCGGGGAGTCGCTCGGTGTTCAACTTTAAAAGGTGGGTATCACGGTTATCCGTTAACCGTTTTTCTCCTCATGTGTTGTAGGCGTTCTTGTAGCGTAGTTTTTGGATCTTGTTGCTAATTTCATCATCCCCGAGAATTGCGAGAGGAATTCCTGGGCGATGATGATATGCACTTTTCTGTCATCGTATAATATTGCGTTATCAAACCTGACCACCGGTGAATACCTGTCCGTCCAGCATGGATGAGTAATCTTTGCCGGTTTCGTCATTTGGCGAAAGTCTCTCTTCTTATCTATTACCCAAAGCAGAGAGCTCCGTCGTGCCAAGATTGTCTAGTGTCGCGCTAACGTCTTGGTCTGATTAGAAATGATAATGGAATTCAGCTCTAAGATTGAGGCGATTTTTTTTGCCCTGATCGGGGAGACTATGACTACGACGACGACGACTAGCAGCGCTTCATTATGGAAAGTTGTGCAATCGGGTGTGAAGTGGTTCTTGAATGTTGATTCCAAAGCAAATTTTAATGTTAATTAAGTTAATCTTTTTTTTTCTATCCCATTTCCCATTTAAAAAAAAAATAAGGCAAAAACATGTCGAAGGTGGTGCACAACAACAAAAAAGTTGAGAACAAGTTGTTATGAATTTTATTTTATTTTTTTTGTGCATAGTTTTTTCGTTGTTGGATTTAACTATTGAAAAGTGAATCAACAAATTCCTGAGTGATAAAGGTATGTGCACTTACCTTGCGCTTTTATTGCTAATTCATTGCAATAATATCAAGGTGAGGGCGGACGGTCTTAGATATTATATTTATTGTCTTGAAGTTGCTTGTTTGTAATTGAACCACAAGAATGAGGTTGATTTCCAGTCCAATGTTTTACACTATGTTTTCACTTATTTTGTAGGCATTTGAATAAATTAATTAATTGAATTCGGGCGGTGTGTCGATTGTAAACATATCCATTGAGAGGTTTTTTGGGGAATTTATTTAAGTGGGTTATGTTTATGCGATAATTTTTGGTTTTGCCTCGCCCTCGTATTTGGTCAGTGTTTATTTACCACACAGCGATTTGTACATACAATAATAAAGTATGGTTTTGGAGGATAGTTTAGAAATTTTCGATAATAAAATTTATTATTTTGCAAAATTTTGTTAAATGATGCGTTCGTGTTATAAATTCACACTTTTCATTTCTGTGTGATTTTGTTTCTCTAGACTTAGTTTTTGCTAGCTCAATATATCTTTTAGATGGTTGTCAATTTATTTTTTAAAAATACTTTCTGTTTTTATCAGAGCTCAACAAACTTTCAAATTTCTACTAACTTTTGTGGCTAATCGTGAGAAGCTAGTCAAAAAATTTTCACTATTAACTTTATGAGTGCGATGATTTTGAGAAGTTTGGCCGTTTAAGTTGGTCTAATGTAAGTCTAGTTTGGTTAGTGTATTGTAAGTTTGGTTTAGTCATGTTACGACTAATGTAGCTAAAACTATAAAGAATGTCCTTTAAGTGGTCTAGAGTTTTAACAGAGTTAGTCCATGAAGACTTGCATTACACTCTATCTGTTTTGTTGTTGGCGGATTAAAACTAGAGGTTAACCTATGTCTAAATTTCGAAAGATGAAAGACATTAGTCGAGGATTTGTTATAGAACCATATAACATTTTCAAAATTGCTAAACAAGCATTTCAGTAACTTGGATTTCTCAAAAAAAAACAAATACTTTATTTCGGTCAATGAAAACTAATGTAATCGGACAATTGCTCCTTCATTGACTCATTGATTCCCCGTGGTTATGGTCCACATGATACAAACTTTTGTTCAAACTTCTTTAGAATTTAGTTTACTTTCTAAGCACCAACATTTCTTTGCACTGCTGAGTATGCGCAAACAAAACTCTATAGAAGTTTGAACAAAAGTTTGTATTGTGTGGATCCACCATTAGAATGCAACTCTAATAAAATTCCAACCATATCGCATTTCTCTTATCGATAGAGCAATGTTATTTCTTCAACATCAGGATAGACTGATTAGTTAATCCCCATCACTTACAATAGTCATACATTTCTTGTATGTACAAGATTTGTCTGATCGTAGAATGACTCATATAGGGTGTCCAAATTTGGTATAACGTTAAGAAATATAAGGATATGTATTGTGAAATAAAAAAACAATGATGAGTTTTTTTCACCAGCTTTTGTAATTGAGATTAAAATTTTTGAATGATTTTGATGGAATGAATTTTGGCATAGTTTTATCAAGTTTTGAGGAATTATCTTTATTTTTCAAATGTTAGACGCAAATTTTCAAAAAGAAATTGGTTGCCTGCTTATTGAGATTGATGACCATTATAGATACTAAAGAAATTGAAACGACCTTTGCAAAGACATTCCTTCAATTAAATCAATATTTACATCACTATTTAGATTCTTTAGTTTGACAATCTTGTTTTTTTCTAGTGTACCTACTGAAAATATAAGAAACAATCTTCAGTCCAAGACATTTTTTGGCTTTTTGTGATAGTCTAGGGCCTACACCTAGCCCTACAATGCGACTCCAGGCCCAATTAGCGCTTTGGCCGTTTCTTTTGCAGTTAAGTGATCGAGTTACTGGAAAATTCTTTTGATAAGATGTTACAAATATGGTTATAAGGTCTCTAAATTTGCCGTTACCTTTTATTGGGAAAATTCACGTCTTAACAATTTCTGGATCGCTCTTGAAGCGTTTAATACCGAAGTTTCTGGAATACTGTTCCAGTACTGATATTTCTTTGACATCAGGCCAACAGTAGATATTTTAATCATTTCTAGTTTCTGATTTACTTACTTTCAATGCTAATTATTGGATTTCCATTGGTTTCTACATACATATGTAAGTGGTTTAGAAGCACCAATCAATTCCGAGCTGCATCACTTCAAATTTTATCAATCATCATTGTTTATAAGAATGGAAGAAAAATGTACAATTTCAATCTTAGAACGCTCATTAAAAAGCTTGCAACGCCCTCCTTCCCATGCACGTCCGCAGAGAGGAGCACTCCTTTTAATGCTCCTTTAGAAGCGTTTTTGAAGCAGTAGAAAAAAGGTTTTTAATAAAGAATTGTGAATAATCTCCGGTCTCGAAAAGCATTTATTTTTGTTCACCTTTTGCAATTGTCTTTCCGTCCTTCGAGAGTGTCGTTTCACCAAGCGGTCCCCCAACCCAGTATTAGCAACGTCCAAGGCTGCTTGAGCTCCGTAATCAAACGAGAACTAGTCTATTGAGTATGCTACTGGCACCCTTTATGGCCACCAAAATAATTGTCCGTTTTCTTCGGCCTATACAATTTCTTAAAGCTCCAATTTTGACCCATTAGGAGCATATCGACAGCGCTCAGAATTTTCTCCCATTAGTAGCGCTCCGAATTTATCCCGCTGGCAGCGGATCTTATTCAGTTCTATCGCGACAGAACGGCGACTTCACTTATCGTATAAGAAGCAATTTCCTCGTTATAATTAAAGACGATGGCAGAAGGGAGAATACAATATAATTTTTGTGAAAAGTAAGTAAGTAAGAATTGAATAAAAACAAGGTTAGGCAAGTTGAAAAGCGACAACCATGTCTCTGAGGAGTTCGAACCTTAGCCCTTTAGTTAGTCTCCTTAATAGCTACTCTTTAGAAATGAACCAGTGAAAATTTCCCTAGTTCATCCAGTAAACAATAATTTAACTGGAAAATCAGTTAATTCGGGTCTGTTTACTGATTGAACCAATGAAAAGTTCTCTCTAAAAATGAATTACTTAGTAACAATTTCACTGGTTCAACCAGTATGAATTATAATTTCACTGGTTCAACCAATCAAAAAATATACATATGTTAATCATATTCTAGGCAATTATGTTCAAGACTTTAAAGGGATCCATTTAGCATACTCAATAAACCAGCTCTCGTTTGATTATGGGGGTCAAGCAGCATTTCAGTACTTAGATGGGGGCCCGCTTGGGAAAATGACACTTGCATTAGAAAAAAGCTGTTTGCGCTCTTTTACGGAAACTTTACTCGTTCAACCAGTGAAATTTCACTGTTTTCCCATTGGTTAAATAAGCAATGGTTCAACCAGTGAATTTTCACTGGAAACCAGTAAATAGTTACTGATTCGTTTTTAGAAAGTAGACCAGGACAGACAGGCAGAAAATTCTGGAAACTCTGTTAAAGTGTAAGAACTTATATCACATGCGCTTCCATGAATAGATTTATGAAAATATCTTAACGCGGATTCATGGCTTTAAGCATTAAGATCTTTGCTCTTGTCTTCAAGGCAACACAAGAGCATAAAAAAGTAACATTAATTATATAAAAATCACAACTGTAATAACTTCTTTAATACTCGCTTATCTAAAATACTTCCTTCACGAAAAAATTACCTTCATATTTCACAAATTAATTACAAAACAAGGAAAAACTAACAATGACGTTCAACCTTGAACCTAGGCGCGGCATTAAATCAATTTCAAAAAAATAATACAAAAAAAATCAAAGAAACAGCAAACAACACTAAACACTTAAGTTCCTAATGGATTTTTACCCTACATTTCACCTTAATTTATTATTCGTAAATTGTAGTTACAATAAAACTGTTTCGTTGCCCTTTTATTGGATTAATTGAAGTCCGCTTGTGATATTCCCCATTATAGCTGCCAAAGAAAAAATAAATAAAATGTGAAATAAATGCTGTATTATTAAGTATAAGCTTTTCCCCATTTTCTGATAAATTACACAAAAGTTTTTTTTTCACAAAAGACCAGAGTCCGTTCGTGTATTGTTCCAAATGATGTATTACACTAATCTAGCCGATAATATGCTTTTCCTTAATGGATTTCAACATAAATTTTCTTATTTTTTCATATAAATTCAAATGATTTTTTTCGGCCTTTTTCATAAAAAAAAATGTGCAAGATATATTTTTCGAATTCGAGACTCGATTCAGTAATAACCTTGCGAGTTTACATAGGCTTGAAAATATTGTTGGGTGTGGCTTAAAAATTTTTTGATCATAAAAACAATATGAAAAATGGCATTAAAATATTTCGTCCTTCATATATAATTTTCAGCACATGACAGTTGACTGATTTTGCAGCAATCATCACTAGGTCATCATAATTCCTATTGTTCTTGTAACTACACTGTGCTTTTTGCTGTAAACATTTTTATACTACATTTTAACGCCCTTCGGCAATAAAGAATGTAAAGAATGACTAAAAAGATAATGACCAGTAATAACACTAGATTTATGACCAAAGCTACAAAAATATTTTTCACAGCAACTTTTCACCAATCTCCAACAGTCAACAAGGAGCACACCAAAAAAAATACAGACCGGCAACAAATGTGTAAATATTTGCCCTCTAAAGCTGACGTCTCCAGCCGGTTTCCCCGTAAATCCCCAAAAATGTAATAAAATATATTAACTATGTTTTTGTACTTATCCCAGTTTGCTCCAAAAATGTATGTATCTCACCCCGCCCTCCTCTCTATATTTTGTTGTGCTGCTGGCGGTATGTGTGCGTTTGGTAATGTCCTGAATACACCACACCAAAAACAACAACAACAACACAATTGCAAAAACACCCAAAAATTCCTGTTTTTCTGTGTCATCATCGTATTAGAAAACGCAGGATCTCCAGCACTACCAGGCTTCTTGTCAGTCAAGAGAAATTGGGACAACGTTCGCTGTGAAATGGGGTGCAGACAGTCTGGAGTCCTTAGAGTCCTGCCTTAGCCCTGTTGTGTGTGTAGTCAAAATTGATTTTTTTCGTCCTGTGCGAATATGTATTTTTTCCTTTCTTTTTAGTTTGTTCACTTCTCTGCGCGATTTTCCTTCTTCCAGGAAATATACAGCTTTTGGCAAACATTTTGAAAATGTGCAGAGAGAAATTTTTTTGAGGATTTTCGTAAATTATGGTTGGAAATTCTTGTTTTAGAAAATTGCTCTGCGTTATGAAAAATGTTTATGGCTTAAAGTAATATTTTCCTAGGCATAAGAAGATATTATCGAATCATTGGTGTGAAATTCAGATTGAGAAGACGGCCCTGTTAGCTCTTCAAAAATGTTGTTGAAGGCTGCAATTTATCAGATATTAAATGATAAAACTAGATGAAGTTGAACCACAATTTGAGATTGAACGACTCTTGCTAGTTGTAATCTTTGCCTCGGAATACTGTTGGTTAAACTCATATAGAGGAACGAAAATCCACCGCCCCCCCCCCCCCCCTCACCTTGATTGAGAGTATAGCATTGTCTGCTCAATAAATAATACATATGATGAACTTATCTCTTTTATGCATAGTTTATATGCTCATGACATACAATTAAATCCAGAATGGAACCCAAGCTGAAATATAGCAATTGGTAATACCAAGCTCGGTTTAGAAGAAATCGGTTGACAATGGGCCAACATCGACAAGGATCAACTTTTTGTCGATTTCAAGCAGCAGACGGCTTATCATGCAAAAGGAAAAATGTATGCGGAAATGTTAAACTTAATCATCCATTTATAATAGTGAAATTAAAGAAGTTAGAACAAAAGAAGATCGGAAGGATTCGTTCTTAGTTAGGTGAGGCTAAAAGCAGGGCGATTGACAACCCAACCCACATTTAATAATCCGAAAAATAACATTGATGTAAATGCAACTCTGTTAGACAAATCGAAACAATTGGAACGATATGCCCATGACATACATTTTCTTGACAGATCACTGTTTTACTTTAGAGATATATTCAATGAATTAGATGATAGGTCTTATGGGGTGCCTAGACTCTCAATAATATTGTGCAATATTTTGATTTGCGCAATATTATTGACGGTCTATGGGTGATATTGAAAGGTTGTCTGGGGCAAAGAAGGAAACCGTCAATATTTTGGTCAATATTATTGCACAATATTATTGATAGTTTAAGGGCCACTTTAGTACTACAAATAAAAGAAAACAAAACGAAGATCCTAATGTAATCAAGGGCGGTAAGCAGAATGAAAACTGTCTATAGAAATACTTTTCACGGTTGCCAGCGCTAAAGTTTAGAGGAAAACTAAAATTAATAAAATCGAAAAAACGATCATAAGCGATCGTAAGCGAAAATATACAAAACGATCACTAATCATGTATGGATCTGAAGCATGGACAGTAGTCTTAAAATCCTGCAGATAAGTTGGACATATTTTACAGGAAAATTCTTCGAAGAATACACGGCACAGGCTAGATTAGGAATGGAGTGCTCCCAGTACGATCGAAGACCCAATTAGCGCGCAGCTCGTGTACTTAAGGTTTGGGGGCAAAGCTATTTACCATAAAAAACTGCTGATAAGATGCCGAGCAGAAAGGGGTTTAGAAGAAGAAATTGATAGAAACTAAGGCTCGAATTAGTATGTAGAGCCATCTAGGGAAAAATTTGAACATATTTGCAATATGCCAAGATCGCTTCTTTTTTAAATAAAAATTTTATTGAAAGTCCGTATTAACCAGTAGGTGAATAGTAGTAACATAAGTTGTTGCTTATTTTGCGGCTTATTTCACTAATAGCTACATGAACAGTGAATCTCCGGTCGCCAGACTTTTGTAGATCATTGTCCTAGGTCTCTCTTCTCTCTTCAAATAACCTTAAAGGAAGAGTTCCTATGGCGTTTAATCGAAAGATCGTCGTTTGCCAATTTACATCGCCTCTTCGAAAAATTTCATGGTTTGAAAACTTGTCTTGCAGTAAATTCATTGTAAAGAGTCGCTGTTTGGTATTTATCGTGATCTTGTTGAAACCAAATGTTATCAAATCAATATCGTCCAGTTTGCTCCACAAAAAAAAATCATGGCGCGTTTTAGGTAGTGTTCTCCATTAACGACCACAATCCTTCCTTCTTCAATTTGAACGAAACAAGACATATGACTTCGTCTGACTTAAATGCGTACAAATACATAATGGGGATGCACTGACTTTTCTTGAATAACATGGATTTTCTGAGCTGCTAAAATTCGACAATTATGCTTATTTACATTGCCACCGAGATGAATTGATGAATGAATACTGCTTTTTCTGATCCCCATTTGTTGGATCGATCAGTTGTTCAATACTTTCTCGAGCTGGAGTCATATTCTCAGAGGAACCAGCTGTTGTCTGGGCCTTCCGCTTCTTTTACAATTACAACCTGAAAGAGTCTTAACAAATCTAAGATGAAACGGCTTTTTCAGCAATTTTTTGACGTAGTTTTCGACATGCTTTCATAAAATAAACATGGGTGATACTAGTTCTCCAAACTAGTTCAGTAACTTCCGGATGTAAAACTGCCAATTTTCTTACTAGCAACTATTATTCTACCCAATCACCCTGTATACATTCGAAAAACCTTAAAAATCAAAATTTTGTCCAAAAAAATTTATATTTGTCATTTTATGATTCTGACAAAATAAAAAATTACAAATCGACAAAAAATGCAATAGACGTCACCATAGTATGTCAAATTTTAACAATCAAAAAGTACAATAAATTTTTTCGGCGTTAAAATCACGTTCATTTTATTATTATTATTTTATTTGTGGAGGCAATGAATTCTTAAAAATAATTTCGTTCTTAGTTTAAATAATCTAAATTACAACTTTTAAGTAATTTTTGTAAAAAAAAAAACTGTTCTTATTAAAAATATTACAAAATTTTATAATAAAGAAAAAAGTGCTAAAGATGCTTTCTGGTAATTTTAAGATTTTTGAAGGATAAGCACCAGACTTAGTAGGGTAAGATGCATATTAATATATTTACTAATTTTGATTAGATTTGATATGTTTAAAAATTTGTATTAAGTATAGCGAGCGACAGAAGATAAAGTAAACTTGTTTGAATCGCTAACAATGCACTTCCAAAATCTCTGTATGGAAATAATTTGTGGATTCATGGTCTTTGAAATAGCCCAAGGTTGTTTTTGATTTTAGACCACTGGTTTTAAACCTTTCACTTCTATCCACAAAACTAGTGTCTCTAAACTAAAATTCAGCTTCAATGATTCCATGTTAAGAAGTATCTTAAAAGTAGCTCCAAGGAGTATGTGTTTGTAGGCATTGACTCTTATTGGTTCAAGTTCAATTCAATAGTGACAATACTTACTTGGAAGATTTGTTGACATCTTTCGCTAAAGAACACTATGTTTAATCATAAGCAAATATGAAAAGTAGTTTGACCATGCTTTTTGAATTTGGCTATATTTTTGTTTCGTGAACTTGCTCACCGTTCCAGTCTATAATAATATGAAAAAAACGTAAGTCCATAAAATCAAATTTCGAGAAAATTGAAATTTTGCGTTTGAAGTCTTGTTGTGTTTCCCCTGTATGCGAATTCTTTTCAATTAATTTATATGGGCTGGGTTTGATATTCATCAAAATTGAATATACCAGCTGAAAGCTTCTGTATTTCTTCAATAGATAGCAGCACTAACTCGATTTCGAAAAAAATGGACTTACGTTGTTTTTTCCCTGTACCCTTCATATGTTTTATAGTGGTCCCACCTGTTGGGTAGGGCAAGATTTTAAAATGATTTTGTAAGAGGTGCCTCTTTTTTCTTTTGAGCCAGTACAATGTCATACTTCAAATGAGGCGAGGTGCTATTGTAATGCCAAAATAACAAAAACAAGCAAATTAAAAGAAAAAATAAAATAAATACCAATGAAGAGCTTTTTTACGATTTTAATTCTAATATGCATTAAATTGCCTTAGAATAATTAAGAAATCTATGCTTCGACAATGTATATTTATATTTAGCAATTCCACCTCGCCTAATTTCAAGTTAGAAATTTTGCTACCGCAAAAGAAGTAAGAAATGCCTCTCCAGTACAAAATTTCACTCCCTCGAAAAATGTAAGAATTGTCTTTTCAGTTCGTATTTACAATCTCACCACGGCTCAATTTAATAAATTGGGTATTTTACTGCCGCAAAAATAGTAAGAAAATGTCTCTCCACTACGTAATTTACAATCACACCTCGCTTCATTTATCTCGACACACGCTCATATACCAGTAGGACATTATTTTTGAACCGAGACATTTAAAAAAATTGAGGCCTCAGTACAATTTACCATCGTGTAAGGGACAAATGTACTGCCTCAGAATTGGTACGAATTTGTGCGAATTCTGATGAAATTGTATCGATTCCATCAGAATTCGTACAAATTCGTACAAATTCTGATCCAGTGTGCGAGCAGTATTAAACTCTCACTCCACATGGAAACAGCGATTTTGATATTCCCTTCGTTTATGGCGCGGGCTCTAATCCAAGGGGCCATTCGTGAGATTAAAACTGACACATAAAACAAATTAAAGTATAATTTGATTTTGTAGGTCCAAAATTTTGGTTTCGTATTCGACACGAAAGACCAAATCGGAATGATTAGGAACCAAACCAGTCAACCTAATTTATGATGGAAAAATATTAGTAAGGGAGCTGGCACTCGAAAAAATCATGTCGTCCCAACCTTCTGCCGTTTGGTATATAAGCTTTTCAAGTAATTTCAAGCATTTTTTATAATATGACATTTTTGCGGGAAGTGGACCCATCTCGAGTTAGGGGGTTTGGGGGTAAAAAAAGGGGTTAAAATTGAAAAATATTTCTGCCCCTGCGTATGAAGGTTCTTTTAGGGCTAGATAATCGGTTAATACTAGTGCCAGACATTTTTGACCATTTGCACCCTCCCCAAGCCACCCCTAGCTGAAGTTGCCATTTCACCACCTATACCCCAGCAAGTGGTCAAAAATTTCTGCCATTTGTATTAAACAGTTATTTAGCCCTAAAAGAACCTAAATACGCAGCGGCAGCAATTTTTTTCAATTTTAACCCCTTTTTTACCCCCCTAACTCGAGATGGGTCCACTTCCCGCAAAAATGTCATATTATAAAAAATGATTGAAATTACTTGAAAAGCTTATATACCAAATGGCAGAAGGTTGGGACGACACGATTTTTTCGAGTGCCAGCTCCCCTACTATATAGCTTAAATGTGTGTAGAGCAATAGTTTCTTAGTTTGATGCCGTCTTTCCGTTTTTCGGTGCTGTTGTGCTGTAATCGGTCCTTGTAACGCTAATTTCATAAAAAAATTTAATTACATATTTACTGTTGTTTCGCTAATTTACAATGTATATCTAGTAGCATTTCCTATCTGATGTACAGCAATGAGAAAAAACTCGTTCATCAGCTTTAATAACACCAATCAACGCTATTATAACCTCAATAAACTAATAATAAAAAAATAAACTTTAATTTTTTTCTGCATCACTTCACAATATACCCTCCATACCCTCTACTGTACATCTCATAACCGATTCATATCGAACATCAACAACAAAAACATGATCATCATCAACATCAAAAAAAAATAAGGTAATAATCATGGTCAAGTAAAATAGACCGATAACAAGATCAATAATCGATTGTTGTATCCCAGGCATAAATTAAATTGACATTGGGCCAGCGAATATTGATCGCGATTCGATTAACCTTCTGATCTTGCTAAGTAGGAAGTTATCAACGATATATACAACAACGAGATGTTTCTCACCATTAAATATATCGATGGATATCGGCAATCAGCAATGTGTGCCAGTGCCATATCTTACATATGGTTCATAAGATGATGTATACTACATGTACTTCATTCCGCGATAACGATATTGTATCGTAGGCATAAATATGATGAAGAATGGAGCCAGGGTAATTAGGGCCAAGTGTAGTAGAGATCATAACAAAATCATCTCCGTAAAACTTTACTGATCACTGAGCATGCAGTAATAATAACAACGCGAAAAAGATATGAGCAACAGTTACCTAACGTTACCATTTCTTTTTTTTTTTTTTTAAAATAACAACGAAAAAAATAATCTCTTTTTAAAAAATAGATACCGCGAGACTTGGAAAATGTGTTTTCCTTAGTTATTTTTTTTTTCTTACGTATAGTTTTCACCTGGTGATTACTTTGTAACAATAGCTAAGGAATGGGCTAGGGGCTTGCGCATGCGGTTAGGTGTTATTCTGTTTTTTTTTGGTTATGAAAATGTTTCGCTTGAAATCTGCACGTTTGGCAATCTCTACCCAGTAAAAATCTGGTGAAGCTCCTATCTTAATTTGCACTGTGCATCACCAAAAAACACACCAGTGTATATAATTCCTCTCATTGTTTCACCATTGTCTTTCTGGCCAATGAATCCCAACTGAAGCGCGGTACTTAAAAACATACATTCAAGCCCCGATCTCTCAATGCTGTGCTGTGGTGGTCTTCCGCTCTGGTTTTGTAATTTCTTTAAAAGATTTCTTTTCCACACTACAGCCAGCATCTTTCGCCATCTTTTCTTGTCCCATGTGGAATCGGTAATTGATCACAATCCCAGAATCAAATCTCATTAAGTAATTAAAATCCGGTCTGTGTTTCATTAAATTGTTGCACTTTTCATTTACAATTTCCTTGGGAGATTTCATGCTCGATGCTTTTTTGTATAAATAATAAAAAAAAATACTCGTGGTTTGTTGGCTTAACTGTGAAAAACAATCATCAATGCACATTATCTGGAAACATAATCCCCAATGTTTGTTTATTGAAACTTTTTAAAACTGACGAAACTTTTTTAATGACTTCTGATCATTTTCGGACGTTCAAAATTTTGTTTTCTTTTTTTTCTTCGTTTTATTTTCTTTAATCAAAAGATCGAAAACTTATTGGTCCAGAACAAATGGGAAACGGATCTGAAGGAGAGAAAGAGAGTCCGAAATTACGACGACGGACGGTGATCAAATTGATCTCCAAAAGGGAAAAGTTTTTGAGTAAAGTGAACGAAAAAAAAAACAAGAAAAAAAAATAATGCAAATAAGTCCGAAAAAAAAACATACTACAGAAAAATAATGGTGAATTTCGAAGAAGAATAGACTCTCGACGGCGGAATTGGTGGAAATAATGGCGAAAGCGATGAGAAAGTGGAAAATGATTATCTCGTGGACTGATCTTGTTTGTCAGAGCTTGTATGTTAGTTGTTACCTGGCTATGCTATAGTTCGTCGTACATTATGATTAATCCACATTCGGTATAGTATGCAAATTTTCGCACGCATTCTTTTTCTTCTTGATTTGATTTGATACACTCTCTATGAAATTATAAATGAGACTATGATGAGATATGATGAAGATTATTTTTTCTTCTTTCATTTAAATTTTATTCAAAAAAAAAATTTTAAATTATGAGAAAATTATTGTCTTAGTTTGATTTGAATATTGAAAAGCGTGACTTATTGCTGGAACTGTGTTAAGAGCGGTTTAAATGAGTGTTCAGAGATTTATTATGACTTACATTGGAAAATTATTAAGCAAATTAGAGAGGTTAATGAATAAAGATTAGCGCATGAATATAACGATCTAATTTTATAAACCCTCTAGAATCTTCACAGAAGAACGTTCAGGAAAATACAGGAAGAAGTGAAAGTGATGCAACAATATCGCACTAAGTATAAAAACCACTTAAAATTCGAGCGAAACGAGTTGCATCTTCAATTTATTTGTATCGATAGACCATGTCTTTTTCTCAATCGGATCACATGTTTTGAGCCTTACCGGAAATCTAGTAGAAAGAAAGGAATCTCAAAATCGCTATTTCCATGCGCAGTCCCCATTGTGTATGATAAAAGCGAGCATCGTTACTCTGTTGGTATAAAAACTGTCATTTCTCCATATACTTACGCGATCATTTCCTTTCTTTTGTGGTGCGGGCTTTAACTGGTTGTCGACCAAACTACACGGATTTGTCTTCGATGACATCGGCTATGCAGATAATCCTGCCATCATTGTCTCAGGGAAGTTTGACTTGGGTCATCAGAAAGCACTCCGAGAAGTTCTAATATCATATATCACGAAAGGCCTATCAATCAATTCAACTGAAACCGTTCTGGTCCCTTTTTCCAAACATTACAAAATGGACCTAGTTCCTATTTGTAACCAGGGTACGATAGTTGAGTTCTCAGACTCGGTCAAATATCTGGGAGTATTGCTGGACAAGAGACTGAACTGGAACGCTTAACTGGACTACGTCATCAGCAAAGCCACCAGGTCTATATGATCCTGTAAAACGATGCACAACACGATCGTTAAATCGATTGTCACTTATCCGTTATAGTCTAGTGGCCCAAAACCAAACAGGTCAGCTGATCTTTACTTGACTACAGTAGACGATTTTAATTTTTACAACAACCTAGTCAAACAAGTGATAGGACAAAGTTTTTGTAAAGCATTGATGAAATGATATACTTGGAAAGATCGTATGATCGTACAAAATTTGTGGAAAAAAATTCGTAGATGAAGATCAGTTCTGATATTTGTATGTCTCGAATAAAACACGTGATTCATTTAGAGCTACTTTTTTCAGTAGGGATTTTATGACAGATCACAAGTGAGTTGTGTCAAACTGTCATAGTATTTTTGTTCAGTATTGTTTGACATTTCATTATGGAAAGACTTAGCCTGGCACAGTGTCTATAAATTATTCAATCGTAGAACGTAAATCAAGGTTCTACGAGGAATGCGTTTCGTACGCTTGGAGCATGTTATGATCCACAAAATCGGCCTATCGAAAGCACAATTCGCTCATCGAAAAGTTTGAATACTAATTGTCGCGACCAAATAATCCACATCCAGCACTTAGTGAAAAATATAGTAACGGTAGCTGAGAGTGTACGCGATGATCTCGGCGCCGTTCTTAACAGCTTGGGTTGTCTTATGGAGCAACTTGGCGTATTTTTCGTAAGGATCTTTGGTTAAAAGTATAAAAAATTTAACGATCTTCCCAATCGTCACAGTTTCAGTGTTTTGGCTCTTGATAAGCTTGAAGAAGATCCACTGTTTCTTCCAAAATTTTGTTTAGCAATACGTCAATGTGCAAAATTGTCATATTTTGGCTGAAGAGCGACCCGAAGGTGTTCTGAGCTGCCATTACATCCAGGCATCATTTCTACCGCGCCACAGCAATCCCTTGATAGTGCGGGGAAATTAGCATTTTAAGGAGACAAAATTCCAAAATGGCTGAAAATTGGTCCACAGCTTCCTTGGGACTTTTTAACAAAACAATTTCGGAATGACAAAAAAAACATGGCCGCCGGAGATATGACTTTTTGGTCACAAACTCACTCAAAAACTGTTTTTTTCGAAAAAATTTTTTTGGTCAGTCAATACGAAGCCTTATTGCCTACAAAAAAGCCCTCTTGTCATTTTGTCGAAAACATAACCCTTTCGAAGTTATTCAAGGTCAAAGTTTCCAAAAATCACTTTTCGGCCAAAAAATACCTTGAATAATTCGGAAAGGTCAAGGTTTTCGAAAAAATTACAAGGGAGCTTTTTCCTAGGCAATAACGTGTCGTATTGACTGATCAAAATTTTTTTTCAAAAAAACCAGTTTTTGAGTGATTTTGTGACAAAAAAAATGATATTTCCGGCGGCCATGTTTTTTTTTGTTATTCCGAAATTGTTTTCTTAAAAAGTCCCAAGGAAGCTGTGGACCAATTTTCAGCCATTTTGGAATTTTGTCTCCTTTCGTTCGTTTTATTTGCTAATTTCCCCGGACTATGACCGCGCGTTAGGAGACGGCACAGGAAGGCCAGTCTAGCGTTCAGTATGTTTCATCATACTCTGATCGGCCGATGATGGAAGGGCAGGCCATTCTTTGAATTAGTTATAAAATTTTTAAGCGCCATTCTATGCCATCAAGGTCCCTTGAGATACCATGGGTGTAATGATAGTGGTGTATATCCAGTACTTGGCTATCGGTTAACCCCATGTGAATCCACAAGCTCTGCGGTAAGCCCACAGGGATCTGTGCTGGTTCCAGTTGAGCTTGGCATCTAGGGTCACTCATAAGCATTTGGCTTGATGTGGAAAGCCTATAGTTCTGCTTACGAGGATAGGGTCTACAAGTCCCGGCAATGTTCGTCTTCTGGTATACGGAACCAGAATCGTTTTGACGGGTTGACAATTAGTCCTACGCTGGCGCACCATGGTACCTTATATTTCACATAGTAAGGGTAAGTGATTAGGTCGCAGCCCTACTGTAGCAGAATGGGATAAATCCTGTCTACTCCAGGGGACTTGTATGTTGTATGGTTTGAACGATCTAATCGCCTCCCTAACAGCTTCGTGATTAAATACGATGTTTGCTTCTGTCCAGGCAGGAATACTATTTTAAGGACCTGTGAGGACTTGGACATAATGCTTCTTCAGGTTTTTTTTATTCTTTCACTTCATAACAGAAGCTAGAACATTTGGGAGATATTACATTAGTTTGTAGGTTTTTTTATCACCGTCGATCGTGCCTTTTGGTTGATCTATGTATGATTCATACAATATATAAACCACCAGCGGTATGGAATCAAACCTTAAAAGGAAAGTGTTTTACCAATACAGAAATACTATTCTTATTTAGAAAAAAAATCCTTACAAGCCCAAAATACATAATCAGCACAACATGTCCCCACACACAAAAAAACGATACAAACACGCAAGTACAACATAAAACTATAAAACCAAATGCCACCTGCTTCTCCAGACTAACAAATGTCCTGCTGTCCAATTTTCGCAATTTTTTCCTCGTCGTCGTCGGTTTTTTATCTTTTTTTTCCCTCATATAATGAGTATTATGAATCCCCTTTTTACCTTTCATTCCCCGGTGAATGTAACTCATTCCCTCTCCGTTTCGATTAAAACCTCAATACGCCACCAGACAATTCCGTGTGAATTTCCGCTTTTCCCCTTGTCAATTTTGTGTAATAATGTTAAAGGCCCTAAGAAATTCTACACGACACAACCGGGAACGCGACATGCGCAGCTCGCTCGATTCGATTCGAATCGATCGATCGAATAATATTGGTACGATAAAGACCAAAACGTAACTAAGCACAAGAAAACAATAAAACAAAAAACAAAAAAAAGGAGGAATACCTGCAACCGGCCATCAACGAGGGGCCTCCCAAGTTCGCGCGTCGAAAAATCGATAATGAACCACGAGCCTTAAGGCTTGATCGATGCGGATCAGTAATTCACCTGGAATATAGCATAGCGTAAGATTATATTCGAGACGAGGAGAAGAGACCTCGAACTTGAGCGCAGCGCGCATAAGCCTAAGAAGAAAGAAAATCGACGAAGATCGCGCCAACAGACTTTCGAGATCTGATCGAAAGCGAATAAATTAATGAAGCGCATAAATAATGCCCACAGCCGAGAAAGAGATAATGCTCTCGTCCAGGTATTGTGTGAGGCACTCGATGCTCTTTGTTAAAGCCGGGCCACATTATAGCGCCTATGCTTTAATCGATATATATTTTCTAGCGCCTGTGATTAATGGGTTAGTAGAGGTCGGTATCGCGGTCAATGAAATGTCAACGAATCGAATCGAGTTCGGAACGTTGGTGTTTTTTTTTCTCTCTCTCTTATTGTATGTTCTTCTTGTATGCCCCCTCTCCACAAACATTTTTTTCCAACCTTAATTTCTGTCGATAATTTATTCATAATTCGACTTTCGATACAAGATCAAAAATCCACCTACAAGATCAACGGGCATTTAAAGATCGCTTAATATTTTTCTTATGATCACTTAAAAGATCGCGTTCGACTGATTCGTAAAGTGATCCGCTGACTCGATCAATAAGGTATGATCACAAAAGAAATTTTAACCTGGAACAAAAAAAATAAATAAATATAAAATAGTAATACTAATTCCTTTTGATTGGAATAAATCGGAAAGAATCACAAGACTATAAAACGTCACTCGGTTTGGTAACAACTTAATTTACAACCGTAAAGAAATGCAAATTATTGGCAAGATCGCGACGCCTTTTTTTTTAATTTAACCTGGGCGATCTCACTCCTTTTTATATACTCCATGTTTTTCTAGGTGTTTTTTTGGCGATCGTGCATTTTTTTTATTTTTATTTTGTATCATTTTATAATGAACCGTAAAATCGGGAACGATACTTTTTATTATGGCTTGAAAATTTCATACAAGAATCGCATTTTGGTTGGTAATAACGATCGGCACCTTGCTGATAAAATAGATTCACGACAGGTGGTCACAGGTGGTTTTTGTTTGAAATTGAGATTGAGATGGTATTCTTTTTTCTCTTTTGTGTATTGTGTGTTGTTGGCCAAATCAAATCGATTATTTAAGGTGCTTTTGTGATTTTTATGTTTGTTGATTTTTTGATTTTATAAAGAAAAAAAGAGAATAAAAAGGTGAGAAAGTTTTCACTTTACTTTGTTATTTATGGTTTTATTAGTGTTAATCTAATGGAAATAGTGATTTAGTGTGTATAGCCTTTAAATTGATAATATTCATGCTAGTAAATTTTCCTGATAATGTAAAAGCATTATTTAAGGGGGATTTGTTGATGGTAATCAATCATGTTTAAGTCTTTTTTAAGAAGAAAGTGTTGATCAAAAATGGATTAATTCATGAGGAAAAACAGATCACAACCATTCAAAGTTGCTTTTAACGACTCATGTTAAAAATTTATATCAAATAAAACTAGGGCTACTGCAGAATGTTTATGTATGATCATCGATCTAGCCAAATTCGTTATAACATTTCTTCAAAAAAACGATCGTATGAAAAAGAATTGCATTTAAATTCAAAGACAAGATCGGGACAAATTATAAAGTAAACAAGGCCAAGGCCAAGTAGTCAGAAATCAAGGTTGGAAACAATAGTTTCAACTCTAGTTTGTAATGGTCTGATAAAAAACGTTTGGTCCATTGCACACTCCATTTTAAACCAGCAAACAAAATTGGTTCAGCTAGGCATCAACAAAAGACAAATTGTAAAAGTAGAACAACAACTTTTTGATTTATTATTCAAATAAAACTGGTACAAAATTGTGTCTCTTATAGAAAACTAGTGAATGTTTAAATGGACCAATCAAGTATCCCAGCAGAGCGAGAACCTATTTTTTTACTGGCCATGCTCTGGGGTGCGTCTCAAAGTCCAGCCTAGCCCAAGTTTTAATTGCATATATTTCAGTCTGGGGACACCTACCCATTTCAATCGTGACCTTGGAGTTGGCTTTTGCATCACCAGCCCCTGTACCATGTTCCATCTTTGACCCATCGGTAAAATAGTAGACGTTTGTTGTCCGCATAGCTCCAGTAATAGAGAGGAAGGTAAGCCGTTGCAATCTGCATTTGGACTTGTAATATTATAATAATTTTTTTTGCAATTGATCGCAGCTCCAAATAATCTATCGCAGTATCTTTTTTCGATATAAATCAAACTGGATGCATATGTATGTTTTTTTGATGATCACGGAAAAGTGGCTATCTACAAATTGGTGCGATCGCTCAATTCACTAAGTTATTGCAAAAATTAAGACGATCTACGGTATTTAAGACATGATAGATCGATGCAAGATCGATGTTTTATAAAATTTAAACCAATATTATAAATGTTTTGGCTGTAGGTGAATGTAGCTCCAAATAGTCTCCACAATATCATCTGTTTTTAAATAAAAAACCTAGATAGACACGATCACTTTGATGATCATAAAACAATGACTGTCCAGGTATAAGGTAAAAAGACTCGATTGGTCTAGCGAATATCACTTATATCGACCGAACTTAGAGTCTGGATAGACACGATCACTGTGATCATAGTTGCTAGCTTATAAGATTTTTGACTGTTTTTATAAGTACTTGTAAATCGTATTCAATCTTTATTCTTTTTATTATCCAATTTTCAATTATTTTTTTAGTCACACCTGAAGATCATAAGATTTAATAACATCCTCATCAGTCAACATTCAAATCACTTAAATTCACTTCTCTTTGTCAATCATCAGCTAAGAAGGAAAAACAAAAACAAAAATCCAAACAAACACAGCCAATTCCCCCTAAAAACTTCAAACATAATCACTAATTTCGTCTTTTGACTTTCTCCTGCGTTTCCCTTGTTATCATCCTCCCATATTTTTGATGATAATCCTAAAAATAGCTGAAAAATAAGATACACAAGAAAAAAAGATTTTTGACTTCCTAAAAACTGGAAACATCTGTCTCACAAAATTTTGCTCTAAAAACCAAAAAATCGAAAACCAAAAAAAAATAAAAATAAAGAAAAAACAAAATCAAGGAGCAAAAAAAATAAAATTGGCAAAAGGAAAGAACCGCACCGCTTTCGGCTATAAATTAGAGCATAAACACCCCATCGAGCTCGATGTGGAGTCATTGATCCTTGATTCCTTATTCGGTTCGTTTGCGGGAATATTAGTGGATAAAAATCCTTCTTCTATGAAATTTGAAGGTGTCATTATCAAGTTTCTAGCCTCGAGGGCATTTTTTTTTTCGGGGGGGATTTCTTTCGCCGTAGTCTTTTAGTCGCCCTCAGAGTCTTCGTTCTTTCCATATAACTGAAAATCCTTGCTAGAGGACGACAATAAATTAGCATAATTTGCTTTCGACTATTTGCATAATCGATTATGTGCAAGCAGAGGGCATAACATAATGGCATAAGGTAGAAGTCAATGAGTAAGAAGTCAGGTAGGGAAGGATACTACGAGTAGTTATATATAATGGGGTGTAGTTGAGAGTTGCATGTCGGCCAGTATTCTTGGTATTTGGTCATCACGAACTATTGTCGCCAGGGAGAATATGTCTAAATGGCTTACGAACTAGGAAGGAGTGACCCAGACAGACTGAAATTAATTTCGGTGTTAGGTTAAGTCTAGACGTTTGCAAAATAAAAAAGGAGCTTCTGGATATATATTGTATGTTGTGTGTATGCCCTTGGTATTCCCCAAGTCTATACGCAGACGCATCTTGTATCCCATATAATCTGCGGCGGAAGCTATTTGGCACGGATCCCATCGGCTGCGTTTAAACTGAGAGTGTCGAGCCGACATACAACCATCATCCCCCCAAGAATGGAAGTAATAAAAAAGTCCCCGTTTGATTTTCCCTTTTCATTCATGGCGTCAAGAGGGAAAATATTTTCCACATTTCTCTGCAGAGTCGAAGAATTTTCTGCTTCCTTTTTTGCACACTTCATTGCAGACGGGGATTTATGCCTCGAGAGAGGGGGAAATCCACTGACCGCATGATTGGTGCAATTCAAAACTCAATGGGATAGACTCAGAGACCCCCACACAACAAGGACTCGACCTCGACCACCTCTCTCATACTCGTATCGATTTATCATAACTCAATATATTTGTTTTTCACTTCTTATTATTAAAAACGCCTATTTCTAGAACAAAAATCTATTTTTATAAAAATTGAACACAGATTTAACCTTGGACTTATTTCTCCCTTTTTTCAGGTCTCGATGTCTAATTATTCGGAGCTGCTGGCGTCATAGTGCATTTCTACGAGACATTGACAAGGGACATCGGCGTGCGCAGATCAGTACCACTGCAGTACACCGTGGTACGAGCAACAGATCTCGAGAGAAATATAGAAACAGAGAAGATCTTTGTATCTTCTGTTGCAGGGCATAAATTTAGAACATATATTGTTACTTTTTTTTTCGTTGTTCCGGTGCGCTTATGCCACACTCTAGCGCCGCATACACATATATAGAAGAAAAATTATCTTACAAGGACGTCAGATAAAAATTTTTTGGTTATAATTAATTTATTATAACACAGAAGAAAATTGCAATTTATTACATGATTACTCTATTATGTATGCCCGAGGAGTATAAAAGTAGTTCATCATTTCTTCATTAATTTAAATACAAAGACAAGAAATTGCGGAAAAAAGGAGAGGAGGAGGAGAGATCATCTTTATTTCGTTGCGGTTTTAATATTGCCGGAAAACCCCCGAATTGTCGAACCATTCACTATTTTAACTAAGGATGGTTCAGCAATTGACAATTATTGACATTCCATCTGATGATTTAAATACAAATGATAAGAAATATGATGCTGATCACTATAAGTGCTGTCCACCACCAATATTTGTGATTTTCATATCAATGCTTGAGGTAAGTTCATATAATTTTAAATTTAAGTTAATTTAATCACGTTCAGTTCTTATTATTTTTTAGTAACAAGATTCTTCTACTTTCACTACTTTCTTCTACTACCAACTTCCATATTACTTTTAGAATTCATTTCATATAGATGAGTGAGAAGAGACCAAATTTTGAAGGAATATACATCCAACATTTGTATCTATAGTTTTATTTGGAAATTGGATTTTGAACGCGATTGAAGGACATTACACGTATCACAATCTACATATTTCTTGCCACACTATATTAACATAAAATTATATTTTTTATGTAAACCCAAAAAACTTGTCCATTTAAAAACACACCGAACGATAAACTCTTCAAATACAGTCGCATACTTTTTACCATACACAAACTTAACCGGTTAATAATAGGGCACCAAAATTCGTCTTAGGTCGAGGCTTCACCTAGCAGACAATACACCTCCTTGTGTAGCTTTTAGTCTGGTACTGCTGGCATCACAGACTTTTTCGGCTGATTTACGGAATTCACTTTGTCGAGGAGTAGATCCGACAGTTTTTTGCGAACCTTGTCGAGGTCTAGATCCGACAGTCTTTTCCGAACCTTGTCGAGGTGTAGGAGTTCCATCGCCGCATCCTCTAGACCTAGACTCTTATTAACCTAACCTATCCTGTCCTCTCTTCCTTCCTTCGAGCCAAGATTACTACTAAAAATTGCACCATGAACGATATGACGGACGGGTAGTATAGGGTGCGCCATCTAGACCTTCGGTATTTCAACATTGTATAATTCTGAAATTTTTTAGCCGATTTTGACAAATGAGCAAGATTTATTTAGGATATTCTCTACCATTTATTGAATACAATGTCAATTAAATGACCACCTTCATACGCAAAAAGCAGCTCTTTATTGACGTCCTGCATAACATTGACCAGCATTTCGGGCGTTATAGCAGCTATTTCGGCTCGTATGTTAACTTTGAGTTCGTCAATGGTGGTATAAACTTTGCTACAGAAAAAAGTCTGGTGGCGTTAAATCCGGAGAACGAGGAGGCCACTCCAAATCCAAATCACCATTTCTAGACACAACGTGTCTCGGGACCTTGCGCTGCAAGAACTTCATCGTCATCAATGTAAAGCGCTACAATTTCAGCGCATTATTTCGGTGTGTATTGACCCATAGCTAAAATGGTACTAAATAACGTTTCAGAATCGTGTACATTTGTCGGAATCGGCTAAAAAATGTCAGAGTTATTCAATGCTGAAATACCGAAAGTCTAGATGGCGCACTCTAGTTCCCAACTTTGAAACTGGACTGAAAGTTTGGCTGTAATCAATCCCTGGTCGTTGTCTACTAAACGCTTTGACAACTCATCTTCTTTGTATTTATTTACTTCTGCTGTGTTAATTTCATTATAGTTAGATATCTGGGGTGGCCGCACAGAAGTCGTTTCAAGTCATCTGTTTCGAGCTTTCCATTGAATTTTTCCATTTAAAACTCGTAACAAATGAGTTGAAATGAATTCTGTGCTCCCACCACAGGGCAACATTTGTATCAACATTTGTTGTCAAAATGAACCTTCCCACGATGTTTACGTCATATGCACATCTAAGTAATTGTAAAGAGTGTGTTGCTATTGACGCACTACTTTGGACTTTCTTATCAACCATTCTAGGGCGAGGATGAATAACACTGGGGCGAGTCCTCATCCCCTTGTCTAAGACCTTGTCGTGCTTCGAACTCCTCTGTTACTGTATTTTGGATCTTTACTGTCGCCAGTGAGTAGCTAATCGCTTTTGATTAGTTGTGCTAGCTTTTAGGGGACTCCTAATACCGATAAAATCTTGTAACATCTCTATCTTATAGAGTCACATGCCTGATGAAAGTCGACAAATATATGGTATATCTAGATTTCTTTCCCAAGTTTTCTCCAGAATTTGTTTTGAGGTTATCAGCTAGTCAGATGTTGATCTGTTTGTCCTAAAGCTAAACTTCTTCCTACCAGATGTTGCATATGAGCGAGCTCGTGTACCTAATGTTCTGAAAAGTTCAGGTCCTCTTTCCTTTTGCAAATCAGCTGTATTTACATCGATGCCTGGCGATTTGTTGCTTTTTTTGCCCTTTACATCTTTCACGCTTCCATGTCATTGGTTCTACTGAAACATTATTTTGAGGAATTGTAAATATCTCCGTCAGTGGGTCTTCGTCTGTTTTTGGGTAAAACTCTTGACGCTTGTCTAATTCTCCCTTCATCGAAGTGTTGTATCTGTAGCATCCTCCTGTTTAGATATTGTCTCTTCTTCTTTCTGCACAGCTTATCTGTAATTCTTCTTCTGACTTGAAAACTTCCATTCTTCCTCTTGTGGGATCTTGCGATGTACTTCCGGTGGCTCTCGTTTTTTTCTTCAATTGCGGATCTACAGTCCTGATCGATCCAGTGAATTCTGGTATGTCTCGTTTTTTAATAAACTTTAATTTTGTTTAAAAAAAATAGAGAAAAAATTGGCAGATGTTCACTTAAAACTGCATAATCGAAACGCAATTTAATCGATTTGTTCCCTTTACACAGTTGTGTTAAACGTCTCCACTAAGGAATTGTGTAATATAATCACAATCACATAATCGCTTACTCATATTTCACTTAAGTCCTCTCAAGACTCCTTTTCTAAGTCCAATACTAGCTTAAACCAGGGCATGCTTTCCCCAAAAAAAAAAAATTCAATAAAATTAATATTTCATAAAGAAGCATCCCACTTCGAAAAATAATCAAAACCATGTCGAATCCTTTTTTCCAATTGTTCAAGGATAACGAAAAAAAAAATTTGTCATTATTGCCACAAAACTTCACATCACAATTCCACCAGCAACAAAAGGGAAACTCGAGATAGCAAAAATTTCATCTCGAAAAGGATCCTCGACACAATTAATCATGGTCCTTATTATTTCTGGGTGAAGATGAATAAGAAAAACTTTTGAATAGAAGAGATGAAAAATCGACAGAAGTCATACGGGGTTGGCTAGCAGACATCTAAATCACTTAACCCCCATCAAGTGCGGTGTGTGGCTGTGTTGTACACGGTACGGTGTGTGCATGAGGACCTGAATTTTTGTTGGGGGATGAAATATTTTTGGTAGTTAGTCTTCGTCGAATTTTACTTCTTATATATTTTTTTTTCATTTTCTTTATCCTTAAAGAATTTTTGTTTGTAGTATTACAAGAGCATATCATAAGGATAATTGAGCAGGGAGGATGATGACGACGGGTGTCTGTTCTTAATATATATAGGGAAAAGCCATTTGAGCAGCAAGGAAGGAGGGTGAAGATGAAGCTATTAATAAAGCACAGAACCTTTAAATTGAATAATCTTAAAATCCTGCCATAACTTCTTGGGATGGTCTCTATATACCCACCCGTAAGGACTTAAGATATTTGAGACATGTGCCCATTTAAATGGAGACCGAAATCCTAAAGGAACTTTCTCTCTCATCCTTAAAATACAGACCGGAGGGATGACTGCTGGTTTGGTATGCAAGGGAAATGTGTGGTGCTTGTAGTCGTTTATGGGATAACATCCCAAAATTCACCTCCGTATAAAATTGCTTGTGTTACAGTTCAATCCCCATGTTATGTACATACATATATCCTTAAGGAAAGTTTAATATTAAGACCTTTATACATATGTATATAGGATACACCAAGAACATACGAAAAACAGGAAATCCCTCGAATTGAGGAGCCAAAAGTGTGTAACTTAACGAGAAGTAGATAGAGTCTCTATTTTTGGGGGATGTCTTCTTGAGGAATATTGCTTGGGGGTGGTTTGAGGGATGTTTCGTTGTTTATGGTTGCATCAATGTAATATAAATTTCAGTCATTTAACAAATTGATATGGGGGGATACCTTTTTGCACAGCAGAGATCCTCGGGGATACCTTAAAAACGTAAGCAGCTTGAGAGGGGAAAATGTATTACGTATAGTAGTATCCACAGAAAAAAATAAGACTATAATAATATTGATGGCGGGGATTTTTTTAGGGGTATCTTCTTCGTTCACTGGGCTTGTGCCTTCTTATTTTATTATTTGATTAAATAAATTAGGCCCAGAAAAACAGTGGGGATCGTTCGCCTTGTGCATATACATACACATACCTTTCCCTCTCCTTTTACTTTCAGTGTTTATGAGGGGCAAGTGGAATAAAAATTGATTTTCAAGGGGGGATTATAGGCTTGTTTGTGCTCCTGCGTTTTTTACTTTCTTTATTACCTTCAATATATTATGGATCTATATTAAGAAGCAGAAAATCCCCAAGTTGAAATCATAGAAATTAGATAGAGAGAATATTATAGGTATAAAGAAACGAGAAAAAATAATAGTGAAAATCTTCAATCAGTTTCTCTGTGTTTTTTCTTCTTCTTCTTATATTTAAAAGGTGCTTCTCTCAATTTAAAACTATATAATTCCCATGAATAAAAGTGTGCGCGGTATAATAAAAATTCATGGAGCTCCAATGCTTGGATCTTCCACCTTCTCTTCTCTCTTGTTGATACTGCCGCCTGAAATATACCACCCAAGTTTAAGAAAACGAATTTTTTTTAATAGTGTGACGTTGTGTGGCTTTTTTCCAATTCCAACCATCTTCCTACCTATCTCCACCTAAACAGACGGACCCCATAATATTAAGAAGGAACGCAGCCCAAAATGAATTGAATATAATAAAAAAAAAAACAAGAAACAAGTGTGTAGATCTCCCTGAATCTCTCTCCCACAGACGCGCACAGAACAGTCCGAAGTCCCAACCAAACACAATGGTTACACCCTCGACTATGTAAATAAACAAAAATTTTAATAAGAACTGACGTGACATATAAAATTTATCGTCATAAAATAAAAAAAAATAAAAAAAACTTAACCGACGAGAGAAAATGAATAATAAAATGAAGAAGATCTTATTAAGACTCGACGAGAATCCTCTATAACACCAGTAATTTTTACCCCGATCTTATGCAGCATCTTTATATTTTTCTTACAGGTTGGAGTCTTTGTGTACGACCTCCTGACAACAGAATCCCAAATGGAACCGGCCGGCCCGATACCTATTGATTCGGTTCTCATCTATAGACCTGATCGTCGCCAGGAGATCTGGAGATTTGTTTCCTATATGGTGTTACATGCTAATTGGTTTCATCTTGGATTCAATGTAATTGTCCAACTTATTATTGGTCTGCCACTGGAAATGGTACATGGATCATTAAGGATAGCCAGCATTTATTTGGCTGGTGTTTTTGCTGGATCATTGGGGACAAGCGTTGTAGACACTGAAGTTTATCTAGTTGGTGCTAGTGGCGGCGTTTATGCCCTATTAGCTGCACATTTAGCCAATATTCTATTAAATTTTGGCGAAATGAAATATGGCATATCAAAGTTAGCATCGATATTTATTTTTGGTGAGTATTTTGCTTTATTTATTCGATTTTATTATAATTAAGTTTGCTGCCCAGACCTGATACAAAATATTATTAGTTGTCATTTACACCACTTAAACTAATTTTGTATTTCGCCTGAAGCACACAAAGCGGATTTTCGCTTTTAAATTCAAAATATATTTTATCTGCACGCTTTTAATCAATTTAATAAACAATAAATTGCTCGAGTCACACACAATTTTAGATAATTTAGCTTCCGGTTATTTGCGCCTATTTTAATGTCAGTTAATATAAAATAATCTTTTCTGTGAATTCACCAGGATTAATTTGAAATTTCTGTGTACACATATTAAAATTTACATCGTTTTGTGGTCATTATTATGAAATTAATTTTTGGTGCACATTCGAGTATATTTATGCAGGTAGCAACAGGTATTCAAATTACACATTGCCCCCGAAGCCTAGATGAAATTTGTGATATCAGTTTCAAGCTATTATTAGAAATATTTGAAAGGATTTTCAGAATCCTCCGAAATTTTATTGTGGTTTATTGGCTTATAAATTTTGTAAATGAGTAAAGTGAACTTTGTTGGTTATTATTCAGTGAATATGGAACATCAATGGTTGAATTTGATGTTACTATACATCTCTAGGTTTAATTTTTTTATTTTCATCTTGAAAATGTTGAAACACTACAAATTTACTCTCAAAATATGAGAGTTCGATTGTTCATAAATACTTTTCGAGTTTTTCATGGATTTTATAACTAAAATAATCCTACATAATTGATTTAACGTTTCCCCAACACACATACTCTCCATTATAGAGGAATAAGTAGGACAAGAGTATAAAGTAAAGGTTTAAATTTTAAAGATTCGATTAAGTTTCAGAAAAATTTAGCCTTTTCTATAGTAAGACTGGCTTATAATTGAAGGGGTAAGTGTAAAAAGGATTCAACTTGCAAAATTGGAATTTCGAGTAATTTAGCTTCACAAATTTCATCAGAGCTTCATTTGGGCATACTACTTGAGTCCTTCTTAAATTAAAATTTTTGGAACCGTTACAAATTTTTGACTTTTTAACAAGAGTAAAGTGTGGAGCATTCGGCGACGACGATCCCATTTTTTTCAAAAAAGTATAATCCCAAAAATTGTCAGTCCTTTGTACACACCCCTTCAATTGTGGATTTCGATTTCAGTATGAATTCTTATTATACATATTTCAATTTGCGATGGGATAAGCAGGCTCAGGAAGAAGTTGAAGCTGATCGATATTTTTATCGCCAGTGAGATGTATGGTTTCAATACGATGATGCTAAGTATAATACTGCCATTAAAATAATCGGTTTAACGAAACACATTTTCAATAACTTGCGATGTCTAGTTTAACTTGCCTACAGCATATCTCCAGATATTTCTTTGGCTGATTCGATTCGATCCTCATGCCATTTCGTATATGGAGAATAACAGATGCATATCCAAGAATCCAAGACCAAGGAAACGAAAAGAGTTTTTAGCGTGAAGGGGTCCTCAAACAGAATAGCATTTCTCTTAATAAACTGCAGAGTCAAACTTGTGGTCGAGTAGTATATACCCCAAGATCCCTAATAACCGTTGGACGAGCAAGTATTCAGCAATCGAGCGGGTAAGAGTAGATTATAGGGTCTTTTGAGCGAAAATAAGAAAATGCGTTTCATTGGGCGCGTTTAGGCCGAAGTTAATTTAACTGAGCTAGGCAAGTTAACAACGGCATAAACAGCAATTTTTTTTAGCGCTGTTAGCTAACTTATTTCTGCTTTTTGACTTAGCTAAAATTTAGCACAGCCTAAATGAATTGACGTTTGCTTGTAATTTTTTTTGTAAACAAATAATTTAGAAATATTTCAATACAGAATGAAGATTTTATTATTATTATTTATTTTTTAGCTTTTTATTATTTGTAAAATGGGAAATGTTATTATTTTTGCCTGTTATTAGCTGTAAAAAGAGAATTGTCAAATGGCATGCTAGAAACGGTGCTAAGTTAACAGCGTTAATTTAACAGAGTTAAAATAACTCGGGCCCATTTAGAAATACCCACCTCCGGATCAAAGTTCATCCTGTAGTAGGGCCCAGTCCGACTCATAGTATATGGGTGCGAAAGTCTTCATATCGTCCACATGAAGGAGAGTACTGACGCATGTTTAAAAAAAGTAAAAGTACAACCAGAATTTATGAATATGATAAATAAAAGAGGACTTAAGTGACTTTCTTGCAGGACCCCAGAAGGCGCCTCGAAATATCAAAAGAGACAATAAACTGGATAAAACGGCGTGTTTACGATTTCTAGAATATGAATCCAACCATAGAAATATACTGCCATGAAAACCGTATGCCTAATCAATGTATGCAAAAGAAATCATGATTTACTTTATCAAACGCTTTCGAGTAATCAATCATGATAGTAATTGATCTGACCACCATTCTTAAATAAAACCAAGTTTGTGGCGATAGGCTTACCACTAGTAAAATTATGCTGCCTATAATTGAGCAAATAGAAATGCTTGGGAGTAGGTGGTTGTGGCAGCTCCTTCCTTCACTTCTCTCTTTCCTTTCACTATCTATCGACTAGAGCTTGCTGTTCGACATTGCACTCTATACGAAAAAATAGATTGTCGACAGTACAAAGGGCTTCCTGAGCTCTAGTCTTCCTCATAAAAAAAATGCAGAGTTCTCTAATGAAAAATTATACGACAGCTTTGAGGTGAGCTCAGTTCAAATAAAGCAAGAAGCGCATTTTCATGCCTTTCTCGCATATGGAGATCAACGGCGATCTCAACTGAAACAAAATCGCAACGTAAAGGCAGTTATTTTGTATGATGGTTGCGAAACATACCCAATGAGTCACCCAATTCATCACAAGACGCCTTCAAGTTTACATCAACAGATGCCTATGACCTTTCCTAAAAATCCCCTGTTAAGATAGAATGACGAAACGATAGATGACGAAATCACTAATTCTGATAAGAATAGATCGGATCGAAGTGACCAAGTATTGTGGAAGTCAATTTACCAATGGGAACGTTGAATTCCTCGGCCATCTACCACATAGACCGAGTGGACAAGCCGTAGCCAACGTGGACCAATGCTTTCTCGTCCCACGATTCGGCGTACTGCTTGAAATCATATCTAATCCATGTACGCAGTTCGAATCGAAACTCTTTAATGAAGCAGCTAAATTTCGCCGTACGCAAACGGTGCGGTCGAACGAATGGTCGAACTAAAAGCAGCCTTAATAGCAAGGGACCTCATTGGAGTGAAGACAAGCCGCACAGAAATTAAGACCGACTTACAATGCTCACCATACGTCTTATATACAAAAATTTGTTTAATTATTACTGACAAAAGGCACATGTGTCTTCACCAATTGTTGCATGGGGTCTTCACCCATAGATTTAGTGATTGATACTGAAAGATCTCGTGTACAATCTTCTACTCTCCCTATCCATGAATTTTTGAACCGAAGCTGTTCAATATTAAGCTTTTTGTCTCTACGTTTAAATTTTTATTTAAGTTTGCAGATTGGTCTTTCAAGTAAATTCGATATTAGAATTAACTTTTAACAGATTGTATTGGTCTGGTTTCAAACTTTAGTATTTATATTCAAATTTCAATTATATAATTACTAACAAATAAATTTTCCTTTTATCTAATTACAGCATCATGTGATTTTGGATATGCTATATATTCACATCTTGTTAGTGAAACAAATTCAGCACCATCAGTATCATATGTAGCCCATATAACTGGAGCATTAGCTGGCTTAACAATAGGTTTATTAGTATTAAAAAATTTTAAGCGCAAATCACATGAACATCTATTATGGTGGTCAGCTTTAGGCATTTATACAGCGTTCACGATATTTGCAATAGTATTCAATTTAATAAATACTATGACTGCGCAAATACTCGAAGAGGAAGGCGAAGTAATAAGGCAACATTTGCTTCATGATTTGGGTGTTTCGTAAAGTAATTATTAAATTTAATTTATTATTATTATTATTATTAATAATAAACAAACAACAACAACAAAAATTAAAATTTAATAAGTAAATAAGAATTTAATTAGTTTTAGTTTAAACACACACACATACACACACAAAGAAAACAAAATCTCTTAAAAAAACATTTTTTTGTTTGTTTTTTTTAAGTTTAATTTCAATTAATTTTTTTGTTTTATTTCTTATTTTTTTTATATATAAATTATTTAAAAAAGAAATTAATTTTCCTGTATATACTATTTTTTTTATATATATTTGTTTGTTTTTTCAGTTTTTTTTTTATTTGTGAAATTTAAGCAAAGAAAAGATCCCAAAACGTGAACCAAACTGTTGTGATATTGCCAAAGACTGATTTGTATATTTTTTCTGCTAAATATAAGTGTAAATTAGGCGATAAAATAAAAAAAATGTTTATAAATATAAATGTTTGTGTAAAAAAAATATAATAATAATATGTATTTAAACAAAAAACAAAAAAAAACACACACACAGATGGAATTGATTGATTTATGTTAAAAAAAAGAAACAAATTTCTTTAACAATTATGTGTATGTATGTATAGCTGTAATTTACATACATTCTCACACAAACGCTTATGTAATGTCATACATATAAAATTCAAAAAACACACAAAATCAAAAAAATTCTTTAAACAAATTTGATTAAAAAATAAAGTAAAAGTGGATTTTTAATAAAAAAACACAAGAAAGACGGACAAACTAAAATTTTTGATAAGAAATTTTGTGTTTGTTTGTGAAATATGAAAAAAAAATTAAAAAAAAAAATTCCATCTAAAAAAATCCACTAAATAAAAATTAAAAGTGCAACAAAAAAAATAAATATAATTAAAAGGTTGCCGTAAAGTTTTCTTTAGTCACAAAATAAAATATAAAAAAAAATAAATAAATACACTTTACACAAAATTATATTAAAAAAAACGAAATCACTTAAGCTAGTCGATAATTTAATAAACTTTACAAATAAATTAAAAAAAACAATTTAATGATATATTAAAAAACACTATTAGGTTGTTATTTGTGTTTAAACGAACAAAAAAAAAAATACAAAAATGTAGAACTCAATAAGCCTCACACAAAATATGAAACAAAGAACATAAAAAATGTAAAATTTATAAAGTTTAAAAAAATTAATTAAAATAATATAATTAAACTAAAAAAATAAATTAAAAGTAAAAAAAAATTATTTCAGGCTTAGTTTTTGTAAATTAAAAAAAAATAAAGTAAATAAAAAACAAAAAGATAAAGTTTATGTAAAAAAAGAAAAGAAAAACTGAAGAAGAGTATTATTATTTTATTATTTATTTATTTAGAAAATATATATATGTATTAATTTTTTTTGTTTATTTATATTCCTAAAGTTAGTTAACTCATATGTAATGATATCAAAAAAAGAAGCAAATTAAAACATTCTCCAGTATCTCATTTTCTAAAAAAAACAATTATTTGTTTAGTAAAAAAGAAAAATCCTAAATTCAAATTCTCAAAACTACAAAATAAATTTTCAAAACTTTTCGTTGTGTTAAAAAAATATATTTAATTATTTCTTTCCAATAGTATTTATATATATAAAAATATGGAGTACTACTTTTTTTTATTAATTGTTGTGTTGCTGTATAATTACTGTGTCTACTTATTAGTACTCTCTACAAGACAAGTATAAAAAAAAAGAATAAATGAAAGCCAAAGAATCACATAAATTTAATTAAAATAAAATAAAAGTGTAATATAAAAACAAAAACAAAACAAAAATAAAAAATATTTGCGGTGTAAATTTCTTTTCAATGTTCTCAAAAATGTTTAGCAATATTAAAAACAAAAGTTTCAAAAACAATAATACAAAAAACAAAAACGCAAGAAAATTATTCAAAAAATTACTTGTTTTCATTTAATAATACAAAAGAAAAATTCTCATTTAAAAATTTTTGTACTCAAATTAATTTCCCTGTAAAACGCTCAAAATTATGTTAATTTTTTTTTTTAGAAAAAATATGTTCTTTTTTATTTTTATTTTTTAAAACACTGCCAAAAATATAAGAAAAAAAAACGAGAAAACAGTAAAGAAAAGTGAAGAAAATAAAATTTATTCAAAGCTCAAAAATTTGGTTTTTTTATTTGTTATATGGTGTGAAGAAATATTTGCTCGATTTGGAGTATTTTCAGGTTCATGGTCAAAGTATATTCTACTATCTGGAGCTGTACGTAAGAAGGATCAAAAGAGTGTGGGAAAATGTAAGTATGATATCTTGGCTTGTAACATGAATGCGGAAGACTCTGATGACCAATGCGCGGTCAATATGTTCCAGCAAACCCCACGCTTCAAGGTTCTAGTAACATATGACGCATCATGTACTGGTGTCACCAAAACACACCCCTGGGTAAATTTTCTTGCATTCGAACAATATTCTTGCGCCCAAACAAAACCTCGGTAGTCGGGTCGAATGACTCGGTGGAGTCAAGTGACCAAGCAGTGTCGACAAGAAGTTTGCGACACCAATAAACGTATTGATTTTTAAAACCGATACCGGCGCGGACATATCAATTGCTAGTACTTCTGCCTTTCCGGCGCACCTGCTGTTGGCAGTAGATGGGTCAGTCCGTAAAAGGTACCACCTTTTCTTCGATTTTAAACATCGACCGACATCTCGTAGACTCATACTAAACATCGCAGTAATATGTGCTCCATAATCGACTACCAACCCGGGAGGAAGAGGAGTGTAGGTTTTATTAGATATGAGGCAGTACTTCGATTTTGATTCGTTCAATTCAACCCGATTCTCTCGGGTTAAATCAAAAATGAGTTCCCTGATGTCCCTGTTCAATCAATTCGATATGAGTTCAGGATTATGAAGGCAAGGTCTGGCCCATACATGTCTTACATTATCGAAACCACAGGAGTAACACAGAGTATGGTAATCAGTAAAGCTTTGAATTGGGTTAGAGGGTATTGATAGCTTTAACCAAACTATGAATCGAGCAGATGATAGATTTAAGGCCTGGAGAACATCGGCGGAGATGGTTTCAGGTTTAGATTCGACGCTATCCAATACTACATTAGTTGAAAAGCCTCCTGTGCTGAAAGTCGAGTCGCGATTCGTGACAAGTCGTTTGAGTTCAAGAAAGTGAAGTTTCAGTCGAATTACGACTTTCAGCACAGGGGCCTAGAGTGGAAGTGCTAAGTTGAGTTTAGGCCCCTGTCCTGAAAGTCGTAATTCAACTGAAACGTCACTTTCTTCAGCTCAAACGACTTGTCACGAATCACGACTCGACTTTCAGCACAAGGGTCAGAAAGAAAACTCTTAGCGATGTCTAGAGCAACTGACTCACCAAAGCGATGTATACCATGGTTGAAAAGTTCTGTTAGGCACATAAGTAGGTCGATGGCAGTGGCGTAACAAGAGTATGTGCGCCCTCCCCACTAGATTTCTGAAAGCGCCCTGCCATTAAGGCCCAAACAGATTGGCGCGACGGAGGTGGCGGCGTCCGCCCGCCAGAGAGTTTTCCATACATTTAATTTCTCCGCGCCGCCTGCAGTTTTGATCCTTCGTACTTACATTTTGGTAAAAAATGTCACTCGTAAGCGTTTTTTAATTGAAACGATTATTAAATATTGTATAAGACAAATTTTTTGTTGTAAAAATAATGAAAATTTAAGATAATGCATTGCAAAAAAACTTTTAATGATTAAAACAAACATTGAAGTCGTACTCGCTGGGGAAAAAATGATTGTGTAAGAAAACGAAGGGTTAATATCTGTATAAAGGGGGGGGGGGGGGATTGGGTTTAACTGAAAATTAGCCATTGAATGGTTTAAAATTTTACATTTATTTATGCATGAATGTGATACAAATCGTATAAACATTATTATTGGTTACTTTTGAGTATAACTATTTATTACCAACTGAGCAAACCACCTTCAAAATTTTGTCCAAATCGAGTTTACTTGCAATTCGTGTTCTATGCTCAAAATAGCAAGTCCGCTTGAATGCGATTAGATTCGTTTTTATCAATTTGAGGGTTGAACATGAACCAGAGGTAACGTCAAATAGAAAACAAGCGCAGCATTTTTTAACAGTAATATTATGCGATTGAAAGGAATGTTTTATTATTTCTTGATTTTTTCGTAAAAAACGTCGCGCGTTGGTCTCTATCATTTTCATTAAGGGACTTGAGGGCGCTCCTGGCTTTGGTGCGCTCCCCCGCAACTCAGGGCTTGTATTTACGCCACTGGTCGATACTAAATCTTTTTTGTTCCAAAGCAGTACTGCTTGTCGCCTAATATTTGTGGTTGGATTCTATATCTTCCATAAGCTTTCTATTGATTATTGTCTGCATGGTTTTGGAGAGAATAGAAGCAATTGCATAATTGGGAAATAGTGAGAGGGGTTGTTGGAGACACCTTTTTCGGTATGGGCTTGTGGTGACCGCGAACAAACTTAATTACTAAGTTTTACGCAAATCACACAACATATTCCGAAATGATCAACACGATCAATAACGATAAATCGGAACCCAAAGTTCAGTGATCTAGCCGCTTTCCGTTCCGTCCCAAGTGATCTAGACAATTTTCGGCATCTCCGATACACTACTGTTTTCACGTGCGATACTACGGTTCCCCACAGTTCCTATCCATAATAAAAGTATCATATATATATATATGTGTATATGTACATATATTAACAATAGACTAAACCATAAATTAAGTGATAACCATTGTGAATTTACAAAATTAAGTGATTTTAATTAAACACCTAAAAGTGAATTAACGTTTTTCATTTAATGGACCTTTTGCCACAATAGGCCACCATAGGCTGAACATCATTCATTTTGTTAGAGGCTAGATAAACGTATGAAAGCAAAGGACAAACAATTTTCGCTGAAGTTTAGCCAAAGGTGAGGTACATTTTTTACAGACCATAGTGGGGTATATTATCAGGGTCATTGGATTTCTTTGGGTCAAACTCGTTTAGACACTTATGTATATTTCGCGAGTCCTCAAGAAAAGTCTATTGAGTAGGAGAGCGCTAGACGGTTTAAGTGGCGAGCAGAGATACTTTGGATTCATTTTCTGTTATCGCCATCACTGTTGCAATTAAAAAACGGGTTGTGAATGAAGTGAATTTTTTTCTGATGGAGCTTATCAAAGAATAGAAGTTGTTACTGTCAGCAGTTGCATTAACCAGTAAACAAATGATTATTTGACTTTCCTGAGTTTCTCAACTCAATGTACTGATGCCGAAGTGATTCCACTTGGAAAATGTTGGTTCTTTCTATAGACGCTTTCCTTGACTTTGACTACATTTATATACTCCCGATTAAACCAACCTTATGGTCTAGGCATTTAGATTTAGAAGAAGAGAGAATGAACAAACAAAACTGTAGACATAAGTTTAAACGATATTCCAAGAATCAACGTGTTTTAGTACTTAAAATTTTTTATTCAGAGATCCTCGGCTGATTATGATAATTAAACAAAAATTTAAAAAAGGATTATTATGCCACTCGTATAAAAATCTCAATGAAAACGAATCATTGAATATAACACAGGAGAAAATGCATTTTCCGTCAACATTTGTAGGCACGATGATTTCCGGAAATAGTGATAGTTTTGCGATCAACAAAGTTTACTAGAATATCTTTAAAAAAAATTAGAATATACCACGACAAGTTTGAAAATGCTATAGAAATGTTATTAGCACAGTTCGTATTTATGAGCCAAAAAAAATGTTAACATCATGATGCACGTTCGACATTTTATTCAATTTAGATTTCCCAATCCGTAGTAAAGCATGGGCGTGAAAAAAGTGAAGTGTATTATTTTTAATCATTTTGCTTAGTCATAAAAAGACAATTGTTCCTATCTATACCATTTCGTAGAACAGAGCAATAACAGGTGAGTTCGAAAATGCATCATCTGCAGCTGAATAGTGCAGTGATACCGCAGTGATGCATTTTCGAACTCTCCCGACTTTAACAAAATAGCGTCGTCATAATAATGAAAATGTCTTTCATGATTTCAAAAACTAGACATGTTTTGGCATAGAATAGACATAGTTATGCTGTACGGTAATTTTTATTTTACCATTGTTATCTGGTACAATTAACTTTCACACCAAATATATAATGATAGGTTTAATCATAGGAATATTTTTAGAGGAGCTGATATTGAAAGCTATCATGATTTTGGTTTAAAAATACCTCCTGCACGTAATATAATGATCAGTACGACCGTGTGTTCACCAGAATAAGGCATTTAACATTTTAATTGATGAAAATTAAACACCTTCCGAATAGGAGTAAGTACTTTAAAAATCTTGAAGATAATTAATTTTACTTTACCCAACTAATTATAAAAAGAAATGCCATAGAAAATTATATGACAAAATATATCTGTTTCAGGACGTTGTATTCATAAAGCACAAGTAATTCATTGTCAAATTTCACATGAAGACACAAGCTGATGCAGCAGTTAAAGCAGTGCGGTCGTTAGACTTGTATCTCTTAAAGGGGATTTTATCAAACTTTCTTTTGGAGTTATATAAAGACACTTTAGAGTCATTAAAAAGCGTTTTCCCTAATTTCATTTGAGTTTCTTTCGTTTTTATAGATTTTTTAAGAAGTTTTATTGCTAATGACATTTTATGACTTGAGAGATTCTCTCTGTTGAAGGACTTTTTGTTTATTGATTTTTTATGGAAATACGTGTATATGTTTTTATTAAATTTTTAACAGGAAATCAGCTAATGTGAATAATTAATGGTTTTTAAGTAGCATATATTCGTATTTGTTCCAAGTACTTTTGAATCAATATGGGATTTGTACCCGGTATCACAAATTAAACTATTTTACTTTTAACAATCTTTTATTTTAAACTTTATAACTTTTTGACTGTTCAATAATTTATTTAACATTTATTTTTATAGTGTTTATATATGCAAACTTATTTAATATCTTTATTCGTTGATTTTTGTTCCGGAAAAAAAGACTATTATATTTTTTTAAAATATCTATCATAAACGTAGTTGAGATGACAACTAACTTTTATTAATTAAATAATTGTTTTCTTTTCATTACTTGATGCAAGTAAGCTATGCGTTTGTGCAAAGTCTTTTGCAGTCAAGTAATAGGCGAGTAGTGGGACGATGTCCCTACATACTCCCCTCCCAGCGTAGCGTTACCTGAAGTGTACCGAGCGAATCGAAGTTGTTTCACCGTCTCGGTCACACTCAAAAGCAGGTTTCAGTCGGTCAATAGCTATCGACTTGTTTGTGCCGTTTATTTTGACGACGAATTGTTTACGTAATCTTTTGATTACTTTGAATGGGCCTTCGTATGGTGGTTCGAAAGGCCTCCGAACACGGTCGGTACGTATGAAGACGTACTCCGCGTTCTCTAAGGCGTTCGGCACGTACACATCCTTCTGTGCGGACTGTCGGGGCTGTGTTGCCGACAGACCTTTCATGTGCGTACGAAACCGAGTCAGAAATTCTGAGTGCTCTATCGGGTTCTCATCCGTTGGGATGGAAATTGAATTGGGGAGCCTCAGATTCTGTCCATAGACAAGCTCTGCTGGTGAGCATTGCAAATCGGTTTTAATTGCCGAGCGAATACCTAATAAGACAAAGGGCAAATCCTCACTCCAATGAGTAGTGTTGTCCCTTGCCATTAAGGCCGCTTTCAATTGCCTATGGAATCGCTCCACCATCCCATTTGCTTGCGGATGGTAGGCGGTTGTACGTATTCTATGCGTACCTAGAAGTCTTGTGACTTCATTGAATAATTTAGATTCGAATTGCGACCCTTGATCTGTGGTAAGTTCAAGTGGTGCGCCAAATCTTGGGACATATTCGGTGACAAAATGCTTGGCCACCGTAGAAGCTGAGATGTCCCTAATTGGATATGCTTCCGGCCATCTCGTAAATCGGTCTACGATTGTTAGGATGTATGAATATCCTCGAGATGGGGGCAATGGTCCAACAATATCCATATGGATATGTTCAAATCTATTATTTGTTGGGTTAAAAGTTTCGTGTGGAGATTTGGTGTGTCTCGAAACTTTGGATTTTTGGCAACCTATACACGATCTAGACCAGTTGTTACAGTCTTTGTTGATCGCTGACCAAAAATATTTCTTAGTTATAGCTTGCCTTGTGGCACGTATGCCTGGATGCGACAAGTTATGTTCAGCATTAAATGCTAATTTTCTTAATGAAGAGGGTATATATGGGCGTAATGTACCCGTGCTAATCTCACACCAAACTTCATGAGTTGTGAAAGGAATTGGTGTGAGTATTAGTTTTACCCTTGAGCTACGGCTGGGATGCTCTTTGAGTCGTTGTAATTCTTCGTCACCTTTCTGTGCTTTCGCCAGATGTGGCAAATCAAAGGTGACTGCGTCAACGTTGTCGGCCGCTAATGAGCGCGATAAGTAATCCGCGACAACGTTTTGTTTCCCAGACACATGTCTGATGTCCGTTGTGAACTGGGAGATTAAGCTCAGGTGTCTTGTTTGGCGGGGAGATCTCTCGGTCTTTGTGTGAAGGGCATGCACTAATGGCTTGTGGTCAGTGTAGACCACAAAATTTCTTCCTTCAACAAAGTACCGGAAATGTTTTATTGCTGCATAGATTGCGAGTAGTTCGCGATCAAATGCAGAATAATTTCGTTCAGCAGATGACAACTTCTTAGAGTAGAAGGCTAGTGGTTGCCATCTGTGACCGTTAAATTGTTCTAGCACAGCTCCGATAGCAAAATCGGAAGCATCAGTTGTGACGCTATATTTCGCATCCTCTAGTGGATGTATCAGCACAACTGCTGCAGCCATTGCGGCTTTCACGTCGAGGAATGCTTGTTCACATTCTGCGGGCCAAGGAAGTTGTTCCTTATTTTTAGTGGTTGATGGACTATTGAGAAGTTCCCTCAAATGTCCATTAATTGGCACTAACATTTTTGCCAGTTTCGGAATGAATCGGTGATAAAAGTTCACCATTCCTAAAAACTTTTGTATTTGTTTAACTGTTGTTGGTGTTGTGAGGTCATTTATTGCTCGGACCCGTTCGGGTGATGGAAGGATTCCATCCTGGCCGACCCGGTGTCCCAAAAACATGATCTCACTGACACCAAAAACGCATTTGGATAACTTTATTGTTAACCCAAAGTTATCCAGTCGTTTAAACAGTTCTTCGAGGTGAGTTAAATGCTCCTCCTCGGATCTACTCGCGATAAGAATATCGTCTAGGTAGACATAAATGAAGTCTAAGTCTCTTGTGACTTCATTCATAAATCTTTGAAATGACTGGGCTGCATTTCTTAACCCAAATGGCATGCGAGTAAACTCGAACAGACCAAAGGGTGTTATAATGGCAGTCTTATGCACGTCTTCTTGTGCAATGGGGATGTTGTGGTAAGCACGCACCAAATCCACCTTTGAAAAAATTGTGCAACCGTGAAGGTTCACAGAAAAATTATGTATGTGCGGGATTGGATATCTATCCGGCACTGTGACTGCATTAAGGCGACGGTAGTCGCCGCATGGCCTCCAATCATTTGTATCCCGTTTAGGGACCAGATGAAGTGGAGATGCTGTGGGAGACGACGAAGGTCGACAAATCCCTAGTTGAACCATATGTTCAAACTCCAATTTCGCTACCTTCAGCTTCTCAGGATGAAGCCTACGAGCGGTAACGAAAGGTAATTGCCCATTCGTGACAATGTGGTGTTGCACATTGTGCTTAACCGGTAGGTTAAAATTAGGGGGTTGTGTTAACGAAGCGTACTTCGTCAACAATTCTTTATACCTGCCAAGATGTTGGCATTCAAAGCTCTCGATTCTGTACTCACTAGTTGTACAGACGTCAGTCCGAAGACTGGTCTGTGAGTCAACTAGTTCTCGATTCTTAAAATCGAGTATGAGTTCAAACTTCGTAAGAAAGTCCGCACCGAGTATAGCCTTGTTTGTGTTGGCAATTATGAAATTGTGGATAAACCGTCGGCGAAGGCCTAGGTTCAGTTCCAACAACTTCATGCCAAAAGTGTGGATCGTTGATCCATTTGCGGCTCGCAGAAGTAAATTAGGGCATGTAGTTTGTACCCTAAACATATGTGCCGGAACTAATGATATGTCCGCACCAGAATCGATTAAAAAATCGATTTGATTGTGCTGGTCACGGACATATAATCTGCACGAGCGCTTCTGCTGAGAAGCGCCCGTGGATGTGGCGACTCCCCGCCAATTTAATTTTTTTTATAATTGTTGCCCCTCACCCTCCGGTCCTTTTTGGCCGCTGAGCCTGGACCTTTAAACGCACAGGGTGGGGTGCACCGTTCTGCCCCACTACCAAAGCGGTAGTGGAAATAGCAGACCGTCCCCGGCAGCGCCTGCGCCGGTGAGGACTTGGGCACTGCCCCTTGCTTGGTGGGGTTACTGGCCCGCGCCAATGGGGCTTTCGGTTGTCGAACCGGAGAACGACCCCATTGTCGTGGACCACTGGACCCTCTCGTCGACTCCTGGCCCTGCCCTCTCCCCAACACCAGTGTTCGCAATTGCTGCACTTCGTGTTGGAGAGACTGCACGGTCCTCTCCAGGGACGACGAGGCTCCCACTTCGGCCACCTGAGCCTGGGTTGAACGGGCCGCAATTTCCCACACCGTATCCGCCAATTTCGACAGCTGTCCCAGGGACTGGTCCGCAGATGCGGCGAGCACCACCTGGATATCTCTGGGCAGTCTCCGCTCCCAAAGACTCCGGATGAGCTCCTCCCCATCCCCAAGACAGTCCCCGGCCAGACTTTGCAACCCCCTCAGGAAATCTGAGGGCTTGCGATCCCCGGGCTCATGCGCCGCCAACAGCTGCTCGAGGCGGCTCCTAGTCGATAGTCCATATCGTTCTAGCAACCGCCTCTTAGCATCCGAGTAGCTAGCGGTGCTGAGATCCGGGAACGCATGCAGCAGAATTCTCGCTGCTTCTGTCGGAATGGCGGCCACGATGTGGGATAATTTCGTCTTATCAGACGTTACCCCGTTCAACCCGAATTGGGCCTCAGCCTGGTAGAACCAGACGGCCGGGTCGCTCTGGTGGAATTCGGGCAGGTTAAATCGAGCCGTTGAGGCTACGTCAACTTCTGCTCGAACCACACGTCGAGCCGGCCGCCCCTGCTCCAGGCTGGGCAAGGACTCCTCCAAATCAATGACGAACGAGTCGTCCATATAATTTTGCTCTTCCATTTACGATATTCTAGAACTGTTTAAAAAAATTGAACGCCAGAGAAACAAAACCAACAGGAAACTGAACCAAATAATCGGACACAAAAATCAATTAACAATCACACATCCGATTAAAACTAGTAAAAACAAATTTTAACTTCAATATATGTATGTATATAGTTAAATTATTTCAAAATCTTATTTATTAGTCTAATATTAAAAAAAAAAAACTTTTATCTTTTAAAGAAGTTAAGAACAAAACAAATTCACTTATCTTATATCTGTGAATTCTTTATCCAAACAAACTTTTAGCCTTTTTAAAAAAAATTCCTTCTTCTTTCTTCAGCTTCGTACGTTATTTCTGCACTCTCGTCCGCTGTACTTCTTTTTCTTTCTTCAATATTTTAAATATCTACCACGCTCTGCTCAGCGTTCGGGGTCACCAATATTCGTATTTGTTCCAAGTACTTTTGAATCAATATGGGATTTGTACCCGGTATCACAAATTAAACTATTTTACTTTTAACAATCTTTTATTTTAAACTTTATAACTTTTTGACTGTTCAATAATTTATTTAACATTTATTTTTATAGTGTTTATATATGCAAACTTATTTAATATCTTTATTCGTTGATTTTTGTTCCGGAAAAAAAGACTATTATATTTTTTTAAAATATCTATCATAAACGTAGTTGAGATGACAACTAACTTTTATTAATTAAATAATTGTTTTCTTTTCATTACTTGATGCAAGTAAGCTATGCGTTTGTGCAAAGTCTTTTGCAGTCAAGTAATAGGCGAGTAGTGGGACGATGTCCCTACACATATATTCTATTCATAGTCCGGGAAATTAGCATTTTAAGGAGACAAAATTCCAAAATGGCTGAAAATTGGACCACAGCTTCTTTCGGACGTTTTAAGAAAACAATTTCGGAATCATAAAAAAAAACAACATGGCCGCCACTTTTTGGCAAAATAATCACTCAAAAACTGTTTTTTTTCAAATTTTTTTTTACCAGCACTACAAAGTAGGCAATAACGTTTCGTATTGCGTTATTGCCTACTTTGTCATTTTTACGAAAACCTAACCCTTTCGAAGTTATTCAAGGTCAAAGTTTCCAAAAATCACCAGGAACTTTTAATATTTCGGTTTTGGAAAAAAATTCAAGAGGGGTATTTTGTAGGCAATAATGTTTTATATTGACAGATTAAATTTTTTTTTCCAAAAAACCAATTTTTGAATGATTATTTTGCCAAAAAGTGATATCTCCGGCGGCCATGTTGTTTTTTTCGTGATTCCGAAATTGTTTTCTTAAATAGTCCCAAGGAAGCTGTGGTCCAATTTTCAACCATTTTGGAATTTTGTCTCCTTTCGTGCGTTTTTTTGCTACTTTCCCCGGACTATTCATTCTTTAAGGGGTCTTAGCGGGCACTGCGACCTATTTTATTTGGTGTAATTCTGACTAGGTTAATTTCTCTATCAGAAAGGGCTTTAACTGTGACGAAACTAGACCCCAATTTAGCAATTACTTATCTGCATGGATCTTATTCGTACCGTAATGCAGACATGAACTCCTTTCCTTTTAGAATCATTTTCAAAAGCCAATGCATGAGGTGTTATCAAAGGCTTTGACTCTTGACGTCGATTTTTTCGTCTAGAAATAAAAAATAACTAAAATTCATATCAAATTTTTATCTTTAGAACTGACCAAAGCAATATTCCATCTCAAAAGGTAGAAAATGGAATTGGGTTTTTTTTACATCAGTGCTCGCAGATGACCACAAATTTCGTACTGCGCCAGTTTCGATTTTGCACGAACATACACCGCTATGTCTGCCCATGAGCACTCTTTGAATCGAAAGATTTCCTTGCAGCCAAAGACTTCGCAAATTAATTGGATTATCCTGAATTTGCGGACTTTGCCACTGAGACCACGTATATCCTAGAAGGTGATTTTTAATCAAGTACACTCGATTTCCCATCAACCGTATACTTTCCCAGTCGGTATCTGTATGAAGAAGCCAAGTGGGACTGCTTTGCTCATTGATAGGAGTTAAAGTTTTTGCGGAAGAGGAAGTGCTTATGTTACTCACCTGTAATCACCCAAAAACACAACATAAAATCCAAGTTTTTAAATATTTTCATTAAAAAAGGATTAAAATGCTTTGAAATTCCGGAGTTTCTCTGAAATATCCTGAGAGGGGCACGAATACCGCGACCTCGTAACCGAAATTGATTCCTCCAATCTTGAGGAACTTATTTTTCCTTGGAAAATTCCTGATAAAAAGTCGGATTAAGCGCTTACTCACAAATCTGGGAATTGATTAAAAAGCGGTAAAGAATTTGTTTCCACTTTGAAATTTACCTTGAGACAACAGTTTATGACACGTCGGGCAACTTTTGGGTTCTGCAGGGTTTGTGTACACGTATCTTGAGTGTAAGTAGACGCCAAAACGTCGATGCTGCTCCAAGGATTCGTTCCCAGTCCGTTGTTGCGTATAGTGCAGACGATGCTCGAGCAGTCATGGCAACAGGGGAAACTTTTAACAAATTCTGCCAAATTCTTTTCCAACTTTTCTTTAACCAATAAGCTTCGTTTGCTCGCTAAAAAGTTTTGTAATTTCAGGCACATTTTCAAGTCGCAAAATCTCTCCTTGAAGAAACTTTTAAGCTCAAGAAAAACAATCAAAGCGCCTCCACCATCAAAGGACTCCTAAAAATCACGTCCGTCTCTTGAATAACTTTGAGCGAAACAAAAACGAGTCCAGCAATTACGTACGGTCCTGTTGTCTCCTCTTTGTCCTTAGCTGCCGGCCTCCAGTGTCCCGAAATAACGGGATCTCAAAATAATTCAACTTCTCCGCGGCTGCAACATGTGATGAATTTCTAATAAACGACCTGGACTCGTCCTGAGCCAGTCCTGTGCGATGGTGCCTGGTGCCGTTGTCCCGTCCACGGTGTTTGTGTTGTGTTGGCATTGTCTATTTGTGGGCCCCCAAAAGAAGTTTGAGACGTCTTTGAACTGCCGTGGCCCAGTCGAAGAATTTCGGAAAGGAAGGGAGTGGTGTGGTCCCCAGCGGTGGGACAGGACAGGAGAGAAGGCGGAGGAGTGTCCATTCCGAGGCAGACACATTCCCTTGTTATCTTCTGCTTTTCATTTGATCTCCACTTTCGGGCTGTGTTTTTGTCGTGGCAGAAGTCGAATCGGAAGACTTAAAGCATCACGCACAAGAGATTGGCCCAAGACGATTACAGGCAGGACCTGAAGGAATGGAGTGGTCCATCACAGCCGTCAGATGCATCAGATGCGGTCGATGCGCCCAAAAAAGAGCGAGTTACGTTCTGAAACAGGCGCCGACTTACACCTGTCGTTTCGCAATGCAGTCGGTGGAATTTTTGAATGGCCTCAACTGTCGATAAACACCACATGCCAGACGGACGGACAGACAAACGACGAACACTGGTGGCTGGCCAAATAGGGCCCTGTGTGTTGTTGTCCCTGACGTCCACGTCCTCGGTGCCGTGTCACCGTCGGTGCATTCTGCATATTTGCATGAACGACACCGATCCCATGGCAATCAGGGTGCCTCGCTCGGAGCCCGTGGCCTTCCTCCTGGCGATGGTGCACACACGTCAGAGGGGACAGCCCCTGGCTTTGAGCAGTAGTAGTAGGTAGGCTTCAATTAAGATTCAGATTGCGGCTGGCGTGACTTCCGATGCATGACAGGATCTATTTAAAGGAATTTCAGGGGATTCCACGAAACCTAATTATGGATGGGACTTTCGTCTAACTGTGATCATTCATTTGGGGTCGCTGCTGACTGACGTACACCTGAGGAGCTCTGCTGCCCCTAGCTCACACGTAACGATGTCTCGCCTTGTAGACACGGCAATTCGTTGACTGAGAGCGGCTTGCATGTGGGTTTTTTTAATCAGTCTTCTCCCAGCAGGGACAGCTCGACTTTCACATGCACTCCGATCCTGATTTCTGCTTAACAAATGTGTGCCACCGCTGAAAATAGACACTAGCGCTTCTTCGGCTAAAGTTATTCCCCGCAACAGGTTCTGCACAGTAATGAACTGCTTTGGGGACCACAATCCCATGTGACAGGTAGGAGCTTCACACTCGTAGGACTCTTGTTCATACCTTAAGGTGGCGCCAAAAAATTTGCCAGATCCCAGCGTTGAGCAACACCCACTTATTTTCTCAGGATTCGAGGAGTGGTTTTTTGTTGGTTTTTGAATGTTTTCTATTTGTTAACAGGTTCTGCTAGGCCGAGGACAATCGCGGCTGCAGGTTTATCCAGATCCATGATCGTTGATCTTGACTACCTGTCCGATTTCTATGTTCCTGTTGTTGATGTTGGTGTTGTGTATTTTTTCTTTATGGGCAATTAGTGATTGCTATCAGCTGGTGGTGAGCAGAGGAGAGATTTTCGGTGGGATTTTCTGAAGTCCTTTGGTTTTCTCAGGTAATTATAGGGCGGTGAGTAAATTGCCGAAAAATTTGTTCAATTTATATCGTTTCTAGTACCTTGAAGTACCTTTCTGGTGATTATGTTTGAAAATGACTCGTTATTTAGTCAGTGTTGAGATTTTCGTTATTGTTTATTATTGTTAGAAAAAGCGTAATTTGTTCGGGCGTGTATAATACCACAAATGAGGGTTTGGAGAACAATTTCTATGAACATCTGATTAAACAATCCTCTATTGAAAAAAATTCACCGTCCAAAGCTAAGTTAGTTTTTGCCCACCAATCCTGCAATAGGAACAAAGGCCTGTCAAACATAATTTTAACTACGGATATGATGGAATGGGCCATTAGCACCTTTAAGCCCTTCTAGGTTGCTAGGAAAGACCAGGTCTTCCGTGCTCTTCTTCAGAGGGTCTTGGAAGAGAACCTACCAATCCTGCTGCCACTATTCCGGGGTAGCTTTGCCCTTGCTCATATTCCGAGGTGCTGGAAAAAGGCTAGGATGGTATTTATTTTTAAATCGGGGAAAGATCGTATAACGAGCAAAAGCGAATCTCTTCCAACCCACTTCCTTCCCCTGAAAACGATGGAAGCAATTTTAGAGAGGCAAAATCTGGGAGGTTCCTACAGCAGACCCACTCTACTGCTTGCAATTTGCCTACTTTCCGAGCAGATGTACAGTGACTGCCATATTTAAGCAGAATATCGCTTGATTGTAGTTGTCGCTTTTGTGGAGCAGATCAGCGGAGCACTTGTTGTGCGATTGTGAGGCTCTAGTGTGGAGGAGATTGAGTCTGCTCCATCGGATCTTTACTATTGCCAGGGAGATTGAGATATTAATACTAAATCAATTTTAGGCTATAACAAAATCCTTAACTTCTAAGGTTTTTAATGACGGGCACATCGCCCATCAAAGAAAGAAGAAGAACGCAAAGGTTTCCAAATACACAGTGTCTGATCCTAGCCAAAGCCGGACAACTGTAGAAAAAATTTTCGGAGTTCTGTCTGGCTTGTTCCTCCCTGCAACTTCGGCAGTGGATGTTGTGCGGTGTTCTCAATCTGGCTGCGTGTTACACCAATGGGGTGTGCCCTGTAATGATCAATACAATTCTGGCAATGTACTCCCACGACATAATCAACAGGTCGCTTAGTCTCTGCTTGCTGCAGTTAGTCGAACTCCTTCTAGTCTTGATAATTGATTTTAAACTCCTCCGCCAGGAGCCTGCTACTGAAAGGAAATGCATGGTTATATTCCTTTTCATTAAAAAAGGCGGCTGGTAAAGATTCCCCACCCATAGACAGCGAATAATGTGAGTATGGTGGGTAGCAGTACCCACCCGGACAATTCTGGGTGGGTAAAATACCCACCTGGAACTTGAGAGTAAGTAGGCAGTCCTAATTTCTGAACATATGCAATTTCGATTTTATTCAATGTTATTCTATCAAAACTCCTCGAATTCAATCACAATTTTTTTTTATTTTCGTGCGTTGGAAGGTGACAGCCTCCTGTATGCCGGTTGTATGGGACTCGCACCCACTAAACACCTCCTGGTCTTCCAAGCTAACCGCGTGACTGCCTTTTTTAGCTTACTGTTTCGGCTGCTGTTATCTAGCTGCTAATACTTCTGGGGTTTCTTTGCCTTTCTCTTTCCTTCAGCTTCCAGTCCTAACCCACTGTGTATTGCTTTCAACGTCCCTTTTACGTTCCCGCACCCATCCCCATTCATCATCATGGATGTTTTTCGGTGGTAGTGGCGCCTCGGCAAATGCCTGTAGTTCTGCCTGATATTCGCCGAATATCACATAATAAAATAAGACGTGGTTCTGGATACCTGGACATGCCGGGCACAGCGGTGAATCATCATACCGGAAACGGTGGAGGTATTTCCTATATTCTCCATGTTCATTCAAGAACTGCGTTAGATCGTAACTCACTTCCCAACGCTCCCTTGTAACCTTGATAAGTCTGTGGGTCCACCGACCCTTAAAGGGCCCCCGAGACGATCAAACGGTGCTTCAAACAAACCAAAATATGAATTTTAATCAAACAGGCTTCGAAACGTAAATGTTTGCCAAACCTGTCAAACCAACCGCGTAAACGATCAAATTGGTGTGACTCAAACCAAAATCTACGTGTTTGGATCGTCTCGGGGGCCCTGAGAAAAAACTTGTGTCTGATTTTCGTGGTTGAAAAAATGCGATATAAAGCCATAAAAAATCAATAACAAAGCCAGAATTGCGCAAACTGCGTTGCGTCGTGTGGACGCACCATAACGGACTCGCATTCATCTGTTAACCTCCCCTCTAACAAATTTTGGATCATAGAGACGCATGCATTTTCTCGCCAGTATCTATCTCTATGGGGATCATCCCCGCTATCACGCACACCGTATCGTTGAATATGGTACTGCACGCGCAGCACTAACGGAGGGCGCTTAGTCTGTAAGCGGCTCTCCATTTTCTTCTGTTAGCCGTCTTTTTTAACGCTGCTGCCCACACTGGCGCTGCCTAAACCAAGTCGAAGCTAAGCACCCTCGCCATCAGGAGGTGAAGGCTCTGTCGAGAGGGCCCCTCGTTAGAAATCATTCTTGGAAATGCTGTACAAATAGCTTTATCCGCAATTCCCTGCAAGTGTGCTTTAAAATTAAGCCTCCAGTCGATCATCACTTCCAAGTACCTGATCTATTCCCATACATTGATTCTTACGGACACTTGTTTTATCAGTTTTCTGATCAGCAAAGTGTTAGTTTTCTGCTCAGTAAGCATGAGACCAGCGATTTCAGGCTTTCAGGCGCTTTTAATCTCTTAGATAGTTTTGTTCGAGCACAATTCGATCTTACAAATGCGTCGTCCTACAAGCACTACGCCGATGTAATCCGCGAATCCGATCGCAAGTGTTTCTTTTGGGAGGCGTAGCCTAACTACATTGTGATCCACAGGACAGGGCCCAGGATGGATCTGTGCGGAACTCCACATATAGCTCTGTACACCGTGGGCCCATCTTCCGAAGCACAATGAAGTGATCTACCTTCTTTTCTTTCTAAGAAAGGTTGTTACCATATAACAGTTTTAGATGTGATCAGTTTGTCTGACTACCCACCCGGGCCCAACAGGATCCGCCGGCCCTGCCCCCACCGGTGTGTTTCCGACTTTTGCTCCAACTAAGCAAGAGACCTCCTTTTGATAGGTTTCGATCAGCTTGGACGCCTTTGTAGCCGGGCCTGGGTATCCGATAACAATATAACCCTTTCTTTTGGCTTTGGGTACGTCTGTATTACTATGTAGGCTTTGAATATTGCCAGTAGTTCTACCTGGAGGATCCAGGTATTTTCATAGGTCTAGCGAGGGGAAGAAACCTTCAATGCCCACACTCGACTCTCGACTCGCCTCGAGCCATCTGTGCTATTATTCTTGTCAGTCTGCACTGTAAAAAATTTCTGTGGTAATTTAAAAAAAAAATACGAATACGAAAAAGTTTTATTCACAAGCAGTTTTGTAAATTTGCAATATATATTATTAGGAATATTCCTAATCTACTTTACCAAGACCCTCGTAAGTACAGGCCTGGAAGCGGACAGGCCAACTAATACTAACATAGCTGAAAAGTGGCCAAAAATTTCTGACAGTTGTGGAATTAACATGGCCGAAGCCATAAGAAGCAATTTTTTAACATTGTTTTTGCACTAAAAAGTGGTAAAATATTGTATATTTTCACTTTTTGGTGCACATGGATTATCAGTGATTAGTGCTTTAGTGATTTAATAAAAAAAATTAAAATGAAGTGAGTGGTTAAGTGTATTTTAAGAGTGTTAATTGATTAGGTGACCATTTTTGTTTACATTCGCGGTGGTTTTTTCGTGTTAATTTAGGGAAAAAATGTTGAACTTGTGTAGTAACATAATAAAAAGTGCTTTTTAAGTGATTAAAGATTATTATAGGATAGTTATTAAAAACATAAGTGCAGAAAAATGTGAAGGAAAAGTGAAAAAGTTATTGTTATTCATGTTGTGTGGTAGTACTTGCACTTATGGTTTTAATAACTCTTCTAGAATAATTTTTAACTACTTTAAATTCACTTTTAATTCCATTACTACACAAATTCAACACTTTTTCCCTAAATTAACAAAAAAAACCACCGCGATTGTAAACAAAAATGGTCACCTAATCAATTAACACTCTTAAAATACACTTAACCACTAATTTTTTTTTAATTTATGGACTCAGATCACTAAATAACTTATCACTGATAATCCGTGTGCACTAAAAAGTGATAAAATACAATATTTTACCACTTTTTATTCCAAAAGCAAAGTTAAAAAATTGCTTCGTACGGCTTCGGCCATGTTAATTCCACAACTGTCAGACGATTTTGGCCGCGCACAGACACAACCAAAAAGTCTGCTTCCAGGCCTGTACTTACGAGGGTCTTGACTTTACGTATTTTTACCAACTGTGTAGTAAATATAAATTATTTGTGGGATGTAAAAATACAATCAGTATTGGAAATTTCTCTTCATAGTTTTGTAAATTTCCAAAACTCTTGTTGCAACTTTTTACCAGAGAGAGACGAAAAGGGAAAAACCCAAAGCTGAAGATTACCGTCCTGTGCCAATGTGCTTGCACTGCCTGAAATATTCCCAAGCGCCAAATTTTATTATTAGTTAATGCCCACTCCCTATACATAAAAAATTAGCATTTTGCTCACAATGCCTTGTTAAGCATGTACGTGAGGCAATGCCTATCAAAATTTCTTGGCTGCTACAAGAACTGCCCAGACCATAACAAAGTCAAAGGTCTGGCCTTAACTTAAAAGCTATTGGGTTTATATGCTTAGTATTCCATTGTTACCTGTGAATTATATCCACGAGAGGAAAAATTTAAACCTTACATTCCAATAACCAATTTGTAATTTTACTGAAAATTTATGTTCTAAAATTACGCCTCTTTAGTAAAATTACAGTACAAAGTGTTAGAAGTGTTAGGAACTGAACATCGACACCTTTCTTAAAATTGAGTTTCGCCTTTATAAATTCAGATGGTCTTATTAGCATTTCCTGTGGCCGCATGGCTTTGCAGGCTGCTTGCTGCTTAATGTGTATATAATGACGCAACAAATCGAGTACTGCGTTTAGTGGCTTATTGCACTTGGCTTACCCTGGAACTGCTCTATTCTTTTGCAAAAGCGGTCCACCACACAGTAGAGCCGTATGTCAGTACTGGTGACAACATTGCTGTGTAGAGCCAGCGCACCATGTGTGGTTTTAGGACCCGTCCCTTGTCGAACGTTTCCTGACTGGCATAGAAAGCTATGCTGGTCTTCTTTGTCTTCTCTTCGACTTTCAGAGCTTTGCTGATTGAGATATGCTGAGTCCATTCATTTCATGTAAACTGAAATTAGGATTATTGGTGGAAAGCATCAGTTCTATTTTCTGAGTTAACCCACAGCGGTTTCAGCTTACGGTAACTTTCTCCATAGTCTCACTAATTGTGAATAGAAATTTTCCGGACACTATCATCACCAAGTCTTTTATGTGTTTAGAAAATTCTCCATAGCCATAGCAGCGGGCGTCAAGACTCCTCCGCAGGGCCGGAGCTTGTGCTGAAAAGGCCTCGGGGTAAAACAAAACAAGGGGGCACCATTCAAAAATCACTTGTGTTGATAATGCATAGTAGTCTTATACCAACTTGTGGAAACAGTCATCATATTCTAGCAATGTTTTATGAAAAAGGTAAGACGTCTTTCGAAAAAGTTTTGGATAACAGTACAGCTTTTTGCTCCACCTTTTCGGTGAATTCGTGAGATATTGAGATTGCAGCATTATTCATTCTAGCAAACCTATTTTCGGGTTGCGATGGTATTGTATCTATCATTGGGTAAAAAATATTAACTCGAAAGCATTGTTGAGGATCGGTAAATCTTTCATCTTGGGACAATTCATCAAAGTGAGGCTTGACCTTCCGTGATCTTTTGTCTGAAAACTTTTTTCGATTTTCCACTTATCGCAAATTTCTGAAACATTTATAAATAATGAATCAAAAGTTCCCCTCAAGCTCTTGATACTCTGTAATGCATTTTGGAGCTGATTATGTGCACAAAAGAGATCGATTTTTTCTGACTGTAATGATTTGGACGGTAAGTTCATTATTCGCAATATTTCGTCTTAGTCGAGGAAATAAAGCACTAAAAAGTGCCAAACCTAGGATTTTTTGAACAGTAAGATGGATCTTAATGCGGTTTTTTGTGTTCGATTCGTGAGAGCGTCTACAAACTTTGTGACCGGTAGTGATGAATTCATATTGAAAAATGCATTTTCTGCAATAAAAACATGCATTTTAGAAGTGCAACTCAAAGAGACACTCTACCACTCGGTAAATATTGATGGAAATGAGTCGAGATATGCTACTCGGGGTTTTTTGGGGTCGCTGAACACGAAAATAATGACGGCAACGGTCTCCGAGGTATCTGGTGCCCAGGGTGGACTGTAACACCCCTTTTTAGGGGGTTTTCGCAAAAAAATCCAATGAAATACACTTTCTTCAATATTTATTTGCGAAGGTGGTTGATTTATACTAAATCAAGCCAAACCTTATGATAAGGGATAATCCTTAGGGGTTAAAACCACCCCTAAATCGACTGAAAATAAAAAAATTTGTAAACATTTTTTTTTCAAGTTTATGCTTTAAATTCCATTGTATGCGTATTGTCAGGCAAAAATAAATTTATTTTCAATCCTTAAGGGGTTAAAACTACCCCTACAATTTGCAAAATCAACCAATTTTTTACTATTTGCTTGAAATTTGGTTCAATAGTTATTATTAGCCAAGAATATATTATTATCACTACCCCTAGATTAAAGTTGTATTTGAAAAAAGATTGAAATTTTTTTTGCAACCCCTTAAGGGTTGAAAATCATTTTACTTTTGCCTGACAATACGCATACAATGGAATTTAAAGCATAAACTTGAAAAAAAATGTTTACAAGTACCTTCGCAAATAAATATTTAAAAAAGTGTATTTCATTGGATTTTTTTTTCATTATTATTGAATTTATCGCGAAAACCCATTAAAAAGGGGTGTTACAGTCCACCCTGGGCACCAGGTACTTCGGAGACCGTTCCCGTCATTATTTTCGTGTTCAGCGACCCCAAAAACCCCCGAGTAGCAAAACTGGACTCATTTCCATCAATATTTACCGAGTGGTAGAGCGTCTCTTTGAGTTGCACTTCTAAAATGCATGTTTTTATTGCAGAAAATGCATTTTTTCAAAATGAATTCATCACTACCGGTCACAAAGTTTGTAGACGCTCTCACGAATCGAACACAAAAAACCGCATTAAGATCCATCTTACTGTTCAAAAAATCCTAGGTTCATTGCTTTATTTCCTCGACAATCTTGAAGAACAAGAAGAAAAACAAAATCAAAAGATTCGATTTTTTTCTGAATCCCCTTTTGCTAGACTTTTTTGTATTCAATATTATTTGGCTCAAACATTTAAGTACATCGCAAAACCTTTGTTTCAAAGCATGAACAGCGTCGTACCTTCCAAAAAGCGAGTTGGATTCAAGGTTCTCAAAGTTTTCGTACAAATTGCTCCCATCGACTGACACTATTGCCAAAAAAATAGATACTGGACGATACTGCATCTTTTAAAACAAGATTTAAATTATGAGCAGCGCAATGTACAAAATGTACCTGTGGAGTTACATCTTTGATCCTTTGTTGCAATCCTGAATAAGCTCCGCTCATGCCGCTGCACCGTCGTATGCCTGACCACGACATTTTTGAGCTTCAAGACATTTTTCATTTAGAGAATCTGACACAAGTATTTCAAGGCCTGAAGCCGATTCACAGGAGTAAATGAAGTGAATACTTCGTCTATGACCAGATCAATTGGTTCCCGTTTATCATTGTATAGATAATATGTACAAAACGGAAAACTTGACTCAACTGATCAATTTTGCTCATCTTGGGTCGTGTCCAAAATAATAGAGAAAAATAGAGCATCCTTCAAATCGCGAATGATATTGTTACGAATGTCTTGCCCCAACAATGAAATGACTTGTATTTGATAACTAAAATATTTCGTGGAACCTGCAGATCGCGTCAAGAATCCACTAAAAACCGGGTCATACTTTACCAGCAGAGCAATAACAGAAAGGAAATTGCGTTTATTCTAATCCTGATCGCTGTCACTCGAGCCTCGAAAAGCAAGATGGCACGTTGCTAGCATTATTTTTAGGTAGTAATAAAAGGGCAATAAAGCTACGCTTAGGTCGGTCACCTAGCGGACGGTGCACCTCTTTGTTCCCCTGGTAGTGTGGTACTGCCTGCGTCACAGCCTTTATTGCTGGATTGTTTCAGGGGCATAACAATCCGGCAAGGCTTCTGCTAAGCCCGACTGTTGTGGCTCAGCCAGCTGCTTACAAAAATGAACTCATACTACATCCAAGAGTTCAAATGCGAGGTTCACTGCCTCCTCCTCAAGCATTCTCCAGACTACACCCTTAACCTATCATATCCTTTTTCTATTTTTTCGAGCTAAGCTTACTACTAGACATTGCACCATAACGTGAACCACATGACGGACTCTTAGTACAAAAGTTGACACCTGATCTTACACTCTTTCACATAAAAAAAATCGTCAAGAATTCGTTCGAGAATTTTGCGCCAAAAATTTTGTTCCTGGCGCAATGAATTCTGACATGCGATGTCAACGGTACCGCCACTTTGATAAGTTCGTTTCATTTTAAGACTGCGTGTTTAATTTCACTCATGCACTTATGAAAGATAACTATTTTCTAAATATGTAGTTTGTTTGCGTATTAAGAAAAAAAAAATGTTGCAATATGTGTCGGATCGGGTTAAAAAAAATTGTCTTTCCTTCTCCTGCCGGGGGCCTCCTTGTCATTGAAGAGATCAGAATTCATAACCATTTTGGTACCTTTCTCTGGTCATTGTTTTGTTAAGTGTCATCAGGACAATGATACAAGCTGTCGCCTCTTTCTAAAAGCTGCTGTAATATCTGAGAACCTACTGTCCAGGTACGAGAAGTCCACAGGCGTATACTTAAATATCTTGGCCACCGCTAGGGATATAGAATTCCATCGCAGGCTCTTTATTTACTACTTCCAATGAGTGAATGTGAATAGAACTAAACAAGTTGACACAATAAACCTTATAGATTGTGGTGTTCACGTCCCGTCACCCTTAAATCCTGATCTAATCTGCTACATTCATAATATTTGATTGAAAACATCATTTTTATATTTTCAAATCGTCCTAAGACGAAACCAATTACCTTAGTTAATCCATTATAACTTTGGTGAACAATTCTAACCCTAACCGTAGAAAATGCGATAAGATCTCGTAGAATTACACACCAACAACGTCGCAGTTATCATTTCTCAAAATAGTGAATTGCATTTAATTTCTCCAAACATTACTTAAGCCCTTCGTAAAATACTTTCCCACCGCTTCTGATGATTCCAGAATAAATTAAAACTGGATGAATTTAAGCATTTTCCATTGAAGCGTGAATCGATTCCGATCGGCTTGGGTTTCGGATGAAGCGCGGCTAAGGTGGCCGCTCACTGAGGAAGCATTACGTGACCATAATGCAAGGCGGCCCCTCACAAAAAAGGCTTGTCCGGCATTTTCTTAGAAGTTATTCTAAAAATTTAATGCGCTGAAAAGCGAACCACCTGAGAATACCTGAGTGCCTGCTCATTACCTCACCGGATGGCTGCATGCCTACTGCTAACCGTTCACCGAAGATATCGCGCTATCAGCGGGTGCATGCCTTGCAGTGTTAATGCTACTTTCGTCGGTGTACTATTATCCACGGAATGCCTGTTATTTTCCTCAAACTTATTATTACCCGTTTATTTTGTTCCTAGAATATTGGTATTGATAGCTCGCCCCCTCCACCCGCCGCTCGCCCATAACGCCTTGGTGCTAATAAAAACAGTCAACGGCTTAGCGCCGCTTGCTGCAACTACTGGCGATGAAGCATTGTGCGCAGTTGCAGTATACTTTACAGGACTGGACAGGAGCCTCGCGTGTGCAGCGGAAACTCGCCTCGATCGTGGATTTCTTCTGTATTTCCTCACCGTTTTCCAAGCCCACAATCTTAGGAAAGCCGTGAATTTCCCGAGTTCCTCTTCAGTAGCTGCTTAGAATTCACTTTCAACTTCTTCAAGAAGTCAATAACCACTCGACGTTAATTGGGCTAAATGCTGACTGGGGCTCCTCTGTTTATGCTTCGCCGCGTCAAGGTGTGAATTTTTAAATTCTTTCCTCAGCGTCGGTGCATTTCTCAACACCACAGCAGAAATTCCAGATCGCCGCGGCCTTTGAGTGATGCAATCTTGAGGCTGAAGTTCCACTCAAAATTAGAAGATTTTCTTGTTTATTTACTTAACGGTGGAAGATGATTTCGTGGCTGAAGACAAGGTGCTCCGGGGCCCATTGATGTGGCTTACACCTCGGCGATTCGTGTGGTCTGGTTACTCGAGCTTTACACTCTATAAAACTTTGCTGCTAGTGTAAACTTTCACTTCTAACGGTTCTAGCTGATCGACAGCTTGGCTCTCATTTTCGGTTCTGTTTACGTTAATGGCGAAGTGTTTAGTATGATCGGGTAAGAAGTTGTCAAAACGACTCTATTTACAGCATTCAAGCAGAGAAGTTCCCTTTTGGCTTAGGTACGGAGGTTTTTGGTAAACAGATTAAGTTCTAAATTGAGGAAGATTGGTTCGAATCGTGGGAGGGAGGAGGATTTCGAAATGATCGAACGAAATAAGTTCGACTTTTGATGGTTTAAATTAAGGTCGATCGATGGTCATTTGGATTTCTTGGCTGCTGAACGGTTTTTTGAACTGAAATTTGCCAAAGTTAACCAGAAATTAGCAATTAACAAAAACATCTTTTGCCTTGTTTTTCACCTTTTGGAAGGGTTTGCTAAAAATGATAGTTAAGGTGCCGGAATGTTCCTTAAAAACTGGTTAAATGTGATATACATATGTGGAGACTGGATCGTACTGAAAAATATTTGATTGAAAGTATTGAAAAATGGCGTATGTATAAAGTAATATTTTTTGACTACACGCAATACCCAATAATTAATATTTTCAAAACCCAGATAAAGTGCATAACGCGTAACCTTCAAAAAAGTCTACCTTTAAATCTGTTGTTAATTTTTAAGAGAGTTTTATTAGGACAAAGAATTAGTATAAAGTGTGATTTTTGGTGATTTTCCCATGTAATAGTTAATTATAAGAAAACATTTGGACCAAGCCTTAAAATGGACCATTACCTTTCGGCTTCGGTAGTCTAGGAGTAAAGAGGCTCCAACTGCCATCGAAGAGGTCCGAGGTTCAAATCCACTCTGGGCCTTTCGACTATTCATTTTTCTTTCTTGTCTTTCTATTTCTCAGCGTTCTGTCGTGATAGTATTGTATGATGAAATACTAGGATTGCCGGTGGAATAAAACTGCGGTTAGCGTTGGCATTTCATTCACTCTTCTTTCTACTATCTTTTTGACCAGAGCTTGCTGTCAGACATTGCACTTAACGATAGAATCGTCGACAGTATAAAGGGGCTTTGTGTATGAACAGTTAGTTGAAACTCTCAATAAGGTGGCACCTGGTCTTAGGCTGTATGTGGAGAGTGCTTATGGACACAGGAGTATACGATTTCAGCCCAAGTTTCGAAGTCCAGATCATCATCAAAGAGAAACGTGAAAAATTTCAGCCAGACAAGAACTATGACAGTTCTATACACATGTGGCTCTAAATCAGATTCGGGTGCAGGCGTTGGAATTTTTAGTCTAAGCTCCCATGACAAAAAAGGTACCCCATCGAACACCTCAAAATTATAAAGTGAGAATGGCTGAAAAACATGTAAAAAACATGTTTCGCCCGCCAGACTAGTAAAAGTTTGTTAATTGTTATTTTTTATGAATTTTTGAAATTAGCTAAAAAAATGATTTTTTTTTCCAAAACACCTGCTTGAAATTTATACAATTTGTAGTAAATAATGAACCATTTTTGAAAAAAATTGTCTGGCTGACAATTTTTGTTAACTAACTTCTGACAGACCTTTTGTTATAAACTAGTTTTTTTTAAAAGTGCACTATATAACACCTCCTTGATTTTGAGTTTTAAATAAAGTTTAAGATCTCTTCTATCTATTACAACAACATTGGATTTTTTAGAGAATTGTAGACAGTATACACAGGGGATTCACCTCTGAACTCTAGTTTTCCCCAACTATCTCCAGAAAGTATAACGCACGATTGCTTATTGATGAACGACTGAATGACGTCCTCAACGAGATGAATCGTAATTTCAAAATCACGGGACTTAGCGAGACCAGATGGAATGATGCGGAGGAAGGAGCATATCTGCCCAAACAGCGGGTCCTTATATATCGGCAGGAAACAGAGCAAAAACCGTAGAAGAGGTGTTGGCGTAATACTTACCAAGCAAGAAGGTACAGCTTCATTAGCAGCTGGTCAGGAGTTTCTGAGAGGATTATTACTGTGCGCCTGCGTACCAGACTAAGAAGCACTACGGTAGGCCAACGCTACGCTCCAACTGAAGACGCAGACAATGACATGGAGGACGAGTTTTATATGCGACTGAATGAGGATTTTCGCTCTATGTTAAGGGGAGACAGAATTATTTTGATGGATGGTTTAAACGCGCAGATCGACCCTAGAAACATCGACCTTGAACACATAATTCAGTCAAGTTACTAACAACAATGGGGAACATTTCGTTGACTTCTATAGTTCGCACCAACTCATGGTATTGGAACGAAAAATCGGATAGATCACGTGGTTGTCAGCCGGCGATAGAGAACTTTTGTGAAGGATGTCAAGAGTTTTAGGGGAGCGGTTGTAAGCACCTTTTAGTAGCTCAAAAATTGAAATCCGATTAAAACCAAAGAAATGCGGATAAATGCAAACACCATTGAACGCACTGGGCTGAATAACTGTGACGTGGAATTGGTAGATAAATTCTATTACATCGATAGTATTATTACCGAAAATGGTGGGGCAGAAGAAGAGGAGAGAGGAGAATCTTATTAGCAGAGGCCACGACCACTGGGATATCCTGGACGGAGTTGAGAGCTGTCGCACAAAACACTCTAGAGTCTGCTGGAAGGGCTTAAGAAGAAGAAGAAGTAACGCACAATTCATTAATATGCATAAATAACATACTAATACTAGCAAAAGCTCATTCTATAGATGCATAGTAGCTCTACTCACCCTGATCACTGTGAGTCATACTCACTTTTGTACTCCCCTTGGCATGGTGTGGCCAATCATAGCATTTGCGCCGAGTAATGGAGAGTTAGACTCGTGCCTTGCCTCGTTAACAGATTAGATTCAATATTCTTTCAATATAGTATTGGCATTGTTACTCTGGCCAAATTTTCTAGGTCTACTAATGCTTGTAAATTTTTTCACATGCTCAAAATCAATGACCTAGGATTGTCACCACTACGTAGGATTAAAATATATGTATAAAAATATAGAGCTACTAGCCGGACTAACTATTAATACCATATCACAGCAGGGACCACACCTCTTGATATATCATCAGTCGATGCACAACCAGTTTCCAAAATGAAAGGAAACAATGCAAAACGGTCCTGTCTCCACTCTCTATCTGACCCCACATTTGCCATTCAATTAATTTTTAAAGAAGATTTCATAAATCCACCTGCGAAATCCATTATAATCCCGCAAATCAGCAGAGAACCTGTCCGTCCGCCAACAGTCCCAGAAGAGGCCATCGCCAAAATACACTCGTCTCGACATTTCAATCAGTCAAGAGTCACAAACCAGCAGCACAGCCTGTGAAGTCGCGCTATCACAAGCTTCATTGATCCCCAGTGCCTTGTCCTCGCCGTCCCAGGGGTCTAGCATCTCGACTCCTCAATGGTTGATGGACCACCGTGGGGCTCCTTGAAAAAATTCGACAACCACTCTGGTATTCGCCATTCGGACTAACTAACCATCGGCGATGTCGAGCGAGGATCAATAAAAGTAACGAGTAACGATCATCCTGGGTGTGCGCGACGTGCGTACCCAGTCCTGCGGTATGACTGCCGCGCTAGTATGTATTTGTATTTGCGCAGTACGCTGAGGAGATGCATGTTGCAGGAATCTGCCGGGGATCTCCAGAGAGATGCGCCACAACAAGATTCCCAGACATTTTTTGCAGACGTCTTAAGAGCGTCCAACCCACTTTAATGAAGTCTTCAGGTTTTTGCCAGACCGACCAGGTTTTTTCTCCCTCAGCTGCAACGGAGTGGGTTTTTTGTGTTGCGTATGATTTAGTGCGCTGCAACAGATCTCGGGCAGCTCACTAGCGACGTTTAGCGAGCCCTCGTCGGAGACATCCAGGTAATATATGAACTCACCGGGTTCACCTTCGATGTAAATCTCTGGCTGCAGCGAAGACGTCTAATTAGGACATAAAAGGCAGCCATTGACATGGTAATAAAAATCGCTACCAAATTGACAGCAGCCCCGTCCTGCTCAGATGCCGAGCGGGCCGGACTTAGCCTGCTGCAACCTGTCATTTGCATTTGTGCAAAATTAACCAGTGCAAAAGTTTCCCCTTAAAATTTAGATAAATTGTCGGAGGCCCCACTAATTTCAGCTGAAATGGTGAAAAAATCCTGGAGCTCATTGCAGGGAACTTCGTGCGGATGATCATCCACAAATCCCGGCGGACCAAGTGGAGAGAGGACTTCAACCCCATCCCGTCCGCAAATTTTCTGCTGCAATCAAACTGTGAAAAAAGTTCGCGTGCAGCATCGACTTTTTGTGGACTTCTTGCAATTCATCAAAAGTTGGGCTTGCGGACTTCTGCCACGTCCCACTGGACCGTGCCTAACACTGCGCTGCTGCTGTTGAATGCCGAACGTTTTTTCCGGCCAGGCTATCAATTATTCCAAGTATTTTAGGGATTTTAAAAATGCCCTCCTCTGTTTGTCGGCCAGGTCTGCCTCTTGATGCAGACTCCCCATTCGCCTACTGCGCTCTGCAACTAAGTCCAGAGTCTGAATTAGCCCGGGAAAGTTCGACGTTGCTATTTAATTGGGAATTGGTTTATTTATCGGATTCGGGGCTCTCAATTTCTGCTGGAATTCTTTTGAAGGTGGATAAACCATGCAAACAGGTGAGGTGTGCCCAGGTGGCCGCAAATTTTAGAGGGCTTTTTTGAGAGTCGAAACAAATGTGAATGCGATATATCTACTAATTTGTAGATATTGGAAGAATCTGGGAATATCGAAAGAAGGGTTTTTGCGATGCTTGATGTTTTTAACAAGTTGAAGTTTTTTCAAGTTAGTTTGAACTGGACGAACACGCTTTGTTCGTATTAAAACACACTTATTATGAAACTTAATTGAAAATTATTTTCAGTAAGAATTGTATGACCAAAACTCGAAAATCACGGGTTGTCTTGCAATTAGACGAAACCTAGACATTTTTGAATTTGAAAAATAGTTTTTGGTTATTATGCGTAAGATGAATAAGATAAGTGCAGAGGTAATAGAACTCACAATTTGTAAGGTACATAGGTATGATCTTGTAATGGGTTATCCAATAGCGGTGATAGGTTTTCTGGTAGGGATATCTCTGTCATTTATTATAATTTGGAGAGTTGGGATTTTGGTTTACAATTCTATTGTGAAAGACAACTTCGGCTTCACCCGCCGAACTCCGCAAGTTCGAGCAAATTAGTCTACTGAGCTTCAATTTTTGCCTGATTTCCCATACATTTTCACATTTTAAAGTCAGGAAAAATATAGTTTAAAAAAACTAAAAAAATACGCTTTTATTTTAAAATGAACTAAAAAGTAAAAAATAATTTTGAATGTAAAGTTTTTATTGCTCCAACCAGAATATGGAAACAACCTACCTTTCGAAATGTAAAACAGCGTGGGACTCTTTTCCTATATTCTTATTTTATTGACACCGGAAATTTTCGCTGGCGCCCCACGCTTTTTTACATTTCGAAAGGTAGGTTGTTTCCATATTCTGGCTGGAGCAATAAAAACTTTACATTCAAAATTATTTTTTACTTTTTAGTCCATTTTAAAATAAAAGCGTATTTTTTTTAGTTTTTTTAAACTATATTTTTTATTTTCTACTTTTTAGTCTATTATATGTCTTCCGCCATTTTGTAGTGATCGCCATATTAGATTTAAATTGACGTCACACAGCTTACTGTACTATACTTGTCATATACTTTCATTTGATACCCATACCGAGGGCCTTGTAAAGAAAAAGATAAACCGCTATTTTGTGTTGACCTCTACTTTGAATTTGGAATCACGCCACATAGTTAATAGTATTCTAATTGTCGCACTCCTTCATTTGATACCCATTCCGAGGGTGTTGTAAAGAAAAAAGTAGTCCGCCATTTTGAGTTGGCCGCCATTTTGAATTTGGAATGACGCCACAGAGCTAATTCGCTTAGTTTTCGAGATATTGACACTTGAAGTTGACTTTTAGAGGTATTTCCATAAAGTTTATAGTTATATCACAGGTAGGATTTCCGTGGCATTGATATTTTAATTATGAATTTCGATAAAACACCCCAAAATAAGACGAAAATGTAAAACAAATTTTCTTCGATATATCGCTTCGTTTTTGAGGTATTACTAGAAGTTTCAGGTATTTTCAAAAGATACTAATATGTATAGACTGGGAGCTGGAGCGAATTGAGTGTGCAAAATGTGAGGACCGCCTTTTATCAATTGTTTTGACGGCTCAGTTTTGCACCTTGTCCAGTCAACACTAAGCCGGCTTTCGAGGCGCAAATCAAATAATGGAGGTGTATTCAAGGTGGAGTGGAGTGTAGGCATCCTTTTCTATTGTTCTTCTATTTATTTGAATTAGCCCAAATAATGTCAAATACACATAAACATGCTAGTATAATTTTTTATATATACGAGTATACGCATAAGTTACTATACACCGTGCGGCGAAAGTCCGGCAACGGTCCGATTTTTCTAGTACAGGCTGTGCGGCGCAAAATTCCTTCAGATTGAAAAAAATAACCTGGCTGGTTGTTCAACGGCATAATATAGGTAAAAGTACTAGGTTTTAAAAAAAATACTTTAGAAAAAATCGGTCTGTAGGAAGTTATCGAAAAAAATCGGAAAGGTGGGAAAACCGATATATCGGAACAAAAACAGGGAAAAAAAATTTTAATGGAAAAACAAAAAATAGGAGGTTGTAGTGTGAGAAAAAACGAAAAAAATGATAGTCGTTGATGTCAAATCCGTTAGAAACTTTACGAGAAAACACGCTTTTATCTCGAAAAAATCGCGATTTTTCGCTCTTCATTTTCTCAGCTTGTGTGACTGGTAGGATATCCATTCTGGGCTTAAATTATAGCTTTTAATACTGTTTTTTCGTAAAACAGCACAATTTGCGAAAATGCAAAAATAGGTGCTTCGGAAGAACCTCGCGCGATTGGTAAGAAAGCATCCTACGACAATTTAAAAAATTGGTATTTTTTTTCTTAAGAGTTGGCCTACAACCTCTGAATATTTATAAATCTCCCAGACGCATGAGAGAGCCGTGAAAACGGAAAGAAAATCGAGCGATTTTTTTCCACGACATTCCTACCTTGCCTAAAAAATCGGTTTGTGTATGGGGGTAATAAACGAAATGATGGATAGTGTAACTTGCATCAAAGAGTGTTAAATCTAGACTATACGGTAGATGCATGAAAACTTCCCAACCAAACTCTCCCAATTTTCGACATGACATCAAAGAAGTGTATTGTCGGGCGTCTTAATGGAAGACAATACCTTTGCTGTTATTCAATTCAGGCCGTTTTTGTTGAAGAATTTCATCAGTTTTTTTTCAGTTATTGGACGACCAGAGCAGGACTAATATTTCACATAAAAATTACCAGAACGAAAACGAGTCAACAATTACGGCGCAGCAGATTTCACCATACACAACACACTTTTTCACATTTTTGAAAAATATACCGAAACTTCTCGTTATTTTTTTTTCATTTTCAAACGCAAACAATTTTCTAAACACCGCACCAATTTAAATGTTTATACAGTCAAAAGGCGTGTTTCTTTTTCCTGGTGTAGCTACACCAGTGTACTTTGTAGTACTTCCAACTACCCCAGCTCATATATTGGAGTAGATGATTAGAGTAGTTCGATTTTTTTTGCAAAAGATGGCGCCTTCTAAATTTTAAGGTTTTATTATTCACCTTTTCGGTTATATCAATCATTTAAGCGCGTTTTTTGAAGTTGTCATTCAATGACATCATTGATAAAACCGAAATTATTCTAAACGAATAGAAAAGTTTAAATAAATTAAATATGTCCAAGGAAATGGTGTTAAAAAAATATGGAAACCCCATTTATATGCAATTGATTACTACTTTGAGGTTATAAACTACACTGAAATAAAAAAATGCGCTTCATATTCCATCTACTCGAGAGTACACTGATGTAGCTACACCAGGAAAAAGAAACACGCCTAAAGTAAACTCGAACTGTCACCTTTCAAACAAGTGGAGTCGCTGCGATCAGTTGTTCGTGACTTAGTTGCAATTGACGCCATCTATTGGGAAAACACAACGAACTTTTTCCCAGACCATATCTAAATAAATAAAATCTCTTCTATACTAAAATAAATTTTTTTAAGCACCGTGCTGGATGGGATATTATACGATTCTTATTCAAAAAGATATTTGGGGACATTGGTATTTGGGAGTTTCACATAGAACAACTCCACTTCCACTTCACATTTTCTTCTGGCAAATTCACAAATTCAATATTGAAGCAATATATCTGCCCATGAAGTAAGCCTTAGACAAAATCGAATCCTTAAAATGCGTAATCTATTCTAAGCCAAAATCTCAGACCAATAAATTTTAACCTTACGCTGCCGACCCTTTCTTGCCTCAGGGTTGCAGAATTGTTTCAATTTTTAAAGAATCGTGTTGGGATTTTTTTAAATATTTTGATGAAGATTAAGCCAACACCCAGCGGCTCTTAGTAACATTCGGCGAATATAGCTCGTAGTGATTCCGGGAGGCATTTAGCCCGAGGAAATGTTAACAAAGGATACTAAAAAATTTGCATCCTGCAGAAAAATCAAAACCTGCGTAGGTAATAAAGAGCTCCTTATCACGCACTCAGTCATCACAGTTATGGCTCTGTGGCTATAAGGAATATGTCTCCTGCCAGAGGCTCTGCTCGGTCGTAAATTTTCTATCTTACTGCCGCCACCGACTTGCGGACTACCCTGCGACAGGACCTTTCCCGAGGCCACTATCTGGGCATTTCATCTTGTGGGTCCCATTTGAAGCCTCTTATCTCCGGGTTATGATCGCCTCCTTTACAGCTTTACACCTCGCCTGATCTATGAGGTGTCGACTGGGATGGCTCCTTTCTTAACTTATATTTTTCTTTCTACACATATTTTTTTATAACTGCCATATTTTTGTTAATCCTGCTACTTGAGGAGCTGTGTACGACATGACAGGATTCGCAGGAGCACCAGCAGCAGCTCCGGGTGTGGGTATCAAATTCTCGTCGCGTTTTTTCATTGTTCTTTGTTGCTTTTTTTTATCCATTTGTTTTCTCTCCTGCACTCTCTCTCTACTCGTGTGGCGCTTACAGAATCGTAAATTAACGATAGCAATCAGAATATTCAAGGATTCGGGGGCTTACATGGTTACATTTGCTCGGCTAGGACCATTTCAGGGAATTATCAGGATTAGGTTTTGTTTTTACACATTTTATGGGATTTTGAGCAGCAAACAGATTCCTCTTTACGGTAAATTTGATGTCTTAATATTTTCGTTGAGCTGCTCCTTATCCAGTCCGTCTCTAGATTATTATGGTGGTGGCTGTGTGGTAAAATGTTCATTCGTGGAATCCACAAGGATAATGGGATTTTTGTATGTGGAACACGTGAGTTCTGCTCAAACAGAAGGGAAATCACTAAAATCCTTATGGGCCTTATCAAGGGATCTGCAGATATTGTGGTGCATATTTTATTGTGTGATTTCTCCAGTCCTTTACTTCTCGCCCTGCTAGAATTCTCTGCTTTTTGTGGACGGTTGTAATTTTTTTAAATGTGTGCTTGACATGTTGTTATACAACAGCTAAAAATGGAAAGGTTTGTGGGAGTTTTATGATTTTGACAGGTTTATTGTAGGAAATCCAAATAAGACGCATAAAAATATATATTTTCAGCATTTTATGGTTGAAATAAAAAAGAGACGCAATTGAATATTAACACTTGATTACGTTATGCAGCTGAAGTATTTTATTCGTTTATTTTATATTAAACCTATCTTTTACGGAGGAGAGATAGAAAACAGTCCACTAAAACTTTCAAAATTACTTCCAAAATATGTTGTACCTGCAACAGTTTTAAGTTAGTAAAGAAGTACATTCACGAGTATTGAAGTGTAGGTGCGAAGTTCATAATTAATTTTATAAATATCGGGTGATGAGTTCATACTATAGATCAATTTTATCAGTTAACATATGGAGAATTGGTATGTCAGCTTTAGAAAAGTTCTTAATTTCTGCATACTTCGGCGACTTACACTGGTTCTGGTCCTACCGGCGAAATAGTTCTGGACGACCTGATTTATGTACATCATTCTCTACATCAGGGGTGGCCAACCTTTTTGGGAGCACGGGCGCAATTAAAAATTTTCATGAACGTTGCAGACGCAACAAGGTGCAATGACATCATATATGTTTATTGTTAAAATTATATGCATTTCATTTTTTCATTTGTTCAGAATGAATTTTGAGTGCTCCAATAGTAATTTCAAGGCGGGGGATACATATTTTTCTATCAAAACTGGCGGCCCTCATCCGCCCGCCGCCACCCGACCTGGGCGCAACAACAAAATTGATCAACATTCAATTTGTCAGCACTCAAAAATCACTCTGAATACCTATAAATCCTCCACAATGGTTGTGTCCAGTGCAACCTCTTCATGTTAAAAACTAGAATCATCCACAGGCAACAGCAGAGTCGGGGTGCCGTAGCACATCCAGGGAGGACTCCTCTTGCAGCTGCTATTTTCACCTATAGAAAAAAATCCCTGATTTTAGTCTACCTACAATTATGGGCTTCTACTTAGCCAATTTCCATCAGCTAAGCACTTTGGATTTACTTTGGACCCAAAGTTGTATTTCGGGCTCAACATCGAAGAAGGGGGAAAAAAGAACGCCAGATTAGACCAGTGCTGAGATTCTTGCAAAAGAATATAAGAAATGCAGGCTAGGCCAAGTCCAAAGAGTGGCATGTCGCAGAGTTAGGCCCAAAACACATTCGGCGCTGCATACGTCACGCCGCATGCTTCATGAAGTTGAGGCCAATATAAAGAAGCCACTGCAGCTACATACGAAGCTGCAAAAACAAACGGCAACTTGACGGAATTGTTGTTGACATTTAAATGTACAGAGCCGAAGAAGCATTTTAATTTAAAAAAATTCAAATTTTTAAGATATTGTGTACCGTGCAAATTTTAATCAAAATGAATACTTTTTATGAAAACATTTTTGACCTTTTTTTAATTTTTTTTAGTGCATTATGGCTGCCGTTTTTACAATTTCTTTTTCTAAAGTTGACAGCACTTACGCCGCATAATACAACTTTTGAAAATTGCTCGAAGCTGACTTCATACCTCATTGCAGCCTGAAGTAAGAAGCGGTCAATGTGGCAGCATTAATGAATTCTCGTTGATTTGAAGCTGTGAAGTTTGCGACGTGAAGTATGCGGCGCCGAATGTGTTTTTGGGCCTTACAGGGTGTGTACAACTATCTAGGAGGCGATGAATATTTTTTATTTTTTTCTTTCAAAATTGGAAAGCTTGGACAATTTTCATTGAATAATGGCGGACAATTTTAATCCTACGGCTTTTACTTTTGAAGTTATTAGCAAGTTTGATGTTAAAATTGGCCTTATTTGGTACTTTTTGGCAAAGCTTAGGTCAAAAATTACGAAAAAGAGCAATTATTGCATTAAATTGCTTATAACTATTGCTTATAAAAATTGTCCAGACATTATTCATAGGAAATTGTTCGTTTTCCAATTTTGCAAAAAAAAATTAGTTAATTATGTATTTTTTGGAGAAAAGGTGGTTTTAGTTGAAATTTTAGTTAAAAAAACGAAATTTTTATTTTGATGACTCATTGCTCTGGAAGTTGATAGGGTAGAACCTTGACTTTTACCCCGCCCCCCTTCAATACGATTTTTTGTTTGTCTATCCAAAACCTATCCACAGCCAGCCGCTTTGTAAACTTAGCGGTATACACCTTCTATATTTGGAAAAAACTACTTTTGAATCTACGTTTTTCGACACTTAAAGCGCCATAACTGGTGCAATATTAGCCCTACGTTAAAAATTATAATAATAAAAATTATAGATAATCCTGTGCTCTATAAGTCTTGCGAAGGATTTTTGAATGTAGAATTAACCATTAACGAAATATAGTGCAAAGAAAGTGATATATGAAGTTTGCAGCACTATTTCTCCGTAGATATTGACTTTACACAAAAAAGTTCCAAACAAAAAAGTTAAATCACTTATTTATCTACAAAAAAGATACTATTCATTTTGTCGTAAAATGGATAGTTTTTGAGATATAGAACTAAACGCATTTTCCTTCACTGTAAGTTTAGCAAGAGGGTGGGGATGACGCCATTTTGGATTTAAGCTTATAAAAATATATAAAATCATTTGGTAAAAAAAATCGCGTGCGTTATTTTTCGCAAAGAAAAAGTAGGTACCTATTTATTGGACTAAGAATATAAGGGCCTTCTCTGGCTCCAAATCAGAGACGGGTGTATGAACTGTTGTTTTCTCCCCCTCGATGAACCTCCAAAAGTACTTCCGAACATTTTCTTTGCAGTTGTCTAGCTCTTGCTAGGATCAAACACCATGCATTTGGAAATCTGTTCTTAAAGAACATGGGAGAGATTTATTTAGTATACATTTTTTCACCAGGTGCTTTTTGAAATTTTAAAGCATCACAATATTGGCACAATTTATCCATTGGATCAATGAAACATTGGGGTGCATGGACATGCTGTAATCGCGATCTTTATTATAATTTAATGCTTCCACCTTAAAATCTTCTCATTCTTGTTTTGTAAGCTTTAGTAGCGCTGTTCAGGTGTTTCAGTAGCTCTTGAATTAGAAGCTCTGGTTCGTTTGTCTTGTATGCGTGCATCGCGTTTTTTGGGTGTTGTTTCAGCAGGTTTTGGAAGTAGAAGCTTTGTTTCGATTATCTTGTAATTGTACGTCACTTTTTTCATTTGTCTCAGCTGGTCTAATTGCTGCCATTTGTTGATCTACCAATTGACTTTTTCTTTCGTGGCACTGTGATAAATTTTTTATGTGATGGATTAAAATTGTATGACAGCGCTCCCTAGGAGTGATTTTTGAAAATAGGCACCATGCCAAAACCACTATCTTCATGTAAAACTGATGTGGTTAAATTTTTGTGGCGATCGGTTGAATGGTTTAAGAGTTATTAGGGAACATACATACATACATCCAATGTATATAGAAGATAGAAGGTAAAACGCTAATCTTGCTTGTTCTAACATGGACTGGTGTAATAAAACGAGATGCATCATTTTCAAAGAAAAATTCGTAGAACGTATCTTGCTTAGAAGTCCGGGAAAACCCCTTGCGACGTGGTAGAATAGGTCCTATAAACAAATCTTTTAGCAGCATTGTAAGGATTGTCTCAGCCAAGAGGGCTACTAAACTATGCAGTATGAACTCCAAATTCATTTCAGCTGTCCCTGATAAAAAAGGGGTGATGGAATTGGTCAGAATAGCAGGCAAAGTCTCTAGAGGTACTAATGAACATGGCTATGTTGATCTCGAGAATAGTACAACAAGATTTGGCAACCAAGATTGCAGCCAAATACACCAGCAGATGTACACCAACAGAGGGACACCACAGAGGACTGATCTTCACCTTGCAGTAGTTAGTAGCTACTACAAAAGATAGATAGGAGTGCAGCTAAGTTAGTAGCATTCGCAGACGACTATCTTCGACTACGCCTGACTAATGTCAGAAATGTTTTCAACCGTGAACAGTAAAATCATGGAAGGATGCCTTAACGGAGTTAGCAGCTGGGTAGCAGACTATGGCCTGGTAGTCAGCCCTGATACAACTGAGCTAATTTTATTCACTGGAAAATGAAAATGTCCATCTTCAAGATGTCCTGGAGAACCAAAACGTCATAAGGCGCCAGGACAGTTCACTGATGTGATACCTTCTATATCTTTCAATCCGATCCTGAAGTTCTTCCAGACAATGAACCTGCAACCTACACAAGGTTGTAGCATTGGAATTTCCATTAATAGCCAAGTATCTATAATACCTCTGGGGTCGGTGATGATGTGCTCCAAATTAGTGAAGCGATGCATAGTCACTGCCTCCTTATGACCACGTGACCAAGCTAGGTATTCCCCCGCTATGTTCTCGAAGACCTAAAACAGATCTCCTGCTGGTGGTCGGGGCGCTGACAAAACAAGGAGTTGGATATCTAAATCTACCCTGGCTGAATGGTGTAACGAAATTCTACATTTCTGTAGGTGCTGATCTGTCCTAAGGAAATTAGGGTATTCTGAGATCTCCTTTGTGTAGTTGTGCTATAGGTTTATGCAGCTAGGTAAAAATATTGAAGTAAAATTGGAGGTTTAGATAGGGATGTTTTGGAAACTCGATCAAATCCGCGGTGGTGTCATTTCAATTATCGTTCAACATAAATTCCAATACTTGCGGCTGCATTTGTATACCAAGTTCTTTCTTGCCAAGTGTGACTATCCATACTTGCAGTAATCAGAATAAATTGTCCGTAAGCCCTTTTCTGCCAACCTCAAGCCACACCGCAAGCTTGATTGTCCATGATGAACATCCAACAAGAAGTACCTTATAGCACTCGACCATTCCCGACACCTGACATGAACACGATTATCCCGCCCTGCCGTCCATCCCAGAGCACCAATCCCGATGTTCAGGTACCAGCGACACTTGCCTAGATCAAGTAGCGTGCTACTATCACCTGCTCCCGTACCTGTGGCTAGCTGCAGTACTGCAGCCGATGATCGGTGCCAGGGTACCACCTCTGAGCCGACGCCGGCAGCTGGGAGAAGAGTCTTTCCCGATTTTCTTGATTCCACCAGATTCGCTTTCGTTCGGCGACCGATCCAAGTGCCCGGTGGCCGTCTCATTAACGAGCTACCCACAACCTCTGGGGCAGCCGCGATGAGCCTCATTACGAGCGTTGTCTGATCCGCTTGTGGCGACTTTCGGGGGCTTCCTTAGTGGCTTGCGCCCAGGCGAAAGACGGTGTCAAGATGCGCGCCACGCACCGTTCCCGCCTCCCTGGACCGCGAGCGTAATTAAATCTTGGCAACATGTGTTCCGGGATTAAGAGCCGAGCCGAGTCCGTTAATGCCGGTGTTGCCGGCTTGTTTACATCATTTCGGCTCGACGCTGGCTCGGACCCCGGCTTTAATTGCTGCACGACGACTCCCCGGCCGTCGCGATCGGCTTGACGGATGACGGCGGAGTGCATAAATTTTATTGTCTTCCACGCTGCTGCACCGGGCGCGGCACGGGTGCAGGGGCGAATTTATAGGCGGATATTTGATAAAACAACAAACAGACCGCAGAATCGGGACTTCGGGATTTGGAGACGTTTTTATCTATTTTCCGTTTTATTTCGTATCTTGATTGCGGGCCGGCCCGTGTCGTGGGCACCGGGGCCGTAGGCTCGCCTCGTTGGGGAATCATTGATCTGCTAATTTGTAGCGTAGGGCGTTGTTAATCACTTGTAACTGATTTTATGACCCGTAATATAAAAACGCTGTCTGAAAATGGAATAAATATCCGAAATTTATTGCCATTCCACGGACGCCTCTAAAGGGAAATTTTTCACTCCGCTTTGGGAGTTTTTCTCTTGTGTGTGGGAGAAAAATTGGAACAAATTATTTTCGAGGAATCAAATGCGTTTAGGTGTTTCAGATTTTGTCCAAAGATAATGATGTACAGTTAGAAATATTTTGATCTTTATTTAGAGGAATCTTCAGCCATAAAATAAATATGCAAATGGGAGGAGGAGTGTAAATCAAAGATTTTTAGAATTTCTGTTTGATATAATCGCGGAGATGGCATCTCTAACTCTCAATTCCATTCGCTATTTATCATCGCATTTTATGGCAACTTAAGCTTGTCCAAACTATTATATAGACATAGCGATATCTTGTCAAATCTGCTTCACTTTCATTCAGTCGGATACGAAATGGATCGATATTATTTAAATTCCGATGGATTTCAACATGTCACTTTTTGATGGGTTGTCTTGAAATAGATAAGCTAAAGGAATTCATCGGTGATTGTTTTGTTAAGCTTTGCGAGGGGAATCACCGATGAGTGTGTGGTGTTTGTTTCGTCATTGTCAACTTCAACACTTTGATGTCATCATACCAGAACTTTAATGTTTGTAACAGAAAGGGCTGTTCAATGCTGATATGCAGACCTTGTGAATATAAAGTGACTTATGTGTTGTTTCTGGAGCGAAAGGTATGTTATTGTTAGTGGGAAATATAAAAAAAATCCGGTGGAAAAGCCCGATGTGTTCTTACGGCATTTTCTGTGGGTTTGTCAATCTCTGGCAATTATTTTCCAATTCCTTATCCTACTAAAGGGTTATCCAAATGTGAGGCATAGATGTCAGCACTCCATAATGTTTTGTGGCGACACGAAAGCTACCACAGAGCCATCCATATCTCAAACACCTAAAAACATTAACACTTTACACTATAAATTATGTATTAGAAGTAAGTAGCCTTTGCATAGGTAAAATAATTGATAAATATTTTTCCAAGTCAGTTCCTTTCTAGTCCTTGAACTAATCGTTGTAATTATCAGTAGATCATAAGAGTTACTTTAAAATGTGTGCAATTTAAATAAAGCTAATAAGATTCTATGGCGTGTTTTATTATGGTGACTTCATAGTTTATAAGTGAGGTCTTTTCCAATGACATAACTCATTTTGTTTTAGTAGAAGGTAGAACAATTTCAACCATGGACAGGTATTGATGTGTAAACTTCCGTCATCCCGAGGATGATGCTTAATATACGGAGGTCCAGACCAAGCAGACTCCTCCTCAACACAAGAGTGCTTAGTTCGGTCCTATTATATGCAGCGTCAGTGTGAGCAGCCGCATTGGACAGAACGGGCAATAGGGGAAAAAAATCTGCGTTAAGTGCCCTTCAAGCATGATGTGCATACGATACTACGTCCGACGAAGCAGCATGCGTGATAGCAGGAATGATCCCCATTGATATTCTTGCATTGGAAGGGAAGGGGTTGGTTCTGGAGGTGGTTCTTTTCTTAGGTTGGGCTAGAAACCCACAGAACCGAGGCAGGAGCTTCTCGGTAGAATGGTGCCCACCTTCCGATGCACCTACGGGCACTTATATAGCCAATGAATTCGCCAGCGAAGTAATGCCTTTACGGCTCTTACCGGTCTGGACTCAAACGTTATGCTAAAGGGTTGATGAGTTTAGTCAGTAGGAATCTGACACTCCCTCCTATTTTCTTGCAGTGCTGGTCAAAACATTATCATAATTCCTCTTCACGTTATCTTCAACAAATCTTTATCGTTAGGTAAGTTCCCTATGCTATGGAAGAAATCCTACCTAACGCCAATCTATAAATCCGGTGATAAACACTCGGTAGACAACTATAGCGGTATTGCCATTTTATCAACTATTCCTAAGCTTTTTGAAAAACTTGTTTATGACAGGATTGCCCCTCTTATCGACCCATATCTAAACGAACAACAGCACAGTTTTCGGAAAAGGCGTTCAACAAATTTTAACTCTATGGTCCTTATCTCCGAATTACTATGAGGTATGGAGAGCGGCCATCAATTGAATGCAGTGTACACTGATTTCAGCAAAGCCTTTGATCGAGTAGACCACGACATTTTAATTGCAAAATTATTAAAATTTGGAATATCAGGTTCTGCCCTGGAATGGTTAAAATCATATCCGAACGGAAGAACACATGTAATCAAATTCGAAGGATTTCTATCTAATGAGATCGAAGTAACCTCTGGCGTGCCTCAGGGTAGCCATCTTGGTCCTCTTCTCTTTAACATTTTTATCTTCGATCTATCAGAAAAATTAGTAAATATTCCGTATCTCTTCTACACGGGTGATCTCAAAATTTATAGTCTCATTAAGACCCAAACTGATGTTTCTTTCATGCAGACGAAACTCAATGCCTTACAAGACTGGTGCACCACGAATAAATTGAAACTTAACACCAGTAAATGTCATGCAATTACCATCTCCCGTGGAAAAAACACACAGAAGCAGTAATATTATCTCCACGGCATGATGATGAATCAGGTTGATCATATCGTAGGTCTAGGAGTGGCCCTAGACCAAAAATTCCACTTCAACCTGCACTACGATAATATTACTGCCAGAGCCAACAAACTTCTTGGTTTCATCAAGAGGAGGGCCAAAGAATTCGGTCACAAAAACACTCTTCTGTTCTCTAGTCCGCCCTATCCTGGAATATGCGTGTCCAATCTGGGATCGTATATTCCAAGGAAGCAGCAGAAGGATTGAATCAGTTCAGAAGAGTTTTCTCCCTATTGCCTTGAGGAATCTACACGACCCGCATGACTACCAAAGCCTACCACACTACTTGGACAGGCTCAAAGTGCTTGATCTTATGCCGTTATCTAACAAGGGAAAACTGCTCATATCTTGCGTTGCCTTTGAAGTCCTAAGTGGAGAACTGAAAGTGCAGTTTCTGTCGGACAAGATCAAATTCAATGATGAAGTCCGACACACACGCCATACTAAATTACTTAGGGAATACCTACACCGATTACGTTAGGAACCGTCAACAGATGTTGTATGGCCTTTAATAGTCACAACTCCTGTTTCTCCCTTTCACTCAACAAGGCATCCTATAAGAAAATACTCAGATCTCTACTAACATAACACCCGCCTCTCTCGACAATAGTAGCTAAGTTTTCAGTAGTTGTCAATAGTTATTAAATAATATCTTTAATAAGGACTGTTGTACTACTATGTTTTTTAATTTAAGTGTGCCTTGTTTGGCTAAATAAAATAAATAAATAAAAGCCAACCCAAGCGAATCGTTTTGTCAGTACATCTTCGATATCCGCTCCGCGGAATCCACTCTCGATGGCTGGAATACCTTCGACAACATGGGAGGTATCAAATGTGTTACACCAACTCACCCTGTATAATGGGGCCCATCCACGGGCTAACTGGTTGCCCAAACTGAGTTGTGTTGTCACTAAATCGAAGCGTGTGTGGAGCAGTTGGCAAACTGATTTGACAGTTGGGATTTCAGTTGGGATAAATCAAAATCTTTTAATTTTATGGTGGCGGGGCCAAGAGTTTGGGCAACTAGTCGGGCTGTGTGTTTTTCAGTTTGGCAAACTACTTGAATGAATTATGCCGAAATTCGAAGTATAATTTTTTTTACAAGTTTATATTTTCATTGTTTTGGGTTATTTTTAATTTAAATTATGATAGTTCACATAATATTAAATTAGTTTCAGAATTTATATTTTTAGAATTTATTTTATTTATTAAAAAATATAAATATTTATATTATAGTTAGTAAATTTATAATTAATATAAAAAATCATCGTTATCCATTTTTTATTATTATAAAACATAATCGCGGCTTTTCTACAATTTCATTTCCCTTTCAAATTGCCTGTGAAATATCAAATTGACAGTAGAATTATCAGTCCTGTTGAAGCGTTTATGGCAAAACACCAACTCTTTACACAACTCAGTTTGGGCAACTAGTTGGCCCATGGATGGGCCCCATTACATGTTGTTTTCGATGCGATAACTTCAACAGCTTCCATTCACCATTCACGATCTTCCTTCTACATAGCTTCACCCACAGACCGTCAATAACGTTGCGCGAATCAAAATATTGCACAATATTATTGATAGTCCAGGGGCCCCATTAAAATACTTTGCTCTGAAATGCTTTCTGTTTGCTTACAGTTTTACAAAACTTAGTTCTCCAAGGCTGTGAAGTACTTTGCTTTCAGCATTTTTTTTCATGATTCAACTTTATATAGTAAAATAGCATGCCCCAGCAGTTGTAAACAAGAGCATTCGTAGCAATATGAAATAAAAAGCTTTCACAGTCTGCAGTGTAAAGTTTGAAAATATGATTTCTGTAAAGCAAAGCAAAGTAAATTGCTGTGGTCTGCGGTCAACAGCAACAGTGTTAAAATTTCTGCAGCAATTTAAACCCTGCTGCAAATCCAGACAACTTGAACAAATACCAGTAGTACTCGGCATTTTTGAAAGCGTCTGCAGTTGTCGCTAATGCTGTTATGACACTTACTTTTTTTCAGACAAAACTTACACTTTTTAGAAAGTTTAGAAAGGGACAAAACTTTACGGAGATTTGGCATGAGTGCGAAGAATTAGCTATATGCTTAAAATTGAAGCTAATCTACGCGAAAAAGTTCAGCTAACTCGAAAAGTGCCAGAAAAAGTATGAACTTTTCATACTTTTTCGGGATCTTTATCTTAATTTTTGACAGTTCAGACTTTACTGAAAGTTCTTGATTTATTATTGTGTACATACAGTGAAATCGAAAACAAACTTGCAAATGTATGCGTATATGATAATATTATGTTGCTATTGGATTCGAAAAAGTATTTTTATTGTTTGAAACTGCACGAAAATGCAAAAAGCCACCTTCTCGCTCACATCAAGTTGTCCCTGTCTTTTTGCACTTAAAATTCGACGCTGAAAAAAAGTAAATGTCATAACAGCATAAGCAAAGATTACGAATAGACCCTCATTGAAAACAACATCGATGATGATCAAAATTTAGATTTCGTCGAAAATTAATGTTCAAGATAATTATTTCATTTGTAACAATAAACATTTCATTTTTAACCATTTTCCATTTCATATCTCCAAGCGACCTTTAGAGCACCCCCACCACCCGATATTTTAAGTATGTTGTTAAGGACACCTTCCCTTAAAACTGTGCCAAAATTAGCTTTTACATGTATTTTTTCCTCTATTTTTCCTTCGTTGCCTGGACTACAAGAAGGGTGAAATTAGGTGTACTTGGGGACATGGGAGTGACGACCGATCATTCAATTAACCCAAGATTACTATATAGATGGGGCCCAAGCCTTCTTCTTGCATGCAATGGCGCTGATTGGGACAGTTAGCAAAGTAAAATGAGGGATGCTTAATGGTTCCCTCCTTGCAAGTGGGATGAGTCTACAAAGGGCCAATGAACCCAGAGTGTCATACCATGGCTGGACAAAATCAGTCATAACTAATTTAAAATTGACTTGAAGAAGTCCTTGCAGAGGATCAAGAATTGCGTTGAAGAAGTTACCGTAGGAAGACCAGCAACAATTTCGTTTATGTATCCTTGAAATTAATATAATTGTTTTCAACCCAATATCTTGGCACTTATAAGCCCATCTTCCAATTCTTAGACTTCTGAAGTCAAACAAGTGGAATCCGGAAAGGAATGCGTGGAGAGTCCTTTGGGGGTTAACAAAACTAAAAAAGTTTGAACAATTTTAAACCAAACTAATGATACTAAAAAAATGCAAAAATTAATTGCTGGAAATTATTTTTTTATTTAAATCGTGCTGAAATAAACAAGAAACTATAAGATCTATCCAGATCCACCTCCGGGTGGTCCACCAGGTCCACCTGATGGTGGTGGTCCTAAAAAAAAACGAATTAAAACATTTTATATTATTATAATAAACATTGCTAAAATTACCTCCAGGTCCACCAGGTCCACCTCCTTGGCCGCCACCGCCACCACCTCCACTTCCACCTTCCTGGCCTTCAGGCATTGCCATCTATTGTAAAAAGCAAACATTTTACTCACACCAACATCGTTTTAAAATTTCACCATATTTACCACAGCAGTAGAGAACACTGCACAAATAAGTAGAACTGCTATTAGGATTTTGGTCATTTTAACTCAACAATTGACTCACAACTGATGACATCTTCTAGCATTGGATGATCTTTTATACCATTTTGAAATTCGCGACAGCGTAACAAATTGTCGTTTACACAAAGGTGTAATTATATTGAAATGATAATAATAAATTAAATTTTTAATAATTTAATTGCGATTACGAAATGAACATCTCTTTTAGCGATTTATGGTAAAAAGTGCGGAGCGGAAGGCATTTGTAGTTTTTAGTTGTAAATAATTGAAAACAAAGTGTTGGCGTTAATTTTCGCAAATTGTTGCATTGAATTTGCACACAAAATTTAATCATAAAAAAATAATGTGTTTTTTGTATTTTTAATATGATTATTAACCTGGAAACATTGATTGATATGTGAGCTTCTTTGAAGGCGGAGAAAATTTGTGTTTTTTTATGATGACAGTGATCGGCACACAAGTTATAAGCACAAACGTTATCTAATGGGATATTGATACTGTTGGTTAGCCCGTGTTAGATTTGATAAAATAATTGTAGCATTCAAATAACCATGCTCATAATTGTTCTCTATAAATTATGACACCAATACCTTGTCCCGTTTAGAGGTTAATATTACTTATTCTTAACACTAGTACATGTGTCATAACCCAACTGTGACAATGAACGGTGTAAAACTTTTGGCTGAATGATCCTGCAACATCTCAAGTGTGGTGTTAACCTGTCATGGAGATTTCTTAAGACATTTCTGAGATTTCATAAGAGATGCCAATTCTTCCTGCAGCCATTGGCAGCGGGCTGTAATATACAAATCCTACATTCGGTGTCTCCTCGAATACAACTCTATTATTTTGGCTCAGGACTCCGAAATATAAAGGTCCATCGGTAATGAAGCTATTTCCTCCACCATCGTCCCTTTGAGCCACTGTAGCGCTGTAGCAGCGCTGATAAAAACTTGATTGCTACTGTCATAGTGATTGTTCGATCCAAATAAATTATCTCCTGCGTCCGCGGTAATCTTATACTCGTAACACTATATTAGCCCGATCGACTTGTTCCTTCTGCGTACAGCTTCAGTTTTCGCGCACACTACAGAATAGGAATTCCTTCCTAAACAGAGCAGAACTATGGAACAATCTCAGAATCTCTCGCAGTCAAACGACTCACGATCGACTGAGGAAAATATTCAAGAGATCCAAACATCTCGATTCGGCCCGCAAACAGCGATGGGACTTCTGTCGTTCACTTTATGAAATTTTTTTAAATAAAGATCATGGTTTAAATCTCACAAAATCAAGCCTATATACGAATTCCCGAGTAAAAACAATTTAGTGGGTTAATTTTACTAGCACGCACGCGCCTGCAGCTAGCGCGCATAGCGAACAAATGGGCACGCCACAAAAGTATCCACTCTCCCGCCACAGGCACGAAAATCTAAAAATTCAAGCATGAACATTTATAAATGCATCCGCATCGGCATAAACCACTCCAAACGCGAGTGTTGTTTTACCATGCAGTCCCCCAGCTAAACACTAACCACTTCAATGCTTCTTGACCTACGCAATCGAACGAGAACGTTTTTACTGAGTATGATATTGGCACCCTTTATAGTCACCAAGATAATTGCCCCTTTTCTTCGTCCTCGACAATTTTTTAAAGCAATACAGGCGATTTCGTGCATCCCTGTGGCGGGAAGCGTCTTGGACATCAAGCCCGAGGATCTCCGCAGCAAATTCGAATCTGATGTTGCCAACTTGGTCACTCTTTGTTTACAAATTGGATATACAACAATCGCATCGGCACCACACAACATTACCAATGGGTTCAGGAACTTGTTGGCTATGGCTACTACTGATGTTGAACTCAAAGAAGCAACCTCAGAGAATTGCTGCAGCGAATCCACAGACGTCTCCAAGTCAACGGCAAATATCTCCAGGAGCGCCTAGAAAAATTACTTCGCTCAACGTTTTACAGCAGAACAGGGTGCCTTGGGTGTCATATAATATTCCAACCTGACCTAAATGAAGATATGCAATATTCTATGTAAATACCATAAAGCATACTTGGACCAGGAATTTTGGAATGCTTAGTTATAATAGTTAGAATTAATCAATAAGCGTTTTCCTGTTTTAAAAAATAAACAGAACATGTTGCGTTTTGTTTAATCTCAAATTTTAAACAATATTAATTCGTAGTCATTTCAGAAAACCAGTGGCAGCAGTTCCGGGTTGGCCAATAAGACATCACATTTCGCGTAAGACTCCAATTGAAAGAGGGGTAATATGGGACCCAGCTAGGCTATGATAGGAGCTACCTGGTGTCAAATAGTAAATAAATAATTAGTAGGCAGGAGATATTTCATCGGCTACTTTAAGTAGGCGATGGAATATTTTCAGCCTATAAAAGGCAAACATTGCGACACAAAATTCAGTCTAATTTTAAAGCTCAAAAATATTATTGTAAATAATTAATAAATAATAAATCTGTAAATACAATTTAATTAGTTTTTGGCTAGTGGCCTTACGGGCCATTACATTTCATAAACATTAGGTTTAGTTAGGGTTTCTCAAAACCCGGTCTTTTTTGGATTCGCCGAATCCGAATCCTTAAAACTGAGAACCCCCGATTCCGATCCCAAGTAAAAACTCACTATTTAGTACAGGTAAATTGTAATTTTTTTGGAATTAAAGCGGGCAAGCTGCAATTTTGCATGGGTGTTTGCTACCACCAGGAAAGCTTAATTTTGAATTTGCACGGTTCTCACCACCTTAACTTTGGCGCCATCTTGAATCAAATCGGTTTCCGCTTGGGGGTGTTCCAACATAACACCGTTAAGAAAATCGAACTCTACATGTTTTTGGCGTCGCTGATTACGAAAATCTGGGTCCCGCGGCCCTAAAATAGGGGCGTCACCCTTAAAAATGCAAAAAAAACACCCCTTTCAAAGAGTTTTTCGCTATAATTTTAATAATAATGAAAAATAATCCAATTAAATACACTTTTTTCAATATTTATTTGCGAAGATGGTTGATTTATACTAAATCAAGCCAAACTTTATGATAAGGGATAATCCTAAAGGGTTAAAACCACCCCTAAATCGACTGAAAATAAAAAAATTTTAAAAAATGTTTTTTTTCAAGTTTATGCTTCAAATTTGATTGTATGCGTATTGTCAGGCGAAAATAAATTATTTTCAACCCAAAATGTCTGTTATAATTGATAGGAATAAATTTTCATCATTATTTTTTATTTAGTAGCAGTTTTTTCATTAAATAAATGTATTTTTTTAAATATGTAAGGGTTCTTTCCCCTGTTCAAGGAACTTTTAAAAATAACCCAAGAGAGAGAATAACGAAAAAAATCTATACCTGTCTATTTTTTTCTTACTATGTTGATATTACTGACAATCACTGAACTGTTTTTTTTATTTTAAAACCAATTAAAGTTCATAGGAATTTAACGTGCGAGGGAGACAACAATAGTTTTTGGTGCCATTTTTTTGTATGGGATATTGCTTATTTAGCAGTCCATTTCTATATGTCAGTGGGAACAAAACAACCAATGGTATTTTTTTGTTATAATCAAGAATATTTATTTTAATAGTGAATTTCATATTGAGCAATCGGGGAACTGATGACTGACGTAACTGAGACGTGACGTGATTGATGTGCGTGAATCGGCCTTTAGTGTTTATTTTATAACATTGTCGCTGCATTCGTTCAATTGATTCGTCTAACACCCGTTGAAGATCAGAGATGTCGAGGATAGATTATTAGACATTGCCTAATGGAACAACATGGCATTATTTTTTTTAGTTTTAACTGCTCTAAGATCCAATATTGGCTATTCAACCAAAATTATAATTAAATTTAAAAAAATTATTACATTTTTGATCAATCGGTGCTCTGTGCCCACAAAATTTTTAGTCACGAACTTTTGGCAATTTGTCAAGTAGTTCAGATGAAGTGCAACCACGCAACTGAAATCGCTTCCGACCGGCAAGAACAGTCGCACGCGACCAGTTGCAAACTAGTTTCTAATCGGTTTCTGTCGACCCGTGTGTGGGTTCCCACTTGCGTGCACAGGCAAGGTAACTAAACAGTTGCATACGCAACTGCGATTGCAAATCAGTTGCCTCGTGTGCGGAGGGCCTAACTCTTCAAGCTTGGTATTTAAGGAGGTCGACCTTATTCTTATCGTTAAGCATATAGTTGAACGAACTCAATTATAGAACAGTCAACATGGTTCAAATTGTCGAAGCGAGCAGTGCTCATTTTATGACATTGTCTCGTTCGTTCAGCACCCTTTGAAGATCAGAGACGTTGAGTATAGATTATTAGACATCGAACAGTGGAACAAAATATTTTTTTTTTTTAGTTTTAAATGCTCTAAGATTCAATATTTGCTATTCAACCAAAATTGTAATTAGACTTGAAAAAATTATTAAAATTATTAAAAATGTCTTCGGTCTCGTTTTGCTGATCTGCTTCCTCTTCAAACAGTATCATTAACTTTAACTACGTAAAGCATCTTAACAGTACATAATGTATTTGTAAAGTCCTCATTCAACAACTGGTCTAACCAAGGAGTGGAAAGCAAAACTCGCCACAAGAAAAATTGATAGTGCCTGCATCAGCGCAATTATTTAATCACGGATGCTACAGAAGCCCCAACTGATTTACACTCATTTAACACCTGAGCAACTGAGTGAACTTCCGAAGAATATTACAATTACACTTTTTCAACAGATAAATGATTCTGGAATTTGCAATTCATTACTGGTTGACAATGACTATAAAATAGACGAAATACTTGAAAAATCCACTTCACTTTTGTACCACACAGAAAGAATCGTTCTCAATTCATGGCTGGTGTGAGTTTGGGTAAGTTTTACTTCCAATTCTGCACTGCAATATTGAAGTTTCAATAGTTGGTAGAAGCTCTGCAGATATTAAAGGCGCATTATTCCGCTTCAGTTTATCCCAATCGAACTTCAATGCAAATTCTGACCTACTTACAATAATTCTCAATACTTTTTAAAAGACCGCAAAAATTTTTAAATCCCTTGAAACGATATTCCAATCGTTTGTAATGTTATCTGCTGGCTTGCAATGGGGCACAGCAATTATTTGAATGTTTTGTAATAATTCTAGGAATTTTGGCAAGAGTAAAAATAATGCCAGGAATTATTTGCATTCCTAAAATTCCGACACATGTGAACTATTCCCTCCGCAAATGCCACAGCAACTTCTGCTGCAGGAGTTGGTTAATGCCCTAAAGCATGTCCAGAAGCCTCATCTGCCTATCACCTGCTGTATCGCACCTCTGCTCTGCCAGAAGAGCCCTGGAGGCAGCAGCTTCCCAGGTCGAGATTAGCCGTTGCGAAAGGGAGTCATCGTGGGCGGCTACAATTCGTTCAATCTTGCATAGCCAACACATCATTGCACCTTTCCGAGCTGCAGATTGCGAATTTAGTATCCCAAAAACTGGACAATCATTGGAGCTGAGGAAGACCTGCACAACGAAACCGCAGTCCGCTTCTCGTGATTTATCGTAATCAGATAGAGATGAGGCTACGTGCACCGAGTGTCCTGGACAGCGGAGTGCATCTTTCCGGGCAGAAACAGAGAGGCCTCGTCAAGCCTACGTCATCGGGATATGATGACATGCGAATGTAATCACCAGCAGGAGCACTGTCAGGCCGTCATATCGGAAATTGAAATTTATCACTCATAGGCTGAATTCCGATTTTGAATACGGCCCCTTCGGCAGCAGATCGCATTCCACAGATTAGCCCCGCGATGTATGTTTATGCTAATGTTATGGGACGGGAATGGGATTCTGCAAATCTGCACAAATGCCGTTCGCAATTTCTCCGCCGCTGATCCCTAGAACGAGATAATGATTGCGATTTATTAGAATAGAAAATTGGGGCCCCAGCTCCCATGCCAGCAACAGCAGCAGCCAAGTGGATCCAGGATCACTTTTTAAGGGAATGGGATTTTCGCGTAACGTAGAAACGGGGACAATCTCCCTTCATCGTCGTTGCCTATAGGTTTTCTCTGCTCGTTTCCGATGGTTTATTGGATGTCTTTGGTGCGCCTTAGAAGTTCCCAAGAAAACGGCTTTTGGAAGGTTGAAGGACACTCTGGCATAGGTTAAATGTATTTATTGAAATAATGACGCGTAAAATAATATTTTGTTAATGAGACTGAGAAATCGAGGGATGATTATATTATGTACACATTCTCTAGCACATTTGCGTATAAGTCTAACCGGATTAGAGTTAGAGAGTTTTGAAATCATGAGTGCTTTCAATTTCATCTGCTTAATAATACCCTACCAGGAAGCATTAAATTTCCATTCCTCGTGTTCAATAAGTTCGTCATTTATTGGTGGCGGAAGCAAAAGCTGAATAAGAAATGTAAGTGTTATTCGATTTCAAAGACTGCTATGGAAATTTTTGCATACGAATAACTCCAACAAATGTTAAGCCTTACTTTGTTAGAAAAAGTTGTTATTAGTAAAATAGTTAGTAATATTATTTTGATATTTTGTATATGGAATAGCACAGAAGACATTTTTCATGAAGAATGCTAAATAGTCTAGTCAAAATAGATATTCAGCTGCGGTATAAACCGAGAGTTGCAGAAATTTGGTACAGTCCTCAAAAACCCTGTTTTGAATCTACATATCTTCTAAACGGAAGCACTTTCTGCTCTTTATACCAAATAAAAGAATACACATTTACCTAATGATATTGACGGACTCACAGGAAATTATGAAAGATTCGGACTCTTCAATGAATTTTTTCATTTTTTGTAGATAAATGTAGGCTGATTTTGTGTAATGGAAATGACCCGAAGAAAAAAAGTATGGCATCATTTGACGTATAAAATCTAGTTGTACTTTAAACTGGCCCATTTTTTCGCTACGCATGAACCCTTTAGCGAGGGCAACAAGTTTAATGTATTGGATCCATAGCTTAGCTGTTCTTCCTCTGTTTTCGATCTCAGTCATTTTATCAAAAAATTTACTGGTCACACTTATTAGTAAATCGTTTTTAATGATATCCTCATATATTTCAACTCCACCGTTACACATATTTGACAAATTTCGAAATTGCGAAATTTCATCGTCGGAAAAATTAATTTCAACAAATATCTTTTTTTGCAAAGTGCGTTGAATATTAAACAATGGCCCCGAACTGCTCGGGAGTATTCATGTCCGTCCAACATCTTATCAATCGATGATAATGCATAACACACATTGAGAACATCCTTGAGCCCACTCCCACACATTATGTATCCAATGCCACCAAAGTAAGACATCAATAAATGGAAACCGCCCAGACGAAAATGAATTTCGGTTGAGTTTTGAAATGGAGATGATTCCATAACTTCGATAGCTTTTTGGTACAGTGGTTGATCGAAAGTTACAAAAATGACATGCAAATGTATGGTTCTCGAATATTCCAGGGCGTAATTTAAAATACTATGAACAGAATTTGGATCGGTCGGCGAGTTATTTAAAAACGGTAAACAAATAGTTCTTGATTGCTCATAAAACCGACATAAAACCGTTCCATCCTGGTACAGAATTTTCTAATCCTCCGTATAACCACAGCAATTCTACATTTGAAAACGTTTGGACATCAAATTGTGGAATGTCTAACTTTTCAATTAACAAATTCTTCAGTCCATTACTATTAATACTATGGTAAAAAAGAAATGGTATTTTGTTTATTAGACTGAGCTGATTCGCGTTCAGTCTTTTTTTCAAACGTTCTATTGGAAACTGTTGTTCGTAACAATCCTTCGGTGTTGCAACAACAATACCACCCATACTGTGCCATCAATGGTTTTTATATTGAAATCCGCATTATCGAACACAAATTGACCAAAAATACCACGTTTTAGAATTGGCATTTTTGCAGATAATATGCTATCTTGGTATAAAAGAGTTTCGTTATAAGATGCGCACATGCCTAAATTATATAAAATATCAATAATACGTCTTGATGCAAATTTCCTGTGCAGCATAACAGATAAACCAAGTTGTAAAGGAGAAATAAAGATTTCGGTCTTACAACACTTACAATATTGTGACAAATGGCCATGCATTTTTTGTTATACCAAGTGGTGTCGCCTTTCTTATCCTTCAAAACTATTTCATTAATGAAATGTCTCAATGATTCAGGAATATAATCATCCATATCCACTAAAATATTGTCACATTTTTTTATATCATTTCTGATAATTGCACTTGCAGCATTTAGAATTCCAAGTTTCTCTTCTTCGACCTTTTTTTCCCCTCTAACCAAGACTGTTTTAAAATACTGTAGTCGTCATCTTCAAAATAGATGATGGTCAAACCTCCACGTTTGGAAACAAATTTAATTTTTTCCCCGTAATGTTGCTGCAGTTTGTATTTAATAGTGGCAGGAGAACAAGCATCATCTCCTGAAACATGACAACTGATATTAAGATAAAAGAACACTAAAATATTATGCACACTTGTTACCCATTTATCTAATAAATTAATACATTCTGACAAAGTGAATTGACAGTCTCCCGAATTATCAATGTAATTATAAATTTTCTGTATCTTCTGTGAAATGTTGTCGTCGCTAGGACGCCCACGGGAATTGGTACTTGATTGCCCGAGGTTTAAAACGTGCGTTACATAACAAATCCTGTGGTATTTCTCGTTCACAGTTACTAAATCGGTCATTGCAATTCTCCTCATTATTTTTTGAGAAATCTCATCTCGATGACCTTCCAGCTTTCGTATTACGTTCTCAGTGAAAGATGCAGCCGTAACGTGTCTAATTGCATTTTTATTGTTACAAATGAATCCTTTTTTGCACATTTTGCTATATTTGCTTCCGATCCACAAACAAAACAAAAATTATCGAAATCGAATGCTTCCCTGCTCTTGCGTATCTTAGATTTTGCTGGACTATGTAAGATCTTCCTCTCTGGTTGGGTTCTTCCTAAATCCTTGTAGATAAACTGATTATTTCTTTTCCTACTGTACTTGATCCGACATCCCTTATGTACCGTAACTGAACTGAGAGTACGTAGCAATTCCATATGCTGGTCTTTCCCCTCAGAACTAATTTTTATCAGAGTATCGAAGCCCCGTTCGATACATACATCGAGATCTCTATTGCATATGAAGCAAATGCCCATCGCCGATGGTTCCTCATGATTTGATGTGGTGCTCGTGCATGGTAAATTATTATCCTTTAAAAATTACAAATATTTTAAATAATTTGTAGAATACTTTGTGTAAGGTAGTGATCATGCAAGTGCTAGTTATTTAGAATTAAGTAAAAGGTTGAGTTTAAAGGCTTATTTTACACATGCATGTAGCGAGTCCATATGCATGTTTACGAAGATAGTATTCAGTAAAAAGAAGATAATTATATAAACTGAAGGAAATTATTAAATAGTGCCTCATATTTATAAACATGATTCAACAATTTTACATTGTAAAATGATCAGAACAGTATTGCTTATAATTATTTTTCTATTATAGTTCTAGAAAAAAAGAAGGGAAACTTACCATTCTTAGTGAATAAGCTAATATAAACCTTAAAATAAACTTCTGCTTATGTTTTACACTGCAACAGTATCACTGAAACTTTTTTTTAAACTTTCAAGAATTTTTCCCAGGAAAACTAGAGAATATTGAAAAGTTTTTGTAAGGACAGTTTTTATGGCAAAATCCCAATATTCTTCGATTTTCAGCATTTTGCCCATACTTTAAACCTACATATCTTCTAAACGGCGTCACTTAACTTTTTGATCTTTATATCAAAAAAATAATACAAATTTACCTAGAAGATGAGCCTAATTACGTTGCTCTACGATAATTGGTCTAGGAGTAATTAAAGATTAAGTAAATTTTAAAAAAATACATTCTTTTTTCGTAAACACCCTGTATTTTAGTAAATAGTGGGGATAGCCCCCTCTCCAGAGGCCTTTTTTTTCCAAATACATCCAGGAATCGCCCCTGAAAAGGAAAAAGGATTTATTGAACGTCTGATGACCTATACAAGTCGCAAATGAGTATTTTAAATCTTTAAAACGGCGATATCTCATTAATGGCAATTTGTACGGGAAAATGTATAATATATTTTTTTGTAGATAATTGCATAATCTACAAACTTCGTAAACATTACTTTATGATAATACTTACCGTTTAAGAGATATTAGTCAAAAACGAAATTTTTTTAGGGAGTCGTTTTTTAGGGGGTTCCCCCAACCCGGCGAGTGATAACTTTTCATGACGTTAAAGTACGCTATTCAATGAACAATTTAAAAAAAATATCATTGTCAGGATTTTTTTCGAACTGAATATCTCAATTAACTGGCCTAAAGCTTAAATCTTCAAAATAACTTCCCAGGAAGCTAATTATAAGAAAATCGGACAAACTGCTTCTTGCTAATGACATGGAATGGCAAAAAAGATATGGATAGGGATACGGAAGCGAAGCACTTCTAAGATTCCCAAGGATAGCTTCTTCATGCATCAGTGAATGCTTCTATTTCCCGCTGGGAAGGAATAAAAGTTATATTGTGTTGATGTGTGCTTTTTCCTTGGGGCGGAATGCCACCCTTGCTAGGGGGTGGTTATTGGCACACTTAAAATAACTGCAGAAATCGACAGAGGGATGGATTGAAAGCAAAAAATGTTATATGAATGTAGAGAGAAAAACTTATTAGGCCATATTTAAAGTACATGAAAATACCTTTAAAATGAGTTTTGGTACAATTCATTAGCATCAAAACGTACGGAGTTATGATGAAAATAATATGGTTTTCTCCATTTTTCGGCAAAAAAAGCAACAATGAAACGAATGGCTTCACGGCCAGAATTGAAAGTAAACGAAACGCTTGTAGAATTAACTTTGTTTAGGTATTATAGGTATGATGAAAAGTAATTGAGATATGATCGGTGTTTTGGAGATTCGTTTTGTATTTTTATGGTCGCATTACGTAGGTGCTCTTGTAATATGAGGTTTTTTTTGTATCTACGATCTTGTGGGATATAGTGTTTTATAGGTTGCAGTGGAAATCCGATTTATTGATTTTTTTTTATTGATTTTAATCCATATTTCTTCCTAAATCATTTAAAATTTTGTGCAAGCAGAAACACGAAGAACTTATTTATGCGTCACATAAATCCCGTTTATGATTACGCACCGATATATTCTTCTTCTTTAACGGCTCTACAACCGGGATCCGGTCCTGGCCTCTCGCAACTTTTCTCTCCACCGGTTCCAATTCTGAGCCGATGATATCCAGTTTGGCATCCCTAACCCCCAGAACACAATGAGGCCGACAACGTCACAATTGTCGTTGTCGGCCTCATTGTGTCCCGGGGGTAAGCTCTGAGCGTCCTGGCCTACGCCATCCTTCCAGCGGAGGTTGGGTCTCCCCGCTGTCGCACCCCATAGGTCTTACCGCACCGATATATTAGTAAAATTAAAAAGAAAGGGTTCCAAAATAAATCAAAAATTTAAATACATCGATCTGCTGTGGTAAACAATTTTTTTAGCTATGTCAAGTACAATTTCTTGCCCCTCTTGAAGCCCCCCCCAAAAATAATCAATGATCAATAAACTTGACACAGACACATAAATAAAAATGGCGAAAAGGCCCATCCGAGCGTTTTGCCTATTTCATATTATTGCCTCAGTATAAACTGTTGAACAGTTTGAAAGCTGCGTCTCCCTTTTTTCAGCCCCTGTGAGTCACACTATTTCATTCTTAAAAAAATAAAAAAAAATTCTCAAAGGCAAGCAAATATGCAAATAAAAAATTTCCTTCACGTCGTCGTCCTGCTTTTTCGTGATATGTTTTTTTCTTATACCATTAAGGGTAATCCTGGAGCTTTCAGCCTTTGCCTTTACTGTAAAATTCCATAGGGAAATTACAGATTCGCTTTATAGGTTTTTCTCGGTAGACGATTTCTCTATGCTAGATAAGACCGTCCTCCCCCTCCCCACTTTTTCTGTTATTAATATAGCCCTTGTCATTGAGAGGAAAATGGTCATAGCAACAATATCGGCCTCCATTGTCTAGATGCTGAAATATTTTATAAGTTAAGACGGATAAATATCCTTGAATATCCTTATAATTGCCGATTAGCTCAAGGATGTCGGAGAATTCGTCTGGAAGTTTCTGAAGTCTCGACTTTTGATGATTCCGATAGGCTGCTGTCAGCTACAGGCAAAAGAATGTCCTTGAAAGGATCGTTAAGTTAAAATTAGTTCTTGGAATCAATTTTTTCGTGGTCGAAGAGTAATGAAAGATTGGAGAATTATTTACTTCATATAGTGCATTTTTTCACCCTAGACTTCAAATATCATGCGGCTAAACAATCGATCAGTGCCCACGAAACGATCTTGGGTAGTAGAGGGAAATTGTCATATGATAGTGAATAGTGATGTAGTTGGGAAGTTGGATTTTTTTGTTTTTTTTCTTTACATATGTTAACATAAAGCGAAAAAAAAAATTTCTGCAAAATCGGTCCTGTGCTGCACGGTAAAATTGCATATGTAAATGTCAATTTTTGATGCATTTTGATTGCATTGCTACACTGTTTTCTTAATATCTCCAGTTCTGTTGGTCGTAGAAAAATAAAAAAATTGAAAAATACTCGTGAATGAATAGACTATCGAACTACTTTAAAACTGAATCCTAACCTCAAAAAACCAAAATGTATAAAATTTTGTGTTATTTTACTAAAAATGAAATAAATAACGAGAAAATAGTCGGATTTTGATAAAAATTGGAGAAAATATGTCTTTTGCCAACTATGAAAAAAAGGCAAAAAATTGAAAAATTAAAATTTTTTCGTTTTTTCAAAGTCCTAAAATAGACATTTTAAATAAAGTAACGAAGTATTGCGTATGCTCACAAGAAAGAACATAAAAAAACCTACAATTTGAAAAAAAATATTTTACCGTAGGATGATTTGGTATAAATTGGCGGCAATTTTAAAATTTTTCGAAAACTACCAATTGTTGCCGTAAAAATCGAAAGTGTTTTTTGAAATTTCAACCACGTATTTATAGCATCAAATTACATATTTTCTACAATTTTTTTGAAAATCCGACTGTTTTCCCGTTATTTATTTCATTTTTAGTAAAATAAAACAAAGTTTCATACATTTTGGTTTTTTGAGGTTAGGATTCATTTTTAAAGTATTTTACCGAATCAGTTCGATAGTCTATTCATTCACGAGTATTTTTCAATTTTTTTTATTTTTCTACGACCAACAGAACTGGAGATATTAAGAAAACAGTGTAGCAATGCACTCAAAATGCATCAAAAATGGACATTTATACAATTTTCTCGTGCAGCACAGGACCGATTTTGCAGAAATTTTTTTTGCCTTATAATAACATATGTAAAGAAAAAAAACAAAAAAAACAACTTCCCAACTACATCATAACATCGCTTTTTTATGTTTAATTTCCCTTTACTAAGGGAATTGAACCAATTATCATTTTTCTTGTTTAATTTGGTTAAAGCTATAGGTACAGGGTTAGTCCACCAGTGCGGTACTATGGAAATAGCGACGAACATTGTGATCGAACTGCCGGAAGTTGTTGGTGTTCGAAAGGACGAACTGTGGAGGAATGATGACCCAGTTGGGCTGCTGCGTGCTGGTCTTATTCAAATAATATTCTCGTACTTTATCAAATGAACCACTATTTTACTACGTTAGTCAATATAGTCTAAGAGCTAGTGGCGTCGACAACATACCCATTTTAATGGAGTTGGAAATATGAAAAAATGTTAGTTTAGGTCGTCCCAAGGAAGGAATGACCGGTAACGTAAGGTTTATAAACATTTGTTCACCAGACTTCCCTAACCTATCCTATGCTCTAAGATCTTTCAAGCTCAACTTACTACTAGACATCGCAACCTGACCCGAACGGCATGATGGACAGGTAGTGGTAGAAAGGATGTCGGCATACTTGTTCGGTTGACGTCAGTTCACTTGTTGGCTTCATTGCCACAATGAATTACCATTTTTGGTGGATAGGAAGGGTGGAGGACCGCACCTGCGTGCTATGGCTCGAGGAGTATGAGTCTGCTTTTCGAACACGTAAGTCTAAGCGAAAAGCCATTAGGCAGACTGCTGAACCTGTTCAAGTGGTCTGGCCTATAAACATGTGGTATAGGGGTGAAGTACAATTGGTCAAGTAAGTGGTCGTGGAACTTTTGGATCCTATACTTCACCAAATAAGAAGAGAAGAAGATAGGTAATTCAAAGAGTGATTCCTAAGCTTAGCCTATCACACAAAAAATTCTGTGGGGAAGTAAAATAGAGCAAAACGTTTACACAAAAATTTAGTCAATGACAAACTCATATCTTTAGAAACGAAGAGGGTATATTGTGGGGTCGAGTAAATTTAAGATCAATAAACGGTTTAAAGGCATACCGCCACTTTCTCCGAGTTTTTTTACATCCCTTTAAACGGGGTGTACTGACATCATGCGGTGATCCAAGCGATCCCCTATCTAAGTACTAACTGCGCCGAATGCTGCTTGACTTGTAGGCTAGTCGGCGAGAAGGAAAAAATGATAAAAAATGAAATATTGGGCCATAGGCGAGATTATTGTTGGAATCGCTTCGTTTTAGGGTGTAGTCTAACACCCTAAGTTTGCCTACAAATTGGTTGACCGCATAACTTTTTAATTAACTTATTGTGAATAATAGCCTCGACACACGCACGCATTTATGACGAAAATTCCTCATTAATTAGGAATATGAACCTCATCAATTAGGAAAATCGATTAGGCAAATTTTGGTTAATCTAGTACGAAATTTCAAAAGAGAGCCATCTGTCGAACGATAGATCATGTTAAAAAGCCCGCTTTTAGGTGTTTTTCCAGAGTCAGCTGATTTTTATTTTAATTTTACTTGAAAATTAATGAAAAATATTACTTTTTTCCATATTAAAAAATTAAATATTATTTGTTTCCCTTCCATTGGGGCAACAACGTACCAAAGATATAATTTTTTTTATTTTTCGTTCTCTGACATTTTTCACTACACAACAACTGTCATAATATAATGAGATATTTTAACGTGTGTCACCCTGTAAGGGCGTTCGTCATAAATTAGGAATTTGCGTCATATTTTGATTGCCGTGTGTCTAGGCTATAAAATAGGCACTTTTTTTATATTTCTTTCAATAGCTTTGTTCCTGCTAACTTTTAGTATAACATATGCATTGGGAAAGCTCTTCGTTATGAAATTCTCTAAAAAATAAGCCCTGTTACAGGTAGCTAGGTGCAAGGATGATATTGCAAATAGCTTCCAAAGTTTTCAAAACACGTTATTTTCACTATTTGTTTACAGGAAAACAACTATACATAGCCTTACCGGCTAGCCTATTGGGTGATCTAACGAAACCAGACTTGCTGGTAATCTTTCCAACTACGATGCCTATGCCAAGGATTTCAAATCTGAGCTGGTAGAAGGCCAGGATTTCGTGAATCGAAACATACGTATGTTTCATTTACCATCCATGGCTACACCGCACTCACCATAAAATGCATTATTTTTATTGTAATAGTTTCATATTTATCAGAGAAATGCGATGGCATGACAACACATCCACTGGACACAATACCTAGAAAATTAACATTTGATTGGAAATTTCATCTCTGGCAACAACAGGGATATCCTAGGGATTGTAAGCATTTTAGGGAACAAAATTGCAGATTTCAGCCATTTCAGAACATCTACCTTGGTGTAAAAGCCTTGGAAGGCATCTACGCATACTACGATTTGGTGAGTTGCTTACTACCCACAATAGACATCAATTGTCGCAGCTAATGCCTTGGTCTTTCCGAATGATCGACATTCTACATTCTTTTTAGTTAATTTTCCTCGCGGGTGAACAGTTCTGAAGCACTATATTGTTTACAATCTCACGAATATCCTTATGTTTGGCTAAGACTCTGCGCAAACATTTTACTTCTTCACTTATGCTCCTTTAATCCCTCATGGGACATAGGGCGGAATGCCGATTCGTAGCAATGGTGTTTTTCAGGGAGCGGCTATCCCTCAACCCAACCGACTTAAAGCGCGGGGAGGTGGGACTAGGACTTGCTAACAGAGCTGCTAGGTTATAGTCTGCAGTGACTCTTTTCGGGTTTTGGTAGAAGTGACAAATCGGCTGCACCACCTGCCGAGGTCTTTGTTAGCTGTTAGGCCCCCGCGCAAACATTTTGCCTTGTCGTAATTTTCCGGAGACCATATACACTTTTGGAAACTAGCTTATGTTCAGTCTGTACTGAAAAAAGGCGATTCCAACAGCCACTCTAAATTCGTCCAATCATCTCTATTACCAAATATTATAAGAAAGGAAGGAATTTCTGAAGAAATGGATTTAGAGAATCCTTTCTACGTTTCCAATCAAGGTAGTATTAAACAATGTCGAATTTCAAGCCCTTACCATCCCGAGTAAAAATAAGGCTCACCCAAAACAGGCAATGAGTAAAAATTCGGCGTATCAATAAATGTAGCGTACGGAATAGTCCACACGAAGCGCGGTACGCTTACACTTTTTTAGTTAAAAGGAGTCAAAATAGGAGGTTCAAAATTTGCATAGGACGAAAAAACGGGCAATTAACTTAGTGATCACAAAGGCTGTCGTTACCATACTCAATAAACCGTTTCTCGTTCGATTGCCTGGGTCAAGCAACATTGGACGTAGTTAGTACTTAGTTGGGGGACCGTTTGGTTGATCGATTACGAATACATTCATATCTGTAACAGGGGCGTGCATTCCACTGGCGAGCAAATTTTTAGATTTTCATGCCTGTAGCGGGAGCGTGCATACTCGTGTGGCACACGCATTTGCTGGCGGGTATATGCTTTTAAAAAAAATTAACCAACTAAATTACTTTTACTCGTGTCCCAAGCTTAGTTATTTCATATAATAAAATCCTTAATACCGAATTTTTTCTGCTGCCCCTTTGTCGATTTTATTCTGGATTTAGTTTTAATATAACGACCAGTTTGAGGTTACGTAACTTTACAACTTTACTCGCAGCAATATACTCTCTAAGACGGTGATTAGACTGTTCGTTCCTAAGTACGCACCCTGTATTGTGTCAGCATATTTTAGCCTTAATTTATAGGAACAGAGAACTCGTTAGCGCAGACTAATTGAACGATCCTTTGCCAAGCCTACCTAACCTCTAAAATAGGTCCAAAGACCATTTATGCTATTAATGATGGAAAGTTAGTTCGTTCTATCAGGATTTTTGATACGACCACCATGGAACTGAAATGTTGTTAATAAATTTGAACAGATTGTTACGGTTGTCCAAAGAACGAGATTTCACTGATAAAATTTCACATATAAACGTCAAAGCCATTTGTTAAAGTGACAGTAAACGTCAAAGTTAACCATATCAAGAAACCTATCACACCTATTGGATAACTCAATCTATGTGGAATGTAATCCTTAAACTGGCTCCAGTTTATTCACGTCAAATTCCAATTCTGTTAAAAATGGCTATGTGAAAACTCCACAAAAGTTGATAGCAAAATTGTGAAAATTTCATGAAACTTCAATTTATAAAAAACCCAAATATTTTTCACAAAAACTTGAAACTCTCTAAAAAATGATTTCGCACAACCAAGCGAAATGCAAGTGAACGGTGCTTACCGAGTGCGGAGAGGTGTCGGTAAAAGCAAACAGTGAACACAGTGCAGCGGCTAATTGCACAACATGCAGGTAATCGGGAAACTCGCCGCAGGGATGCACTTGTTTAACACGCGTGGAAAATTGCAGTCGCAGTTTAGATGGCTGGGCGGAAGCCGAAAAGGCACAGCGACGCATACACACCGGGCATCATCGCATTCAGGTGTGCATATAAAATATAATCCAGGAAAGACAAAAATTTTAACCATTTCTGTACGGGACACGGCTGCTGTCACAGTAGTGGTTTGCATTCCGATGTTCAGCTAAAAATGCACCTGTCTTGTGGCGATTCGCTCCAATGATCTGGTGAGATGCGATCGTGGAAAAGATGCACTTCTTAAGATATAGCAGAGGACTCTCGCACAGCCCCGGCAGATATTCACACACACGTTTTGTGGAGCTTAGCTTGTGGTGCCTTGGCCATCACAGATGATTCTGGTGTCCGGGACCTTTATAGTTGGGAGGTGGTTCACGAATTCCGCGGATTCAAGGTGAGGAGCCAGCAGGAGGGAATACAATAAAAGTGGCTTCACACTAGGTAGGTACCTGGTGGTTGGTTTTATTTATTTTTTGCCAGCCAGCCACGGCTAGATATCTGTGGTATGTACTGCCTTCCTTGACGGGCACACGGATGCTCCAGAGAGCCCGGAACTAGGGCATGCCGATCCGATGGAGTTCATTCCCCTACAAATGGATCTAATAATTCTCAGATCGGTCGCTTTGAATGGCCTTGGGCTGTGCATGTTAAGAATTCAGCAGGAAAGTTCGTCGAACGTATAGAGAGGAGCTGATGTATAATCGCAGCATAAATTATTGGGCTATTATGGACGAAGAATGCTCTGCATCTCTATTTTTTCCTCCGGCTCCGTTCGGATTACGATAAATCTAGTTCAACTATGTGTCAAATATCAATTTCCACAACTCTCCCCGGGTGTAAGCAGGGAACAGAATCGATACCACCGTATCCAACGTTTGTGTCTATCTGTGCCCTTCCTTCCTTTGGGACTCCCCGCCCGAGACCGACGGAATCCATCCCGGAATGGCAGCCCATAAAAAGTGTATTTCCGTAACAGGCACTAAGGGAATTTATCTAAACCTGACTTCCAGCAACACATCACCTGCAGCCGGACCATGAGTCGTATTTATAGGTGCCACAGAGAGCTATCTGTGGGGGCACCTATGGGCACCGGGGGTATCTATTCATCTTTCATGGACATAAATTTGCGAAGTGCTCCACCAAGCGCCACATAATATACGGCGGATTGGAGCAAGACAATGCTCGGATCGGGTGATCATTGTGGCGGATTATGGTCGCACCGCACGTGACAAGGCCAAAATAGGAGGCACTGAAAAATTCATGAAATGCTGCTAAGCAACACACGGGACTAGGTTGTCCTCGGTGAACTGCCGAACTACTAGGTAACGTACATTCGGTCTGTTGTCGGGGGATTCCTAGGGTGGTGGCTCCAGATTGATGCCTGCGACAAGGCCGGAATTGCACAGCCACTGGAATTGGCCCAATTCTGACATGTAGCAAGGACTGAATATTTGATTCGGGATTTGATGTTTCGAACGTGGGTAAACGCTGCTCCTGCCCTCGGGGGGAGAGGGACTTTCTGCCTGTGTAACATGGGTTTCAATGTGTCATAGAATTGAATGTCAGGGCTGATTACTCTCGTTTCTTGCATGAATAAAATATTTCAATTATAAGTTAGCTCTGTGCGTGTGTGTGTGTGTGTTTGGGAATGCGGTGAAAATAGGACAATTCTCGTGTCACCACCTTTGGTAAATTAAAGTAAATCCTTTCAGGTATTACACGGCAAAAAAAGGATTCATTTTTGGGTGAGGAGTATTTTGAAATGGAAGTGACAAGGAGAAATATTTGAAAATTATGGATTTATGATGGTTTGGAAGTATCTTTTGATTGCGTACCTGGAAGTATCTTTTGATTGCGTACATGCTTAATATCCTTCAAATTCAGAACCAGCGCCAGCGGAGTTAAAGCAGTGAAGTTCTGTAGCGCATTGCTCTATAAGAACTTGGAAATTAATTTTGTTGGAGTTTTAAAGGAGAGCATTCGTATTTATCAAATAGCTTCTTAGCGATAGATCAAAAACACAACCAATTTTAATCTGGGACAAGAATCTCGTTTGTGAGCTAGAACGCTACTGAGAGTGAATCTAATGCAGCTGTTGTGGAGTTTTATTGAAAAGTCTGAAGTAGGAATCAATGTTGCATATACAGTAAGGACACCAATTACAAATCAGGTTTGGGGCGATGGGAAGAGCACTTTTATAATTTGCTTAATGATGAAGTAAGTGTGCAGTTAGAGGGCCCTTATCAGTATTCTACTCCGCTGTCACCGACCGATATTAGTAAGGCCATAAATAAGCTAAAAAATAATAGGGTCACGCGTGCGGATGGCATTCTTCCGAAACCCTCATATCTTCGCGGCTATCATTTAAAAGCGCTTGGAAGAACATTGCTGCTGCCACTATTCGGATCGATATGATGAGGTGGTCTTTATTCCCAAATTCGTTTATAAATATGTAGAACAATTTGGCTGTGGAATAATCTCCCACAATCAGTTTTCCCGAACTCGTACAACGCCCAAGAGTTCAAACGTAAGGTTCATCGCCACCTGCTCCAACACCCCCAGCCCCCCCCCCCCTGATCTATCATATCCTCTTTTATTTTTCAAACCAAGCTTGCTACTAGACATTGCACCATGACATGAACGACATGACAGACTGGTAGTACAAAGGGTGATTCCTAAGCTTGGTTTTCCCACATAAAAAAAGCGGGTAGAAGATCATAAAAGGAAACAAAATCCTAACGTTCCATCAACCTCCCTTCCTTTCTCCTGAAAATGATCGAGAAGGCTTTAAACAAGCATATTAGGGAGCTCCACTGTTTGCAATTTGCCTATAAGCCGGGAAGATCTTCAGAGACTGACATCTACGTGTTAGTGAGAGATATCGAGAGGTTTCTCCGGGCCAAGTAAATCTCACTCTGTGGTCTCGCAAGCGTTTGATAACTTTACCTTCGTTGCGATTAATGAATTCGCAGCCTAAAATGGCATTAACCCTTCACCCCCCGCAAGATGGATCACGTCGTTTCTCAGGAGAAGATTCATAATTCCTGAGATGAATTGCACCTCGGTTACGAAAATGATTGCAAAAGGCAAAGCGTCCTCTTGCCTCTCCTATGGTCAATCGTAATCGACGAACTTCTGGCCGACCTTAATAACCAGGGCTAGGCCTATGCTGATAACATAGGGTGTTTTCAATTATGCAAGTTGCGTGCGCAATTGACTTATTCAGCAATGGAAGTGTGTTGCTGAATAAGTCAGTTGCGCACGCAACCTGCATCATTGAAAACACCCATAGTCATAACGTCGGCGGACACGATGGCACCATTTCGAACCTCATGCAACCCGCTCCTTCATATGGTGTCGAAGAAAGAACATGGGTATTAACAAACAAAAAATCGCGACTGTTGCCCACGTTTTCGCCTATAGATCTCTCGCTCCTACTTCTATGTCAATGTAAAGCTCATTCTCAGTGAAAACCTCACTCAAATGTTGCTAAAGCTTGTTTGGTACTGAAAAAGAGCTTTCAGAGCCATATACGGAACTATCTCCTCACATTTCAAATCACGGCATTGTTGTTGAAATTTAACAAAAAAAGCTCTCAGATTACCCTTTCAAAGATTTTATACATGACGAATATGGTGTAAAGTTATCAAGTTACCCTGAATCTTGGATTTTATTCGGAGTGGCCTAGGTTGATTTCCATGCCAAACTTACAATTGAGTGTTACCTTCGTTGATGTATAAGGCCCTATCTATATCTAGGCATAATCCTGGATCAAAGGCTCTATTGGAAACCTTAGATTGAGAGAGTAACTACAAAGGCTATTACATTGCTCCATATATGTCGTCAATTTGTAGGCAAAAACTGGGGCCTTAAACCGAGGTTAATGTTTTGGCTATACACGACGGTCATAAGGCACGAGATCACATGGAAGCCCTACTGAATCTCCCTCCGTTCCACCTAGTAGTGAAGAAGGAAGCTCTGTCGGAATTGCTGCGTTTAGGGGGAGGGGCTGATCCCCTTTAATCCAGGTGACCTTGTGGATCACCTATCAATTCTCAAGGAATATCTGCAGCCAATGCTGGTATTGTCCGATACCATTCCTACCATTTTGGACTTCGACAAACCGTTTATGACGATTTTGTGAGCTCGGGCAGAACGGCATCACGGCAGGGGTTTTTTTTTATTGGGAATAGACAGTGAGTCTGTTAAATTCCACAGGGTGCCATCAAAAACTGTCCTGGTTTGTCTCTTTTCTCTAAATTCCCTTAGCTGGAACAACCATGTTACGTCTTAACTTCGAGGGTTTTAATGCTAAGTTTGGCAGTGTCTGCAAATGTGTTTATTTTAACATACCGCAGTTGGCTGCTTAATTTTCATCACTTTTTTTATAGACTTTCAGGCCGCCTATGATAGCACAGTTATAGTAGAGCTCTACAAAATCATGAGAGAATTCCTCATCCCAAAAAAACCGATCCGATCCGAGATTCAGATTTTTCAGAAGGAGGCATATCCTCCTAAAATTCATGCTACGGTAACAGATCTTGTGTGGGATACCCAGCTTTGCAGTGTGGTGCTGTATGGACCAATGTCCCTTGATAATTGTGGTAATTCTGGCAATATCTCATCTGGGTCTGTTTATAAGGCCAATTGTTCTTTCTTTGTTGTAAGTGGGCCAAGTCGTCCTAGAGATAGTACAGGTCCCCATTGCTCTCCATCTTTAGGTTTTTTGATCCCACATATTTAGGTGCAAACAACCTCAATATCCGAGCCCCGGAGAGAGGCTCCCTCTTTAACTAGGTAGTCGCCTTTCTCACTCCCATCCATGTATGATCCTATGTCTGAGAACCCAGGCGAAAGTCACGTTATGCCTTCTACCGTGGCTATCTAAACCTTGGAACGCATCTTTATTGAATCTAGAGTTCTTATAGAGGCTTGGCTGTCTATAAAAATTTACTTGCTACATCCATGTGTGGGATTGAGGTTAATTGACTGGCAGGCCTTCAGAATCTTCGTTTGAAAGATACTAGCGTGAGTGGGAAGGTGCCAGGACAGTGCTCATTGACTCTAGATAAGCCGTGCCCGAGAGTATTCGCATATCGAAATTCCTCGGCACGGCTCCGTTTTGCCACTCTCTTCTTGAGGGTATTTCGATGGAGAAGTCCTTCCTGAAGGTAGTCTGTGGTTGTGGCGACCATATCCTCGGGTATCAAATATAAAATGTTGCTACGATCGTAGGATTCTGAGGCCCAGGCTCTGAATTCCTCCAGTCAGATCACTGTACGAGCCTAAGTATTTGATGTGAAAGTCGGAAGAGAGCAGGTTCAAGAGAACATCAAGGGAGTTTGTGGGGCTGTTCCCATGGTTCCGTTTCCTCTACTGTTGCCGTCATCTGGACCCTTCCCAACTTTTGAACATTATAGGTCCTGATCAGGCCCCCACCATACTAGTCACCACCAACCACAATCAAGGTGGAGGACAATGATTTAGATTGAGATGTAACTTGAAGGCAGGCTAAATCTCTTGCCTTCTTCATCAAGTTTACGCGAGCCGTTGAATAAGTCCTTAGAAAAATATAGAAAAACAAATATTTTGGTAGATTTGTTATTTTTCAAAAATATTTCCCATTTTACCCGGAAGGAAGGACCTCAAAATAGGCATATGTTTGGGCGCTGACGTCCTCGTTCCATTTTTCTAAGTTTGAAAGTAAAAAAAAATCACTGAGGGCCAAAGTCAAAATTTTGTTTTTTTTAACTAAAATTTCAACTAAAACCAGCCTTTTCTTCTATAGGAACCACCAGTCAGAAAAAAGAGCCCCCATCTCATGTACAGCAGGTATAAGAGAATAAATGAAGAAAATTTGGGGTTTGTTAAAATACCGTAAGTCTGCCGGCCACTGGCTCTTAGACTATGATCAGTTTTTCGTAAATTCCATTCTAGGCATTCGTGGCAGCTTGCAAAGTAACAAAAGAATCTTTCACTCTCTCCTGTTACACAAAACGTGTATCGTAAATATCTAAATATAATTGAAAACAAAATCAAACGCATTCGTAGCACTGTTTTGGTGAAATTTGATTTACTGTATGCAACTTTACTCCTACTAGAGGCCTAAATTGAGTAAACATTAAAGTCTAAATATTAGTCTATAAGCACGTCTTTTATACACTGCAACTTCCCGTAACAGCCTCCTAAATCAGGAGATCAGAGGACCCTGTTTATTATTTTAGCAACGATCCGATCGAGCGGACCAAGCAAAACGTGTGGTTCACATCACCTAAACAAGAACACATATACCCAATGCTCCAGTTATAATCGTAGACGCAGGCGCACTCCACTAAAAAGACGTAAAAAAGTATCGACCGAAGCGAAGCGCCTTGTTTACAAATTCACCTCAATTCAAGACGTGATCAAAAGACGAAAATTTGATCTGGGTTGAAGGAAGCTGATTGAAGTTCAATAGGGATCCATTCGCTGAGGTGGCGCGGAGGCTCCTCTCAGCAACTTATACAGTGGTTACCATCGTCCGTGATGATGATGCCTTGCACACAATACTGAAGTCTGGAGAAATTGTGAAGATCTTTGCTTGAGCCTCTTTACGATGGCAGAACGGTCGTTAACTGTGGTAATTTATTTTTGGAGAAGATACTGTCGATGAACATAGAGTTGTATCGAGCCCCAAACAATATACCGAATAGATCCGGGCTTGACACCCGGCTCGGTTCAAGATCAAGATGTCTTCTTTTTTGTTTGTCACCTTCTGAACACCCCCTGTGCATTCGTAGATCAGGAAAAAAAATCTATGGCGATTCCCGCTGTCCCACGAAATTCAGAAGACTACTCTCAACCGAGATCCGTATTGAGTTCTTTATTGCGACCATTAAGACGAGTACCCGCGGCCGCGAAGGAACCGAGGATCGAAATGGTTTCTTGATATCATAAATGTCACTCTAAACAACATTTGATGGTGTACTTTACGTCGTGCTCGAACATGGGTGGCATTCGATGGAGACCGGGGATATTAAAAAAGAGAGAATCTTGCGCGTAGGCTAAGTATGCGCACGCACGCATTCTAAGCCCCGCTGGACGTTAAGCCATCTCTCTTTTTGGAGTTGTTCGCTAGTGTCCCGTGGACAATGGCCAAGATCTAGGGATTTGTGTTAACGTAAAAAAGGCAAACTATTATCGCTTCTAATGTGGGAAATAAACCACCAAGTGAGAAATACGTTAAAATTCGGCTTAAGGTCCGTCAGTGGTCATAGGACGGTTTTATTGAGGATTTGCTCGATGTTGATTGGATTTAGTTTAGAGAATGATTAAATTATTTGAGTGGGAATTGAATATTTTTTTTATTATAACATATTTTATGGGAATGGATTAACTTGTGATATCGGCAACCAGCCACAGTGACATTTATATTTATCTTGGTTATTTCAATTATGTAATCCAACAATTTGTGGCTGGTTCTTGGTTGGATGTTTATGCAAATGTGATAGGTAGGGACCTTCCACTAAAGGACCTTGTCATAGGGGTATTTATCTTAGTCTAAAAATGTTATAAATTGCATATTTTGGATAACTTTAACAAATATTGGAGATTGGAGAGAGTTGTTATAGAGCTTGAAGTTAAATAAATAGTAGATACATGGCAGAGCTCCTGTTTTTATTTTTGATCATGTTGCATACCCCGTACCATGTTAGTGTTAAAAGTTAGTTAAGCATCGTGATAAGACTTTTTCTGACATTTATTGTTTGCTACGTGTTGTGTTTTCCAATATATAACACAATAATTAATTCATATATTTTATTTCAAGATATAATTCACGGTATCTATAATATAATTACTGTATTTTAAGTACATATGTATTATTAATAACATCCAGCTCATTTGGCTGTAGAATAGGAACTGCGCGAATATGGCGGCAGGTTCTCAGCTGTCACCATGTGCAGTGCTGCCTTAGTTGAGCGGAGAATTAAGTCTCCACACTATTGTGTGCTGCCGGAAGGAAGTACATGACACTACGTAAAACGTTGCTGGCAAATATTGAGAAATCGTTTTGTGCAGAGCGTTCAATTAGATATATTCTTTCAAGTTATATTAGTGCTTGTGTTTCCTAAGTCAGTTTTCACTTTAAAGGCTTGTTCGAGTCACGACACGTTTGACGACCTAAATATGACAAGCACGAGTCGAAATATGTGTATGAGCTCAACATAAAAAGCACGGGACATACTCTTTTTAAATCTCTTGACACTTTTAGGTCTGGAACCTTACTTTACAATTGCCGGAGGGCTGGTAAGGAACCGCATAGAGAAATGGTCCACAAAGGACATCAGAATTGGTGGAGAACTTTGACTACCTATACCCAGGGTTAGGTGATTAAGCTACCGAAGGCCGACCAAGAAGAGAGATCTTCAGCATGCACCGGGGATCCCGAAGATGGCTATTGATACCAACAATAGTACACGAAAGTTTCAGGTATCACCTGACAAAACTGAGAATTTTTGAAGACGACACCTTGCGGGAACCAAGACTGTCACGCATTTTGTAAGTCACTGTCTGACGCTAGCGAGTATTTGGCGGATATGAGGCAGGCTCTCTTCAAACAACTACTCAACGATAACCAGGAAGATCAAAGATAGGGTAGTGGAACAGTCCAGCGCACCTTCACAATGATGACTGACTGTAGGCAAAATGGTGAAAATGTACCCGGCATATATGTAAGTACATAATAATAAAGAAACGCCAAAAAAAGTCTCACATAAGGACATCCACAAATTCACCTGGTAATCACGGAACGGAGCTACTAACAATCAGATTGTTCATCTGATCATAGAGAGAAGATGCACATCGAGCCTTCGGGATGTGATAACAATGGCCCTATCTATACTAGTATTGCTTCAGCAGCAGTATAACCGAGTTTTAGGAGAGAGGTATAGAAAGGGCCAGATGGAACTGTAGTAACCTTTCACGAGAAAATTTTGGCTTCGCCTACGCAATTTGCCTTCGCCTACTTTTCTTAATCTCGGGTAGCAAGTATAATTATCGAAAAGCACACAAATATCTCCGTGTAAAGACAAGAAAGTTACTCGCAATGAAAAAATGCCAGTGTAGACCTAGATTACCTTCCAAACCCGGTTTCGGTGCAGCTGAAGGAATACTAGTTTAGATACCCACAACGAGAGGTGCATTCTGCTGAGCAGAGCACTACCTTGTAAAAACACCTTTTTAAGGGGCCAAAGACAAGCAGCAAGGTATAACACCAAAAGATTAAAATGGACGAAATAAAAGTATTATTTTGAAGCGAAACGCCTTGCAGTGGCGTATTAATGAAAAATAGGAGAAACTCAGGAACGGTACAAAGAATGTAGCAAAAGAAACCGTGGAACCCAGACCCACTAGAACCGAGTGATTCGATGAAAACTGCAAAAAGAGTAGAGAAGAGAGAAGTCAATGCCAGAGACTACGTTGCCAGATCCATGAGGACAAAGTGTGAGATTTTTAAGCTGAAAAGGAAAGCCGCTGATAAAATTTGTAGAAAAAATAAAAGAGACTACAGAGTGATTAGCTTGGTTTATGAATATAAAAAAAAACAATCATACAAAGAGCTGAAAAAATCGGATGATGAAACAGGACTACAAATAAATAAGGACAAAACCGAAGCTATGATACAGTCTCGATCTAACAGAAAAAGTCGTCAAGGAAATCTTCAAATCGAGGATAACAATATAGGGATAGTTGATAAATTCATATACCTAAGAGCCATGATTACTGACAAAAATGGAGAACAAGAGGAAATAGATAGACGTATGCTGAAGCAAATAGAGCCTTTTTTGCCCACAAAAAGATACCAAAATCAAGATTGATGCACAGGAAAAGAAGTGCTTATTATACCTGTGCTCTGTTACGGAAGTTAAATATGGACAATGTCGCAAGAATCGGAAAAGAAAATCAATAGGCAAAACGGATTACGCCATCTTACATAAAATATTAAGATTTGCAGGACATCTTCCAAGAATGGATGAGACATGTATACCAAAGAAAAATTAGTATCTGGGGATATACGACGTGATAGACCAGTAGGTAGACCGAGAAAGAGATGGAAAGACGCAGTAACAGCAGGCGGCGGTATGACCTTAGGTAACCGTGACTGGATACAACCCGCTAGAAAGCGTACAAACTGGAGGAAATCTTTAGAGGAGACCAAGGCTCGATATGGGCTGTAGCGTTATAGGAAGAAAGGAAGGAAACAATAAACCCCTTCAGAAATACGGAAAGGCTAAAAACTCAGTCTACCTCAGAATAACTCCGTACGGAGAAAAAACTTGTTCAAGGCGCTATAGCAATTAATTTTTTACGCAAAAACAAATCCTACAGTGGTACCAGGACTTACTATACCTACTTCACATTAGGGTCATTCCACATCAAATCAACTAATTTTATATTAATTTTGGACCTCATGGACTTCAAATCACCTAATTTTTTTATATTTATTCTTCTGGTGGAAACTAAGAAAAACCCAAATTTTCATATTTTTTGAACTTTAAATTTTTTAGTTATGTATAAATTTTCAAAAAATCGAAAATCGCAAAATTTTGACAAATTTTGAAATCTTTAAGTTGATCTAGTTTAAAAACTATTTGACAGGGGTAAGCTATTTTTAAGCCTAAAATCAATCCTTTCGATGAAGCGGAAGCCACCCCCAGAGCAACCCCTAAAAATAAATTATTTTTTCTACTCCCAATATAAGAATCAACCACGCCAATTTTTGAAGAACATATAACTATTAGATATAAGATAATTTATAGAAACCATACCTACCCCCTCGGGCATCGGACACAAGCCCCACCACTAGGGGGTGAAAACGAAATTATTTAATTAAGTTTATAAAATTAAATAATTTAGATCGCAGGCCCAAATTAAAAGTCCAAAAAATCTGAAAATTTGATTTGTGCTTAGTTTGCACCAGAAGAACTTATATAAAAAAAATTATAACTATCGGAGATGGTGAGGTCCAAAGCATTGGTTGATTTGATATGGAATGACCCATTACTCTTTTGGTAATGATGCTGAGCATAGTCTCAATATAAATAAATGAAACTACTTTTTTTTCAGAACAGGATAAATTTCTTTAGCAAAGTAAAGAACAAGCAATACCTACAAATGCATTTTTTTAATTAAAAAAGACACAATATAAAACATTTCCAGCCAAGAACACGCTACTATAGGAATTCTTTCTGATATTTACAATAGGTTGGCATTCATTCACTTTCAAATCACCTAATCTATCCCGTAGCGCTTTCCATGTACGTATGTTGTCAAATACGTGTTCAAAATCCATTCTATATAAATTCCTGAGCTCACAACAATGTAAAATTTAAAACCAAATGCGTACTGGCAGGAAAAACCAATAAGTGAATTATTATGTTTATGCTTATGCGTTCACAATAGGGTAAAGTAACCAATTTCCATGTACTGAGTAGTCCAAATGTGCCCATATCGATTTCAGTAACGAGAAAGTAAAATTTTTGTGTAATGCACATGTGTCGGAAATGTTTCCTAATTGTGTCCATGTGAATTGAAGGCTAAGAAAAAAATATTGTTTGTGACATTGTTAAGGCGAAATATGAATTGAAGTTTTTTATGTTAATTTAAGTAAAGGTTTGCAAAATGTCAGCAGCATATCTAAAAAAAACGCGAAAAATCTAGTTGATTTTGTTGATTCAATATTTTTTTATGTGGCAGTTCTAAGTTCACCCTTTGTACTACCAGTCCATATTAACCTGGCTATCTAGACCTCTATTATGTAAATGTTAGTTGCTGACGTCTTTAGTTTAGTAAAGAAATTGCTACGTTAGTTGTCGATGAACTAGGTTGCAGTACGTTCAATCATTAAGTAGAGTAGATTAAGGCTGTTTGATGTCTTTTGAGCTAGATGTAGACCTTCACATATTAACCTGCCTTTTCCTATGATGTTTATAAAAGGTGGAAATATTTTTAAACATCGTTTCGTTTAATTCGAAGAACTTTTAAAAATAACAAAAGTTTTTGCATATTTCGAAAATTGAGACGTCAGATCCTTGAAAGTGAGAAACAATAAATATTGACATTTTTTGGCTTCATTTTACTTTCTATTTTATTTGGAACCAGATTGGAAAAAGTTTTCACTTCTTTAGGCTTTAATCTTGGTGTATCTACTCTTAATGTTATAATATAATCTCATCACCAGTGTTTCCATAGTATTCGGATAAAAAGTATAATTCTTTCGTAGCAACATCTTTATCACATTCATTATTGCTCTCCAAGTGGAAATTTCGTAATAAGCATTTGAGTGTATTTTTAGGCCACTTTTTATTCTCCATAGAGAAAGTCACCAATCTTTCTACAACATAAGCATCGTGAGCTCAATTACTTTTATGGGTGTTTACTTGTACAAAACTTAAAAGAACAAAAAACCAAAACAAATTTAAGGTGGAAAAAAAACTTTGTTAAGATCCGTCCCCAAAGATAAAACAGAAACAAATTCAGTTCTTCTCCTTTAATCACAGGGAAAAACATTTCTTATTGTTTTCCTCTAGTTTTCAGGTAAATTTATGGCGAAATTATTCAAGTTGCCGTCAGTATGGCTACGAAAATACTCTGCGGAACCGCAAACTGTAATGGAAAACTCCTGCAGCCGAATTCCAATTTCCCGAGTCCCACCTTGCTGGCAGTCTGCTGTCGACTGTCTGCACATCTCGCATCTTGGTCCTCTATAAATTATTTTCCTTACAGAATATATACTTCGCCGCGGTGTCTTGAGAAAAGTCCCGATATAAGAAGTTTACCTTCGGCGCATTGTAGTAACATCATCTTCCTTCCCCGGGCTGTTTGTTACCCATGAGAAAGTAAACAAACGTTCGGGTGAGAAATTGAGGAATTGTGGACGGTGGACCTTACGACTTGTCAGGAGATGGTAATAAGGAGAATGAAGAAAAAAATGTTGAAAACAAGACGAAGACGCCTATCACAACAAGAGATAAGAATACGACTGCGGCCACAATGGGGATAATTAAGGGCAAACATAGCCCCGGGAACGGGAGCACCGTGTGGATACGCCGCCGCAGATAGTGGAGTTCATTATCGTTTAAACTCTTATTTATTAATAACAAAATGGACCACTCTGTGCTGTGCCAGTCCATAAATGAAAATTCCATCGCGCATTAAAGATGATAGTGCGGAGGTGTTTGGTGCCTGTCAGCTTGTACCTGGGTCACACGCATCTCTTCTAAGGCCACGCACAAGTGACGACTGTCTTGTGTCACTTAGAAGCCATTTACTGGACGGAATAGGTATTTTCTCACGTTCCTCCTGCGGCGGTGCATCGTTGATGTTTGCTCAAAGTCTAGGAAACCACAAGAATTTTCTTTTTGAGAAAAAAAACCAATTTGAAGATTTTTTTTCGTTTTCTTATAGAAGAAAAATTTGATTTTAATGCATTAAGGTTGTAGGAAAATTTTAACAATGTTTTAGAATTTTCTTTGAAAGTGGAATTTTAATTGTTTTGTTATTTATATCAGATACAATAATACAACAGGTGTTAACATTGAATCTACATCGTACTTTACTTCGGTATTTATATAAATAAAGGACACAAATTTTAGAATTTCATCACCATTCTTAGGTCCTTATTTATCTCAAAACATAAGCCTTATTTTAATTGAATCATACCTCATTTTTTAAATGTGATATTATTTGCTCAAAATGTTAAGAACAATTTCGTAAAATTTTTATTATTGGAAAGAAGTATTCTAAATTTTTATTGCCACAATAGAATCAGATGGCAGAAAAGGATCAGCGTAATTAAACAAAACAACAATAATAGAGGTGTTTTGGAGTTTCTACAAAGACTTTTAATATTATAAAGAAAGAAACTCACCTGCACTATGGTAAGAAGGGAGGATGGTGCTATATATGCTGATAAATAACCAATACTGGAAAAAACAGAAAACCGAAAACCGAAATAGCAAATGCCATAGCAAAACTCAAAAATAGTAAGGCTTTAGGCCCATATAGTAATACCTAGGGATACGGAATCGGTGAAAATACTCGATTAAATACTCATGAGTAGAATCGAAAGAAATTTACTCAATGAGTATATTTTACTAGTTCAAAAGTACTCGATTCCTTGAGAATCGATGAGTACTTTTTTGACATTTCTGCGAACTGCCTTAGCCTATGCATTACTCGATTTTCGGCTGCAACAGATTACTATACAGCTTACATCCCGAGTAAAAATAATTTAGTTACACCCATAGCGAACAAATGCGCCTGCCACACGGGTACGCACGCTCCTGCTACGGGCATGAAAATCTAAAAATGCGTCCGCAAGAGCTATGCACGCTTCTGTTACAGATATGAATGTATTCGTAATCGGTATTTCCAAACGTCGTCGTTTTACCAAGCGGCCCCCCCAAGAAAATACTAGCCACGTCCAATGCTGCTTGACCTGCTCAATCGAACGAGAACTGGTCTACTGAGAATGCTAATGGCACCCTTTATGGTTACCAAGATAATTGCTCGCCTATGAACGGGTGAGTCTGATTTTTATATGCTTTTTATTAGCTTGACCTGTAATGTTGTATGTTGTATGAAAAGACTATTATATTTATCGAATTGATTCCTTTTGGGCATTTTTATAAAACATATTAAGAATATAAAAATAATTTTTTTTGCATTGTTAGTATATCTTGACCACTGCAGAGACCATCTTCCAAAAGATACTTTTTAAACTGTTCTACAGTTTTTGGGCTTCCTGTAACAGATAGAGTAAAAATTCCAACGGGATTTTATTCATAAGACTAAATACTAGTAAGGGGGCATCCATAAATTACGTGAGGTGATTTTGGCGATTTTTCGACCCCCCTTCCCCCTTGGTGAGATGTCGTGAGATTTGGCTCGACCCCCCCCCCCAAATCTCACGTGAGATTTTTCAAATTTTAAAAAAATTCTTGCATTTACACTATTATACGTATTTGTAGTGTAAATACGTTAATCTGTGCTTGATTGGGTTTGATTTATTTAAATCAACATAATTTGTGTTGAAGAAGAGTACCACAAAATCATCCCAGCACCAACTCGACATGCACCCAATATAAACTACAATACCTGTCATTTACCAATTAGCAGGTGGTTCTGCCTATCCTTTGGAAATCAACCTCATGGTGCCTTACAGGGATAATGATTTCTTAACAAGAGAACAGAAAAATTTCAATTCTAGTTTGAGCTCAACTCGTGTATTTGTAGAGCAAGCATATGGAATATAAAAAAAATTTAGAATTTTACAATATATGTATTGACATACGAAGGTTTACTTTGGCATCCACTGATTCGTTTATAGAGCGAAACGACTTGACTGTGTGAATAGTAATGGTAGAGCCATTTCTGACTCTGGAGATATACAAACTTCAGGGCATTCTTCTATAGATGTCATCGTTGGGTAAAAAACCTGTGACTGAATGACCCAGGGTGGTTATCCTGGAATGCGATTCGAAAGTCATGAAATTCGGAAATAAGAAAATGGTATCCTCCACCAATGCGAATTCGAATTAAATTTGTCCGCTTGTGATCGGATTTCAGTCCGCGAGGAAAGCCATTGCCGCATGTGCTACATTTATTTGTTTGGTTTAAAATATTCTAAAAACTCTTGAAATATTCTTGAAACAATTTATTGTTCGCATCAAAATGTCAAATTAAGTTAATAAATGAAGTTGGTTGGCTGAAAATTATTTCTTTTCGAAGATTTTTCAGGCATCGCTACAAGCTTCCGTTTGCTTCCTACTTTCGTATCGCCTTAGAAAAGCGGAGTCTGAAGTCACAGCCAGCTTCTCAAATTGCGTTTGAGCCGCCTGTACATCAGGATACAGATTCAAGAAGTGCGGATCTGTTAGACTTCCATTCTTCACAACTTTCGATAATGATAACAAGAGGTTTTCAAAATCTATCTTGGCCTCTAGTAGGTATGTCAGAGCAAATTCGAGTCCTGTAAGATGCTTAGATAACTAATTATGTCGCCTGGTGCAAATGTCTGCTTTTTGTAGTGACAATGCATCGCAGATAGCATGTGCTCTGACTGATGTGAAAAGAGCCGATTCTTAATATAATCTCTACGATTGCAGTAAGGTTGGGTACAATATGCACTTGAGATACTTAGGAGGGCATTAGTTTCCAGGTTTTTCAATTGGGCTTCTAGGCCTTTTTGTTTTGTTTAAGCTTAGACCCCCACACTAGTTCATCGTAGGGTCGCAATCTGTCCAAAAATGGTCGTATAAGTCAATGCATTCGCAGTTTTTCCTAGACCATTGTATAAAATGATAAGAATTTTTCATCACGTCATACACTCTTCATTCCCAGATATTTAAATTATTTTCTTTACTTTTTTTTGGATGTTCCAGTTGGATGGTATTTAAAACAGTGAACAAATACAGTGTAAACGGCAGTGCAAAATTTTTATACCCAATTGCTATTGAGCCGAAATATAGTAATAGTATTTGTATAGTAATAGTTTTTTTTTTATGTTTCATTATGTTTATGATTCATTATTCCTTCTCTATTTGCACTATGTATTGATAAAATCTTTCACCATGTTCATCTGATACTGCACCAAGCTTTTCGTGAATGAAATCTAAGTGCGGTTCAAAAAGACGATTTTAAAAATTTTCTCATTTACAGATATTGTACTTAAAATTGAAAAAAACAAAAAGATATTAACAAATAATGCAAAAACAATTACAGAAAAATCGAAAAATACCCATTTTGAGGGCTAAAACTCCCTAAAAAGTGGGCTTCCCGAGGTAGAAAATCTGTAGACTTTATAACCCCTTATTAAGAAGCCTAAAAAGAAGCTCTCTGCCAATTTTCAGCCTGTACCTAATTATTTCCGCTATATCGCTTTTTTCGGCTTAATTTACCTGTAGTATTAATTTAACCCAGTTTTCTCGCGATTTTACACTGTTTCTTGCGGGAAAAAATTACGTGATATTTGCGAAGACCCCCTCCCTTCCCCACGTGAGATTTGGTGAGATTCGGCTCGACCCCCTCCCCCCCTAAACACCTCACGTAATTTATGGACGCCCCCTAACTAAACATAACATATTATGTTATCATTTTATAAACATTTTTCTGAAAAATCAAAAAAAAACCATATTTTTGAGGGCAAACTACCCCTGTATAAAAAAATAAGGGTGTGCAACATAATATTTTTAAAAGTTTATTACTAGTATTTTTTATAACGAATCGAATGGTTTTTGGATTATTGAAATCCGTTGAGTAGTTTTCGAGAAAAGTGTGGAGCCAAGTCAAAAAACGTGATTTTGAGAAAAACGCGTTTTAAGTTTTTGTAACATAATTTTTGCATATAAAACTCATGCTCATGCGTATAGATACCGTTACAAATATAGGTATACCTTTTTTTCCTATACGAATTTCTTAAAACGGTTTTAGGACAGTATTAACATCACAGAAATACACTGGAAATACAAGGAACACTTTTATGTAAAAAAAATCGAATATTTGAACTTTTTGAAACGTAAAGTCCCCTTAAACACTATTACTACGTATACATGAGGAGTTGAATAGTTGAGTTGAGGTTGATTTGAATTTTCGGCAATCGACAAAATTCGACAAAAATCACAAACAAAACAAAGATATGCTACTGTCAAATAAATTCAACTACTCAACTACTGAGATCGCGTCTATATGCATAATTTCAACTCAATCGAGGTAGCAGAGCTGAGTCGAGTTCGGTCGACCCTATTTCAACTCGACTCGCGTCTACATGCATTTGAACTCGGGTTCAACCTGGGTTCAACTCATCATGTATACGTAGTATATATTATTCTTCATGAAGGGCTTCTTTGTATTCACAGAACTACAAATATTACCACGTATACATGACCAAATCGAACGATACGGAGATCGAAAGATTGAAAGTGAGAATCTGCGCATTTAACATCATCGGATCGAGTAATTGAAGTTTAAATGGATTCAAACGTAATCGAAAAGCAATGAACATAACCCACAATTTGTAGTTTTCGTATCGTTTTAATGTTGTTGTTTAGCTTTTTAATCGATCCTATTTTGAATTCGATTTGCGTATACATGGATTTTTCCAAGATCCAAGCTGGCTTGAATCCGGCTTCAATTTCGCATGTATACGTACTATATGTTTTAGGCAGTGTTTGCAAAATGCTGTAGTAAAAACTAGACTTAATACACATTAGTTATACTGGAGAAAGCAATTTGTTTCATTGCTATACAACACAAGAACATGCTGAACAACATTTGCGGATTTGGGCACCTTTGAACACCAAAATAATTATTTTTTTCATCACTTGCTTGGATGCAGAATGAAATCCTATTTAAACTTAGGAAAGTAATTTGAATTCCTTCAAAGAAATGCATTTATTTGACAAGAATTTTAATAATTACGCCCACCAAAACTTTTGAAAAACTTTGGTGTATGTCCAAAATTTGATACTTATCCCACAATTTTCACAAATATTTGAAAATTACTCCTAAATACCTTTCGCTCATAACAATATGAATAAAAAAAACCCCTGAGCTGTCACCTGAGCAGGTAAATCTGAAGCCTCAAAGCAACCGAATAAAAACGAATCAACCTTGAGCACACTTCTTGGCCCTGTCGGAAAAAAATTGTAATTTTCTGGAGGAAATTCCTAAAATATTTCCTTAAAATTTGAAAAGTTTTTCCAAACTTTTCTCTTTAATAGTCGGTGGCTGGGTGTCCATTATGCAGATCTGGGCCCATTTCCAGAGAAGAAAAGCCATAAAACCACAAAAAGATTGAGTCCCTTGGGTGCGCTACTTTGGGGTTGGTGGGTGGTTTCCACAAAGCACTTTGCTATAGGGCAAGCAAAGGGAGGATGAAATTGACTCGTGCTGAACCAAGCATCGCAGTCCCTACGTGTCATGCCCAACTTTAGAAACTTGTGTCCCAGGTCTAGTGGAATAAAAATGAAGGAAGGAACGTCGTCGAGCTGCAGTTGTAAGAAGGCACAGAATTGCGCGGAGTTTATTAAGATGTTGATCGAGGAACAGCAGTGACATGATCAGACACCGGCCGTCATTAGAGGCATGTCACGCCTCCTAATAGGGTACGGCATGTCAATTGAAGTTGTGCCGTAGCGTGCCCTTTGCTAGTAGTGGCAATCATGAATAATGACCACTTTAATTAAATCCGCACAATTTGCGCTGGATCTGCCCTGCTGGAGATGTCGTCGGCTCTGGCGAACTCTTGCTGCTGCTGGGTAACTACTGGTGATGGCTATGGCTGAAACGAACCAGACTGTTTCGTCCAGAAATCTTGTCCACATTAGTAAGGAATGAGGTTTCTAATTGTCGCCATGTCATTCGGAATGGAAGTCCTGTGAAGCTGCCGTGCACGTCGGTTAACCACCTGACGACGTTCGCCTTTCAATCACTCGAGGGGTTGAACGCTCTCGAATTGCTTAATAATCAATGCCACGGGGGAATTCCTGGCTATAAATTTCGATTTCTTGAATTACCTGAGCGAACACAGAGTGGAAGAATATTCGATAGTCTTCAACTATCACCGGAGGCAGCCGCTTCAGCTGTGGCAGCCTGAGCGGCGTTAGTGCTCGCACAGAATATGCTGCAGCTCCTCTCGGTCTTCTGGTCCATCCGGATGAGTGACTCCTGTTAAAATGCACTGATGCACTTCGGCAGGCTTTGGTGCAACATCTGCGCACCCGGTTGATTGATGACAATCCAGCTTGTGCGCATGCACTTATCGGTATCTGACCGCTATAGAGCTGCTGGATGCAGGACGGGAGCGCGCACCTTCATTTCGTTGTGTGTCTGTCTGCGCATCACACTGTGCGCTCCTTTCGTTTTCTTTCCTTTGCCGCGCGCATTATTTATTTTTTTTTCTGTTGGTCGTTTTGCACGCGCGTGGTGCTGCACATTCACAAGATCTCGGTGAAAACTTTTTTGTTCTAATATAAAGCAGTTCTCTCGAAGATGGTATGCCTTAGCGCAGAGCAGCATCTGATCGCCCGGACTTAAAGGCTCCGTTGTCGTTAAGATATCTTTCTCTATTCCGCGAGGGTACCGTAAAAATGTTTGAATCGAATCGGTTTATTCGCACTACATTGTGGCGTGGCTTGATGTGGCTGCGGTTCGAATGTTGCGCTAAGAATCAGGTTCTTTGGAATTTTAATTCACGTCTTCGCATTTTTAAGAATACAAGCACGCGTGTCTCTGTAGACAGGTGCAATCCATTCGATTGGAATTTCTTTTCGATCCTTGCGCGTTTTACCTGCTGAACGGAGCTCGTGATATTCTTCTACTACTCTTGTACAGCAGTTCACGTTCACTTTGATTACTTACGTCTTTGGTCGATGAAGTGACAAAAGCTGTTTGATAACAAAAATTACTTTCTTGTGTTTTTGTGGCGGTATGTAATCACCTTAACTAGGAACGGGATTTGATGTTATAATTTTATATTGATTTTGTTCTTTTCGCATTCGTTATTGATACTGGCGAACAAGTATTTTCTGTTCTGTTTTTTTCCTTTAAATTTTTTTTCGAAGTAGATGAATCCAGGGATTTATGCGGTACTTAAGTTACGAGAATTCAATTTAATGGGATTGTGATGGACAAACTTTTTAATTTCTTGCTATACTTTTACAATCCATGATGATGTACACGCAATTCTTCACACCTGATTATTATTGTCATAGCAATTCTTCTTCTTCTTATATGGCGCTACAACTCTTGTTAGCACTCGGGCCTTTTGAACTATATTCTTCCAGTCGCCAAAACGTTTTGCTAGCTCTCTCCAATTCCTTATACGAAGTTTTCGTATGCCTTTTTTAGTCGGCCTTGGTAACCTAGAGGTTAAGGCACTCGCCTACCATCCCAAAGATCCGTGGTTCGAGTCAACTCCACAGCGTGGTTCTTAGCAGCATGGTGACATTCCCTCTTTTTTGTCTTCCTTCGTCACCTGGGACCATTCAAGTATTACGTAAGCACCAAAGGGGGGTGGGGGTCTTTGCTTTGCTTATTTTTGATGACATGGGGACGGGGGGGGGGTCTGGATGGTGATTACATCAGCAATATTTACTTACGTACTTTTTCTTATTTTTTTTGCAAAAATTTATTGGATTTTGATTTGAACAAATAACACTACTTGTCTATCCTCGAAAGCAAAAAGTATGTTCAGGCATTCCCCGAAATTATTGATATTGCTTACTGCGGTGTTTTGTTGTTAAGTTAGAAAGAACCAAAGTAGGGAAATTACCGCGCGCGCTATTCACTTGCCTGAATTTGTTCGGTCTCATTTTGGTTCGGTTCGTTAGGAATCATTGGATATGACGTGTATATGCATATGATATCCCTCATAACTCCAAAAGTTGGTAAGACAGAACCATCGTTTTTACCATCATAGATAGGTGGAGGAATTCTGCGTTCATTGGTACCTTATTAATGGAAAAAGGTTACACTGTTACAAAAATACAGGGTGATATGTAAAACTCTATCTTTGTACAGTTCTGACCGCATTACTCAGCACGGACAGAGATTTCGAACTAGGCGCCATAGTAACTTCAACTCAAAGAAACCTATCCAACGACGTATTAAGCCTCGGCCAACATACGAGCGGCAAGCGGTGAGCGGCACCAGAAAAATTTAATGTCTCGGACTAGCGGCGACCAGCACTTTAGTATTGCCGCTCTACCGCTTGTATCGTGGCCGGATTCGAGCGTTTTTCATATAAACCAATACAAAATAAAACTTAGAATCGCCACTCTGCCGCTCACCGCTAGCAGCTCGCCGCTCGTATCGTGCCCGAGGCTTTACACATAGCCATTGGAAGTGGGTACCAAAATTTGCATTATCCTTTCTTTATAGTCTATAAATTCCTTATTTCTAGACTCATAACAAAACAATAAAGAAACCTGAACAGATTTTAAAAAAATATATACCAATGTTTACGTAAGCATAGGAGGGGGAGTAAGATCTTTGCTTACTTTTGCTGACAAGGGGGAGGGGGGGCTTAAAAATTACTAAAAAACTGCTTACTTAATACTTGAATGGCCCCCTATGTTTTTAACGAAGATGCCATCTCCTATTCGATTCAAGTCAAGCTGGAAACAGATATATGCGTTGCGTTGCGTGCGGTGGTTCCACAGTATGCGACGAGTTTCCACTGACACGCAATTGTGTTAGGTCCCGACTTTCACACATAACAGATATCGAGACAATCTAAGTAGTCTGTTTGTTGTGTATGCTTGTGTTTGGGTATTTAAGGCTATGTCGAATGCGGCAATGCAGAAAAAGTTTAAAGAAGACGAACTTTTGCATTGCGTGCCTTCCGTTCATGCAAAAGTATTTCAGCTTACATTTGAATACCCTACATCTCTATACTATCTGTCACCGATTGAAACGCTCGCAACGCAGCTATTTGTTTCCAGCTTCAACGTTCCATCACAGTAGTATTGGATGGGAGCCGGTGGAATAAACCCGGGAGTTGGCGTTCTTTCGATATTCTCTCCACCATCTTTCGTCTAGAGCTCGTTGTCCACCATTTCGTTTAGTGATTAGAACCATCAACAGTACAAAGGGCATTTAATCTCAGAGCGCCAATCTTTTACATGAAAAAAAGTCCACGCTGTAAGCAAGGAAGGGATTCTGGAGGCAATAAGAAGGATAGTCGTCAGGTTCATACTATAGATAGACCTCATAGCATAATAAAGTGGTTAACCTAGCATTGTGGAGCGAAAGGTTAACAAAGACCTCGGAAGGTGGTTGCATAAGGCAATTACTCAATGAGTACTTTTTACTCGTTCAAAAGTACTCGATTCCTTGAGGATCGATGAGTACTTCTTTTGACCTACTCTCTCACAAGAGAGAATGTGTTTCGGGATCATGGAAAAAAATTTGCACATTTGCCAATCCTTGTTTTGGCATTACTGATAATTTTCAACGAAGGATTATCTTATACCAGCGACCTGCCTTAGAGTAGGTATTACTCGATTTCCGCCAGGGACAGATTGCAAATACTTATGTAGATTACATGTGATATAAATTTAAACCTTTAAGACCCGTTTACATCCCAAACGCAAAGTGGAAACGCAGATTTATCGCATAGTAATTTGTATCCTTTTCAATGTATTGCATGAACGAGGATTCCGCATTGGTGAATAGAGAGCGAAGCATACAATTTTCTATGCAATAAAAGATTTTAAATTTGCGTTTCCACTTTGCGTTTAGAATGTAACCGGGTCTAAATTCTTCTTAATTTGAGGCAGAAAAATACATATATGTGTGAAGCGTTTATATGGAAAATATTCACGACTGAGATACACTTGCAGTTAGCTTGAATTCTGACTTGAATTCAAATTATACTCGATACTCGATTCTACCCTATAAGTAATCATATGAGTAAAAGTACTCGTTCAAAAGTATAGAGTACTGATATGAGTAGAATCGAAAGCCAAATACTCATATGAGTAAAGAATCGAGTACCGATTCCGTATCACTACGCTGGAGTTTCGCGCTTGGATTGGCCATCTATAATCAGTTCCTTCCTGTATCGTCTGTTACAATGGTCTTCATTAGACTGAAGAGGTCTAGTAAAAAATAAATCACTTGTTGGCTTGATTGCCGTCTTTTAACGCGACTACGGAAATATGGGGACGCGGTAGAAAGAATATCAGGACACTTGTTGGGTGGTTGATTGGCGGCTGTACTTTTGTACCGTATACCGCACCAAAGAAGAAGAAAAAGAAGATGGCTCGAAGACATACATATAACAATGTACAATATAATGACGTATTAAAGCTACACTTCCCAAAAATACCAATTGCAATCGGGTTCGTGAACTATGTCAGCATTTTAGTTGTAGGACAGAACATCGATGAGATAGAAATGTTTACCAACACAGGAAAGTGGAAGATAAGAGGCGGAAACGCTGGTTTTGACGCTTACTAGGATAAAACCACAAGTTTTGTTGATCGGTAGTTGAAGAAAAAGTTATGACCATAAAAGTCAACGTACAAATCATTTACTGCTTTCAGGTACTTGGGAGAGATGTTGGACAAGAGGCTTAAATTCAAAGTACCCTTGGAAGTCTCAGTGAATGAAGAGTTCACTACCAGTGCAACACTTACGAGAAAATGTTGCCAAATGTCTCCTTGCAGCTAGCGTGGTTACCCCGATCCTTTTTCTACGAGGGAGTAGTGAGAATTTATCATCAATCTACCAGTGGAGGATGTGTCCTCGATCACCTGTAAAGCCCATGCCTAAAGCAGGTTAGTCGTCCACAGACTACTCTAAGTTTCTAGTGTTGTTGGTGGAAAGGTTATCCCTCCCACGCTGTTTTGAATTATTCTTTTGGTGTTTGGTACTTTTTCTTTGCGAAAAATACCGCACGCGAATTTTTTTACCAAATGATTTAATATGTTTTATAAGCTTAAATCCAAAATGGCGTCATCCTCACCCTCTTGCTAAACTTACAGTGAAGGAAAACGCGTTTAATTCTATATTTCAAAAACTATGAATTTTACGACAAAAATGTATATTATCTTTTTTGTAGATAAATAAGTGATTTAACTTTCTTGTTTGGAACTTTTTTGTGTAAAGTCAATATCTACGGAGAAATAGTGCTTCAAACTTCATATATCGCTTTCTTTGCACTATATTTCGTTGATGGTTAATTCTATATGAAAAAATTCTTCGAAAAACTTATAGAATACACGATTATCTATAATTTTTGTTATTATCATTTTTTACGTAGGGCTAATATTGCACCAGTTATGGCACTTTAAGTGTCGAAAAACGTAGATTCAAAAGTAGTTTTTTCCAAATACAGGGTGTATACCGCTAAGTTTACAAAGTGGCCGGCTGTGGATAGGTTTTGGATAGATGAACAAAAAAATCGTATGGAAGGGGGGCGGTAAATCGTAACGGTTTAGCAGCTAGGGCGATTTGGAGTTTTTTTGGTAGAGGTTTACATATCACCGTGTTTTTTTGCAACCTTATGAGCTATTTTCATGAATAAGGTATCAAGGTACGCAGAATACTCCCACCTATCTAAAACTGTAAAAGTTAAGGTTCAACCCTATCAACTTCCAGAGCAATGAGTCATCAAAAATGCCAATATTCTTGTTTTTCAGCATTTTGCCCATACTTTAAACCTACATATTTTCTAAACGGAGTCACTCAACTTTTTGATCTTTATATCAAATTAAAGAATACACATTTACCTAAAAGGTGAGCCTAATTTTGTTGCTTTACGATAATTAGTCTAGGAGTAATTGAGGTTTAAGTAAATTTTAAAAACATAAAATTTTTTTTCGTAAACACCCTGTATTTTAGTGGATAGTGGGGATAGACCACCTCTCTAGAACAATTTTTTTCTGCAAATACATCCAGGAATCACCCCTGAAAATATTAGCCACGTAGTCCAACAAAAGATTTATTGAGCGTCTGAAGACCTTATACTAGTCGCGAATGAGTATTTTAAATCTTTAAAACGGCGATATCTCATGAATGGCAAATCGTACGGGAAAATGTGTAGTATCTTTTTTTGTAGATAATCGCATAATCTACAAACTTTGTTAATTCTATTTTATGATAACACTTACTGTTTAAGAGGTATTAGTCAAAAACGGAAATTTTTTTAGGGGGTGGTTTTTTGGGGGGCCAAAAAACGAAAAGGGGCGCTTACAAGATTTTAGTTTTGACTCAAAATGTCTTCGTTTAGGTCAAAGAACATAGTCAAACAGAAAAACCCGGGTTACCTTTCGAGCTCATAAAAACTTACTTCAAGCTCACCGTGCGTTCTTGGTCTTGTTCTTTTGTGAATGGTCTATGGAGGAGGAAAAGGTGGCATAGCCGATGAGTTTCATAGCCATTTTAAGAAATCCCAGGCATTGGAATATTGGTTTGGTGACAAGAAAAATATAGTCACTCCATCGGTTAAATTTAAGCCTAGGATATTAAGAGATGATCCTGTGACTTATGGATCGATAAGATAGGATTTCCTCCACATCGCCGGAAACATAACTAATAATAATTATAGAGTTTACACCCAGTTGGGAAAAGAGGAACCCATTCCAGAAGAATTGATTCAGAATGCATTCCGAAGGAACCAATTGATTCCTTTTCTGATTCTGGGGAATGCAGAAGGGAATCGAATGTATTCCCAGTTCGTTGCTAAACGTAAAAAAATGTCCAATCAATTCTAAGGAATGAATTCCGAACCGATTCTAGGGAATGCAGAGAGGAATGAATTGGTTCCGCCCTATGACATCCCAATGCAAAAAGAATCGGTTCTCTACATGTCTTTGAATCTAAAGTGGAATCACTTCCAATGCGCTGGAATACCTAAGCTAATCAAGTAAATTATAATCACAATTCGGCAGGGCCATGTATTATTCATTTGTGTATATCCTTTATGTGGAAATAGAATTCCTCACCTAATTAGTTTTCACCTAATTAATAATACACCAAAAATTAAACTCTTGAATTCTTTTTACTCACAATTCTGTAATTGAGTGTTGAATCTAAGCTACAAACGCAGGGGAAAATACACAAAAAATATGAATCATCTAAAAATTAAAAGAGAATAAAACTTAACCAAAATAAACACTCCATTTCCCAAACAACAGGTGAATAATCCCAGACCCCCACTGTTTTAATGATCGGTGAATCAACTTCCACATACGTCACTGTACCACAGCGTAAAATCATAAAGCTCAACTCAACAAGTAATCCGCGCGCATCCACGCCCATTCGCCCAATTGATCCGTTCAATCTGTTCTCGCCTAATCTAGCCGTAAAGTTCTTGGGGCATCTCGTGTACCCACGTTGCGGCAACCAACCACCAGCAATGAATGACCATCCAAATTGATTTATAATAGACGCAAGATTTCCCACGGCTGGTGAAGCGGCCGCGCCAGGAACCCCTTCGGAACACCACAAAAGTCAAATTGAGGTTTTTTGTCGAGGGCATTTGTTCCCAAAACGATCGATTCGATCCGGATAAATTCTTATTTATCTAGAATCACCCGAAAACACGGATTCGATAGCAGCACACAGAGCGCGATCAAAGCAAACAGGCAGGCCGCCACCATGCAGAACTACTGTGAGAGTTGCAGGTGGCGGCATTGTTGATTGTTTGGGGCCTTTTTGGGGGCACAATCAGATCATCCGTGGACAATTACAGCTATGCGCGCTGACAGACATTCATCCGACAACGACGTGCTCCAGCGGATTTGTCGGTATTTCCGTGCAGCATGACGCGGATAAGTCAATACCGCGGAACAGATCAGTTTACGGATTAAGAGTCCCCCGGATTATTCTGGCAGATTCTCAATGGCCCCCGAGAACGAGAAAAACGTGTGAAAAGCGGCGGTTTTAATTGTTTCCCTCTGATTTCGACGCCGCCGCCGCGCCACTTAAGATCCGTTTAAGAAAACTCTTAAGGGGGGGCCAAGAATGCGACGGCGCAGCTTAATTCAATTCCGCTCTATTCGACGATTTGATTTGTGCCTCGCCACACAAAAGGGTCCCGACACCGCACCGAATCGCAGTCCTTGCCCCGAGAGACTCTGCAGGGGGAGGATAGACTCGATAGACCCCAATTTAGACGGCCGACGACTCGGTGTTCTATGAGAACCCAGCGAACAATTAGATCCAGGTGTGAATCTTCAATTCTAGGTAATGACCCCCACATCGCTTTCCGCTGCCTAACTTGGGGTGATCACGCGGCTTCGGGATCTTCCACGCACGCTGAACAATACAGAACCGTAATTACCTGAAATTATTTGTTTAACTGTTTATCGTTTATCCATACCTCGGCCGTCTCGTGTGTTTTTCGGGGGTAATTAGACCAAATTAGATGCAATGAGAGCCTCTTTCTGTTTCCCGATGTGTTCCGGTGGCTTGTAAATGCGAATCATGTAAATGTCCAGCGCGGCCATTAGTTTTTAATTTTAATTTCGGAGGCTCTTTTGTACTCCGGTGGCTGGGAGAGTTTTTGTCTTCGCGTTGAATCAGATCCAGAGTCCGCGGGGCTTGTTTCCATAGTTGGTGAAATCTAGGAACAGTTGTTTTGATCACTCAGTCTAATGGCGGCCATTGTATTCGGATGAGCTGAAAAATTGCTTTCGTTCCAGAGTTCAACTTCAATGGCGAGAAAAAGCTTTTGACAAATTTTTCTTTTATGCCATTTCTGGACTACGACGAGTAATTGAAGGGCTCCAGTTTGGAATTAGTCTAGTTCTTGCAGTTTGCTTTTTTTACCTCTGGGATTTGGGCTGCTGGTGTTACTATTAGCATTTTACTATCAAGCGAGTGAAATTTCGCCGTGTTTATTTGGCAAAACTTTCTAAACATTTCAGAATTGTTAAAGTAAGCTCAAAATAGTTTATGGAATTTACACCGAAAAATGCCATGTGGTTTTGAATGTAATTTTCAAGAAATTCGCAAGCACATTGCCTTTATTTGAGCAATGATTGGTGGGAATGGTTCGTCAAATTCATTCATTTTAATCTATGGTGTAGAAATCGCATAATGATTTACCGCTTCCTTGAATTCCATTCAGGCTTAATTATTTTGTTCACAGGTATTCTTTTTTTACCAGACCATTTTTATATCCAAAAAAAATCGAGAATATCCTTGCTACTGTGACTTCCAGGATCAATTTAGTGGTTGTGATTTTTCATTTTTCTGACCATGTACACATGTAAGAAGATTTTTTTAAATATAAAATACAAATTAATTGAAATTTCCCAGTGATTTTTTTATATTTTAAAGAAGACATTTGCAAAACTTTATTTGTGTAGGATATTTTCCAAATCGGCGTAAACTGCAATTTTGCAAACGGTGATCCTGTTTTCGCGGTTTATTTCAAAAATAGCTTAAGTTTGTCAAAATTTTGTGAATCATTGGTGTAAGTTCATTGTTCACTAGTCGCCACACATCATGTGGAGCCATCTTTGAAACCAAAATTTTTCGAGTCAATCTTATCGCTGAAAATGATTTTGTGGCACGTGTTCGCAACTTGTTCGATCATTTTCAACAACCAATATGAGAACGTGGTACAATACTATTAATTATTTTATAACCAATAGAGCTATGTATATATACATTGAGGATGAAAGCGTCAAAATTTTGTGCTCACCCCAAAGCCGGGTAAGGGGACAGGGGTTCCGTCGGGCTACAGGGCTATATGCCTCCTAAGCGCCATGTGCAAACTTTTCGAATGGGTGATATAAAACAGATCACTCCCAAGCACAGAGAAGCAGGGCCGGCGCTTGGTTTTTTTTGCGCGCGGTGCACTATGCCATATATTGCGCCCCCATCAGCTGTTCATTTTTTAATCGCAGTGATGGGCAGTGGGAAAAGGCACAAACATTCTGTGGAGTTCCTTTAATATATGAAAAAGAAGGCGCGGGGCGAAAACATTATCAATTTTTTTTTAAAGTTTAAATTTTTTTTTTAATTTTTATTTTCTGAAATTGCGCCCGATGCAAGTGCACCATTTCCACCTATGAAAGCAGAGCCCCTGCCTTCGTCCAATCCGGATTTGTTTCGCGATCTTGCTTTTGTGCTGGGTTTGCCTGCGCTTTAACTTCATAAAACTCTCCCGCTAATGCTGTTTCTTTAAGCTTCGTACTGCTTAAGCTTCTGGCTAGCAAATGGCCTTCAGCGCCACTGCCACCATTCCCCACACATCCTCCAACCTCATCATCTGCTCCAGGATGTTTTTCGGTGAACTTCCCTAGCTGTTTCCAGCACAGTCCTGGACTCCAAAAATCTATAGACTTATACGCTCGAATCTCCATAATAGAGGTCCATGTGTAGTTCTCCAAACGTTCATATTTCAAGGGATAATCGGTGGTCACTGAACTATTGGTATTGGTTTCCACTGTAGAATCCTGCATATAATGAAAACAGTCCACCTTGTCAGTCTTCCTGGACATAGAAGGCACTTTCAACAACTTCAGAACAGAGGCGATATAGGGGTCTCTCGCCGAATTTTTGATCTATAATAGTGCGACTAGTACGAACTACAAATCAAGAACTATGGTACCGTGCCGGCCAAGAAAGGATAGACGACGAAATCAGGAGAATGAAATGGAATTGGATTGGCCACACGGTGCCAATGAAAAAAGACACAAACACTGTGCAGTTCCTTTAATATATGAGGCACGGGAACATTTTATAAATTTTTTTCGAAGTTTTAAATTTTTGTTTTTAAAAATCTTAATTTCTGAAATTGCGCCCCGTGCAAGTGCACCATTTGCGCCTATGAACGCACCGCCTCTGCAGAGAAGGAAGGCGGATTGTCGGAAAGGCAACAAATAAATAAATAAAGAAAATAAAATTTGGCTTCAGGAAGGCTCCATTGGCAACGGATGCTGCCAATGTAGTGACTATCCTAGCAGTAAACGTTAACGTGAAAAATCTTTTCAACACGGCCAAGTGAAGCAAGATGTTGATAAAGCTGGATACACCGAAGTATCAAGTGCGTATTGTGATAAAATTCCTTGTAGATGGGACACTATACCGCAAGTCAGACGAGGGAGCAAGGGAGAACAGGCAGCGCCCGCTCTAGCGGTTATGTCGCCCCGGACAAAAAGACAAACTTAAGAATATACATATATTGGGTAATCCATTTAGGGGTACTTTTTTCAAAAACAAAAAAAAAATAAAAAAATTCGATTTGATTGTGATTTGATCTTTATTATCAGACAAAAGAACCATTTTTTACATTTATGTTTTAAAGGTTCAACCTAGCCACTCCGGCTAACACGGTCCATTTTGAAGTTACAATTTTCGATGATGAGGGATCTTTGGCCAATGACGCGGATAATTTTCGCTTCCAATTCCTCAACCGCAGCCAGCTTATCCATGTAGATTTTGAACCTTCGTAGCCCCAAAGAGGTGTGATATAACATGATCTAGGCGGCCAATGCAATGGTCTGAAGCGTGAAATTAACTTCTCACTGAATTATTCTCGCAATAAAGATATATTTTCACGGATATAATATTCGTATTTAGCGGTATCGAAAACCTAAGGATACCAAGTTTCACCGTGAACCGATGGAAATCAAGTGCCCAACGCTTGGTTGAACCTAAAAAAATGAAAACCAATGTTAAATCCTATTTAAAATGCAACCTGCGTGGTAGACGGTTTATAATTTTGTTTTTCTCTTTTGGGTTAGCCGTTACACTGCCCTCTTCTAACTTAGTGATCGTTCCGAACACAGCTTCCATCCCGTTCTTACCGATCGAACTTTTTGGATGCTATAGACGGCATCGTTTAACGTCGTGATGGCAGTAGAGGGCCTTTCCCTTTTCTTTGTAATTTTGATGATTTACCTTTAATTAGTCGAGGATTTTATAGGTACACTCGATCGCGTGGCTTCACGACAATAGGGGGAATGATCAAGATACACTATGTTCAATGTTCTTCCATTTGAAGCTAGGATGTGAAGATTCAGATTTCCCAACTCTTGAACAACCTAAATACAGCTGACAGGGAAATGACACTTATTTGATAGAATTCGTCCCCCATATTGGCCCCGAAATTTTAAATTTATAATTTTTGATCATAAATTCGTTATTTGCTACCTTAAAAACACCTAGATATCCACATTCATTGGAATCGGACCACATTTGGCAAATTCGTCGGCCATATTGGAGCGGCCATTTTGAATTTATAAGTTTTAATCATAAATTCGTTATTTGCAGCCTTAAAAACACCTAGATATCCACTTTCATTGGAATCGGACCACATTTGGCAAATTCGTCGGCCATATTGGAGCGGCCATTTTGAATTTATAAGTTTTAATCATAAATTCGTTATTTGCAGCCTTAAAAAGCCTTAGATATTCCCTTTCATTGGAATCGGAATACAATTGGAAAATTTCGTCCGAGGCCATTTTGAATTTATAAGTTCGGATCATAAATTCGTTATTTGCTACCTTAAAAACCCCTAGATACCCAATTTCATTGAAATCGGACCACAATTTGCGAATTCACATTTGAGTGGCCATTTTGAATTCACACTAAACCTCCCTCCGCTGTACTTAGGCATGAAGAAGGATACTCTGGCGGGGCGCTACGTCTTCGGCGCTATTCTTCCAGCAGACTTTGTGTATGACCTATCGATTCTTAAGGAACTTACCTAGAGCTCGCATTGGCAAACCAGGAACCTCTTTAATGGAAACACGGCTTTTTGTTATACGAACAGTTCCAGAACCGATAATGGGGTAGTGTGGACCGAAAGTGCAAAATATCCATGGCCCTTGGTATCACCCCCAATGTCTTTCAAGCTGAGCTACTCTGCAGCCAGATGTGTGTCCATTTTGTATTAATAGAGCATCGTTAGATCGGACATCAAGAATTGGTTCGACTGTCTTTTTCGATATAGCTGGGCAAAGAACCAGGGGCGCCAAGCTAAAAGATTCACTCAGATCGACAAAGCTAAAGCGGGCATACTTTTAAATATCAACACGTGGGAGCTAAAAAAATAACATAGTTCCTGACGGACCACTGGTCGCTGAATTATTACCAAAGCAGAATAGGTCTGGTAGTTGAGTGTAGCTATCTTTTTTGCGAAGCAGCTCCCGAAACTGCGGAGGCACAGCTAGTGACTGTGATGCTACAAAGGTGAGGAGATTGAATCTACTCGATCGCGGCTTCCCTGCTACCATGGACTTTGGACATGAATCCCAAATCAATTTTAGACTATATCAAAAGCCTTAACCTGGAAGGCTTTTAAGGAAGGGGTTGGCACAATAGACCAAGTAAAAGAGAGAACAGTGCCCTCTAAAACGTCCCTTAAAGAAAGAAGAAGGGTGGTGGCGCGTATGTTGGGCCGGACATTCGTGTATCATATGAGCCGACCCACCTTGTGGCATCCTAACGAAACCCAAGACAGACCCTATTAGTTGTTACACAGAAGGAGGTGTAAACTTTGACTTTTTGATAGTCAGCCTTGCCCGTTTATAGTGAACGGTGAACGGTTTATAGTGAAAGAAAGTGCAAAGGTAGCAAAATGTGCTTTCAATATTTATTAATCCTCATCAATGACTTAGAATACATACTTCAAAAATGATGAAAATAAATCAAAATTCCTCTAAAAATTTGTAAACTCTATTCATATTTCCCGAAAATCCCCAATCAATTCCAAAATCATTTTTCCAAATACCCCCGGTTTCTTAACCTCGCACACTCCGTCATCATCTCGAAAAACTCCAATAAAAAGGAATCGAGATCAAAGCAGATGCCGGAGTCGTGCACCTTTTTGTAGATTATTCGGTTTTTTGGCAAACAACGAAACAACATAATTCTGGAGTGATGTCTACAAGATTTCCAATTTGCCTACCTTTGGCTCTGGGCTGGCCGCTGTATTTGCACAGGTTCGTTTCACATCGTCGTCGTCCTCTCGTCTATTGTTGTTTGTTTGCTGCGATCTGTGGTCGATTGCATATTCTCAACGTCTTGCAGAATCGCAGGTAATCATCAAAGACGAAATTTCAGTCTCGAGTTTTTTTTTCTTCTTATAATTTGTTTTCCGCCACATCTGATTTCGGGCAGTAATTGCATGCGGCATCGGCGGCACTGCCCTAAAGGGAATATCAGTCACACAGGACCGCGCGCGCTTGTTACATTTTATTGTCGTCAAGTGTATAAATATTGACTGAAGATTTTCGAGGATAAAAGAAACAAATCCTTATGCAAAGTATCGCAATCGACGGAGTGATAAATTTTCGATATCTCTTATGCCCAATCAAGGATATAAAAGGAATTCGTGATCCTTTCGACCAACCACCACCAGATGTTCACAGATGCCACAGGGATTCGGGTTATTATGTATGGATACGCGCAGGGTGCATGCTACTGGGTCAAGAGTTCAAAACGTATACCCGACGAAACCCAGGATGAAAAATCGCTTTCTACTTCTGCTCCAGTGGCGATATTCCTTCTGCATTTGTGGTGATTAATTCCTGTTCCTGCAAATTCATGGCCTGCCGAACTCTGAGTGAAACCTTTTATTTAGTTTTTTTTTCTTAAATTTTTGGCCGGGGTCGATTCTGATCAGATGTTCCCAAAAATAATTGTCGATTCCTTTTCACATCACACCTGTCGGAGGTGATAAAAAATTAGCCACTAAAAGAATATTGGACTGGACTTGAACGCAACAGCAAGATGAACACGACAGCCACGCGATCAATGGATCAAGTTACAACGCCGCATTGGCAAGATGCAAAGGAGGTGATGTTGCAAACATCAGGATCGATTATTGTGCCATAACGAAAAAACGTAAGCGCCCTCGTAAGATGATCCTATCGGCTATCTGATCTTTGACACAGAAACATCAGGACCAGCTAATGTAGACTTACGACTGGATGAATTTGACTTAAGATTTTCGGCAGAGGGTGACTTTAAGGGTAATTTGATATCGAGCAGGAACAATATGTTGCCCTGTCGTCTTGCTCGTCATTATGCATATTTCGTTATTGTCTGGCTGCGTCTTGACGCAATTTTCTTTACCTTCGGCATGATTTTTTTGGGAAGTTTTTCTTTATGCGCGGTGTTTAAGATTAGAGTATATGGATGGACCAGCTGCTTGATTGTACTCTTTTCATGTCATATGTTTTGTCCTTTTTGACTGGCCGTATTTTTTGGGCACGCATTATAGGCATAAAAACAATTTTGTTTTAAAGTTAGCACGTTTCTTGTAAAACTGAGATTGTTGACCTTTTTAAAAGTGAAAACTTATTTTTTTTTGCTCATTTGAAGACAACCACACTCAGGACTTTCAAGTTTTATTCGAGCAGATGCCGAAGTAGGATTTGTATATTATAGCACGGGCCGATGGCTGGAGGAGGCACCTCTTAAGAAATCCCAGGTACTTAAATGCTCGTTTGGCGATTTGGATTAAGTGGTCATGCCATGGCAGGTCTTTGGCTATTGACACGACTAAGAAATTAAGGCATAGTTCAGCCATTGGTTCAACACCATCCACTAGCACGGATGGAGAGATGTTGCAAATTTTGTTGCAAATAAGACAGTACTTAGTTTTAGAGGGATTGAATTCGATACGATTCTGGTGGCCAGAATCAATAATGAGTTCAATGTCCCTAGATGGTTTTCTGTATTTTTCCATGTCAGAGTGGAGTATGTTCGTTATAGTTTGGTGCAATGGCGCTTGGAAACTGTTGGACCCGTAATAGTAGATAAACCGGCCTTGATCAAGAGAGTTTCTGCAAGAGCAAAGCGTGCAACATTGTTAATTAGCGTTTGAGCCCTTTCGAGTGGCGACTACCTCTGCTTGAAAAACGGTGGGAGTAGTGCCAAGGCCATGGATTTTTCACTCCTTGGGCCACATATGCCCAGTCCCAAATCATTATCAGGTTTGAAATCGTCCGTATATCAAAAGGCCTACTTCTGATAATCGTCATAAACGATTTGTCGAAGTCCAGAGTGGCAGGAATGGTATCGGGCAATGATAGCATTGGCTCCAGGTTTAGTTCCCTTAGAATCGATAGGGGATCGACAAGGTCTTCTGCTGAAAGGAGAATAGCTCCCGTAGACGTAGGGCGCCGCCAGAGCCTCTTTCTTTACTACTAGGTGGAGCGGAGGAAAGTTCTACGACTTGCGAAAAGCCTCGACCATAGAAAATCAGGTCATACGTTGGATCTTGCTTAATTTGGTTGCAAGGCTTTTTGGGGTGAATTTATACAAGCACACAAAGCTCTTGTTTGTTGTCATGGTCTGGCCAGCACATCCGTTATTTTTTTTGAAGCACCGATCCTCCTGACCCAAACAAGGGTAAGTTGATTGAAAATACTCGGATCATCAAAATCACATTGCCAGTCCGAAATTAGCGTAGGCTCTTGTTAAGCTTCGAATGTGTGTTGCAATATGACATATTGTCGGGTTAATGCAATAGTCACGAAACTGATATTTTTTTTACTATTTTGAACATTGTGCAAAAATGCGAAAAAAGTCATATTATCTTCGGCCAAAGTTACGGATCTAAATTTTTTTGGGAATCTACGGGATTAAATTTGAATTTTTTCAGGAAATAACTAAAAGTTATTTAAATTGTATTATTTTTTTCGAATTTTTGTACTATGTTAGTTCAAAATAGCAAAATTTCAGTTTCGTGACTATTGCATTGACCCGACGATATGACGTACCCCTCTGCTTGAAAAGTAATAGGAAGAATGCCTGAGCTGAAGCTTCTGGTAACCCCGGGACTTCCCCAGACCGACCGCGACACCCGTGTTTTTTTTGAAGCCATCCGTGTACCATACGAGCCCACCATGTTGTACCTTTGCAAAAACCGAGAAGGGGTAAAATTGAACCGTCATTTAACGATCTCCCTTGGATACCAGACGCACGCAGTTGTAGATTGCCTTTATTCCTCCTGATGGACCTACCCTCGTGGGACTTCTATGGACCAAGTACATTGCATTCATCGGTATGGAACTGGCTAAGAAGGCCCTTCTCGATCGGAGCTCACACCGAAGCTGAAGGTCCATGCCTGGATTGGCCAACTCTAAGCGATTCCTTCCTGTACCGTCTCTTAAAGTGACTAAGGAATTGTTAAGAGCATGGTAGAAAGGATCGGGCCAAATCGACAATCATGGAGGCGAACGCTGAAGGAAGCCAACAATAGGCTGTGGAGCCCCTGTAATGATGAGTAGAAAGGATATCAGGACACTTGTTGACTTGACGTCAGAACACTTGCTGGCTTGTTTACCGGACACTGCTGAATTACCATTTATCTGGGATAGGAAGAGCGAAGGATCCATCTTCAGGCTCTGCCTTGAGGAGGATAAGTCTGCCCTCTGAACAGTAAAGTCTACGCGACAAGACATTAGGAAGACTGCTGTAACAAATATGTATGAGGTAGGGGTCTAGTACAATAGGCCAAGAAAGTGACTGCGATACTTGGGTACCCTATAACTTCACAAATAAGAAGAAGAAAAGGGGGGCTAAAACTTTGAGATTTTCACTCGTATGATACTAACAATTACAGAACGTCTCTTATAAAGGATTTTTTTTAAATAATGGATAGGGTCAAAAGCGTGCAGTCGCGGCCCGGCGATAGAAAGGCTCCACTTCGAATCTTGAGACTCCCACGTAAAAAATACTTAGGAAGACCGCATAATAAAACTTGTTGAATCTAGTTACATGCTCTTGCTCAATGAATCTAGTTAATTACTAATAGTCCAGTCAATGGCCGTTTTACCTCAGGATTCTGTGAAACAGCACCGATTTGTACAAAAATTTGGATTAAGCTTCTACTTACCCTCTACTTCAAAGTTGGCTTTGTGCGGGGGTTGCTTTTACCCTGGGGGTGGATGCCACCCCTTCTCGGGGGTGAAAAATTTTTCATTGAAAATAAGTCCGGGAATAGATAGATTGGCTAATTCTAAGCAACTTTTTATAATTAAAAATGTAGCTTATAAAAATCCAAAAAAATGGTGGGTCTGTAGACCCAATACAAAAATAGTAATAGCTTGTTGAAGATTGGTTCTTATTTGCTCAACACCAAAATTGAAAGTTTCAACTTGAAATAAACAAAAAACAATGCATTTTTCGGGAAAAACTCATTAAACCTTTTTAAAAGTGCTTGAAAAAACCATTATTTTTGTTTTTTATAAAACTCCCTTGCAGTAAAACTAAGCGAGTTATGACGAAAATAAAGTTGGTCCCTATTTTTTCGGCGACAAAAAAATGTGAAAATCACACCACCCACCCCCATTGAAAATAATCGGTACCACTTCACAATTCACTTTATTCATGTACTTGCAATATGCTCTAGAAGTTTGACCGTTTTACAGTGCTTTTTGAAAAAAATTGAGCTTGAATCGAAGAATTTCTTCAAAATAACACAAAAACTATTAATGATACGAAAAATTTTGTAGAGTACACAATCGTAGGTTTTGCTTTTCTGAAAATGTTGGTTGTTTTTTTTTGGATAAAAATTGAATAAGATATGGCCGTTTACAGTTTGCATATGTTCGTAAAAAGTAACTTGTTCAACCCCTTTCAGCTCAAACCCTTTCAAAAATAAGGGGTCAAAGAAAGTTTAATTTATATGAGCCTATAGCTCTTGGAAAAACCTACAAAATGTCATTTGGAAGGACTTGATAGCTTAAAAACTAAGCGAGAAATGGGTAAAAAACCAATCACATATTTTTGCAGATATGAGGACACATATTGGAGCATTGACGAATACACATTATACCTATATTTTAGACTGCCTAAACTTAAGCTCTAAAGGATTAATGGTCAGTAATTTCGCGAATGATCAAAAAGTACGAGGCAACGGACCGGGTTTCACCTTTTCATTTTGGAGGAAGAAATAAAAAAGCATCTAATAGGAACGACTCAGCCCAACTTCTTACAGAATTCGACTTCGGAATAAGCCAGAGAACAATCTGACGAAGAGCCGAAGAAGCTGGATTATTCAGGAACCCGCTAAAAAGCCACTGATACCGGGAAAATATATGAAATATTGAATGGGGGTGCTTTAGTTTTGGCCAATACTGTAAATCAACTTATTCCACCCCTATTACTTGGAAGAGCACCTAAAGAACTGTTGAAAATGATTTGTTGGAGCTATAAAAAAGGATGCAGTTCAGCGTACGGTTGCCGAAGAGTAGGACTTTTCAGCAATTCGACATGTATAACATGCAGCGGAGATAACTGTACAAATAGTGCCCCAATTGGGAACCAAGAGGAGGAAGAGGAGGAAAACGAGGATGAGGTGGACGTGGAAAGGAATGAGGATGAAGAGGAAAAGGAAGACGAGAGTGAAAAGGATTTTTGATTATTTACGTTTGCAATAAAAAAATTTTGTAATCAAAATCAAATTTTTTTTTGCAAGGGGTGGTTTTTGTAAGGGTTGAAACTTATGCATAAATGATAAAAAATTAAAACAGTAAAGAATTCTTAATATAATATCACTATACCAGTATAAATAAATCATTCCAAGTTGCTGAATAACATTTTTCAACATTATTTTTTAATGATAACAATTCTACGGGGTGGCTTTTAGGGATCGAAACTGTTTAATAAATCATAAGTTATGTCCCTTAATGTCAATTGACTTTCATTCAACTTAATTAAAAATGTTTTCAATCGTTTACACGCTCGAATCTACAATTCTAAAATTGTCTTCGAATAGGGGTAGCTTTTACCCCTTAAAAATAAAAAGCAACCCCCCCACAAAGCCAACTTTGAAGTAGAGGGTAAGTAGAACCTAAATCCAAATTTTTGTGCAAATCGGTGCTGTTTCACAGAATCCTGAGGTTTCGCCGTATTTTGCCTTCATTGACTGGACTATAATGGTTCAATCAATTTTCATATACAAATTTTTAATCAATGAAGTTTCAACACCAAAACACCGAAAAACGGACACCATAATCTTTTACAGCTCAAACTTTAAGCCTTCTATAGCCAAAGTTTGCAGTTTTCTTTTATTAAAATTTTACCTTTTCAAAAAATATTGACCAAAACACAGGAAAATTCCACAAAAAAAACTCCCACTCGGCCATAATCTAGTGTCGGTAAAGTTCATCACAGTTCTTAGGCATAGGCAGCCAGCAGCCACGTGCTTCCATCTATCTGTGGCCAGCATTTAGATTTTAACAACCTGATTAACATTTTCTTTTCATTTCCCAAGAAAGAACTCGTTAAATTGTTCCAGTTATGATGGACTTAATTGTAGTTGGCAGAAGGCTGGTGTAAGTGCACAGCAACATCATCGCCGAGGCAGAGGAGCCACTCACTCAGTAAGAACTTCCTCATTAGCCGACAGCGTTAAGATACTTCTCTGATTACGTCTAATTGCCGAGCATCTAAGTAACAAGCCGCACGGGAGATGATTAACACGAGAGATTGCCCGTCGACCATGGAGCGTTGGTTCACCTTATCCGCACCTGACCGTGCGGGGGAGATGATGATCTCTCCGTGCGTCCATAGATATTCGATGTATAGATGTGACTCCCGATTTGTCCATTTCACACATGAAGTGCTCAAATCACTACCAGGGCCAGGTTCTGGTTCCCATATTTCCCAGTCCTCAGGCGCCCAAGTGCAATCCGATGTCGGATGCTTGAGACCAGATCCCGTGATGGGGCCGGGGGAGCCCTGCGACGTCGTAAATTTACCAACTCAATTGGTCGATTTATTTTTATAGGCCAATTTTGTATCTTGTCTATTCGAGATAAATCCAATCTGATGTATTTCGCCGTGATAGGAAGGAGTTGCCCGACAACGACGACACACAACAGCGTGGAAGCAAGTGCAAACTACGACCGATTTCGGATAGATAACGCCAGCCGACATCGCCCCAGAAGACTTCAATGGCGGGGACAAATCCACTCAATAAATCCAAAATTTATTGCACAATCTTCGAGATGGTATTAATGGCGGCCGGGCATTTTTTTTGCGACTGCATTCTCCATTCGGTGTTCAATAATCGTTTGTACGGGGCAGACTATATGTAGCCTGATGTGTCGCATATGGTCGTTACATAACTCCAGGTACGAGTGGGGACGAACACGCTCCACTCCTTCTTTGACAACGGTACGTGCTGCTTTGAAGTCCTCTGCGCGTAACAGTCAGACTCTTGAAGATGTCTGTCGGCCAGGGGCCTTGGCCTTCAGTTGTAGAGGTGTCTTCGGGGCCGTGTCGTAAATCACACCAAAGTTGAATTTGAATTGGCGAAATGTGAATACTCCTCAAATGAGCTTAAATTTATTGCTATCGCCAGTCGTCACCTGGGAAATTGCAAAACTGTTTGGCGGCGGGATGGTGGCAAGTCGTCTGCATGTACTTCTGTGCTCTAGATGCTTTGATGGGAGACAGTTTTGTTATGAGACTTCTTTTTGTAGACAGATTATTCGAAACTGGATTGGAAAATAAAGTTTCGATTTCTTTTATTCAGACTCATCCATCGCGAAGTAATAATAGACATTTTCTTAAATAATTTAAAAGCAAGTACAGTTCCGAGAATTTCAGATAAAAATTAGTCTAAGACCATTATTAAATTGAAGGTCTTCTTCGAAAGTCTTTGGCGTCTGCAAACTCTAGTCTTTAAGATTAGAGATTTAAATTAGTTGAATAAAGTTTATGGAGATGCTTTCTAACTTTTTGTGGCAACTTTGTGTAATTTAAAGACACATTAATTCGTATTTTAATAATTTAATTTTGGATTCTAATTTTCGCTTAGAGACAATTCCTTTTGCGTGAAAATATTTCAATCACGAATTAAATGTAAAAATGTGGAAATGCACTTTGGTAGAGAAACTTATCATATAACGTCTGTGTGAAAAATGCCCCGAATTATTAACTAAAACACAAAAATAATATTTTATTCATCATTATTAATTTTTTGGATTTCAAGGTCGACCCCATCGAGTACAATACAAATATGATATGACTAAGGTGTGGTTTTAAGCACTTACAGCGAATTTTCTTTCATGGTTTAAACTGACTAGAAACGCCACCCCGAAGTCCTAATTATAGCTTCGTGAACAGAAAAAGTCAGTAGAGGTCTTATCAGACGAGTATTGTTACATTGCAAAGGGCACTGTATTGTTCACGTTTTTACATACTTAGATGTAATGATTGTTATTTTAATTTTTTTCATAGAATTTACTTTTTTTTGTTGCAAAATTTTTTCATTCGTTGCAAAACATTATTAGTCCAGGAGGGATAGAAAAAAAGTTGAAATAAATCTACCCTGCAATTTTTGGACGCTATAATTAAGAGAGAAATCGTAGGAATTCAATGAATGTGTTTTAGCAAAAATCGGTTCAGGAGAACATGTGGAAAAAAGTAAATGTAAAGGTCTCCACACACCGGCGCGAAATATTCGTTCGCGCTGCGGAAATTTCGCAGCGAATTATTCGCAATAATTTGTTTACACAGCGTCTAATGGAATGTTTCACACCGGCACGTTACGAATCCGTTAAGCTAGCGATTTTGCAACGAATTTTATCCGCCTCGAATCATTTTCGCTGCAGTCAGCGTTTTTATCGCAATCGGTGCGAATTTCGTCCATAAGCAGGGATGAAATTGGGAAGGACCTGAATGAAATTAGTAAAGTAAATATAATATTGTTCTTTTATTACAAACTAAATACATAAAAATAGTAATATCGGCATTCACATTCACGAATTAAAATAATTGACAAACCTTTCTCTTGGGTCAAATACTATTCCTGATGCGCGTCTTGGGTCGTTATTACATTCGTAAAAGCGTTTAATTCAGGCTCTGAAGGCTCTAAATATTCCAAAAAATCATCGTCGCACTTTTTCGAAATGGGAAAATTGTGTAAGATACCCGCTATTTAGGGTTGTAGTGACTACTTTCGTTTCTATCGGTCTATAAAATATTCGCCTTTTTTGAGCCAATATGCCAAAGGCATTCTCTACCACCCTTCTTGCACGACAGAGACTAACATTATATTTCTCTTTCCGACAATCTGTCCTTGATTGCCTATATGAAAAGGGTCTAATAAGATATGATTTGAGAGCAAAAGCCTCGTCTCCAATAAAAACGGGCGGGGAAGGTTCACTTTGGCCAGGTAAAAGCCAGGTAAATTCCTCTCAAACCTTTTTCCATTATGGGAAACTTCAAAAATTCCATCATCGCTATTTTTCCCGAAACCTCCAATATCAACGCATATGAATTTATAATCGGGGCGCAACAATAGCCATGAGCAGTATAGAAAATTTGTTTAAATAACACCAGTAGTTGGATCCGCTTTTATTTGGACACTTGATGGTTCAAGCATTTACTACATTCGGATTCGGTCAAAATTAATAATTATAGTAACAACATTCCTCAGCACTGTTTTTTTAATTCATTGGTTGCTATAATAAATAACTGTAACGAAAGTAATTCAGTTCTTTTTAATTGCCGTAGGGCAATTGCAAGCAGTTCTTCAGGTGGGATAGTTTCTCGGTTTAGTATCAAACTTTCGAATATCATCCTTAATAAGGTTTAATATTTCATCAAAACAAACATTAGTCATCTTAAAATAAATATAAAAACGCCTATTATCCTTTCGAAGTCTTTTTAGATTTATAGGATGGATCCAATTCTTTGTTTTTCTGAAAATGGTTTTATAAAACATGTCTGTTGTTAACTATATAGTTTTCATGTGACAAAGTACTGACCCGTGATTTTCCTTTTCATCTAACATTAAAAACAAAAGGGCTTCTCTTATTCTTCATCTGATGATAAATACACTTTGAAAAAAAAACATTTTAAAATTCGACTGTACCCAACAAATTGGCGAATTTGAATACTGTCAGAGACGCTTTGGTGTGTTGATGCACGCGAGTTTCGCTTCCGCGACAAGCGCGAAATTTTCGCCGCCGCTATCCTTGCGAACATTTCGCGCCGGTGTGTGGGGACCTTAAAGTAAATGGTAGCGAAAACACGCTTTTCGACGTTTTAGGTGCGAAAAAATTTTGTTTTTGGAAAACAAAAAATAGTACGTAATAGCGCCTAAAAAGACGAAATTTATGAGTTTTGGACAATTGAAATCGGTCAACAGGTTTTTGCAAAAAAAATAAAAACCGCGAAATATGGCCATTTTTTGACATTTAATTACAGGGACTGTAGTTATCGTAGAACCTTGTTTCAGGGCTGAAATTGTGGCTCTGTTTTTGTCAAATTGCTTGCTATTTTCGCGTTGTGCATAACATGTGTTTTTCACCTCAATATAAACTATCAAGAACTCACTGAAAGTTATTTTTGTTTATCAATACTTATACTAGCAGGTAAGAATATGTTTGTTTCAATATTTTGAATTGTTTTTTTTATGGTAGGTTATTTTATTCAAAAAAGCATGAAAGGGCAAGATGAGGTACCTTACCCCATCTTGCCCTTCGAAAATAAAATATGATTTTATAATGACATATAGGTATGTTTTTGATTAACTTTTAATAACTTATTTGATTTTTATCTTTTTTAGGATGGTGAAGAATTATAAAAGAAAAACGGAGAGAGTATTGTAATCAAAATTAAAATATGTCTACCCATACCCCATCTTACCCTACCTTATGTCAAAATCGGGTGTTGGATGTCTTTGGCCAAATTATTTTTTTTTCTTTTTCTGGCATAAGTAAAGTCCCTTAATTTCCTAATTCCCAAAGATTAATAATGTAAGACCGGTTCTACACGTTCAATTTTCTGTTCAATTTTGCGATGTTCAATACTTTTTTTTAGCTAGAAATTTGGTCTTGAATTGAACACCTGGTGTAGACACTAGAGTTGAAGCCTACAAGAAGAGTTTTGTCTACACTAATTTCAAATTTATATAAAGTGTGCTATGCATTTATGTCAAATTTATATCAAATGAGATTGATGTGAAGACGAAGATATTGTTTGGCTGTCACAGCTATGCGTTTATACCTACTTATATTCCTACGCATATACCCACACCACACTCATAAAAAAGTTGAAGGCAAGATCCAAAGTTGAATAGAAATTTCTGTTCAACTTTTTCTTGCTTCCCATTCTATGTTCAAGAAAATGACTCTTCTAATTTTGCATACGAGCGAAAGAGAAGGAAGTGTTGAGCATCGCAAACTTGAACAGAAAATTGAACGTGTAGAACCGGTCTAAGAGTTATTCTAAATAAATAATCATTCAAAATAATTTGAATTGAGCGTTTTAATGCCCTTCAAACGTTAAGGTCCCCGTCATGCCCCCTTCCCTTTTTTAAAATGCAAATACAAAATGCAAAATACCTATTTTGTATTTTGCATTTAAATACCTTTTAAAAAAAGCATTTTGTATTTTATTTGAAATACTTTTCGAGACATATTTTCCATTTTAAAAATTCAAAGTACTTTGTGATTAAGTTTAGTCAACATTACCAATCTTTCATATAAAATGAACGAATGGTGCTTGTATTTGCTACTAGGGGCTACCAGAGGCGCTGCTCGTAGTCACATCACAGACATCAGAAGAAGAAAAAATAAAACGAGTCTTTTAACATGTTCCAGGATTCAGATTCCTCAGCAACCAGTGAGGGTGGTTGTACCAATTAAGAATGTTACGAATATTCGCATTCGCTTATGCGAATGATTCGCATCATTTTAAACATTCGTATCGACATATTCGCATTCGCATCAAGTAATACGAATGTTTTACGAATGCGAATGTGTGTAGGTCGTGACGTGTCTCGTGGAAAACAAAATTAAAAGACGACAAATTGACGGACCTGGCCTTAACTGTGACCCCCTTAAGGCCCCCATTCGCAGGTCGTAGCCTTTTAGGCCACGCCAGCAGTACCGCCCGAAGAAGGCCATACATTACTCAGTCTGATTGAGGCTTTCGTCCGACAGGCCGTGGACTGCAGGTGACCTCATAATTCCCTATATACACACACAGGCGAAAACGACAGTACAGCGTGGCAGGTTGTTAATTGATGTGGAAAATTTTCCACGGCCTCAAGGAAAATTTCAGACTGCATAGAAGTTCAGATCTTCAGGCACGGACTGACGATAAATACCCACACACATAAAGATTTTTGTTGGACTTGGACTATACAGGCCCCATCCAGTTGACGGTGTGTGGTTATACTAGGCCTCGAGGCGAGAAACTTTCAGGCCATGGCCGGCCGGCGGCCTGTATATGAATGGGGGCCTTTATAAATCGCCTCATGGAAATATAATATTCCTCTCTTGAACTTTGACTATTAAATACGAGAAGAGAGAATACCGTTACTGTATATAACACTGGTGTATTGTTGTAATATTTTTTCATATCTTATTGTAAGTAATAAAAAGATTAGGCCTTAATTTGATTAAATTTTTTTAATGCTATTCCTAAACCTTCGCATTCGCACATTCGCATTCGCGAATGTGAAAAATATGATATTCGTAACATCCCTAGTTCCAATACCACGGTAGACTTGGAAACCCTTCAATATTTAAAGGATGAGTAATTAAAGGAAGTATTTTGAAAATACCTATTTTGCATTTAGTATTTAAAATACAAAACACAAAACTATTTGGTATTTTGCATTTGAAATAGTAAATCAAAAAGGTACATATTTGCATTTTGTATTTAAATACATTTCTTAAACTATTTTGCACATCTCTGGTTACGACTAGTTTAATCAAATAAGGTCGCACCAAACAACAACAGCACGAAGAGCAGACTCGTCTTCCTCGAGGCACAACCTGCAGTTGAGATCCTGTTCCGTTCCGATCCTTCATAGGTAGTAACTTGGAGCTCACCCGACCTGGCTCGAATCTCCAGGGTTCTGGGGATTTCCTCAGAGTGCGATCGTCTAGGGCCCCTTTCACCAAATTAGTTGGGTTGACGTTGAGGGTCAACTAGAACAGGACAAATCAACTATCATTTCTCTGTCCCATTTGACTGCTTTATAACATTCATGTTTCCACCTTTCACGCCGCGCCGATCTTGCAAACGATAAATTCCGCGTATTTTTTACAAAATGTTTGTAAACAAGAATGATAAAAGCAAATTTGGAGTATTGATAGTTTTAAATGTTATTGTCTTCAGATAAAAGTCGCTAATATGTAGATACGTTCAAAAGAATAGCAAAACCAATAGATGAAGAAATCGTGTAACTAAATTAGATCAGCAGCACTTTATAAAATAGATAAAACTTAATTAAGCGATCAGGCGTTAAAATACAACTAAAATACTCCTCACCTTCGCTAAGTCATTCTAATTTAATATTACATAATTCTAGAGTAATTTCAACTATTTTCCGTGAACAACAAAGAGCAATTGTGTCTTATCTAATATAGGTGTTTTTATGCAGAAAAAAAACACAAACCTCCACAGAAAACACCTCGTTCCATTCAAGCACTTAATTTCTGCCTCTTGAATTATGGTTTATGTCCCAAGACTTGAAACAAAACACAATCTTCAGCAAATCCCCTACAAGCAATCTTCAACCCCAACAAAGTCGTTGACTGCTGTCCCCAGGCGATTCCGCACTGATAAAGAATTGCGTTGACACCTCGGCTCATCAATTACCTGAGCGGTGGGCAATTAAACTCGCGTTAACTAAAAAAATTGTGCCTTCTTGCTTCCCCTTTTCAGTTACTTGCAGAAAATTTCTGACAATTTCTTTGCCGCCTTCATATAGTTCACAGACAATTAATCGCGGTAGCGATTGTCATCAAGTTCTGGTCTATATAGAACTGGGGTTATACCTGCCTAATTGCACGTTAGTTTGGAGACAACAAAGGCTCACTCAAGAGTTTGTTTGCAAATAATAATAAAATGCCGATGCTTATCACTCAACGACCGTGGAAATTAGTTGATGTACAATCTACGGAAAAAAGCAAACAAAATCCCAATTCATCCTCCGCGCGGCGGCGGGGAACGAGTTGTCTGAGTGAGAGATTGTCTGTCAACAGGCAGATGAGTCCATAAATTCTGTGTCGTCTACAACTCTGGCATTGTCGAGTCACAACAAAAATTGGTCGCCCTCCCCCGTGTCCATCTGATAACAGAAACAATTTTCTGGGCTTGATTTGAACAGAAACAAAATGCGGAAAAATGATGCAACAATTTCGGGAAGTTTGTGACATTTTCCCTCAAAAAAAAAATTAGATTCACGAGAGGCAATTGGAGCTCGTTTCACTAATTTAAGATTTCCGCTTGATGAATTTCAGCTGGAGCTATAGTAGCTGTCTATGGAAGACGTGTTGCTACTTTCGTGGGATTAAATTGTCTTAAATTAAGGCAAGATATGCACTCATGCCTGCCTCAGAAGTTTGATTGCGAGCGCTACGGAATAGCGCAGGGGAAATAAATGCTGAATGAGATTTAAATATTTAAACACTAAAAGATAAATAAGAATAACAACAAAACTTTTTTAAAGTCGCAAGTCGAAGCTTATAGCAGCTTAAGTGAAAAGTTTCTAATTTAATTTTAATGGAATAGTTTTCTTGTTGAATACTTAATCGGTTATGAAGACGGGCCAATCTTTAAATCACTTCAGCTATCTTCTTCTCAAGCCATTATTGTGTTATCAAAACTCCCTAAAATATATTTTACTAAAGTTTTATAAGTGTATCAGCGCGAAAACATATGTATAATAAAAAAATGAGCTCTAATAGTCATTTAATATTTCATTAGCACCATAAGTCATCCTTAAGGTTTCTCTCTACATTATTGTGCTCAAATTACCATTCGCTAGTGTGTTGTGCAGCTCTATCTAGCAGCACTGTTAGCAAGTCCCAAGAACCCTGGGGTACTTTTTCGGAAGGTCGTAATGGGAGACGATCGTATGGCGAGTCCTCTGCGTCGTAAAACAGAGTTTTAGTCCGGTTGGGCTGACGGTTAGCAACGCACTACCACAAAACCACCCTATGTCCCACATGAGTAGAAGTGGGTGGTGATTCGACACGACCCCTCGATATTACAGCAAAGGAGCATATAAATCCTGTTTGTTGTGTCCCAGACAACAAACTTCTCGGTCCAGGTGGACTCGGTTATTACAAGGCACTGACTGGGATTTGTGTTTCCGTAGCAAGAACGCCAACTTTGTCTTTCCGGTGTAATGAAAATACTTATATTCTTTTCTCATTCTACCAAGCCTGTATGGTCTTAGAGAAATATATTGTGTAATCGGGAATGAACGAAGGCAATTAAAGCTAACGAAGCAACCTATTATAGAGTATACAAATGATATCCGAATGAGCCACTTTGTCCTAAGTTTATAAATCCCTGTAGACCTATCATCCTATTCGCATCGAATTCTTCTTTAACCGGAACAAGATGCAAAACTGCGCCCTCAAAACTATTGGTGATTTTGCTCTTCAATTGACTCATTGAGCCAGCGCAAGAACCTAGCAGTTCTGCAAAATGTTTACTGTTCCACTGAAATAAATAACCTTCCGCCTCCATGGCTATATTTTTTCCGCTGCACAAGACAAGCCTGTTCGGTTTGCTTGCTCAGCCCATATTTTCGCGCATCCTTTGGTCTAAGAATTCGCTTTTAACAATTTGACTGTGGAACAACCTTCCACAGCCAGAATTCCCGTACTCATAAAACATCCAAGAGTTCAAACGCAAGATCCATCGCCTCCTTCTCATGTATCGCCATCGCCTCCTTCGTATGACTCGCCTTAACCTTCCCTATCCTTTTTCTATCCTTTGAGCTGAGCTCCTATGCTAAACATTGCATCATGACGTGAACGACATGATGGTCTGGTAGTATAAAGAGTGACACTTGAGCGGAGTATTCCCATGGATCCATATGGATGGAACTTTCTTCAGAACTCGCCAAATGTACAAGAGGCTTAGCTCTTCGCAAACTCTTTAAACTGTCGTATTTCTTCGTAATTTTACCAGGCTGTTGGAAACTAGCTCTTTTCAGCCCATACTCTGCGACAACGGGAGATCGATAAATCAATGATAATTTTGGAGATGCCGGAAGACGAGATCAGTGATAGGTGTTCTAGACGTTTTTCTGAAAGTTTTGATCGATGTCTTCATTGCAGTAGCATACAATCTCAGATTCTGGCCATTGTTGAGCTCTGTTGGGGAGCATTGCAAGTCGGTTTTAATTGCCGTAAGTATGCCTAGTAAGACGAAGAGCAAGTCTTCACTCCAAAGAAAAGAGTTGTCCCTTGACATTAAGGAAAGCTTTAAGTTGTCGATGGAAGGCGGTTGTCCTAATTCGGTGACTACCGATTAATTTGGCAACTTCATCGAACAGTTTGTATTCGAACTGCGTACCCTGGATCAGTAGTGATATCAAGGGGTGCGCCGAATCATGGGATGTATTCAGTGAGAAAATGTTTTGCCACTGTTGAAGCGTTAATATATCGAATTATACCTAGAACATAACCAAATTTTATACGAGAAGTAGAACCGGTTTAGACAAAAATCTTCTTACCTGCACCAAAGTGTTCATTCTTTCGGTGAATCTGTTCTGGTTGCTCTTGATATCGACTTCGAATAGAGCACAGCACTCTACTCTGTTCATAAAACTTCAAACAATTGGTATCGTCTTAGTTCCAAAGCGATTTAGTTTCTTTCTGGCCGTTCAATCAAGGTAGTATTGGATAGCGTCAAATTTACACCATCTCGGCAGATGCTCCTCAAAGCTCTTTTCTTAAATATACTGTGTGAAATTGTGCACATCTTTAAAAGTAAGGTAGCTAACGCCCACATCTGATAGGCCTCGCCACAGCCATAGAAAATGTACAGAAAAAGATACATCCATCACAGTCGATAAAATAACCACAAAACAAACCTAAGGAACCCGATTTGTCACATCAACAAGGCAAGCCAACGGGCTGATTCCGGTGGCATGGCACAAAAGGTAGTCTTGTAACTCTCTACACTTCTTTTTACATTGTCTTGTGTGCCTATAGTCCGGAGAAATTACCAAAAAAAATGCACGAAAGGAGACAAAATCCCAAAATGGTTGAAAATTGGTCCATAGCTTCTTGGGACTTTTTAAGAAAACAATTTCGGAATCACAAAAAAAAAACATGGCCGCCGGAGATATCACTTTTTGGTAAAAAAAATCACCCAAAACCAGTTTTTTTCCAAAATTTTTTTTGATCAGTCAATGCGAACCGTTATTGCCTACAAAAAAGCCCTGTTGCCATTTTTTCGAAAACCTTGACCTTTCCGAATAATTCAAGGTATTTTTTCGCCGAAAAGTGATTTTTGGAAACTTTGACCTTGAATAACTTCAAAAAGGTTAGCTTTTCGAAAAAAATAAAAAAGGCTTTTTTGTAGGCGATAACGTTTCGCATTGATTGATCAAAAAAAATTTTCGAAGAAACCTTTTTTGAGTGATTTTTTTACCAAAAAATGATATCTCCGGCGGCCATGTTTTTTTTTTGTGATTCCGAAAATGTTTTCTTAAAAAGTCCCAAGAAGCTGTGGACCAATTTTCAGCCATTTTGGAATTTTGTCTCCTTAATACATTGTTTTCTTTTATCGTGTACCACGTCATATTCAAATCAGTTTTCATTTCTAGAGACCTTGTAGTTTCATCCAACTTGTCCTGTTAATATTCTTTCATACTCTTGCCTTGTTTAATTTTTTAATTTTTCTATGGCCAACTTTGTTGTGGGTTCTTCTTGTCGTTAGTTTTTTCGCCCTCATCCTCCCAACAACTAGATACTGATGGGTGTTTACATTCGCTCCACTACTACCATGACTAATATTATCTAGGGTATGGTCAATTTGATTATAGTGTCTGCTATATCTGGTGACGTCCATGTCCTCTGGTTATATTTTAATGACTGCACCTAACTTTTTGCGATGGCGAATGCAGAGCCCTTCTGTTTCCCTCCTCCTTGGATCCTTCGTGCAGGTTATTTCTCGATATATTAGTTCTTTTACTAAAATATAGTCGAAACCACTCAGATACAACAAGAATCAACCCACAAGTACCAATTCGGTCTGGAACAACTTAGAAAATCGCCAATCCCAAAGGAGGTGCCAATCCCAATTAATTAAGTAATCCTCGGGACATGAACACATCATTCATAGGGGTGCCAAAGGCCGCAACGTAGCGTGCTGAGGAGCTATTTGCCTTTGACATGTAGCTACTACCCCGAACGAGTCCCGACTCCGGGCACAAAGCATAAGGAGCGTATTAATTACATAAAGGGCTTGAATTCGCAACCTTCGGCGACAGTCCTTTCTAGGATCTCTCGAAGCGTAGTGTCGGCGCTTGGAAAGGTCATTAATTTTATTGCTTTTATATTGTGCTTATCAAAGACTCAATCTGGTCACAAACTAATAAAAATTATTTCAAGTCTTTCCACATTACTTCCGGCTTTTGGTTGCTTCCGGCAGGAATTCCGCGCATTTCGCTTCCCTTGTAGACGAAAGTATTGGTGGTTGGGAATGCCCAATTTCATATTCAGATTTTCGGGTCTACACGTGAATATGTCGAGCCCAATTAAGGTAATTATCGGAAATTCTTTAAAACGCCAGATGACGCTTGTGCGGTAGTAGCTCAGGGATTAAATCACCGAGTATGAGATGCATCTTACTTGTGCCCCAGAAAAATGCCAAAGAAGCATGTGCAAGCACCAAGGAAGCTGCATAAGGTACAGTAAACCGAGGAGTCTCTCTCGGCTTCATCCAGCATCCAATGTCTAGACGTCAGAGGAAGCATCTCAGACGCGTGCCATATGACGTGCAGTTTTCCCCTGCTGTGCAGCAACTAACCAAGATCCGGCATCCACTAGGAGCTCGTTGTCGTCACCGTCGTCGTTTTTCAATTGAAGTTGTCAGAACCTAAGGAACCTCCAAGACTCCCATCAAGTCACGATTTTATTCGCGTTCAACTTTTTCCGCCATGCTACGAAAATGGAAGCTGGGCTGCTGATATCGATGAGTTGGTGATTTATGCCTTAAGTGATTGATGATGTGTGGGAAGGTGCTGAAAGTCAGACCTAATCACTGATAGAGCACCTTGAATTGGTTGTGATTGATGTGCGCGACCATGGAGTCCTTCCGGTTACTTTGGGATCATGACATGCTTCAATATTATACGCTTGAGTTTTTTAAAGTTTACGTTCCTCAATTGTGTATACTCAAAAAGCTTACGAAAAAAAAACACAGATTCTATGCAGGTAAAAATAGAGTCCATATTTGAGGTTAATGGCTTCGCAAGTTTGTTTTGCTTCTTTGAAGTGCACGCTGCATAAAAATTGCATTCAGGCAGAAGTTGCAAGTATTTTTATTCTTTGTGCTGCGTATCTTCGTCATTATGTGTGTGCCACGGAAGCAATTTTTACTTCCTCATGTGCTGTACAAAAAGGAAGTAGTGTGATCGTGAAGTAATTTCACTTGGAGATTTTTTTTATGGAGAAGTGCTGTTTCAGCATCACTGAGCCTACAAAAAAATGCTTTTGAAAAAAATTTCGTTGGAAGTTTTGTCATCGTTAAAAAAAATAAGGTTTATTTGGGCACTCAGAGAAAATCAAATTAAAATATTTTCTAGAATTGAAGGTAATGTCCATAGAGTGCATTACACAGGTAAAAAACGTTTGAGCCTATTTCTAGATTTTTAAGTATGTTTCGCTTTTTGTTTACCTACATTATTTTTATTGTCCGGATAAAATTTAGATATAGTAGAAATTCATAGTTGATATATTGGATTCCCAATGTATCTAATACCCCGGCTTCACCGGCCGAAATGCGCACGTTCGAGCAAATTGTCTACTGAACTTCAATTTTTGCCTAAGTTCCCATACATTTTCACATTTTGAAGTCAGGAAAAATAAAGCCTGATTTCGCACAACAGAACATGAAATCAAGCTTGAAAGTAAAAGCTCGCTCAAAAGAGAGTAATCAACTGGAATATTGGAATGCCATTCCAGGGAGCTTTTGCATTTCTGACTTCTGGCGAAAAAGCAACAACAATTTAAAGCACTGAACTCGACTTTAGCTGGTGAAGCCACTTATGTGGATTGAATTGAATATTATTGAACTCTGGCCGGTGAAGCTATTCCAGTTGAGTACTCTCTTTTGAGCGAGCTTTTACGTTTTACTTAAGTTCGAGTTCGAGTTGGGCGAATTATGGTCTGTTTTTTCCTCATTTAAGGGTGCTAGTGTGAAATTTTGAAAAAATTGAAATTTTTTTTTCAAATTTCGATAGTCTATACTTTTAAAAATAACATAATAAAATTTCAAGTGCATATCTCAAATAGTTTTTGAGTTACAGCCATCTGAAGAGCAGTTGTTCATCGGTCCGAAAGTTGCGTTAGCTTAGGATAAAAACTTTCGGGTAGTCATGTTTTAGAGTTGCTAGAACCTGGCACATTTAAACGACTCATCTCGAAGAAAGAAAGGCTTTAGCAACCCTACAGCTGTCTTTCGAAGAAGAGGAAGGTACATTGTATGGGGCTGGAATAGCAGATTATTCGTAGGTATGATATTTCTTGATTTATAACCATGAAATCAGTAACTTAAACTACGCGTTTTTCTCGTAACCATATTTTTCAAATTTGCTGCAGTTATAACTCGAGTTCGAGAACAAATCATCCGATCGGTTTAATTCTTTTTCCAGCTTCTTTTATATATGTTTCTCCGTACCATCAACCTCCCGTTTTCCGATTGAATAAAAAAATTTAATTTTGGCAGGCCAAAAATCATCCTATTTTTGCACGAAAATTGAAACTTTATTTAAAGGCTCCTCCATTTTGTTAAATTTAAATTTTTTTTTATCGAGGGTCATGGTACTGGTTATACCTTCTAGTTTCATAAACTTTTTGGTTTTTTTGATTTCCGGCACTGTGAAGGTCGCTGTCACTGCAGCAGTGGGGGAATTTTTTTTCTTGGAGCCTTAGGAGATTACGAATAACTCGCTGAATTTTCAATTTTTTGATCTAAAAATTTTTTTATATATTTGTTATATATCCACAAATTTATCCTTAAAACGTCAAAATATTCCATGCATTAGTTTTTTTTTAAAACATTTCCAAAAATCACCTTTTTTTAGGCGGTCACACTAGTAGTGCCCCTTAATATATGGAAATTGTATGCGAACTGAGAGGGTAAACCCGAGTCCAACTACATGTAGACGCGAGTCGAGTTGGATTAGAGTCGACTCAATGCGCCTCAGCTTGAATTGAGTTGAAATTATGCATATATACGCGAGTTTAGTAGTTGAATTTAGTTGGCAGCAGAGTCTCTGTATTTTGTTTGTAATTTTTGTCGAATATTGTCGATTGTGGAAAATTCAATTCAAGCTCAACTCAACTATTCAATTCATCATGTATACGTAACACATTTTAAAGTTCAGTATTACACACACATAAACATTGCGCACATCGAGACAAGGCTGGTCTCACACTGCAGCCGTTTCGGCCGAATTTTTCAAACAATTAATTTACTATTTTCATTTGCACATTACACCCGTTTTTTCGGCCGTTGACGTCCTTAGGTTTCATTTGATCAGATTTGTTTGATTATTCGGCTGAAATAAATACCGAAAAGTGTATAATGGAAGTGCGCTCCCATAGCAATGTTTATTAGGCTTCCTTTTATTTTAGTTAGGATATATTTATATGCGCCACCATTTCAGATGAAACAACTAGCATTTAATATGAAAACTAACCCTTAAAGTTCGGCCGAATTTAAAGTTGAAGTTCGGTTGAATACGGCCGTAAAAAATTTGGCCAACTACGGCCGTAAAAAATTCGGCCGAATCGGCTACAGTGTGAGACCGGCCTAAGACATGCTCTTATGTATTTTCACATTTTCCCTTCGAAATCTGCTTTTGGTTCGGACTCTTGTCTGAACTTTATATCCATTGACTTCTATATATTACGCTATTAATTATTATCAGAATATGGGTCAGCTTTATTCGTAATCTGCTATTTGTGCAGCACTGGCAAAAATGCTACCTAACTTGGCGCCCTAGACCGAGTCGTAGCTATAACTATACGCAACGCCAGTGTCTGCAGGGGGATTTAATAAGACGGCTGACAGCAGAAAGTAGAGATTCGCATGCAGACTAATCGCCCTCCTGAATGCTGCTCATACAGGACAACGTCTAACGCTGATTACGACATGCCCATCAGGTCTCCAGGAGGACGCAGAGTACGTCCTCTTTCGTTGTGCAACATTCGCCGGAGTTAGGGTGGAGCTGGAAGACGCCGACGGCGACTGTCAACGCAGGACATCCTAGAACACATGATGAGGTCCGAGCGTTTGTGGTTGAAAGTGGAAACAATGGAAAACGTCATACATAAGAAGAGAGAAGCTGTATTAGACATTCCTGCGGCAAGAGTGAATGACTAAGAGGTGGTTTTAGTTAGTGTTCGTGTTCCCACATAACCGAAATGCAGGAGTCTGTCGGTAGAATGAGTAGGTTTCCATTTCCCAACCTACGAAAAACTGCTATATTTGTAACGAGCATTTCGGGTTGAAAAGTACATTTTTTAACTCGGTATGATCTTGCGAGGCCTCCATTGAACCTATGCAAAACAATCGTTCGTTCATAAGCAGTACTAAGCAATAAACTTTTTTTCAAACTAGATAGAATATGATAGGATATACTAAGAGCGGTTCGAAAGGGTGTTCGAAAGGATTACTTCAAAGTGAATCAATAGCAACACAGTCGGTACAACTACTTGGTTATGCGGATGACGTTAACATCGTGGGAAGGTCCTTTTTGGCAGCAAAAGAAGCTTATGTCGAATTAAAAGAAGCGACAAAGGACATAGGCCTGAAGATCAATGAGGAAAAAACTTTAACAAAAATGAAATTTGTCTTAAAATAATCAAACTTAAATCTTCAATATCTTCCAAATGGTGAGGTTTACAGAAAAAATATAATATACCTTTTTTGTAGAGCATTAAATTTCCTACAAAATTTTCCCAAAACATTTTTCTGTACAATCAATTAATGATGAGGTATGAATTTTTTTCTATTGGACTGAGAAAAAAATAAAAAACTGCGATGCGGAGAACCTTCCCATTACAATTAAGAGCTCATGTTGAGTGAGAATTTTTGTAAGGTGTCCAGCAACCCATTTTTCGTGTCACTTGTAAAAAAAAAATAATTGATTTGTTTGACCCACCCTTGGCGCCATTCCAAATTCAAAAATGGCGGATTACCTTTTTCTTTACAGCACCCTCGCTATGGGTATCAAATGATAGGGTAGAACGAGTAGAATACAGTAGCCTGTGTGACGTCATTTTAAATCTATTAGGGCGGCCGCCACACAATAGACATATAATAGACTAAAAAGTAGAAAATAAAAATAAATAGTTTAAAAAATCTAAAAAATACGCTTTTATTTTAAAATTAACTAGAAAGTAAAAAATAATTTTAAATGTAAAGTCTTTATTGCTTCAGCCAGTATATGGGAACAGCCTACCTTTAGAAATCAAGCTCAGAATAAAATTAATGAGGCTATTGGTAAAAATTATAAATATAACTTAATTAAATGTAAAAAAGCGTGGGGCGTTAACTAAGAGCTCCAGTATTAATAAAATAAGAATATAGGTAAAGAGCGCCCCACGCTTTTTTACATTTAATTAAGTTATATTTATAATTTTTACCAATAGCCTGATTAATTTTATTCTAAGCTTGATTTCTAAAGGTAGGCTGTTCGCAAATACTGGCTGAAGCAATAAAGACTTTACATTTAAAATTATTTTTTACTTTCTAGTTCATTTTAAAATAAAAGCGTATTTTTTAGATTTTTTAAACTATTTATTTTTTTTAATCAAACTCTTAAGCCCTAGCGTTAGCGAAAAGTGAAATTGTTGGATAGGGGAGAAACACGACCGGTCAGGTCTTGTATTGCGAGAAAATTATTGCTGTACAGCCACGAGGACCTCTATTTCAGTGAAACAGTCACTATAAAATTTTTTAACAGCGTCTATATGAGTTTGTGGAGAAGTAAGAGGTACAATCACTAACGATTTTCAAGGCGCGTGGTGAAGACCTGACCTAAGCGAAACTCTGGTACCCTCAATGGAGCTTTTTCTGATATTCTCACTACATGTCCTATCAAACGTAGGCATGAGATCTGGATGCTTTTGGTTATATCAAGTTCTTTGTATATTTGGTGGTTGTAGACATCCTCTTCATTTACTACGCCTGTGATCCTGATTTTTTTCTCGCAACTTCCAATAACCTGCTCGTCATGCCTAGTTAGCGCCCATGCTTCCGAAACTAGCAAAATTTAAAGAAGATTTGAAGATGTGAATTCAAGAGGCCTGGGTCCCATAAGGACTGTCCTTAAATCTTTAATGTCTTTATGTATTTTAATACCTCTTCTAAAAATATTTAAATGATAGAAAATCGCAAATCCAATTATATTTTGCAACTTCCTTTCCAATGCCCTTGACTCTTAATCAACCTCCCGATATAAGTTCCTATCTCCACCAGCACGGCATCGTCAGGGTCAGCCACTTGATCGAAATGTGCAACGAAAACTGCAACTTTAAAAATAAAAAAAAAACGAAAAATAAATTGTGTGCCTGCTGCCTTCAATGGTAATATTTTATGCCATAGCCCAAGCATAACTACGAGTAATACAGGAAATGTCAAATCGAATCGGAAAAAAATCGATTGAATGAAGAATAATTGCAGTAAAGCATGTTCTGAATTTTAATAGTACAAAAATTTACATTATTTCAGTCCAAACCGAGTGCATTTTTTCCTTCCTCTGTTCTTTATTTCAATTTTTAAAGCTCATCTCTGAAAGTAGAAACTTCTACTCCCATTCAAATGATTCATGGTTGAACTGAAGTAAGAAAAAAAAATCCGCTCCACTTACTGGAATACCACACAATATTCCACAAGAGCAAACACCACCCAAAAACACCAACCCGTTCCCTCAAATTAAAGAGCGTAAATATTTGCCAAAGCGCGACAAGACACCTTGCACAGGTATGCACCGCCATGCGATATGATAAAATAATTCCCATCACATCGCATTGTTCTAGGCGCATATATACGTATATACGCGTCGTGTCCCGTCTAATCAGTCACAAATATTTGACAAGTGTTGATAACTTCACAGAAAGTGATTCGAGACGAGGTCCCCGCCGCCGGCCAATGTTTAGTGCTTCAGTCTTGAAATTCCGCGGTCTCTGTGGAGGCTTTTCACCTGTGGGAACCGGGCTCTCTCACGGAAAATTCAAATTAAACTCGCCGCGGCTGTCCTCGACGATGACGATGACGACGACGACGACTATGGCTCGAGTCGAGTACAATCCGGGCAAAAATAATATTCTTTCTAAGTCCGCCGCCGCCCGACGTCTGGTGTGCCACAAGAGTAAATTGAGACCACAGCACACCGAAGTGCTATAAGGTAAGGTAAGGAGCCATCGGCCTCGAAACAGAGGCCTGGTGCCCAACATGGGTGTGCGCGATTGTTTAGAAAGCGTTCTCGGTGGAAGTTGACAGAAATTTAGTAACCAGACCAAAGGTAAGAGCCATGCCGTGACGAATGGCACCAAAGGTGCGGTGAGGTAGCACAAAATGTGTCGTTGGCCCCCGTTAAAAAAATTATTACAAATCGATACTCGTCCATGGACTGGCTCCACACAAGATACACGAAAGGACACGAATTTTTGATTTTATACAAAGTTTCAGGTCATTTGAAAGTTTTATACCTGTCATACCTGTGCACGGTATATGTACGTCATTCTGGGCGTAATGTAAAAATCAATACCGATGATGTTTTCTTGGCCTCTAGTATGCACAGCAGACACATTCAGGCTGCGTTAGTAATTAGAACTTTGTACGAGTATCGAGGATTTATTGCTCGACGGTCAATTATCCGTTTCGCATTGCCGCGCGGTAACGAGACGAGCCGCTGCCCGGTGGTATATTTATAACCCCGTGGATCAGACCCATATTTCAGTCGCCTAAACAGAACATGTCCATGCGATGTAATAGCCACAATCCTACACGAGAATCCTCAAGTTCACATATAAACACCGATAACCCCCAGGCTACTTGCGGCTTGCAGCACGCCGCCCCTGCCATTGCCGCGGCTAGAGAACAGCTGTTTGACTTTTTTCTACCTTTCACGTAAATCAGTGAATTCCTTGAGCGCTTCACCTGATGTGCAGGCAAGGCACTCTCTGTGAATACGCAAAAAGCGGTCATCCAACCACACGAAGACCACGCCAAGTGCATCTCGCACAGGCCCTGGCAAAAACAGCATCGGGGAATGCACCACCAGCCGCAGTGGCAATAATTGCTCCTTTTGGCTTATTTATCTGTTCGTTTCGAGGATCGTTTGAAAATGGCAAAAAAAATCCGGATTGGGAATTGTTGAATGGACACAGACGAGCCAAGGTGAGGCCAAGGTAGCGCTCCGCCGATGACCGGGGCCCGTCATGGAATTACAACCGGAGCACTGGTGCTGATGCTGCTCATGCTGCAATGCTGCTGCTGGATCTATGTGGAAGGAAAAAATCATCGAGGAAAATAAGCAAATAACTTTGGCTTGGTCCCAGGCTCTCCTCGTACACACGTTACCATCTCTCGCCAATGGGGCCATCTAGGCCGGCCCGAGTGGATGGTTTCTTCTTCTTTGGCTGATTGGGATTCAGAATGTGTAAAAACGAAGATTGCCTCCGGCTATTCTGCAGGTATCGTTTTTGTGCAATGCATTAAGAGAGGCCCGATGGTTGTTAACGATGACCTCCTCGGAGGGATACACTAGCCACAGCCACTGACTTGAAATTAAGAAACATCCCAACACTAGAGCACAGCAGCAGCAGATATCCGTGAACTAAATTTAATAACTCTAAGGAGTGATGGACCTGAATATGAAATTAAGATCAGCCTATATTTATCTCGATATTAAAAAGTGTTTTAATTTTTAGTAAAGTATGATTTTACATTTTGAGTAATATTCCATCTCGTATGGTACCACGGCCACTTATCCACCAATTAATCTCCTTCAGTTCGGTTTTTTTCTTCAAACGTTGATTAAACTCGGGCTAAAGACTCCTCTTAAAAAATTCCTTAACAAAGCATTGAAACAAAAGAACAAGTTTCTTCTAAAACTACTTTTCTACAGAATCCTCATCAAATTCCATTCGATATCAAAGATGACAATATTTCCGACAAGACGAAGACTCAATTCGCAGTCAGAAAGTTTCGTCGGTGAAAAGAATATCACAAAAGTTCTTGAAACCCGAAATAAAGCCAAATATCCTTCATGTGGAAACTTTTTGAAACACATTGGAAAATTGTCGTTAAACTTCAATAAATAATGCAAAATCATATTTGTAAACGTGTCCAAGTTTCACCTTATTGTTCTGGGAGTAGTCGACAAGTTTTCTCATCCAACTGAACTTTCAAAAACATTATTTGTTTTTTGTTTTATTCCCATTACATTCTGCCTTGGTACTGTAGAAGCTGTTTTCTGTGCTACTGAGGCGCAAATAAAACTTAAATATTTTAGCGAGAGAGCTCAATGTTTCAATTCAATCAGTCATGGTGTCGTGCAAACAAAGGTGCTGGTATATACTGTTTGTTGTTGTTTTAAAAAGATAAAACCTATTCCTTAACTCAAACACTTCACTTCATCCACAAGTCCTTCTTTCATTTTCAAGGATGAGGTGATAACAGAAAGCAAATCCAAGGCCGACCAAGTTCGCACCATATTCTTCCTTACACGATATTGACACGCCACACCCCAACGTAGTGCTCCTCCCACTCAATGGACAAAGTTTTCTTCGGGTGTCGCGAGCGCATCGACACCTCAAAGAGCTTGGATCTAATCAATCCAGTGGCTCTATGTACACTAAAAAACTAACCTCCTTTGACTAAACCTCTGTGCAAGCTCTACGCCCTTTCATACTACCCTGAAGCTTACCCTGAGTCCAGGAAACTGCCTCCTGTTCACTCAATGCCGAAAAAGGTCATTCTAACAAACAACCCATCCCTCTAGCTACCGCCAAATAACAATCACTTTCATTCTCTCCAAAATCATCTGATCTGGTGGTTATTAAATACTTTCAAGGCTTTTGAAAAGCTTCGCTCTAGGCCCTCTTCTTGAAATCATCATGTATGATGAAGTACTGGACAGGCGTGGATTTAAGAGGGGGGGCGGGAGGGTCACGTGGGTCATGACCCCCCCCCCAAAAGCACTCGCTGTTTAAAAAACAAAATTGACCCAACTAAAAAAACAAAAAAAAAAATAACCAAACGACCAAAACCGACCAAACTTTTTTGCAAATTAAAAAAACGACCCTTTTTTTATCTGATAGTGTAAGCTCAGGTGTCACCCTTTTGGCCTTATCATGGTTGGCGAGTTGAAAAAATGACAGCGCAGTTTATCGTCCTCATTTTTCGTACCATAATTGACGAATGCAGCGACATGACAGTTTTCGACAAAACCTTATCATTGTTGTCGCTTGAAAGTTTTTAGACATTTCTGATAATTAAAAAATTCATAAAATTACATTATTTATTCAATCTATTTAAAAAATATTTATTCAATCTAGTCACTTGATAGTCGTGAAAAACGCAGCTTTGTCTCTTCAAACGCCAATTGTGATACGCCTGAAGGCGTTTTTCCCGACAAATGTCAGTTTTTTCGAGAAAACTATGATTCCGTTTTACAGTCGCCGCGCCATTTCTCACTTCAAGCGCCAACCATGATCAGGCCCTTTGTACTACTAGTCCGTCTTGTCATGTCGCACACGTCATAGTACAATGTCTAGTAGTAAGCTTAGCTCGAAGGATAAAGAGAGATAGGATAGATTAGGCGGAGTCGGGTGCAGTGTCTCCATAAATGTAAATCGAGCGTTACCGTGCTGCAAGGGCAAAAATACGGTGTTTCTAGACACGGTGAATCTGCTAAAAATGTGCCGTGTAATTTTTCGTCAATTTTCTTCAAAAATTCCACTTTTTTTTTAATAAAACTAATTTTTTTTACAATACAAACAAAAAGAGTTTTATCAAAAAAAAGTGGAAGTTTTGAAGAGATTTGACGAAAAAATACAAAAATTCATGATTTTCGATTCGATTTTTTCCATTTTTTTCAAGTTTAAACATTTTTTCTTGTTCACCATCATAAAGTGCATAAAAAACCTACACTTAAATTAAAAAGGAATCTCATACGATACAATGCACAAAAGTTATTGGCCAATCAATTTTCAGATTTGAGGTTAATTTTTGAGACTTGTGGTGGATATTTTGACTTTAATTTATTACGAGTTATTGTCCACATTATAAAGTAAAATGTCTGAAAATTTCATCAATTTTTACTTAAAACATCCAAAGTTGTAACCAAAAAACCAAAATATAGCAGTTTCTTCAGTTTTCAATTTTCTTTGAGGTTATGTGTGCAGATTAAAATTTCATTTTGTAACCGGTGATAGGTAATGTCATAATGAACGGCCTCAATTTTTGTCGATTTTTTTTGGACCTACACATACCGATAAATTCTCATCTATATTTAGAAAGAACGACCAAAATGGTAGATTTTTTACAAAACGGCCCATAATTTACGTAGCGGTTGCAAGAGAAAAAGTCCATTTCGTATAGTATTCGATGTAACTAACATATTGAAAAAAAATTTGAGACTGGAAACAATTCCTTTTTCACTAAAATTGGAAGCTTATCTGACTCCACTATTAGTAAAATCCGTAAAAAAATTTTTGAAAATTTGTAAGCGAAAAGACCCTTTAATCCACTAGAAAATTCGGTTAGTTTTGTCCGTTTTGTTAATTTTGCTTTTGTTTTTTAGGAGTAGAAATTTTTTCCGCCACTTTTAATTCCGTGACCCCCCCCAAAACAAAATTCTAGATCCGCGCCTGGTACTGGAGCCTTCCACGAGAAACGATCGCTATGGAGTTCTCCAACGACATCGGGGTCGCGGAAGTAGGAAAGCGACTCGACGCAATCGAGATATTCGCAAACCCAGCGCTATGGGAGCAAAACATCTGGCTCGAGAACGCTGTGGAGTAATGCTAATCAGCTGTGAAAGTAGGTGACCTGGAGCGCGTTCAAAAACCTTACTATGGTTAACCATGGTTAACTATGGTAAACTTTCGTCGTTCAAAAACTCCGTGGTTAACTACAACATAACCACGAGCATAACTTTTTGCCGTTCAAAAACTCCCGTGGTTAACCATGGTGTAGTTAAATTTTAACCCTGCTCGGGGCATGGTTAGCGATAGTTAAGAAGAAGAAGAATAAAAACAACTCTCTGACAGTTGTTTTAATTTTAATCACATGAACAAATCAAAGTGGGATTTGTGGGATTATTACAAATAATAATTAATAAAATAATTGAAGCAGCGGGGGTTATTTTATGGAAAATTTTGATTTTATATTTTTTCTTCTTCTTTAACCTGTAGTTAACCACGGTGCGTTCAAAAACCTCCATGGTTAAACATAAACTTTCATGGTTAAGTGAAGTGATGCAGCATAACCACAGCTTACCTCGTGGTTTACCATAGTAAGGTTTTTGAACGCGCTCCAGGTCATCCACTCCAAGGCCGCAGTGAGGTATCTAGGAGTGATGAATTTGAACCTGCTGTGCATTGTACTACATCCGATGAAGCAGCATGTGTCATAGCAGGAATGACCTCTTTCGATATTTTGGCGGCGGAAAATAGGAACTTGTACGACTCAGAATATGCAAGGGGGAGCCTAAAGGCCGATAAATGCCCCCACCCAAAGTTATTCTGGACTGCAGGTCGCGGCCTGCCGACGGCCGATAAGTGAGTGGTGATAATTGTCCTTAAGGCGAGAAACTTTTAGGCCACGGCCTGCCGGCGGCCTGTGTGTGAAAGGTGGCCTTAAGTTATAGCCACGAATTCTGGCACGCGGCCAGTCCATCGCAGCATGGCAGAGGAGGTGGCACTAGTCTACTAAGGGCCGATGGACCCATAGACTCATACCAAATGTGGAGAAGTGGATTTTATCGCAACGTGGGGAAGTAAGTTACTCTACCTCACGCAGTTTCTGAGCGGACCTACACCGCTTCACATTGGCCGATTAACCGTTTTGCCTAGAATGCCCAGACTATAAAGATAACCTGGTGCATGTCCTCTTCAAATGCTCGAGGTTTTCGAACCTTAGGACTGTGGTGAAAACAACCTCCGAGGTGCAGCAAGCACCGGAGAATATCCTGGATGATGAGGTCGGAGGATGTGTGGTGAATGGTGGAAGTGGTGCTGAAGGCCATCCACCAGAAACTTAAGCAATATGAAGCCCAAAGAGACACAGAAATGCAAAGAAATCCACACTGCAAATCTGAACTTTTAAAAGTGTTTTATTTCAAAATGCTTAAAACGTTTGATTAATTTAAAAGTGATTAACACTTTTAAAAGCTGAGATTTGCGGTGTAAGGAGAGATAGCAGATGATAGTTGATCAAGCCATATGACGCAGTGGCGTAAGGAGGTGACTCTTCTTACGCCGAAGTAATGCCTTTACGGCATCTACCGGTCCGGACTCCAACGCCGTGAGTTTAGTCAGTAAAAATTTGACAATACCGTCTGGGTACGGACCCCGGCGGTGTCTCCTGTCTTAGAGTTCGCTCTCAGACAGGCGTTCACACACATTCCCTGCTGCTCCAACGATGTAAGAGGTATGCCGAGGAAAAAATAAAACTGCTTTTGCTGCTCTCTGCTAATCCCTACTTTCACCACTGACATATCTCTTAAAAGTTGTGTCTATGAGAAAAAAGCTTTTACAGGGAAGTAGCCACTATGCCCGGTTTTACACGACCAGACACCGAACAGACAAAACGAACGAACAAACTGGGGTTTATGGGAAAGAGAATGAGAGAGGGGCGGTTTTCCATCGTCCTCTCTCACCCTATTCCCCATAAACCCCCGTTTGCTCGTTCGTTTTGTCTGTTCGGTGTCTGGTCGTGTAAAACCGGCCTATGCAGGCACTGTATAGAGCGCCATTACTTACCCATGCTCTTTGTACAAGTACAACGTCGACGGCTTTGATGGTCAACACCCTGCAGATGATTGCCTACTCTTTTACTTAACAAAACAGCATTCGATCGATAATCCACATTTAAAAATATATTCATAAAAAAAACATGACTATGGTTTTACATTTTAATTTTAGATTAAAAATTAAGTACGACACGATAGAATATCCTGAAGTCATTAACCAGCGGGATTAGTTCTCTACTAAACAAGTGCCCTGATGGGTTCGGCTTGACATGCAAAATTTTTCTAGGTTTATAGTTTCAAAAATAGAAAATGACAAAGATAATAGCAAGGACGAAGGGATATTAAAAAAAAACATAAATTTAAAAATTATATTAATGCCTCCAATGACAAAACACGAAACCAGCACAAAAAAAGGACTTAAAAAAATTTCGAAAAGTTGAAGCAAAATTGTTAAAATTTACTTGCGAGTTTATGAAATGTTACAACACGAAATGTGCTTTTTATGTAACAGTATAAGCTCAGGTGTCACCCTTTCTACTACCAGTCCATCATGCCTTTCACATCATGGTGCAGTTTTTAGTATTAATAGTACGTTTAGCTTGAATAACAGAAAATGGATTGGATGAATTTAGGGGGGGGGGGAATCAAGGGGGTGTATTAGGAGGAGGGCGCGAACCTTGCGATTGAGCTCTTAAATGTTGTATGAGTTCGGAAATATTGACTGCGGAAGATTATTCCACAGTCGAGTTCTTCTATTTATAAACAATTTTCTAGAAGATCATCTTGTGCGCGAAAGGGGGTCTGTAAGGATAGGCCAAGCGGGCTAGTCTTGTGTTGCTCCAAAAATTTTGCGATAATGTTTGGAGAAGGCTGCTACAACCTTACGGTGGTTTAAGAGTCTATGGAGGCGCAACAGATTCTATCACAAATTACCTTGATGGTGCGGATTGCCACTTTGTCCAGGCATGCCAAGGTGGTTTTTGGGACGCCTACCCAGACTAACGAATTGTATTCAAGGCCGGACCGAATGTAGGACTTGTAGCTGGGTGAAGGAGGAACTTGTATCTCTTAAGAAATCGAAGGCATTGCGAAATTTGTTTGGAGATTTGGAATATGTTATCATTTAGATTTTGGCCAGCCTTTAGATTCTCTTTGTCCACTGAGATTTACTGAGTGAAAGTTTCGTTAGATGCTTCGCTTTGAAGGCATTAAATTCGACACGATGCTTGCGCCCCCAATTAAGAATCGATTTGATATCGCGCTTGAATGAACTGGACATCAGTACACAATAATGAAGACAAGGTCTGGCACGTTCTTGTCTGGCATGTGCTATATTGTCGAGACCGTAAGAGTAACGCGGAGTATGGTCATCAGCGAAGCAGTGAAGTGGGTTGGAGGGGATTGAGAGCCGATCATTAATGAAGATTAGGAAAAGTGAGGGTGATGGAATTGACCCCAAGAGAATACCAGTCGAAATGGTGTAGGGGTTGGATTCGATGCAATTTATTGAACGGCCACAAAGCAAGCTCTTAATCCACTTCCTTAGAACTATGTAAGTCTTTTCCAATAGCTTGGAGTTTAGTCAGCAAAGCAGGGTACCAATCTCTATCCAAAACCTTTTTTTACGAAAGAGTGGTGAGAACAGTGCCGGATTTACCAACAAGCAAAACAAGCAGTTGCTTGTAGGCCCCCACCCTCAAGGGGCCCCGCACTTCTTATTTTTTTTGTTTGGTTGGGCTTTACAGTCTTTAGATAAAAGGGAAGTAAAAAAATTGTTTGGCCATAATGTTTGCATAATATACAAACGTGATAGCTTTGCGACTAAAGGCCCCTTTACATCCCAAGCGCAAAGTGGAAACGCAAATTGGAGCTCTTTTATCGCACAGAAATTTGTATGTTTTTCTCTTTGTTGCACGAACGTGGATTTCAGGCAGAGCGAAAAGCATAGAAATCTCGCCAAAGAGCTCCAATTTGCATTTCCACTTTGCGCTGGGGATGTAAAAGGGCCGTAAATGTAACACTAAAAGTAACTACGAACATTTCAAACTATTATTTGCGAACAACTATGTATGTCCCAGGAAATGTTAGCAGACTTGAGTATGAGGAGTATGGAACGTGATAAGCTGCGATCTCTTCAGTTCCAGGTGATCATCGACCAATTTTCTGCAGAGAAGAGCAGACAGAAAATTACCTGATCGAGTCCATACCAAAAGCACTGTTTTATTTATGTCAAGTTGTTCAAAATATTGAAGATGTTCAATGTACAAGATGTTCAAATATATAGTGTGGGGGAAGGGGGTTATTTTAGGGGCCACATCATCGTTATGCAACAATCCAGAGCTGGAAGATGTAGAAAGGGAAGAAATATTACTATCGACGAACATAACCTAGAAGTAGTCGATAAAACAGTCTACCTTGGGACTACAATTACAAAAAGAAACGAAGAAAAAGAAGAAATAACTAGACGAATACTACTGGCTAATAGAGCCTTTTATGCCCAAAAAAAATACTGCACAACATTTGTGCACAGAAAAACGAAACTCTCACTCTACAAAACAGTAATACGACCAATACTTTGCTATGGTAGTGAGACTTGGACTATGTCCCAAGACATAGAGGAACCAGTCAACAGGTTTGAGAGAAAAGTTCTCAGTTCTGGAGGCATATCTCCGCTCCTGATGTGCCTAGTGTAAGTGACCTCCTAGAAGTTTTGAATGGAAATTAATACTAAACAAAGTGGGTAAAAGCCGTACAACAATGGTCTATTTTTGCGATGTGTAGGAGAATCCCTTTTTACTAAGGCTTTCACCGAGAACGATTTCAATGTTTTCATAAAATATTAAAGCTCCCGAAAAGATGCCAGCATTTATTTCTTTGGTATTTCTTTTATACTTTGAAAACAGCGCACCCACACCAATAGAACTAAACAATTAATTTCGAGATATGCTCATCACGATCAACAATCATGGCGGATCGCGATGAATAGGCACACTGGTTGTTCAGTGTCTTTGATTATAACTTTTTTTTGGCTCTGTCTCATTTGAGTCAACACAACCCATTTGAAGTCACTCGAGCGCAGTTGCCATAGAAAAACTCAAGAAAAAAATATTTTAAATCCCAATAGTGCAAAATTTGTTATAAATAAGCGAATGCATATATTGCATGGTGCAAAAAATAAAGCAATTTATTTATACATAAAAGAAATCAAAATAGTCCTTTTTGTAGTGGAATATTAAATACCTGCTAAAGAAAAAAACCGCTGCGCGACTATTCTACCTCATACACGAAATGCTGCTACCGTAATTAAATGACTTTTACAAATATCTAAAAAATATAATTAACATAGTTTAATTTAATCTAATTGAAATCGTATGTAGGTAGATGCTTCTAATTTGCTTTCCTTTGAATCCTTAAAGCATTTATCACCACTAATACAAACTCTACCACACACACAAAGACTGATTATTAACACAACAAAAAGAGAATGCATCAAAATCCCGGCTTAATCCAAAACTAAACAATGCTCTTTGTAAGCTAAAATAATATTTAACAAAAGACTGCAGCAACAACCTAGCAGGCATGCCCACAGTCCAAAAGCAGCTTAACTCAATTTAAGTAAGTCCACCCGCACCTGAATAAGTTCCACCCTCCACGAATTTTCACTGCCCTGCATACTGCCGATAAATGTCTCTAAAACGTCAGTCAAAAGCCGCATGGCTTGTGACATTTCATGTCCAATGAATAATTCTGAAGAGCTTCCTTAATCCAGTGCACCTATGCCCGTCCAAGGACACGAATAATTGAGAAGGAGCATTTCTAATTAAGTGCCGTATGCAGTGGAATCAGATTACCTTACGTGCGGCTGCTATGTTGCACCACTCTAGCTCCTCCTGCACACATAAGTCCTTCTTGATGAGGACTAATTTAGAAGCGGTTAGCATATGTCGAATGTTACTATACCTGTGGTTATGCTCTATTGGAATTTATAGGGCTTCGAAAAGGAGCACATTAATGTGTTCAGAGGATGTGCACTTGAGGATACTCAGGTGTAATCGTTGGTTGGAAGTGGCTTGTCCTTGTTCTATTTCTAGGTTGACAAATTAAATACAACCCGCATGTTGCCATGGTATGGTCGGCAATTGCGGCCTCGATATGAGTGTCACCCTAAACAGGATCTGATAAACTATTGGTGTAATTTGTTGTCCGAGAGACGGTGTTCATACCACAACAAAAAAGCAGAGTAATGGTAGACAAATAACAATTTGGAAATATCTATGTAAATTCTGTGAAATATCCTCGTCTTGCTGTTGTAATTTGTTGGCACAGGACGATGATTAGATAAGTGTCCAAGGACACTATAGAATCGTTGAAAGCATATAAGTGATGTTTAGTGAAGGTTGAAAGGTCATAAGCATTACTGTACGTCCTTTTATTATACAGAAGCCAAGGGCAGTTCATTAATAAATCAATATCAAACGAAATTCATGTGTTTCCGAGGATATTGATCGTCAACAGCACAAATCAAAAACCCACTCTCAGTTTTCTTTAAATCTAGTTATTTTGTAAAGCATCCTACATTTATTTGGAATCGTTAATTGACACACAATGGTTCAGTCGCATCTGTGGACTATAATTCAGAAGTTTTAAAGTAAGAGACTCCATTTTATTTTAAATAATAATTATTTCTTTCGCCTATAACCTTAAATTTACGTGATTCAAACTACGTATTAAAGTATCTCATATTTTTTACCGTCTTTATAAATAGTAATAATTTCGTTTGTAGAGAAGGCCATACTTTTTTTTACCAAGCAAATTCTACTAATTCGTAATTTTTGCTGTGATTTTCATAGGAATTCATGAAAAATAATTCTTTTGAAGTCCATCAAATACAAAAAAAATCAATTTGTATATTCTCAAATATCTTTTATGAACTCTTATTGTCAAAAGCCTTTTTGAAAAGGTTTATTTTATTTTATAAATGTTTTTATGTTAAGGATTGATTTCAAATAGCTTCGTCACTACTACTTCTTTGTTGGGATATCAGATCAAAATGTACCGCGGCCACTGCTTGGACCGTTGTTGTAGTACATTCCAAATACCTCAGATTTGTAAACCAGACCCCTTAAACAGGGTTGACCAGCAGTGGTTTGTAGCACTGACACTGACAGAGAACATGAATGTCACACTATTGTGGCTAAGGCTTTAAAGGGACGAAATCTAGATCTGTGGTATTGCGAAAAAATATGTTCCCATTTTATGACAGAAAGTCAGGATTCCTTTGTCAGGCTTTTACTTTAATATAAGATTTTTTATTTTAAACATGAAAACCTGAGCTCAGAGGCAAGATTTATGCTACCATTCTTCTAGTTGCATATGTCATATTCTAATTCTTAGCAATAAACTAAGTTGTTTTGTTTAAAATCTGAATCAAGCAGTTTTGACAGGTATCTTTTGAAGTCAGCTTAATTGTATTGAAGGATTTCCGCAAAGATCGGAACAAACGGTGGTCAACAGATGCCCTGTCTGGACTATATGGAGGATGCAATTCCCTCTTTTCAACCAATTTCCCCTCATTTTTGATCGGTCATAAAAGTTTGTGATCGGGCATTGTGGTGGAAGACAATGCCTTTCCTATTATGGCCGCTTTATTTAAATTGCGTGACGTAATCTCTCTAGTTGTCAATAGTAAAGTTGAGGATTAATCGTCCGATCAACCTCATAGAAGATCCCTTCCAATCCCCTACATAGCACCACCATTTTCGATGTCAATCTTGGCAATAACAATTAAAATCTCAATCACTTTTTCCAAACAGTAGACGATCTATGATCTGTCGCATTTTTTATTGGTAAAATTTTTTAAAATATTCTAAAAATCCCCAAAAAAATAAAACACAGGAAATCGACAGTTCCCTATTAGTCCAATAAATAAGTCGAAAAACAGGCCTTCGTAATGCGAAAAATACCGCACACGATTTTTTTCACCAAATGATTTTATATATTTTTATAAGCTTAAATTCAAAATGGCGTCATCCCCACCCTCTTGCTAAACTTACAGTGAAGGAAAACGCGTTTAATTCTATATCTCAAAAACTATGTATTTTACGACAAAAATGTATATTATCTTTTTTGTACATAAATAAGGGATTTAACTTTTTTGTTTGGAAGCTTTTTGTGTAAAGTCAATATCTAGGGATAAATAGTGCTTCAAACTTCATATATCACTTTCTTTGCATTATATTTCGTTAATGGTTAATTCTACATGAAAAAATCTTTCTTAAGACTTATAGTACACACGATTATCTATAATTTTTGTTACTATCATTTTTTGCGTAGGGCTAATATTGCACCAGTTATGGCGCTTTAAGTGTCAAAAAACATAAATTCAAAAGTAGTTTTTTGTCAATATACAGGGTGTATACCGCTAAGTTTACAAAGCCGCCAGCTGTGTATAGGTTTTGGATATACGAACAAAAAATCGTAGGGAAGGGAGGGGTAAATCGTAACGGTTTAGCAACTAGGGCGTTTTGAAGTTTATTTGGTAGAGGTTTACATCTGTGGTGCTAAGGCAGGACCCGATATGTCAAACAAAAAATTTTTCGTTTATATTGCCAACAGTCAAAAGTTTATGAATGAACTTGTTCCCCAAAGCCAAAATTGTACACTGATTCTCTTAAATCATTTAGATCAAAACTAAAGAGTCCAATATGTCCATATGCTTACAATACTGCGATGGCACAATCCAATATTACTTGAACCAATATCGACAATTACCTATTTTGACATATCGGGTTCTGCCTTATCACCACAGACATATCACCCTGTATTTTTGTAACCCTATGAGCTATTTTCATGAATAAGGTATCGGTGTACGCAGAATACTCCCACCTATCTAAAACTAGAAAAGTCAAGGTTCTGTCCTACCAACTTCCAGAGCAATGAGTCGTCGTTTTTTTTAACTAAAATTTCAACTAAAACCACCTTTTTATCCAAAAAATACGTAATTAACTAATATTTTTTTTTGCAAAATTGGAAAGCGTGGAGATGACGCCATTTTGAATTTAAGCTTATAAAAATATATAAAATCATTTGGTGAAAAAAAATCGCGTGCGGTATTTTTCGCAAAGAAAAAGTACCTCTTTATTGGAATATATGTATACCTATCCTATTGCCGTGCAGCGTATGTAGGTGGGACAAGTGGAAAGGCGAAGAATCATGCCCAGAGAGGAATCGAGCCACAAACCTCTGGTATGCTAGCCGGGCGCCTTAGCCTCTAGCATACCGAGGCCGAGTTCCAATATCTATATTATAATTATACAAGGAAAGCTCTTTTCAGTACCCTTCACGAACTTTTTTCCATATTGCAAAAATGAAAATAGCATATATAAGAAAGCTTTGAAAGTTCACTCATATTCTCTCAACCTAAGTTTGTTGCCCAAGGTATGCTCTTACGGAGAGCTTTTATGGTGTGACGTCACAGGTAGCCGATTTATGAAATTTTATTAGGAAATAAATTGTTTTTAAATTTTCACGTGAAAACTACTGAACCGATTTCATTGCAATTTTGCATGGTATACGATGGTACACCAGGTAAGAATATATGCTACCAATAATTTTAATTTTTCAATGCATTCAACGGATATAATGGTGTTTAATGAAATATATGGGATAACTCAAAAGTGAAGTTTCTGATATTAAGTACAATCTTCTTTAATTTGGTTTTACAATGGTTTTGTTTATTTGCAAGAACATTTAAATTGTTGTTCTAATAAGTAAATGCAGCCTCGAAAAAATAATTCCTTGTATTTTACATGAAGTATTTGTACCATGGTTTTTGCCTTTCGAAAAACTTGAAAGAGTTTGTTTACTTACTCTTGAATGAAATATATGAAAATCGTCGAATCCTTCCTAAAAGGGGTAAACAAAAAAAGTGCAAAAAAATTGTGCAAAAGTGACTTATTGTGGTTATTTGAATTTTTAAAATGAAGAGAAGCACACAAAATAGAAATTATTACGAACAACTTCGCGAAGAAATCGCTAAAAAGAGGCCATCGAGACAAACTAATGAATTGCAAGTTATGAATGGAAATGAAAGCTAAAATGCTACAAATTCTACCGGTTGTGTTCGTAGGCAACCTAAGACCGGTTCTACACGTTAAATTTTCTGTTCAATTTTGCGATGTTCAATACTTTTTTTAGCAAGAGATTTGGTCTTGAATTGAACAGCTGGTGTAGACCCTAGAGTTGAATCTAAGTTGTGTCTACACTATTTTCAAATTTATATACCTAAAGTGTGCTATGCATTTATGTCAAATTGATATCAAATGTGATTGATGGGAAGACGAAGATATTTTTTGGCTGTCACAGCTATGCGTTTATACCTATACTCCTACGCATATACCACACTCATAAAAAAGTTGAAGGTAAGATCCAAAGTTGAATAGAAATTTCTGTTCAACTTTTTCTTGCTTTTCATTCTATGTTCAAGAAAATGACTCTTCTAATTTTGCATACGAGCGAAAAAGAAGGAAGTGTTGAACATCGCAAACTTGAACGGAAAATTGAACGTGTAGAACCGGTCTAAAGCATTTTTCAAGGCTGCCATTCAAGATTATTGTAATAATTTTATACCACAAAAACTCAACTTAGACGATTTGTGCAAGGAATGTACATATTGTTCAGGTTTAAGTTATAGATTATGAGAGCTTTAGTTGATTAAGATTTTTGAAGTTGGGTTCTCAAAGTTGGCAATTCTACTGTTGAAGGAATTAAAAATACTCAGCATAGTAGTTTTGTTACTACGAAACCTTTCTATTAAGAATGGTTTGTGTAATGGAACCAGATTAGCTATTCGGGACTTTCGCGCGAATGTAATCCAAGCCGAGTGTCTTACATGATCTCAAAGAGGCTAAGATTCACTTTATCCCACGAATTTCCTTGAATACATCAAACGACCCTGCTCTTCTATTTAATTTCAAGCGTCATCAATTTCGCCTGCGCCTAGCGTATGCAATGACATTAAATGAGTAACAAGGTCAAACATTCGAAAAGTTCGTCCTTTTCTTCCGGAACCATGTTTTACGTACGTACGGTCAGTTGTATTCAGCGATTGTAAAATTGATGTTTCAAGGGGTCTACAACAGGAAGGTACCCCTCAAGGAATTGTCACTGAGAACTTGGTTTATAAAGAAGTTTTACCGTAATTAAAAAAGTAAAGCAGGAGATAACTCTTCCTTTTTGAACCGTACTCAAGCGATTGTAAAATTCAAGTTCGAAATGATCCAAAACAGGAAATTACGGTTTGAGGAATTACCACTGTGGGCTTTGAGATAATTAAAATAATACTCCGCACAATTGTGCAGAAGCCGGACTAGTAGGTAATATTAGTTACTATAATTAAAAATTTTATTAAGAGTATATCCTTACTCCAGGATATGCTCGTAGCTTTCAAAAAGCAAAAAACTCTTTCTTTATTGTAAGAATGCACCTATGTAGTGGCATCTCTGACGCGTGGTACAATTGCCATCAAATATTTAAAATCTGTCCAAAAATACGAATATATGTACAGTACATATATTGATATCTAAGGTAAGAATCCCTTTGAAAAAATCATTTCAGTTGTTCCAGATTTCTTGCAGTTTAAATTTAGGAACCCTCATTATCGAATGTTCGCTTACCTCGACTTAAATGCCTAATTAGGGCACGTATAAAAATACCCAGTAAATGATTTTTTTTTGTAGTTTTCCTAAAATTAAGTAGAGATCCTCAAAATTATGCTATCGCCTTGTTATTTTAAAACGTGAGGGGCTCTTTCGTATTTTTATCTGATTTGCCTCGGAAATTTCGGGTGTATGTGTCACCAACCTTCATAGCAATCCAAATTGCCCAAATTCCTCTATGTAAGCAATAACAATTAGAGAAATAAAGGACGAGATCAATTTAGATTACAATTTGTACAATAATCATTAAAATTCTTGAGACCTTGTTAACCACATCTTCCCATCATATCCTTGAAACGTAGTCACCAATTTTTTACCCACCACAAACAATGCCATTGCAGCGCTATCAGATTCTATCAGAGAATTTAACATATGCTACACCATCGCCGCAACAAGTCATTATAAATTCCCTTGGGTCCAAAAATAATTGGAATAAAACGAGAAGAATTGAGCACACCACACCCACCAGCTCCAAATAACAATGACGATAAAAAATTTCGCTTATCCTGCATATGGCGTAAAGGTGATGCATATCCTTCAGCTTCTGCGGTAGAAATTTCATATCTTCCAACTGTAATCAAGGAAACCGCAGGTAGCCGGATTCCATCCTCCGCTAAGGATAATTTGGTTTTGATAAGGTCCCGATTACTAATTCCAGAAAATGCCTTCCGCTTATTAATTGAGATTGCGATGCTCGCCAAGCACAAGGACTGCAAGGACTAAACGGCCATGTGTTGTGCTGTCAGAGGCACGCGTCCTGCTGCCAGTTTTATATGCAACCATCGAAAATCGAAAAAACGATGACGGATCGAAAATTTCCCTTTCTGGCAAGGAAAAGTGAAAACGGACCTCGACGGCCAAATGCTGCTTGCGCAAGGGCAAAAATCCGTCAAGTCAACTTTTAAGGATTTCTAAGGATAATAAAATACGAAATGAGGGCCACGGGAAGTCAAAAGTGGCCACCATTGAAATCGAAACCGAAAACGAAATTTGTTTTTCGGGAGTAAAATTAGGGCCGACAGCTGCGGATTACTTGGTTTCAGGATATTTGACACGCGGCGACTGACGCATCATAAAAATCAAATTTTACTGATTCCGGCCAATGCTTAATGGGATTCGGATCTGACGAGGGATTTACGTTTCATGGCCACTGCCTCCTGTCGATAAAACTGGAGAAACACTCATCGCCGCCGCAACGACTTCCGATGACCATCGGCGGAGGTGTTGCCGGGAAGTGACCTGACCAGCATGCCAACAAGGTACTAGGCAGCAGCAGAAATTTCTTCACTCTTACTCCGTTCCTTTGGGGCCCACACGAGCCCGATATCAGGCCCGGCCGATCTCTGACGGAAGGATGACAACTTTCGATGCCAGAAGCGCATCCCTCCGCCTTCTGCAGAATGTAAATCATCGAATTTATGGGAAGACGAAATCCTTTTAGGGTTTTATATCCAGGCGCTTGGCTGCTCGTCAGAGTGACGTTATACAACCTCAATTTGACGTCATCGTAAATTAAGTTTATTGCAGGGCTTTGGTTTCGTCGGTTTTAAGGCAACTGCGCATGCGGTGACATGCAGCAGCAATCGGCCTCAAGGGAGGAGATAGGTTAATGGAGGTAGCAAGTGGCTTCGTGTTTTATAGCCAAAATAACTAGAACTTCTGTTTTCCCAAATAGTTTTATGGATATCACCTTTGATCCTGACGTGTGCCACAATTTTTAGGTACTTAGATTATTTTTAGGTTGTTTTTTGGGGGTTGTTAATTGAGTGAGCGGTGGTAATGCTTGAGGAAACTATGGGTAAAAAGTAAGCAACCCCCACAAGAAGATTTGAAACGGTGCTCGTTAACGCAGTTTCCTAAAACTTCAAGCATGTTTAAGGAGGATTAATAAATAAGTCGTGTAGCATGCATTAAATACTGAAATGAATTAATGTACTGAGGGTGCTTTGCCTTTTATAAGGGATAAAAGTCAAAATCAGACTTACTTTCAGATCTGCAGCTTGCAGTCGACCCTTTGAAATAGATATAGTAAACTGCGCACAGTTGCTCATTTTTTTTTATTGTAATAATAAAAGACTATTTCGGGTACTTTTAAAGCTCTCTAAATAGGGGTGCACACGACATGTTGTGTTGCCTTGGGGTCCCCCATCTAAGTACTAACGGCGACCACTGCTGCTGGACTTCGGTGATCGAAAGGGAATGGTGTTTTTTTCAGGTTTTAAAACCATTTATTAAGAGCCGGTTTAGACGGTGCGCTCCAGCGCATGTGCCTCACGAGCTTTGTGGATAAAGGGAGAAGTGGGGTGGTACCTCTCTTCATTCCCACTCCTCCCTTCACCACCAAACGTTCGTGAGGCACATGCGCTGAAGCGCACCGTCTAAAACAGCTCATACATATCAATTATACTAATATAAACCTTAAATATTTGATCCTATCTTAGCCCCAGAAGAACTCTCTTGGATAGGCACAGCAGAGGCTGAAATCATTATTTGGTCGAAAAATGACTCAGAAACTGATTATTGAGAATTTTTTTTTGTTCTATTTATACAAAAGATTATTGCCTACCCTAATGACACCCTTGCCATTTTTTCGAAAAATTTTGCAAAAATCAATAGTTCGTGATTTTTTGGCCGAAAAGTGATTTTTGGAAAATTTGACCTTGAATAACTTCGAAAGGGTTAAGTTTTCGTAAAAATGATACAAGGCTTTTTTGTAGGCAATAACGTTTCGTATTGACTGATGAAAAATTTTTTTCGAAAAAACCAGTTTTTGAGTGATGTTTTCGCCAAAAAGTGATTTTTGGAAACTTTGACCTTGAATAACTTTGAAAGGGTTAATCGGGTTAACATCTTTGTAAGAACTAAAGTTGTAGAGAATTTCATTGTCAACATTTAGGGCCTTTGTACGGGGTTGTACAACTTATAGAAACAGAGATACAAGGAAAACACCGGAAAACCGCTATATTTCCGGCGGCCATTTTGTTTTTTTGTGATTCCGAAATTGTTTTCTTAAAAAGTCCCAAGGAAGCTGTGGACCAATTTTCAGCCATTTCCGAATTTTGTCTCCTTTCGTGCGTTTTTTTTTGCTAATTTCCCCGGACTATTAAAGTACATATATGCATTTTTTTTATCGAGGGGTACTCAGAGTTACGAAAATTATAGTAGGGGTACACAGACATCGAAAGTTTGGGAAACACTGCCCTAAAACATTGTCTTTCAAAGTCCGTCTCACAAGGGCTTAATAGGGGTCTGCTGTAAGAAGACGTCATGTGAAAAGTTGTGTTTGACACTTGAAACAGAAAAATTGGTCCATCAAAAGCATTTGGTCCATTTTCTTTTTTCCCCAATAGTGTTCGAAATTCGATTTACCGTTTCTTGTACACATGGCTAAAAGTTCGGCTTAGAATTTAAGGACTTAGTTCAGTATTTGGTACAATTAATCTTCAACTTCCAATCATCAGTATACAGTTCGATGTTTTCAGCGATGTTGCATCTGAATAAATCCAATATTTTTGTATATAATCAAGCCATCTGCCTGCAAACACTAGTGCGAAAAAGGAACAAGTGATCTTATTATGTCACTCGAAAAGATATTAAATAACGACGACAAGAATACCGCATAATATTGTCGATAATTTTTGATGTCGAAAGCCTTACTCGATGTGAAGTTGCCACTTATGACGACGAACTTCTTCTTTGAAACCATATTAGAGATTATGCATAGATGATAATGTCATATTTGAAAAGTTTGTAGAAAAGGACCTCGTCCGCGTTCTGAAAGTCGATCAGACATGCTTCGGTACAGGACCCTTCATAAATTTCCAAAAAGGCATGTCTGACACCTGTTTGGACACTGCGTGAATAGTCTTTATGCTCCTTCCGAAACTCGAACTGGTTATCGGGAATTGTGTCCTTTTCCTTGGTCTATAAATCACTATCTTAAAAACCTTGCTGGTATTCGGCAGCAAACTTATTGACGGATAATTGAAGAATAAGAAGAAGGTCTATATGTCTATAGCCACCAGGGGTACAGTATTTAGAACTGTGCTTGCAAAGCCATATTCATACCATTTAAATGAATAAATATTAACATAATATCAACTCTTGCAATGATAGTAGGATTTGCTTGGGCTTGGATAACACAAGGACGACCTTTGCTTTTCGAACCAGGACACCAATTGGAACTTGGAATGTAAGAACGGCGTGATGAAGTCTTCAGCAAGATGTACCGATATAATATCAAGCGAAACCATATGGTACAGTGCGCGGAGCGCATCTGCCGGTGAGTCCTTCTTATATTCTGGCAGGAAGAAGCCAGGTCCAGCTTCGCCAGTTTCTGAGAAGATTATAATCGTGAGCCTGCGTACCACACTAAGAAGTACTACAGTATTCGAATGCTGCTCCCCACTAGAAGATCCTGGGTGGACGCAGACGATGACACGAAGGACGAGTTTTATATCTGACTGAATGAAGGTTTTCGCTGGATTCCAAGGGAAGACATCAACGGTGGCTTAAACGTATAGATCGACCCTAACAGCACCGGCCTTGAACACAGAATCGGAATTCAAGGCATGGGACCTGGGTATCGCTGGATGGTAGAACGAGAAATCAGTTAGATCAGTCAGATGGAGAACTTTTGTGGAGCCGCAGATGGAGAGCTATTGTGGAAGATATCAGGAGTTTTAGGGGATCAGACATTGGAACATTATAACGAAGCACGGTACTTTTCTAGACTAAAGGAAACAAAATTGGAACTTTAAATATTTGAAGAAAACAGGCATACTGAGTAGACCGGTTCTCCTTCGATTACGCAGGTCAAGTAGCATTGGGAGTGGTCAGTACTTAGGTGGGGGACCACTTGGTAAAACGACACTCGCGTTTGGAATGGTCGATTTTGAATACATTCATATCTGTGAGGGAGGCGTGCATACCTCTATTGGGTGCATTTTTTGATTTTCATACCTGTAGTGGGACGGGAGCGTACGTACCCCTGTGGCAGGCGCATTTGTTCACTATGCGTGCTAGTTGCGAGCGCGTATATGCTTTTAAAAAAATTAACCAACTAAATTATTTTTAACTCGGGCAGTCGATGGCAGGAGAAAGGTCTGGGAATTGCTGTTAAGAAATACGGCAAGAAATAAGGAATATTAGCAGACTAGAAAAAGTGGACAGGCAAAGGTATCGTGCGTTTAATCAAATCCCGAACCTTTAGGATGGTCGTCTCGGGCTACCACCCTACCCTATGTGGTCTTGGTCCGAATTATATACAACTTCATATGAACCAGATCATTCTAATCGCTTCTGGTAGTCAGTTATTTTCGCTGCAATTGTATTTAGACTATTTCAAGGGTTGGGTACGATACTCAAAAATTAATATTAAAGCTGAAACAGTAAGGGCGGATCTAGTCTTTGCACAAATCAGCGAACACAAATTACGCTTTCACTTCCAGCAATTTAGAATGGCTAAGATTTAGGTTTCTACCTCTGCGGATGCTGATTAGAAGCAGATTACGATTTTAGGAAGCCTTCGTTGTTCTACAGTAGTTTTTCTATATTAATTACAAGCCTCGTAAAATCTATAAATCGTTTATAGTCCGGGGAAATTAGCAAAAAATACGCACGAAAGGAGACAAAATTCGGAAATGGCTGAAAATTGGACCACAGCTTCCTTGGGACTTTCTAAGAAAACGATTTTGGAATCACAAAAAAAACAAAATGGCCGCCGGAAATATAGTGGTTTTCCGGTGTTTTCCTTATATCTCGGTTTCTATAGTTCGTACAACCCCGTACAAAGGCCCTAAATGTTGACAATGAAATTCTCTACAACTTTAGTTCTTACAAAGATGTTGACCCGATTAACCCTTTCAAAGTTATTCAAGGTCAAAGTTTCCAAAAATTACTTTTTGGCGAAAACATCACTCAAAAACTGGTTTTTTCGAAAAAATTTTTTGATAAGTCAATACGAAACGGTATTGCCTACAGAAAAGCCTTGTATCATTTTTACGAAAACTTAACCCTTTCAAAGTTATTCAAGGTCAAAGTTCCAAAAAATCAGTTTTTGGTCAAAAAATGCCTCAGAAACTGATTATTGAGAAGTTTTTTTTGTTCTATTTATACAAAAGATTATTGCCTACCCTAATGACACCCTTGGCATTTTTTCGAAAACTTTTCGAAGAATTTTGCAAAAGCAATAGTTAGTGATTTTTTGGCCGAAAGGTGATTTTTGGAAAATTTGACCTTGAATAACTTCGAAAGGGTTAATCGGGTCAACATCTTTGTAAGAACTAAAGTTGTAGAGAATTTCATTGTCAACATTTAGGGCCTTTGTACGGGGTTGTACGAACTATAGAAACCGAGATCCAAGGAAAACCCCCGAAAACCGCTATATTTCCGGCGGCTATTTTGTTTTTTTTGTGATTCCGAAATTGTTTTCTTAAAAAGTCCCAAGGAAGCTGTGGACCAATTTTCAGCCATTTCCGAATTTTGTCTCCTTTAAATGCTAATTTCCCCGGACTATTACGCCATTTAACCATTTCAAAATCTCTAATCTATGTCAACTGTTATAAGTGTAAGGACTTCCTATTTAGTTGACTAACCAAAAGATTGGCGACTTTGATTACTAATAAAATAGTCATGAGCAGCCTTGGATCATGTTGGGTACGCGGAAAATACATCTAGCCCATGTCGAGTAAAATCGCGATATAATTGCCTTGTAATTATATACGTTAATAATGAATCATCAGGTCAACAGTAAAATCCCTTTGGGTTTAGATGAGCCAAAGATTCCTTACGGAGCAGCGTTCTCCTCCTTGTCAGTTGTTCACCGCTTCAAGATTCTTCTGCTTCTTCTGCAATGATCCTCTGTCAGATATTCAGATACACAAGGCTAGGCCGGAGCACCCCATATGATCCTCGACGTGATTGCTCATTTATAGAAGTCCACTGCATTGTGCTGGGCCAGGCATCAATAAAACATCTCAGGCTTACATGAGCGGCGCATGTAAGGCGTGGGCTGTACTTGTTCTTCTTCGTTTTATAAATCATCGCAGACGATTGTGTCGCGTTATCACTATATTGTCTTTGACTGAACGAACGAACACACACTTGCTATCGAGGGGACGACTCTTGAAGGCTGATAGGCTGTTCGGCAAGAAGGAGCGCATTCAATTGTGACCTTGGCAGTGGGCTAGGCGTTCAATAAACTGCAGATGCGCTTTCATTTTCAATTTAAACAAAATTTGCACCTTTTTACGATCATTTATATCAGAGAACATCTGCTAAATACGTCAGGCGATTGTTGACAGTTTTTGTCAGTAGCACGTATGGTTGTCCTTTTTAAACATGAAAATTTCAATCCACACACTTCTTGAATTCATCACCTTAATAACAGTAAAAGGTTTACAAATAAAGAAATACTGAAGGAAGTGTCAACAAATGAGTGGAAGGGTTCCGTTAGATCTCGTGTATTTCAGGTAAATCACGGCAGGTCAAGGTGTGCTTCTGATCGGCACTGTTGCAGCCGTTCGCTGTTTATCGGAGCAAGACTGCGCAGCCCTTTTAAGACCAGAATCAGATGCGCAGCCCACTTGAAATTCAGATAATTAACCACGCTGGAGCGAATTTAATGTGCAGACTGCAATAGTGCATTGCCCAGTGGGCTTAGCACCGTACCCTTGGTAGCGTGTAATTGAGGTGTAATGCATGCTGCAACTACTTTCGTTTCTCGTCATGAAACCCACTTAAAGCCATCGTGGCGCTAAATGTGGCGCGCACGTTTCCTGTCCACTTCCTACGTAGGTACAGCTGCGCAGCGCTATCGAGCGCTCGGTCCTAATATAGGAACCAACTCGAGTCTATCCTAGCCGCCCAGCCCTAGTGATTCGTCATATCTCGGATACCCCCAGTCCTCCGTCTCCTATAACACTCTAGCCTAGCTTCAATCTATGAATTTGCATCCATCGGATCAATCCGCGGCGGCGGCACAGAGCTGTATAATCTTCGCGGAGTGCGTCATTAGTTTGAAGCTATGAGAAAAGATTTCTCCGTCAAGTTTGTGGAAGAATTGAGTTTCTCATAAATCTTGAGAAAAGCAGAAGGTGTAACACATTTTGCGTGCTGCAGCACGGACGGACTTCGGGAGGCAGAGGCAGACTGTTTGTCTAGTCGCCCCCAGATCAAGCTACCCACAGTCGTTCGTACACCTTTGGGCGAATTTTAATTTCTTTGTTGAAGGTTTCCGAGTGAATTACACAACTCCGTGGATATAGAGAGACTCTCCATTCTAAAAGTGACTGAAAACGAACGTCTTTTATGAAGTGTTACTTTATTACGATGCATTATCAAGATCCACGTCGAAGAATTAACGTCATTAATCTGCATATCAAAAGAAGAAATTCCAAAGTCGTGGGCTAGCAAGAAGTAGTTTTTTTCGGTTTTTTGGGTGGAATAATTTTGATTAAGCAGTGGAAACTGGGTTGACATTTTCGGCTGTAATCGTGGTGGTGAATTGTGAATATTTTCGCGGTGGCTTGTGCTGTGGTGGCGCAGGTTTCAGCTTTAGTTCGAAATGCAGTTACTCATCTGTTAATCCATTCGTTTGTAAAATGCCCGACCATAAACACGATAAATCTAAAATGCATTTAGATAAAACGTTGAGATTTAATGAATGTGCGGGTTTGCGTTGCGGACGTTTCTGCTATATCAGCAATTCATAACTTGTTTGTTACGCTTGTGGGGTCATAACAAATTTAAAGCATTGCACAAAATTAACATTAATATTGTTTGAATACGATTAGCGGATTCACGCGTAGAATGATTTATTAATTACAGCTCGGAGCTACGAAATTTAAGATTCATTGTCTCGCGAAAAGGAAAAAATTTCCGAGCTTTGATATAATTGGAGAAACTAAGAAAGTTCATTCGGTTAGTTATTGATACCACTTGTTTGAATTGTGTAAACTATTCCATTATTAACCAGGTTTTCATTTGATATGAATAATATGTATCGCACAGTGCCGTACTAGTAAATGATTGTGCTAGGGTTAAAACATGTTTTTGGGGATAATTCTACTAAACCGATTAAATACGTCCTTGGAGACCGAAGATACTTAACAATGAGGATATTAAAGCATTATGAAGGCAAGTACTAGTACAACATGCCCATAACATTCAGAAAATTCTCCTCTTGCATACAGAGGAAATACATATGTGGAAGATCAGCAAATGCGTTCCACATGATCACGAATTAGGTACTATTTTCGGCAAATCTTTCACGAAACGAGACTTGATGCGTTGTTCATTTTTGATCATAATCCACAGTAGCGTTGCAAGAAAGAAAATAGACGAATACCAAGACGGCTTTCAAAAAAGAAAATCTTTAACTGACTGAATTTTTGGAGTCAAACTAGTCAATTGATGAAAAATGTGAAGAAAACAGGCACGTGCTCCCCCGTGGATTTTCAGTGATTTATTTGACAGCATAACAAGAAGCGTCGGATCAGATTTCACCGGGCAAACCTACTAGTCAAAGATACGTAGAAGAACGACCTTCACCGTACGTAGAAGAACGACCTAACCGAATGAAATCTTTTTTATATGATAAAATATATGCTAACAAACGTAACGGTGATGGGTTGCCTAACGAAATATGTTCAAGGCTATATTTAATATGCGTTTTTTCCCCATTTTCCGTCTTTTTCTCTATTTTAAGAAGAAGTTATGCATTTTGGTGAAAATATCAAAAGAGAAAACTTGTAGAGCATAAAATTTCCTACAAATTTTGTCTTCACTGTTTTTTCGAATTCCGCATAGTTTCGCCGCTAGCCGCCGTTTTGCACCTTTTTTCAGATTCTGTTGATAAATCAAAGCGTCCAAAGAAAAGCTGTTGAAAACCTGCAACTACTACTTTGATCTCATTAATTTTTCATACAAATGCATAATTTTAGCTCAAAATCTAAAGAATTAAAAAATGAACTAAAAAGTCAAAAACAAGTTTTAAGTACTAATGTAAGACAGAAACAAGGTAGAAGATATTTTATTTATTTTGTTAAGTATCAGACAACTATCGTATACTAATCTGTATTTTTTCAGTCGGGGTACAGTTTTAAAAAAAAAAAATAAATCGGGTGGGACGTAAATTGGGTCTGACGGCCGCCATATTGTTTTTTTAAAAATTAACCGAGCTTATGTTACTCGAGCTCACTAAACGATTCTAACGGTACCCCAGCCATCTAAATCCGTTCAGGCGTTTAGAAGTTATGGTGGAACAAAGAAACATACAAACATACATACATGAATCCTGAAAACATTACACTCCTTTTTGGGGCAGTCGTGTTACACAGCGTTCGTATAGGGAATTTTAATTTCGCCTCAACAGCATACTAGGCTTAACTATTAAGTGTTCATTCATGGTGATGGGGTAATAAAAGACGTTTCGAGTAATTTAATTTTATTTAAGCTTAAAATTCGCGATTATTTAACACATATCTATTAAGTGTTATATATATTTGAAATCGTCTCAATTTTACCTTTCGTTTGATACCCATATTGACCCAATCAGGAAAAAAAATTAAATTGGGAGTGATGTAAATTCCGTCTGACGGCCGCCATATTTTTTTTAAAAAAATTAACCTAGCCTACGTTACTCAGACTCATTAAACGATTCTAACGGTACCCCAGCCATCTAAATCCGTTCAGGCGTTATGGTGGTACAGAGCAACGTACATAACCACACGAAACCTAACCACTTTACACTCCTTTTTTTGGGGCAGTTGTGTAAAAAAGGCGCAAAACGGCCGCTAGCGGCGAAACTATGCGGAATTCGAAAAAACTGTGAAGACAAAATTTGTAGGAAATTTTATGCTCTACAACTTTTCTCTTTTGATATTTTCACCAAAATGCATAATTTCTTCTTAAAATAGAGAAAAAGACGGAAAATGGGGAAAAAACGCATATTAAATATAGCCTTGAACATATTTCGTTAGGCAACCCATCACCGTTACGTTTGTTAGCTTATATTTTATCATATAAAAAAGATTTCATTCGGTTACTCGATCGGTGAAGGTCGTTCTTCTACGGATCCTGTACTATACGTATTTATGATTTTCATTGAAAAGACTATCTTTCCTGAAAATTCCATCTTTTCTGTAATGAGCTCGGTCTATTAAGAGCAGATCAGCCAGTAGTTCTATACCGTCCACTGAAACAAAAATGCATATGTCCCAGTTTTTGTTAGATATGAGGCAACACTTCGATTTGAAAGCATTAACAATCAACAGGATTAAAAATGATTCGATGTCCCTGTTGATTCAATTTTAAATGAGTTAACGATCATCAAGTCAATGCGAAAAGTAACGCAAAGTATCGTCATCGGTGAATATGCGCAGGAGGTGATAAAAAGGATAGATCACTATTATAAAAAGAATGGGTGACAGAAATGAGCCTTGAGGGACACCGTAAAAGATGCGGTAGGATTTTGATAGGACGGACAGTCAGGCAACTCTCAATCCGATTTTTTTGAACTACATAAGTCGATACCAATAATTTGAAGTATAGCCAGCAAATCTGGTTGGTCAATAACCATTAAGATATGAAGAGCCACCAGACTAAACCGGGGTTAAGAGACAATACCGAAACCCAAAATACCGAAACCCAAAATACCGAAAGCCAAAATACCGAAAGTCACAAAACCGAAAAGACAAAATACCAAAAAGACAGATCGACAGATACTACGTTCGAGGACCTATAAGAGGCCGTGGTCCAGTGCAGTTTAAACGTGAGCTTTGGTCTGTCTTCGAAAATATTGAATTGGGACGGCCGCGCACACAAAATCATGTAAAGGGTTGGCATCGAAGACTGATGACACTATGCGGGGACGTTTGCCACATCAGCATACATAAATATGTTGATATTTTTCAAAAAGAAATGCTGTATGTAGAAGCCGATATTAAAAGATTTTTTACTGGTGCTGGGTTTCCGATATCAAACAAATCTCAAAATCGGGAAAATCAAGTTCTTAATGTATTTGAGAATAGAACAAACACTGAAGTTCTTGTATATTTACGTAGTCTTGCACGTACATTATCACTGTAAAACTTTTTTAATAGCTTACTAACTTTTCTTGAATAAAGTTATTTTTTAAACTACTTTACATTTTTTTCGATCTTTCTTTTTGGTATTTCAACCTTTTGGTATTTTGACTTTTTGGTATTTTGACTTTTCCGTAATTTTTTTTTTTCGGTGTTTTAACCTTTCGGGATTATGTCTTTCGGTATTTTGTCTTTTTGGTCTTTCGGGTTTCGGGATTTTGGGTTTCGGAATTTTGTCTTTCGGGATTTCGACCGACATCCGACTAAACCTACCAAAGCGATATATACTTTGGTTGAAGTGCTTTGCTAGACCCATAACCCGTATTAGATTCTAGCTATACCATAACAATATCTTTAGGTTGTTGGATTCACTTTTTTCAGAATGGGCGGAACATGAGGTAATTTCCAGGAGTCTTGCATAGATCCATAGAAGTATGACAGGGCAAGTTTGCATAGAGATTTAGCTATAGATGAGGCACATTTCTTAAGAGAGGTATGTCATCTGATCCAGTGCCTTTATTGATATAAAGCATTTTGGGACACCTGTACACTTCGCCAGGCCTGAATAAAACTTTAATTAAATGAGCGGTATACCCAGCAGGTCAGGTAGCAACGGTCTCAGCGACCTTTGCCGTTGCTGGCACAAGAAAGAAATGTCCTGAGAAACGCCATCTGATTATACGATATAAAATCTACAGCCATGCTACTGAATCCTACCTCCACCTCCTCAAAGATGTTGGCTTTACATCCTGTGACCCCTGGATACTCTTGTCTTTAGTAGAGTAACAGACGGAGTGGGTGAAAGGCGTGTAGTCCGCGCCTCAAAATGAAGCAAACACCGGACTGGTCCTCCAGGTTGGGCGTTGGCTGACAACCTACCACCGTAAAAAAGCCTCGGTATGCCTCGGACAGGACGGACTCAACGGCAACGACCCAGGCAACGGCATATGGAATTATGCTCAACTTCCGGAATTGAAGACATGCTGCAAGGGACCGTCAACTTGGAGAAATACCCTGGAGGAGGCCAAGGCTCGATTTGGGTTGTATCGCTGTTGGATGGATAGATGGATACCCAAGGACGAGAGAGTCTTAGCATTGTCTGATAAAGAAGAATTCGAAGCAAATGTTAATAATTCGGCCTTGGATTTGTTTTCCGTTATCAGATTCCCCTCTGTAAACAAAACAAATGGTTGTGGATGAAGTAATGAAGTTCTTCTTGATAGAAGCTATTAAAAAAAGAATTTTTTTCTGCCAAAGGTAAGATTAAAAATTTTACTTCCACGTTGTCATCAAATTTCTGAACTTCATGTGCCAACGCATTGTAACTTGTACGAATAACACGAAAGTTCCGCTTAGATCGGGTTTTCACCTCCTCGGATGGTAGACCTCCTTGTTCACCTGGTATCCTGGTACTGTCGGCGACACAGCCTTTGACGGGTTTTTAGCGGGATTCACTTGTTTAAGGAGGCATAACACTCAGACGAAGCTGTCCCCACCGCATCCCCCACGCTCCCCTTAAACTATTGTATCCCTTTTCTATTCTTCGAGCTAAGCTTAATACTAGACATTGCACCATGACGTGAGCAACCAGACGGACTGGTAATGTAATGAGTGACACCTCAGCTCGGGGTTTCCACATAAAAAAACCTATTTATATGCGGATTCTTCAGCTATAACTGCGTTGGTATAGTTTCGATTAAATCATCTATTTGGCTTTATAGATTGGTAGAATAAGAATAAAGAAGCAGCTCTCAACCGTATAACAATAGCATTGGAGCTGACGTTCTGACTACGAGAGCAAAAATCCCACAAATTTTGGAGAAGTCCCAGCCATTTGGCCTTAGTGCCAGGTAGCTCCTTCGGGGCTGATGTTGGTCGGGGCAGTAGATCAAAGTAAGAAATCAGCGCTAACTATGTGGTGATCCGAGTTGCCTAGAAGTGTATCAACATCGAAAGGGATCAAGTACTTTTGAATGAAGAATTATTTAAAAAATGTTGCCCTTTACAAAAAACCTAAAAATTTACTGTACCTAATGGGTGATTCATTTAGAGATACTTTTTTCAAAAATAAAAACGAATCAAAAAATTCGATTTTAACGCGTAATCATTATTATCATAAAAAATAACCATTCTTTACATTAATTTTTTAAAGATTATTTCTCTCAAATGTTAGCCGCAACAGCAAACACGATCCATTCTGAAGTTCCAATTTTTAATGAAGCGTTCGAGTATTTCGATTGGTATTTGGACAAGCGGTAATGTTGGCTTTTAATTCCTCAATCGTAGACGGCCTATTCATGTAGACTTTGTACTTTACGTAACCCCAAAGGGAAAAGTATAGAAGTGTGATATCACATGATCTAGTGAGCCAAATTAATTGCTCACGGAATTGTTCGCGCTGAAGTAGCCATTAAGCCTGAAATGGAACTCATCGCTTAACAAAATGTTGGTCGGCAACAGTGGATCTTCTTCAAATTTTCGATGGTATAGCGAATTGTGTGCTTTCGGTTCGGCCGATTATTGGGATCATAAGATCCTTTCAGTCGTACGAAAAACTTTCCTCGTAGAATGTGCTGAATTTCGTAATATAACTGAACTATTTTGTAGACGCTGTACGGGGCTAAGTCTTCTAATAATGAAATGTCAAAGAAAACAGAACAAAAATACCATGACAATTGGACACAACTCGAGCGTAATTTGTCATAAAATCAATACTGAAAAAATGACCTCTAAATGGATCACCCTTAATAAGCATTATTCTTTCAAATTAAAAGAAAAAGTTTTGAACTACTAAGAAAGTAAAATGCATCCTTTTAACGATTTGATAACACCAACAAAATGTATGAATGATAAGTACGGGTCTTTAGCAACTAATTTTGATTCAGTGGAACTAGCAGCGATCTTAGCTCCATGTGAATATTAAACACAGGAAATCATCATAATGCAAACATTTTACACACAATTTTCTCTCCAAAATGTAATCCTTGTCACTACATATCCTTAATTATATCACATAGAATGCATTCAAGCAGGTGGATTCCATTTAGCGCATATTGAACCCACATAAGGAATTCCCAGACAATTCTGGATATGAGTTATGTAATAGTTGTCTACATCAAATAGTTTAGTCATTTTGCGATTATTGATTATAATTGTGATGCCGATTTCATATTAAAACTCCCATAAATAAACAATTACTTTCGAAACACAAAACATTTTGTTAGAACAACTCCAATAAAAAGATGTTTTCTGTTCTGATAACTTTGTTTATGGCCTTTTAAAGAGAAATTAAATAATTAATTATTTTGCTATTTTAGTTATTTATTGAATTATTTATACATGTATAACGCACAAGTCCAAAGTAATAAACTATGCAGAAACCCAATATATTATTCTACACAAGATCAATCACAGATTTGTCGCATTAATGTGACATAATGTCATGTGATGGGCATAAATCAGTCGAAATTAATTAACCACCAACCACAACCACGCAGTATAACTTTGAATCCATCTATAATACAAAAAAAAACCACTTGACTGTATTAATGAACTCCACTTTAGTATTTACTTTATAACAAACTTTTTTTATTAACAACTTCACCAAAATTGCGTCCGCGTTTATTTATATAAACAAATCTCATCTACCATTCGCACAGCAAAAGTTTGTCAGTTCTGGCGTTGGTGCATATGATGAAAATCATTTTGTTTTTTTTCGTCCTTTATTTTTTTTTGTTTCCAACTCACAAAAACAAAAGATAATGAAGCGAAAAAGTTAATATGAAAAAATAATAATGCCGTGATAAGAACAAAACAAAACGTCAAATTACTTTTATTCCCACATCACCCGGCCAAGTTTCGTCCATGTGCACACACGTCGAGAGGTAAAACTATCCCAGGAAAACCATATTCTTTTACCATTTTGCCCCATCTTGTCTCAGCTGTTGTCGTTGTACTCGACATTTAATTAAGCGCTAAGAAAGATGCGATGTAAAAAGTTATTTTTGCCGCAATTTATTTATTAAAAAGAAAAAAATTTGACAACTTGTTTCCTTCAGGGTAAAAGCGGCACTGCAACCGCATAATTAATTTTTTTGCCATCACCATGCGGCGTCAGTTTACTACTCTCGGGGGGGAAAAAGAATCATTGGACTTCAAGAATGTGTCCATTCTGACCCCGCGCAGTCGAGAAAGTGAGCCCCACGACGACCTAAAAATGCAGTTCTCAAAGTGAGACCGAATTTCAATACTGGCCGAAAACCACCGAAAAAAATAATAAAAATAAATAAAAATAAAAATCCGCAAAAGCGGCTGATCCCGAAGTTAATGGCTATCGGACCGGACTCTGGGATCCACGAGAGCATAAATCAGATTTAAGAGTCGAAAACTCAGAGGAGCCGGCAACAAGTCAGCAGAAAAACAGGAAAAAAAGGACGAGCTGCGGCGCCACCAAAAATTATCCTCGTCTCGTGGGCCTGGCACGGCGATGAGGTGTTGAAACTCCCGCAAGAGACGAAATCGACAAGAATATTGCCACCAAGCAGACACGGCGTGTTTTGACACTCATGATCGGTCCCGCAGATAAGGACTCCGCTCGTAATTGGATTACCCAAAGCCATCGGCGGCACAGAGTGCGACGTTGAACGTACGGGATGCGAATCCGCATATCCTTTGCCATCCGGGGCCATCCACTCAACAGGTTCCAATTAGTGACCAACAAAAGGACTTTTCACGCCAATTAATCGCTCCAATCCGGCCTCATTAGGAGATCTGCAGTAGTAATCAGTTTTCGGTTTCGCATATAGGACGACTGTAGCCACTGCCTTTTGGGGTCCTTTTAGTTCTGATGACATTGCGGAAATTGAGCTATTTCGCCCTATTTAAATTAAGCCACATTGAAACGGGTCCACAGTTGCTTATCTCAATCCGATTCCCTTTGAAAGCTTGAGCAACTTTAGCTTTGGTTTCACGCAGCTGACATCAAAAGGAACCAAGCCACATCTGGGCTGCAACGAACTACGGATAAGTTTGCCAATTTCACCGCAGTTTAAAAAGTTGCAACAGAGTGTGGCATTTGCAAGTTGACAGTTGTCGCTTTTCACTCTGGGCTGAGTGTCCTCGTAACTGACATTCTCTCTTGTAACTTTTCCTTACAGCAAAGTGAATTTTTTTATTAAATCTCAGCAAGAAAGAATTCTGTAATTTGTTTTTCACTTTTCACCCAGTGAAATATTGAATTTGCATGGTTTTGTCTTACAACGAATTCTGTAATCTTAGACTACTACAAATTTCCACTAACCTTAGTCACTCGAAGTCCAATTTCACTAAGCATGAATGAATGATTACACTGAACACGTTTAGTCATAATGAGCTGAAAACCAACGACCGTAAGTAAGCAATACCACTGAAAACTTAATAATATTTCACTGAACCCGATTTGGTAGCACTTGTCTAGAAAAAAGAGAATGGAGTTGGTGACGTTCGTTTTACGCAAAATTTAAGAGGAAACTAATTTCCTGGATTTATTGAAAAAGGAATTGCAAAGCCTGTTTTGGCACTCTTTTGAATTTCTGAATGACTTTATACAGTGGGATATACTGTCCCTATATACCCTATATACTACCCTTCTGGTGTAGCGCCTATCGGAACGTTCTCGATCGTTTTGATACTGGCTAGTCAGACTAAACTTTTTAATAGATATTGACTTATATTTTGCCCTTGATTATGGGAAAGACTAGACCTTGGAGGTAAGCCCTTTTTAGGTGAGACTTGTGAGGGCAAAACCCTTTGTACTGTAGGTGGTTTTATCTAGAGTGCAATCGAACAAAAAGCTCTAATTAGAAAAATAGTATAGAGAAGTTTTTGCTCACCCGCTCTAATCTAGTACTACGAACACAGAGCTCTAACTTCCTGGATCGAAAAAAAGATGGCGTCTTCGCTGATTGTGCATAAAAGCGCTGTCCAGGAGAGAGAACAGGAAATTTCCGTAAGGAAGGAGGACAAGAAATAAGTAGAAAGACCAATAACAGCCATGGCGCTGTATGGAATCGAACCAGGGATGGTAGTCGAGCGCCTTAATACTTAAACTTTGGTAAGCCGCCAAATCCAAGTAGAACTCGAAATGTTTTCGTATACCGTCGTTTCATGTGAAAACGTGATCGTTGTCATCTAGAATTATAGGCAAATACATATCCTTTCGGACTTGTTAGAAAGTTTGCACTGCTTTGAGTTTCTTCATCTGAGAACGAAGACAAGCTGGGAATTTTAGGTGCTTCATGGGGTTTAAATTCGACGGATTGAGCAATCTAAAGGCCAATTAACATCCCAAAATCAAAGTGGAAGTGTAGGAGCTGTTCCCTCTAAGCTACGCAAGTGCGCGGCCGCGCAGTCATTTTTCGGGCAGCCGTTTTTGTATTCTCCTCACAATGGGCTTGTTCACCATTTTTTTATTTCATTTTGTAAAAAAACTGCATATAAAAATGGCAAAAATCCAAAATTTCACAAAAAAGTAAAATTTGTTTGGTTTGCTTTATGTTAAAAAAGGGGAGTTCGTCGTTGTGTGTATTTTGTATATAGCAGGGGTTCCCAATCTTGTTTATACTGCGACTCCCTTTACAGGCTGTAATTTTTTTGCGACGCCTTTCTAAAAGAAAATACGTGCGTGTAGCTCTAGCAGACATTAAGATTACTTAATTTATTTTTAATTTAAAAAGAACTCCAAAGATTATAGAATCTTAATTATTATTATTTATTAGAAAATGTAACAGTTCAATGAGCTTGCTTTTCTGAGCATAACTTCTCAAATCGGGGTTGAAATTTTGAAATCGAGATCTCATATCTTTTTCTAAATTGATTTGTGACCTGTACTTCGACTTGATTACTGCAACTGCAGAAAAGCCAGTTTCACACAAGTACGACACGCAGCAAACGGTAAAAGAATTTTTAAAGCTGTAGTGCTGAGAGTTGAGAGTAGGATATTCTTGGGATACATTGCTCCAAAATTGAAATAGGTTGTCTTTGTTGAATCGTAATCGTATCACAAGATAGTTCTAACAGTTGCTCTTCCTCGACTATTGAAAGTGCAGATGGGAGTGGGTTCGATATGAATGGATCTCTAATCAAGCAATTTTATTTTCCACAATTTGCTCATTAATGTCATGAATGCCAAGACTAATCGTATTGTTAGAAAGAGGAATATTTTTTGTTTCTTTAGTCGCCGATTCTCCAATCATCACTGCAGGTAAAATAAGATCTTCAGTGATCGTGTGGCTTTTTGCATTTGAAAATACGGTGAGCGACCTTGTAAGAGGCAAGCAGTGCTTTGGAAGGAATAGATGCTATTGAAAACAAGGATGAAAGAGTGGGAAATCGAAAGAGCGGGGAGCGAGGTGATAAAACACTCATTCATTACGTGGCGTGTGGGCGACCTGTGCGTATCTTCTCGCGACGCCCTCAGGATAGCACTGCGACGCCTACTTTGGGAACCCCTGGTATATAGCATTTCGTGCGTGGTTGCAGTCACGAAGTTGGTAACGTCGCCGAGCGTAACATATGACTAGACTCGGTTTGTATATTCCTCTTGTTTACAGCTTGCCGTTCAAACAGTAGATCGTGCCCCTAAAAAAGAAAGAATATGGAGTGCGCCATTTAGACGTTCAGTATTTCAACATTGAATAACTCTGACATTTTTAAACCGATTTTGACAAATGAGCAAGATTTATTTAGGATATTCTATACCATTTATTTCAAATCAGTTTTTGAATACAAAGTCGATTAAACGCCCCCCTCCATTCGATAAGCAAAAAGCAGGTCTTTTTCGGGCATCCTGCATAACATTGGCGAACATTTCGAGCGTTATAGCAGCTATTTCGGCTCGTATGTTAGCTTTGAGTTCGTCCATGGTCTTCGGCTTGCTGGCATAAACTTTACTTTTTAAAAAACCCCACCGAAAAGAAGCCTGGTGCTGTCAAATCCGGAGAATGAGGAGGCCACTCCAAATCACCATATTTCGACACAAAGTGGCTTGGGAGCTTGCGCTGCAAGAACTACATCGTAGCGGCTGCGATATGGCAAGGTGCGCCCAAAGTCTAGAAATAACAAGTCTTTCATCTTCCTAAAAAATTTTCTCCCGGTTAATTGTGTGCGTTCATATATTAACATCACTGTTGAGCACAACTGAACACAATATCGTGAACTCGGCGAGACAAAGCCAGATTCTCTCTCTTCGATAAAGTATGCCGAACAGAAAAGGAAGGAAATGTGAATCAGGTGTTTTTTTCCATAAATCGAAATATGCACCAATCCATCAAGTTTATCCCCATATAAAATCATGAAATCTTCCCCTGGATAGTTGTGTACGAGCGTGTATAAAAATGTTGATTTTCCTCTCTGATAGCCTGACATCGTCATTTGAAGAATTTGTGCATATAGCTGTTCGCCTTTCATGAGGATGAAAGACTTGTTAATTTCTAGACTTTGGGTGCGCCGTCTTGTTGAAAATAGAAGTTCGTCAGATCTTTTTCACGCATTTTCGGACACATAAAGTGCACCAACATCCAACGATAGCGTGCGCCGTCGACGGTTTTTCCAACTTTGAAGAAAAATTGTCCCATGATGGTTTTTGAGCACACTGCGGCCCAAATAGTAACTTTCTCGTCGTGCAGTGGTGTTTTGAGAAGGGTTCTCTGTTCACCAAATTCGACAGTTTTGTTTATTGACTCCGCCAGAGAGTGTAAAATGAGCTTTCGGTGTGTATTGGTGTGCTGAAATGGTACTGATAAAAATGACGTTTCCGAATCGTGCACATTTGTCGTAATTGGCTAATAAATGTCAGAGTTATTCAATGGTGAAATACGGAAGGTCTAGATAGCCTACCCGTATAAACCAAGATATGAACTACAATGTCAAAATCATTTTTCAAGAATATTTACCAAAAAAAATTCACTTAAAATACAGGCACAGGGACCTCCGCCGTCCCCTTGCGCACTTTTACATACTTTTTGAATATTTTTGCTCCCATATACTTTGTACCGCGCAGTCAGCGAAAAAATTAGAGGAAACATTGATTATAAGACAAAGAGTTCGAGAAGAGATTTAATCAGATGTGAAGCGAAATTGTACTAGGATCGTACGAGATATATTGTAGGGTCCAGTGGATTTGTTGACATCGAACTTCTTGAGATACCTATGCAAAGGAGGATTCATAAAGAAAACCTTTTCCATTACGTCGGTGACATGCTAAAGAAGATTTCGAGGAGAAGTAGATGCTAGTAAGCCGACCTTGGATTTGCTATTTGTGTTTTTTAAGTGGAAAAACTTAGAAAGCTTGGAAATCCCACTTCCCATACCCATCTGTCATGTCATTCAGATCACGATGTCTAGAAGTAAGCGTGGTTTGAAGGATAGTGGAGAATAGAATAGGTTAAGGTCTTGAGGGTGTTCGAGTAGATGTCTGCGAACCTTACGTTTAAGCTGTGGGATGTTATACGAGCTCAGAAGTACTGACTATGAAAGATTATACGTCATATTTGGTTCAGGCTTAATAAAACATTAACTTTTATTCAAAATTCGACTTTATTCATGCACACAATCTCCTGCAAGAGTGATACCTATACGCTGCTCTAACATTACTATGCTTTTCTTATAAAACTATTTGTCCAACCCTTCAAAAAACTTTTCGGCCCCTCTTGGAGCCAGCACTTTTTTTAGATTTTCGAAGAGGTAATAGTCGCTGGAGGCGCCATATCTGGAGAATACGGTGGATGCGAAAACAATTCGAACTGCAAAAAGTGCAATATTTTCATTATTCATTGTTGCGATCGACCTGCGCACGGTGCATTGCCTTGACGAACAAACACTTTTTCTTCTTTATTTGGGGCCGTGTTTTCGCAATTTCATCCTTCAAACACACTAGCAATGCCATGTAATATTCACTATTGATCCTTTTTCCTTTTTGAAGATAGTCGATGAATATTATACAACGCGTATCCCAAAATACGGACGCCATAACCTCTCCAGCCGACTTTTACGCTTTTGGTCGCTTTGGACAGCTTTTCCCTGTTGCTGTACACTCAGTTGACTGGAGTTGAGCCGGAGGCAGTAAATTTTTTTATTTTTTTTTATGTGGGAAAACCAAGCTTAGGAATCACCCTTTGTACTACCAGTCTGTCATGTCGTTCAAGTCATGATGCAGTGTCTTGTAGCAAACTTAGTTTGAAAGATAGAAGAGAATATGATAGATCAGGGGAGGTCTGGGGGGTACTGGAGCAGGTACCGATAAACCTTACGTTTGAACTCTTGTGAGATTATTCCCCAGCCAAATTGTTTGATTGTATGAGAATGAGCCGAGTGGGCTAGTCTTGTGTTGCGGGAGAAATATTGCAGTGCAGGCAGGAGGGCGGATATTTCAGTGGAGCAATCGCTATGGTAACAGCGATACAACTTAGACAGGGCTGCTAAATTCCTGCGATGGCTCAGAGAGTCAATAAAGATGCAAAGGCTGTCATCTCCGATGATTTAGATGGTGCGGCTTTGGACCTTTGCTTTTTGAAATGTTCGAAATCGAATATATGAGCAATGAGCACCGGATTTCATGATGTTTTTCTCAATAAATACGCGGTGAATTTTGAGTGTTGTTGGGCAGCAAAAGTCCCACTTTCATTCAAAAATGATTTCTTTTTTGAATAGTTAAATTGCACCAATTTAACGTAATAGTTTTGCCGGGTGTCGGCCTTGAATATAAAGAGAATGAGGAGATTACGATTGTCACATGACCGAGGACTATGTTTCAATCACGGTCGATGTTCGCCCGTTGTAAGGCCATCTTTTATATTTACTCTGGAAACACGGTACCCACTTCCAACAGCGCATGGTACTATCTAAAAATCATAAGGATAATATAATGTCATCCTATGAACTTATTGAGGGATGTAATATGAAAGTATAAAAACATTGAACCTAGAGCTTCGTTAAAAATGGCTTCATTGGAAAACCTGATGCTATCATGCAGTTTATCAATGAAGAGTTTTAGTTTTCAATCTTTAATGTTTTCCTATTTCCTAATAATATTTTCTTCGTGTAATTAATAATCGCATAGACAAAAAAATATTAACTATACATAACTAGCTTCACTACACCTACAAACCCTTTTTTAAGTCGCTCGTAATTCCACTAAATTACACCTCACCACTGCGTTTTACCACTTTGTCACCCTCACTCTGCCATGTTTAAACGCCCTTGTTTGAAATTTTCAAAATTATGCACGCGCAATAAATCTCCTTGCTTCTAACGAAACAATCGTCAACAAAGTTTGCGCAAGTTATAAGAAAATTTCGTACAATAATTGCGAAATTCAACTTTTGTGGTAGTTAGGGAGACGTGTCCCTTTTTTAAATTACATTTTCTGAAAGGGACGAAATTATTAAGGAAGCTCTTTGAATGGAACAAACCAACCCGCAATATTTTACGGAAAATAAAAAAAGGTAAGATTGTGACCTTTACTTTGAATAAATAAATAAAATAAAATTTTCATGAAAAGTGGAAGCTCGTTACACCGTGCATATTATGGAGGAATCACCCTGTAAAGTCCGAATCTTAATAGAAATCTGTCTTTTAGTAAAATCAGTGATTGTGAGAATTCGTTAAAGTGTTACGATTGTATGATTAAATCGTGGATTAAGTGATTCAGGAGTTAATGCCTTTTTCCATTGTAATTCAGTTTTTATTCGATTTTTCACCATAAAACAAGTGACATTAACAAAAGCAAGTCCTTAATCACAAAACAGCAACAAAACGCGCGAAATCATTCTACAGAATCTTATAAAACTTCGTTAATCTTGCCGCGAACAAAGGCTCCTTCCATCGCTTCTGTTCCAGTTTTGTAGGCGTTTAATGATGCTAAATTGATTGATTAGCGGAATGAAGGAATGACTCGAGGCGAAACAGACGGTTTCCACACTTTAAGTCCTTGCGAGAAAGATGAAAGGCAACAAAGATGCCTGATAAGGATGCCAACCCCTTTCCGGGGCCCTAAGCGATATTACACCAACCTGTCAGCCAGGAAGGAGGATCCGATTCTAATCTAGATGAAATGCCTTTAGCATGGGGCACGTGCCAAGGACTGGGATCGGGTTTCCTGGGGCACATATGATGCGATCCTTTAGCACCGATATAGTATATGAATGCCCCTGTTCCATTCAAAAAATGTACAACTGGTGTGCTCCCGTTGCCCGGGGTACAAAACGTTCGATGATCCCATTCTAGCGCAATTCGGGCAAGAGATGCAACTGCTGATTGACCACATGACCCTTGCCCGAATAAAAATTTTTTTCCTGTTTAATTTTTCGTCGTCTTTTTCGTCTGCCCTTTTTGCATATCCAACCAAGCATAATTGCAATATGTCACAAAATTTTTGCGAACAGATGGGGATGACAGGTTTACGATGCTGGCCGCAACTTTTTGGGGAGAAAACATTTGGCTAAAAGGGCCATAAGTGCAATACCGACTGCAGTTGATCCGTCCAAGGCGGACACACGTCCTTATTATTATGCAGTTGTGATAAGATAAGCGATTTTTAATTCAGTCCTAAGCGGATGCAACGAGAAATTCAGAACAATACGCAAAATTTTCACAGACAGATAAAATATTTTTGAATGAAAAAAATTTTTCAGCTGGAGTTAGTTTATGAGTTTTTTATATACTTGAATATAATAATAAAAAAAAGCACTCCGCGAAAAACATAGCACAACCCCTCCTTGTTCCTGGCTGATCCTGGCAGTTAATACAACTTTTGGCTGTCCGAAAAACATAAAGAAAAAAAATTGCAGCAATTCTAAGAAAAATTATTGCTATGAAAATGCAATTAGTTGACTTTGCCTGAGGTTCTGGGCCATGGAATATTTTTGCTTTTTTTTAAAAAGGGTTCATTTTCACGGCTTTCACCCCAAACTGAAACTGGAGAAAATGTTGTTGGCTGCTGGCCTCAAGCTATTTGTAAAGTAAGAAAAGGAAGGACTCTCCTCCACCCGTCGCCAATTTTAAAATGCAAACCAAGACCGGTAATTACTTGGCTGTGTACGTTTTGCAGTGGTATTAAATTTCGGTCTATTTAACAGCAATAATTGCAGCCCTCTGGGGCTGCATAGGGTTTTGGTCGGTTGTTGTGGTGGAATACTTCATTTGGGCATTATTTAATGATTTTTTTTTCATTGCTAGAACGGCTTGCTTTTATTATTGAAAAAAAGGGTATAAATTAAGCTACATTGTAGTGTAATGTGGCAGTTGAAATTACTTTCCTGTTTTAAAGGCGAAAGTCCAATTTAACTGAAATTTTGAATTTAAGGGGAAATAATATTGATAGTTTTGATAGCAGCAAATGAATTAAGAACAATCTTCAGTTTTTGATAGTCGCACAAGGGTTTTTTCCGACTCATACACGCTACTGTCATGTAATCTAGGTGTTTTACGTCGTATCAACATTTTTCGCTTCGAAGAGCTTCAATTTTCCTCCATCATTGCAAACACTCGCGCCACTGCCACTCGAAATTAGTGTCTCGGCCACCTAGCCGACACGCGTTACACGCTCATGTACGCGCCTGCGTCGACACGTGAGAGCAAATGTGGAGTTCGGTAGTGCGCCATAGGTTTCAAATACTGGCACTCGCACGCGGGTCGTGTCGACCAACGCGAGTGTGGGCATGTGCGGCGGGCGTTACACAGGTATCATTGTCTGCACGACTGGCTTCTTGTTTGCTACCTCTATGTTTGCAGATAATACTGCGACAGAACGCTGACTTTGGCGGCTGAAAAAATGGGGAATGTTATCCAGGTGAGAAAATATAATTATTATCGACACGCACACAGATATCTCCGTGTAAAGACAAGAAAGTTACTCGCGATGAAAGAATACCAGTGTAGACATAGATTAACTTCCCAGCGGGAAATTGAGTGCTCCAAAGACAATGAAAGAGCACACCCTTGGAGGGATGGAGTGCTCCCTTTCCGCTCCCTCTTCATATATTTTTTAACATTAGATGTCCGCATAGGCTAGCACTCCTTTTGAGCTCCCATAGGAGCACTCATGCAACGATTTGATTGGAGACAAAAAGGAGCATTATAGAGTTTTTTTAAATATCTACAGTAGAGCTATTCATGGAGGCCTTCATAAGCTCCGGTGCCGAGAAGCTTTTATTTTTGTTAATTTTTTGCAATTGCCTTTTTCAAAGCGGTCCCCCAACTAAGTATACTAACCACGTCCAATGCTGCTTGTCCTCGCTATCGAACGAGAACCGGTCTATTGAGTATGCCAATGTCACCCTTTATAGTCAACAATATATTCGCCCATTTTCTTCGTTCTATAAAATTTCTGAAAACTCCAGTAATGCTCCCTCGCGAGCATATTTGGCAGGGCTCAAAATTAACTCCCCTGAGGAGCTCTCCCATTTTTTCCCGCGGGGTTGTAAAACTGGTGCTACCGCTGAACATTAGTGTAGATTGGACCAGTAAGAATAATAGAGTAAGATACCTATGTTTCCACGATGTATATTTATATTTTACAACCTCACCTCGCCTCATTTCAAATTGGAAATTTTATTGCCCCAAAAGAAGTAAGAAAGAAGAAACCCAAAGCTCTGCACTACATATTTAGAATCCCACCTAGCCTCATTTACCTCGATACATGCTCACACCAGTAAGGCATTATTTTTGTAATTTGAAAGAATTGAGGTCTCAGTACAATTTACCATGGTGTAAGGGACAAATGTACTGCCTCGTGTAAGTCCTAGTTTAAGGAACTAGTTCATATTGGTGGACTAAATTTAAAAAATTATGAATATACTTCTCTAAAAATGGCGCACTCTCTACAGACTCTCTGGTTTTAATAACGAGGAATTTGTTCTTTTATGTATAAGGCCTTACTGTTTGAAGTTTGAGATTAGATTGTAATCTCGATATTCCATTAAGCTCTTTGAGGTATTTATGAACCTCGCAAATTCTGAAGAACGTCAATGCAGAGTGTGTGAAACTCTCAGGAACAAGAAATGTCATAGTAGCATAGGATCGGCAGAGATGCTGGCAGGTCGGCATTGGGTTTGTTTTCTGTTATTATCTTCCTGTTGTAAATAAAAAAAATTTTGTGGATGCAGTAAAATTAACAAAAAGTAGATGTAACTTCTCAACCTCTCACCTAATTTCAGTTTCTTGATGGTAGACCTACAGGAATTTTTCAACCTAATGTACCCATGACGACGCGACGTGACTCATTCGGAAAACATCTGTACGCTCAATGGGGTAACGTAGACTAGTCATGCTTACAGCAAAACCGATTTTTAAGAAGAGAGGGGTAGAAAGAAAAACAGGGAAGTGCAGTAACCAAACCAGTTATTTTCAACCAAAAATTTACAATGCGGTTCTCCTGCCTTTTTTCTTGCCATTTTTCGCCTCAAACTCAATCTCAATACAAAAATGACAGACACACACATTGATGGCCCTTGTAAAGACAAGAAATTTTAGTGCAGCAACCAATTTTCAGCTTACGCCGCCGCCGCAGTGCGCGCCGTGAGTATGTAGTAAAATCAATCTTACTACATGTTGAAGCATGACTAGTCCCCCAATATGTGGCTTTTTCGGGTTTATCGACAAAAGCTGCCGCCCAAACGCTAAATTTGAAAGTTCTACCGTATCCGATATATTTTCCGAAATTGACTCGATAGGAATAACTGAGAGACTGGTTGGACAAATTCTTCGAGTTGAATGTTGCGCTGTTGACTGAGAGGCACCTCTCGAGCACAAAGGGTTAAGAAGAAGAAATAACGACAAATACATTGCTGATAAATTTTTTATATATTCTCTTCAATTAAGAATTAATTTTAGAATTATTTTTCTTTAATAAGTTTGATGAAAAAGCAATGACGTTGAAAGAAATGCAGTGAGAAAACGAGAGACCACGCCGTTGCGTGGAATCGAACCACGAACCCCTTGAATAATAGTTGAACGCTTTCTTCTTCAACACAATAATTTCAGATAACGAAGTCGAGATGCAAAGAAAATTAAATGAGAAGGATTTTATTCAATTAGTAGAGGACGGCAAATTAAGAATAGATAATGAGAAAATCTCTGCTGAAGAATCTAATTATAGTGAATATAAAGAGGATTTAAGCTATAACGACATCCTGCCAGAACCAATTGGACTGTCCATTAAAAACCCCATCACTGACTACATCATACCTCTTTCAATAGGAAATTTGGTCTTGACACTTCACCGCTAAGACCAATTGCCACCCATACACAGTTAATTAGTAACAAAATTACAAGAAGGAAACCTACATCAATCAGCCCGAGTGTAACTTCAATTATACGCAACTCCATTCAATCGTTGTCGCTGGCAATTTTCATTTAAACTTGCATATCCTTCCTGCAACAATAAATAACACCAAAGAGACAAACTTTTAATCGAGTGGGAACTCTTCTGCTTTCAACATCACGACTGTTCACCCGAGGCTGGTACATACATGTATTGATGAGGATGCAATGTTGCTAGCTCAAGAGTAACATCGAAGGACTCATTAAAAATTCAAATATTAAATGGCCCCAAGCTTAGTAACTTTGGAAACGAAGTTTAAACTAATAATGTAGTTTATAGTTTGGTTTTGACGAAGTGATTTGCTCCGAAGCAAACATCCATACTTGGCTAATTACTGCTACATTCGAGATTCGAGACAAGTTAACGAACGATGCCCGTATTTAATAATCTACATTGAAATTGTGTTTAGTAAGGGTATAAGCAAATTTGTTCTGTCTATATAATCCGTAATCCATTAAAGGGATTCGACTTTAATTGCAACCACTCTTAGGTTGGGGAGGCGCCTCCATACGACTTGAGATTGGCATGACTTATGATAAACTCGATTTAAATCTTTTAAGGGTTATAAAAAAAGCTTTTGAATATTTCAGTGATAAAAGCTGCATTGTCATAGCTCAAATCAATCTACTTAGTTTCGCTTAGTCCTGATTATATCACCCACGAAAGCCCCCCTTATGAACCGGGAACAAATTAAGAACTTCCAACCCCCATTGAAAGTAGACTAATCACCAATCTCCCCTGCGCCGCTGTTGATAACAGAGGATAAAGCCAAACTTTTGCTACATGTTAGCCCGTGACGGACGCTTTTATTTAACCCTTGGCCCACACTTTAATTTCGGAAAGCCTCTCATTGAAGTCATTCATCAGCGCTTCCCCAAATTTTTTTTTTCAGGGGGGATTGCGGTGACTGGCCCAAAATTTATGGGGCGCCCCAAACAGCACGGCATAATGCGAATATTCACAACGAAACGAACCGGCTGCTGTTTTATCACCAACGATGTCAGCCCTCACCCTTTGCCCTGGTGTTGTAGAGTAGAGAGAATATCGCCCACCCAAAAATCCCGCCCACTTGATTTGAATTGGACTATCCACTTTCCATTTCCACTGTTCCAGTCATCCGGAAAATCGATGCCGAAATGGCGAGTGTCGGCGTAAGGTGGGCAAGGATCCCCGCTTTTTTGCTGCGTGTCTGTTATCATGATTTATAAATTCCGAGTTGTACGAGTGTTCCGGGACGTCCTGGCTAAGGGAAAAATAGTATCTAGGACAACTGGAGGCAAATGAGCTCCAACTCAACTTTAATAAAGACCGCGGGTGGTGTCAGTCTGGCAGAGGAGCGCTGTAGATGGCCTCCTTTACACGACAAGGAAGGTCAGGAAAAGGCGTTTTACGCGGCCACAAATTGATTAGTGTCAAGGATACTAGCGCCATTAGTTATCCTTCAAATTAATTTCTAGCCATAAAAATGCGATGTACATACACAGATAAGCGCTGTTGTTTGGCGCGGTGTTCTGCCGCGCAGCGTTGGCATGGGATTTTAGGCAAACATTGCAGACTCCGAAGTAGACGCGAAGGCCATGTAATCAGGGACTTTTAAATTTGCACTTAAGGCCCAATTTCCCTTGAAATCCTTGCATCGCGCGGTGAGACCAAAGTGCGGTGTTACTTACCTTAGAGTTCTGGACAACAGAAATCGGCCCATCCAGAGTATCATGCAACAATATCCAACAGATGTTTAGGTACGGGCACAGGTGAAATTAACGCAAATGGAAGTCATAGCCCGGGGCCACAGAATCAGGGCAGAGGCGCAATAAAAACATGGACCATCGCCCTTCGGTTCGGTATATCCACTTCTAATTTATATAATCGTTTATGGTTTTCGCACAGGCCCCTCCGCACTGCCCATTCTGCTCCTGTGTCTGTCCGTGTCCGTGCGGGACTTCGCTTACTGGACGGTTGGTTGGTAGATATAAAACGAGGATCCAAAGGCGGGCAATTTATTTTTTGACTTCTCCTCCAAAACGGATTGATTTGCTCCTTTTTCCCATCAAATGGCCGTCGACCAGCACTCGCCTTTCGGTCCAGGCATTCCAGACCAAAGAGTTATTAATTTCTGTTGTTGTAGAATACCAAAAACTAATTAAAATTGGACTGAGCCAGAACTATTCGCGGCGATCGCATTCCGTAGAAGACGTCGGGTGTGCCAGAGACTCACCTTGTTGGTTTGCTGCCAGTTTGGGTCCTGATGAATGCCCAACAAATCCATAAGGCTCGACATATTTAGCCCCAGGATACCCTCGAACATAATCTACTGGGCCGGGTTTTTCTACCACCGTGTTGCATACAAATTGACTCCAGGGAAGATTGGTTAATTTAAGACAATTATGGCGGTAGCGTCAGGCATCGGGCCCCGGCTATATGGCCACTTCAGAGGGCAACGTATCCCTTGCAACTGATAATTTTTAAGGAATGTGAAAGACTGCCGAAATATTGAAATTATGAGACGCTGAGGAATTTTAAGGATCCTAATTCATTATTGCACGGGCAGAAACCCTTTAAGGCCTTAAGAGCTGACTCCTTCGGCTTTTTAATTAGGGTTCGTTCTAAATTAAGTGTTGATAATTAATGAAAGGATGAACGCTTCATGTTGACCTAATGGAGTTTCGGGTATGAAGTTTTTTTTTTAATTTTCATTTTTCAATTAATTTTCTTATAAGATTCTAACATTTCTGAAAGAAATATAATATTCTTGGACGAACAGAGTAAGATTGCTAGAAATACGACTGCGTCTATTACCAAGTTTATAGCAGCAACATTAAATCGATTTAACTTAAAGTTACGCAAAAATTTCGAATTAACGTATAAACGGGTATTTAATACGCAATCGATTTCAACTTACATTCTTATAACTTTGGCTTAAGCCGAAAAATTCCGGTTTAAGCCATAATTCCAATTATCCCGTTTATACGACAAAATATTTTGGATGATCCATAATTCGAATTATTTTTTGAGTAGCTATAAACTAGGTATATGTCTCTTAGCACCTAAAGGCTGTTTTTGCGTTGTAAAACTATTCCATATTTTCATTTTGACGATGCAGCTGCATTTTTAACACCTGAAAAGGAACATAGGATATTCGGCATTAACCGGCCTCGGTAGCCTATGGCTTAACACCGACTACCATCGCAGAGATCCGTAGTTCGAACCCACTCCAATATGGCTTTACCTCTGAGTCTTTCACATAAAAAAGCATGTGGAAGAGTACAGAGCTCAGGGGTCGGGTCAGAGCCCATTTTATTTGCATAAAATAAACGGATTTTTGTGAAGTAATTTTGTTATTGAAGACTTCTAGATTTAAATTCAAGAGGGCTGAGTCTTCCTAGTATGCATTAAACAGCTTTAGAGTAAGTAAGAAATCTATGCCTCCACAATGTATACCTATTTATATTTTACAATCCCACATCGCCTAACTTCAAGTTGAAAATTTTGCCGCAAAAGAAGTAAGAAATGCCTCTCTAGTACGTAGTTACAATCTCGCCTCACCTCATTTCATGTTGGAAATTTCACTTCTTCAAAAAAAGTAAGCAATGTTTCTCCAGTACAAAATTTCACTCCCTCAAAATATGTCGTCTCATATGAAGTCTCTCAAGTTCGTATTTTAATCTCACCTTGTCTCAGTTCAAATTGGATATTTTACTGCCGCAAAAGAAGTAAGAAATGTCTCTCCACTACGTAATTTACAATTACACCTAGCTTCATTTATCTCGATACACGCTCATATACCGGTAGGACATTATTTTTGAACCGGGACATTTCAAAAAATTTAGCTCTCAGTACAATAAACCATCGCGTAAGGGACAAATGTACTGCCTCGTGTAAGTCCGGCTTAACTATAACCCACTCCCACAAAAACACTTTTGTTAGGAATCGGCAAACAATTCCTCGGAGATTTCCTTAGCAGATGCGAATTCTTCCTAAAGCCGTCAGCACGGAACATAGTCTGCAAGTCCTGCATTCATCCCTGCCTGAAATTCAACTCGTTTATCTGGGTCGGGTTTTTAAAAACCTCCTTAAAATAGCTGAATAAGGTGTAAAACTGTGAACACAAACTTATAGGGTGATGACGCCATTTGCACGTGTCAGGATAGGCTTTTGGAGTGATAATGCCAATAAAACAATAATGAAAAAATTAAAGATTAATTATATTTGTTAAGCAAAATGTACACGTCTCTCCTCGTTTAGGTTACGGTCTCTGACTGCCTTTGTTTTTCTAGTTTTTCCTCGCCTACTACTTCTCCTGCCTTTAATTCACTTCCAGATATCACTGACACACGTCAACTGAAGATAAATAAATAACCTTCTGCCTACACACGGCTATATTTCTCCGGGAATTCAAAATAAACTCGCTCGGCTCTTTCCCACAATCCGCAGCCCTACTTTTTCACGCACTACAGCCTAGAAATTCGTTTATAATAACATATAACAGAACAATTAGGCTGTGGAATAAACTTTCGCAAACAGTATTCCCGAAATCATACAATATTCTAGTTAGAGCTCAAACGCTTATTGCCTCCTCGCCCAATACAACTCAGCCTTCCTTTAATCTATCCTTCTAGCTAATCTTACTACTAGACATTAAACCTGGTACAGACTATGCCAGTATTTTAGTTGAGTGGCGAAAAATTTACTTACCACTAAACGTCTAAAACTGATTTTACTAAATTACTCGACTTAATTTGTTTGTCCACACCGGTTTACTTACTCACTCGACTAAAATACTGGCATAGTCTGTTCCAGGCTTTACACTATGACACGAGTAAAAATAATTTAGTTGGTTAATCTTTTTAAAGGCATACAGGCAGGGGCGGCGCGTGGTTTTTTTGCGCCCGGTGCATTATGCTATATTGCGCCCCATCAGCTGATCATATGAAAAAGCTTTTTTCGTCTGGATCGCAGTAGCGGAAAATACACAAGGTACTTCTAACTTGGTAGCAATTTGCTTGGCTTTTTCAATAACTTCCTGATATTTTGCTCTGTTCTATCTATCAAAAAACCTTTTGTGGAATTTAAAATATCAACTGCAGCAGCCATTTGGGCTTTGTAAGTATATTTATTTTTCTAAAATATCACACTATATTACTATGGAACAAATTAAATATAACTAAGTAATTTTATTTCGTAATTCTGCTGTATGTTTCGATACGGGTTCATAACGGGTAACATAAAAACAATCAACAAATTAATTCCAATAAAATATAAATGTAAATAATATAATTTAAATGTATTACCTAAAATTAGTAATTTAAAAATTATTATTAAATCTAAAATATTACTTTTATAACTCAACATTTTAAATCTAATGAAAAAATTTCACTCAATTTTCTCTTTATAAATTCTTCCAGAGAAACAGGCACAAAACTTAAAATTGCACCATCAATAACTCGTATAACATAAAAAAATCTAATATGTTAGACAGTCACAAGATATTTAGAAAATCGCAAGATATTTTGTTCTCATTTCGTTTATTTACCTCTTTTAACAAATCTTGGAACAAAATTTAAAAGTGCACCACCAGTGCCCCGAAGTTTATATCAATCACAGTATACAGCAATACACAATACGGAGCCATCGGAACAATTTTTTCCTTTGTGTGAGATGATATGGTGCATTTTACAAACATTTCAAAAAGTGCTCTAGCGTAGTAAAAATGAAATTATTTTGTGTTTCGTCTCCTTCATTCCACTGGTTAATTCTGTATTTACACCTCACGTTCAAATTTGAGAACATCAGAGATTTTTCTCTCACTTGGTGGATATTTCTCCTGAAATTTTACTTCTGCTGATTCTCTGGACAGAAATTATATGAAAATCTCGAAACAAAAGTCTCGAGAGGAAGTAGCAAAAGTCTCGAGAGTACGAGAGGAAATAAAATTTCCAGGTTTTTTTTGCATGGAATTTGTGTTGCGTTGTAACATGAGTTGAAATATAGAATATTTTACTGGAAAATTAAAACGTGTTAATAAAAATGAAATCCTTTAATATATGAAAAGGATGTAAGAAAAACACTTTTCAAAATTTCTTTTCAAAATTTTAAATTTTTTTTTAAAATCTAAATATCTGAAATGGCGCCCCGTCCAATAGCGCCCGGTGCAAGTGCACCATTCGCACCTATGAAAGTGCCGCCCCTGCATACAGTGTGCGCCATAGGTATTTCAACATGCCACGTCTAATGCTGCCTGACCTACGGAATCGAACGAAAATCGGTCTACTGAGTATGCTAATGTCCTAAACAATTTCTTAAAGCTTGAATTTTGCTCCCTTTATCCTAGAAAAAGTGTGAGCGTACCGTGATACATTTGGACTATTCGACCGTCTTTAATTGATACGTGCCTGCAGCGGGCTGCATTTGGAAAAGTAGAATTTTTACTCAGGCGTAGGTTGCCTGTTTTGGGTGCTATGTAGGCTAAGAACGGGCGAATCTTATTTTTACTCGGGTGAACAACAGACTGGTAGTACAAAAAATACCTAAACTTAGATTTCCACATAAAAAAATTAAACAGATGGAAAATCTTGTTAAAATTAGTGTAAGTAATTAATTGTTGTTATCAATTTGTAAGACGATTTTCTTCTTTAGAAAACTACTGGTGCATCTCTTGCCATTGGTTCAAGCTATCCTATTTGAAAGTAATAACATTGTATGGTCATATCGGATTAATTGGAACAGTAACGGATTGTCACAACAAATGCTTACATTGAACAGATGGTCGAAATTAATTATAGAGTTTGAGGGGGACTATTGTAGCTAGAAAAAAAATTATTTTATAGAACCAAATGTAAGGTTGTTTTATATTAATTTCCCTCATTTCAATATAAACAAAATATTTAAAAACCAACCAAAATTTGTCCTCTTAAGAAAGTCTACTTGTGGTATTTTCACATCATTATATCCATTAAACATTAAACAATTAAAAAAACAAGAACTGTCTACTCTGCTCATAATAATTAATTATCTAAGTAAAAATCAATATCTACACTTCATACGTCGAGCACTCAAACCAAAAATAAAGAGTTACTAACAACAGAGCAATTAGAATTGTGCTAACAACAAGCACCAAGAGCCCCAAAAACATTTTGTTCCATAAGAACTAAGATATGAAAGGTTAATTACACTTAGGAACAAACAATTCAAAACAAAATGCAGAGTAAAAAAACGAACGTTGGTAAAAGATAAGTAAACATAACCTCGTAGAAATTCGAACTAATTAAGTCCCTTTGATTAAAGCCAGCAATTGTTTGTGTTAAAATCCCTTTGGTAACCGAAAACTTCCAATTAAGATAATTACATATTAGGCAAGGATCAATATCGGTTATGTAAATTGCGGATATAGTTAAAAATAACCAAACGTGACCATCAGAATATAAAATCTGCTCCGAGGCAGAGGCACAGGCCCCGGCAGCGCATCTGTCCCTTCAATCATCACGATTTAGTCCTTTTCGTTTTTCGAAATGATCCCCGAGCATAGATTTTGTTTATATACTTAGCAAAAGGACTAAGACCGAAGTCTTGAAAGGGATTCATTCACACCCGCCTCCGTTATGGATTTCCATAGAACCCGGACATATAACTTACAAATTTCATTTTATTACCATTTGGCCTAGGACACGTGCTCCTTGAGGTGACTTACGACTCCATTGACATATGCCCCTGGGTACATGTAGGGCACCGGCACCTCCTTGACTGAGTTCGGGTTGGATTTCATGTGTATATGAAATTGTCGCCATGGGGCCAAAGGTTGCGGCAGCGGAAATTTCGTAATTTGGGGTCAGCGAGTGTTAAATATCGGCACCTTTGCCTACTTGAGTGGATTTGTGGCGTCCGGACTGGCTGTGCCCAGGACCTTCCAGGGCCAGATTGTGTTACACAAATATCCCGGGTGTATCCTGTGTTCTATTTTTGGCACGCTCCTGTTCATGGCTAATTGTTATGACTACAGTTTCCACAGTTGAGGTTTTAAAGGACAACATATGGCGCCGACCATTCTGTTTACAAATGTTTTCCAGGATCAGGGATAAAGGAAGAAACAAAACAGGAACTGGTTGTACCTTATACAAAAGCCTCTACAGCAGGTAACTAATTTTGACAGGTTTGGGTCCTTCCGACAATAAGTGGGAGGATACTATACTGTGGAAGGTAGCTCCAAATTATGCCAAAGCAATTACGGAAACTATGGAAACTACATGGACCGAAAGGAGCCTTAATTTCATACCCAAGCGAGACTTGATCACGTGTATAACAGGGAAAAAAATCACCAAAAGACACGCATCATCTCATCCAGATGAATTCTTACAGATACAAGAAGTCCTATGAAAAATTGATAGCGATTTATCTGGTACAAGAGCAACAAAGAACAGAAGGAATTCGAATTGATAGCTGCTATCAAGCTACTAGCATTTGACGACGGTAACTCGGTAGAAGAGATTCACCATCTGGAATGACCACTTGGTTACAATGAATGCTGCCATGCAGACGTGACCATATTTGTCATTCTAAAGTGGACAACCCGGGGATGGAGGCCCCCTTTGGCTGTTAGGTAAATTTTAAGTGAGTTGTTCAGTAATTCGACTCCCGTGACGGATTGTCGTGTGCCGGGTGTTAGCTTCTTGCATCTTATACAGCTTCTGGATGTCTTCATACGTTTTATTTTTTTTGTAAATCTCCTTGGACGAAACTCAGTCAGACACAGAAAGTTAATCAACTAAGTGACAAGGAAATATATAAGTTAAGAGATTTGAAATTTGATTTTTGTAGGATTTTCATTAATTTTGTTTATGGGTGTGGGAATTTGTCAACTGTGTTCGCAGCTTCGCAGGAAATGTGACCGGAGAGTTGAGGATTTTAAAGGGGATTTTGATATTATTATTTTTTGTAAAAGAAATTACAGAAATGCTATCAAAATTAAAAAAATAATATTAACAAATGAAAACAGCATTACTTCTGATAGACAGACTTAGTGTAGTAAGTGCAACAAAATTTACATCACAAAAACTGCTTATATTGCCCTTCTTCATTTTGACCATGCCAAATTGACTAGTCTTCATAAATTCACAACAGATGAGACATAAAGGCGAACTTAGATTTATAACAACTTTACAACTTCCATGCAGAACTTATCTGCCTTTCTTCATTCTTCCTAACTTGTCAGCTGAACTATCGAAAGCGGAATTAATATCGAAACAAAAAAACTTGGATCTAATGCTAATAAGAGCTTGGATACAATGTTCCTCGAGCTTCTCAATGGCCGAAAGTTTTTCGCCCAAGGCTACGCTGCCGATCTTGTCATCGTAGTAACAATTGAAACAGCAAATACTACGTCAAGGCGCCTGCAGGAGGGACTTGATTTGGTCTCCAGCAGGTGCGCCAGCATATGACTAAATGTCAATCCAGACAAAACGATTCTGGTTCCGTATACCAGAAGACGAACACTGCCGAGAGAAATCCGCCATAAACGCAACGCTGTGGCTGAAAGGGAATCGTTACCTGGACGAGGACATACTATAACAACCAACATCGTAGAAGAGATTCCGGAAGCGGGGAAGCCTTTAAGATCTCAAGACAGGCTAACCTTGACTTTTCCAGAAGCATCGCCGGGTGGACTAGTATGGTACACAGATGGCTCAAAACAGAGACAGATGTGGGCGCCGGAATCTGGACTAAACGTTCCAAATTCAGTAGAGCGATAAGCCTCAGCCCACTAGCAACGGTGTTTCAAGCAGAGGTGTACGTTACACTGGCATACACTCATGATAACTTAAGAAGGGTCTTCAAAAACGAACGGATCTTTAACTTCTCGGATAGTCAAGCGGCAATCACTGCGATAAGGTTCCGTAGGACCAAATCTAAATTGGTTTGGTACTGCGAACGAGCTCTTGGTGAGCCAGGCGTTCTCAATCAAGCTGCCCTTGTTTGGGTCCAGGGTCTTCAAAGGCACTTTTTCATTGCCCTGGCTTAAGAGGGCTTTGACATTGCATTCGGTCCGAAACCGGCTATTGGGCCATCCACCAGCTTGCTGAAGAGAGCCCTTGCCAACTCTAAAAGTTCCCTTTCTGTGCTGTCTCCTAACGCAGCTAAAGAATTGCTAAGGCGCAGTAGAAATGATGTCAGGACACTTGTCGACATGATTACCGAACACTGTGCATTAAATTACCACTTTTAGAGGAGATCAAGTGCGAACGAGCCCACCTGCAAACTTTAACTTGAGAGGAATGGGTTTGCCCTTCATGTTCTCTGTGAGTGCCCCACGATAGCCGGGAGCAGGGTCTCATTGTTCGACAAGACCCTGCTCGAACATTCAAGTCTAAGCCACAACCCAACAAGCTATGCCACACAACAAGGTATGCTGCTGAAGCGGTCTGGCACTCAAATATGAAGTTTAGGGGTGTAAGTACAATAGTCCAAGCAAGTAGCCTTGGTACCAGCACTTCTCGAGCATTGCCAAGATTTTGTGAACCATCACAGGACACTGACCAATTAGGAAGTAAGCGGCCACATTCAGTATTTCACATAACGCCAACTCCCGTAGCTGAGGAAAGGAACAAGCCAGAGAGGCAACCGAACACTTTCTTTGTAGTTGCCGGCTCTGACTAAGATCAGATATGATGCATTTTGTTACATTTTATTAAAGAGCTTGGGAGGGCTTCGAAGATTAAAACAGGAGATATTACCAGACACCTGAATATTGCAGGCAAGATCGAAAGTAACTCCATACAAACTGCAATCTATATACAACGTAAAGATTTTTCACGATTGCGGTAACAAACCCCTTTACGCGTCAATTGTGTTCCCTCCTTCGATCCCCTTGTATGGTGTACCTACCTACTTAAAGAAACGTGATGGTTACCTAGCAAATCAACCTGTGTTTATTTTGTTGCTAATCCACCTGAAGTAATGGAACCGACAAAAGAGGATACGCATTGTTTTCTTCCCGAGTTCAATAAAGGCCACAATGCAACCGATAGTTCAAGAAATGTTAATGGAGAGGGAAAAATGTTTCAAAAAATTCCGAGCCGGAAACTACATCCTACAACATGAGCATCGTCCTGGAAGAAGTGGGAACTTGACGAGAAAGCCCTGCGAAAGTATGCATCGATTCTGGCACTGGATATCTCCAAGGCTTTTGTCACCCTGCTCTGTCAGCTAAACTCTAAGCTCTTGCAGTTGACATATTCACTCGCAAACCAAATACAGACGTACTTATATTTTTAGAAGCAAATATACGCCAGTCACTAACACGCATAGCGAACAAATGCGCCCGGTACTATTATGACACGCTCCCGCAGCGGGTACAAAAATTGAAAAATGCTTCAGTTATAGAGTTAAGCACGCCCCTGTTACAGATCGATCGACCATTCCAAACACGAGTGTCGGTTTACCAAGCGGTTCCCCAACTAATTACTAACCACGTCCAATGCTGCTTGACCTATGCAATCGATCGAGAACCGATCAATTGAGTATGCTAATGGCACCCTTGATGGTAACCAAGAGAGTTGCTCGTTTTCTTCTTCCTACACAATTTCTTAAAGCTCCAATTTGTTTCCTTTAGTCTAGAAATAGTGTGAGCGTACCGTGCTTCGTTTGGACTATTCCGTGCGTCTTTTATTGATACGTGTCTGTAGCGGGCTGCATTTGGAAAAGTAGATTTTTTACTCAGGCGTAGAACGAGCGAGCCTTATTTTTAGTCAGGCGCCGGGGCCATGCAGGCGTTTTAAGGCTGTGCGTTCCTGTTTCAGGCTAAGAACGGGCGAGTCTTATTTTTACTCGAGGATGGAGAGCTTCTTTCTGGTCTGGTTAAGATAGTATTGGAACGTGTGAAACCTAACCTCACACCATCGTCAGAATTGGTGTGAAGTTTCCGTTTCAATTTTATAATCTGCTTTTTTCCTATTCTTTATAAACGACGTTCTATCTGTCCCATTCACCCCTTAACAAGCATCTCAGTGCTTGGCATTTCTTAAGCGGTGCATGTTCCTCCTCCAGCTATCGCCCCTTATTGCAATATACAAATCCTGCACCAACCACCCTTTGAGCTACGTAGGAACGGGCAACTCTAACAAAACTTTACCGCTACTCCGACTTAATGGGCTTGTTACTTCACCATAGTGAGAAATGACGAATCCATTGTCACTTTTCATATTGTGGACGTTGAATTCAGTGTGGTGAAAAATTTCAGTCCTGCCAAAATTATTGTTATTGTGGTTGTCGAAATAGTGACGTTCTCTGTTACCTACAAAAATCAAGTGAGAAAAATTGTCACTGAATTCGACGTCTAGGCTCATTCCCTCTGCTAACAATTCCCCTTTTCGCGCACGATACAAACAAAGAATTCGTTCATAAGTAGAACAACTCGACTGTGGAACAATCTTTCACAGTCAGTATTTCCGAGTTCCTACAACATCCAAGAATTCAAACGAAGTATCAGTACGAGTATCTAAGTCTTATCTATTGAATAAAAACAACAATACAAAACACCAAACGAATAAACGCAATAATATTTTTTTTATTAACTTTAAAAAATTGTGATAATTTGTTTTTTGGCAGTGACAAATTGATTTCAAAATTATTTTAAATTTAATTGCTCAATATTCTTTTTCGTTATTTTTTTTTCCAAAAAATCAATGTTTTTCATGTTTCAAATACAAAAAAAAAATGGAATCAATTTTCAAATCCCAGCGAAATGCCTGTTTTTCAAAATTTATTATTTGCACTAAAAATGCCTTTTTTTAATAAGCATGAGTGAGTGCAGTCTAGAATTAGTAAAATTTTTAGTTTATCATATTTTACTACAAATATTTTTTGAATTATTTTTTAATTATTTTGAAAATTCAAAACTTTTATTTTTTGTTTAATTAATTTTCATAGAAAAGATAATTTTTGTGTGTTTCATTTCCTTATTATTTTGTTTTAAATTCATTTTTATTATTTTTATTAATTCTTAGAGCAATTCCTAATTTAAGAATTTTATTTATTAAAACTTTTTTACTGATTATTATCAATTACAACAGGAATTTTGTACTTCTTTATTTTGTCTTTTACTAAATTTCCAGGATTAATATAATTTTAAGGACTAGTCTAACTGTGTACAAAAATATACAATGGCAATGGCAGGTGATTTTAGCATATTCTTTTTAATTGTAATTCTCGAGGCAAAGACAAATTCTTTATTTTTTTTTATTAATTATTGGTTTTCAAATCGACATTTCGCAGTATTTTTTTTTAATTTTATAATAATTCAATTTTGAATTTCTTAAAAGTTAATAAAAAAGTCGGTTTTAAGCATATTTTTTAATGCAAATTTTTTTTTGCAGGATTGTTTCAATTTTTTATATGATTTGGTTTTTTTTTTTAAATTTTATTTAACTATAACCTAAAGACTTTTACATATTTGTATTTATTAATCTCTTTTTTTTTATTCTATATACATTGCATTTTTCAGTCTTTGATTTACGCATAAACTTTATTTTTTTATACAAACAACATACATATACATATAAACAAAATAATATCATTAAAACATAAAAACTATTCAAGAAAAGAAAAAACAACAACAAAAAGTCGACATTCAATTCTTAATAACAAAAAAATATATAAATTTAAATTAAAAATATAAAACAAAAACTTCTAATACTTCTGCAAAATAAATTAAAAACAAATTCAAAAACAAGAAAAAAAATACTTCACAGTTGATTCGTTTTGGAATAGGCGATCCTTAAATAAGTTACTAAAATTACAAAAGCAAAAAAGTAATAAAAAGGGAACAAAATTCTTAGAGCCTTCTTTTTAGGTGATTGGAAATTCTTTGGTGGACGATATTCTTCTGAGTATTAATATTTTTTTACACTTTCTTTTAATATCTAACTGGATAAAATTATTTCTATTTTCATATTTACATAAGTAACTAAATAAAATTAGTTGCTAAATTCCTAGATCGTGAAAGAGATGCTCCTTGATGACTTCGCCCTGTTCTTCGAGACGCTGTGCTGTTACAGTGTTCATTAGATTGAAGACAACTGCGAAGATAGTGCAGGCTGCATAGATTCCTAAAGCTATCCACCAGAGAAGCTGTTCGTGGAGTTTCTGTTCGAAATTTTTTAGGACCAAAAGACCGATTGTTAGTCCAGCTAAGGCACCTGTCAAATGAGCTACATAAGACACAGATGGACTGAAGGCTGATTCTACTGCGTATCGGGCGTATATTGCAAATCCAACATCACAGGATGCTGTAACGAAAATAGAGAAGGGTTAAAAGAGAAGTATTATAGAAGAATATCAAGAAAAGAAACAAAATCAAAAACAAAATCAAGATAACGAGTTTGCAATACCTCATACCCTACGTCGTTACTATATGGTAGTAGTGATTAGATCTTACAGTACAGTGAGCTCGAGCAAATTCTAGGAGTTTTTCCTCATGTCTGTGTAATAATATCGGCTTTTTGTTGACTTGTCGACGTTGTAAAAGTGGTAAACGCTTTAAGATCCTCTGTAAATAGGGTAAACTTGCAATTACTCCTACTTCAGCTCCAACGGTCAGGGAAGTCATGGATGAATTTGACGCTGTTCGCAGGAGCCTATTCCTTTCCCTCACTGTTGTGGCCGTTGGTCGCACTGATATCGGTTTCTATCCGTAATTCTCAATGGGCCTAATTACACGGCCTATCACTTTCTAGGACTCACTTTCCAATCACTTCCAATAAACCGGTTTTTTAGACAAGGGGGATCAGGGAAGTGTATGTGTTGGCCTCATTTGAGAATCCAAAAAAAATTTCGGTCGCACAGCAAATTACACTAACCCAAGCATAACCTTGTTCTCTGGGGCTGCGAAAATTATGAGAATTTGCTTCTTTATTTTGTACACAAACGCATAGACAATAGAATCGTTACACGGAGAAGAGGCAGAAACTAAGGTGCCTGGTGTAATACTCAAATCATACACAAAACAGGTTTGGCCTGAGTCCAAAGTGAATGGCCGTGTAATTAAACTCAATGTCCTTAAGCAAGTGTACCTCTCTCACTCGAAATTAAAGCTTTTGCTTATACCGAATCTCACTCGAATTCACAAGCAGGTTAGGAGGGCGCCAGAACTGCCTCCCAAAGCTGCAATTCCCCAGCGATGAGTTAACCATTAATTTTAGACCGCCCCTCTCAAACCAATGAGGAGATACTTCAGGTTGTTATAATACTTCGTTTTGAAAGCATGAAATCGATACTTGCGGCCTCAATCAAGAATGAGTTCAATGTCCCTGTTGTTTGAGTCGAATCAAAAATAAATTGGCCCTCGTAAAGCCAATATCTAGAAAGTGCTTGTCTGTCATTCTGGAAAGCGTAAAAGTAACGAAGAACACCGATATCAGCTATCCTGATTGTAGGGGACTGGCCGTAGACCATTTACAAAACAAGGAAATAGAAATAAAATGAAGGATAGAACCTTGAGGGACTGCGAAAAAGATGACGTGGATTTGACGCCGTCCAGTACAATCTTGATCGAATAGTCAGAAAGGAAGTTCTAAATCGAGCTCTTTATAACTCAGTCAACAGCAGCTTGGAGTTTAGCTAACAGAGTTGAGTGTCTTACTCTAACAAAGCCTTGGAGAAATCCAGAACAAATCAGACTCACCAAAGCGATACATAACTTTGGTTGAGGTGTTCTGTGAAACACACTAAACTGATTCCAGTGGAAGTTATATTGCTTGTCGTTAAGATACAAGATTAGGTTATATTCTAGATATGGTATTAGCTTTATATTGATTGCAAACCATTGTGATATTGTCAAATTTTCTCCATTAAATGGCCCAATCTACACTAATATTCCTTCAGCACAAGCAGAACCGGTTTTTTACGAGAGAGGCATAGAAAGGACAAAAGGGTAGTCTAGTAACATGATCACCACAAAATTTCGGCGTAAGAACTAAGCCATACACATTGTGCTTCTGCTTACTCTCTTACTCTTACCGTGGGGAGCAAAAATATCGACACGCGCACAGATATATCCGTGTAAATACAAGATATTTACTCGCGATGAAAGAATATCAGTGTAGACTTAGATTAACTTGTAAAACGGGTTCTGCTGCTGCTGAAAGAATACTAGTCTAGATACCCACAATGGGTGGAACACGCAGGTGTAGTGTTGGTCTAGTCGGGCAAGGAAGAATTCCAGGCAAACGATTTTTGTTTTCCTAGCTGTTATAACCTCCTTGCGAATAAAGGAAGGGCTACTAGCAGTTGCATTGAAGAGTTTATTTCTCAGCCTGATTTACCATGAGGAAACTAACAAGAATTTTACAATATAATGTCCTTTTTTTATATAGCAGTTCTAAGTTCAAGAATCACGCTTTGTACTACCAGTCCATCATGTCATTGTCACGCCATGATGCAATGACTAGCAACAGTCAGGGGATGTAGGAGGAGATAGCGATGGATATCGCGTTTGAACACTGGGAAGTTGTCCGAGTTCGGGAAAACTGACTGCGAAAGATTTTTCCACAGTCGAGTTTTTCTGTTTAGGAACGAATTCCCAGTCTGTCACGTGTGCGAATGTGAGGCTGTAGGTAGAGGGAATGAACCCCACAGCTCATAGATGGAACAATCAATCGTCGATATCATAGTAGCTTTAAAATTCTGTCAGGGCTGCTACATTTCTCAAACAGTCGATGATGGAGGAAAGGGCATCATTGCCTGAGAGCTCTTTTTTGCACTTTTAGGTAGTTTTCGCAGGTCCGACACAAATAATGGAGTTGTATTCGAGTTCGAGACCAAATGTAGAATTTGTGTATTACAGCCAGAGCCGATGGCTAAAGGAGGAATTTATATCTCTTAAGAAAAATCCCAGGCACTAAGATTCTCTTTTGGCGATTTGGAATATGTGGCCATACCATAGCAGATCTTTGGCTAATGTCGTAGAGGCAAACTCTCACTTATTGGTCCGGAATCTTTCTGCAGCTTTACCGGCTGCCACGTAAGTTCAGCCATTAGGAATTAGCTGGATTAGCTATTTCCTCATAACTGGACAAAGACACTCGTCAACCTAAAAGAATTGATAAAGCTGAAGCGGGCAAACTTTTAAACCATGGCCGTAGCCACGGGGGCGCGAAAGGGCGCGTAGCGCCCTTTACGATAAGAACTTTTAATTGCAATGAGAAAAATATTATTTTGTCAAACCGTAAAAATTTCTGAAAACGTTATAGCTATAACGTTAATGATGATAAATGTACAAGGATTTTTTTTCGTACGCCTCTATTAATATATATCGTCAATTGTATAAACATCAGTGAGAATTTTACAAATTATAGCTTCCAGCCAAGTTTTCTATGAGAAAAAAAAAACAAAAAATTATAAACTAATGGCTTTCTTAGAAAGCTTAGGGTGTCCTCTTTAAAATGCTTTTTTTATTTTTATTTTTGCGTACATTTTAGGCAAGGATACTTTAGTTTTTCCGCGAACGCTTCGCTAGAATTTTTTAATTCAGCTTTTTGGCGCGCTTAGATTTTTCGAATTTTCTTCTTATTTTTAATAATTTTTTATAATAATAAAACAATTTTTTTTAAAATAAGTTATAATATAAATTTTAGTGAAATTTTCCGCTCTTTCACGTGGCGTTATTAGTTTTTCGAATTTTTTTTTATTTTTCGATATATAAAGCAAAAACCAAATTTTCGATCTTGTTTTCGAAATGGTGAACTTAGCATACACTTTAGCGCAGCAAAGATTTTTTATCGTTTTCTACACCCAAAAAAGTACCTAAGTTCCAATTTTCAGCGAGATCACATTTTGTGCGAGGTCAAAGTCTCTGACAACTGGGCTATTAGCATTTATTGTAAATAATCATTTGATTTAAACTTAGATTTAAATTTTCTACCGAAATAAATATTTCTTCTACGTCAAGAGTTTATTTGTGGCTTAGCATTATTTTGTCAAATTCAAATGTCATCGTAGTAGCTGTTGTAGGAGAGACTGTGTGTATGATTTGCAAGATGAACGTTATTACGTGACAGTACATGAAAACAAGTGGTCGCGCGTATTGTGTACTCGAGTGAAGTCTTTCGAAATGTTATCATCACATCAAGGCAAGTGTTGTCATTGCTCAAATGATTAATTTGATTTAATAAATATTCTCAAATTGACCTGAATTGTACTCATTATTTTCGTTCTCACTTTCAGAAAATGTTTTCTATAAAACTAGCCTCAAGGTAATAAAAACACTACATATTTGCATCTTTAATTTTTCCGAACTGTTGTTATTTCGGGCGCATATTTGTGCGATGAGCGCCCTTAGATTTTCGGAGCTGGCTACGGCCTTGTTTTAAACCTCAACAGATGGAAGCTAAAAAGAATAACAAAGTTCCTTACGGGCTACTATTTCACTGTTTTTGGCCTGGTATTTGATTGAGCTCTCGAAACTGCGGAGCAGTGGCTGTGCTATTGTGAGGCTACAACGAGGAGAATATTGAATCTCCTCCATCGCGGCTTCCCTCCTCCCAAGAAGATACCCCAAATCTCCAACCCTAAATCAATTTTCAAAAACCTTAGCCGGGAAGGATAGACTAAATATAATAGGCCTGCAAAGACGCCCCCTTAAAGAAAGCAAAAGAAGAAGAATATTTCACACATTTTAAGGCGTCGGAAGTATTGTTGTCTAATTTTGAAATGTGTTTTTCTTCAATGGTAATAAGGAGACTTTTATCATTTTCAAAATATTTATTATTCAATCCTTTTACTGATAACATTTAAGTCTTGCTATCACACAGAAATTACCAAACCTCAAAATATGATAAAGCTGCTTCAACTTTCAGTATCACTCCACTTAAAGCAGACAAATTCATGTGCACATTAATAGACGAACAAAATATGATCTGTTAGCTTAATCGATGGACTTAAACTCAAAAATATCCCCAAATTCTTAGTCCAGTTTGACAATTTTCGTGAAGAAAAACAAAAGTGCCATACCCCCTTTAACAGAAACTGAGTGAATTTTATTGTGAGTTTTATTTGCAGAAATCAGATAAAAATAAAATTAAGTTCTTTTCTGTTTTATCTTCTTATACAAAGTAAAAGTTGAAAATGGCGAGTTGTAGCCAGTGACAAAATCCCAGCCTAATCAAACTGTCGGCCGAAATCCATAAAAATCAAGACAAATGAAATTTATTATGAGTTCGATAAACCAATAAAGACTGGGTTTATGAACAATCCCTACATTTTCGGAAGATCTGTAAATTGAGGGTTGATAAAATGTATTTTTTTGTGAGTACTTGTACGACTAAGGGTTTGTCATACGGAATTATTTGGACAGAACATATTCCGGAAGAAATTTAATTTTTTTAAATATAACTAAAAATTTACAATATAGAACGAATACTTACCAATGATAAATATAGCAGCAAGCCTCAAAATTCCATACCGCATACTGCTGTAATTTAGCATAACATTTGCTAAATGAGCAGCCAGCAAGGCATAAACACCGCCACTAGCTCCAACCAAGTACACTTCAGGATCAAAAATGCTGGTTCCTAAACGGATAAACTCCAAAAATCATACTCTATTCATGCTATTTTAAAGTACTTAGCACTTACCTAATGACCCTGCCAAAACTCCAGCAAAATATATGCAGGCAATTCGTCCAGATCCATGGACCATCTCTAACGGAAGCCCGACCAGAAGTTGAATGCCCAAATTAAATCCAAGATGAAACCATCCAGCGTGTAGGACCACATAGAACAGAAACCTCCAGACTTCGTGTCTCTTATCCGGGCGATAGATGAACATAGAATCAATGGGCACCGGACCCGCCGGATCTGCCTGACCGGAAGTCATCGTATGGTATGCAAAGAATCCGAGCTGCAAATAAAAATGGGGAAAAATACGCATTTAGTAAACCTGCCATGGTGATAAATCACAGGAATCGATTCATTCATCAAAATCGTTTGAGACTATAGTGAATGAATGAGTAAACCCAGAGACACTCCGCCGTGTCCCCAACAACGGTTGACGTTTGGAGCTTTATACATTTATATACCCACTATCGAGCAGCACTGTGTGATGGCGGTTATGTACGTTGTCCGGATTGTCCCTCTTTGAAATTCACTCGGCGAGCATCCTGTTATGGTAACTTCCGTTTTCCATTTCACCTTCGACTGCCGTCTATTGTTGGATACTACCAGGTATGTTGTTGATGTTTTTTTACACGTTTTACGTGAATTTCATTTTTCCTTTCATTGAGCAATTGCCGACGATTAACAACAAACGTTAAAAAGGTGGAAATTAGACGTAGGCGATTTTATTGTTGCCAGAGTTAAGTAAGTGGACAGAGTTTGTTTAAGTTTTATTATTAGTGTATTTTTAATTAAACACTTTAACTAGCAATTTTTAAATCTCCCTCTCACTTTAGCAATTCATGTTCAAAATTTCCAGAAATCAAGACAACAATAGCTTTTAGGCTAGTTTCTCTGCAAAACTGTTAATGTCCATTCCATTTTAGAACTGAATAAGGTAGAAGCAAGTATAAAAGTCCAAATTTTCTCCATGGTACTCAATTTAAGTATTTGTTATACAAATTGGAATAGTGCTTCTTCTGAAACATAACTTGAGTTAAGTAAAATGTGTGCATGCATTTACTATGTAGAAAGGCATTTGAAGTGGGTATAAATTTGTGAAGTATTGCTGAAACTTGAAAAACTTGCCAGACTATGCAACTTTTGTTCAAAATGTGACTTTACAAAAGTCTTATAAGGTCCTAAAAATGTTGTTAAATGGTCGGTCGGACAGAAATTTTAAGTCATATACTTTCAAATTTCTCTAAGCTACGACCAATTTATCAAATTTTAGTGCGTTGTCAGTTTTGCATCGCTCAAGACGGTAAATATGATGGTAATTGTTTGATGACGTCAAAAATCAACTAGGGGTATTTTGAGATCTTTTCAGGCTTATTTTTAACTTCCCAGTTTATAGCGAAGTTATTGTAATCGGTCCGAAAATCGAAATCGTAATTTTCAAAGTATATTCATTTTTCAAGGTCCCATAAGCATTTTAAGCATAAATTTGAGAAGAAGTGTGTGTGGGTGTGTGTGCGTACGTTTGGTCATTTTTTCCTGCACGATATCGCGGGAACCGAAAAAGATGTGGACTTCGTTGAGGTCTCGTTCGACGCGTATTAACGGAAGTATGATCTGAAAAGATTTTCAGAAAATTCGGTCGCGCCGTTTTTTTGTTTAAACGACATTGATTTTTGTACCCGCACGATATTACGCAAACCAAAAATGATACCGACTTCGTTAAGGTGCCAATCAGAGCGCATTACCGAAGTTATAATCTGAAAAGATTTTCATAAAATTCGGTCGAGCGGTTTTTTTTGTATAAACGACGAACATGATTTTTGTACCTGCGCAAACCAAAAATGACATCGTCTTCTTTGAGGTGCCGATCGAAGCATATTAACGATAACATGCTCTGAAAAAAATTTCATGTCATTCGGTCGAGCCCTTTATTCACCATTCATCATACTGGGAAGTTGATCGTTTGGACCAAAAGGGTCAAAGCCACAACCCAGTAGTACCTACTGCAACTTAATATCCAGAAAAGTTCTTAAGCTTATCTTACGACAAAAGTCACTTGTTTTAGTCTAAAAATATTTAAGAGCTTGTAATGGTATCGATTCATATGAAAAAAGTATTGATCGATATACGACGAACGAAAAGTCCAGACATTTGTGCTGATCTAGGCTTTGTGATCTGGTTTTAGTAAAAAGCAGTAGACATTCTTTCAATACTAAATCAGCACAATTGTCTATTTAGGTTCAGCTTCAGGTTCAGGTTGCTCGATCAGGTATAAATATGGCGCTAAAAATGGCACCTCGCCTCGTTTGAAGTATACCATTGTACTGGCTCAAAAGAAAAAAAGACCCCCCTCTTACAAACTCATTTTATAATCATGTCCTACCCAACACTAGATGATAGCACTGCATAATATGGGTCCATCCATAGTAGATTATGTGAAATGTCGCTCAAGATGTATGAAGAAAGTTTCCCTCGTTGATGGCCAAAAATGTAAAAGTTTCAAGGCGTGGGTTTTTTCGAAAAATTGTTTGATAGCTTGTATGACCGTGGATGGGGGTCTATTGCTCACTTTACGGGAGTGGAATAAAACTTGCAACGTCAGAACAACACGTTGACAGCAGAGATACTATGCAAAACCGGGACTGTCAGTGCTGTTGCGTAAGCTGCTGGATTGGTTCCACGAGAATCCTCCTTTGCACACCATTGACCAGATGTCACTAAGCGCAGGTGTTGTGGTAGATGAGAGGATCAACTACCATTTTTCCAAGGAGATGGGTAGGCGGTAGGGCATTGTATGTGGTGATTTTCAAGCGGTAAAATTCAAACGAAGCGAAAGAGTGCAGCCTATTGCAATCATGAACAGCTCTATTCAAATAGAATAGAAGATAGGACTGTAGTCAACAATCCAATCAAAATTTTCCAACGAATGAGCTGGGAGAATTTTTACGTAACGAACTTAGACCTGCCACTATTTCAATGAGCATGGGATGAGGAAAGAAACAAAATCGAGCTTGTACAGGGTTTTTGTACCGACTGAACGGGCGGACTTGAACGATACAAAGGGTGCCTTCCATTTAGACACAGAGAGACACAGTGTTACACTGTGTCCGACACAGAAGTGTTCCATCAACGACACAGCTAGACACAGCCAGGCACAACTAAGACAATGCTACCAACCCTCGCCAATTGAAATGTGATCGTTAATTTATAATTACGACAATATTGTTTCATTTTTAAGATACCCAGCATTTATAAGTTGTCGGGTAATTAATTTAAAGAAATTATCAACATAAAATTTACGATTTACTTGCCAAACAAAAGTAAACACGAGGAAAGTGCGCCGTGGCGGATTTTTCATGAACTTATGTGTTCCATTTGGGCTTACACAGAACGACACAGAGCGACACGCTGTGTCGGACACAATTGTCTTTCTGTGTCTAAATGGAAGGCACCCAAAATATGTCATCGACGGAGGGTTTTTGTTACACCGGGTCAAATGGCACCACGGCCAAATATATGCAGAAATCTGCAAATTTTGATGGGAAAGCACCAAGCGCATAGAACGATCGAGAAGTACGCAAAGAAAAATATCTGTTGCAATATCATTTACAGAATCGATGGTGCCCAGTGTTTGGCAGGAGAGTTTTCTCGCAATCTCCAAAACCAAGAGCCGGTTAATATCTATACCAATGGAAACATTTAATGGTGTGATAATTGCTTAACAGCAAGCTGTGGATGATCTTGATATCGTAATTATCACAATAGCTATTATGTTGGCACCATCAAATGAAAATGTGACATTTGTAGGGGAAGATAACGACATTTTAGTGATTTTGATTGGCCTGTGTAGCCCTGATGTAAAGAATGCCTTCTTTTCGATACTGGGAAAAAGAAAGCGATGAGTGGTTACAATAAAGAGACTCGAACGAGTGTGAGTGGAAAAAAACAAGGAGTGGTTTCGTGCCAGTGCCAAGGAGACAGACAGCATTGACATAACCGAAGAAAATACCGCAGAAAGAGACCGGCTGGATGTCCATCTCTCTTTACAACTTTATAATAAAACCATCAAACAAAATTTCTGGCTGAGCCCCTGATTCGAGCTATCCGAGTAAAAATAAGACTCGCACGCACTTAGCATGGAACAGGCACGGTACGCCTTTAGTAAAAATAAGATTTGCCCGCACTTAGCATAAAACAGACAGGCACGGTACGCCTGAGTAAAAACGTATCAATAAAACCCGCACGGAATAGTCCAAACGAAGCACGGTTAGATTAAAGGGAGCAAAATTGGGGCTTTAAAAAATGTATTTCTTCCTCATCTTCTTAGACGGCTCTACAATTTGGGAGCCGGTCTTGGCCTTTCGAGAACAATCTCTCCACCGGTCCGATTCTGAGCCGATGTCATCCAGTTTGGCATCCGTAAGCTCTGGGGATCTTGGTTGGGTTTCCCCCGCTGTCGCACCCCATCTACCGTAGAGAACTTTCCGAGCATGTGTATGGCGAAATGGCATAGCATACTCAGTAGACCAGTTCTCGTTCGTTTGCGTAGGTCAAACAGCATTGGACGTGGTTTGTTTACACTTTTGAAGCCCTTTCTGGTTATGGCCTTATCGATCTTATTGCCGCGTGGCTGTCGAGAATAGAAGCTTCTTAAGTTTTCGTATGTGCATGCCAGTGGTGTACACCTCTGGTTGAAAGGCAATAGCTGGGCTTTCCCCACAGATTCCAGTATCTAACTCAACCTCTTCGTTGGAATTATTCGTGTACCATGCGCGAGCGCTCTGCGATACAAGGGAGCCTTCCTTGCTTGTTCTTCGAAAAAGAGTAAAACTTGAAGATCTTCGCAGGCATACAATCCGAGAGCATTCCCGCTGCTCAAATCGCTCTCATGATACTAACAATTGTCCACGCAATCGACTTTCGTTTAGGTGAACATTCGTTTGCAGCATCAGTGCACCGCTAATTGTGGATTTCTCTACCTCAAGATGGAATGTTTCCAAGTTAAGCAGAATCTCCAGCCCTACAGTCAGCGAAGTTCAAATAATCCCGGTGATAGAAATGCTTGCCATTTTTGACATATTACTTAAGTTATAATTTGCCGCAAGTTATAATTTGCCTTATGATGACGGTTTATATCCAACACATTACTTATGAAGCGATGTTGATCCACCGGCTCTAGGGCAGCCCTAGGTAGCTCTGCTCATAAGAGTATCTGTGTGTTGGTTCCAGTGGAGTTTGGAATCTAGCTTAAAGGGGGTTCTACACGATACAACGGTTGGTGCGATGTCGGGGTAATATGATGGTCGCATACTACGATTGTTTCGTCTGTTTGCACTGAAACAACGGTTGTGTCGATATCGCTCAGTTGTTAGTTACTAACTAAAAACCGGCGTCGTGCGTACAACCATTGCATCGTTTAGGAAAAATTTCACAACAATTGCATCAATTTCATGTTAGTACTACTCCGCAAATTATTATTAGTAGTTGAAATGTCTAAGTAAAAAATACGACTAAAAATAATTTCAGTCGCAGACGAAATTGGTACGTGTGTGTACAGTGCTATAGCTGTTGGACCGATAAAGTGACAACGCTTGTTAGTCTAACCGTTGTATCGTGTAAAAGCCCCTTAACTCCTAAATATTTAACTTGTTGTGGGAAGCCTAAAGCTCTGCCGCAAGAGCCGATTCTGTCAATCCCTGCAGTCGTTATTTCTTGGTAAATAGTATCAGAATTACTCTATTGGGATTGACACTTAGTCCTACGCTAGTCCACAAGTGCAAAATCACGTGCTACATACATACCCTTTGATGCTGCATCCTGTGTTTCGGTGGTTTCCAGGATTGCAGAATCGTCTGCGTAATTGAGAAGGTCTAGGAGTTCATCTATAACTAGACAGCACAGGAGCAGAGATATCAGTAGACAGTATAAAGTGAGTTAGTCAACATACAATTTCCTATGTGCCTATATAAATCCAACAGATCTTATTATGACGATTTTATTCCTAATATTTTTCTTACTCCACTTTATTTAAATTGTAATTTCTAAATGCATCCAAAAATTATAAAAATGCGTTAGAATTCACTTAGTATTCCGAGAAAATTCTAAATACTATGACTTTCTTAAATTGGTGCAGTCAGAAAAAATGTTATTCACCCAATGGCATATTATTCACTAGACTGTACTTTCCTGGGTACACTTTGCGCTATGTAATGTGTCATCATGTGACAATTTCCCAGCTATTCCTACCAAAGCATTATGACAAATCAAATGAACTATCGAATATTAACTGAAGTCACACCTGTTTCAAAGTCTATATCTACTTAAAATAAACTAATGCCTAATTTACTGTATCCCAGCGGAATGTATGTCTCAAGAGAGCTTTCCTGAAGTGATCATCGAATTCCAAAATACCATATCACAAAATATGTCACTATCAATTGACCAGACAGCGACCTTTGCTCCTCTCCCAATTGAATTGAGTAATTTTCACATAAACAATTTCCATTTAATTTGATACGCATCGGACCTGGTAACCCCGAACGTCATAAATTTGATATCACCTAACCGTCACGGCAGTCGCCGAAAGGTAAACAGCCACAAAACGGGCGGATAGTGCGGGAACGACGACGACGGGAATGACGGCGCAGGTAACTCACGCCTGATTTCATGAATGAATGAATCACGGCGCAATCGCCAACGGCTTCAATGGCGCGCGTAGTGCAAAGGTGAATTACTCGCAAATGAATGAAACGAAACGCGATCGTGGGGGCTGCTTGCTACTTGGTAACGTTACAGAAAAGTGGAAAATTGTCAGATAATCAGATGCGCGGTTTCTGTATATTAATTTTCGATTATTTCATTTTTTTTTATTTATTTGTTTATTTATGTTTTTTTTTGTTGTTGTTGTGAATTCCGTTTTAAATGTTTAGTTTAGTAGTGACGCAAGCGCCACGCAATATTAATTAAGGCCTGCGGTACTTTCTGCGTGGGTGAGTCGAGTTGGTGAAGATTCGATCTCTTAGGAGACTTTAGGCACGGCATGGAGTGGCTGATTTTGAGTCTTCTTTCTTTTTTTTGTTTTGTTGTTTTTCTCCTTATTTTCATCGCCTAGGCTTTGAATGAATTAACACCTTCTTAGGTCTGCACTTACCTCTATAAAAGTCATGAAAATTATGAAAAGCGGAGGCGGACAGCATGAGTACTTGTCAGCGTAGTACTTCCGGTCTCTTTCCTCGGGCAGCACTTCCAGGGCGATGGCGTGAACCATTTTCTTAAAGAATGGCGGCTCCTCTAGCATTAGATGAAAATCGTTCTCTGAGCAAACTTCACGATCACGATGATGGACGGCGCATTTGAAGCTTCGCGATCGTTTTCCACTCATCTGAAAGTAGTAATAATGACAATATTTAAGTAAATGAGGAAATTTTATAAAATATTTTATTTGAATAATTAGGATTGATTTGTGAAGATGATAAACTTTTACACCTTTTTCTATCGGACTTAAAAAAATTGATACTTGATTATCGCTCAATCTTTGATATGAAAGATGATTCGAAAAAAATGTGAAAAGCGGATAGAAACTATTAATAAAAAAATCAACTTAAAAGTTTGTGTTTCGCTAAATACAAAAACTTGAATTTTATCCTTTCTGCAATTTATTTCTTAGCACATTTAAAATGACTGATGCTACGCAGATTTTTTTGGTAAGTCTAGTAAAATTAAATAATAGTTCTCTGAGTATTAGTCCGGGGGAATTAGCAAAAAAAAAAACACACAAAAGGAGACAAAATTCCAAAATGGCTGAAAATTGGTCCACAGCTTCCTTGGGACTTCTTAAGAAAACAATTTCGGAATCACAGAAGAAAACATGGCCGCCGAAGTGGTCAAATGATCACTCAAAAACTGGTTTTTTCGAAAAAAATCTTTTGATCAGTCAATGTCCCTGATATATCATTTTTTATTCATATGAAGTTAACGATACAATAATGATGGTCATTTTAAAATGTGACCCATTTGAAGCCTTATTTTGTTGTTTTTGGCGAATATTTCTACTTTGATTTGCTCATTTACATATGAGAGCAATACAGATTTTAATGCTGAACCTTTGTAACCATTATCCCTTCGTCGAATATATAGATGCAACCCTTGTGAAAACAACTGGCTCGAGGCTCCATCGTAAGTGGTCCCTAACTTTGGACTGAGTCCGTTTGAATCGGTCGTGTATGGAGGCCTGAAAGAACGGCCCACCCCGGCTGCTGGCATTTAATCATATATGCGGACCACACCAGGATGGATAATTCCACGTAAAACTCTACTTTATCAAGAGTAAAAACCGATTTTTCATATTTCCTTTATAAATCCCTAGGACATTTTTCTCAAAATTATAAAGCAAAATTCAAGATCTGCTTAATTTATACGAAGCGTGTGATAAGATCTACACTGCTAATCTCTCTGGCATCGTAAACGTACTCTCTCTGCTACCGTAGCTTTATTTTCGTCTAGCCTATCCTATCCGCTAACTCTCTTTCGAATTAAACTTACTAATACCAAATGCACCATGGAACGGCCAATGACATGACAGATTTGTTGTATCACCAAAAAAATAATTAGTAAACGATTTTCTAGCTGAAAGCTGAATATATCTATTATATCAGCTCGCAATACGATTTTAGCACTACAAAGTCTATAACCAATTTTTTGAAAAATTTTCCAAGGTCAATCAAGTTTCAAGATGCTCCTAGAACACATGAGTTAACGCTTTTCTTGTATAATTCATTTTTTTATTTTTTCCAAAATTATGGAACTATTTGTCCAATGTCGTCATACCCAACCATCCTCGATGAATCTAAAAAATATTTAAAAAAAATTATTTTAAGAGCAAGATCAATATTCTATTTACTTAATCTATTCATTAATTTTTACCCTCCATATTTCCACATCTCAATTGCTATGTTACCTTTACTGGGGCTTTATTATTTTCAAGGTTTGCCATAATACCTTTTAAGTTGTCCATTGTGGGATCTTCGATTTCATTAGTAGTACCAGTATCGTTATCGTTATCGCGAAGTCTGTTTCTATTGAGTTGGTTCACATCAATTTCATTTTCGTCGTCTCTATTCTGTAGGTCATTAAAATACTCCTCCCATCTTTTTAAAACTTCTTCTTTTTGGCTAAGGATATTACGGCTTTTGTCATTACACATCGATACTCTGGGTTTAAAGTCTTTGCGTTGCTTGTTAACTTTCTCATACATATAACTTTCTTCCTTCGTTATTAATCCTCAGTTAGTTTATTTCTATAATTTGTTCTTCAAGCCAAATCTTCTTCTTTATTTTGAGGATTCTTCCAATATATTCCCATTTAGATTTACTCCGATTGGCAATCGTGGTTTTCAAATGTCAGCCATTTACTATAGAGACTACATCAAAACAGCAGCAAAATAGTGAATGACTTTTAGTGAAAATAACCTAAGGAAAGTCTAAGCAATTTTTGCCCCTTGGATTCATCAATTAATACAAAATGGACCTGTACCAATTTGGTTTCTTTTCATAATTGGATAATTGGTTTAGCTTTTATAAAGAAAAACATCACATTTCGGCCATAAGCTGAGAATAAACTGGAACCATGCTTCTAAAAAAATAAGTGAATAAAAATTAACTAAACTTTTTCTCGTTTTATACTTCAGCTTTGTTTGACAAAGAAAAGCATTGCCCTAGGGATTTCATAAATAATAGAACACGCACCTTTTAACAAACACAAGGTCCAGGTAAACTAACTGCTAAGTGTAAAAACCTATACTTATCACCGATGATTGAATAAGATCACACAATTCTAATATGGCCTTTCAGTTTTTCATATGTACGTTTAAGCTCTCGGGTCACCCTTTATACTATCAGTTCGTTATGTCGCTCAGGTCATGGTAATAAACTTAGCTTGAAGTTTAGACGAAAGATAGGTTAGGTTAAGAAAGGCTTGGTAATCCTGGAGGAGATGGCGATTAACGTTGCGTTTGAACTGTAGAAAATTGTACAAATTCGGAAATATTGATTGCGGAAGTTTGGTCCACTGGTTAACATCGAAATTGCATATAACTCCAAAAATAAAAGCCGTAGGATAAAAATTCTCTGGACATTATTCATAGGAAATTGTCCAAGCTTTCCAATTTTGCAAAAAAAAGTATTAGTTAACTAGGTATTTTTTGGAGAAAAAAATGATGTTAGTTGAAAGTTTAGTTAAAAAAACCGAATTTTTGACTTTGGTGACTCATGGCTTTGGAAGTTGATAGGGTAGGGCCTTGACTTTACAGTTTTAGATAGGTGAGAGTATTTTGCGTACACTGAGACCTTACTCATGAAAATAGGTTGTAAGGTTACAAAAAAACAGGGTGATATGTAAAACTCTAGAAAAGAAATTTCAAAACGCCCTAGCAGCTAACCCGTTACGATTTTGCCCCACCCACCTATACGATTTTTTGTTCGTCGCTGTGTAACTTTATGCAATGCACCCTGTACAAATATTATAAATAATGTTTCAACAATATAAATAATTATTTCCCCATTTCAAATGGTTTCTGATTTTATTTAAATAATATAAAAAAACAAAAATTTAAAAATCATCACAATCGGAGCTGTTCCTGAGGACTTCCTGTTTTATGTCTTTATTGACTCGACTATATAACATTCTTCAGTGAAATTGTAAAAAGACAACTGCATGGAAGGCGGTTTTCAACCAAAACTAAACTGTTTGAAGCCGTTACTACAGAATGGGCTAAAGTCGCTCCAAATATCATAACTAACCTAGTCAGATCAATGTCAAAAACCTGCGCGGACGTTACAAACAGTAGAGGAGATGCCATCGACTTATGTTATGTTGAATTTATAGTTTTATAATTTTTTTTTTAATTTTTTTTAAAATAATGTTAAGAAATCTTTGAATGGACATTTCTGAAGAATGTTATAAGGTTTTCAAAAATATATTTTTATAACCATTCCGCCAAAAAATGGACAATTGACATTTGCGACAAATAACCCAATTTTGCAAAGCGAGTTGCTTTAGTTTTTTCCAAAACTGTATGTCGATTTGGTATATACATCATTATTCCAACGCAAATCCTCGGTTAATATTTTGCTTAAAATGTCAAGAGATTGTTCGCTTTTAAAAATATGAGATTCTAATTCGTTTCGGATGCGTTGAATTCAACACGATTCTTGTGGCTTCAATTACTAATGAGTTGACTGAGCTGGATGGTTAATGATCATGACGACAATGTTACACACGTGCATTTTTAAAAGCGTAAAAATTACGCAAAGTACCGTCATCAGTAAAGCTGCAGAAAGGGTTCCATGGAACTGAGAATCTTCAGAAAAAAATAAAGAAGGTGATAAAATTGAGCCTTGGAGATCCCGGTAGATGGTGTAGGTTTAAAATTGAACGCTATCCAATATTTTCTTGATTGAACATCCGAAAAGGAAAACTCTTAATATAGTTGTTTGAAACTATGTCGATACCATTAGTTGAAGTTTAATCAGCAAAGCAGGGTGCCATGAACTAGAAAAAGCCTTAAAGATATCTAGAGCAACCAGACCAGACTCACCAAAACGATGAATATTTTGATAAGGCGCTCTTGTAAGGTAGATCTACTTTTCTAATGCCCTACTGCTTGTATTCCATTTTTGGTAGAATTCTCTTAGGACATGGTATCCAGATCGTTCACTCTGTTCATTTATTGCAACTCCTAATTTTCGTGATATCTAAAAGTAATAAGGTATAATTTTTGTTAATTGCTTTTCAAAAAGTATAGCAGATTAACTTTATTGGCATCACAAGAGACTACAATTGTGATTTGCTTAACATTTTTGCTCATCATTATTTTGACTGTATTTCGAAATCATTTGAGTTAGCGTAACTCGCATATCTAGTAATCTAAAAACCTTTTCGGAATCTTTCTGAGTTTTACACGAAAATAGAACATTGATTTTAACCACATGTTCTGGGCATAACATAATAGTATTAGTAAAATAATATCCATAAGATGCGTAGAAATATTTTGCGTGTTCTTCAATGAAAATTCACCGATCTTCTGAAACAAATGCCTAAAATAATGAAGATAAATGTTTAAAAATTCAGGATGTGTGATTGATAATCTTTGAGTTCTTTTCTACATTGAAAAAAAGTCAGTATACAGTCAACGACTGAGTCATCATCCTCATGAGCTCCACAGCCTATTGTTGGCCTTGGCTTTCTTTAGCGTTCGTCTCCATGATTGCCCATCTCTGGTTCGTCTTTTCCAGTTTCTTATTCCTAATTGTCTTATGTCTTCCTCGACATCGTCTATGTATCTTTTCTTAGGACGTCCAGCTCTCCGTTATCCTGCCAGTATTTTTCCCAGCACTATCTTTTCCGGGTTCCGTTCCGTACCTCGTTCGACATGACCAATCCATCGTAGTATTTTTATTTTAATCACATTGACAATGTTTGGAATTTTCCTGTTTTCATTCAACTCTGAGTTGTATGTTTTTCTCCAAATGCCATCTACCTGGATTCTCTTGTAAATCGAACGAAGGATTTTCCTCTCGAATCTTCCTACCAATGCTTCGACTGCATTTTTCAATGTCGACACTTCCGAAACATATAGTAAAACAAGCCTTATTAGTGTTGTGTTCAGTTCCAATTTTGTTTTATTTGATATATTTCTAGACGTAAGGTCCAAAGCAGCATTTATTAGCCAGTGTTATTTGTCTTCTGGTTTCGACTGACGTGTCAATGTCTTTGTCTTAGGTAATCTAAGTTTCTCAATAGCATCAAATAACTCATTCACACTATCGTAAACAGTCTATAGTAGTAGTCTATGAATAACATATGGATGCTTATGTTAAATTAAGCTTTTTCTAGAGGTTTTCTGAATACAAATAGCTGGCCTGTTGTGTACCGTCCAACACGAAACCCGCATTGATACTTTCCTAGCGTCCTTTTCACGGATGGTTGTAGTCTATTATAGAATGCACGTGAAAATATATTGTATGTTATATTTAACCCTTAAATGCATGGAATTTTATTTTAGATATGTTGTAGATTTGAGACTTAAGGCGACGGCCCAATCACGACTTTATTCGCGTTTACGCGCGTCAACGCTTTGACGCGCGTTGACGTCGACATTTGGTTGTGTGTAATTCAAATCAAGTTATCCCATTCACGACTTTGCGGCGTCAGCGGCATCAAGCGACGGCAAAAGTCGAGCAACTTTCAACTTTTTGGCGTTGGCAGGCTATGAAATTTAAAAAAATTACATTTCTAACAAGTATATACACAAAAATCCATACATGAATTTAAATTAAAACAATATTTTTGACGTCCTGACGCTATGAATGAACCTTCAACGGACGTTAACGCGCACGAAGCGCCTGCCGCGTATAACGCGCCGTCGGCATTGGGCCATTGCCTTTAAGAACGTAGGAAAAATAATAAAAAAAACACTAAGTTAATATTTTACTTATATTATTTATTAAATGAGTCGCTCAGAAGCCAAAACGGTTAAGTCCATGGGAATGTTTATGGACTTAACCGCATTGGCTACTGAGCGACTCAAATGTTAAGTATCATACCTTTCCCAATAAATTTTTTGCAACTGAAAACTATACTGATGATTGCTCTAAAATTCGTTGGTTGATGATTTTGAAGAATTCACCGTCCTGTAACTGTTACGACGTGCACGCGCGAAATGATAGATATCAACTGAGGCGAATTTTTTTAAATTTGTTTTTTCTTTAAATGAGTTGGTTACAGTCACGAGATTAATTTTCTGGAGTTCCAAGAGAAAAATATAAGTTTTATCTATGGTAAAGTTCTCTTAAATTTCAGGTATCATTTCTGTTACTTCATGCATTTATACGTAGTTATTACTTGATAGTGAGTCCCTTTTTGTGTAAGGGACACACTATGCCCTCGTTCCATTCATCAGACATTTATTTTCGTCTCCAGATTTCCACTGTTATTTCATGCAGTTTTGGGACAGTTTCCTCCTGAGTTCTCAAAGACTGACTACATCTTCGTATTAATTGATCTTTTTTCGAAACACCAAAGAATTTCACTACTCCATACACATTTTACAATGAAATTGGTGTTAGATCGAAGATGAAAATGTAAATAGTCCTGCTACAAAGAAAAGAAGTTTAAGAAAACTACATATTTTTGATTACATTTGATCATGCACTGAGTTGTACTAGTAACATCGTTTCAAGAGCGATTTTTATAACATAACTATCGAGTCGAAAGTAGTATCTACAAGATTTACAGTTTTCATTACATTTTTTTTCATTTACCAAAGAAATATGCAAAGCTTTAATCTAGCTTAAAAATTCATTTATGTATGTTGTTGTAAAGAATAGGCTGCCAGGGATTGGGAGAGGCAGATTTTAAAGACTGATAGTGCCAGAGCGTAAAAGAAAATAATTTTATGGAACATTATAAAATCAGGAAAATACGTAGTCTAATATATACCAATTATTAAGCGCAGTGGAAGCTATTACCGCGTCTAACTACATCTTTCATTGCTTTACTTATTTGGATCATCTGTGAACAGCAAACTATAAAAAATGTTAACTTAGCAGGCAATTTCCCAAGTGCGAAAATAGAAAAACACTACAAACAGGTTAAATCAGGAAAAATTAGCTTCTATCTGATATAACAAAAAAAGACAATCCCTACAGCAATCATAAAGCGATTCCTACATCTTCTTTTGCGCAATTTTCAAACCTTTTGTCAATAAAATCCAGAGCATCTAACTTCCACGTCTCAAGAATTCCATCAGCACGCAAGCCCCGCTCACCATTGTCTTTCGACGACCTGCGCTGAATTCTTGCTATCTAAGAAACGAGACTTTAAAGTCAGGATCCGACGAGAGGGCAGAGCACCTTCCATTCAAGCAATGGTACCTACTACTACTGCACACACCGTGGCACATGTTTTCCCATGTTAAAATTTTCCTTGGCATTTTTCTTCATTTTTCTTAAAACTCGGTGGTGTTGTTGTTGTTGCTGTTGTTGTTGATGTTTTTTTATCTCGATTTATTTAGACGGTTGTGTTTAATTGTTTCAATTAATGTAAGTCGCGCATTTTTTTCTCCCCCCGGTTAGATGTGGGAAACTTTCTAACAATGGACTTAAGGAATGCCGAGGATAAGCCTCAGTGGATATTGTCGTGCAAAACAGACTGTTTAGGTATGTGCATAAAAAATTAAAAGAGGTCGAACTGTTTTCATGTAGTTTAGAGATATATAAAAAAATTCTTAAGGCAAAAATGAGGGTAAAGTGGTGTGGAATTGTTTTAAAATAGAACAATTATTAAGGTCTAGATTAGCTGGAAAGATCAAAGTTGCAAGCAAACAACTCTTTGAGGCACATAAATATTAATATCAACATTTTGTAGAATTGAAATGAAACACAAATCGTTCGACCAAAAACGACCTTAATCAGCCAGGCTATGAGCTTAACGGCTGATTCCATCACTCCATTTCGCAAAGAAAATGTAAAATCAGCTGTAAAATGCACAATGTGTTCGCCGCCGCCACGGATCTGAATCTGCAACGCTTCTGTTACCAGCATAGACCTTATTTTCTCTATTTTACAATGAATATATTGTGCTGTGTAAAATTAGTCAAATGGCAGTTTTTATCTGGTAGTTCTAAGCTCAGGAATCATCCTATGTACTATCAGTCCGTCATGTCGTTGGTCACGTCATGGTGAAAACTGTAGTAGTAGGCTAAGTACGATAGAATATCAATAGCTAAGCTAGTCTATAGTCGAAGACAAATAGAGGAATGGCACAAAAAAAGAGTATCCTTAACGTCCACCTACACCTTGCCGTGGCGGGAGGGCATCCATGCGCAAAGTAGCAGTAGGCTATATCGACGGTGGTAAGCTAGAGAACTAGCAAGCCACCCGTAGGGAGACCCATGCCGAATAAACTAATTGCGAAGAGGCCAGACAATTCTAGGTACATCCCCCTCCACCCCTTTTTCTTTTTTTCCATTTCCCAACATCTAAGCCAAGGTGTTTACCTTGTTGAGGGCTGCATGGCCAGCTAGTGGTTAAAGAGTGCTGGTCGCAAACGATTCTCTCCGATGCTCGGTAAGGTCGTAGGGTATAGTGCGTTATCCTAGTAAGCGATTCTGGCAGGCTCACTTCCGCATTACTCGTGGGATCTCTAACGAAGAAAAACAAAAAGCTGCTTGGCTCTAGTGTGAAGGCAATCGTCAGCTCTGCAGCGAGTACCAGGAGTAGTATACCTGCACAAATACTACCCTCAACCTCGTCAGAGGAAAAGGTACTCTCCTCCAGCCTGGAGACGGTAATTGAGACGGTCACCATAGCGTAGTCGTTTTGGACCGGCCAAGTAACCGAATCTTGGAAAGGGCAAGTCAGATGGTATGCACATGCAGGGCCGGTACCGGACAGCCCTTTTTATTCTTGACAGGATTGCTAGAAATGAGAGGGCCAGTACTGTGCATGAGCGAGATTAGTCTGATAAAATAAAGTTCCAGTCGATTGTTGCGGAATACAACAAACGGCTGGCACTAAATCAAGCCAACCCTCCCGAGTCGCGGAAGAGCCAGAAAAGACCTTGACCCTCTCCTAAGTTCGAACGAGAAGCACAAAAAGCCCAAGTTGGGGGTCCCCCAAGAAAAAGCCTGCTGCAGCAAGTACAGCGGCGGCAGGCGGATCACAGCCGTGCTCAGGAAGGCTGCTGAGCGAGGTGATCAGAGATCACCTGCAAGTAGCCTTTATAGACGAGAGGGCTATGGGGGGCGCATCAACCCCGAAACCTAGGAAGCCAAACTATCGGAGATGGAGTTGGAGCACATCCTCTCAGGCTTCCTCCCTTGCCTTGCTTGGCAAGCTAATCCCAACTGCGGATATCCCGAGTAGACCTAGAGCCCGTATCTGGTTACCTAAAGTAAAGCTGGACACCGAAAAGCTTATCCAGAGTCTCCAGGCTCACAATTATGCGGGTCCAATCGATGATTGGGTGGTCATCAAAGCAGAGGAACCACTGAAGAATAGCATTTCATTTTTTCTCCTTAGTCCGCATTTTTTCGCTATGCGTGCTAGTTGCAGGCGCCGTGCGGGCTAGTGCCTGCCTGTTTCTTGCTAGGTGGGGACGAGCCTTATTTTTGTTCAGGCGTACAGTGCCTGTTTCGGGCGCCGCACAGTGGGGCAAATAGATCATTTTTTGGACAAGCGACAATTCCCAAGCCTGGAATTAATGAAACTTAAAAATTTTTTTTTTAAACTATTCGTGATAAAATTGCCTTTAATTTTATCGAGCCATAATTTTGAAATTTGAAAATTAAAGATGGCTAATCCAATATGGCGGACATAAATTTGGTAAGAAAATTAAATTTTTTTCGTAAGATTCTTTAAAATTATTGAAATTAATTATTATTAATTAATTTTTGGTTTCCAAAAAAATCCCCAAAGTAACAATTTTTTAAAATATTAAAGAATCTTCATTTTCAGAATTTCATTTTCTTACAAAATTTATGCCCGCCATATTGGATTAGCCATCTTTAATTTTCAAATTTCAAAATTCTGGCTCGATAAAATTAAAGGCAATTTTATCACGAATAGTTTAAAAAAAAATTTTTTAAGTTTCATTAATTCCAGGCTTGGGAATTGTCGCTTGTCCAAAAAATGAGCTATTTGCCCCACTGTGTGCCGTGCAGGCTTGTGGGTACCTCCAGGCTAGGAGCGGCCAAATTTCATTTTTACTTGGGTGATGCTTGAGATCGTGCAGATCAACCTACAACACTCCAAAAAAAATTGCTAAAGGAGGAAAACCTGAATGTCACTTTAATATAAGAACCCTGGGTACAAGGACCTTACACAAAAGATCTTTTGTTTTTTTTTTGACCAAAATTTTTTATCGTGGTAGGGACCATAGAGACTGATCTATATTTTAATATGCACGTTGAATTTTTTGTTTCAGACGATCCAGAGTTGAGATATCATGTCAACCAGATTAAAAAGGGGTCACCTTCAGGCAGCCGTATTGGGGCCCTTTGAAGAAAAAAAATACAAAAAATTTTTTTTATATTCTTGGATGATAGACTTAATCATATATAAAAAAGTTTGTAAGATTAAAATAAAGTTAACTACAAAAAAAAATCTTAAAAAAAAATGCAAAAGAAGTGTACTACCCCCTTAAAGCCTACCTCTGCCCTAATTTCACGCCTGAGTAAAAATTTTCCTTTACCAAATGCAGCCCGCTACATTCACGTACCAATAAAAGACGTACGGAATAGTCCAAACGAAGAGCGGTACGCCCACTTACGTTTTTTTAGACTAAAGCCTAGTATGCTGTTGAAGCGAATTTTTCGTTTGCGTTTTGGATATATATATCTCTACACACGAAAAATAATTGGAGAATAGAATGGAGAGTTTACGTTAAAAAACTGTTAATTTGAATACTTCCGCTTCAAAATCTTAAAAAAACCCTATTTCCATTTCAATCTACTTTTATTTAAATCACACTTGTCACTTTTTCACTTCACACTTGAGTACTGTCAAAATTTCGGCCCGAAATAAATATTAAAACATTATTTCGGTGCGAAAAAAGTCTCCACATAAGCAGAGACATTTACCTTTATCCCGAAAAAGTTGTGATTTTTCGTTTGAACAGCGTACTGCTAAACGAAATCGGAAGCGAAAATATCGGTGGCACTTTTCGCGTGCGTTTTTTTACATAGAGTTTGATAGGAAATTTTCATTTCGCTTCAACAGCATACTAGGCTTAAAGCGAGAAAATTCGCCGCATTGAAACCCCGACAACGGGTATTTAGCTTAGCGACCATAAAGGGTGCCATTAGCATACTCAGTAGAGACCGATTCTCATTCGATTAGGTAGGTCAAGCAGCATTGGATGTGGTTAGCACTTAGTTGGGAGACCGCTTGGGAAAACGATCTCGCTTTGGAATGGTCTATGCCGATGCGGGTGCATTTATATATGTGCTTGCCTGGGAAAGTGCATACCTCTGCCGGGGGAATTTTTAGATTTTCATGCCGGTAGCCAGAGCGTGTATACCAGTGCGTCAGGCAGGCAGGCGCGCTATGCGTATTTGCTTTTCAAAAAATTAACCAACTAAATTATTTTTACCCGGGAGAGTGGAGGAACGGAGATGTCTTAAAGAAGTACGATATACCGACGACTCCAAGACGTCAGAGGGCATCAAGGCAGGGGTTTATCTAGCCACCACAGTTCACTGTCCTGGAACCTCCCGGTGTTCACTACTATCTTTCAAGCGAGAGTGCTGGCGATCCTGAAGGCGTGCCAGACAATGGACTTTAAACCTACACAAGGATGGAGCATTGCAATTTTCGTAGAAAGCCGTTCTGGTTCGGGAAGACTTAAAAGACATATCCAGACTGGAGATGAACTTTCTAAATTCCAAAGGATGGTGTTAGACATCCGTTCCAGCCGACCAAACAACTACTGATCCTAGATAAAGGAGTTGGGGCAAAAAAAGGCGCGCTCAGGGGTGGCACTGTGAGGCTACAGCGAGGAGGAGATTGAGTCTCCTCTACCGCGGTTCCCCTGCTCCCAGGGAGATTTGTGATATGAATCCTAAATCAATTTTAGGCTGTAGCAGAAGCCTTAACCTCGAAGGTTTCAATGATAGGGTTGGCACAATAGACCAAATATGTCGCAATGCGTGTAAAGGTGCCCCATCAAAGTAGTAAGTAAGTAAGCTGGCCGTGAAGATTGTTGCCATGCTCAGAATTGTGGCAATGTGGAATTTGAAATAAAGGCTTTTTCCTATTCGATTTATTTTTGAAAGTTAAAGTTTTAAGTTAGAAATCTGTTCGTGTTGTGCTTTCAAGCTGGCCTCATTGCGTTTTAAGTATTCTGGCTTCAAGCAAACCAAGCTGTTTCGGTCGTAGCCCTCTCAAACCCTTGTTCAAGCTATGATCGTATCGCATATGTAAAATACCAGCAGTGTTTTGTGGGTGCATTATTTCTACCATTAGACATTTTTTGCATTTGTTTGGAATACTTAGGGTCTCCAGCATGCCTAAAGTACCACTAGTGAGAGTTCTCGTGCCAAGCTCTCTTCTGGTGCTGCAATTTAAAACAAATATTCCATCTCAGATCCTTTTTTTCCAGCGAGCACACAGCCAGTGACCGAAATTCCTCAAAGTGGAATGTAGAAGTGGAGTAACTTGGAAAGGCATTAAAAATTTTGCTCGTAAAATTCCCCACGATGACTGTTTCAGAAAAGGTGTAATTAAAAAGCATCAAATGGATTATGGTGCAGTTTTTTTGTTGTCTTCTGTGTTGCAAATAATTTCCGACCTACGGGTCCGAGACTGCATTTTTCCTTTTGTTGTCGCGCTAAAGAATGAACCTAAAACTAATTTCACAGGCCAAGTAATAGCTTAGAGGTCATAAAACCGGAATGCAGCCATAAAAGTTAATTAAAAGGGAATTTGGTCAGGTTGAAGGAAGCGCCGAGTCCTTTTTTTTATACATACGTAGTGTGGTCTAAATGCCAATCAGTCGCTGCTTAAGTAAACAAAATGCAGCGGCTACACTCGGGATTACATTTAACGAGCATTTGCTGCAATTAAGATGTCCCCATTCGATAGTTGGGCGTCTGATTAGAAATTTTCATTGCTGACGATCTGCTGACGGTTATGCAGGTAAATATGCAGCTCTGAAACCGAATAATTTACGACGAAAAAAACGAACTTTATGAGAATAGCCCTGCCTTACGGGCATGCGTTCGGTTTACATGGGGCTCTTCACTAGCATGTAAAACTTTCTCTAGCCGCTGCAGGACTTTTTCTTTTCTGGAAGTTGTCTGGTAGTTGAAATTTTTTATTAGTTAATTCCAGACTTGGAGTAATTTCCTATATTTTATGAACAGAGTTACTAAATGACTCCCGCGCTTTGTGCATTTTCCAACATTTATAACCACATTAGAAATGCCATAAAAGTGAAGTATATTTTTCCTAGTGCGAATGTGCATGTTCGAGGCAACTAATCTGTGCTACAGTAGAGAAATTTAAATGTCCCAGCTTTGATGTGGACGTTTCAATTGTATGCAGTATTTCGAATTGATGCAGACTTCATACCAATGTAACTGTTCATTTCGTACTCTCGTGCAGCTACGAAATTGCTGTTGGGACAAATTCTTAATCGAATCACGTATAGTGCAGCTGAGCCATCGAGTGCTGGGTGATAACCTTCATCAATAACAGTCACTTAACTCTGGAGCTCCTTGTTCTTGGGCACTGTCTCATTCACGGCAAAACAGAGGAAACCCAAGTTAATCAGTGCATAATGACGCAGGAAATGACGTTTGTATGCTAATGTTGTTGTCCATCACAAATTCCGAGCTCTGCAGAGACCGCGAACAAATCAGTTGCACCTCCGACCTCCGAATAAAGTCTGTCATAGGATGTTTTTTGTGTCGACCCACATCGCTTAGATTGGCCACGTGAGTTGTGGATGAATACTTTTGTGCCATTGTGCACTTTGAGGGGAAGCTTAGACATTTTTAAATCTAATTGAGTGTAATTGTTTATGGGGATGACTCGAAACTGTACTGTTTGATGGTCTCAATCTGGTAAATTGCTCTGATGCATTTTGGAGGACCCCCGTGGCTCTGTGGACTCGGGTGGGATTCTTTAACTTAATAAAGAGTGTAATTGCATTAGAAAACAATGCTATTATGAATAGAACGAGAAAAAGTAAAAAATTATTTCTATTTCTATTTTGATTTAGTAAAATTAAGAGCAGCGGAATAGGCGAATAACTTGCACTATGCAACTTTGGAAGGGCGATCAGAACTTCTTTATAGTGGTCTCTGGAACTATCCTATCAGAGAGAATGGGCTAATATGATCAGGCTGGTCCCTACCAAGTAAAGTTGGCGTGAGCTTAGTAACCTCACCTGGTATAAACTCTATAACAGAAAAGCAACATGCCTTGGATACTGAGCATCAGCGTACTAAACGTTCACGCACTTTAGTCCAGGAGCGATAGAAAAAAAAATTGAAATAAATCTACCCTGCGATTTTTGGATGCCATAATTAAGAGAAAAATCGTAGGAATTCAATGAATGTGTTTTGGAAAAAATCGGTCCAGGAGAACAAGTGGAAAAAAGCTAATAATGATAGCGAAAACACGTTTTTCAACGTTTTAGGTGCAAAAAAATTTTGCTTTTGGAAAACAAAAAATAGTACGTAATAGCGCTTAAAAAGACGAAAATTATGAGTTTTGGACAATTGAAATCGGTCAACAGGTTTTTGCAAAAAAAATAAAAACCGCGAAATATGGCCATTTTTTGACATTTAATTACAGCGACTATAATTATCGTAGAACCGTGTTTCAGGGCTTAAATTGTGGCTGCTATTAGTGCCTACCTACAATAAAAGTTTCATGCAAAAATAATTAATAACTTTTCGCGTAAATCTCAAAAATGTAAAAACAGCCGTTTCGGGAAAAAAGTTTGAACAAGGCCCACAGTGGTGCTAGAGTTATTTTGAAAAGCCCTATTTATTCTCGAAGAGTTACTCTACCAACCCTGGTGGTTGGTGAGGTTCGATTTAATACCTCATAAACGCGTTTGAAAACAGGCACTTTTCTTGATTTTCAGAAAAAACACCTTTGGGCGAAGGGGAAGTGTAATATGGTGTGGATTTTTATTCAGTAGATTTCGAGAAATCAAAATTTTTTCCTGTCAGGCATATATGAAAACGCTCAAAAATTTCCATCGCAGGAAGCTCGGCCGGCAGAAAGCTTGCCCACACCATATTGCACTTCCCCTTCGTCCAAAGGTGTTTTTTCTGAAAATCAAGAAAAGTGCCTGTTTTCAACCGCGTTTATGAGGTATTAAATCGAACCTCACCAACTTTTCATGAAAATGGTTTGGTAGAGTAACTCTTCGAGAATAAATAGGGCTTTTCAAAATAACTCTACCACCACCGCACAGTGGCGAGAAATGCCAGTGTTCCAACCAAATTACTCTAGAGGTCGTAAATTTTAAGTTATTGAGACAATTTTTTTTAAAATGTTCATCTTGAATTTACCTATCGATCCCTGTAGCCGGATTTTGAAATTTGATTTCTTATTTTTTGTAATTTATAATAAAAAATCTAATTTTTACTAAAAAATACTTTTTTTTCTATTAAATTTATTCTAACGGGCCGTAAATTTGAGTTTTCGTAACAAATTTTTCTTTAAAATCTTCGTCTTTTAATCAGCTATTGTCTTGATGGATTTTTGATTTAGTTGTTGACAACTGTTAAAATTACTGTCTAATATCAAAAAATACGTGTTTCTGTTTTTTTGTTTTGTCCGTGTTTCCGTGTCTACATGACTTACCTGGGTATATTTACCTCCCACATGTGACGCTGTGAGCTGTGACTATATGGCTGTTAAAATTGACCTTATTTGGTACTTTTTGGCAAAACTTAGGTTCAAAAGTACTAAAAAATTACGAAATAGAGCCAATTGTAGCATTAAAATTGCTTATAACTCAAAAAATTGGCGCGGCCGAAAATTTTGAAATTTTATTTCAAAACTTGCCAAAAAAAGGTAAATTTTTAGACTGCTATTACTTTTTTGTACTACCAGACCTACGTCCTTTATGGATCATCTAGTAGATTTTTCTATTTCATGCTTTACCTGCTTTAGGTTCTGGTTAGTTTTGTGGTGTGCTCTATCACTGACTAAGGGTCTGATTATGTTGGAGCTGCGATAAGCGAGTAGAGCGGCGATACTAGCGAAGCGAAGATAATACCAAAAAGGTTTTCAATAGAGCTGTTTATATTGGAGCAACGCGGTGACTCACGCTTTGGTCGCGACCAACGACAAGAGCTGCGATAAAGCTTGGGTTCATTTTCTCCGCTAGTATCGTTAGTATCCAGATTCAAAATGGATGTTGAATGTTATATATTTTTTTTATTATTATTATGATGAATTAAACTATTTTTTTTTCCAATTTCCATTTTATTTTTTGTAGACAAAATCATGTACAAATTTTATAATGGATTTTTCCAAAGATATATTTTGAATAGGTTTCAAATATTATTTACTGAATCATTTGTTCTCCCACTAGAAACATGATTTGGTATGGCTCTGAGTAGGAAGGTTGTTATTTAGTTTAGGTTATGCTCCATATCTTCTCTGTCGACTATAATACTATGCAATAAGCAAATACATTTCACACTATGATCAGCTGCATCTATTGTTGTTTGAATTGCCGTGCCCAAGATCCTCCATTTAGAATACATAAAACCAAAAGCGCACTCTACCGTTCTTCGTGTTCTAGATAATCGAGAATAAAAGAATCCTTTGTCAGCATCTAAATTGTTTCTTTTGTAAGGTGTTAACAAATTTGGTAGAAGTAGATAGCTTCGTCACCTAACATAACATACGGTGATGTAGTAGTAGAATTCACGAATTCGGAGTTGGCCATTCATCAATTTAAAAAACAGGGCTGAAGATCTAAGGGCCGTATTTCACCGGGACACCATGGCGGCGCACGCGCAACCAGTGTGGCGACGCGGCCAATCGAAGGTTGCTATTCTCATATTGTGCAAATTTAGCAGGATGCTGCCTTAAATCTTTATAAAGGTGATGGTATTCACCGAATATATTAATTTCTTTATTGATAGAATGTTCACTCTATTCGCGCTCTCCAATTTCAAGTAAATGATAATCTGTAGCACTTGAAAAAAGTAAGATTTCTGCTTTGGAATCACTCATATTTTTAAGGTTCTGTTTGCGCTTTTGTCAGATACTGGTTCAAACTGCGTTATTCTTAGCTCCAACGTGAACACCCAATCTGCACAACACTACTCTCATCTTTCGTCACAGCTTTTGTCGCAGCTCTCTACTCGTTTATCGCAGCTCCAACATAATCAGACCCTAAGCGGGCAAAGAATAAAAGACGCGAAATTACAAGCTTTAGTAAGCTACAGTTAGTGTAGTGTTTTTAGTTGAGCTTGAGATTCTTGAGAATTTTACAAAACAGAGGCTTCAATGAAAAATTTTGTTAGTACTCTCTTTATGACCTTAATACTCCCCTGAGAAGACGAATTTTACTACTCTCAGAAATGACAAAACGGCAGCACTGCTCCTGAGCCCGAGTCGCTACGTTAGCTCCAGCTCCGGAGCGAGAGCCACTTAAAAGTAAATGGTTTTACTCCGGGAGCCGTTTAAGAGCCAAGAGCCATATAATGAGCCGCTCCGGAGCGAGCATTTTCGTACCCTGATCAAAGCCTTCTATATTTACAAGCCATGCACTAGAAAATTTGGCTCTCAAAATTTCCTCTCAATAGGACTTCAAATCTCCGAAGTCACAATATGTTGTTAGTGTAATTTGGAGATTTGAAGTCCTATTCAGGGGAAATTGGCTCTCAATATTTTTCTAGTGCATGGCTTGTAAATATAGAAGGCTTTGACCCTGATTAATACACAAAACAAATCAAAAGACGAACACATAAGAAGTGAAGGCTCCTCCTCAAAAGGGGGACAAACAGGGCTGGCAAACTGGATGACATCGGCTCAGAAGAGAAGAGTTACAAGAGGTCGGGACCTCATCACGGTTGCAGAGCCGTTAAAGTAAGTAAGTAAAATTGAGAAAAATACTTTTACTTCTAATTAGAGTCCGCACCATAAAACAAGAGAAATGAGCACGTATGTTGCGAATATAAATGAGCTGGTCACTTGCGTCTTTAAACAAACAAAGTGACGTTACTCGCTTGTTAGGGCTATAGACTCTTCACTTTTCATCTTTGAGGTAAATGTGTATTCTTTAATTTGATATAAAAAACAGAAATTTGAGTGACTCCGTTTAGAAGATATGTAGGGTTAATAGGCTAGTGCCAAAGCGGATTTAAATGAGGAAAAAAAAATAAATTAATAGCAGGGAGGGACCGACAATGAAATGTCGTTAAGGTCATAACTAAAAGAAAAAAAATTTTTTAAACTCGAAAAAAAGGGAAATGGTAAAATGGGGATGCTATTTAGGGGTTGAAAACGATTTTTTGCGATTTGCGGTGAAACATGACCTCCTAGTGGAAAACGTTTAATACAAAAGTTGTAGATAATAAAAAGATCTAAAACTTTTGTATTTAACATATTTTGACATAACCTCAAATTTCGAAGAAAATGGCGGAAAATCGATTTTTCAGTTTTTAATTTTTTTCTCCCGTAAAAATAATTCAATTTACATGAAAATTTGTAAGAGTATACCTTGTGTTGCGTTAAATAAGCATGATTTTTTTTTTGTTTGGTAAACGGATAGTTTCCCAGAAATTAACATTTTTCGAAAAAAATACCCTTATCTTGCACGGACAACTTTATTGATGTTTTTTTCGAATTTTGATATTCAATAAGTGCTCATTTGACCATTGAAATGTCTAGTTTCAAATGGTCTATACATTTTGAAACTTTATTTTCATTAAACCGCTTAAAATTAAGAAAAACCGAACACCTGATTTTTCGAATCACGTACATATTTCTCGATTTTTTCAATTTTTTTCAAATTTTTTAATTTTTCTGTTAATGAGGGATTAAATTTTAATGACAGAGCTTAGTGTCATATAATATTACTTACATTAAATAAATTTAATTACAGAAAGTGTGGAAAAACCATCCTAAAAAATTTAAATAAATAAGAAATAAGAAATATTCTATTAAAACTAGCTTGAGATTTTCGATGAATGTGAGCGGCTGTTAATTTTTCCATTATTTTGTATTTGTGGTGAAATCTTTGTTTGCTCGACCGTACCAAACTGCTTTGATTTCATACAAATCATTTGGATCATCTTTTTTGGAAATAATACGGTCATATTGTCAATCTATAATTTTTAAATTAATTTAAATAAATAATGTATAAAAAATCTCCCAAAACCATATTGAGTATGATGCTGTAAAAATTTTATTACGAAACTGGAACCATTTACCTAGTCACGGCGTAATTCAATTCAAACGAAATTGTTATTTTATTTCTTATTTATTTAAAATTTTCAGGATGGTTTTGCCACTCTTTATGTAATTAAATTTATTTAAGTTATGTCATTAAAATTTAATCCCTCATTAACAGAAAAAATTAAAAAATTTGAAACAAATTGAAAAAATCGAGAAATATGTACGTGATTCGAAAAATCAGGTGTTCGGTTTTTCTTAATTTTAAGCGGTTTAATGAAAATAAAGTTTCAAAATGTATAGACCATTTGAAACTAGACATTTCAATGGTCAAATGAGCACTTATTGAATATCAAAATTCGAAAAAAACATCAATAAAGTTGTCTGTGCAAGATAAGGGTATTTTTTTCGAAAAATGTTAGTGTCTGGGAAACTATCCGTTTTCCAAACAAAAAAAAAATCATGCTTATTTAACGCAACACAAGGTATACTCTTACAAATTTTCATGTAAATTGAATTATTTTTACGGGAGAAAAAAATTAAAAACTGAAAAATCGATTTTCCGCCATTTTCTTCGAAATTTGAGGTTATGTCAAAATATGTTAAATACAAAAGTTTTAGATCTTTTTATTATCTACAACTTTTGTATTAAACGTTTTCCACTAGGAGGTCATGTTTCACCGCAAATTGTAAAAAATCGTTTTTAACCCCTAAATAGCATCCCCATTTTACCATTTCCCCTTTTTTCGAGTTTAAAATTTTTTTTTTCGTTTAGTTATGACCTCAACGACATTTCATTGCTGGTCCCTCCCTGCTATTAATTTTTTTTTCCAAAAAACTATCGGCACTAGCCTATAAAGTGTGAGCAAAATCCCAATATTCTTCGTTTTTCAGCATTTTGCCCATATTTTAAACCTACATATCTTCTAAACGGAGTCACTCAAATTTCTGTTTTTTATATCAAATTAAAGAATACACATTTACCTCAAAGATGAACCTAATTTCGTTGCTCTACGATAATTGGTCTAGGATTAATTGAAGTTTAAGTAAATTTTAAAAAGATTCATTTCTTTTTTCGTAAACACCCTGTATTTTAGTGGATAGTGGGGATACCCACCCTCTCTAGAACAATTTTTTTCTCCAAACACATCCAGGAATCACCCCTGAAAATATGAGCCGCGTAGGCCAACAAAGGATTTATTAAACGTCCGATGACCTTTGCAAGTCGCGAATGAGTGCATATGAGTATTTTAAATCTTTAAAACGGCGATATCTCATGAATGGCAATTCGTACCGCAAAATTTATAATATCTTTTTTTGTAGATAATCGCTTAATCTACAAACTTTGTGAACACTGTTTTATGGGAAGATTTACCGTTCAAGAGAGATTTGCAAAAAACTGACATTTTGACCTTTTGACCTTGAATAAAATAATGTCCTTCTGACCGATCGCGTGTCAGTCTTGACATTTTATGTATAATGATGTTTTTAAGGTGTGTACCAATTTTCAGCAACTTACCAGTTATCTGTCAGTCAAATGTCTACTTTGAATGGACTATATGGTGCAGACTCTAATTAGAAGTAAAAGTATAAATTTATATGCGTCTCTCCGCTAACAAATCAAAGAATTTGTGGTCTTAGAATTAGTACAATCTTTAATACTACAACAGTACAACTAAAATAGAGAAAATGCCAAATAAAAAATTAGAGTAAATTAGAGAAGCTCACGATACTGGAATAATCGTAACCCAAAAAGAGTTAACCATCGGCCTGTAAAAGGTAAATTGTTGATTTTTTTTTAACTCTTTTACAAAGAGGAATCACATTCACCGTTTCACCCCTATAATGGCAATGATCAAAAATTTTGGGTTGTATCCAAAAAAAAAAATTTAGGGGCGAAGTTGATCGGTCGATTTTTTTATAACTTTTGGCACAACCGAAAAACACTTCTGAATATTTTTAGTAATCATTTATTTAATCGGTTTATTTCCAAGAATCAGATGACATCAGATAGCCCCTAAGACCACCAAATCTGTCGGCAATGTTTCTTTCTGGGGTTATTTTAAATAAAAAAAAAATTTACAATGACAAACCACAGATTTTACAGCGCACCTCCCAGAAAATATTCGAGTTTATATTTTTCTTCAGGAATAAACAATAATATTCTACTTTCGGCGAGATGTGGAATGCCATCAAAAGAGTTGAAATTTATGAGTAAGAAACACCATTAAACATTTATCTTGAGAATTTGTAGTGTTAAAAATGTTTGTAATTTTTATTTTATCCTTTGGTAGTAAAAAAGATGTGCTCCTTCCAAATATACCTAGGACAAATTAGTGTTAGGTATGAGCCCGGTGCTTTTTAAATAAATGAACAAAAACTGCGTTAAACAAAAATACTTTTACCTTCGGTTCATAGCAACCTTTTTATATGTTAGGTTTGGGAAAGGTCCCGATAGATGGCGTAAATTTTTTTATGTGAAATTTCAAGCTCAGGAGTCGGGAGTTACTCCTTGTATTACCAGTTCGTCATATCGTATTAATCGTGGTGCAATGTCTTAGTACTAGACTAGGTTTGAAGGAAGAGAGGACAGAATAAGGTAATAGGAGCCTCGGGGGTACCGTACCGGAGGAGCCAATGGACCTGGCCTTTTAACTCCTGGATGGTGTCAAAGTTTTCACCAAAGAGAAGAAGTTTGCAGGAAGCCCACCGATGTAAGAAAAATCAAATCATACAATTTTTAAAACGAGGCTTCGATTTCGCAAAGTCGATATCCTCAATGGCAGGTATGGTTGAGTCAGAGATGAAACCATTGGAGTTAGCGGGTGACAGTTTCTTTGGAGTGTTCCCCTGAAACAAGTGAAACAACAGATAAATAAGCCACAAACCATTGATCACAGCTATAACACTAAACGTTCGTTGGAAAGCTGACAGTTCGAGTGCTGAAAACGATGAAGCGAAGACGAACATTATTAAGAGAAATAGTTGGCATACTGTCAAGAGACCGAGGGCAGCGACTAAAGAATGAGTACTTGGGATTTATTAGGATTTAGTTTAAGGAAATTGGAAGAACTCCATTCATTTATTTGGGGTAAGACATTATTGAGTTCCGCAATACAGGATTCAATCCAATTAGAATGGCATGAAGTATACAGCTGGAGATCATCAGCATATGAATGGAACAGCAATGGAGAATAGAGGGAAGATCATTAACATACAATGAGAAAACGAGAGGACCTAGGATTGAACCTTGTGGAACTCCCAAGGGGCCAGTTAGGAACGATGATTCAACGTTTTGTGGCGAACACAGTGGAGTCTATTAGAAAGAAGAGAAGAGTAAAGCAGAGTAGCGGAAGAAGATGAGTGATAGAGTTGGCTAGGTTTAGAAAGCAAAAGCGGGTGAACCACAGAATCGAACGCCAGTTTCACAACTAAGTTTAGGATATTCTCTACCATTTATTTCAAACCAGCTTTTGAATAAATTTTTGATTAAATGACCACATCCATTTGATTCGTAAAAAACAGCTCTATTTCGGGCATCCTGCATAACATTGGCCATCATTTCGGGCGTTATAGCGACTATTTCGGCTCGTATGTTAGCTTTGAGTTCGTCAATGGTCTTCGGCTTGCTGGCATAAACTTTGCCACAGAAAAATGTCTGGTGCCGTTAAATCCGGAGAACGAGGAGGCCACTCGAAATCACAATTTTTCGACACACACAACATGTCTCGAGAACTTGCGCTGCAAGAACTTCTTGTTGAAAATAGAAGTTCGTCAGACCTTTTTCACGCATTTTCGGACACACAAAGTGCGCCAAAATCCAACGATAGCGTGCGGCGTCATCGGTTTCTCCAAATTTAAAGAAAAATGGTCCGATGATGGTTTTTCAGCACACTCCGGCCCAAACAATGACTCTCTCGTCGTGCAGTGGTGCTTCGTGAATGACGTGTTCTCTGTTCCCAAATTCGACAGTTTTGTTTATTGACTCCGCCAGGGAGTGTAAAATGAGCTTCGTCCGTCATCAAAATGTTGTCCCAAAAATCATGCTCGGCATCGATCATTCTTGCTACGCCATTTCCATATTGTAGATATGAAGATTTTGCTTCATAATCCTCCTTAGAGTCGTTCCACTCAAATTTAACTCCTACGATACGACACATTTGAATTATCGGCAACACTCTCTCTTACCGCTTCAACAACTTCATTGAAGACTCGCGGACGCGGTCGAATGGCGAGTGGCTACAGACCCGAAGAAATTCTTTACCAAACTACGAATTATGTTGTCTGAAGTCGCCGAATTTCTGGCATAGTTTTTACGATAAGCACGCACATTTTTCACAATTGAACGATTGTTTTCAATGTAAAGCGCTATAATTTCAGCACGTTCTTTCGGTCTGTATTGGCTCATAGCTAAAAAGGTACTGAATGACGTTTTAGAATCGTCAAAATCGGTTGAAAGGGGCGAAGGTATAGATGGCGCACTAGGGTGGGTCTAAAAAATCAATTATTTTTCTTTTTTACAAGTGACACGAAAAATGGGTTGCTGGACACCTTACAAAAATTCTCACTCAACATGAGCTCTTAATTGTAATAGGAAGATCCTCCGCATCGCAGTTTTTTATCTTTTCCTCAGTCCAATAGAAAAAAATTCATACCTCATCATTAATTGATTGTACAGAAAAATGTTTTCGGAGAATTTTGTAGGAAATTTAATGCTCTACAAAAAAGGTATATTATATTTTTTCTGTAAACCTCACCATTTGCAAGATATTGAAGATTTAAGTTTGATTATTTTAAGACAAATTTCATTTTTGTTTCGGTAAATCTACAGTATACCATGACCACTTCTGATTTTGATGAAATTTTCACACAATGTACAGTTAACTATGCACAAATCAACTACGTTAACAAAAAGTCTCGTTTCGCTGTAACTCCACTTCAAAGTACCGTAATTCCAATAATTGAACAGGTGATAACTCATGTTATTTCACCAATATTGATGAAATTTCCACACATTATGTATTTTGACGTGGACAATTTATTTTTTGGAAAAAAATTGGCACTTATGCACCGTTATCTTTTTATTTAACAAAAATTTGTTTTTATTTACCCAATTTGTTCCAATTTGGCTGAGGCTCTCTAAGCAATCGGTTCAGAATTGATCAAGAAGGTTTTTTTTTGGAAGATGATAAGGACCGGAAATGAAAGATTTTATAATGGGTGGATCTGACATATTTTCTTGAGATTATACTAATGTGCCTAATAGTGGTGGCAAAAGGCTATTTTTAAATAGTCTTTCACTAATATTAATTTTTGGTGGTTGGTTACCTTTTTATGGATATTTCATTTGTGTTTATTTTACCAGAGAGACCCATAGCTTTATCACGGGGCAACGCCGTGCGGATCTAACTAGTTTGAAATATAACATTGTACTGGCTCAACAGAAAAAAGAGGCGCCTCTTACAAACTCATTTTGTAATCGTGTCCTACCCAACACTAGTACGCTGACATTTTTTTTAGATTAAAAGAAGCAAAATTTGAGGTTTTAAATTTCTATAGGACGAAGAAAACGAGCAATTATCTTGGTGACCATAAATGGTCCCATTACCATACTCAGTAGATCGGTTCTCGTTTGATTGCGAAGGTCAAGCAGCATTGAACGTGGTTAGTACTTAGTTGTGGGACCACTTGGTAAAACGACACGCACATTTGGAATCGTCGATTACAAATACATTCATATTTGTAAAAGAGGCGCGCATACCTCTGGCGGGAGCATTTTTAGATTTTCATGACTGTATCAGGAGCGTGCATTCCTGTGTGGCAGGCGCATTTGCTTGCTATGCGTGCTAGTTGTGAACGGGTATAAGCTTTTCAAAAAATTAACCAACTTAATTATTTTTACTCGGGGATCTTGTACAAGGGATGTTGAGCCGTTACAAAGGTTCGCGAAACCTGGATTGACGTCGAAAAGGATGATGCTATGTTTGTGGTGGAACTGGAAGGGAATGAGATACTTGCAGTTCGTTCGACGATTGATTGTCGACTCTAGTTTTGAAAACTAGAGATTTGATCATGCAATTGAACGAATTGAATACTAGGAAAGCTGTCGTCTTCCAGAACGACAACGGCCGGCCACACATTTTTTTGATGATGGTCCAAAATTAGAAGAGTTTGGTTGGGTAGTTTTGATCTATTAACCGTAAATTCCAGGCAGAGTACTTTTTGACTATCACGTCTTTAATCTCTACAGAACTTCCTCGGTAGCCTAGCTTCAAAAGAATCCTGCGAAACTTACTTGATTCAGTTTTTCAACCAGAAACCATCGAAGCCGAACTTTGTCGATAATACTGGAGCATATTTGTTTAAATAAACTAATTTTCACACTTTAAGTAATGTATATTTGAACATTTTTAACCTAGTTGTATCCACATTCTCCTCGCTTGATGTCATCACATCTTTTAACAACGTTAAACCAATAAAACAAAGTTGAAACACCACACCTAAATTGTGTGTACTAAAAACATAACTACTTAAATTAATTCATTTTTTTATTAAAGATATTTTTGGACCACTCTAAAGAATCTGCATTGTTCCTAATTAATGTGGTGATGATTTTTTAGTGTTGACCAGCCACAAAATGTAGGTCAATTCAAGGATTAGTAAGATACTTAAAATCGCACACAAACACTGACACAATAGAATTAATAATAATATAAAACTACAAAAAAACTGGTTTTAAGAAAAATTCTATTCTTTTTCGCGACCTTACCAACTTTCGAAAAACCCGGAAGAAACTGGAAGCCTTGAGTCTAGCCTTAAAGACCATGTCGGATTCTGTTTCTGTTGATGCTTAATTGTCAGAATTCTGCTTCTAGAGAGAACAATTTCCCTCCTACAATGCCTGAGATGTGTGGTGACAAACATTTTAGTCACATCCTCTCATTATTTAGAAAATCTGAGCACGCGGATGACTAAGAGGCGAAGAAGATTGCCTACTCTCGTTTCACAACTGTTGTATACTATGACTAGTGATTGCGAGTCCTCGTTTTGCTAATTTGTAAATTACTCGCGCACGTTCGCGTCCTCCGTACCAGGCAATTGGCATATCCGGCGGTGGTTGTCATCGACATCATCCGCGTAATTTTTCACCGTCGTCTGCGGAGGACGTCACTCTTCTGTGCGCCTGATACTACACGGCACGGACCCATTCTTCATTTGTCGCGTTCCAAAGTAGCGCGAGTGAATTTGACGGTCGCACAGCGCTCAGCCCCAGCCAGTCGCCCCCCCCCCTGGGACAGTTGGGGCTTAGCGCCATCATCACGTCAAATTACCAGTTTCGGTCCACAATCGATGATTACCCCCGATGGGGCCGCCGGCTGTTGCCAGATGCCGCCTCCATCTTCCGGTAACACCGTCGCCGCCACCGCAATTGAATTATTCCCATCGGACCTGATTGAATCGGGCGCGGGACCAAAGGCCGCGAAGACGAAATTTCAATTGGTCTGGGGCAGGGGGCACCGCGGATTCTTAGAAATCGGGCTAATAGCCCCAGACAATATTTCAATGGCATCAAGTCACCACTCACCGCAGCAGCAGCAGCAGCGCGGCTCCGACTCTGACTCTGACTCTGACTCCGACAACAACGGTTTCCTTTCAATCAAAGTCGAAGTCGCTGTCGAGGAGAGGAGATCCCAAACAAAGGCAAAAGGAATTCTTGTTTTCGAGCGAATTAAGGAACTTGAATCCTTGAAGGTTGTTTTTTATATACATGCGGACCCCTGGGGCTCCTTTGTGCCGTGATGAAAAGCGTCTTTATTATGATTTTAATGCGAGTTAAAGTTGTGACGTTTAACCGCGTTTTGCCTTCGTTCATTTAACTGTGAACGCAGGCCTTAAATAAATTTCCGGGTCTTGGGAGCGTGAGAGAATTGAATTCGATTAATTTGGCGCAAAGGGATTCCCATGTGGAGCTGATGACGTTGTACAAATTTTGCAAGGTTTAAGCCGCAAATTCAATTTGAATGTGTCAAAGTGAAGACTTTAACGGTTGAACAGATAATTACAGGATTTTATGGGTACAAAGGGCAACGCCATTCTGTTGGGTGTATGTTGTTAAAGTAGGCGTTAAGTCGTAAAGGACATTTAGTCCTGGAAACGGAATGGTAAATGATGCAAAATAATATCAGTTAAAGTTTGTAAAGCTGTGCGCAAACCTAGAAATGTTGACGATAAAAGCAAACATCAGAGGAAATGTGTATCATTATTTATTAAACAAGGTTTCAAATGTTGTAATTATTCTCATCAGAAATGAATAAGGATAGCTTTCAGGTAGGATCTAGTTACGAGTTCTTTTTCACCATGGTAATACCTATCCTGGCTGAAAATTTATGTGATTTATGAATCTCTGATTTGTGGCAAGAACCTAACAAACCTTTTCATGGTACAAGGATCCGAAATCGCAAAAAACTGCCCTTTGTAAACAGTGAGCTACAAAATAATGTCATTATCAGTAAAATTCAAACAAACCAAAATTTAAAACCAAAATTACAATATCTAAAAACATATGTATAATAATTAAGGAGATCGAGTAACAAAAAAGAGAGTGATTCGTACAATTTATATTTGGCGCGCCCTTAGTCCAATAAATAGGTCGAAAAAAAGGCCTTCGTAATGCGAAAAATAACGCACGCGATTTTTTTTACCAAATGATTTTATATATTTTTATAAGCTTACATTCAAAATGGCGTCATCCCCACCCTCTTGCTAAGCTTACAGTGAAGGAAAATGCGTTTAATTCTATATTTCAAAAACTATGCATTTTACGACAAAAATGTATATTATCTTTTTTGTAGATAAATAAGTGATTTAACTTTCTTGTTTAGAACTTTTTTGTGTAAAAGCAATATCTACGGAGAAATAGTGCTTCAAACTTCACATATCACTTTCTAACAATTTTAACATCAAACTTGCTAATAACTTCAAAAGTAAAAGCCGTAGGATAAAAATTGTCGGACATTATGCAATGGAAATTGTCCAACCTTTCCAATTTTGCAAAAAAAAAATTAGTTAACTACGTATTTTTTGGAGAAAAAGGTGGTTTTAGTTGAAATTTTAGTTAAAAAAAACGAAATTTTGATTTTGATGACTCATTGCTCTGGAAGTTGATAGCGTAGAACCTTGACTTTTACAATTTTAGATAGGTGGGAGTATTCTGCGTACACTGATACCTTATTCCTGAAAATAGCGCATAGGGTTACAAAAATACAGGGTGATATATAAACGTCTACCAAAAAACTTCAAAACGCCCTGCTGAATCGTTGCGATTTACCGCCTCCCTTTCATACGATTTTTTGTTCGTCTATCCAAAACCTATCCACAGCCGGCCTCTTAGCGGTATACACCCTGCATATTGGGAAAAAACTACTTTTGAATGTACGTTTTTCGACACTTCAAGCGCCATAACTGGTGCAATATCAGCCCTACGTAAAAAACGATAATGACAAAAATTATAGATAATCGTGTGTTCTATAAGTCTTACGAAGGATTTTTTCATGTAGAATTAACCATTAACGAAATATAGTGCAAAGAAAGTGATATATGAAGTTTGAAGCGCTATTTCTCCGTAGATATTGACTTAACACAAAAAAGTTCTAAACAAGAAAGTTAAATCACTTATTTATCTACAAACAAGATAATATACATTTTTGTCGTAAAATGCATAGTTTTTGAGATATAGAATTAAACGCGTTTTCCTTCACTGTAAGTTTAGCAAGAGGGTGGGGATGACGCCATTTTGAGTTTAAGCTTATAAAAATAAATAAAATCGCGTGCGGTATTTTTCGCAAAGAAAAAGTTCCTATTTATTGGACTAATACAACAGCTCGTGAATCTAAGTTTTGGTGGTTGTTTGATCGACTGTGGTAGATGTTTAAAGTGATCATGTGGAGTTAAGGACGCTTACCAGTACACCGGCCCTTAGTCTAGAGATTTTTTTTAAGTCTTCCAGAATTTATCTGCCTAGTCTTCTTGATGACGGCGTCAAACATTGTGTGGGATACCCAATTTAGCAGCGTGATCCTCACGGGCCAAAATCGTTCGATTATGGAGATCAAGCAGCAATGGACATGGTTAGTACTCAGTTGGGAGACCGCTTGGAACACGACACTCTCGTTTAAAAGGACGAAAAGGCAAAATGCAAAAGGGGAACAAAAATATGAAGCTTTCGACACCGCCACATTTATTACTCACATATCCATGCCGAAATTCTCTAATTTTTTGGCCTTTTTTCCACTCGGGATCGAGTAGTAATCATTCTTCTTCACAGGGGCCACAAGCGGCATTCCTAAGAAATTCCCGAATGAGGCAAAGCGTTATTGCCCTTTGTGCGCTTTATAGGGCAGTCCATATTGTAGACAGGTTCCAAAATGGGTAGGTTGAAGCCGGGGATTTTCGTTTTGCGTGAATACCAATAGCTCAGTTTTGCCTGGCTTGATGGAAAGGCTAAATGACAGCAAGAATTTTTCTCAATTTTTACGATTTTGAGTTTATGGTTTCTTGATACGATTACTGTTCCAAAATAGGGGAATTATTAAAACAAATCACAATTAAAATATAAATCCTCTCAGCAGTTCAGCAGACAAATATTTCAAGATTTTTCCTCATATTTGTCTGTAAGTTAACCCATGACGTAGATATGCTTTTTGGATTTCATCATTTAGACCAGTGATTCCCAAACTTATTTCCGTCATGGACCCCTTACTATAATAAAAACTTAATCATGTACCCCCAAGCCGAAGTGAATCAAATTTTATGATATAATAAAATCTACTAAAAATACTTTAATGTTCTCTCTGAGAAGACAATTGCACGTAGCTAGGTAAATGAATTAGGTATGTACATATTTTTAATTATTAAGAAAACAAATGAAAAAATGCAATTGTGCTTGAAAATATAGGTACATAGGTACTTCATACTTAAATAATTTTAAGTAAGAAGGATCCCAGCGTTAAAAATTGGGAGCGCTGCTCAGGATAGCTGATTTTGAGCTTACTGGAGTTTTTAGAAATTTTATAGAACGAGCAAAACTGACAACTTTCTCAATGACCATAAATCGTGCCATTAGCATACTCAATAGATCGGTTCTCGTTCGATTACAGAAGTTAAGCAGCATTGGACGTGGTTAGTGCTTAGTGCGGGGCCCGCTTGGAAAACGACACTCGCCCTTGGAAAAAAACGAAAAAACAATAATTGCAAAAGGCAATCTGACCATTTTGAAAAAAAAAGTCAAAATGGCGGTTCGTATATGGCAGCCGATTTTTGCAATAGGCATGTTAACAACGGCATAAACGTCAATTTATTTAGCGCTGTTAGCAAACTTATTTGTGTTTTTGGCTTAGCTAGAATGTAGCACAGCTTCTAACTGTCAAAAGGTGTTGACGTTTACTTGTGAATTTTTGTTGTAAGCAAATAATTTAGTAATATTTTAATACAGCATGAAGATATTTATTATTAATTTTTTTTCCTTGTTATTATTTATAAAATGAGAAATGTTATAATTTTTAGTTGTTATTAGTTGTAAAATGAGAACTGTCAAAAGGTATACTAGTAACGGTGTTAAGTTAACAGCGATAATTAAACAGAGTTAAAGTAACTTGGGCACTCGCCCTATGCCAGGTAGAATACAATTAGCTGTGTGGCGTCATTCTAAATTCAAAATGGCGGCCAAAACCGAATGGCGGAATACATAATAGACTAAAAAGCAGAAAATATAACTTATCAACTTAAAATTTTGCACATATGCATCGGAAGAATTTTGCAATGATGTTCCCCGACCCCGCGACTTGGGTATCAAATGAAAGGGTATGACAAGTAGAATAGAATTAGCTGTGTTGCTCCATTCTAAATTCAAACTGGCCGCCAACTAGCCAGTCAAAAGGCAGCCAAAATAGCGGGTTACTTTTTTTTAAGCCTAGTACGGTGATCGGGCAAAGTTTTGCCTAGTCATTTTTATCATTTTTCAGGCAAAATTTTGCCCAAGTGTAGAGTGGTGGAGAATAGTCGAAAGTTTTTTCTTTACGTAATTTGTCTTTTCATTATAAAACAAATAAATATTCCTCTTCCATTTTAAACAAATTTTAACTACTGCATTCGATTTTTTAATCCAACTGTCCAACTTTTTGCCAACAAAAATTGACCAGATAATTTCTGGAAGAAAAACTTTGACAAGTAAAAGTCTCCACAATTAGAAAATCCATCTACCAGAAAATCTTGAAAGTATGCTTAGTGTGGCAAATTTTTGCCCGAACAGCGTACTGCGTTGCGCTGTCAATATTTTGCCGTGCTTGAGGCTTTTTACATGCATTTTAAACGGATGGCAAAATCACCTTGTAACTTTAAATTTATTTCATCAAATTTGGCGAATAAGTCAGCTTTTCGATATCGTCCGCGCCGTCACGCGGAAACATCGCTTTTTAAATTTTTGTAATTTTTTATATGAAAACTTTCGATCATTTTCGCGGACCCCCGGTAGTTCTTCGCGCACTCCCAAAATAATTTTGAATTATCACAGACCCCGTGGATCATCCCATAGACCCCCAGGGGTCCATATGGACCACTTTGGGAATCACTGATTTAGACCATAAGAACCTTAAACATTATCTATCCTCGACAACATGCCACTTATGCTATCTTTAAACTCACCAACACAATACGTACGTTGAATATTACAAGTGTCTATAAAGCGCACAAAGGGCAATAACCCCTTGCCTCATTCGCGAATTTCTTAGGAATGCCGCTTGTGGCGACGTCATTTGTCATATGTTTAACCGAAACCCGAAAAAATCAACATTTGCTTCAATCGAATGATTATCTTAAGCTTGTACAGGATTTTTGACGCTTTCAGGTGTCGTACGTAATTATCACCGGTAATGACACGTTTCAGATTTCATGTCGTTTCAGTAGCGCATCGCATCGGTATAAGAAAATGAAGTTCCAAGCTAGACACCGATAGTTCTGCAGGAAGATGTTGCAGGAACCCAAGGCAACAAGTTGTGGAGCCAAAGTCAACACGCGGTTTTTACTCACTACTGAAACGAAAGTACTCTCAGTACAGGTTGGACCCATTTGGACTGACTGTCGTAAAATACATATGTATAACGTTTGTAATTTTAAATTTTAATTATAATTTTTTTTTAACGTGGAAATGTAATATGCAAATTTTTCTTTGATTTATGTGTGGAAAACAACATATTTTAAATTACCTCCATGTTCTTGTTGACAAGTATAAAGACTCTTTCTAAAGAATTTTAAATTACAACACGCAACTTTTATGGCACGAATATTTTGCTTAAGCTGTTGAATTGTGGCCTGTGGCTTGTTCATGTAAAACCATTGGCTTTAAGTAGTCTCACAAAAAGAAAGCATGTGTTTTGTCAATTTTTAGGGTACACGAAGGACAAACGATATCTGCATTTTTTTTAAATTCGGATCCAATCACCCAAAACCTTTCCAAAAAGCGTGGTTGTTGTCCTCGAGGCGTGCGCTGTAGCTCCATTCTGCTGGAACTATATCTCAAGATTATTCAGAATTGTCGGACGTACAAAATTGTTTATCATGATCAAGTTAGTATACCGCCTCAGAGATGGTTTCTGGATGTTCATCTCCTTATCTTCGGAAAATCTTTGACCCTATCGGCCAAAAACTCCATAGCAAACAATGCATTTAAGAGAGTTTATGTTCGTGTAAGACTCGGATTCCCTATATCAAAAATTCGGCAGTTCTGTTTATTCTGTTTCTTTAGAATAATAAAATCATCTACCAAGAAACCCCTTTTGAAATCCTTCACAGCATTGACATTGCGAAACTTCACCCGGAAAAATCCGAATAGCCGTCACCGGCCAACAGCGTGATCTGCGGACTTTCGATAGTCGCGTTCCCATTAGGACCACCGGTGTTGTCTATGTGAGTCACTTTCAACCTAGTAAACTTTCTGGTGGTTATAAAGTTAAGTTAAGTTACTTGCTAGTACTAAAATGTTGTCCCGTGGTCGACGCTGTTTTGACCACACTTTTGATGTGAAACATCTATTGGCGAGCGACTTGAGGATAACACCGACTCGTATGCCGTGACGGCAAATTATACTACGCCATGTCGTAATATTTGCCTTGAGTTAAGGTAAGTTGAGTTGAGTAACGAGTTCGTTTAAGAGTTGAGTTAAGAGTTCAGTTGAGGGTTGAATTGAGTTTAGTTAAAAGTTAGGTTAGAAGTTGCTTGAATAGTTTAGTTGAGGTGCGTTGAGTTAAGAGATGGGTAAAAAATTCAGTTAAGAGTTGAGTTCAGTTAGGTAGCATAGTAAGAGTTGGGTTAAGAGTTGAGTTAAAAGTAGTAATATTTGTCTTACGTTAAGTTTAGTTGAGTCAGGTTGAGTGGAGTAACCAGTTCCGTTTAAAGTTGAGTTGAGAGTTTTGATAAGGGTTGCGTTCAGGGTTTGGTTGAGTTTATATAAGGGTTAAGTTCAGGGTCTGGTTGAGTTAAGAGTTTAGTTGAGTTGCGTTGAGTTAACAGTTTAGTTGAGTTGTGTTAAAAGATGGGTTAAAATTTCAGTTAAGACTTGAGTTGAGTTGAGTTAATCTGATTACATCAATTTTATTGGACACTTGCGACAATTACCTCCAGTCCGAGCTACTCCAATTTACAAGCAGTGAAATCAGGATTAAAATTCTTCGAATTAACTCAAGTTTTGCGACAGAATTTTTGCTTCTATCCTTACAAAAATTGATAATGGATCCATTCTAGACAATGACGAATTGGTCATTATCGAGTCAAGATTTGTTACGAAGGAAGAAGTCACACAGTGCTGCCCAAATGGGGTTCGATCAGAGGTTCCAGGATATAAATGTAATCGGCTTTGTTGATTGCACGTACTTTTATAAAATTCCAGATAGACGAAAGGTTTTTATGATTAAACTAGTGTTGTTCGAGCTTTTTAACTGTGTCCAGCTTGAAGCCCAAAAGTAGACAACTGCAACCATCGCGAATTGTAAAAATTTATCAAATGGCATCTTTTTCCACACAACTTTGAAGCATACTTGCATCTTTAATATAGCTTAATACTTTTATCTTCCTAAACCCCTCCAGCAATCAATCATCTTCAATAAATCAAGCCAACGCTTCATCGCATTAATCCCAAAATACGGTTTCCTTATCGTTCATAAGCATCGGAATCCACAGCCGAATTCAATCAATTTATCATCCTCCACTCTGAATGCTTGGCCTCTTTGTCATGTTAGCCAAGATAAATGGAGCAATTGCGCGCATCTTATTAAGTCGTCGGCTCTAAATTGATTAAAAACTCATTCGGGAAAACTCAATTACGAGTCGCGATTAAGCGAACGACAAAACACCAACGCAGCACGCCACAATCGCGACTACAGCAATATATCCTCGATATCATCTGCATTACACCGAGAGAAGAGCCTGCATATCGTCCTTAAAAGTACATCCGAATGGGGAGTCGGGCGGGCGGGGGGGCCCGGTTCCCAGCACCGCAGGATCCTGTGGGAGAATTATCGCAGGAATTTTAGCTGCAATCGCACAAATTAAACAAAATTTCATGCTGTTAGTGCGGCACTGCGCCACGGATGTTAAAGGGACACGAAAAGGGACACCACCAGAGCCGCGGGACAACGCAGGGACACGCTCTCGCACAGTCACAGTGTCGACCCAAACTTATAGTATACCCGTCGAAGGAAAAGGGGTGCATAATCATAGGCGACGAGGGTGTATCCATGGCGATGCAATTACCAACAATTATTTTTCAGGTGTCACTTGTCGCTGGAGACTCTCCCTGGGTTGTATACCAGCTGTACACCGTGTTGTATGCATGTTTTCGAGGTGGGGACACGGAAAAAAATCACGAAATACGAGTTAAAAGGGGGCAAAAAACTGCACTAACTTCACGTGCAAGAATTTCTGCTGGAACGTTGCATGCTGGCTTAGGTACACGCCGCGGTTACATTTGGATTAGAAAGTGTGGGTTTTGTTTTAAAATGAAAAAAAAACAGTTCTGGTTGTTTTGTTCCTGCTTAGAGAGAGAAAAACTATTTTATAATTCCGATTGGTTGTCGATTATTGTAGCCTTTGCGGCACCTTTCTGGGAAGCGTCCATTCTTTATTCAATTAGACAAACTTGATTCTAAAATCATTTAACACCATTAGAAGTGGTGTGGTTAGTGAGTGGTGCCTGGAGGGTAAAGGACGGCGATTGCGCGGATCTTATGAATAAATTAGTTCCATTGTGGTGGCAGCCGACTCATAATTGGCTTTTAATTGCCGCTGCAGGTGTAGTTGGGGCTTTTGTGACATTGTTGCGAGACTAAATGAGAGCACGAACACGGGAAGAGTTTGTACGTACAGAGTTTTCTAGCAAGATTTAAATGTTTTTATCCTCATTTTACTAAAAGTTTTGCTCGTGTGGTTAAGTACGTAAAATTATGTCACTGAAATACTAGCCTTTCGCTCTCTACGCACAAAAAAAATACTGCGATACCTTTTTCGGACAAACACAACTTTAGTTAGTTAATCCTGTGGTGGGCGTCATTAATCCTGTGGTGAGCGGTACAACCGACTTTTTTCTGTAGTTATTCCCAAAAATTTTGTAAGCCAATTCCACCAATTTACACTCCAATAGTTGCCTGACAAAATTATACTTTCCACTAGTATACTTAAATGTAAATCGCCAAATTTGCCCAATCATTATCGCCCTATAGTTATTTTATACAAGCACTAGACCCATGACCACCAAAGTCATAACAACTCGATGGGCATTGTGAAATGCTGCCCCTATTGTCGCTTGTGTCACCTGGTTTTTTGTCCAGTCCCCAACCGTAAAAATGGGGTATTACCTCTACTCTCTTTCGGCAGCCACCGATTTTGATGAAATTTTGGATTTAGGCTCTACTTACCACCCTTTTCAAAGTCTACCCTGTGCCGAGGTGCGCTTTTTATTTTTAGGAGTGAAAACTACCCCTTACCGTAAAAAATTAATAAAACTCAATAAATGGGTAATAAAAACGCTTAGTACGCCTATATATCACCTCTTAGACCTATGTACTATTGAAATAATTTTTTAAGAAACTTTTCAAACCCTAAAAAGAACCCTTAGAGAAATAAAATATAAATATTTTGAAAAAAAAACTTTTAAAGCTTTTTTTGAGACACACAAATTCAGTTATAAGGTCAGAAAGTATTTTAGTAAATTTTTTAGTGTGTGTTTGTGTGTGTGCGTGGATGTATATATACTGGCGGGGTCCAGACCCCGATCACTCGATTCACTTACGCCCCGTGAAATAAAATAGACAAAAAATTAGACTTAACATATAATACATTTTATTTATAATATAATAAATTTTATCTATATTAATAAAAGAAAGTTTCTGTATGTACATATGTATGTATGTAAGTATGTATATATGTATGTATGTATGTGTGCGCTATAGCGGGCCCACCAGTCATCGCAGAGCCTCAAAATTTGCACGAAGGTCCGTGGGGGACTTCCATGATGCACCTCGAAGCCCGATTTTCGAAATTCAAAATGGCCTCCGAAAAATGACCGAAATTCAAAATGGCCACCTAAATATGAATTTGCAAATTGTGTTCCGATTTCAATGAAAGTGGGTATCTAGGGGTGTTTAAGGTCGCTAATAACGAATTTGTGGTCAAAACTTATAAATTGAAAATGGCCGCGACAATATGGCCACGAATTTGCTAATTGTGTTTCGGTTCCAATGAAAATCGGTATCTGGAGTTTTTTAAGGAATCAAATAACGAATTTATGATCAGAACTTATAAATTCAAAATGGCCGAACCAATATGGCCTATGAGTTTGCCAATTGTATTCCGACTCCAATGAAAATCGGTATCTGGGGGATTTTAAGGTAACAAATAAAGAATATATGATCAGAACTTACAAATTTAAAATTTCGGGGCCAATCCGGGGGACGATTTTTACCAAATAAGTGTAATTTCTCGGTCAGCTGTATGTAGGTTGTTCAAGAGTTGGGAAATCGAAAAATCTTCACAACCTAGCTCCAAATGGAAGAACATTGAACATTGGTCATTTCCTCTATTGTCGTGAAGTTTGCCACATTCTTAAATGTAGGAAATTTCTTAAATTTCCCCTAACCAGTATAGAAATAGTAAAAACGGTAGAAATAGGTTTTCAAATTAATATGAAGAACATCTCCAAATAATTCAATAAAAAAACGCTGTACCAGTTATCCACAGTTCTATCGGTCAGACGCCTGAAAGGATGATTTTCGGGAAACAGAACCCTGGCAAGTGATTTAAATTTGGGAATCGCCCAACAGGATGAAGACCCACTACGACCTAAGGGCGAACGGGTCTAGATTTAAGGAAGGCGGACAGTGCACACATAAACTTTTTTTATTTAAAGGTGTTGCTTTGCTAGTTTATAATATAATAAATTTCATTATTCAAAGTCGCCATCGCCATCTTCACGCCAAGGAAAAGATGGACGGATGCTGCAAATGCGGAGACACTGTTCCACATATCGAACTGGAATCTCCGGCCTGAAATCGAGACAACTGGAGGAAAAGATAGGAGGAAGCCAAGGTTCTAGTTGGGCTGTAGCGCCATTGGAAGAAGAACAAGAAGTAGATGGAGCAAAAAAGAACAAATTTGCTATCCCTTGCATAATCTTTTTCTTCTTTGGTGAATAGAGAGGGACGCATACAACATTTCCTTAATTGAAACAACTCACCTTTCCAAATGTAAAAAAGCGTGGGACTCTTTATCTATATTCTCATTTTATTAACACCGGAACTTTTCGCTAGCCCCGCACACTTTTTTACATTTCGAAAGGTAAGTTGTTTCCATATACTGGCTGGAGCAATAAAAACTTTACTTTTAGTTATTTTTTACTTTTTAGTTTATTTTGAAATAAAAGCGTATTTTTTAGTTTTTTTAAACTATATTTTTTATTTTATACTTTTTAATCTTTTATATGTCTTCCACCATTTTGATTTAAAATGACATCACTATACTCGTCACACACTTTCATTTGATACCCATACCGAGTGAGTTGTAAAAAAAAGTAAACCGCCATTTTGAATTTGGAATGACGCCACAAAGCTAATATTATTCTACTTATCATATCCTTTCATTTGATACCCATGTCAAGGGTCGGGGAGCACAATTGCAAAATTCGGCCGCCATATTAGAACCGCCATCTTGATTTTTTTACAAAATGGTCAATGTCACGCGAATGCGCAAAATTTGAAGTTGATGGGATGGTTTATTGTTCTCGAAAAAATTTTTTATTTCGACTGCTGGGTCCAATTAGTTATCATTAATGAACCGAAAAGAATTTTGTAATTGGGTAAAAATAATTTTTGGGTTAAGAAATTAAAAATAACATGGTATAAAAGGGCAAAGTAGTACTATCGTTAAAAAGAAGGTAACTTTGATCGACTGTATCTCAGTCAATTTTTATCGAAAATTCTTCAATTGGACACCATTTTAACGGAAATTCAGCTTTATTTTTTGTTAGTACCTCTTATACCTAAATCCACCCAGAAAAAAGTTATACACAAAAATGTCAAAAAAACAAAAAATTGAAATTTTTCGGTTTTTTTAAAAAGAGTTTTTTGACTTATTTCGGTGAAAAAAAATTGTTGTTTACTTCAAAACGGGCTTAGTCGATAGGAAATTCGATTCTCTCCAAAAAATCTTATTATATTTTTTTTATAAAATTGCATAGTTTTTGAGTTATTGTTGAAAAACTAAACAATGGACCAATCTTCTCCGTTCTCTTAAGTCCAAGTCTAGATTTAATAGCACTTTTGGATTTATTTTTTTTAATGTACAATCGAACATATAAAACAATAAAATACCTTCAACGAATTGGTTCCTTTAACCCCTGTTTTTTTCGACATAGTCAATAGCCTATTAATAATATGCCACCAAATTTCATTAAATTTCGAAATATTGACTCAATTATTTCAAAATAATAGGAAAAGTTGGTTCATCTGAAGCTTCATTCACGGTTTTCTGTACCTCAGCACAAAAAAATTTGATTCATATTTACTCATAAACACTTCAAACCTCGTTCCTATTTCACAATAAACAGAATCCATACAAACTTACGATGGACCACACAAATATGACGTGTTCAATCTTTGATTTATTTAACACTCAAAAATATGTCAAATCAGATCCCGGTAGAGAGGTCGAAAAAATCGAAGTAATAAATTCGATCAGATTTCGCCCTGCCGGCCGCAAATACACCCACCAGATGTCACTGCACCGCGGAGGGACCCGTCCCCCTAGTACGCCGCCAGTATTAATGGCTACATTCTGGATGTGAGGCATAAAATAGACAAAACACCATTATTACCAGATATTTTCAGATCATTCCTGATGACAAAAGTCTTTCAATTGTCTTCCGTATTTGGCCGGCAACTAATGACCGAATTTGAAGTTCATTGCTCCAAGCTTTATTTGGACGATGCCGCCATTATGCAAATTATCACCAGAAATTTTTTTTAAATGAACCCCAGAATGTGGGTGGAATTTTTTAAAGAAACTCTCCAGAGATACCCAACATCGCAGCAGCTGTAGATTTGGGCTATCTTTTGAGGAGTGTTCCAAACATAAATTCCAAAATAAAAAAATATTCTAGCGATGCAAGGCCTATACAACGACAACCAACACATTCAAGAAACGGAAAGGAGGCCGATTTCTTTTTCCAGCTCATCCCGAAAAGCAGCACGCCAAAGGACGACGCTGGCGACTGGACTTGGAAAGATCCTTGAGGAATTTCGTTGCATTTACATTGCATAATTGAAAAGTGCTCACCTTGTGCTGATGACAGGCAGTTGAGTGGCAGCAAAATAAATTGAGCATGGAAAAGAATGAGTCCAGGGCGGACTTTTTAAGTAATCGTCCTGGCATGGCACATACAGCAGGCGAACGGCGGCGATCCTGAAACTGGGGCCACGACTAGAACAAGGATAATGGTTGACGTGCAGCCGAAATGGGGACACGACAAGAAAATTGATTTTTGTAAGTGACTTGAATATTGAATCGAGCGCGGTTGTCTGCTGCAGGTAATGACGTTTCCTATTCTTCCGACTTCTTTAGACCGCATTCGTTTTTTGTGTTGTAGATTTTAATTTCAAGAATTTTGTGGATAGATTGTAAAAATTTTGAATTTGTGTGCGGCGGACGCTTTAAGGATGAGGAAGGATTGCAAATGAAGCAGGATTTCGTATTTAGGCGAGTTCTTTTGGTTTAGGAAAAAAAATTAATTAAAATTTTGCAGAAGGCCAGAAATTAAAAGTCAACAGTTGTATAGGTTAGGTGAAGTGTAGCTTAGCGTCCATTGTGACCGGAGCCTCAATTAGAGCTTTGATTCATACGGAACAGCAACCTACCGTCTCTGCTTTGTGGGAAAGGTGACTTTCAATTCACTGACTACATAAGTCCCCGTGAATAGGAATACAGAATCGGTGGGAAGTACTCGAGTAAATACTCATGAGTAGTATCGAAAGAAAATTACTCAATGAGTACTTTTTACTCGTTTTCCTTGGGAAACGACGACTACTTTTTGGCATTTCTGGGTACTTCGGCTGGGACAGATTACAAATACTTATGTAGCTTACATGGGATATAAATTCAAACCTATAAAAGCCCGTGTACATCCCAAACGCAAAGTGGAAACGCAAATTTGAGCTCTTTTATCGCACAGCAATTTGTATGCTTTTAGAGTCATTTACATCCCGAACGCAAAGTGGAAGCTCAAATCGGAGCTCCTTTATCGCATAGAAGATAGTATGGTTTTGTCTCTACTTCACAAAGTGGCAACTGAAAACTGCAAACGCAAAGTAGAGCTTTAATTTGCACGAAGACTCGTTCTGGAGAGGTCGTCTTCTCCGGTCTTAGACCATGTCGAGGTGTACGGTCTGACCACACACAGAATACATACCAACCACAGACCGACCACTACCAAATACCCGTGGAATGTAGCCCAGGCCTTGTCGAGGTGTACGATCCGACAGTGTTTCTGGTAATATTTCCTAGATCAGGGTCGAGGTATGACCCGACCAAACCCCGACAATATACCGAACACCGCATTATACACATATCCCCCTAGACCGCAATAGTAATACCACTAACTAACCATAACACACATATAGAGAGAAGTTGCTGAGTAGTTGCTTAGCTATACCCGTAAGAAACATGTATCCAGAGATAACAAGTAGATAGTTGCTTAGCGATACCCGTAGGAAACTTATGCCCATATTCCCGATTTCACTCACCTGAATTCTTTTCATTCACTCAAAAGTCGTTCAATTTTTAATCGGTATTCCCGTTTTCACCAATTTTCAGGTGATGCGATGCAATGCGTTACTCGAATAGCTGTCATAATTTCGTGTTTCTGTATACAAAATTTGATTAGATTTTTCAGTAGTTGTTTGTTCCAAAGCCTACCATATTTTCATATTTGTCCTCCATTCACCCAAAATTCGCCCAAAATTTATGGGTGAATTGCGAGTGAAATGAATGTATGGAAAAGTGAATGTGAGTGAATGCGGGTGAATATCGGGAATACCAATTTCAGTGACTCGCCGGATTTCGACGGATGAGTGAATTTGGGAATATGGGCATTATATCCAGAGATAATAAGTAGTTACTTAGCTTTAAAAGATTAAAATTGTTAGTAAATAAAGGTAAGTATGCTGTTCCTAAGTACGGCGGTCAAGAAAAATTTCCCCATATAAACTTTATGTAAAAAAACGCTTAAGTAATCGGTCAAGAAATGCTCTAAGAATATTTGCTCAAGAAATGTCTGTACCTAGTACGCCGTTCGCTCAAGAAAAGTGCTAGTACTATTCTGACACGCAGATGGAGCCTTTTCCTGATGCGGTAAAGAAAAAATTGGGAAGACAATTTTTTCTTTACCGAAATTGGCATTTCGTTTGTGGCGGAAAACAGATTTGGCCGCGGGAAGTGTTTTCATTATTTTTTTAATAGTTTTTATAGAGCTTAATATAATTAAAGGCCAATTTAAGTGACTATTCATTATTTTAGTGTTGTTTTAAAATACGTTTCTGAGAAAATTATTTTTTTTTATTATGCGGAAGGACTCTAAAAAACATTTCCCGCAGCCAGATATTATTTTCCTACACAAATGCCAATTTTAGTCAAGAAAAAAAGTCTTCGCATTCACTTGTCAAAATTTTCTGTACCGGGGTCGAGAAATAATAAGAGCATTTTTCTTGACCGCCGTACTTAAGAACAGCATACTTAGCTTAAGTATTTTGAATGAATAAAGAGATATTATTTTTGTAAGAAGGTGTTTGTTCTCACAAAACCCTAGGAAACTTAAGAGCTCCCGGAAACCCTCCCTTAAAAATGAGGTTTAGAGAACCACCGAACGAAAAACCATTACAGTGCAGCCACGATAAGGTAGTTTTTGAGGTTCCAGCCGAAATAAACGAATCAAGGACAAAAAGTCGGATTTAAGTTCCAAGCAAAGTAATGCTTGTTTTCGATTTCGAGTATGTGGTCATATCGTCGTAGATCCGCAGTTATGTAACGCCTAGAATGTTAACTTAGCAAGGAGTTTAGAAGAGCGTGAAGCAAGGCGAATAAGATGAGTGTGGTAACACATCCTCTCCAGCGTCCAAATATCCAAATCCACTTTCATATTGTGAATGCTTCGTTTCTACAATTTCACTTATCATTAATTGAAGTACATACATGTATATTAATGATCAAAGGAGTTGCTACTTGGTTGAGTTGTACGCGCATCGATGTGAATGACTGGTACCTCAAAAATAAGCTAACGCCATCTGCTTGTCAAAATGACTTCCAAAGGTGCCATCTAGGAAGTATTCAATTTTTCTAAATTTAGTTGACGACGTCCATTCAAAATATTACACAGGTCTACAAAAAACAAAAAATTTTTTGAGTCTTTATTTTAATGATTATTTTCTAATCCTTTATACCGAAAAAGAACTAAAACCATTTTTGAATCTTGAAAAACTTTGCGTTTGTACCGTTAACAGTTATTATCAATATATGTATTTAATTTTTTGTAAAAGGAAAAGCATATAAGGTACAACGTATTTTATTAAGTAAAAACGAGGTTTATTATGCCTACCCACCATTAAAAATCTTCGAGATTAAGGTTTTTGATATAGCCTCAAATTGATTTAGGCTTCATATCGCAGTAGGAGCAGTGAAGCCGCGGTTGAGGAGACTGAATCTCCTCCTCGCTGTTGTAGCCTCACAATCGCACAGTAAGTGCTCTGCTGTTTCGGGAGGTGCTCCACAGAACAGGGCAGCTTGACTCTCCGAGAAAATAACGATGTTAGAGGTATTTAGAGCTCTATTCCTACAAGTCTGGGCCACACCTGAATAGCGAGTACCTCAACTTGAGGTCGTGTTTCCGCTAAAGAGGGGCCTGTCGTGAGAAGCTAGTAGACAAGCCAAAGCCCATTACCAACAGCATTCATAGCACCAGCGGATCATGTTAGAGACAGGCAAACATAAGGCTGTATGAGATCAAACTTTTTGAGCAGCGGCACAAGCAGAAGCCTTCTGAATCAGATCCAAATAAAACAGTAGCAGCGGCAGAATTTTTATTTGCCAGTAAATTCTTTGAAAATAATTCTTTAATAATAATAAATTCTTTGTAAAATACCACACAACAATAAATTTTCAAATTTCCGCGTCCCTTAATCATTTAAAAACCACTTGCCAAGTGAAAGATGTTTGAAATGTCAAAAAATGCAGCAAAATTAGGATTTGAGGTGAAAAAGCAGCGGCAGAACTCTCTTCTGCTTTTCTTGTCACGTGACCAGCGTAAGCCAATAGAAACAATTCTCTGCCGACAGTTCTGCTGTGCTGCTTTGGATCTGATAGAGCCTATAATGTAAAATGGGACGATTGCAGGATTTTCACGCCTAGACAAACTCACCGAAGGCCAGCATGGGACAACCTGCTGCTGCCATTGTTTTCTTGAAAACAACATAACTGACGTTTACAAGCAGCTTTTTTCAACTATGTTTGATAACTTTTAACTGATGGATTGCAGAATGTTCCTTAAAAATAACATGGGGGCTTTTATGTACAATAGAGAGATAAAAAAAGGAAATTTTCTTAACATCCGTAATTTCATTCGTCATCTACCAAAGGAAACTTTTTCAGCTAAAGCTATTTTTTCTTAAATAAGTAATGTGGAGAAGTAAAAATCAGATACGTAAGACTCAGACTCAAAATTTGTGTTGACCGGTGTTATAAACCAGACAAAGTGATCACAATTTCAGTATTTTATGGAAGACTTCACTTCACGTATTTTGGTTAAAATCATGCGTCTCCATCTGGTGTCAAAATGATAAAATGAAACCATACCAAATTTCAGGTTATTGGTTTGGTATATTTAGCATCTGTTTGCATATCTGTATAATTATGAAAAGTTTGGTTTGATGGCAAGTCGAAGTTATTGGTAAGATCATAACAGAAGTCGTGCCTCCCCCGGTTGTTAATTTTTATTTAAATTAATGGAGTACTTTTAAAATACAAAGGGGTTCCCGAGCCAAATTTTTCCAACTCCTCTCGATTCGATCAGGGATTTTTATTGAAATTTATACCATTTGTGCCTTGATCAATGAATTTCTGTACTTGCCAAAAATCGGAATATATTCATAGTACAAAAGCATCGAAATTGTAGCCGTCTTTATTTGGTTCCCATCAATTCATTCTATAAAAGGGTTTACCCTTTGAACTTATGTCAAAAACATCCAATTTTTATTGCAACTGAAGTTCACATAAAGCCTTCGGAATAAAATGATTGCCCACTATCAAAACGTCACATCGAAGGAAATGGTCCGAACTAATTTGAGTAATTGGCACAGGCTTCAGAAGTCGGCCAAATCGATAACCGTTATTTGCTAAAAAAAATCATTTTTAGCTCTAATCTGTAATATGCCGTCAAGTCAAGGCTATGCCCTAACAACGGGTATCACCGGGCGAAGTTGTCGTCCTGTGGGTCATCGTTAATCTCGAAAGGAAAGTACGTTTCCTTCGAACTGCAGAAAATGAAAATGAAGAAAAAAAACAGTTTTTCCCAGACCAAAGCAACATCTCTCGATTATAATCTGACATAACGTATCACAAACCCAGTTTCTGAATTGTTTCGTTGCCTGGAGGATTTGCGACGAGTTCACATAAAGGACATCATCCAAGGATGGGGTTGAATCGGGCGCTGTATGCTTTTGTGGGGCACAGTACGGCGCCATTTCGTGAAGGAGCAAGGAGCTCATACAGTCTTTGCGGCGCGCTCCTTGTAGGCTTTGTTGCCGGGAGGGGTGAGATGCAATAGAGACGATGAGCTTGCTTGCTTGGCAGTCAAGTCCTGTCTTGATAAATCCTTTAATTACCAGGACGTGAATCACAATGATGTCCTAGATAAAATAATAAACTGAATGCAGTGACATTTAATCGAGATATAATCCTGTCTCTTGTTCAGTTCGAGGTAAGATAATCCTTTGACGTCTTGACAGTAACTAGTGGGCTTGTGGTCCTGTTTGATAGGACCTGCAAAACTCCTTTTGTGGTGTCAATAGATAAATCGATTCGATAGTAGCTTAAAATTCGCATTAAATTTACTCCAGATAAATTCTTCCACCATCACACACAGCAATCGAGAGCTCAAGCACCACAGCGATGAAGGCTCAGGTATGCTATAACCTCATTCTATTGCACCTTTTTCCCTGCGACTGCAATAAATAAAGGAGGCTGGGAACGCAACAGAATAAAATCAACTATGGAATCTGGAATGCCACCAATGGCGCTGCAATCGATGTATAGCACCGGCCGCCACCCGCCTCCCCGTTGGCCCAGAGCCGGGCTTCATTTCCATATGAACTTGTAGACGCAATACGGCCGAGCTAAGCTGCGGCATTTCTCGCTGAGCCAAGTAAAAACAAGCACAGGTACAAGAAGCGACCTCTTCGGCACATCGTGGTGTTTGTTAGTGTTTGTTGTCATTTCTTGTAGTTTTTTTGATTGTCTTCTGTGGCACCTTTTGTCAATTCCCACGCCGGACTCGCGACCACGCTTGGCTATTTATTATACCGCTCGCTCTCGTCTCTTCTCTTCTGGTGCTGGGCCTTGCATGTTGTGCGTTTTCTGTTTGTTGTTGTTGTTATTTTTTTTTCATATTAGTTTTTTACCTTTCGTGTTTTTGTTTTCTCTGTTCTGTGCCGCTCGATATAAGCATACTACACATATACGCGAGCATATATGGCATTTATGTTACGCTTTTTTTTTATTGTTGGGTCTGTCAGCCGTTTTGCTTAATGACCGTTACCTGTACTACACGAGGTCATGGCGCATGCGCAAGTTACTCGTACTGTGGGTTGTTGTCATCTGCCAACAGCGAAAAGTGTGGCACCGTGCAGACGTGCTTCTCTCTTGCTTTGAAGGAACATTTTTGACAACGCATCGCCCTTCAGAATATGCCGACCGACTTTAATGCCGCCATTTCGAGTTCAATTAAAATCAAATTCTTGCAAATTTATGGGTGAAGCTTCGCGGCTCGTATATAATTCGCTGATTAGATGAGAGATTGAAATTCTTTTTTTAGAGCTCACCTTATATATTGTTCAGGTGCTAAAAATTCCGCCTACAGGTGGTTAAGCTGCGATAAAATTATGTCGAGAAATTATCAAAGCTGTTCGAATTGTTTTCTTGGCGGTTTTTTTTATGAATATTTATGATTGTCGGGAACGTGAACATGTTTATTTCACTGCTTATTATGCGAGTGGGTGTAACTCCAAAAAAAAAATTCACAGTAGTTCACACGCGTCTTCTAAACTCAAAAAAAATTGTTTTTTTAGTTCAAAACATAAAAATAATTTTTTTTCTGTATTCTTCGTTGGCATCAAAGGCTTCCGTTCTACAATTTTGGATGTCTTTGGCTGCAGGTTGGGCTTCTAACACAGTAATCTTCACCTAATTAGGACTTGATGCTCGACCGGGAGCAGAATAATTTTTAATTTCCATAAATTTTTAATTATTATGAGACGAGGAAACATAAAACCAAGCGAATTAGGAATCATTGGGGAATTGTTTGGATTTTGAATTAATTTGTTTTATTTTCGTTGCCATCATTGGTGTCGTTTTAACAAAGATTTTTGTAACCTTGATCTATATTAACCAAAAAAAAATTGTTTCTTTTTTTCAAATGTTTTAGACACTTGCATTTAGTTTTTTTTATTTAATCCTAAACAATTTTGAGACGTTTGTGAAAGTGAAAGTAAAATGTTTGCAATCAGTCTTTGTTTTTGGCTTATTTTAATATGAGAGTATATTAAATTTAGTTTATTCAATTTTATTTTTGACTAAAAATTATATACAGCTAAAATCAGTAAATATTAGATCTGGGAGAAAGCCCGCTTTCCCGATAGATGGCGTAAGTTGCAAAAAAGTCCCGAACCACTGATGGCAGCGACACCGCACCATTCGTTTGTAATGTTGAGTTTGTGGGTTACTTTAATAGGCCAATTTTTAGTTGTGACTGGTCACAAGTCATAAGAAAGTATGACAAGGTTAATCCTGTGACAGATCAGTTGTTTCAGATTTTCAGTGGAAAGTCCACTACATCACATCACAAGAATTCCACCAAAATTGTGGTGGAACTGTGAAATGTCAAATGTTGTGAATTTGTGATCAACTTGTCAACTGCAATGACAATCATTAAACGAGCGTCAAAATGAAAACTTTCCTGTGAATAACAAGAAATATGACTGCTTACATTATTTTTAAGTCTTTACAGAAAGTAAAAAGCCTTAACTCTCCGAAACAGCTCGAATATTTCATCGAATTTTGACGGAATCATCCGGAAATTTAACAAAATAAAAAAACATAAAATTTCTTCTTTTTTTGTTCAAATGTTTCTTTATTCTGTTGTTTATACCTCAACAAAACAAATATTAATAAAATTTCTTCCATTATTATTATTTTTCATTAGATGTAAACCCCTTGTAACCTGCTTTATATGTCATCACAAGTCTGTTATTGTCACAACTTGTGACTGGAGCACCACAATACGAAAAAATCACAACTGTGACGTGAAATCACAACTATGATGTGAAATCACAACTGAGGAGCACTACATTCCGAAAAAATCACAACTGTGACTCAGTACGCCTTTATGATTTTGTTGTGATTTGTGTTAATGTCAAGAACTGGAAAGTTGTTTGCTTTTGAAAGTGGAGCAAAATAATGAAAAGTTGCAGTGTATTTTGCAATATTATTACGACAAAGGGAAGAACGGTACGTCGGCTTGTGAAAAAATTTGTGCTGTGTAGGATGATGTATCAAAATCTGCTGCTTGAAAATTGTTCCTTCGCTTTCGTTCTAGTAAAGGGTGGGCCATTTAAAAATTGGAATTTAATTTTGCTTTAAAATGAAAACGCATGGATATTTTTCAATGGTTGTTGCTTTATTAGAAAGAGTATACTTTGAAATTAAACATACAGTAGCCCATTCTGCCGATCCAATTTATCAGTACATTTTCGATTGTTTGGGCCTCTATTTCGCCAATGGCAACTTCGATTTCATGTTTCAAATGGTCAATCGTCTCTGGATGGTTAGCGTAACACTTGTCCTTAACGGCTTCCCACAAGAAATAATCCAACGGAGTCAAATCGCAGCTTGGAGGTGGCCAATTGACATCAGCATTTCGGCTGATTATGCGATTTTCGAAAACAGTGAGCAAAAGATCGATTGTTGCGTTGAGTGTGTGGCACGTTGCGCCGTCCTGTTAAAACCAAATGTCGCCTATGTCATCATCTTCAATTTTGGGAAACAAAAAAAACTGTAACGACATTTCTCGCTAATTTTCGAAGAAAAATGGCCCAATAATGCCGCCAGACCAAAATCCGCACCAGACAGTCACTCGTTGTGAATGCATTGGTTTCTCCACGATGACGTGTGGATTTTGGCATGACAGGTAGAATACAATTAGCTGTATGGCGTCATTCCAAATTCAAAATGGCGGCAAACAAAATGGCGGACTACCTTTTTCTTTACAACCCACTCGATATGGATATCAAATGAAAGGGTGTGACAATTAGAATACTATTATCTGTGTGGCGTCATTCCAAATTCAAAATGGCGGCCAACACAAAATGGCGGTTTACCTTTTTCTTTACAACCCACTCGGTATGGGTATCAAATGAAAGTGTATGACGAGTATAGTATAGTAACCTTTGTGATGTCGTTTTAAATCTAATATGGTGGTCACTACAAAATGGCCGAACACATACATATAATAGCCTAAAACATAGAAAATAAAAAATATAGTTTAAAAAAACTAAAAAATACGCTTTTATTTTAAAATGAACTAAAAAGTAAAAAATAATTTTGAATGTAAAGTTTTTACTGCTCCAGCCATTATAAGAAAACAACCTACCTTTCGTAATCTAAAAAAAGCGTGGGGCGCTAGCTAAAAGTTCCGGTGTTAATAAAATAAGAATATAGAGAGAGAATAAAAGCGTATTTTTTAGTTTTTTTAAACTATATTTTTTTTGTTCATAATAATTTCTGCTGTGCTGTTATCACTGCGACGTTAGACATATTGTCCTTCCGATCGGATTCTGCTCATTTTTATAGTTTTTATTATATTTTGATATTTATACAACTGATACAGTTCATGGTTGAACCTTCTCCTCGAAACTCCATTTTCGTTCACTCCTCCATATAGTGCGAAGGATTTTTCTTTCAAAGCCCCCTAAAAGGTGTTCTTCGTTACTTCTTAATGTCCAGATTTCGGATCCATAGAGAAGTATTGGTTTTATAAGGGTGCTGTATAGTTTAACTTTTGTCCTTCTAGGCGACAATCTCCTTTTTACTTCTGCTGCCGTGACGTTATCTTTTCAAATTAGCGTCCCTAAAATTATTTTACTCCTTCGATGTTGTATGTGTCAAGTCAATAGTCATTTTTTAGCGATCATTCCGTCTTTTAGAGATGCACTTATATTTTGTTTTCTCCTCATTGCTAGTCCGAATTTCTCTACAGCTCTTTCTATCGACATTTTCATTGCCAATAGTTGCCAATAGTAGTAACGTCTTGTTCAAATTACTTCTCGCAGTATTAGTTCCTACGTCTCTTATCACTTTTTCCATAGCTATACTTTAAATCGTAAGCGCAATCTTATAGCCTTATTTTATACCTGTGACACATATACCATCATAATGAAAGTAACCTTCATTATCGTGGCAAAAACCCATGATAATGAAAGTCCAAAATGAAAGTATTTTACTTTCATTTGGACTGTAATTTCGGTTTAGTGACATCTGTTGGAAAATTGGAAACTACATTTTAAAATAAAAAAAATTTGATTTCACGTTAGTTAAGCAACAATTTGCAAGGATATTTTCTTTACTTTAGAAAATATTATTTTAAATATTCCAAATTAAAATTTAAAATTTGCTTAAAATTAAAGCAAAAAACACGCAGGTTTATATCCTCACTTGATATGCCAGATGCAAATGAAAGTAAAGTGTAATGTGTCACCCATCATTTCCTTGACCTTGATGAAAGCTACCATCATAATGAAAGTATAGTGTGTCACAGGTATTATACCCTCGACACACGACAACGTTGTTACGAAGGAAATTCGTTGTTACGACGAAGCTCATTTTAGGGGGTGACATACGGTAAAATTCGTCGTTATCGGTAAAATTCGTCATTATGTCACTGAAGAATGTCAGTGAACAAAAATTAAAAAGAAATTGATTAAAAATTTGGAAATAAGAAATATTTTTTATTAACTTCCAAATAAAACTAAAATCAAAATCAGCTGATACCGCATGACACTGGAAAAAACGCATAAAAGCGAGCTTTATGCAATAATCTCTCGACCGACAGATAGCCCTTCCATTGTGTTTTCGTCGTAACAACGTAGAATTTGGGTCGTTGGATTTCGTCGTTACGATATTGAATATTCGTCGGTATTCGAGGGTATTAATCCTATTGTAGTATTGAATGGCAGCTCTCCTTCAAATCCTACTCTGCGTTTCTTTCATTGTCATTTTGGTGAAGTGTATAAGATGTTTTGGAAAATTTTAAGTACTCAATAGCTTCATATAATTCGTCATGTTTTATTTTATCATCATCATGTTTTAATATTGCGATCAGTGTAGCACAAGTTTAGCGTCCTGCCCTGCACGATACTGGCTTAGTACAAACTTTGAACGACTGCGTCCAAATTTCATAACAAAACCGCTTTTAGATGTTTTTCTGAGAAAAGTACATCAATGCAAACTGAACATACATAAAGATAAATAAAATATATTTTTTTTAAGAAGATTTTGAAAAATTAATTAAAACATGTAATAAAAGTTGAGGAACTTCTCATCGTATGCCCTTACTGCCCGTTGTTTCGAAGATTGTAAACAAACTGCACAGCCACAACAAGTTTAAACTTCCGCGTGGATTTATCCTTGAAATTCATCCTTACTTGAAAAAAACCCAAACAACGACGACAACGGGCAAGATTCATCAAAACGTACTCGTAAATACTTGTTTATTCTGCAACAATTTAGCTACATTTTTCCGAGCATCGTTCATATTAAATTCTATTTACTTAAACCCAGCAGTAAATAATGCAAAATTACGCTTTGGTGGTGAGTTCAAGGAAAAGTATGAATTGCATGAAATTGAAGTTTAATGCCCGTAATTACTACTCATGGCTCCTTTATTCTCCCCAATCTTAAGTGCTTTCCATTTTATTACAGTTGCGCTCGACTTTTCCCGAACAGGGCCATCGTCCTCCCACCACCATCACCACCTTATCCCCCGTACACCACATCCAGTGTTAATCGCATGGCAATGCTGGGCTCATAACAAAGACAGGATAGTAGTAGCTGGCATGGAGGATTTGTTTTCCAGCTTTTAGTGTAGAAGGACACAAACACACCACGGGACACACATAACAACGTAAATGGCGAGAATTTGTCCTTATTTAGTCGTCCTGAATTTATGCACTATGTGTGTCCTGCTGCTGAAGTTAAACATGGGGGGAATATAATCGAGGGGATACCGTTTGTGTGTAAGTAAACCGATATGAATACGGGGTAATTGTTGAGAAAATGTTTTTTTTTCTGCCAGGGGGTGGGGAGGGCATAGTGAAAGCACTTATTGAGGGTCTTTAAAGGTTTGTGGATTAAGTTAAGTTGTATCTAGTTAAGATTGTGTCCGTATGGGGAAGTAGTTTTGTTTCAATTAGTTTTGCAATTACGATACTATAGTAGACCTAAAAGACAAATAGACAAACTGAGACAAATTGCCGAAAATTGCACCCAGTATAGGCGACATATGAAATACTGAAAAGTAACCACCCTGGTTTGTACAAAAATTACAAAATTTACATCGCTATCGTTAAATCAGAACCAACCGAAACTTCTCTCGTTTTTCTTTTAAGGTGATGTTAATTTCAAAAGTGCCGCATTCACTTGGACTTATTGTATCGTTTAACAACCTTTATAATCAAATCAGCCTTTATACCAGCGCTGGGCAATAGCAGGTCTTGGGATTCGCACGAGATCCCGGTAGTTCCAAGCCCTCCAATATTGCTTGTTAGTTCGAGTGAGAGAGGTATAGAGAAAAGCTTTGAGTTCGAGGGAGAGCCATAGGCGTACCAAGGACTTTTTTCGGGGGGGGGGGGTCCGTCCAAAATTTTAAGAAAAACTCATTAGACAGCAAAAATGAATTTTTATTATTTTAATAATATGTTTTTTAATTGTTTTCTTCATAACACAAACCGAGGGTATGCGATGAAAGTAGCATAGCTATATCGCAGAGACGTTATCGGTCGTGGTTTCAGGTGGTGAGCTTTTGAGAATTTCGAGGTGTCTTGGATATGAGCTTTCGCGTTGAGGAATTTCGTTGAACTTCCCTGTGTCTCGGGTTGGCTTTTGCGCCAGGGCAATATAATTAAGCTAACGATTTCAATATTATTTTAGTGCCCATGGATTCTAGAAGGTGTTGGAGGGAAATATAAAAGTTGAGGAGCAAATTTCACTAAAAATCGCGTACGAGCAACGGTTTCCGAGATATAAGCAATTCTATGTTTTTAAGCAATATTAGCAAAATTATTAAGTTAAATTTTCAGCGGTCACGGATTCCACGGGTGTGGAATATGGGTATGAAAAATTTCAGTAAAAATCGACCTATGAAAAACGAGCAGTTAGATGGCTTATTAGATGATCCACAAATGGGATAAAACAGTTAATTTTGTAGTGTAGCGCAAGTGACGCGTATGGAAATGGAAAAGGGGGAGTGTTTCGTGCTTCAGTAGAGACATTTATGATTCGCAGAAGTTGCTTCCTGTTAAATTTTTGATACAACCGCCTTTGTGTTTGCTTATTATGTTAGTTTGAAATATTCTTATGCCTGTCAAAACGTTTTTGTGTCCACGAACTGTTTTTTAGAGCCATTGGTCAAAAATATGTGGTAGAAAGATTTTTGCTGAACGCCATATCTTTGACAATTAACTGGGAGTTTTAACCGACGATATAGGTGTAGGTTGGAGGTTTTTTAGTTATTACTAGCAAAAAACCCGCGTGCGTTGCAACGCCTTTAAATAAAAAAAGTTTATGTGTGCACTGTCCGCGGTAGGAAAAAAGTGAAAGAAACAACAAATCTGAAAAAAATGATTTTGGATACCTTTCATATGGGTAATTTCTATTGACAGCTTTTTTGATAGCTGTCATTAGTCAAAACCGGGTTTTGACATGATATTCCTATTCAGCGGTATCAAAAACCTAAGCATACCAAGTTTCACCTTGAACCGATGGAAATCGAGTGCTAAATGCTTGGTTGAACCTAAAAAAAACGAAAACCCATGTTAAATCCAACGGTTTATAATTTTGTATTTCTCTTTTCGGTTAGCCGTTACACTGCCCCGTTCTTACTTAGTGTTCGTCCCGAAGACAGCTTCCGTCCCGTTCTTACCGATCGAACTTTTTGGATGCGATAGATGGTATCGTTTAACCTCGTGATGGCAATGGAGGGCCCTTCCCTTTTCTTTGTAATTTTGGCGATTTACCTTTTATTCGTCGAGGATTTTATAGGTATACACTCGATCGCGTGGCAACCTTCACGACAATAGGCGAAATGACCAAGATACACTATGTTCAATGTTCTTCCATTTGGAGCTAGGATGTGAAGATTTTCAGATTTTCCAACTCTTGAACAACCTACAGCTGACAGGGAAATGACACTTATTTGGTAAAATTCGTCCGCCATATTGGCCCGAAATTTTCAATTTATAAGTTTTGATCATAAAATCGTTATTTGCTACCTTAAAACCCCCAGATACCGATTTTCATTGGAATCGGAATACAATTGGCAAACTCATCGGCCATATTGGTGCGGCCATTTTGAGATTATAAGTTTTGATCATAAATTCGTTATCTGCAACCTAAAAACCCCTAGATATCCACTTTCATTGGAATCGGGCCACAATTGGCAAATTCGTCGGCCTTACTGGAGCAGCCATTTCGAATTTATAAGTTTTAATCATAAATTCGTTATTTTCAATCTTAAAAACCCCTACATATCCACTTTCATTGGAATCGGAATACCATTGGAAAATTTCGTCCGCCATATTGGCACGGCCATTTTGAATTTATAAGTTCTGATCATAAATTCGTTATTTGCTATCTTAAAAAACCCCAGATACCGACTTTCATTGTAATCGGAACGCCATTAGCAAATTCGTCCGCCATATTGACGCGGCCATTTTGAGTTTATAAGTTCTGATCATAAATTCGTTATTTGCTACCTTAAAAACTTCCAGATACCGATTTTCATGGAAATCGGAACACAATTGGCAAATTTGGGTGGCCATTTTGAATTCCGGTCATATTTCGGCGGCCATTTTGAATTTATAAGTTCTGATCAAACATTCGTTATTTACTACCTCAAAAAACCCCAGATACCGATTTTCATTGGAATCGGAACACAATTGACAAATTCGGCGGCCATATTGGCGCGGCCATTTTGAATTTTAAATTTTGACCACAAATTCGTTATAAGCGACCTTAAAAACCCCTAGATACCCACTTTCATTGAAATCGGAACACAATTTGCGAATTCATATTTCGGTGGCCATTTTGAATTTCGGTCATTTTTCAGCGGACATTTTGAATTTCGAAAATCGGGCTTCGAGGTGTTTCATGGGAGACCCCCATGGACCTTCGTGCAAAATTTTGAAGCTCTGCGATGGCTGGCCCGCTATAGCGCACACATACATACATACATCCATATGTACATACAGAAACTTTCTTTTATTAATATAGATTATGTGATTAGGGTGGCAAACCATATGGTGAACACCACGGCCAAGCTATGTGTACATACCCCACTAACGGAAAAGCCCTGCGAACGAAACCAAGAAGGTCTTTAGTTGAAGAAGACTGGACTTGAGCGGGACTCAGAAGGTCGCGGTAAATGTTCTCCTTCTAAGCCAAGTCAGAGCAAGATACTCACTATGACACCCCTTAGGGAAAAGAGTCTTATTAGATGTTTAGCCCGCCTAAGTCCTAGGACTGATTCCCAATAGGCTAGGTTCAGTCTCTTAGCCCAGTCCTGTATCAGAGATTTGGAGCTGGACCACGAAATGAAACAAAGGGGTTTTGGGCCATGCACCATCGCGTCAAACTGCTCCTTCGCGACCTTGTCTGCAGTCTCATTGCCGTCGAGTCCCTCGTGTCCGGGAAGCCAGCATAGCGAGAAACTACTTTTCCTGGCCAAACTTTGGATCACGTCAAAGCAGCCTGCAACTATTGGCAATGATGGCAAGATCATCTGCATAACCGATGACATCGAAGCCAGATTTGTGTACTTTGGTCAAACGTTCATCCATAACCAGAGTAACGACGGCAGAACTCCACCTTGAGGGCATCCCTTGATGGCCTTGACACTAATAGTGGAGACACCCAGGGTAGAAGAAATATCACGACCTCACTCAATTGTGTGGAGATCCAGGTTTCTGAAAGCAACTGCTCTAGAAATAGAACCATAGCCAATGCTATCCAAAGCACCTTCAATGGCAAGAAACGCACATAAGGCAATTTCCTTAGCGAGAAAGGTTTTCTCGATTTTTCTGACTATTAACTTTAAGATACTTAAATGACTAAAGTGTAGTGTTTGCAGAGTTCCGGTAGTGAATCTCCCTGTGAATGGTATTTGTGTAAATTGGGTTCTTTCTGAGTTGTGGCTTAAAGTTGAGTCAACTATTCGAAGAGAATATTACGAAAGGTCGTGCTGGTGACAATCCATGATTCAGAAAATATGTATTTGGTGGCTCATTTCTTCGTCAGGCTGACTTCCGATCTGCATTGACGTTTTATTATTAAAAAAATGCCAAGACCCGAAGAAATGTTGACTCTACGGTCTTGTGGATCCGTTTGGCGTAAAACAGTCTCCAAAAAAACCACCTCCAAGAAAGCAAATGTTTCATCGACTTTAAAACGAATAAAATTTAAATATATGCGATAATTTAATCTTGATATTTTCTGATTTTCAATTAATTCCACATAATCTGAACAAAATCCGGAATCACAACTCAATTGACGTTTCGGATTGTGGCATTATATCAGCCGCTGAGAGTCAAATCGTGCGGAATTGTGCAACTCATTGAATTCCCATTACTCACGCTGAATGCCGGATTGACATACAAAAACGCCACCGCAAGGTAACTACTGCCGGCCGGCAGGTAACCCACCAATAGCAGAATTTACACCAGCCCAAGGTAGGCTACCCGGAGATCGATCAATGGGAACGAGAGGCCCCAAACACGGAGCCCCAGACTATGGAGTCCCATTGCTGGCAGCAAGGAGCAGCGCGCAGCCACACTTTCTGAGCCCGTGTGGAGCGCGGGTGAGATGGAATGTTATCTTGAATATCGGACAATCGGAGAACTCCGATGGCATTGGGGCTTCAGCAGCAGCGCGCTTTGAGACGGGGGATTTATAAAAGATAAACCGCACAAGCCTGATCAAGTTTGGACATGTTACCAGCATGACAACTCCGGCTTTCACGCGGCCGCGGCTCCGTTGTGGGGGAGTCGCTCGGCACAGGGGGGGCCATCATGGAGCCGTGATCGTGGGTGTCTGGGAATTCAACGCAGCGCTGTTCGCGTCATATTTGGAAGCTTGCGGTACCGCGGCGGTGCCTGTGTCGTACACGAATTGTTTAATTAAAATCGAATCAAAACAGCCACAAAACCAGGACACGTCTGGGCCCCTCAGCCTCAGCGCCGCAGCCGGGGCCAGTGACAACTCGTGAGATCGGGACAGATTCCGTCCGGCCGTGCCGCGGCCAGCAAAATTATTCACCATAATTAAGCCGCCGAAAATGAGTTAATTTCGCTTTTTTTAACAAACAAATTTCGGGCTTCGCCAGTGGCTTTTATGGGGACGTAAAATGACCATTTTGTGCCCTCGAAATGTGACTCCGCGTCCACGACCGGCCGTGGGGGAGGGGGTGCCTCCATATCAGTATGTGTGTATGCTCTGGGCTATTAATTATTTATTCACAGACTTAGACCCCAGCGATTCCAGACAGAAGTCGACCAATTAATTATTTAATCGAAACTGGTGCGAATGGTCGCCATTGCCTCAGCTCGGGCTCCGCTGTTTTACCTGGAAAATTTCGATAAAAAAAAGTCGTTAAAAGCTTCGTTATGCCGTGGCCGGGGCTTATAGCTCCAAGGGTTAATGGCCCCGTTCCTGGCTCTATACATTGTTTCAAATAACGAGGGTGAAGCGGTAATTTTTTTAGTGAAATATTATGGAATTAATTTTTATACGAATGTAACTTTTCACATGGCATCTCCATGGCGGTCGGTGGTGGCACTTGGGCCGCTTGAAAGGTAGCAAATTTTTATGTTAAGGAGACGCGGTGAATTTTCTTTTTTAAAGGGCGGCGAATAACATTTTTTTTTGCGCTCTTCTAGCTCTCCCAACTTGGCTGATAATTCATGTTCGTAATTAACACTTGTTTTTTTAATTTAACTTTCCAGCAGTGCCCTAATAAAAATGAAAAGTAATTCAATTGTTGCTGGTCTGCTGGGAATGTAAGGAACTCTTTGTAGGCACTTAACAACCAGGTGCTTTTCTAGTTTATCGGGGGCTCGCAATATCCAGTGGGGGAGATTACAAAGCAATTAAATTTTTAATAAAGTACTTTCCGGAAAATGACTCGAGTTCGATTTTCTTTCGTTCTAGAGTTTTTTTAGATGGTAAAGAACGAAGTTTTGTTATGCCTTTGTATAAGAAGACTTGCGGATCGATTTCAAGAAAAATTATGTAATTTTACAAGGACTATACATATTTGTGTATTTGATTGTTGCTTATAGAAAAAAAACCAATTTGAAGTGAGTAGTGCAGTTCTAACGGTGTTTTTTAACGAAGTAATGGAACCGATAAAGGAGCATATTCGGCATTGTTTATTTGTTAACAACAAATGCTAATACAGCGCGCACGGTTCAAGAAATTCCAAAAAGGAAAACAAAGCTTACAAGATTAGCCTCGTCCTGGAGGAAGTGTGGAGCTTGACTAGGAGGCTCTGGAGAACCCTGGTGGAACAAAACCCCATCGTAATCATTGACAAACTGTTTCAACTGTTTATTGACACCTTCATGACATCTGGAAAGTCAGCAGGCTGGATCAATGGGCTCCTTACCAACTTTCGGAGTCTAATCGCGAGCAGAGAGTGAGTGAGTGTGCTATTTCCCACACCAGCTGTCACGTCTCAGGAATGAACCTTTTTATTTGGACCGAATTGTGACTGGCGATGAAAAGTGGATGCTGTATTAAAATATTAAGCGCAGAAGACATTAGGTAGGCAAAGGAAAACCTCGGAACCCCAGGCTAAAGCAGGTCGTCACCAACGTACGGTGACGTATGTAGGGTGGGAAAAACTACACACATAAAACTTTGGTCTAAGAAGAAGAACAAAGTAAAACTACTACATGTTTTTATAACAAGTTGATTCAACTAGTTTAACCCTCCCTCGCCGATCGTCAGTTTATGTATTTGAAAAAAACCGCATTATTTATGGGATGACCCGATATTAGACTAAAATTTGAACCAGCCAGAGCAGATGTTGTAGAGATTGATCTTGTGTTATTTTTCTTTCAAAATAATTCTATCACAAAACTATTTTCTACTAAGTTGAAATTTTTTTTAAATGTCAGTTTTATACCTGTATTCTAAAAGCAGTAACAAGTCACAACGCAATCACAAATGTGTGGTGAGTCTCTACTTGAGACAATTTGGTATTCTAATTTTGCAGTCACAATTTTAACAATCCCCAAACCGTTACAGCTATCAAAATTGTGACTGTATAAATCGGGTCACAGCAGTTTAAAGAGCACGTTTCTATATTTTTCATAATTTATCACAGACTCGATTCACAGCCCGGCTTCGACGAGAAGTGCCTGGATATTCACATACAATCTGCCTTACTACATCAATATTTTGTGGCGTACGTTGGCTACTTTATCGTGCAGAGTTTGTTTTATCTCATTACACTAATACAAATTCACCGAATTATTAAGATTTTTCTTGTGATTGGATGCTTCTTTAGTCACAACAGCTGATAGTCGCAATAATAGTCACAAGCTTTCAATAACAAGCACGAGTCTCAAAAGCTTGTGACTTATGATTGGCCACAATTTAGAATAGGGCGGTTAGGCTCAAGAAACGCCGATGTAACTACGAGTCCGTCGTGTGTCGTTGGTCACGTCATGGTGTAATATCTAGTAGTAAGCTTAGTTTAAGGGGTAAAATAGGTTTGAGGTTATGGGAAGTTGAAGGAGATTGCAACGAGCTCCGCGTTTCAAAAAATCTTAGATGTTCGAGCAATCTCGAATATCAAAACCAAGGCACTAAAGGTGATACTTTAGAAACCTGGGTGTAATGTTTTTATGACGATACAAGACCATTGCCTAGCTCAGACACGAAAAGTCGAATGGTATTGTCATTCTAATCTGCATAAAGTTTTGTTAGCCCCACTCAGCTCAACACTCAGAGCCTTTATCACACATCTTTGGTGTCATGTTATAGACCTTGATTCGATTAGATCTAAAAAATCGGAGAGCGTTGCAGCGATAGTACTTAGATAGAAAACGATATACGAAAACCTGATTATTCATCTTTTAACTAAACGTTAGTGTCAAACTTTGTACGGCAGTATATGTTAGTACTACAAACCGCAGCATATATGTACATCATTTATGAGACTATTTTCCCCACTAATTTCGCTTTTTATGTCATACTTTCAATTGAGCATTACCAGAGGTAATAAAAGGGTGATAAAACATGAAGTAATAATAATCATAAAAATTCAACATTAAGGAGTTTAGTTTGTGTTCAATATCTTGAAAAATAAAGAAGATAAGCGCGCGTATCGTGGAAGATTCTCGAAATAACATTTTCCATGCGCAGTGAGAATAATGGGTCCCCACTACGAAATTAAATAAAATAATAAACCATAATGCTTAAACACAACACGAACGCTGAAGCTACTTTTGCAGTTTCTTCCTTTCTTTTGGTGAGGTATTAGGTCCAAAATCACCGTGGCCACTTCGTTTGGTCTATTGTACTACACCATCCATCCATCCATCCAATGGAACTACAGCCCAAATCAAGGGATACGTCTTTCATCCTGATTACGTGGCCGGCTAGTCTTAGTCTGTTTTTTGTATAAAAGTTAACAGTTCTGGGTCGTCAAATATTTCATACAACTCGCTGTTGTATCTTCTTCGCCATCCTCTCTCGTTGGGCCTATTATGCACCAACTTTTCTCTCAAGCCTGTTGATTCGTTCCTCTATATCCTGAGTCGTGAGCTAATCGATTAGGTCAGAAGGAGTTTTTGAAAGTAGTCTATAATGAACCTCCATATGCGCTTCGCTATCAGGGAAGTATGACCGAGATATTGAAGGCTTCGAAGTTTCAAGAGCTCTTAAAGAGAAGCTAGACTAAGACTCCGAAGACGAATGATTCTGATCTCTTCAACGGCATTAAAGTTTTGGCCTTTACGTTATCGATTTCAATGAACCTTTACGTCTGTCGCAGTTTCTGTATATTGAGACACTATAGTAGTTCTTCTCCCATTATGTTCCTGTATCCATTTTAAAATAACAAAGAGCCAATCCTATTTTGTGTTTTGGTTTTAAAGCCTTCAAGTTCTAAGTGACGTTAGAGCGTCCCGATTGTCTTAATGACAACTTCAGCAGATTTTTCAATGGCCATCACCTCATCTTGAAAAACTCACAGTTGGGTGAATGAGACTGTCTTAGAAATGCGGTATCATTGAGCCAAAGATGTATAGTCTACCTCACAGACCAGTTTTAACCCGTCTGTGTACTAGGGCATTCAAAAATTAGATATTCGATCTAAATGGAGATCTATTAGAGAGACTATTCTTCATGACTACTAATATCTCCTATAAATGGTATTAGGGCGTTTAGATGACCAGCGAGATCGACAGGCTTAAAAGTCTTGTTCCTTTGCAGTCGCAATTCAATGAATCTTGTGTTGCAAAGGAGAAGGTAACCCAGGCCTCTATGGTTGCAGTAAAACAGGTATTTGTTACGCCAGACATAATATGGTAAGCAATGAGTTGAAGCTTTTGCAACTTGTTTGATTTGTTCTAGGCTAACTAAAGCAGTGTAGGTGTCCATGGGCCTAACCATAGTTTTTTAGCCTTCTGTTTATTTTCTAATCATATTGCCGGCAAGTGAGGATAAAGACGGTTGTTATCTTCTTTTCTAGTGAAATAGTGACATACCCTGATAAATGCTACTTGATTTTTCATGGTCAAATAAAAACTAATTTTTTTAGGATGTGGTAAGTAACAGTAGAAAGAAAATCAACGAAATCTTCGCAGAGAAAGAGAGAGAGAACAAAAGTTTCTTTCATTATAAATCCTTTTCTTACTTAAAAAACCATTAAATTCAAGGCACTGGTGTCGTTTATAATCCGTAACTTCCATTATTTCAACCATTTAATCTAAGAGTGTTGTTCAAAAATTTCCAATATTCGTTTATGACCTCAAAATCAAAATAAGTAACGGGATTGGGTCCCATTTAAAATAATATTTATCAAATTTAAAACTATCGTATAATAAAGCAACCTACCCGAGTACAAACAATTTAGTTGGTTGATTTTTTTAAAAGCATATACGCAGCAGCAACTAGCACGCATAGCGAACAAATGCGCCTGCCACACGGGTACGCACGCTCTCGCTACAGGGATGAAAATCTAAAAATGTACGCCTCTGTTACAGATATGAATATATTCGTAATCAACCATTCCAAGTGTCGTTCCATTCCATTCCAGTGTCGTTTTAGCAAGCCGTCCCACAAATAAGCACTAACTACGTCCAATGCTGCTTGACCTACGTAATTGAAAGACAACCCGTCTACTGAGTAAGCTAATGGTACCCTTTACGGTCACCAAGATAATTGCCTGTTTTCTTCCCCAGTAGGGAATGGAAGCCTTCCAGAGTCGATTCTGTACACTTTCCTTCGAATGCGTAATGTCTATTAAGCTAGATCGAATCATCCCTTCGATTAACATTGCGATGTCCTTTTGCAATACAATTTATTCCAATATGAAGGTATAAAGCTATTTTTTGCCTTACCATACATTCCAATATGAAGGCTTTCAATTTCCTGCATTCCGATTTCGTAAATTCGTAAATCCCCTACTGGGTCGTCCCCAATTTTGCTTCCTTTAGTCTAAAAAAGTGTGAACGTATCGTGCTTCGTTTGGGAATAGTCCAATAGTGCCTGTAGTAGGGCTGCATTTGCAAAAGTACCAATTTTTTTTATCCAGGCGTACCGTTCCTGTTTCAGGCTAAGAACAGGCGGGTCTTATTTTTACTCGGGTAACCAGTAATTTTAAAAAAACGTCAAATAATTTTAAAAAGTATGTCAAATAATTCCATTATAGTACGGCGAGGTACCAAACATTACTCGCCTCTTTGTCGAAACATAAAATTATAGGAAGCTTCTCTTCATTATACCCGAATTATTACTTGAAATTCTTGACGAGAATGGTACCGTTATAGTGAAATGACTACAATCGTGTGTATCTTTAGTGCATCATTTGCTAAAGAATACTTCCATTAACCTTGGTGTTTTCAACGATCTCATCCATCGGTTTATTTTAGCATAATTTTTCTTCCAAAAAGAAGACTGCTAATAACACATATCTCTCCTTTAATGGCTAACAAAACAAAAGCACTTCCAAAAATACCATTGTTCTATTTAAAAACTATTCAAATTCACCCAATTACCACATTTTTCCTAATACAATGTGACAATTTCGCAACCAAACTAAAAATTGTTCTAAAAATAAACAATCAAGATGTCATCGAAGTCCCAGAGTGGACAGAAGAAGATAACCAGACGCCAAGGCGGTCGCGAACTCATTAACCTCCGAGTCAAGCCAGTTGCATATGTTTTTTGTCGTCGAAATGACGTCACAAGTAGACAAGCTTCAGACACGGCTGTAGACGAAGATGCCACCAGCAAAAAACCACTGTAGAGCAAAAAAAAGGGTTGAGAGCATCTTGGTCCGTTGGTACCTACTTACGCTATCGTCACCTTGCTATGCATCCCATGTGGTCGAGGCCTTAATCGCTGTGCGCTGCTCGGGCAGGGAGATAAACTCGGGCGCGGCGGTGTAAACGCATTTCTGCGGCCTCGTTAACAAGTGGCCACGGCTTAGATATATATAAATGTAAGTGGTCACCATCATCATCACACCGCGGAGAAAGTTTCAAGGTGAGCCTCAATTGCCGGTGACTAATCGTAATCGACAGCTCTTCACTCTCATTTGAGTTATTTGCGTTCTAGAATTGGAGCATCAGCGGCGTGAACTCACCTCAACAGGTGGGAACTAATCAGATGGCCAAGTTGCGCGGGGCAATGGATTTTTTTGCTCTCTACACTCTGTGTGTGCTTGCTGTATCCATTCCCATGCATGCGTTTGCGGCAGTGTGGGAAGGTGCGAATTGCGAAAGGTGTGCCCAGCCGAGCCATGTCGATTGCAAAAAATAGCCGCTGAGTATGAGTAATCAGCGATTAGCATTTCTGCATGTGGTCGACCGGCGACAGGTAAATACTTTCAGGTTTCAGTGACGTATCGCGGCGAGGAATTCCATACCTGCTCGACAATTTCCCGTGTTCAGTGGAAAAGCTGCGAAGCCGCCTACTGGTGACGAAATGCATACATCGGTGACGATGCAGTGACAGATAATATCGTATCCGAGTTACGAGGCAGTTTTTCCGTCTTGTTCCGGGAAATTAGAGCTAAACTCTTCCGATGAGGAGGAGACTGTTGCGGTCACTTTTTTTTGGGTAATATGGAAATGCCCGCATTCCTGTCGGTGCCGGTTTTGGCGACCTTTCGAGGCTGGCTTTGATGTTTTTATTACGGAATTTATTTATTTACCTGCAAAGGTGACTCAGGATGATTTATCGGGTAGCCACGAAAAAATAATAAATATTTCTCAATTGTTAATCTGTGCAGAAATAATTTCGTGATTAGGTAAACGGCTTTCGTGTAGGGTAAACCCCAGCGACGGACTTTGGAGTCTTTTTGGTTTTCTGAAGTAGGCTTTTTTATCACGCATTTAGAATTCAAAGAATGCAAACAATCGGAGAAAAAGTGTTTTATATCTTATCAATTCGCTGTTTTATGTCTCAAATAAATTTAAAATTTTATCTGATAATAATTAAAGCAAAATGTATTTTTATGAATTATTGTGAAATCATTTTGCAATGAGATGCGATAATAGAAAATTACCTAATCAATTGGGTATTGTGCCTATTGGAAAACGTGTCTGTCAGCGAACTAGTTCTAAGCAGTTTTTCACCATAAAAGTTGTTTGCATATAAAAATAAATTATTACAAATTTGAAACAGAATTTTATAAACTATTTTTGTGACTCATGCAACGCCGATCTTTATGAGATTGATGCCAATTGATGGTGGTTTGTTAATTTAGTTGAATATTTGTTGATATTCTGAAGGATAGAAGTGTTTTCAATGCAAATGCGAATTATAATTATTTGGTTGCATTGATTGTGGCTCTGAAAACTATTTAGCATAAGATCAGATCAGGGATCAAATATTCTTCACAAAATTCTATAAAAACAGCGCCCATTAAATTAGATAGGGTTGGAATATAAGTACATCTGTTCAAATTGAACCGTGATCGAGGATCGACGTGTCCGAGCCAGCGTAGTCTAATCAATTTTTTTCTCTTTTGATTCACCAAATTTCGTAATCATTATGACCGATAATCGGGTTGTTAATGCTTGTGCAAAGTGTTTTGAGGTCCTATTCGACAAAAAAAATGTTTCGTGCTTTGTTTGCGGGCGTTTTTTTCACAAACGTTGCTCTCGGCTCGATGATGAGACTCTAAAAGTTATCGAATCGCATGATTCATTAAGCTGGAAATGTGCAAGTTGCAATTTCCTACCCATCAGTGAAATGCTGTCTAAAATCGGCCAACTTGCGAGTGACGTTGCTGTGCTAAAAAATGAATTGTTTAAATTTATTAAAAAGAATGATGATGGCTCTGCTGTGAGTGGATCTAATAATCGCCGTTCAGTGTCTCTTTCTTCAGGAGGGACAGTACGGAAAACTTTGCTGAAGAGAACCGCTGTGTCCGTTGCCCCAAAAAAATCCCCAACGGTCTTGTCGTCGAAAAACAAAACATCCTCCGCGCTCAAAGTTGGTGCTCTCACATCTGGCTCTTCTGATGGGGGTGTAGTGGTTTCATCTGTTAAACCATTGCAACCTGAAACTGTTGCCGATGCAGCGCCTGTTGTTGTCGATGCTGTTTCCACGGACAGAGAATCGGCTGTTGGGCGAGTCGCTGGCGTTTCTTCTGCTGCTGTTGCTGAGACTGAGAACGATGCTACTACTGGCGTGGATGAAGATTCCGCTGTTAGGCGAACTACTGGCGATCCTGCTGCTGCCGTTGTTGGTGTGGACGTTGGTTCTTCTGGTGCTAATTCTAGCGTTAATGCCACAGCGGAAGGTACTGGGTGGATTAAAGTGCACCGTAGGAAGCGCAACCAAATTCGTGTTGTTGGCACTGCGGCGGATTGCGTTGATATTTCTGCGGTTCTCAAACTGAGATGGCTTCATTTGTCTCGATTGCATCCGACGACGACCGAAGAAAATATTGTAAATTTTATTTCATCATCCTTGAATATTGATGCTGCTGCAGTAAAATGTAGACGCCTAGTTAAGGCTGATGTTGATCCCTCATTGCTAAGGTTTACCACGTTTAAACTGGGTGTTCCTGAACATGCTTTCGACAAAATCCTTAATCCTGAATTGTGGCCTACTGGAGTTGTGGTTCGCAAGTTTATTAATTATCCAAAAAACTCCGTGGCGCCGAAGATGGATCAGCCCGTAACTTAGAATCAGTACTACCATCCAGCAATAGTTTCACATCTCTTTATTATCAAAATATCAGAGGCATGGGTTCTAAATCCCAAGATATTTATTTAAATGCCATCACCAATGATTTCAATATTATTGTTCTTACAGAAACTTGGCTTACTCCTGGACATTTAACTTCGGAATTTTTTGATGAAAAAAAGTACTTAGTTTATCGAAAGGACCGTTGCCCTGTTTCTTCTGGATGTTCCCGTGGAGGTGGAGTGCTTATTGCAGTAAAGGTCGAACTTAGCTCTACGTTGCTGACACTTGAAGTTGCGGATGCTCTGATTGAACAACTAGCCGTTTGTGTTAAAATTCCGGGTCTTGGTACTTTGAAAGTTTCTGTTAGCTATATTCCTCCAGCGTCTCCTGTGATGATTTATGAGGCTCATGCTAGAAATATCAACACCTTGTTTGATGTCGTCCAACCTGAGGAATTCTTCTGCATTTTGGGTGATTTTAATCTCCCTAACATCAAGTGGTCGTCCACGGTTGATAGTGGTACTCTTTCGCCGACGAATTTTACATCTCAAAATGAATGTTTAATTATTGATACTGCATTTAGTTTGAATTTAGTTCAGGTTAACCGGTTTAGTAATTGTATTGGTAGATTTTTGGATTTAGCTTTTATTAGCCCTGAATTAATTTGTAATGTAGTTGAGGTGCTTCTGCCTCTAGCTAAGTTCGATATTTTTCATAACCCTTTTGTTCTTGAAATTTGTACTTACAAATTTGCCTCAATTACTAATTTTTGTACTTCTAAATACAGTTTTTCTAAAGGTGATTATATTGGCTTGAATAATTACTTGCAATCTGTAAACTGGGACTGTGAACTTCAATGCTATTCTTGTAATCTAGAAAGTTGCTATTCAAGGTTCCTTGAATTGGTTCATGTTGGTATTAATCGTTTTATTCCAATTGTTGTTCGTTCGTCTTCCAATCATCCTCCTTGGTTTAATAGAGGTTTACTGAGACTTAAAAATGCTAAAAATAAAGCTCACAAAGCTTTAAGGTTTCATTGTAATACCTATAATTTATCTAAATTTAAAAGGCTTCATAGAGAATATCACTTTCTTCATCGTTTTTTATTTAATCAGTATGTCTCATCTGTTGAGAGTAAGATTAAGAATGATTGCAGGGCCTTCTGGACGTACGTCAATGCCAAACGTTCCTCTTCCTCTATGCCTGCTTGCATGGAATACAATGGTATTTACTCTAATAGTTTGCAAGGAAGTTGTGATCTTTTCGCAGATTACTTTGAATCTATCTACGCGTCGAATAATAATAGTGATCCTATCCCTGATTTTAATGATTTAATCTCAACTGTTGATCTTGGTCTCATTCAACTTGAGCAGAGTGAAGTTGAATCATGCTTTAAAAAATTAAATAGTGACATGTTTCATGGACCAGACTTGTTGTGTAATTTATTATTAAAGAAATGTAACTCTAGTCTTTCGTATCCTCTTACAAAAATATTTAATCTGTCCTTAATGCTCGGCTCATTCCTTGATTCTTGGAAGTTTTCGGTTATCAAGCCTCTTTATAAATCAGGTTTTCGTGGCAAAATTATTAATTATAGAGGAATTGCGAAACTATTACCTGTTCCTAAATGTTTTGAAAGTCTAGTTACTGACAGACTACAATTTGTTGTGAATAAATGTATTTGTGAGGAGCAACATGGTTTTATGAGTGGTAAGTCTACCACCACTAATTTAGTGGTTTTTAAAAACTATGCAGTTAATGCTATTGAACGTGGTGAACAGGTTGATGTTATTTATACTGATTTTGTAAAAGCCTTTGATCGCATTGACACAGCTCTGTTAATTATGAAACTACGTGCCTTTGGTCTTCATTCCTCACTTCTCAATTGGCTAAGTTCTTATCTTACTGGTCGTAAACAGTCCGTTTCAATTGATACATATATGTCGAAAATTTTTGCTGTCAGGTCAGGCGTGCCGCAAGGTAGTCATCTGGGTCCGTTGTTATTCATTATGTTTATTAATGATGTTTGTAAGATTTTTTCGCGTGCTAGGGCTTTATTGTTCGCAGATGATTTAAAGATCTTTACATCAATTTTTTCATTATCCGATTGTATTACTCTTCAGAAGGAACTTGACACCCTTTGTTCGTGGTGCAAGGCTAACAGACTAGAGTTAAATCCCCTTAAATGTAAAAAATATTCGTTTTATCGTCTTCTTGTTCCTTTTTCTTATTCATATAACATTAACGGTGTGATTCTTGACTCTCCGGATACTATTTGTGATCTTGGGGTTACCTTTGATCATACGTTGAACTCATCTTGCCAGGTTGATACTGCATGCTCTAAAGCTTTTACAATGCTTGGTTTCATCAAGCGAAATTCTACTGACTTTCGGGATCCATTTACATTAAAACTCCTTTACATGGCTCTTGTTCGATCTCACTTAGAGTACGCATCTGTTGTGTGGAATCCTTATACCTCTCTCCACTGTTCTCGTATTGAATCCGTTCAGAAATCCTTTACTCGTTTTTCTCTTCGTAAAATCAATTGGCAAAATTTTATCCCTTCTTACAATTCCAGATGTTTGCTTCTAGGACTTCAGAAATTAGAGGCTCGAAGAAATATTGCAAGTATTATGTTTGTCAGAGATGTGTTATGTTTTCGAATTAAATCTGCTTCATTACTTACTCTCTTTAACATTTATGCGCCTGGCGTATCCTTGAGATCTAGACCTCTATTGTTTGTTTCTCCGCATAGGACCGTTTATGGCCAGCATGAACCAATAACGTATTGCTCTCGCCTGTTTAATGAAATTTATGCCATGATTGATGTATCTGCCGAGAGAATAGCATTCAAGTCGGACTTATGCCATCTAATTAGATAATGATATTGTCTTGTCGTCTGCTTTAATTTAATTTGTTTTTATAAATTTTTAATTTTTATTTATGTTATATTTATTACGTATTGTAATTAATTTTATTGTTATATTAATTTTTGCATTGTCTGTGGGAGATTTACTCTGTAGACTGGTAAATAAATAAATAAATAAACATCCCCTATCGGCCCTATCGGTAACACAGACCTACAACTAAAAATCTTTTTAATGTTCAAGTATTGTTTCTCCTATATTTTTGGGTGCTGATTACGGGAAAAATAGTCAAAAGTTTCCATCACGTCAGAATTTTGAAGAAATTGCATTTTTAAATGTTAAAAAGTATTTGTGAGATCGCATCTTCTTCTCGCAGACCTGATTCTTGAGGGAAGTTTATTGAATTGTAACCTCGTATTCTAACTTGTGTCCTAAAATCTTCTGTTGGTCATTTTGCCCACTTCTATTAATTTGTTCGGGAAACCCATTTCATTCATGTTGTTCCATATATCTTTTTTATAAAGCACGTCATAAGATTTCTGTAGTCTACAAAAAGAAGATGTGAATATCAATGCTTTCTTTCCAGCATTTTTCAAGTATTTGTCTCATTGTGAAAATCTGGTCTGTTGTCGATTTGTTCGTCCTAAATCCTGCTTCGTAGTCTCCTACGTCATCTTGCATATATGGTTGCAGTCTATTTAATAAAATATGTGAAAGAGCTTTGTAGGCCGTGTTAAACAACGTGATGAGTTTGTAGTTTTTGCAGTTCATCAATTCGCCTTTTTTGTTGACTGAGACAATTGCGATTAAAATCCATTCTTTCGGCATCTTTCTGCTTCTACATAGTTTGCAAATGAGACTATTTAATACATGGCATAACTTCTCGCCACCAGTTTTTAAGAATTCTATGGGTGTACGATCTAGGCCTGGAGCCTTATGATTTTTGAGTTTCGCTATGGCGTTTGCAACTTCTTCAGCTGTAGGATCTGGCGTATCGTTTTCTGGGTCGTCTGTAGTCTGTGATTCGGTTGTCTGCTTCTCCCTGTGTTAGGCTTATGTTCTCTTTGAAGAAGTCTCTTAAGTATTTCTCCAACACCTAAAGTATGCCATCGATACTAATAGTTTTAGCACCATCCTCTCTTCTTACCATGGTGCAAGTGTCTTTGTATCCTTTCTTTGTAGAAACTCCTACCATATTTATTACTATTACTAGAACATGGTCAATTTGGTTATGATATTTTGCCATCGGGTGACGTCCATGTCATCTTATGTATATTCTTATGGTTAAACCGGGTGCTATCTATTGTTAAATTTCTTACGATGGCGAATTCGGTCGATTCCTGTAATCGGTTTGATTCTTCGTGCAGCGAAAAATTGCAGGCGTGGGGGTAATAATATGGTTCCTTACCCACTTTTGCATTAAAGTCGCCTAATACGACTTTCATGTGGTAGGAGGTACTTTAGCATATGTTACTCTAAGAGTTTCATAGAAGTCATCCTTCTCTTGTTCAGGTTTTTCTTCTGCGTGCACCGTGATGAAAGTTATATAACGAAATCTGGATTTGATTTTTAGGGTCGCGATCCGATCGCTAATCGGGGCGAAGTCTGTTACGTTGTTTATTAGAGGCTTAAGCACGCAAAAACCTACCCCAAATTTCCTTCTTGAGTCATTATTACCGCTGTAGAATATGGTAGTGTCTTTTCGTTCTAGGACTCCTTTAACCATTTTTGGCATGCCCGACCGGTTATTGCATTATGCATAGGCTTTTTTGTGCCTCCACCGTGGTACTTCCTTTTTTAAACTCATACAGTGTCTTAAACGAACTATTGATTAACTCTTGTTAACGGTTCTAAAAGTTGAAAGAAATTCGATAAAATGTCTATTAATCATTTACCATATGCTAATTTACCTGCTCAATCCGATTTAAGTCCGATTAGAACTTTTGCTAAAGCGCCGACAACACATAAGACAAAGTTCAAAGACAACATAACTTTCCCTTGAACTTAATAGATGTGACTAAATTTGAAAACTCCTGTATTAAGCTGCTTATATATTCTAAAGTTTAACCAATAAGTTTTATAGGTAGCCATAATCCCCTTCACACTTCACCTGAAAACACTATAATTCTCTAACACTCCGTCTAACATCCAAAAATAAAAATTCTGCAAAAATCTACTTTAAAATTCCAAATTCCAAAGCCATTACCTCCACTATAAACCTTCCTACAGCTCTGCAAAACTCTAATAAAACATCATTTCAGACATTTCCCGTTCTGGGAAAGTAAATTGCCCTGAAAAAAATGTCAGTGGAAGTCTGCTAACTCGAGCATGTAAATATGAAAAATTTGCGTAATAAAATCATTGGTGATAAGCTCGCAGAAAAAGATGCCATCATCGGGACCATTCCGTCTCGGCGGCACTACCTGAATTACGAGCGAACGAAACGAAACGAACCTGAATCCTGATGATGTGAACTAATAGCATTAAAAATGTTCCTTTGCACTCTCATAATGAGAAAGTTTTCTCAGTTTATTCAACTGCAGTCGGTGCAACGTCTGTGCAGAGTTGCAATAAAGACCGATGTGCAAATTTTTTGTTCATTAGCCCCCAGTGTCCACCGGAAATGATTCAATTCCTGTGCACGGAAGCTGCTGCGATGCCTCTGGCCCTGATACAAATCGCCATCTGGGGCCTGCAAAAACGAAAAAAGGTAGTCAATAGTAACTCACAGATTTCTTATCGGCCCCGTTGGGATTGAATTAATTCGTTTATAACGAGAAGCCCCAGTTGAGACATGCCCAAATTGGTGCTAAAAGGTAATCCGCTCCGCAGTGGAGTTGCACGATTAAGACTTCCTATGAATGTCCGAGTGACTCTTTAACAATCGACTTGTAGTCATCACCTTCTTGTCGTTCTTGAATCTGATTACCACCGTGGTGGATGACTTTAAAGGAGCCGCCTTAATCGCGTTAAGCCCCTCGCAACACACGCTCGTTAATATCCGACTAATGAGTTCATAATTTGTGTGAACAGCGGAATGGATTAAGAACAGTGGAAGAGTTAATGGGGTCCTGCCGGCCCTCGTCTAACCATAAATCAATTTAAGTCAACAGATTCGACACAAGTCGTTACCGGTTTCGTGTATGTTTGTGACTTATGATCTAGTCAATCTTGACTCTAAAAGGGCTCCCGGGGGGAGGTAGACGATTGTTTTTTCTTTTTAAGCACAAAAGGTGGGAAGTTGTTGATGGTAATTTTGTGTGAAGGATTTCTTGTTTAAGTAGTAATAAAAATTCAATTTTGGATGTTTGATCTTCCACAAAAAAATATGAGCAGCTTCTGGACATGAAGGGATGATCGGTTCATTAGACTTATAATGATAGAAATTTATGTTCTAGTAGTTTGTTGCCAGTGGAACCATATAGAGAAGGCACATTAACTACAGTTACACTTGTAAGCCTAAGAACTGAATATTTTTAGCTAGTTTTTAACATAGGAAGCTGTAAGATCTGGAATTGTAATATTCGAAAATCAAATTTTTCAATTTAAATAAGTTCCAGCGAAATTTCTGGATATAAAAATTATTTGCGATAGGTGTTTCAATAGGATTTACTCTAACCTTGCTATCGATTTGACAGGTTTTTTTGATCGTATATGTTCAATGGCCCATTATAGACGAGGGCATATGAATCTATGCGCAAAAGGCCATTTAGGCAAAGGAGGCGTGCGAAAATGGAAAAGGTGGAAAATCTCGTGCGTCTTTGAAAAAAAACCGCTTCCAAACTGGGTCAGTTTTCTGGGGAATTGTTCACGGAAGAGGCTCATGGTGACTCTTGCTGGAGCTACTTGTGCGAAATGTACGATTGATGCTCTCGAATTCTCAGCACAAAATATTCGTTTATCGTGTGGCGACAATAATCACCAACACCATCATCACAGTCAGCCTTATTATGGTTGTCACTTATGGTGACAAATGGCGAAGTGAGTCAAAAATGATATTATGGTTCTCTAAAAAAGTAACATTTCAGTGAGATAAGGCGAATTACAGTTGTCACTGAGATCGAGAAACGGCAAATTCAGTGACAATTGTTCTCACTTGATGTTTGTAAGTGAGATTTTTCTCATTTGATTTTAAAGGTGACATTTCTCACTATGGTGAAGTGACAACCATAATAAGGGCCAATGACATTTTCTCCACGAGAAGAAGGTCCGATTTTTCCATTCGTAAATACTTCACTTTTGGAATGTGTAGCGTTTGTTAGTGCTTCAATCGCGGATTTTCTCCTTTTGGTATCCAATATTGGCAGTTTTGCTGGTTGATAAACCCATTTAAATGGAAATGCGCATTTAAATGAAATGTTCGAAATCGCCTTAACATGTTTGCACAGAACTCCTTACACACTCTGCAGTCATTAGGTTTAAGAGCCTGCACCAATTGAATCTTAGTGCCTATTTAGACGGTGCGCTCCAACGCATGTGCCTCACGCACTTTGTGGATAAAGGTAGAAGTGGGATGGCACCTCTCATCTTCCTCGCTTCTCCCTTCATCCACAAAAGCAGCGTATAAACCGGTCCTTAAAAGAATGAAGTTTCATATCCATGCTTAAAGTTTAGTGCAGTGTCGTTTTTGGCAGCGCTAAAACGCACGGACTGGAGCGGATTTTCTCATACGCTGGTTTCAACACGTTGAATGTTTTCTTCGGTGCTTGATCTTCGGCTGGGCCTTAGCAAAAATGACTCAACCAGTACTTGTTTGAAAACCGTTTCAGTAATCGAAGGTTTCAAGCACACGCCTCTTATACCAGAGATTGGGGTTCTATTCCTCGCAGTATCATGGCTCTTCGTCTTTCCACTTCTCCCATCTAGATAACAATCCTTCTCACTTATCTTTCTTTCGGGTTCTAGTCTTTCATATTACAAAAATCCCGGAGAGCATCTGTAATATAAAAAGACTATATTTAAGAAAATTAGAACAACTTATTAAAATACTTCAATACTTGATCATGGCCAATCCATTGCGGTGCTTATTTTGTTGTTTTAAACTCTATACCGCTTGTAGTGATATTTATGGTCACTGCGTATTTGCATCCAACTTATTCGATCAAAGCCAAAAAAAACTCATACACTTATTCACTCAACTCTTCTAGTATATGTTTTCACGTTTTTTCATGAAAACGCTGTCGATACTTATTTAGGGAAATCCGAATCAAATTTTTTCGATTGGACACATATGAGCGAATATGAGCGAAACTCTTGGCTCGTTTTAAAAACGAGATTATTCTCTTTGGCTTTAGCAATGCATTCCTTGACATCAGCAATGTTATATTGCAGCAAACTGCATACTGAGCTAAAGTTCACGAAGTAAAAGTTCAAACATTTTAAGACAAATGCCAATGCAGTGGTTCATTACCAAATTTCCACTATCAATTTCTTCTTGAACAGTCTGTATTATAGACATTTTGCTGATGTTCCAAACTCGATTGCCAATTCACTATCTGTTCTGTCACCTTTGCTTACATTTACCAGTTTGCTCAAGCAGATAGTTGTTATCAATAAGTCCATAGTAAAGTTTTGAGCATTTGGTAAGCTTGTGGTCTACCTTATAGCGCCATCCTTTGTTTTTCAGTAACTCAATACAAAAAGTATTTTCTTCAAATTAAACAATGACTCTTACCAGGAATCATTATGGTGAAATCAAATATTGAACAAACATGGGAGAAAATCCTGGATGCCATAATGATTATAAGTTCTTACATCGTATATTTCTTTTATGTGGCAGTTCTATGCTCAGGAATCACCCTTTGTACTACCGGTCCGTCATGTCGTTGGTCACATCATGGTGCGATATCTAGTAGTAAGCTTAGTTCAAAGGATAAAAGAGGTTTTATGTGACGAGGAGTGTTTAAGGAGATGGCGATGAACCCTGCGTTTAAACTATTGGATGTTCTAGGAGTTCAGCAAAACAGTGTACAATGTGTAGTTGTTCCACAGCCGGATTGTTCTATTTATGAACGAATTCTTTGTCTGTAGTATGCGCGAAAAGGGGGCTGTAAGCAAACAGAATGAGCCGAACAGGCTAATCTGGTATTGTTGCTATAAGATTGGCGTGGAGGCAGGGGTGCGTTTATTTCACTAGAGCAAGTACTATGGTAGTAACGATAAAAATGTGTCAGAGCCGCATTCCTCCGGTGGCTCAAAAAGTCGTTCGTGGAGCAACCGGTGTCGTCTCCTCTAAGTTCGAGGGTCCATGATGATTGATGAATATAAAGGTTTTTCTTCGAGAACGTTTTATAAAGGTTAAATATTCAGCAATCGAAGGGAAAATAATTCTAAAATAAAGAAAGTTATAGATTTTGATCATAAGACGAATGAAAATCGCGAAAATATATGTGGATTGAGATTACAAATGCCAAAATATTTTTTCGACAGTGGCCTACGAACATAGGGCACTTTCAGTAATGCAGGTTGCGTGCGCAATTGACTTATTCAGTAACACACTTCCATTGCTGAATAAGTCAATTGCGCACGCAACCTGCATTACTGAAAGTGCCCATACTCTCCTTTTTCCTAACCACAGCAGTTATTAGAAATATACTATGGGCCGTAAACATCAACGAGGATTACCTTTACCCGCAATCTGTAATATGTTTATATGCTTAAAATTTAAGCCTTAAATATCAAATCCTTCGAAATATGTGAATTTTTAGGTTTCGCTTTTACTACGGACATTGTCCAAAATCATTTGATTGACATTTTGCCCGTTGGCAGTTAATGGTAGTATTGGTGGTGGTAGTATTGGTCGTAGTGCTGTTAAATTTGATATTCGAATACCTTGTATTTCAAAATTGTACACATGGCAAACGACGTGTAAAATCTTTATCTTAGCCACAACCCTCGATTTTGTCTGAGATAATCTTGGTTGATATTTGTGATAAAATTAGAAATAAAGGATAACGTCGTTGATGTATATAACCCTAAATTTTTTACTAAAATTTTAACTTTGGATTAGGGTAGGATTTTTTATGTCCAAATAAACAACACAAATCTCTTCAATTGCCCCAATAAAATGGTTTTCCGAAAAAAATAAAACAAAATATTTTTTTCAAGCAACAACCCCCCAACCAGAAGCCATAAAGTGTTACTTTCGAGGGCCGAAACTTAATTGTCAAACACAAAATGTTACATTGTTATCGCCATCATTTCACGATTTAATTATTCAACAAAAATATGTGAATTCCCAGAAGTACATTCACGTAGCTGTATTAAATGGGACGAAAAGAATCAGGATTTAACTGAACGCAATCACGAATCCTTGGGAGCAAGTGTAACCCCACAGCAAGGCTCCCCAGACAAATTAATCACATGATGGCGTGATAAGCCGCATTCCGTAATGCTTCTTGCGCCTCTAATTAGGCTCCTTTAAGGTTCCTCTTTTTTTGGGCCAGCCAGGTGGTGGGAGGGGAGAGGAGTGACTGACTTTTTTTTTAAAACACTCTTTTTCACGTTTGTAAATCCTTGTCACTTTGTTTTCGTGACCCGAAATAATAATGAAGAATTTTGTCGAACATTCGAGTAGAAAGTAAGGCCATTAAGGACTTAAATGCGGAGTAATTGGGATCTTCATAAATAAATAAGGCCCGGGGAGTAGTGCTTTTAACGCGGACAGCTAAGGTTTTTTTTGGAGGTTGTTGCTAAAAGTAAAAAGGTGATTGACTGACCTTGCGGGTCTCTGTTGAAATTATTTTTCACTTCGGGTCTGAAGTAGTATAAAAAAGAATTTGCTGATTAATTTTATAGAATATGTTACTGCTGGTAAGAACTGAGCATAAAATAAAACAAAAACCGATAATTGTCCGGATATTGACAACATAAACAACAATTTAGAAAAATGTTGCCCATATTCCACAAACACCTTCGTAATTCTCGATGAAATCGAAATCAATTATTAACAATTATTACGATCCACAAACAACAACAATAACACCAACAAATATCAATAATTAAATGGACAATTACGAGCTGTCACAACTTATAATCAGATAAATAGACTTGATCCCAGCCAGAGATTTTCAAAGTCCTTAAGTCCAATAAAACCCGCGCGCCGAAGGTGAGCTACAATGACTCATCCCCTGCAGTGTCTACATCTCCTTATCACCTCATCGCGAAATTATCTCACGCAATTACAGCAGACAAACATCTTTGCAAAAGGAAAAAAAAACGATGCTCAGTCGCGCAGAGTAAGGAAAAGACCCAAAGCAGCGATGCCCCAATGCAAGCAGCAAGGCAAAAGTCTCCTTGGCTCGGGATCTCGCCCAACGTTTCGCGACTTTTGTAATCGCGTGCTCCACCATTGTCGTCAGAATTTACCTCGAGGCCTAATGGTCGCCTTTTGCTTGATTGAGCCCAAAGTCTGGTGTGTGCGCGAAATGAAACCCAAGCCACAAGAGGTGTGCAAAAGCATCAACAAAACTTGTCTCTGGGTTTATTGCCGTCCTACGCAGTCATCCGCTGTAACAGAGGTCCCAGAGATCTACATGGCCCTCTGCTCACGGGATGGAGATCATCGCGCCAAGGACCCAGCTCCAGGTTATGGTGGAGCCAACATTCCTCCCTTGAAGTGCAACACTACAACAGCATGGGCAAGGGCTAGTCGGAATTTGGGAAGTGGGTCTGGAATACCTTGAGGTCTCCTCATGTCACCGGACTGGTTACCCCCGGAGTCCAAAGTTTACTGCTGTAGGATCAACTGCGGGTCAACACTGGCGGAGCAGAAATCTCTTGGGTATCCGTGGGATCCCATCTTCACATCATCTCGGGCCTTCGGTGCGAGTACAACCAGGAATTTGGCGTGGGCGAACGTCTCGACAGTTTGTGTGTGGCTCGAACTGATGCTGGATGAGACTTTTCCGTTCCTCTTTTCAGTTTTATTTTTTGCCATTAGCCAAACACAACTTTTGTGACTTGGGGCGAATGTTGCGAAACAATCTGGATTTCAGCAAAAAACATTGAACCCGTCGTCGGTCGTGGTGTCAACTCCTAAAAATCTCATCGCTTCACAATAAGCGCGGCTGCTAACATTCCTGTGTGGACGTGTTAAAGACATGTCACCGTATCACATTCATTTATCACACTATCAGTAATCTGGGTGGCCACTGGACCACCTTTTCATAATGTCCGCGTCCACCAAATTCCCTACCACATGTGATGCTGTGTGCGGCAATAAGAAAAGAACCCACAGATTGACTTGACTGACTATCATCCACCATCCTTCGCGATAGAGACATAAAAACTCCTTCGAGTAAAAAAGATAATCGAGATAAGTGAAGGTCACCAAAATCGATTCCCAGTGTCCATAACTCACACCGTGGACTGAATTTGTTTAATCGGTTGATGAAGAAAAACATTTTTTTTCGTCGTCTTCAAGAGAGAGAAAGATCCGTGCAACGGACCAAGGTAAAAAGACGACGATGACCAGGCACGGGGAAGGTACTGAAATCGAAATAAATTCAAAGAGAACAAGGCTCGGGCCGACGTTGAAGACCAAATTGGACGGAAGATGGCGCGTAGGCTTCAGTAACAGGCCTCATATATCTATTTGGGATCTCATTAAGGCACCGATTTCAGATGTCTAAAGCCAATGTTGAGGATGAATGAATATAATTCGTTCGTTGAACTATTCTGGAGGAAAAAAACAACAACATTTTTCCCTTTTCATGGATGATGTATTCACTAAGGAACGAGTTTCAAAATTTTTAGTTAGAATCGACTAAGATTTTATTTATTTTGTATTTAGTGAAAATATATTGATTTTTGTGATTAAGTGGAGAAAAAGGCACAATTTACTGCTGAATCTCTTGAGAACGCAAGAACCCAGCAACCTCTCTAGAAATCTTGTTTCTTTCTACATAGGAGTGGGCAACAATTAACGCAAGCCTTAGAGCCGTTAAAAGTTAAAACATGCTCGAGCAAAATTATGGTAGAGATAAAAAAGTTCTTAAAAAGGGGTTTTTATTTTTTCTGACAACTAGGCGGCTTCCAGAGCAAAAAATCCCCTAGGACCAAATCTAAGCTTGGGATTGCCAGGATTGATCGTGGTTTTTTCAATCGGATAATTCTTTTTTTGCCCCGCGTCATCAGGACTTCGAAAACATAGAAAGGCAGACGTCTTTGCAAGACGGCTTTGACTCTGTATTCTTCGGTCCGGACTTTGGGATACCCACCAATTTGGTGAGGAGGGTCCAAGACGATCGGACCTTATGGAATACACATACCGAATGACACACCTGGTCGGGTGAACCCCAAACAGTTTCCTTCTCCGTAACGCAGCCAAGTAGTTGCTGGGGCGCAGTAGTAAGTTTGTCAAGACATTAGTCGGCTTGACTACCGAACACTGCGCCCTAAATTACCATCCATGGAAGATCGGCTGAAAAAAGAACCTGTAAGCTATGCCTTCAGGAGAATGAGTCTGCCTTTCAGGTTCTGGGTCCTGCGATTTTCCTTGACCTTGCTCAAACAGGCAAGTCTAAGCTTACTACTGTAAGGCAGACTACTGAACTTGTTCAAGTGGTCTGGCCAACAATTCTTAGGTAAAGGGGCGGTTAAGAGTACAATAGGTCAGCAATCACCTTTGTACTACTGGAATACGTACGTCATGGTCCAGTGTCAAATGATAAGATAAGCTATTATATCCTTCGAGATAAGCGTTGTACCAGTCATTGCACTAGGGCTTTATTAAAGTCATGACAGACTAGTAGTACATAGCCCACTTTCAGACTTTCGCTTAACAAGTGCTGGACTCATTCATGATTGCGTTGCAGAACGCTTCTTGCTTTTCGCAAAACGAAAATGTGATGCATAAAAGGTGCAGGTCGAATGAAACCCCCCGTTGCTGTACTTACTTTTCTCGCCTTGACAGATAAAATAAACTTTGTGTTTCCTTATGGCAGTGCGAATAATTAGACAATCGCGCACAGCGATTTCGCAGCAAGGTTAGCTTTTAATTGGAAAATCTTTATATGCAAGTTTTTTGACTATAATACAACTGAAACGAACTGTAATAAATGCTATAGGTTTTGCGATTGAACAACATGTTCTTCATAAACGGCGCCTTAGTGAAAATTAGATCTAACCATTTTCCATTAGTATTTGGTTCTCAGATAACTTGCTGTAGATCATGGCATGCGTGTCGTTCATTGGAAGTGAATTACTATTTTCCTCGCCAGCGATGAAGTATGAATTAGGATGTAGTCCGTTCAAATTAGTCAAAAAATCGCTGTTTTTTGGAAATTTCTCCCACAGCTATGAGACCGATGCCAAATGAAGGATTTGGGTTGTCTAAACATGATCTTCACAACCCGCAGTTCAAAAAACGGGTTATTTTTGAAAAATTTACATATATATGATGGTTTTCGCCTTTTTTTCTATTTTGAGGAGAAACTAAGCATTTTGGTTAAAATATCAATAAAGCAAAGTTGTAGGACATAAAATTACCTACAAATTTTGTCTTCACTGTTCTTTGAATTCCGTATAGTTTCGCCGCTAGAGGCCATTTTGTGCCTTTTTTTAGATTTTGAGCCAAAATTATGCTTTTGTATGAAAAATTAAATGAGATCAAAGTAGTAGTTGCAGTTTTTCAACGGCTTTTCTTATTATCAACAGAATCACCTAATACAATTACTTCGTGATCTTCTTCGCTTCTGCCGAGTCTTTTGTGTAAATCATTTAAAATTTGAATTAAATCATCATATTTAGATTCGTCCGGACTTGGGGTATGCAGAAACTACCGATAACAATAAGCCTTTTCCCAGATTTAAGTCGTATCAAAACGTGCTCAAAAGATTGAGATCGATTTGTCGTGATTATCTCGCTGCCTATAAAATATTTGACAGCTATAAAGACTCGCCCTCCTCTTGATAGAATTATAGTCTCTATCGCATCGGTAAATCGGACCTAAGAACTCCTCATTAAGAAATGTATCATTTAACCACCTTTCAATAAATATAAGTACGTTACAATAACACGATTTTGCATCAACGAAAAGATTTTTTAGTTTACCTTAGTGGTAAAAGAGCCTTATGTTTTCCGGTAAGATTGGTTTTTTAGAGTAATGAGTTTCATTGGTTTTGTTATGGGAGAAAAGGATAGTAAATATTGACTCTCAGTTGAATCCGCAGATATAAGGTTATGTTTCACTATGGGAGGCTGTAACGGATTCAGCAAAGGTAGTTTGATTATGGGGATGTAGTTGATACTGCAGTTGATATTGCTTCTATGCATGTTTCTCAACATCCAGTTCGGGCCAATGGCTGGAGGAGGCACTCGCACCTCTTAAGAAATCCTAGCCCCTGGGATGCTTGTTTGGCGATTTGGAATATGTGGTCATCCCATCGTAGATGTTTGGCTAATGCCGGGCATATGATGTTAGCAGATGAGTCAAACATTTGTTCCACACCATCTGATGTTGCAGGTTTTATTGGTCAAGACAGTACTTCGTTTTGTAGGCATTGAATTCGATAGGATTCTGCCGGCCCCAATAGAGGATGAGTTTAATTTTTATTGCAATCGTCAAGTCAAAATCTGGCACCTGCTTGTCTTGCATTATGGAAGCCGTAGGAGCAACGCAGAGTATCAGGGAAGCTGTGAAGTGGGTTGGAAGGGACAAAGAACATTAGAAAAAAATTAAATTATGGGTAATAAAATTGACCCCTGTGGACACCGGTAGAAATGGTGTAGGGCTGAGATTTTACGCCATCCAACACTACCTTGATTGAACGGTCGGAAAGAAAACTCTCGATGCAGTTCTTTAGAACTGAGTCAATAAAAACAGCTTGGAGTTTAGCTAACAGAGCAGGGGGTGTCAAACTCTTTTAAGCATTTAGACATATTTAGAGCAACCATAGCTATTATACCCTTCAAGATATGCCTACTACAAGGCACTGCACCAAGGCTTCTATAAAGATATGATCAACTTGCAGTACAAAGACGGGTTTGCATACCCCAGACCCACCCTCATTTGTGATTGGCTGGCAGAACTTTTCTTTACTTTCACGAACTTGTTATTTAAATACAAGATCGAAACCATGTTAACTTTAAATCTAAAGCAAAGACTCGGGCGAATTCAAATTTTAACATTGCTGTAAACGGCAAACTCCCGCGACTAGTTTTGCTGGCACTTGAATTTAGGAACCAAATTTTGATGTGAAAAGATTTTGAGAAGCTGGCGTTTTAGTCAACTTGGTGCATTTCAAAATATTTAGTTGATAAAGAAAAAATATAGCGTTTTTCTAAAAACATTTGTACACAGTGTGGATAATAAACCAAAATCAAGGAATTCATTCATATCAGAAACCATCCTCTTATGCATATATAATTTTTGGGAACTACTTGAATAATGTAAATTCGAATTGTTTTCGCTTTTAAATCATAACGCAAAAAATTAAATCGAAAAATTCATTAAACGCACTTAATAAAAACTGAAACCCCCCACTACACACCCGACTCCTAGGCCCAAAAAAAATTTGACATTTCTATGCCCACACAAATTTCATCTTAAATTTATCTGAAAGCATTTCTCGACTTACTTACAGCTCAGATTGCTTTGATTGTCGTCCATTTCGGGCGTGCATAGCACAAAAAATTAATTAAATATTTACTTATTTCCTCAGGTGCACCACAAAAGTTCGCTTGATTTTAACACAACAATAAAAAAAAACTTTACCGGTAGCCCTGACGGCCCAACAAGGTTGTATAACAATCGCCTGACAGTCGCGCAATACACACAGAACACCAAAATGTCAACCTTTCACCAACACAAACGAGCAACTCTCTAGCACCGGCAGCCTGCCCCTCGCTTTTCTGCATGTAAACAAGGAGCGAAAGAGCCAAAATTAGCCCGTGCCGAATGCGGCTTGTCCACTCTCGTTTGGCTCAGATCGATTTTATCACCTCTCGGGCTGCGATTAAAGGTGTGCAATTAAGCGCGGCCGCTTTTAACTTTTATAACTGTCAACTGTTTTAGAAAATAAAGTTACTCATCTCCGCAATCCGCATTATAAACACCTCGTCAAGATAACGGCAATAAACCCCGGCCACCGGCTAACCCAGGCCCCATCGCTTGTCCCAATCGCCCTCAGAGAGACCGGGTCCATCGGTGACCATATTCGGTGTTTGGTTCACTCTTCAGCGGCGAGAAATGCACCTGTTCGCTCTCTTGATTCTTTATTTTTGTGCGTTTTCGTTTCATGTTTTTCTCTTTTATTTTAGTGCGAGTTCTTGTTCTTAAGAGCGTGTTTCAAAGAGTTCAGAGACTCTACGCAGAGACAAACTCTCTTTTGTTTTTATATACTATAACAACTCAACAAAGAGAACGAAAATTGAGGGGAAATTCGAATCATTTTATACATAAGGCGAAAAGAGAACATTTTTGGGACAGAAATTCTGATATGGTTTTTTCTGAGTCGATTTGATGCAATTCCATCGCTTGCTTGAATCGGAGGAAATGAACGAATTTGTTGCAGGAACTCGGAAAAATCGGGAAATTTTATTTATACAAAAAAATAGCGAGACAAATTTTAAGTTTAAATTGAAAAATATTTACCTGATTGCTCAGAATAACGAGGTGCAGAGCTGCTTGTCGAATTCAGACATTTTAAAATGACTTTTGTGACAAAAAATAACGAAGCGCCATTTCCGTACTATCAAACATCCCCGGAACGGATATGGCGTGATTGAGTGGATCCTTCTAGTAGAAAATTGGGTGGGAAATGTGGAATCAAGTTCTTCTCCGTTTTGAAATAAAACAATCTTGACGATATCACTTGAAAGATTATCAATCATTTGTTGAGATTAGTTTTGCGTGAAAGGTTTTTTTTTGTTCAATTTTATGTGAAATTTAAAATCATTACAAAGCAATTCTTCAGAAGTCAGCCATATTGAAACTTCATAATTGAAAAATTAGAACGTAATGCGGCCAATCATGGTTTGCAAATGTGTAGCAGAAACAATTGCTAGCAAAAAGAACGAGTATTCCAATTACGTGAGTCTTATTTATGTCCGTCCTGTCGTTTAAAAGCGGCGTTCACATTCGCGAATACAAAGGGTTAGTACCTACGTGTCGGCTACTGGTTGTTCCCAGTGACTGGTATGCCAGTACACGCCTCGTTTGAACATTTGTACTAGAATACTCTTGGTTAGACCACTAACGTGGACTAATTTTACTGTAGCCGAAGCAAAAAATAAAAAACCTGAAAAATACATATAATCAAGAGATTGCTGATTTTGTTTTGACTGATATCCACAACCAACAAGTACACTAACCTCTCTAAACTGAACTGCGTCTGAACATCTACTCTCAGCCTCAACTAAACACAGCCTTGCCAGTACCTACTAACCAGACACTAACCACTAGCACAGAGTTGCACAAGTGAAATGTCTAGTTCTAGTAGTAGGTTTAGTTCGAAGGCTAGAAAAAGGATGAGATAGATTAAGGAGACTTGGCGTGAAGCATAAGGAGGAGGCGGTGAATTTCGCGTTAGAACTCTTGAATGTTGTAAAAGTTCATTTTTTTAAGCAACTGGCTGATCCAGGGATGAAACAGTCGGGAAGACAGCCTCGTTGGAGTGCTACGCCTTCTGAAACAATTAGATTCCGATAACCTGAAGACAAAGGCTATGACGCTGATAGTACCAGAATACCAGGTGAACAAGGATGTGTACCGTCCACTAGGTGAAGACCCGACCTAAACAGAACTTTGGTACTCTATTTTCAGACCCGCCACACGCCTCCTGAGTAATCAGGAATACGTGAAATTGGTGGAAAACTTGACTGCAGGCGCGAGTCGCCAAAACCCCAAAATAATGGCGGGTGATTTTAATGCATGGGCTGTGAATTGGGTCGGTCGGCTTACAAATGCAAGGATGCGCAATCTCAATGTGATGTTGGCAAACACCGGCGGTCAAAACACCTTCGAAAAAAGGGAAAGAGGGTCTATAGTAGACATCACCTTCATCAGTGACTCGATGGTCAGATACCTACAATGGCGGGTGAACAAGGTGTATACGCACAGCGACCGTCACGTCAAAATTTTCTGCACGGGAAGAAGAGCAGACAGGGGGCAGCAGGGAGCAGACCGGATGAGCCCAGACCAAGCTCGAAGGGAAGGAGTGTTCCCTGAGCAATGGAAGCGCCAAAAGCTTGTGCACATCCCGAAGCCAAGTAAGCCTTCAGAACACCCGTCGACCAACAGGTCGATATGTCTTCTTTACACTATGGACAAGCTTTCCGAAAGGGTGATATATAACAGACTACTCCCAACCGCCGCCGAGGGAAAGGTGGTTTGTCGGAAATGCAATTCGGTTTCAGGAAGGCTAGATCGACAACGGATGCTGTCAATATGGTGACTAGCCTTGCAAGGGCAGCAATGGATGTGAATAAGAGTTGCGCGTTGATAACCCTTGACGTGAAAAATGCTTTCAACACCGCGAAGTGGAGTAAGATCATCGAGGCGTTGATAAAGCTTGATACATCGAAGTATCTAGTACGCATTGTATTGAATTCCTTATAGGTAGGACACTACACGGCGAAGCAGACGAGGAAGTACAGGACAACTTGCGGAGTCTCCCAAGGCTACTAGGCCCTCTCCTGTGGATCATCATGTATGAGAAGCCGTCCCTATTGGGTTCAGAAGTAGTGCTAATCAGCAAGCGGAAAACGGTGGAGACCATAGCGGTGAAAGTTGGTGACTGGGTCATCCGCTCCCACCCCGCACTTTGGTATTTGGGCGTGATGATTGACCGATGGCTCAACTTCGGGGTGGACTTGGCGGGCACAGCGAAAAAAGCGCTACGTCCGACGAAGCAGCATGCGTGATAGCAGGAATGATCTCCATTGATATTCTCGCATCGGAGGCAAGAGGTTGTACTAGCCAGAATATGCAAGATGGGAGCCCAAGGAAGTGCGGCGGACTCTGGAGCGCAGCCAGTCCATCGTAGCATAGCATAGCCGGTGTTTCCTGTCGTAGGCATGGAAGCCTTAGTGCACGGCCACAACGCAGCCTGCCTAGACTAGCACTGCACATAACACCATATAAGTTTAGTGTGCGATGGTCAAATTTTGTTCTTGCTAGTTGCAGTGCTAGGCGGGCGCACACGTTCCCTGCTGCTAGACCGATGTAAGATTCTCACCACTCCCTCGTAAAAAAAGGACCGCCACATTGGGGACAACTGGGAGAAATTATTGCTCCAGGCCTCAGGTCAGAGGTGCCCCGAAAATAGATTGAAACCGAAAAAGTTCTTTTGTTATTAGCTTAAAAGGGCCCAATAATATTTTAGCCCCAGACCCCGCAAGGTTCTGTGGCGGGTCTGTTTACTGTCGACGGTTCTATCATTAAGTACAATGTCCGACAGCACGCTCTAGTCGGAAAGACAGTAAAGAGAAGTGGGAAAGAAGTGACAACGCCAACATCACGGTATTATTCCACCAACTCACATCCAATTTCTACCGCGACAGAACTCTAATTTCGACGGCTTCTTCGCTTAGGCGAAGGGAGGAGAAAGGGCGGGGAATTTTTTTCTGTAAAGAGAGAAGACAAGAACCTGGGGAAAATGGAAGGACGAGGGACCATTCCGCGTAGTGGACTCGAACCACGGGCCTCTGGGATGGTAATCGGGCGTTTTAACCCCTCTACTGGCAATGTCGACTAGACTTCTGAGAATGGGGCAAATGGGATCATTAATGTTTTGCCTCAAAAACGCATTTTATACCCACCGATATTGCTCTTAGTAAAGGGTTGAAAAAAGGTACTATCAGCTAGGCAATGGTACATCCATGAACTGTCACCCACAAACAAATCAACACCATTTTGCCCATCTGCATTGGCATGGCTGCGCTGGTAACTGGTAACAATTACATTAGCTCCTCATAAAAGGACTTAAGATTATCAACAAAATAAATCGACCGCCGGTAACATGACAATAAGCTGTGGTCGAAAATTAAGGAATTAAATTTACCAGTCCCTAAACAATTCCTTTGTCCTTTTGCCGATCGGTGAAAGCCTCCTAATGTCCTTTTCTTATGCGTAAGCGATTAAAGAAGTTTTAAAATCTTTTTGCAATCTGATAATCCTTAAAGGCACCCGAGGAGGCGAAACTCATTTAACTGGAATAAACGCATTTCGTGATTTTTTTCCTTCGTTATTATTGAAATTCAATTAAACTTATCCTTCGCTTCAGGGGATTTTCACACACACACACATAATAACCGAAAGCAACAAAAGGACGACGACGACGACGTTGTCTGAATAAAGACAGAATCCTTATTATAATATTAAGGCTTGTCGCAGGAATTTCAGCCTTTTGTAGCTTAGCAAAGGAGCGGGCCGAGGCGAGGTAACTTCTGGGTAATAAAGGATACAATTGAATGGTTCAACGTGATTTGCATCTGATTTCCAGGATCAAACGTGATTTCGAGTCCTTTAAATGAATGTGAGAGAACTTTAAAATTTCTGGACTAGTGCATCTGTTTCTCGTTGAATTTTTGGGAAAAACCCCGACCATTGGACATGAGGCAGAGGCTAATTTCCTTTATGGGCACTTGTCAGGACTTTTATTCCGGGCATGTACTGCTGCCATAAATTACTCTTCGTGTAGATTTAAAATTTTCAAACGGACCCCCGTGTGTCCCGTGGGAGGTAGGCGGTGTTAGGTTTTTATTTTTTGTTAGAATCACGTACGAGAATGGAAGGACTCATGTGCAAACGTGATTTTTGGTCGTCAAATCCTCAAGGATCTTAAGGCAATGAACGGCCCGTGATTGCTACAAATGCAAGCAGCTAAGGAAGGAAAATGGGAAATTTTTTTTTTTCGGTATCCAGATGTTTCCCATCGGCCGGCGACACCTTCATGCGAATTAGTTACACCTGATGCTGATTGTGGGAAATCCTTTCAGCTACGTGAGGCCAAACAATAAATGTGAACGGGGCGCAGAGACGAGAAACATCTGAAACATTTCAATCCGTGTCCATGTCAAATTTGTGGCCATGGTTATGGTTCACTGGTCGTTCGTGCACTTAGAGCACGACGACAGGTGTATAGTAGCTGCGCTCCGCCCCAATGGAGCAGCTGTGCTGTGCTGTGGCCCATGCCATATCATCGATCACGGGCAATTGCGGTCTCATAAGTCACCGGGTCAGATGCCTGATGGAGAGATTAACTGGTGAAATTAACCAGAAAATGAAGAGGAAAAAACCATTTCAATCGCATCGATTAGAACGATTAATACGAGGACATCTGCTCGATTGTACCTGAAAACCTATCGGCAGGCTCAATTCGGCACGTACTACCCTCGTGATAATGCAAATATCCGGAAGCCAAATTCAATGGGGCTCCCTGCTTGCTAACACATTCCTCCGGTGCTCTCCGCCGTCATGTGGCTAGATTTTGGCGTTTTATCACTGGGTTTAATCAGAAGATTTTCGAGGTTGTGTGTTGACTCGCATTCAGCCCGAGAATTGGGTCCCAAAAAAAATTATTTCTGATCCCTGCGTGAGATTTCATTGTTGGTGTTTTGATGATTAGGGTAATTTGCTTTCATTGAATTGAGTTTTCAGCCTTCAGTCTAGGAAATTAGGTCTTTTCGCCAGATGCTGCTGTTTGGTGGAATAGAATCGGGTGTGCTTTCCTCTATATTTGTTTGCGGTAGGAGTGCCTCTAGCAAATGTGGCATGAAAAGAATTTCATGGAAACGTTCCAAGGATACGTTGTTAGGGAGTTTTTAATTTATCCGCAATTTGCTTGCCTATGACCATAAAATTATTAAAGCAGTTTATTCTTTTGATTATCCAAAGATAACATGGATCACTGTGTGATGAGTCGTACTATTTTACATGTATTAAAATCACACAATGTTTTGTCGAAATTGTCCCTGTAGCTCTTCTCTAAAACTCGCCTAGTGTAAAGTACTCAAATTTTGGCATATTCGCAAGTGATTGCAATTTTCTTATCGCTACGTTAAAAGTACTAAATATAGTGGAACAGGAGAACAGGAGACTTGAAGCGATTTCTGTTATGAACATAAATATAGGAAACGCCTCGAGGAATGATTAAGTCTATACAAGAAATTCATTATGACCAAAAATAGACATTCGAGACGGCAGCATTGCCAAAATGGGAGGGTGTGGAAGAATCAGCCGAGATTAGCAAAATTAGATATTTTTCGCGCTTTGACAGTTTAATAACTACTCATGCTACCAACAGGCTCCTGCATTCTGGTTATCTGGGATTCGAATCCTATCTCGAGCAAACACCTGGTCTTCCACTTTCTCCGCGGGACTGGCTTCAGCATCGCTTTCACTTGCCTCCACACATCCTCGGATCCCATCATGTGTGCTAGGATGTTCTTTGGTGTTAGTCGCGCCTCTGGAGCAAGAAGACGTTCTCTGCTCCTTATGGACATCTGGATATACCGGGCACAACGGTCCCCAAACGGTGGAGGTATTGCCTATATTCTTCATGTCCACTCAAAAACTGCGTAAGGTCGTAACTCCGTTACAACCCACCTCCCCACGTTTGGGATACGTCTGTGGGTCACCGACCAGACTCCCAGCGTGGCAGACTGGTCCCACTTTCTTTTCATTTTCGGGCTCGGACTCTCAGCCCGATTCGTTGCCTCACTCTTTTTGGCTCCCCTCTAACATACCCTGGATTGTAGAGGCCCTAGGTAGTAAACGATTTCTCGCCGTATATTTTCTTTGTAGTGAGGTATTGGGTCCTAAAGTACCGCGGCCACTCGCTTAGCCTATTGTACTACACCCTATGCCTCATTTGTAGGCCAGTCTGCCTAGTGGCTTGTCACTTAAACTTGACTATTCACTGCTCCCTGGATGTTGGGAATGTTCCCCCTAGATTTTATGGGAGCTGATGCTGCCAATTTTCTGGCAAAATTCTGAAAAAATTTCAACTAGACCTAGTGGCTAAAGCGTTACGATAAAAGCAAGGCAACAGTCTTTAAGATGGTGACTCCAAAATGAGCAGAAAACCAAAAAAACCGTGTTCAATTCGACCCAAAATTAAGGTATTGCCGTATTGTTGCCAGTTTTCTTTGATGACCATTGTGAAGTAAAGGCTCTCCTAATTCCATTCAAAGGGAGACACGATCAATAAGAAAAACTAATTGGGCGTCATGCAGCGTTATTGCTTAAGTTTCGCATTATGAAGATTCTGCTGAGCTGAGATAATAATTTTGACAATGGCTTTAGGTATTCCCTTGCATCTAAGGTATGAAATATCGATTGTAAGGTGCAGCATCGAAGAATCTCTCTTATATAGCGAAGTATTCAGTTCGATTTTACTCTGAAATTATGCGAATTGCATTTAACTCCGCTGCAGGCAAAAGCCAGTTTGCTCAATTCTCAGCAAAGGCTCCAATATTGGCTCAATTTCTCTAAAAGAACTTGAGGTAGATTTAGTATTTTGAAACACTAAAAACAGTAAAAACAGATCAGTGAGTTCCACTTATTTTTGAATCGTAAATAGCAAAAAAACCAAGGCAGCTGGAGTCTTGTAGTGCTCCACGAATTTTTTAAGCAGCTTTTGGAGATTTTAAACAAGTTCAGAAAAAATGACCCTAATGAGCTACTTTTTGAGTTACAGTGAAATATGTGGGAAAAAATATTGTTTTTGAAGTGAAACTTCATTGCTCTCTTTCCGGGGATTTTGAAGTGAAAGTTCCCTTCTCCCGTTTTCTGGGGATTCGAGCAAGTTCGAGTGAATTCAGAATTGGAAACGAAAACAAGGACAGTTGTATGAAACGGAAGTTGCCGTCTCACACATTTACAGCTGTCACAATTGAGAATCGGCGACGAAAACAAGGACAGACGTATGAAACGGAAGTTGCCTTCTCACTCGTTTACAGCTGTCACTTTAATGTACAAGTTTTGTAACACTAATTTCATAATTTAATGAATGCATAAGTACAATTTAGTTTCCACTTTATTTCGTTTAACATTTTGGATTTTAACAACTTAAGCTAATGAATTTCTCGAAGATCACCGCCAAAAGAGCAATTTTCCACACTGCTTCAATAAAGTAGCTGACAGCGACAGTCATGATAGCAATTAAGTGATGCCATATAAATAAATTCTACCAAACCAGCAGGGAAATATTTACATTTAAATTTGTTCATAGATGGCACAGGCATCGGTAAAGTAAAAATGAGGTGTCGGTTACTTAAAAAATTAAGATTGTGTATTATTGTGTATTTCGTTAATATTATATTGACGACAAATTTGAATATGTCTATATGTTCTTTATTATTGTACGCGAAGTTTCAAAATTCAAAACGCCCTATCTCGAAAACATGCAGGGATAGCCCCCCCTCCATTTTTGTGTTTTTTGTCGATCATTTTTTGTCTACTATCAAACATTAACCGCTTGGCAAGCCAGGACGGGACACCCTGTAGATAGCAAACGAAGACTTTCAACAACCAATTTCTTCAAATGTAAACAAGAATTGAGTTTTATTGGAACAAAAATATCTCAGTAACAAAAAATATCTCAATAATTGCGCAAAAAGTTTGTTTATAATTCGACCAAATAATGTAAATAAAACTAAGTTCAGTATAAAAAATATTGAAATATTAGTATTTCCTATAATACTAAACTTTGCCCAATCAAAGTGTGAAAGAAAACTGCTAAGTAAATACATAATGTACGTCAAAGTTATATATTTCCAATAAATACATGTCACACTTATTGTATAAAGTAAAGAATTATGTAAAGGATCATACAAAGCCTTTAACTGAAAGGTTATAGTTTTATAGTAGCGTAGCTTGTTGTATTTTAATACAGAATCTTAACAAGGATGACAAGTGGTTTTGGCAAAATCAGTATAGGAAATAAATAATTTCGTGGTTCCTCATTAAAAATGCTTTGTCACCACCACCCCAACTAATCACTAAGAAATTCACCAGGGAAAAATTCAGTGCTCAAACTCCGCTAATTGGAACACCATCTAAAAACTTCAAAACTCATTCTTACAAATAAAATTTGACGCTTGAAAAAATCTTAAGATCATCACAAGAAAAATTCCCATAAAAATTACCCTTAATTTCAATAAACAAATTCCACACGTTCCACAATACAACAACAACAATTACAAAACTAACATAAATTTTACAAAAAAAAACCCGAAAACCAACCCACGTACGAGATTAAGCCTGACAAATATCATAAGCGAGTCCCTTAAAACGGGATTATCCCGAAATTCTCTAATCCTTTGTTTGAGATGCAACAAACCCCGTGTGCTACTACCTAGGGTCTTCCGGGAGGATTGATCCCTCAACAACTCTTTATTATCGCCGATGAATGGACATCACCACTGCTAAACAAATGCCACAAATAAAGGATAAGATCTAAAGGATTAAAGGTATTATAAGGACGTTTTTGGCATTTTCTAGTTGATCTGGATTGGAAATTTGTTCACAACAAGCCAAGTGTTGGCCAGGATGAATATATCGATGAGAATAGGAATTGAGCCGTACACCAAAAATAGAGAGTCTGAGACTCTTTTATTATTTAGAATTGTCCATTTTTCCCTCCATGGCTTGGAACCAAAAAATTCAATTGAGTCTCAAGCCCAGATGTGGTCTAAGCCTGATTGAATGGTCACTGGTGAAATTATAGGGATTCAAGTAATTTTCTGGTTGAGCTAGAATCGCTGGACAAAGATGTTTTTGTTGTGGACGAACTTAAATTAATTTCATCCCGGCTTTTGTTGAATAGAATTGAAATGTCGACAAGTTCACAATGACGAAGCCTTTTCCCATCGGACAATGTGCTAATTAAAGGAAACAATGACCGTGTTTTGAAGGTATCAAAGACTTCCTCCTAAACATTCCGAATTAGGACAATGACAAAGCAAATATGTTTTCCCTTGTCCCCGAGAACCCGGTCCCATTTTACAGAGACAATAACTTATAACTCAAGCATTTCTGATCGATGATCTCAATTCGATCAATCGACCGCGGTAGAAATTGATCTGCGCCGACCATGAATTAACCAAAGACAACAACGACGACGACGACGACAGCAACGACTTTATTTTTGGTTGATTAGCCCCAAAAACCCCCAAAACGCGCGGAGCCTCCATAAGAACCGATTCGCAACAGAGACCACCGAGGATGTCCATGTCGGCCCCGGAGCTGACCGCGGAATTAAAGTGCGGCCTAAACGTCACAGAGAGAACAGGTGGCTCAACGTAATGCAGCCGATAAATTTCGTCACAATCGATTGGACACAACTAAACGAAATCTTGGTTTATCTTTTAATATAATCTTTTTACCTTTGTGCCACAATATAATCCCGTATGTTCCGTGGAAGTGGACGCTTTTTTACATGCCATGATCGCACACGCAGCCCATTTGAAACCGGGATTACGGAAGTAAAGCAAGGATTTTAGCTGCATGCGCGAGAGATTAGTTCTTTGGCTTAAGGAAGTTAATGAGGTGGATTAAGTCGGGAGCGAGTTTTTTGTTGATGCCACGTCGACATATAATTAAGGATTGTCGGAAAAAACGTTAGGAACATCCTTTATTGATCTTGAAATTTGCTTAATTGTGTTATTGGATTGTGTCCCATTAAAATGGAAATAAATAAAAGATTTTAGTGGTTTATGTGGATTTTGGCAGTGTGCAGATCAAAAGTTGCGGATTTTATTAATTAGTTGGAAAGTAATAAAAAGAATTTTATTACCAGTCATAAAAGAGAGACTTGAATTTTATTACTAATAGTAATAGATGTAAAGACTAGTAGCTGCCGACTTTGAGAGGAGTCTTCCTCGGCCTCAACTGTAAAATTTCACGAACCGAAAACTTTTCACTATAAAATTAATTCTTTATGCATACAATTAATTAACGAGTAATTATCTATTCCCCACTACATCGCGGCTTGTGCCATCATTGCATTTAATGGGTTTAGGCACACATGAATTTTCCTTCAACTGTTGTCGAACCAATTTTGATAGGAGAGAGTAGTAAAAGGGAAAGAAGCAGGAGGGTAGTGTTGTAACAATTTTCAACCAAAATGCTTGGTGTGAAAACTAACTATTAGGAGTACAAATGGAAAACCGCTGTTTTTTTTAAATTGAAGGCTTTATTGTGAAAAAGTGCTTACATATTTATTCTTCAAAATATTGGGTGGAGTGAATAAAAACTAAGTGTACACTTAAAGGGAACACTCCTGAGTGGAGTGATTCGTTAAAAGTGAACACTCGATTTAGTGTGAATAAAAATTCTCTCATTCAAATACTATTCACTCACGGGAAATTTTAGTTCACTCATGGGAAATTTTGGGATTAAAGGGAAACGTCATTTGTGTGAAATTAGTAGGCTAGTAAACTTGGATGTATTTAGGAGTTTTACTTTGGGAAAATTTATTTAAGGCTAAATGAGGTTCTGTGGGAAAAATTTACCTTTGCGGGATTTAGTTTGGGCAAAAGGTGGTTTTGTTGCGAGGTCAAGCATTTATCTAATGCTGAGTAGATTAAGATCTTTAAACGGATTGAAAATTGAAAATATAAAACCGGATCGCATGAGAAACTTACCTGCTGCTTTTTAAAATGGATTAATTTAAAAATTTAGTTTGTAATTATAGTTGTGACTAAAAAGTAAAAAATATTTTTTTTCTTTGGCAGTGATAGATATACACAAGAAAAGTTTCATTGCAAAATAAGAAATTCTAGAACTCAGGCTTATCTTAAAGTTTAATATGTATTAACAATTTTAAAATTATATTCTCGTTTGACTTTAAATGTTTGATCTCTTATCAATGAATTGTGTAAATTTACAGCTTTTCAAATGCATTAATAAAAGTTTGGACATCACAATTGTATAACTGCAACTCATGCCCAAACTTTTAATAATGCACTTGAAATGCTGTAAATTTACACAATTCATTGATAAGAGTTCAAAGATTTAAAGTCAAACGAGAATATAATTTTAAAATTGTTAATACACATTAAACTTCTTATTTTGCCATGAAACTTTTCGTGTGTATACCTATCACTGCCAAAGAAAAAATAATTTTTTACTTTTTAGTGCATTTCATTTATAAAAGTTATTTATTTTAAAAGTTTTTTTAATTTATTTTATTAAAATGAATGAAAAAGGTCCTCGCAACCAGCCTCAAATTTTACAAGTGTTCACTCACAGGCAAACGTTAAAACTTTGTTTTATTCACATCAAAATGAAGTGTTCACTCTAGATGGAGAAATGACAGAGTGAAGTACTTAACGAAACCTAACGAAGGTTATTTTTATTCACGCCAAAATAAGTGTTCACTCAAAAAAATGGAGTGAACACTTGCACTCAATTTTTATTCACACCACCCATTATCCATCCTTAGTCACTACTTTTCCCCATCTTTCTGGCAGCACACGGATTCCATGCCGAAAAAAACTGCTTCTCTTTTGAGGTGATCCACAACTCGACCTAATATTTTGTTTCTCCCTAAGAATGGAAGTGCTGCTCAGCCAGACCATACGTCATCGATCGGAACAGGTGATAGTCGGAAGAAGCGATGTATGAGGAATACGGCGCGGGAGGGATAAGTCGTTGCAATTCAGTCTTTCTAGGTAGGGTTTAACGACATTAGTAACAGTCAGCCGAGCGTTGTTCTATTTGCAAATCACTTTATCATGTCTTTGAATGAAACGAAACTGAGTCCAACGAAATACACAGCATGTGCTTCGAGCCATGGATGTTTGGCTTGGCCGTCGATGTTGCTTTGAATTATCGTAACAGATCCACTTTTCATCGCCAGTCGCAATACAATGCATAAAACCCTACCTTCTTTGCAGTCGGAGCAGCTGTTCGCTAGTGAAAAAACGAAAAAAAACTTTTTTTTAATCATTCCCAAGGCTTTCAAACAATGGAAAATGGCTTGCTGAGTCACTCCCAACGAATCTACTTGATGCGTTTGACATGGATCTTCATCCAGTAATTCAGCGTATTCAAACTTTTTCGCCTGTTCGAGACGCTGCTTTCACGTCAAAATTACTGTCAATTTGAAGGAGTTGAAACCATTCGCGATACATTCTTTCACTAATAGAAGCCCTACCTTAAGTTCCTACAAGCATTCGACACGCTTCAGCTGCAGTTTTTTTCGAATTGAAGGCAAAAAGCAAAACTTCCCCCAAATTACGGTTATTTGGCTCAAAGTTCAACATTTTCACCCATCAAAAAATATTTTACGCCAACAAAAAATCAAAAATTATCAGTTGACGTTTCTGATCTGAAATTTTTGCCCAGCATTTTACTGCTGGCGTCATCTATTGGAAAATGATGGTTTTCTATTTGTATTCCTTATATTTACGAAATGTGCTTTTTCTTATAGTCCGGGGAAATTAGCAAAAAAACGCACGAAAGGAGACATAATTCGGAAATGGCGGAAAATTGGTCCACAGCTTCCTTGGGACTTTTTAAGAAAACTATTTCGGAATCACAAAAAAATATGGCCGCCGGAAATACAGCGGTTTTCCGGTGTTTTCCTTGTATCTCGGTTTCTATAGGTCTTACAACCCCGTACAAAGGCCCTAATTGTTGACAATGAAATTCAATCAGTTTTTGGTCAAAAAATGACTCAGAAACTGATTATTGAGAAACTTCTTTTGTTCTATTTATACAAAAGATTATTGCCTACCCTTGCCATTTTTTCGAAAACTTTTCGAAAATTTTTGGAAAAATTAATTGTTAGTGAATTTTTGACCAAAAACTGATTTTTTGAAACTTTGACCTTGAATAACTTTGGAAGGTTTAAGTTTTCGAAAAAATGACAAGAGGCTTTTTTGTAGGCAATAACGTTTTGTATTGACTGATCAAAACAAATTTTCGAAAAAAGCAGTTTTTGAGAGATTTTGCGGCCAAAAAGTGATTTTTGGAAACTTTAACCGTGAATAACTTTGAAAAGGTTAATCGGGTCAACATCTTTGTAAGAACAAAAGTTGTAGAGAATTTCATTGTAAACATTTAGGGCCTTTGTACGGGGTTGTACGACCTATAGAAACCGAGATAAAAGGAAAACACCGGAAAACCGCTGTATTTCCAGCGGCCATATTTTTTTTGGTGATTCCGAAATAGTTTTCATAAAAAGTCCCAAGGAAGCTGTGGACCAATTTTCAGCCATTTCCGAATTTTGTCTCCTTTAAATGCTAATTTCCCCGGACTATTAAGCCTGGTATGCTAGGCTCAAAAACCTTGGGTTAACCCTTACGCAAAATCTTCGCCATTCGGAGTGTATCTGGCGTTTAGTCAGACACTTGAAAACTAACTCATATTCAACCAATTACCATCAAATAGGTATTACTTCTTTTCTCTAGAAAATCATGGAGACAATAATCGATTAAAATCCTATACCTAGAATTCTACCAAATATTAGACTATAAGCAAAATGGCTATAGACAATATCTAGTGGTGATCTTGGTGATACCTTGGTGTATCAAATAGAGCACCTCAACCAAAGTATGCATTGCTTCGGTGAGGCCGACCTTGGTAGCTTAGAAATTAAGGTGTCCGACTACCACCTCAGAGGTCCGGGGTTCGAATGCACTCCGCGGCTTGGTTCTTCGTATTTCTATTTTTTCCACTTTACATAATTTTCCTTCTTTCTTGTTTTCCATCTTTACAAAAATCCCCTCCTTCTCTCCTGCCATCGCCTGTAAGCATATAAACGAGGACCGAAGTCAGCGTCTTGTCTGTTATTGGATAGGAACCGGCGGAATGAACTCGCTTGTTCCCGTGGTTCGTTCTGCATTTTTAACTTCCCAGTTTAAGTAAGTTATTGTAATCGGTCCGAAAATCGAAATCGTAATTTTCAACGTATTTTCATTGTTCAAGGTCCCAATAGCATTTTAAGGAAAAATTTGAGAAGAAGTATGTGCGTGTTCCAGCGCGATCTCGCGCGAACCAAAAAAGATATCAACTTCGTTGAGGTACCGATTGAAGCGTATTAACCGAAATATGATCTGAAAAGATTTTCATAACATTCGGTCGAGTCGTTTTTTTTTGTTTAAACGACGTAAGTGATTTTTGTACCTGCGCAAACCAACAATGATACGGACTTCGTTGAGGTGCCGATCGTAGCGTATTAGCGAAGTTACAATCTGAAAAGAGTTTCATAAAATTCGGTCGAGCGGTTTCTTTGTTTAGACGATGTAAGTGATTTTTGTACCTGCACGATATCGCACGAACCAAAAATGATATTGAGCTGGCGATCGACGCGTATTACCGAAGTTATAATCTGAAAAGATTTTCATAAAAATCGGTCGAGCCATTTTTTTGTTTGAGCGAAGTTCGTGATTTTTGTATATCGCCCGAACCAAATATGATATCGACTTCGTTAAGCGGATCGACACGAATTAACGAAAACATCCTCTGAAAAAATTTTATAACATTCGGTCAATTCCTTTTTCTGTTTAAATGAAAATATTTGGACTAAGGGTCACAAGCACCTTAAATTGATTAGTTTTTCTAATATCTAATAAACTCGTTGGAATTGGAATGAAACCCGTTCTAAATGAAGTAACCTTTCCTGGATTCAGCACAGCAAATGATTCCCAACAAGACGTCACCTGTCAAAATCCGAGCACTCTTTAAAAACCGTGCAAAAATTACGTTACCCTTTACAAAAATTTTAAGGTATTGTAATCGGTCCGAAAATCGAAATCGAAATTTTCAACATATTTGTTTACCCTATTTTTTGGGAACACTACCGTTTACTAGTCTTTTTATAAATAGTGCAGAACAATATTCCAGAGATTCCAGTAGATTCCTCTTAGGGTTGGTTGCACTCTAATTGACATTTATGTCAAATTTCATGCCTATAGCTTCTTCAGTAGTTAATGAGATACGCTTGTTTACTTTTATCTAAATCAGCGAAAAAGTTCAAGAAAGATTTCACGGAGTTTCAGGAATAGCCAGAAGTCAGATGCAGTTAAACCAGGCGATTTGCGGGTGTTTTTCACGAGGTGTGCCAAAATTAATACTCCATTTAATTCTAAGGGTGGTATAGTCATTGGTTTGATTGGACCTACCTTGGTCTTAGATGTTCGTGTTCGAATATTTTAATTATGAATTTCAACACGTCCTTTATGGCGGCAGTCCATTGGCTTGGCTTCAAAATTATCAGCTTGCAGACTTCCATGTGGGTGATTGTATATAAATCCTATAGCTCTAGGCCACGACTTCCAAGTTTCTCCACACGGTAAGGTTTTGGCTTAGCCCGGTGCCATTTGGCTGGATGGACCGCTCGTTTATGGGAGCATCAATACTTAAATAATATTCCTAACAGTTTAGCCCGGCGGAAGGAGCTCAAAATGCACGACACCGTGATAATCGAGTCTGACTAATACGTAAAGAAATATTACAAAATTCACACGTAGCATTTAGCACCGTAAAAATTTGGAAAGAATAAAGGTGGATTTACATATCCGACGTTTTTCCGTCGCGCCGATGTTTTTTAAAATTTCGACCAATCAGAAACCATCTCTGCGACATCTTGCCGTCACGACGAAGAGCTGAACAAACTTCAACTTTTTCTGTGGCAGGGTGGAAACAGCTGATTGTAAGTAAAATTTGAGGTTATGTGTAACTGAAATGTTTGTTTATTTCGATTTGTTTGGTTTTGCTTGGAAGTAAAGATTATTAAAATTTGTTTGTTTGTTAGTTGAGTTGTTGTTGAGTGACTGTTTTAAATTATTGGTTGCTTTTTTTTAAATTTAAAGTTTTTCAAAAGTTTTTGCCTGCGACAGAATTCGTCGGAAATGTAAAATACGTATTCAAAACATGCGACAGAAATGATCAGCTGTTATGCGGCGCGGCAAAAAAACGTCGAATATGTAAATCCACCTTAAAAGGAAGAGAGTATTGCAATAAATGAGTCTGGCAAACGACTGTCAAAAAACTTAGTGTCATTAAGCATTTTATAGAAGTGCGGCTAAGTGAAGTTGAATGCCCAATTAGAATTTCGTCTAGAAAATAAACCGCACAAAAATGAAGACATCGCCTGTCAGAAAATGTTGATTAATCTTATTATTTTCTGAGAAATATCCAAACAAATTTTATCAAAATCAATCCGTTAAAAACCCCATCAAAAAATTTCAAAATTTCAATTTCACAAACAGCGGCAGAATCTTTCAAATTCCCTTTCGAAATCCATCTAAGAATTCTCGATACTTAATGGCGTTCAATTATCTTTTGGGTGGGCAAACATCCACGATAACCACAATTTTTTACAGCAACAGAATCAAATCTTACTGTTTAGCACCGAACAAATGACGCGCTAACAAATAATCTGACCGCGCCGGCACAACAAAAACTATCTGAAAGGTAACCTTAAATAATTGGTCCGACACTCCATTTATAACAGGATGATCCGCAAAGACACACAGATTCACTAAATGAGTGATTAAGTGAGGATCCCGCCGCAGATCTTTGGCGGGAACCTGAACGCTTTCTGATGTTCACCGGCGTTAATCACGCCGTCAGCATCAAACAAGGATAACAAACCCCGGGGCACCATCGGCAGGTCGAAGCAAAGCAGCCAAACTGGAATAGGTGATCTCGTAATTAACATATAATTAGGTGGTCTTAATGACAGGGTGCCCCAGACCTCCTATATCCCATGGGGTAGCGTACCTGATCACAGCCCAAAAACAAACTGTCCAAATCGCCCCGAGGCATCCTCTTTTGTTTTTGTGTCATTTCGGCACGGCAATTTATGGGTCCGCATGACCACCCACCGCATCAGAGGTCCCGCCGTGATCCTGGTGGTAATCCGCCTCAGATGTCGGAATTATATCGTTAGGCGCTTTTAAATGACCTGAAAAGTGTTTTCGGCTCTTTGTCGGGACTGACCGCTCGCCTGATAACGTGAGTTGGTCAACTCCCACCTTAATGACCAACAAACAGACGGGCGGTGTTTGTTTTCTGGCGTAAATCTTTCAGGATCGCGCAGATCGGGGCCAGACTGCGACAGCTTTTAAAAATGCACGCACACGTGAACCAGTCTGGAAGAGAAGCAGCCATGGAATTTATTGAACGACAGAGAATATTCCTTGAGAATCAATGATTCCACAAAAGGAAAATCGCTAGGATTCCACCAATCATAAACTATCGACCATTAAACCTATTCCTGGTATTAAATAAACCCATTAGACAGTCGCCTGGAAACGCGCAAATTTGTCGTGCGCCATATGAGCCGAAGGCGCCATAAGATTCCGATCCTAGCGCAGCAAGAGCAGATTACGCATGCGTAATGAGCCTGAATAGCATTTGTAACACAACCGCACGTGACAATTCCTAAAAAGGAAGCCTGATCCGATTGAAGTCTGTGACAACTATTCGTCGGGCATACATCATCTTCGCAGCAGCCTTCCAGGCAGGGATCCGCCATCGGTGCGATGATGATGGGGCGCAACAAACAAGAGCCCCCGGGCTCCACAGTGCTGACGTGAATTCCTTATGAAGTTGGCCGCAGAAAAATAATCCCGATGGGGATTTTAAATTTCAAATTTTTTATTGAGTGTTGGTGAAGTATTCGCTGCTGCGCAGACTGGTTCATGTAACGCCGTCGCTTGATGCCCGGATCGCGCAGCCGCAGCACTGCAGCCCAGACTTCAAGGTAACCTTTGTAATTGCAAGTTTTACACAAGATGAGCAGCAAGCTGCGCTCTTGAATGACAGGCTGCGTACATTGATCGCTATTGCTAATTGAATAAACATTACGTCACATTTTTTCCTTTTAGGGAACTGGTCCAGTTCTTGTGGTCTACATCGTTTTTTCCTCTTGCTTGATGTTCAATGGAATTTAGCGATTGAATCAATTGCATTGAGCCCATTCACTGCATCTGTCTAATTAGTTGACGATAGCTGCAGGATTGTTGCACAGTTGTTGGGATTTTGATATTATGTGTAGTGGAATTGGGAGCTTCTGTTGGTTGAATAGTACAAGTATTGGTAGAAACATATGTTCTAAAAGAAGGGTGTAAATATGTGATCTCTCCCCCAGATCCCACAAACAAAAATGTAACAAACAACGAGGTTTGCACAAATCTTAGTAATTATGTATATCCTCGAAACACGGCAACGTTATAACGACAAAAATTCAACGTTACGACGAATGCCCTATTAGGGACACACGGTAAAATTCGTCGTTATCGATGAAATTCGTCGTTACGTTTTGACAGTGTTGTCATAAGTGGATGTGTAGTGAATAGCGTCAGTGAACGAAAATTTAAAAAAAAAATGGCTTCTTTGTTACGTTGTTGTCCACCTGCTGGTCTGTCTATCAGCTAATCTGGAAACAACTAATATTTTTTATTAATTATTAAAAACAAAGACAGCTGATATCGTAGGACTCTGTAAAAACGCCTAAAAGCGAGCTTTTTACAATAATCTATCGACGGACATATGCCCCCTATTTGAGCCTTCGTCGTTACGACGCTGAATATTCGACGTAACGACGTCAGTGTTTTGAGGGTAATAGACAACTTACATAGTAGGTTTGGATAAGCTTTACACGTTCTTCGACTGTCTACGTTTTCATGGCTCAACTTGTAATGAGCCCACGATGAGATGTGTCAAAACCGAAAGCAAGAAACATTTGACGTTTAGGCGTACTTCCCTATGATGTAAATGGGATAAATTATACTATCCATCACTCAGTCCTCAGCTAGTGTAATTAGGGTTTTTCAAAACTGTTTAACAATAACAGCAAACAGCCGTTTTTCACTGTTTTTGAAATTTGAAATATGTAACCAACCCTAATATAAATTGTTTTGATTTTTTACAAAGTTCCCTTTTACACGGCCGGACACCGATCAGACAAAACGAACGAAGAGTGTGAGAGAGGACGATGTGGAGGGCGGACAATTTTAATGGACACTCTCAGCGAACTTTTGAACGAAAATTTTGACAATTCCTGCGCTGTTGTTGTTGCTAGGACAAGAAAGCAAAAGTAGTTTCCATCGCACATATGTCATAATATCATAATTTTTGCAAATGGCGTCAAATGTCATTGTGCTCCATTCCATCAATGATTGGAGTCACTATCAAGAGGAAAACAGCAATTTTCGAAATATTAATAGAATTTAAGTCGTTGAATATGACATTGGACTTTTCTGCTCTAAACATACTTGTCAAGGCAATGGAGCTCGTAAAATTAGCTGTCGTGAGGACGCAACGTTGGTGGGCGCAGAAAAAATTTTACAATTCACGTTCAAGACGTTTTTTTGACATTAACAGCGACATTAGTAATAAGCTCATGCAAAATTTAAAAATTCGTGTAGATGGCTGAATGTACGAGGATGTCATGAAATTATTGTGAAGCCTCAAGGATGGCACAGTCACTCCATCAAAAACAACACTTTACTGTTTCAGGCAATCTAGCCTGTCTCGTTTTGGTGTCAGCGATGTTAAGGTGGACGATGTAGTTCAACAGTGGACAAATTCTGATGAAAACGAAAATTTGTCATAACAAGATGAATTAATTGGACATGCTGCTTCAAAAAGATGAATCGTCAGTACAACTCGTAGGATCAGATTTCAGCTGGCTCAAATCGGAATTTACAATTTTCAAAAATATTGCTTAAGGCAAAGGAAATTTGCAAAAATTATATAATGCAATTCTTTTTCTCAAACCAACATCGGTATACTTTAATCTAGGGGTAGTTTTACCCCCTTAAGGATAGAAAATAATTGATTTTTGCCTGACAATGCGCCTACACTCTCAAATTTAAAGCATAAACTTGAAAAAAAAAATTTACATATTTTTTTATTTTTAGTCGATTTAGGGGTGGTTTTAACCCTTTAGGATTACCCCTTGTCATAAAGTTTGGCTTGATTTAGTAAAAATCAACCACCTTCGCATATAAATATTGAAAAAAGTGTATTTCATTGGATTATTTTTCTGTATTATTGAAATTATCGCGAAAAACACATTTAAAGAGCTATAACTCGTGAAATATTAGCCTTACTTCAAAAATGATGATTACAAAAATTATAGATAATCGTGCGTTCTATAAGTCCTACGAAGGATTTTCTCATGTAGAATTTACCATTACCGAAATATAGTGCAAAGAAAGTGATATGTGAAGTTTGAAGCACCATAGCTCAGTACATATTAACTTTACAAAAAAACTTTCTAAATAAAAAAGTTAAATCACTTATTAATCTACAAAAAAGATTATATACATTTTTGTCGTAAAATACATAGTTTCTGAGATATACAATTAAACGCCATTCCCTTCACTGTAAGTTTAGCAAGAGGGTGGGGATGACGCCATTTTGAATTTAACCTTATAAATATATGTAAAATCATTTTGTAAAAAAAAATCGCGCGCATTGGATTAAAATGGATGATTTCGTTTTGTACTAAAAGAGGCCAAGTACTAAATTTATCCAGAACTTCTGAAAACGACAATTCGAAATATTGGAGACATAATAGCGAAGATTGTAAGTTAAAAATCAAAAATGCAGAACATCAGACTTCGGCTGGATCAATCATATTCTATAGTAACAAAAATATAGGTTGTACTTTTACTACACCAGCCAACGTCGTAGTTTCACGCGACACAAATGTATTTTTATCTTACTGATATTATAAATGCGAAAGTAACTTTGTCTGTTTGTCTGTTACGCTTTCACGCCTAAACCGCCGAACCGATTTTGATGAAATTTGGTACAGAGATAGATTAGACCTTGGAGAAGGACATAGGCTACTTTTTGTCACAAAAAAGGCTTGAAGGGGTTGAAATAGGGGATGAAATTTTTTATGGGAGTCCGTTATTATTGCGTATAAAATGATTAATGCCTCCCACCATTTGAAACCGATCAACTCCAAATTTTGCACATATGCGTAATTTTCTTGACAATGCAATGTTACCATTTTGTAAAAAAACAAAGACGGCGGTTCCAAGATGGCGGTCGATTTTGGCATTTGTGTTCACCGACCCCCACCGACCGATGGGTAACAAAAGGGTATGACAGGTAGTACACAATTTGCGGTGTAGCGTCATTCCAAATTCAAAATGGCGGCCAATATAAAATGGCTGAATACATATAATAGACTAAAAAGTAGAAAATATAACCGATCAACTTCAAATTTTGCACATACGCATAGTTCGCTTGACAATGCAACCCGACCATTTAGTAAAAAAATCAACATGGCGGTTCCAAAAAGGAGGCCGATTTTTGCGTGTTCCCCGACCCACCCACATGTGTATCAAATGGAAGGGCATGACAGGTAGAATACAGGTAGTTGTGTGGCGTCATTTCAAATTCAAAATGGCGTATTACCTATTCTTCACAACACTCTCAGTATGGGTATTAAATGAAAGGGTGTGACGATTATAATACAGTAATCTGTATGACTTCATCTTAAATCTAATATGGCGGAAGACTTATAATAGACAAAAAAGTAGAAAATAAAATGTATGTGATATATTTTATCAAATCAATATAAATAAATATATGGCTTCATTTACTACCTTTGCCTATTGTATATATTTTAAGACAATCCTTTTTCAGGAGTAAACTCCGGTCACGCGTCGGAGCTGCCACGCACTTTCTTTTTTTATAGGCAACTCTAAATTTTTATATTGTATGTATCCAAAATCGATTTTTGCAGATTTGTTCTTTTTTTCATTATACCTTTTTCCTACCACGGACTGTGCCCACATAATCTTTTGTTATTGAAAGGCGTTGCAACGCACGCGGGTTTTTCTAGTCTACTATAAAGCTTTAACCAGCACGAATATTAGGGCTATGCCATTTAGTTTAATATCTTGAATTTCCTTATGAAAAACCTTCGAATGTTCAAAAGGAATTGCTTGACGGTATGCTTTGCGTATATTCAGTACGCCAAGCACGTTCCATATCACAAAGCATTTTCCAATAGGATTGACCACTTCATAATTAAATTGATTTGAATAATACTTGATAACTAAGGGTCTGTCCTTTGTATTCTAGATTTAATAATTAGATTAGTAATATTAAGCAATTTAGAGAATTAGCTTCTAGTTATAGCCTAGTATGGACCTTTGGCCATTCATTAGGTTTGGTGCGGATTACCTAAGCTTAATAATTTAGCCTTCACTGCCCTTCACTGATTGTTGCGGTAGATTTAAGATAGTTACTTAAGATTAACATTTTAATCGAATATAATAACATTTTTTTTCGTTCTGGTCATTAGATGGATAGGTACAGAAAATTTCAAACTCGTTTCCCTATTTCTACACAAATTGTTAACTAAATCTTTAACATAGTCCTTGAAGCTCCAATAAGACATTACCACCAACTCCTTACCAGGAGTCTCCACGCAAACCACTGTCGAATACAAACAAACATTAATCAATCGCCCAAGTTACACTTTGAGACAAGATTTTCCCTGCAATCAGCGGCATCTTGATTTATAGCACGGACTTTACTTAGCCCAACAGGACTATACACAGCGGCTGAGTTCAAAAGATCAAGGGACACCTCCACACCTCCGTTCAAAAAACATAATGCTCTGCCATCTTCACTAGCACAACGGAGAGCACAACCTTAAAGGCAACGAATGTAGAAAGTAGATTCCAAACCACCTTGAAGGTGAGAAGGAGTGAAATATTTGTTTGAAAACTCCGTCGCTTTTCTTTGACACTTTGTTCGACATCAAAATGTGAGGTGCCTGTATGCTGTGTACTCTCGTATCTAATACTAAATCGAATCCTTACATTGTGCAAACTATTTCGGTGGTCCCTAATATTTCGGCCGCACAGTGTACCCAAAATATATCACCAAGGGACACAGGACAGATTAAATGAAAATGTCATCGAGGCCTTTCAATCGGGGTTCGGAATCCCTTTTTATATAGTACCTTCACATTTTTTCCTTCTAATCATCGGCCGAAGGTACCCGACCGAAGTCCTGAACATTTGTCGCTGTCTCCTGCTGATTTTCAAAAATGTCATTATCAAGAAGCAGGACTAGGGATAACCAGTGATGGGTGATGGTGCTGTGTGCTCCGTGTTATCTATGGCTTCTCGATTTATTTATATTTGTTTGCAGTCATTACGGATGAGGTCAAATGTGTTGCTTCGTTTGTGATTTTCCGCCAATTTTATGGCCTTTGTAATGGCTGACAAAGGGCATGATAGTCGGTGGTAGTTCCGCCTAATTAGGTGATCCCTTTTGGATGGTACAGCAGTGAGTTTCAGCTAGTGATTTGCGCAATGGGTGGCACAACGGCAAGTCATTTTGTGTGTGTTCAATTTTGGACACCGGAACTTGATTCTGGAAAAGGAACTTTGTTGGGTTGTGATGATTCATTCAGAAAATTGTATTAGTATCGATGGAAGTGCTAAACCTGATACAAAATTAAGAGTTTCTGATGGTGGAGTTATAGAAAACATGATCCGCTCACAAAAATGGATTATCTATTGCCATACTCTCTATACAATTAACTATTTATTAATGGATTTTGCAACCGATGTGCTAAAATGAAATAATATGTCATCAAGTGAAATTATATCAGCATAGTTCTATTCAACTAAAACTGTTCCGGTTTCACTTTCTATCATATCAGCTTTTTCAGGTAGTGCCATTATTCCATTCCGATACGGATAGACGTCGAAACGTCAAATGTTTATTGCTTCTTTCATCGTGAGTTCATTATAAGTTGAGGTATAAACACGTACACAGTCGAATTTTGACAAAGGACTTGAATTTGCACACTTACAAGGTTTAATTGAATCAGGAACAGAAACTCGGGGAACAATTGAAACGTCGCCAATACGTCGAATGAATGCGTGAGTACTTTTACCACGAAGGCGAAGTAATCGGGACGAACTTTGAGCAATTGGGGGCTAGGGATGTGAACAATATGTGGTTCCAACAAGATGGTGCTACTTGGCCCAAAGTTCTTGCGGGAAAATTTCGATGATCGCATTGGTGATCCCAATTGGCCGCCCACCTCATGTTATTTGACACTGTTGGACCTCTTTCTTCGCGGAAATTCAAAAGAGAACGTGTACGCCAATAAGACAACAACCATTCAAGTTCTAAAGGACGAGATATTTCAACACATTAGAAAACCAATAACCTCCTGCCTACACGGCAAACTTTTCCCCGCAACACAAGACTAGCCAACTCGGCTCCCACCCATTTTCTGTAACCCTACCTCCAGGTTCGTTTTTAAATAGAACAACTCGATTGTGGAACTGTCTTCCTTAGTCGGTGTTTCCGAAGTCATATACAGGGTGTTCCCGACTAAGATGCTAATCCCTTAAGGGGTGATTCCTGGGTATATTTGGAGAAAAGAATTGTTCTACAGATTGGGGCTATCGGACCTATCCACTGAGACACAGGGTGTTTAAGAAATTTTTTTTTAACCATTTTGTTAATTTACTTAAACTTTAATTACTCCTCAACTATTTATCGTAGAGTAACGTAAATACGCTAATTTTTTAGAGAAATGTGCATTTTGATATCAACAGCATCAACCTCAGTCACTCCGTTTAGAAAATAATTAGTTGTCAAAATTTTGTTCTAAAATTTCAACTAAAACCATCTTTTTCTCCAAAAAATGCGTAATTAACCCATAATTTTTTTTTTCCAAAATTAGAAAGCTTGGAGTATTTCCTAAGAATAATGAGCAATTTTTATGATACGGCCTTTACTTTTGAAGTTATAAGCAATTTTGATGTTAAAATTTGCCTTATTTGGTGCTTATTTGATACTTTTCGACAAAGCTTAGGTAAAAAAGTACTAAAAAGGTACGAAATAGAGCCAATTTTTGCATCAAAATTACTTATTACTTTTGTCAAATGTGAGTCAGAAGCAGAACCCCTCTTGCTTATCTACTCCTCACTATAAAATAGGCGAAAGAAGAAAATCAAACGAATTTTATGGAAGGAATGAAAAGAATCATCTTCTTCTTGGGACTCGGATCCATGGCCACTGAATTGTAGCTAGGCCATATGCGACAACTTTCGAAAACAAATCATGGTTGAAGAATAAAGAAACTTCACAAAAATAATCAAAATGACGCAAAATAATATCCAAAAAAAAAACATAATTTTCCTCTATAACGATTACGCTAGCCCAAACACAGAAAGAGAGTTAACAGAGGTTCTGGCGATATTTGCATCGTAGCACAAGCTGTGTGTGCCCACGTGTGCCCACAAGTGATTCAATTCGGGCACAAGAAAGTTTTCTAAAATGTCACGGTAGCGATCACCTGTAGCTGTTGCAGGCATTGCCTTGAAGAAAGGCTCTATGGTAGTGCCGGCCCAAATGGCGCACCATACAGTCATTCTACGTTGTAATGGTCGTTGTTGTATCAAGCCCAATAGCGGCTATTGTGTTTATTACCAAGGCAAACCAAGTCGAAATGTGTCTCATCACTCATATTGATTTTTTGCCAAAAATATTGATCGTCTATACCGAGCTGTAAAGCCTGTTGTTGCGACGTTATGTTCCATAAAACATTGTTATCGACTACTATCCACAACTGTCAAATATGATCTGCCAAATGACAGCCAAACCAAAATGGTGGCCAAAAAATTCGCAACATATGCAATAGGCGTTATATTTTGAATGGTGAGGATAGGGAGGTCCAGTATCTCTTGAATTTGCGATCGTGGATCCAAGCGAGAGAGAAACGAATGGACGCTTTGGTCAGACAGGGCTCTGGCATTGTTTTAATACGTCTAGAACCAAGTGTTAGGACACCACTACCAGTTTGATGAAAAAAGCCCTAGACGATTGGACTCTGATGAAATATACCGAACATGGGACGACCACACCTGGCCTAGTAAACTCCAATCGGTTTGTTCTTGGGCCACCTCGCATCTCATCTCAGGATGTTAGAATAGGACACGAGTTGACTTTAGGACCTTACGATCTAAATCACCACGTACGAAGGTTCGAAAGGGAGGAGTACCCCACCTGCAAGCTCTTCCTCGAGCAGGCTGAATCTGCCCTTCGCATTGAGTGTCACTGTTGCTTGAACACATACATATGTTCTAAGCGAGAAATCCTGAGCACATGTAAAATCCGTAATGTCAGGACGTTAAGCCTGAACCAAATAAGACGTGCCGTACCGTAACCGTAACGAAGGAGCATATGCAAATTCATTAACTCAATTTAGGTCGGTGCCTTATGAACACTCATGTTCGTACTTTAGGGTACGTACGGTTACGGTACGGCACGTCATACATGGTTCAGGCTCTAGTCGTAGGCTTGTCAAAATTTTAAAAATTTCCTTGAACACTTTCCAACTATTACTGTCTACAGGCAAAATTCCTCCATTATTACAACTAATAAACAAACTACCACAATTATCTCCACAGTTACAAAGTTGAACAAAATCGGTAAGTATTTAATTTCAACATAAAAAAAGTCCCTTTCCAATTAATTCGAATTCTGATAAGGTGCAGCATCAAGTATCTTCTGAAATACCTCCAACATCTTTAATTCTCGTTATGTCAAAAATAATTATGAGCATTTATTTATTGCGGCAATTGTGCAAAAAACTCCTGTCAAGACCAGTTGGAACAATTAAAAGCAGTTCTCTGCCTTAATCAATGTGGATTTAAAAGGAAAAAACTTGCAACGAAAATTCAAGAATAAAACCGCAAAGTGAAATGCAGCACAGAAGGCGCTCCCCAAGAACCTCTATACTAAAGAGTCGGCAGTTATCTCTCTACATTAGAAAAAAAGCGCCTTTCAGCTAAATGCATTGAACCAAGATGAAAGAGGTTTTGTTTTTGTTTTTTTTTAAAGCGCATACGCAACCAGCTTTAGGACAAGGCAACGGAATCACGATGAGCCACCTGTCAATCCTGCGCACGCGACTTTCATACTTCTCTCGTTTTGATTGTCGCTCGTTGTTGATTTCTTATTTCACCGTTTGAGCTGCTTTTAATTTTATTTTATTTTTATTTTTATTTATATTTTTTTGTTTGTTCCGTTTCGCCGTCGGAGACTGTTTTAACACAAATGCCTGTCGAGCATGATCGGTACTTACCTGACGATGTTGATCACTACTTATCCTGATCGAATGGCATTAGATGGGTACATGGCTCGTGCATAACCAGTTCGAAAACAGACAGACAGACGTGCCAAGCAAGCCAGCCTCCTCGTAACAGATGCACTGTCTTAAGCATGGCCGTAGCTACGGGGGCGCGAAAGGGCGCGCAGCGCCCTTTACAGTAAGGACTTCTAATTGCAATGAGAAAAAAATTATTTTGTCAAACCGTAAGAATTTCTGGAAACAGCATTTATTTTAAATAATCATTTGATTTAAACATAGATTTAAATTTTCTTCCGAAATAAATATTTCTTCTACGTCAAGAGTTTATTTGTGGCTAAGCATTATTTTGTTAAATATTCTTAAATTGACCTGAATTGTACTCATTATTTTCGTTCTCGCTTTCAGAAAATGTTTAGTATAAAACCAGCCTCAAGTTAATAAAAACACGATATATTTGCATTTTTTATTTTTCCGAACTGTTGTTATTTCGGGCGCCAATAATTGTGCGATGAGCGCCCTTAGATATTCGGAGCTGGCTACGGCCTTGGTCTTAAGGTATTTTGGTAATGCACCAGACCTAAGAAACAAGATATTCGTATCTCTCCACTTCACCTGAGACTTTCGTGACTTGGAAATCAACGAAGGAGTGTCTCTCAATCGGGCAAGCCGGGTGAAGTGCCGTAATTCATTGCATTTTTTTCCCTTAAGATTGCAACTAAAAGTATATTTCGTTGACCGTTCTGCTCCTGATCACTATCTCATTAGTCACATTAGAACGATTTCCGACCACTGGCCGCTTCAGATAATGTATTCCAGGTAAATCCCATTTAATGCCATACCTACATGCGCTAATTAGTGGCAGCAATAAACATTTTAATTACAGTGAATGAGTGGCCTAATAGGGGAAGAAAATTACCACTTGCACTTCGAGTGCAATACGAATCCGTTTGAAGTTTGCATTTTAATTGAAGTTTTTTTAGTGAAATAAATTTTTTGTATATTAATTTCTAAAATACTTATAACCGAAGGGAATTAAGACCAACAGCAAAATTTTAAACCAGCACATAAAATGAACTTAAAACTAACTCAGTTAAAACATTAGTAGCAAACTAATGAGAAACAAATGAAAAATTCCAGTAAATATTTAATGTTTAAGACCTTAAACTACACTTTTATTGATGACGTTTATGAACTTTCGAAATGAGAAACAGTAGACTTTACCGTTTGACATAACTTTCAGCACTTTAGACATCATGCCCCCGCTTCACCAGATTTCTTATTCTAATAGCCTCAATTTGTATGTAATGAAAACACGAACTTTTTCCGTAAGGAAAAATCCTTAATTAAAATAAAAATTAATTAAAAAAAAATATAAGCGTTACAAGTATTGTGACAACTCGGTTATGAGGCGACATCTATTAATCGATGGTAGAACTAAAAAAATATATTGCAAAGTTCGTCAAGTTTTATCTTTATCTGTCAATTTATGTTTATTAGGCCCATTGCCAACATACCATTTCGAATTTTTCTCATTTTCCCGGGCACTTCGAAATTCTAATGTGTGCCAATATACCAGTTCACACATTTCATTGACAGTTAACAGTTTTTAAGTAAAAATTGATGAAGAAACATTTTTGAAGATTTTATAACAGTTTTGTTTCCGTGGAAAAAAAGTAAAGAGGTGAGACAAAATGAATAGCTGACAGTTCCAAAATCACATATAAAACCATGTACTTGTCGGCAATATCGGTTTTTCATTCGTCCTGTAAAAATTATTTAAAGCGGCCCACACACTTTCAGTTTAACTGCGCAGTCTATCACGTGTGACGTCATGTCTGAGCGATAAATTGTGTGAACTGTACTCAAATCAACAAAACTGAAGAGACTGAACAAAAAACTCATATATCGAACTGACAAACCCGTCAGTTCACTTTATTGTACAGCTTTTTTACACAGTTCAACTGCGCAGTTAAAACTGAGAGTGTGTAGGCCGCTTAACAGCACAACACGGAATAATTGTTTAACTATTTATTCCGTTTTAACGTGAACGGAAAAGGTCTCCAATTCCTTGCAGAGTCTTCTGTTAGAGAGTTGAAATTAGCGATATGTTACTACTACTATTCGTACTTGAACTGCGTACTCAAAAACAAAAAGTAGTGTAAAAACCAAAAAAGAAGAAAACGGAGCGGGCAGTTGGGGAAATGAAAACTGGACACAAATAAAAATTGGGCACATATGGATAAGAAATGCGCTTTTGTATTTTCAAATTTCCCCTTAGAAATTTGTTGCGACTGGACTACGGGACGGGAATGACATGCCGGGATTCTACCTTTTTTTTCATAGTTGGCAAAAGGCAAAAAAATGAAAATTGAAACTTTTTAGTTTTTTCAAAGTTCTAAAATAGGCATTTTAAATAAAGTAACGAAGTATTGCGTATGCTCACAAGAAAGTACATAAAAAACCTACAATTTAAAAAAAAAATATTTTACCGTACGATGATTTGGCGGCAATTTTAAAATTTTTCGAAAAATGCCAATTGTTGACGTAAACATCGAAATTTGTTTTTGAAATTTCAACCACGTATTTATAGCACCAAAGTACATATTTTCTCCAATTTTTATCAAAATCCGACCTTTTTCCCGTTATTTATTGCATTTTTAGTAAAATAAAACAAAATTTCATACATTTTGGTTTTTTGAGGTATTTATACCGAAACAGTTAGATAGTCTATTCATTCACGAGTATTTTTCAATTTTTTTTATTTTTCTACGACCAACAGAACTGGAGAAATTAAAAAAATAGTGTAGCAATGCACTTAAAATGATTTTCTCGTGCAGCACAGGACCGATTTTGCAGATTTTTTTTTCGCTTTATCTTAACATATGTAAAGAAAAAAAACAAAAAAATCCAACTTCCCAACTACATCACAATCATATGAAAATTTCCCTCTACTAGTATGAAATAACGAGAAGGAAGCAGTTCGAAAAGATTGTGGGATTTATGCTACAGAATTCCTCAATAGCCAAGGGGCTGAAATTCACAGAGAACTACAATATAAATAGAGGAAAATACGAAGAGAAGTGGCAACAGCTAACGGTAAAAGTAAATAGTTTAGGTGCTCCTATCAGGGATGCTGCAGGTTGGCAGAAGGTAATAATTGATGGTTTAATTTCAGTAATTTCCTTTATTAATTTAAGATTTACAGGTTTGGGGAGATTACAAACTGAAATTTTAAAAAAGCTGGATTTTAGTGAATTTTTTTAAAACATGGAAAAGACTGTTGAATTAAAGTACAAAAGTTATCACTTTGTTTTAAATATATATTAATAAAAAGATTATTACAATGAAATCTTTTCATGAATTTTTTCATGAATTTTTTCACAACTTATGAATAGCACGATAAGTCAAATTGAAATGTCAAACGTGAAATGTGTTTCATTCCACCGCGTTCCAGGTTGCCACGCCACTCGCCAACTAGAATAGCACATTCAAAGTGACGCGACACCGGCTGCTACAAATCTTAGGTGATTCGACCACGAGAATAAGGCCCACTATCTCTTTCGATTGTTTGTTGTGTTTCTGGTTGCTATCAGATTTCGTTCGTTTCAAAAGCACTTATTTCGATTTAAAATATTAAGCCGCACTGACAATCACGTAGTATATGAGAAAAGTAAAGGGCCAATTACAATGATTCCGTTCCGTCCGATCCGTTCCGAAAAAGTTGAAATTTATTCAACTTTTTCTTTCCGATCCGTAAGTACCATTGGAACCACCTTTCCGAACTGCCATATAAGTTCTAAGCAAACTTCGAATTTTAACTTTGACAGCTTAGCGGATCGGAACGGAGGGGATCTATTGTAATTGGCTCTTAAGAATTCAAACAAGTTTGTGGGACATACTGCGGGAAAAGATTGAACTCATAAAACTTTGTAATATGTGGGCCGCTAAACAGACAGTAACGATTGACAACCTCTGTCGGTATACATTTTTACTTCCCTCATCTGATGCACACTTCATCTAGACCTGATTTACACGACACGTTTTTTACTCTGCCTTGTCAAGAACTATCTTTTGTGTTACGTGCGTGCCCACCGCTGTAGTTTTAAGGTCGATTCGCACTATACGGAAAGTCAACGTCACGTCAAGGAACGGCAACGGCACGTCAATTTTGCTGTCGATTCGCACTTAACCGTCAACGTTACGTGAATTTTGCCGTTCAGTCTAAAAAAAATTAGATAGAGTATTGTCGTATTCCGTATTGCTAATTTAAATTGTTATTTGGAATGCCAAAATCTAATAATAAAAAGTTAGCAATGATTGCATTAATTTTCGATGAGGACGAAGAAAATTTAAATTTAGCAACAAAAAAGAAAAAATGGGTACAAAAGATATTTACAAAAAGAAAACAAGAAGAAAAATACCACAGGCTGTATAAGGAATTGGATGACGATGAAATAAATTTTTATAAATATTTGAGAATGTCGAAATGTCAGTTTCATATCCCTTTAAAAAAAAATTGAACATAAAATTCAAAAAAAAACACAACTTTTCGAGACGCTATTCCTATTACTCCAAAACCTGTCAATATTTTTTAACCCTTCACTTTAAAAGTTAATAAATATCGTAAAAAAATTAATTTATGTATAAATTGTGTTTATATTGTTTAAACAATATAAATATTTAATTGCGCACATTGAAATGTTTCTGATTCCAAATAATATATAAAAACAAACATTTAAAATACAAATCATCAAAATTGGAGTTGTCTCTGAGGACTAAGATGTAAAAACTTTCATTGACTCGACTAAAATTAGTTTGAACAAAAACAGATAAATTCTTGAAAAATTTGAAATGCTGCCGTAACTACGTTCACATTCAACAGAATAGATCAGTCACGTCAAGGCACGTCACGTCAAAACATAGTTTTAAACTAATCTTGATGTGCCGTGACGTTGACGGTCCGTGACGTTGCCTATATATGTGAACGCGTAGTGTAAAACTCAAGAAAACGTCTGCTGTGAGTGGTCCACCCGTGATGGCAATCCCTCTCGGTCCCTCAGCTTCCCTATCCCAAAATCTCGTGCTTTATGCATCAAAAAACGTGTCGTGTAGATCAGGTCATATCTCGGATACGATTTTGAGTATATAGCCAACTCTCTAAAAATGAACCAGTGAAAATTTTACTGGTTCAACCAGTAAACAATAATTCCACTGGAAAGCCAATTAATTCGAGTCTGTTTTCTGATTGAACCAGTGGAAAGAAAGGTATTGCAAAAATCTCTTTATTACTTTGGCTGAACAAATTCAAAATAGATTACCGGAAAATATATCAATTTTAAAAATCATGGCGAATCTCGACCCCAAAATTGCAACGCCACAGGTGAAACCTGGTCTGACAGAAATTTTTGTGAAATTTTCCAGGAGTCATATACATATACGGTGTTCGAAAATGTAGCCAAATTTGGTACAGCTTTGCTTTCTCTGCCTTTTTCGAATGCAAGCGTGAGTCGCTTTCCCCAATTTCCCCAATTTCTTACGATTCTAAAAAATGTCATAATATTAAGTTTAGATCTGATTTTAGGGGTTTTTTGGCTTATTTTTAGGGGGGGGGAATTTCGGTGTTGGCCACATCGATTGTGTCATATCGAGAGAAATTACTACGACTCTACGTTTCTCTCTGCTGAGTATATGTTACCCAACTTGCTTCTAAGTCTGGAATTAAAAATTCAGTACATTTTTCCGCATACAAGTTTTGCATAATCTCCATAAAATTACAGAAACTATATGATAATAGACATTTTGTTGCAATTTCAATGAGTAAAAAAAGGAATCGGTGTTTTATCAAGTATTAAATCAAATATGTATCACAAATGGGAAAACTGAACCCAAAAAATAGATACAATCAACAGCAATTCTCATTCATTTAATTGTTCAATTACACAGTAACAGTAACACTTTATTATGTGACCACCCTGTACTTTATTTATAATTTCAATAAAATTTAACTAACAAATAAAAAGCGACATTTATTTTGCTAATGACGCATCACGTAATCACAAAGTATTACCCCTAATGGAGGACTTCAATCAACATTTGCGATATTTATTGAGGAAGTCATAAAACCCCCAAAAATTAATCATCAGACTAACAACCCAAAATTTGGATATTACCGAAAATTTTGAGGCCACGGTTGCATAATTTGTTTGTTACCGATTTGCTAGCCTTCACCTGAGCGGATCGCGTGACTTGAGCCAATCAAAGCCGACGATTATGCCTATTTGCCAAAAGTATTCAGCACCGGGTGTACTCGACTCAATTTAGCAATTCCCTTCGTCCTGTCATCCTTCAATCAATATCAATTTTTCCCTGCAGTTCAATCCGGCAGCGAAATAGGCAAACAAAATATATACAGGTGAACTTCTTCTACAATTGTTCGGAGAGCTCCTCCAGCTCGGTTCGTTAGTCCAGGTGCGTGCGGCACCGTCCTCCATCGTCCTGACGACTACCGGCGGTAACAGCGCACGCTTTTTGTATTTCCTTTTCTTGTCTTGTAAACAAATCCTGAAGTGTGCTTTATTGACAAGCAAAACAACAAACAAACAGAAAACAATCAATGACATACTTAATGGCATCTGCAAACCATTCAGGATGCCAGCTCGGGACCTTCTTCGTCCTGGTGGTGTACGCGAGTGTTTTTGTTTGCCGCGGAGGATTGCAAAATTGGCTTAACAACACTGAAAATAATGTCGGGGAACTTTTCCATTTCACTCAACACATTCTGGGATCGCCTTTGTTGAAATAGCGAACTGCGAAAATAAACTTTTTCGCCCGAACGAAATTTAATCCCGGCACAGCACTGGTGGAGCGCGGTATGCACAGTGGCAGTACTCGAGAAATTCGCTTGTAGCTGGCGTAATTGAACCGCAGGAACGTGCGTTAAAGGAAGCGAGAATCTGACACCGGTAGCTGGAGGCTGCCTTGGAATTCAAGGAACTCGCGTGCCACATTCGGTCGCGTTTAAATAAAGGCGCGGATATAAAGAGAATATCATAAGAAACTTACGTGGGGGTGGACTTTGACGAGGACATCTGAACGGAAGTTGCCTAAAGGTGGAGTGATACTTCCTTCCAGATGCTAGCAAGTTCTTCTTCAAGTTCCCTTCCACATTGTCGTAGTCGTCCGCGTCGTCTTTTGATAAAGAACACCTGAACTGATTTTTAGGTGGTTTTAATAGATGAAGCGAAAGCAGATGTTTAATGAGTTTTGTTTGGAGTTTGATAATTTGCTTGATGGAAGAATTGTGATTGCAGAGGGGACTTAAGTACTCAAGTCGAAGAGTTGTTTTTGTTTGTTTTTTTTTTGCCTGCCGAAAATCAATTGCTTTTCAAAAATTATGCTTAATATATAACAGCGATGGAAAACATAAAGGGCTCTGAAGAGAAGATCATAGAGTTCATAGACGGCAAACAGAGGCCTCGGAAAAGAATCTTGTTTGTCAACTAGAACCCTACTAGAATGAAGACTGATTTTACGCCGCTGCCACCAAGGTTAGAACAAGTTAACAAAGCCATAACAAAGGCTTAAACAAAACAAGACCCTGAGTGCAGATGACATCCCTCCTACGAGTAAAATATCATCCGCTATTCTACCTTCATCCTGACGCTATAGAAGGTTATCCGAACGATGGAGTGAGCATTTTCCTTACGAGCTAACTGCGGAATGGGAAGTTCACTTCACCAATATTTGATGAGGAGTCTGCGCTGACGCCACTAAGCATAGATGAAGTTAGATAATAAAGTTATAAACCAGCTCAAAACAATGAAGCACGACGGCATCCGGCTAAGTTAGTCAATTATTGAAGGGTGTGCTGCTACCGTTAAGGTTAACTAGTAAAGCAGTAATCCTAGGCCAAACGGCTGAAGATAAAAGACAGTTGACAGTTGAATGAAGCTTTAACGAATTTAGCGTACTTAAACCCTCCAATATTGCAGAAGATTTGAAATACCAATCATATTTCCACTCGTGCAGTGCCGGCGGATCGTGCTAAGCCCGGGTGGGTAGTCGGACAAACACACCCCCCCATTGCAAATCGGAAGATGCTGACGGTGTACAACATGCGGAGAACAACATGCAACATGCGGAGTTCCGCAGGGATCGATCCAAGGGCCTCTGCTGTGCATCATAATGTATAATGATGTGTTGAGGCTACGCCTCTCAAAAATAGCAATTGCTATCAGGTTCGCAGATGACATCTGGGTAGTGATCGTAGGACATGAGCGAACGTAGTGATCTGGGAGATTCTAGCGTGGAAAGCCCTGGTCTGAAACTTACGGAAAAGTTTTTTTAGTAGATTCGACTACCACATAACCAGCAAGTGATTGAGCTCGAGAAGTTTTGATAGAATGCTACGCTCGGTTACTCTCAAATTCCGGGTAGGTATTTTACCCACCATACCCACATTATCTGCCGGCAATGCACTTCTGTAGTTTTGCTGGTAAACGAGTCAAGTATGGGCAATTAGCTACAGTACCGGCTGTGGATAGGTTATGGGTAGACGAACAAAAAATCGTATGGGGCGGGGGGGAATCGTAACGGTTTAGCCGCTGGGGCGTTTTGAAGTTTTTTTTTAGAGTTTTACATATCACCCTATATTTTTGTAACCCTATGACCTATTTTCATGAATAAGATATCAGTGTACGCAGAATACTCGCACCTATTTTTTGAAACTTTGACCTTGAATAACTTCGAAAGGGTTAAGTTTTCGAAAAAATAACAAGTTGCTTTTTTGTAGGCAATAACGTTTCGTATTTTTTTGAAAAAAGCAGTTTTTGACTGATGTTTTCGCCAAAAAGTGATTTTTGGAAACTTTGACCTTGAATAACTTTGAAAGGGTTAATCGGATCAACATCTTGTAAGAACTAAAGTTGTAGAGAATTTCATTGTCAACATTTAGCGCCTTTGTACGGGGTTGTACGACTTATAGCAACTGAGATACAAGGAAAACACCGGAAAACCGCTATATTTGCAGCGGCCATTTTGTTTTTTTTTTATTCCGAAATTGTTTTCTTAAAAAGTCCCAAGGAAGCTGTGGACCAATTTTCAGCCATTTCCGAATTTTGTCTCCTTTAAATGCTAATTTCCCCGGACTAGATTTCGAGAAATCAAAATTTTTTCCTGTCAGGCATATATGAAAACGCTCGAAAATTTCCATCGCAGGAAGCTCGGCCGGCAGAAAGCTTGCCCACACCATATTTCACTTCCCCTTCGCCCAAAGGTGTTTTTTCTGAAAATCAAGAAAAGTGCCTGTTTTCAAACGCGTTTATGAGGTTTTAAATCGAACCACACCAACTTTTCATGAAAATGGGTTGGTAGAGCAACTCTTCGAGAATAAATGAGGCTTTTCAAAATAACTGTAGCACCACCGTGGGCCTTGTTCAAACTTTTTTCCTGAAACGGCTGTTTTTACATTTTTGAGATTTACGCGAAAAGTTATAATTTTTTTTACATGAAATTTTTATTGTAGGTAGGCACTAACAGAAGCTACAATTTCAGTCCTGAAACAAGGTTCTACCATAACTACAGTCCCTGTATTTAAATGTCAAAAAATGGCCATATTTCGCGGTTTTTATTTTTTTTTTGCAAAAACTTGTTGACCGATTTCAATTGTCCAAAACACATAACTTTTGTTTTTTTAAGCGCTATTGCGTACTATTTATTGTTTTCAAAAAACAAAATTTTTTCGCACCTAAAACGTTGAAAAACGTGTTTTCGCTATCATTATTAGCTTTTTTCCACTTGTTCTCCAGGACCGATTTTTTCCAAAACACATTCATTGAATTCCTACGATTTTTCTCTTAATTATAGCGTCCAAAAATCGCAGGGTAGATTTATTTCAACTTTTGAATACTTTTCCGCTATCTCTCCTGGACTATACGTATTTTTTGGAGAAAAGGGTGGTTTTAGTTGAAATTATAGTTAAAAAAACCAAAGTTTTGACTTTGACGACTCATTGCTCTGGAAGTTGATAGGGAGAACTTTGATTTTGACGATTTTAGATAGGTGAAAGTATTTTGCGTACACTGATACCTTATACATGAAAATAGGTCATAGGGTTACAAAAGTAACTAACACACATAGCGAACAAATAGGCCTGCCACCGTTGTATGCACGCTCCCGCTACAGGCATGAACATCTATAAATTCACCCGCATCGGCATAGACCATTCCAAACGCGAGTTTAGTTTTACTCAGCGGTCTCCCAACTAAGTACTAACTACATCCAATGCTGCTTGACCTACGCAATCGAACGAGAACCAGTCTACTAAGTATGCTCATGGTACCCTTTATGGTCACCCAGATAATTGCCCGTTTTCCTCGTCTTATACAATTTTTAAAAGCCCCTTTAGTCTAAAAAAGTGTGAGCGTACGGTGCTTCGTGTAGACTATTCGGTGCGTCTTTTAATGGTACTTGGCTGTAGCGGGCTGTATTTGGAAAAGTAGATTTTTTAATTAGACGTGCCTTTCCTGTTTCATGCTAGGAGCGGGCGAGTCTTATTTTTACTTAGGTGTACCGTGCCTATTTTTTATTAGATAGGCAGTTGTTCGTTCTAGATGCGTTCAATTCATTACGATCCTTCCGACCACAATCAGGAATGAGATTGTTGTCTCTGCTAATAGAATTTAATATGAGCTGCCGATCGTGAAAACATGGTATTATCGAAGGCATAGAAAGTGAAGCGGAATACCGTCATTAGTAAAGCTGTAAAGTGGGTAGAAGGAGGTTAAATGGAAGTTAATAATAAAATTTGGGAAGAGAGCGATTGGCATAATTAAACCCTGATGGACACGCGCAGAGATGGTGTATGACTTTCGACGCGATCCATTATTACTGTCTCGATTGAAAGGCCAAAAAGAAAACTATGCGTAGTTCGAAAAAAAGTAAAAACAAAATGGGGCTACGTAGACTAGTCATGATTACTATGTAGTAAAACCGATTTTTAAGAAGAGAGAGGTGAAGGGGCGGGGTGAGTATGCCGCCCCTTCACCTCTCTCTTCTTAAAATTCGGTTTTACTACATAGTAATCATGACTAGTCTACGTAGCCCTAATTTGTAGAAAATTTTATGCTCTACAACTTTGCTTTATTGATACTTTTTACCAAAATGCATAGTTTTTCTTCAAAATAGAGAAAAAGGCGAAACAACGCTCACATTTATATATTTCTCGAAAACCACCCTTTTTTTATAAATGCGGGGTGAAAATCATGTTTGGACAACCCAAATACTTCATTTTATACAGGTCTCATAGCTGTGGGAAGATTTTCGATAAAACAGCGAGTTTTTAACTCATTTGAAGGGACTAAATAGGGTGGCGAGGCCAGTAGATTGTTTTCGGCTATATTTAAACTTCGAACTTTGCCTTGTCCTTTTTTAGTTTGATTTCATAGTTTTGCTTACACTGGAAATTTCAGATTTTTGATGTGTGTTATTTTAACACGCTTTAAGTGTTTATTGTGAGTCACCCATTTTAAAGTGTGTAAAAAGTGACTACAATGTTAATCAAATGGATGACGTCGCACTAACACGCTTTAAGCGTGTTAAAATAACTCACTTCCCAAAGCCGGGATTTGCAGTGTACTTCTAAGACCCTTTCTGGAAAATGTTTTTTAGGTAGTCTTCTTCTTCTACTTGAACGACTCTACAACCGGGATCCGGTCCTGGTCTCTCGCAACTGTTCTCTCCACCGGTCCCGATTCTGAGTCGATGTCATCCAGTTTGGCATCCCTAAGCTCTGAGCGTCCTGGTCTACGCCATCCCTCCAACGGAGGTTGGGTCTCCTTCGCTGTCGCACCCCATAGGTCTTACAGCAGAGAAGTCTAACTACCTTATCAAAATACAGTCTACATGGTCCCAATGTTTTGGTATAGGATTAAAAAACTTTTGTCTACTTTACACCAATAATCTCACAATGAAAGTAGAGCAACTTTATTTCTGACTTTCTTCGTTAATTCCCGCAAAATTATCAAAATTACTAACATTCCTTGTCAAAACACAATCACTTCCAAATATCACTGTATATAAATCAAAGTAAAATCCCACCACCATAACGACAAAAAGAGACACCAATTTCGACAACAGTTCAATCTAGTTCACTGTAAATTGAAATTATGCGCCCCCCCCCCTCCACCGGTTATCATCAAAAGCATCCGGGTTCTGCATGACTCTTCGCGCAAATTTGCCTCAACAAAACGAAGTGCAGTCGTCTTTAAAATTATTTAAATTACCCAAGGGCAACGTTTACGTACCCAGCGAATAATGAAAACATCGCCGTGACCCTCCCGTCACCCAGGTGAGTAGTTACAGGTGAGTTTCGGGTGAGCTTAACTAATGTTCTGGGTCTTTGTACCATTTTCTTCATTGTTGAATTGTGAAAATTACTACAATGATGTTTTTGGCCAACTTTCTGAAGAATTCCGGATTTTGTTTTTTCACCCAGAGATGAGGCGACGGACTACAGGAGGAGCTTCTGTACGATGCCATCGAGAATGGAAAAAAAGAACCTAGGGGACCTAGAGTTGAGCGCTGCGGTACATTGAAGGCGAAAATTGTAGTAATCATCTGTCCATGATTAATGTTCTGTTTCGGTGTTTAAGCAAACGTCGTTGCTCGTTAGACCTGTACTAGTTTCTCGACTTTTTGGGTAAAATTATAATGAGAGAAAAAGCGAGTTTTTGGGACGTGTTTGCTGGCAAACAATGACGATAATGTGAAACCCATGAACGCCAATTAAACTCGTGTTCCGGGCAGCAAACTACTGGTTTCCTTTTTCCTGGTGGGATGGACGAGAATTGTTATTATTATTTTCTAGGCCATTGTTGTGTTAGCATCTAATTATTATTAGAGTGTGTGTGTTTTTGAACCCTTTTAGGCTAGGGTTAATTATATCAAAGGCGAGCATTTGTGATGTTTTAAACAGGAGAGTTATGGCAATATTGTAAGCGTACTTTACTTATGGTTAATTCAATTCTGTTGGTGTAATTTAATTACATTATTAGAAACTAGAATATTATTATAGATAGTAGACTATATGTAATTAAAAGGATATGTTTAATAAGGGTTGAGTCATAAAAGGGTGTAGGACAAGAGAAATTATATAAATATTTCTTAGATTAAATGTAAAACTCTTGTTCGAACGGTTCTCCAGATTCTTATCTCGCCACATGGAGTGTGTTATCATTGTTGCGGGAAATTTCAACGTTCACAATGTAAATTGGCTAAAATACGCAAATGGGACCACTGTTTCTGGCAAAGACACCGAACTCTTTGCAGACATCAATAATTTTCAGCGAATTGTAAATTTCCCAACAAGAGTCCCTGACGTTTCAGGTCCTCGAGCATAGCTCCTTGACCTATTGCTTACATCTCACCCAACACCACATTGCCTAGTCATCGCTAATTTCTTATATCCATCTTCTGCCCAAACCAACACAGTTCCCAAAGGAACTGTGGAACTATGTGAAAGCCAACTTGTTAGGGCTTTTCTTTTTTCTCAAGCCACTGACTGGGATTTGTGTTTTCACAGTGCCAACGCTAACTCTAGCGCTCTCTGTGTCTGCAAAGTCCGGGCGGGTGGGTATGCCTTTAATGCACCCGTACCGGACGGCATACTACCAGTGATGCTGCAGAAATACTATGGCTAGTGTAGTAATACCGTGGCTAGTGGTCATGTTCAAGAGCTGTGTGTGGCTCAGTTAAGTCCCCATAAGTTAGCAGGAGTCGTCTTCATTCCAAAGACAGGAAGGAGAGGTGACGCATTCTGTAGCCTAACATCCTTCTTGCTTAGAAACTAGAAAGGGTCATCGACTCCCACATCCGCCAATCGGTAGATGCGACTTTACTGTCCTCAGCTCAACATGCCTATCGCAGAGATAGATCCACTGTGACAGGTTTGCTCGAGGTCGTGGGAACTATCGAAAAGACCCTACATTACAAACAATATACCATGGCAACTTTTCTAGACTTAGAAGACACCTTTAAAAAAGTGCGTACACAATTGATTCGAAAATCTCTCATAGCCCTAAACGTAGGACCAAGCCTTAGTTCATGGCGGCTATGTTGAGCTCTAGAATAATCCAAGAAGATTTGGGAACCAAGAAGGCAATCAAATACGCCAACAGAGGTACACCCCAAGGAAGCGTTATCTCCCCTTTATAGTGGTTACTAATGAAATGATAAATAGCATACTAAAAAGCTAGCCAGAAGCGGAGCTAAGGTAGTAGCATATGCAGATGACTTAGTAATAATGGTGTCAGGAGTGTTTGTCACCCTGATTAGTGAAATTATGCAAGGATGCCTAAATCAAGTTGCCAGCTGGGCAGCAAGCTGCGGTCTGGCAGTCAATCCGGGCAAAACTGAGATGATACCAGAGTAAAAATTTTGAGTTTAAGCAAGCGGTCCCCCAACTAAGTACTAACCACGTCCAAAGCTGCTTGACCTACGCAATTTAACGAGACCTGGTTTACTGAGTATGCTAATGGCACCCTTTATGGTCACCAAGATAATTGCCCGTTTTCTTCGTCCTATACAATTTTTAAAAGTCGCTTTAGACTAAAAAAGTGTAAGCGTACCGTGCTTCGTGTGGACTATTCCGTGCGTCTTTTAAGGTACGTGTAGCGGGCTGTATTTGGAAAAGTAGTAGACATGCCGTGCCTGTTTCATGCTAAGAACGGGCGAGTCTTATTTTTACTCAGGCTTACCGTGCTTGTTTCGGGTGCTGAACAGGGGTTTTGACGCCGTGCGTGCCAGTTGCAGGCTAGGAGCGTGCGAGTTTTATTTTTGCTCGCGAGACGAACATTGAGAAAAGGGTAAAGAAAGGCTGCATAGCCTTCTACGCTTGTAAAAAGACTTTCGGCAAGTGTTAGGATCTCAAGCCAAAGATGATCCTGTGGATGTACACAGCCGTGGTATACCCCCAATTCTCACGAACAGTTCGCTAGTATGGTGGCCAGCGCTGAGAAGGACCTATAATGTCATAAAGTTGGGAAGGGTCCAGAGGACGGCAACAATAGGGGCAACAGGGGCCATGAGAACATGCCCCACGAAAGCCTTTGATGTTGCACCACATCAAACACATAGCCTCGTATAATGCCCACAGACTGAGTGAATCCGGGAGCTGGACCTCAAAACCCTACGGACATAGCCCCCAAGGGTATGGTCGCCACAGCGACAGACTACCTTTCCCCGAGATTGAACTTCAGCAAGGACTCCTCGGTCCAAATACCCTTAAGAAGAGAGAAAGAACGGAGACGTTCTAAGGACGTACGATATGCGAATATCCACCAACAGCTCCGAGACGTCAGAAGGCGTCGAGGCAAAGGTTTATCTAGAGACCACTAACAGTTCACTATCCTGGCAGCTCTCGGTGCACGCTTGTATCTTGCATACGGAAGTGTTGGCAATCCTGGAGGCTTGCCAGACAATCAACTTTGAATCTACACAAGGGTGTAGCATTGCAATTTTCATAGATAGCCAAGCCCCTATAAAAGTAGAACAATGCAGAGTTGAGCTAGATAGGCCCAGCGGGAAAAGTTTGAAGGCCTTCCTCAAGAAGATTTTAGGAAGGAGTTCGTATTCGTAGTTCCACAAAAGTAGGATGGAAGGGCGAAATATGGATAAGTATGTTTTTTGCGTTTTAATAAAATTTTCATACTAATAGGGCAGTGTTTCTTCCGTATGTGCTTCCGCAATAAAGAAATTGTACTTCCTTGGAAGAAATAAAAGATGACTTATCACAAACACTTTACCGGGAATGCGTGGGGAAGGTGAATGAGCTTTTACAGCTTTTCGACTCATTCCTTCTAATGACATGGCTGCACAAAAAAGATATGGAGCGGAATGCGAAAAGGAAAGCTTTACGCCTTCCAAAAAAGGCTACCGTCATGCTTCGTTGTACGATTCCATTTCCTACTGGGGGCTTAGTAGAAAGCTCAAATTGACTCTCGTGTGGTGTGGGTTCCCGGACATCTGAACATAGATGGGAACGAGAAAGCAGTCTACCTAGGCCAGCAGAGAGTCTGGTCGAGATGGTCGGCAGCCCAATAGGCGGGGTCAAAAATGACATTTCTGACTACCATCTGCAGCTAGCCAACCAAAAGTAGAGAGCACTGGAGAGCACTGGCCCACTTACAACAAAGAAAAACTAGTTGGGATGTGGCTTTTAACCCTTTCGGTCCACAAGATTAACTTCTCAGTATTCGTTCAAACAAAAAAACGACTCTTTTTATGAAAATCTTTTCAGATCGTACTTCCTTTAACACGCTTTGAACGGCATCTTAACGAAGTCGGTATCTTTTTTGGTTCGCGCGAAATCGTCCTGGTACAAAAATCACTTAAGTCGTTCAAACAAAAAAACGGCTCGATCGATTTTTTTGAAAATCTTTTTAATTCATATGTCCTTTAATATGCTTCGAACGGCACCTTAACGAAGTCGATATCTTTTTTGGTTCGCGCGAAATCGTGCTGGTACAAAAATCACTTAAGTCGTTCAAACAAAAAAACGGCTCGACCAATTTTTATGAAAATCTTTTCAGATCATATTTCCTTGAACACGCTTCGAACGGCACCTGAACGAAGTCGATATCTTTTTCGGTTCGCGCGAAAGCGTGCAGGAAAAAATGACCACATACGTACGCACACACACACACACATATTTCTTCTCAAATTTTTGCTTAAAATGCTATTGGGACCTTGAAACGTGTAAATACATTGAAAATTTCGAATCCGATTTTCGGACCGATTACAATAACTTCCTACTGGGAAGTTAACAAGGTGCGTCCTAAACAGACCCCGGCGAGATATTGCCAGAATCACGACAATCATTACAGGGACATTGGCCCATAGGAGACCAAGCTGCCAGATAAGCTGATAAGCTCTCTAAAGTCCATAAGATGGCTTTAGACATCCGTCACAGCCAGTGTAGCCAACTCTACAGTTTTAACTGTAGATTTACAGTTTTTTTGGAAATCTTCTCAGTTTTTAGTTTAGGCCTGCAAATCTACAGTTTTTTATTTAGCGCCATCTATCTCGTAGTAGGCCATATGTTTCTCAATTAATAAAGGCGATGCATCTGTACAATTTCCACTATTATCGAATTTGACCAAAAAGCTTCTGTGTCTGCCGCTACGGTACGGCTACGGTAAAACACTTGTTTTCGAGCATTAATGTTATGAAAACGAAACTTAGAAATAAATTTACTACGACCACAATAAGAGGTGCTTTGCACACAAAATCAGAAATTAAAAATTGGTTCGAGTTCGAGTTCGATGCGCACAATGCCTATTTTAAGAAATTCAAAAAAAATATGTATGATTTCATCACCGTCAAAATTTTTGTCATTTTTCGTCCATATCTTTTTTATTATTAATATTAAGGCAAAACATTATTTACGAAAGTTGTAGATAATTTGATTATCTAAAAAAAATATCTGTACAAAAATTCTATAGGACTCAGGGTTTCCGAGAAATAAGGAAAACTATTTTTACCACTCAAAACAAGATGGCGGCCGAACGTCACGTCTCCGGATCCCGAAAACTCGGTTTTATACTCCCAACCAACCCCCCTACACATTACAAAAAAAAATTGCTGTTTTCATAAAATGTTCAGCGAAAGTACCATTTGACTGGACTACTTCCCCATTATCTGTTTTATTTATTATTACCATTAAATAATACAATATAAGAAAAAAACGGTAGATTTACCGTCTTTTAATTAATATTTACAGTTTTCTACAGTTTTGTTTAAGTATGTATGTAGTTTTACTCCAGGATGGGGTTGGCAACACTGGTCACAGCCGACCCAACATCCATTGAACCTAGGTACACGAGTTCTGGCAACAAAAACCTCAAAGCGCTAATTGAGCCTCCGGTCGCACTGGTTAAATGGAGACTGTAGGAAGACAATGGGCATATTCACACAGTGCACATTCATGGCGCAAGCCGCCAATAGAGCGTACAGCCGTTCCCCAAATGAATCACTTCGTCCTCAGTATTGTCAACTTAATTTTCTCTAAGAAGAATTTTCAATTTTCTGTTGGTTTCTTGTTTTCCTCGATTTTTGAATTAAGTGAATTAAAAGCTTCCGAAATTTCAGTCCAGCCCAATTTGGGATTTGGATTTGCAATTTTTCTCATATGATGGCTTCTTGCCGGATCTTTTCCAGCTTATCGACTTAATTCGCGATTGATTTCTTTGAGCTTGCTTACGTTGTGAATCCGCGTCATCGCGCTCTTCGGACAGAAGCTGTTGACTTTTAGAATAAAAACTTGCGATTCGATTTCGGGCTGTTTTGTATTTTTTATATTTGGTTCAGCAGATCCTGCAATTGTCCACTTGAATATTGAATTAATTGACTAAAATTGTTCGATATTCGTTTAGACTCGTTTTTTAATTTCACCACTATCCGCTAAATCCAGTCCGGCAAACATTAGACAATTTCCGCTAGGTACTGGTAAAATATCAGCACAAATGCACGGTAATACTATGGCTAAAACTAAAACAAATTTGTCGTCAAAACGAGACTCTTCAATTTAATTTGCCCTCTATCGTATTGTTCAACTGGAACTCTGCCCTTAAGATCGAAAGGATAATTTACGCAGTCTAACTTTGTCGTAAATTTTTACACCAAGTTGGGACACAATGTTCTGCGATACTTATGAGCACTGGCTCCCTCCATCTAAAATTAAACGAACTATCGCTGTGTAGATTTTTCACAAGTATATTAAGTTGAGAAACTCCCGTAATTCCTATATAAAAGGTGAACGGGACTCGAAAATTACAAGTAAGCAATTATTGTATGCTAGTTATACAATAAGCATACCAGGCACCAGGTACGGTTTATTAGCAAAAATTTAACATTATTCCATTAGCTTCAAAACTAAAATCAAATTTCCCTCATTTTTCTATACTCCCACAAGAAAACAATGTATTACAATGACATTTATTACAAATAATACACATTACATACTCCATACTTTACGTCGGTTATTACAGCATTCTCGTTATGTATACACACGCCTGGAAAAGAATTTATGAACCTTCCGCACCACAAGTAAAAACCATAACGAAATATCAATCACGCAACCATAACAGATGTGCAGCTAAACGTGCAACCTCGCACAATTCAGCATGAAAAAGTCAATTTCGTATAGCAAAGGAAATCCTGATATCCTTTCCGGGATTGTTAATGAAAGATAAACAAAATTTAATTCACAAGTAGACAAGCCCTGATTTTTTTCTACGACTACAAACACAATTTGTGACTTTGCCGATAAAATGGATGAAAGAAGATTAGAAGTCGGCGAATTTTAATTTTAGAAAAACACTCGTTAAGAAATATTGATTGATGAGACTTTCAGTTCAGATGTCAGTTATACTATTCAAGATTATTGTGTACTTACCACATTGACGAAATCTTGAAAGGATACCGATCCTGGTCCACGGGGTAATTTCGCCTTCATAGCCCTCTCATAGAGGAGCTCACGCTTGTTAATAGGCACTTGGGATTGAAGTTCTGGGGATTTTAAAGCGATTAAAAATTCGTCAACTGGTATTTCGCCAAATCCTTCAGGATCAAACTGTAAAAAAAATTATATGTGTAGTTGATTTCTAATTTTATTATAAAAAATTAAGGAAGAAACGAATACAGTAATTTAAAATTGAATTAAAATTTATTAAAAAATAAAGGCTTTAATCGAATTTAATGGTAATGACACTAAAAGGTGTTTGTATTCATTGCTGATATCTATTTGGAGCTAGCCGTCTAGACGAGACATATTTTCTGTTAAGACACCTTTTTCGAAACAAGACAGAAAAATTTTTGTGGGCAAATTATGCTATTTCATTTTTAAATAACTGTCAAAGAAGCAACATTGTGTGCAAAATTAGTAGCATTGGGAGGAAAATACAATGATGAAAGTTGCAAAATTTAAGAAAATTTAGGTTTTTGAAAATGTTCAAGGAAATTGAAAATTTATAAACCCAAGAGTGACTTTAGTCCTATTGACACGTACAAATAATTCGATAAACACCTAAAATGAAGAAAGCCGCCATTTTTTTCACAACTGTCAAAAATCCGTCTTGATTTCTGTCTTGACATAGCCATGTCTTCACTTCTGTCCTCATGTCTTGACATGAAGATTTTTGTGGTCCACACGAAACATATTGCAAGACAGACAGATGTCAAGACAGAAAATATGTCTCGTCTAGACGGCGGGTAATGCGTAAAACAGTATCTCTTACTTTCTTTAACGAGGTATAGGGTCTACGTGTACAGTGACTGCCTCATGGATCTATTAAACTCTTGACAGCATCTGTACCTTAGATTTGTAGGCTAAACCGGTTAAACAAGTTCAACAAGCTAAACAACGAGACCCCACTCCTCATTAGCTGCGATCCATTGGGACTGGTAAAGTTCTCAAAACTGCTGCTAGCTACTCGCAAAGTCGCAACAACCCTTGCTCTTGTTTTTGGATAGTTACGCATAAAATTTCCACCAGGTTTTTTAAAGGTTTAACTGCTCAACAATAGATGGCTTTTCCTTTTAGAAGGTTAAGTTTATGTATTTAAAAAGATGTTTTATAAAGAAAAGAAAATACATAAATTCGTTTCCATATTTTATTGTATAAAATATATATGTATTATATTATACCACTTTTATTTCAAAACAAACTCTAAAAATACACATTGATCCTCTCTGGTAAAATAAACAATTACTTTGAGGTTTTATTTTACTGGTCATTGTCAAAAATCGTGTTCCATTGGTGATGTACTCCCAAGTACTTGCGAATAGAAAAAATCGCCAAATGGATCGCAGCTATTATCACAGGGCACGGATAAAATACGTAAATACCTCATAAATACCTCATCCTTCTCGAGGGAAAGCCCACGATCTGGTCCTTCACCATTCCGATCCTCCACACGTGAAAATGTAGAACGTAGTGACACTCACCTTAAGCCGGCTCTACACGATACGGTGAACGTTTCATTCGAATGTTGGCTTCCTTCCAACGATTGAGCAGTAGGTACCGACAACAGCCCGAACGTCCTCAAAAACAAACTTTGGACGTGGGATCAAATGGGATACTCGCGGGGCCCGGGGCTAAAATATGCTTGGGGCCCCTTTAAGGAGATTGATATTCGGGGCCCCTTTAAGGAAAATGAAATTCCAAAAATCTGTTATTAAAAAAATGTTTAATACTTTTTAAAGTTTGTGGTAAGAATAAGTTCATTCATAACTTCAAAATGAACAGTCGGTTTCCGAATAGAAGTTGCATGGTCAGCCTAGAACGGAATAGGTCTTAGGCTACTGCCTGCTTGACCTTTAGAACGCAGGGATATAGTGGTTTTAACTTTTTGGCTTTCAATCTATTTCCGGGGCCCCTTCTGACCTGGGCCCCGGGGCAATTCATCCCAGTTGCCCCCCCCCCCCCATTGTGGCGGGCCTGAGCATCGGCCACACGATTTGTCCTACTATCAAGCGTCCAACGTTGGAGGGTGTTCATAGCATCGTGTATAGAGCAGGCTTTACACGAGGCTTACACTTTGAGATCTTCGCGAGCTTACAATCCAATAAAATGTCCGGTTCCAGTATGTCTTGCATGATACTAACCCGGCCTTTACACGGGACAGTATTACTGTTACCCGGCCATTACACGGGTCAGTTCTACTGACACTGTCGCTGACACTGACTCGTGTAAATACTCACTGACGCGCTTTTTTACTGACAAGTCAGCACTGACTGACAGTTTTCGAGTCAGTGCTGACTAGTCAGTGAAATGTCAAATTCTTATTTTGAAATGGCGGAATACGGATGCTATGGATATGTCTTTAGAAAATATAATTAAAAAATCTCAAAATTCTTTTATATTAGAAAAAAATGGCAGAAAAAAAATTTAATCATCTGAAAATCATCAACCTAATTGAAAAGTACGAGGAAAATTCTTGTTTTTGGGATTTAACAAAGGATTGACCCAATATTTTCTTTTTATAGGCTTCCTTTTCTCTTCCCTTTTCATGTTTTCAATAATTTGTGTTAATAATAATGCAGTCAAGGACGCATGTACACTGGTCGACGACATTTTAGAAATGAACTGACTTATCAGTTGACCGAACGTAATCAACGCAGAGTCAGTGGATTTGACAAACAGTGTCAGTACTGGCAGTCAGCAGAACTGACTCGTGTAATCGCCGGGTTACTGTCGCTATCACTGTCTCGTGTAAACGTCTACAATCCCGTCTTTTTTACTATCGCGACAGTACTGGCAAGATTGTAATCTCGACAATACTGTCTAGGAAGTAATTTGACAATTTGTGAAACCAAGTTAGCGAAAAGTGATTTTGAAGTGGTTTTTATATTAATAAATGTATTCAAGTTAAGTGATTTTTACTTGTTGTTACCTGGAGAAATGTAGGCTGCAGACTTTCAAAAATTGATTTTAAAACTTCGGGAAGAAAAACACTTATCATGGATGATGAAATGCGGGTAAGAAACTCAAGAGACTTAAAACTATCTCCAGAAGCAAGAAACCTAACAACAAATCTTACTTTTGACGGTATAGGTGTCTTCTTTTCTAAATATTGGATGAACCTGAAACACATTAAGGATATTCATGATCTATCTTATTTGTGTTATTTGTGTTAAATCGAGAAAAAAGTCGAGAAACTTTTCTTAGTAAATGACATTTGTTTCGATTTTAACAAACATCTGAAAAGGCGTGTTAATTCAACAACTCAAGATCGAGATTCAAAATGGCACCTAATGTTTTTTCTTTTAGTGTCAACAGCTGTTTAGAATTTATTTTGATTCCAAATTAATATAAAAAATAACATTTTCACAGGGAAATTTAAAGGGGTCGCTCACGATCTTGTCTATTTCGAAGATAACATTTTACGATTTCTCGACGTTTAACACAGATCATGAATACCCCTATTATCTATCTATTACAACTCTATAGACAAAAAAAGCTTTTATTTTACCAATTCATACAACTGATAAAATTTGTCGTAAGGTAACCTGAGGAAATGTGTGTGCTCTTTATTATCAGAATAAAGCAAGTCTTTTAACAAATTCCCTTCAATCTCAAAATCAATCCGCTTTGAAAGGAACGGATTTACCCAACATTTTATTTTCCTGCGTCCCCGTTTTTCTTCATTTCCGATATCCTTAAGCCATTTTAAGCACATTAAAGAGGTCACTGCAACACCCGCAACGTGTGAAACCATTTTTAAAATGAACTGTCTGTCAGTTGATCGAACGCTAATCGGCCAGCTGAACAGTATTTGACAGATCCAGACAGAACTGGGAGATTGGGGATACGAAATCTAAATCAAATTTTAGGCTATATCAAAAGCCTTTACGTCAGAGAAACCTAGTCTTAATGACGGAGTTGCCATAATACACCAAAGAGGTCGCAAAGAGTCCCCCTGAAAGAATGAAGAAGAAGAAAGAAGCGTTGTCCGATGTAACTACACATTTCTAACTTTTACCTGGCGGAAGCACAGGAAGCTTTCGCAGTAATCACAACGGCAATTTTAGGTCTCCAGTAATCGCAATAGCCAAATAAAAACTGCCCATGTAGCTAAGTGCTGAACTAATATCTAATGCCCAAATACGACAAAATTGTATCAAAGATCTTTTCTGATAAGACATTGTAGATGCATAAATAATAATAATAGACACAGTCCATGTTTCTCCCCTACCATCAGTAAACCATCTTATAAAAGGAAAATGATTGCCCTCTTTACATCCTAACCAAAATCCTATCCACTAATAATTAAAATTTAAGTTGACAACATATTAAATTTATATAGTATGTCATAGTAATTGTATATTAGATTTTATTAAAAATCATTGTATCATTTGTTGTTAGCTTTAAGTGTGCCTTGTTTGGCAATAAATAAATAAATAAATAAATAAATATATTCGTATTTACAACCCGACAAGGCCGTTAAGAAAATGTATTCACATCCTGCGTTTAACACATAATTGACTGGATTTTCCTGCATGAAAATAGATTTTAATCCATGTCTCGAAATGCCCTAATTAAACCATAATTCAAATACAGTATAAAATTATAATTTTACGACAAAAATTATAAGCATCGGTGGTTCAGTGGTAGAATGCTCGCCTGCCACGCGGGCGGCCCGGGTTCGATTCCCGGCCGATGCAACTTACTTTTTTTCTTTTTTTATTTTTAATATGTTATTTTTTTTCAATATTATTACTTACCATATCAAACAACTGCTTCCATTTCTTTTAGAAAAGCACAAAAGGAGAAAAAATAATTAAACAGGAAATGACATTAAAACTCAACAAAAACAAACTCACGTCTTTCAGCAACTCCCTCCGCAGTTCTGCTTCGTCAAAGTCCGAGTTCAAATCGGTATGGTCGGTATCATAAACCGGATCATTGCCGCACTATAACAAAGTAAAATTTAAACAGTATAAATCTCGGCGTACACGAAATAATTTCAAGTAGAATTGCATGCCGGAAAGCAATAATTTCTTGCCATTCTAGCCTTAAAAGTGGGCGATTGGCGATAAATAGAGTAACTACACCCGGATAAATGCAATTTTACAGCCCCGTCCAACCCTTAGCGATAAGGAATCTTTAGCTTTAGAATTAGCGCAAAAGCACCAATTTACGTACCTGTGATATGGTTCCAATGGAGCCCAATGACCCGGCTATGGTTGAAATGTGTTCAACATCAGCTAATGTTTCTTGCTGGCTTGGATTTTCTGCTCGTGAACTGCATCGATCGAATCCTGGCCACATCTTCAACTACTACTACTCCTCCGCACGTTTATTGGATTTTCAACCATCACGCGAACAGGATTAATGCATTTTTTTTTTAAAAAAAATGGCAATTAATTTTCCTTTTTGTTTTCGTAATCACTTTTTTTTGTAATGTTAATTTTCTTTAATCATTTCATAATTGAAAGCACAAGTAGCGAAGGAAACCTGTAAGAGATAAGAAAAACAATTATTCTTAGACTGCTTTATTTCGTTACATAATTGATGCAAAATGTTTGTCTAGGGAATATATGATTAGGTTTACATTATTACAAAACATAGACTAGATCACACATATGCCCGCAAAAAAAACACCCCTCAAAGAGATATCCTAGCAAAACTGCAACCATAAAATTACAAAATTAATCTCATATATTACAGTACGACACCAAAGCTTCAAAGTGCACCTTTTCAGTTCAAGTCAACCCACTGGCGGTTGCATTTATTGCTTGTCACCGTGATGCGTCAATCCTGCACTCTGAGCACACTAGCGGCATTCATAAGCTCTGCTGCAGACATAAATCCCATTAGAGGCGCTTCCCTGGCCTTCCGCATGTGCCCACATTCACCACGCTTTAAGTTCAATGAAATCCGCACGGGATTTGCCTTCCATTCATCAGGGAGAGGGTGGAAAAGAGACACGTTACGTTACGTAACCACCGAAAGCAACAAACAGCTCACCGACCCATATGATGCCATATACTATAGCGTGAATCTTCCATAGGGTTGTGGTTGCCATGGAGACACCCATCGTATATTTGTGGTGTAAAATCAAGGGTGGGTAGTACACAAATTTGGCGCCCCATTTTGACGTCGATTTCACATTCCTTTGAACTGTCCCCGTGTAACCTGTGCAAGGTTAGAGCTGTTGCTACTGGAATGATGATGGGGTGAATGCCTAATATAAGCCAAGGAAACCGCCCCAAACTGCCGCTCTATACAACTTTCCTGGATCGCGCAGTTATTTAGTTTGTTTTTGATTGTTTGAATCACCCAACACCAATTTCCTTGACTTTTAAAAATGTTTCACATTTTGTCGCGTTATTGATTAGAGGACATGAGTCAAATGTTAAAAGGTAGTAAATATAGAACTTATGTAATTTTCACACTTTAGTATCCTTGAATAATCCTGCTGAATAATTTTCTTAATTAAAAATTCAATATGGAAGGAAAGCCTTGAATGTTTTCGTTATCATCCCATGTAATATTTTTGAAAGTGCTATGAATTCTTTATTGCATACATTTAGGGGCTTTTGCTTTTATTAAAAATAAGCACACACGCTGGGGTATTGGGGATGGCCGAATTGGTTAAGCGGTCGCAGTATTTCGCCTTAGAAATTCTAATCTGAGTGAAGATTTTTCGTTCTTTTCTTATAATTTCCGAGGCAAGAAAAATTCTCATGTTTAATCGTAAACTATCGAGTCTTTCCGCGCTCTAGTTTATTTCATGATCATGAGACATTTTTTGGCTACTTTTAGTAATACCATTTCTGTTTTGCTGCGGCCATCTTTTGAGGTTAAAAAATAAATAGTGGTCGGACCAAAGGATGATTGAAAAAGTAATGCATTCATTTTGCAGTTGATATACGAATTAGGAGAATTTGAAAAGGGAATATTTTCGTATTTTTGATTCCAAATAACAAAATGTGAAACTATTAGGGATCTGATATATTGATCGAGCCAATAAAAACCATCCACTGACTTAGCATTTATCGAGATATGAATTTCCATACACAGATGAAGTGTCTCAAAAATAACGACCACTTTTCTGTATTTTGGATTTCATATCCGTCGTGCGATGCTGCGCACAAATAAAGAACACATGTACTTAATCATTAACGGATACACAATATTTTTTGTTTGGTGTATAAATTTTAATTCAATCCAGCAATAGTCAACGATTGACTTTGTGCTTTGTTAATGTGTGATCGCGAGGGCAAGGCGCAAAGGGAACTGAAGCCGTTTAAACTCGAAAGGTATATCGTTGGAAATCATCGGTAACCTTGAATTAGAAAGTCTTCCCCTTCGAATTTACCTTACCGTTGAGGATTATTGCTTCGATCAAATTCGATGTTAATTTTTTGATGATAAGTTTTGTTCCGTTGCACAGCTTTGGTGCGTTCAAATTTCGAATTAGCATCACAGGTGATCCAACTTTCAATGGCAATATGTGTCGTGACATGCCTGGTGGCTCCAAAGAATTAAGAAATGCAATTGGATATTTTACTGATTGTTCTCGGTCCATTACTGGGTCAATCGAGTTGTATTTGACAGTTTTTCCGAGCAATTTCATTTGAATTTGTTCATTAAGTTTGTTGACATAGTCATTCTTGGGCGCTTAGATTGCACGTTCCCACAGCCAATCTGAATTTTTGTAGTTCGTTGTTAAATTCGGGAACACTCTGTCAACAGCGGTTTGAATATTGGGCTGCATTTGACAAAAGTTTTGTGGAAACGAAACCTCTTTTGTTCTGATATCGATTGGAATTTCGCCATTTCCAATGTCCAAAAGTTGTTTTGAAAATGTTTGAGCAGAGGCATCTTGTAGCACGCATATTAGTTGTGAGCGCGATTTTTTCAACACTGTTCCATAGATATGATGCTTTCAAGCATGCGTTAAGCTCATATGCAGGCGTTGATCGAGGTATAACAGGCAAAGTTTGGCGAAAATCCCCTGCAAGTAGTATCAGAGTGCCTCCCATTGGTTGGTTTTTTCCTCGCAAAGTCCTGTCAAGCGCTTCGAGCGATTTTTATGGGCCACATGGTGCATTCGTCCCAAATTATAATTTTGCACGTTTTAAGTACTGTGGCAATACCGGAGTTTTTGCTGATTGTACATGTTTCTATCTGGTTCAAATTCAATGGGAGCTTGATTGATGTACGTCCCCCATCAAGTAAAGTTGATGATATTCTCGACAATGTCACTGCGAATTCAACCGTTCGCATTGAATTGAAATGGTTTCGTTTGACTATTTTTTCTAACATTACGGAAGTCTTTTTTCAGCCCAAAATTTCAACTACCAATTCCTCTTATATTATAAGTCCACAGCTTCTTTCTTTTATATTTCCTGGGTATTCTCATTTCGAAGAATGTGAAGTTCAAATTTAAAGTCAAATCGGTTATTAAAACGTCTAATTGACAATTTCAGCATCAACAGTGATGTGCTGAATTGGGCTGAATTCGTTTTTCAGGGTTGAGCATTGGATTTCGACATAATTTTGTTGATGACATAACAGGGACACGAAACGGTATTAATTTCATTTAATACCTCCAAAAAAATATTAAAGTGTAGTAAATGAATTTGCACATTTTTTTATTTTTTTCACAAACATTGCGGCCGACTGACCAGCTCCGTCTCCATATTCAGCTGACTGACCATCACAACTTTTATTTATATACAATATACAAGTTGTATAACAATTTTCAGCCTTAGTAAATTAATTTTATTACCTCTTCAGGTACGATATCTTTGACATCGTACCGAAGCCACATGTTCTCAGTTTCGCCTGACTGACCGCAGTATGTTTGCGTACACAACCATGGTAATCACCTATAAAAAAAACTAGGCTTAATAAATTCAAACAGTTTTTTTGGCGCTTGCTCTCCGTCTATAAGTAGTCACGTGAGATTAGAAAGACTCCTTTTAAGGACATCTTTACTAATGCGCACGCCATATGTTCTATGTTAAGTTCCATGTGTTCGAATTGTAATTTTAGTTTAAGTGGGCCTTGTTTTGGCTAAATAAATAAATAAATAAAATCATTAATTTTTTATTCACGTTAATGAACATGCGATTGACGGGTTGGAATCTACAGTAATTGGTGTTAGAGGAGAGGATGTATAAGAGAGGTGGCCCTCTCAAATTATACCTGCCCTCTCTAGAAAACCTGAGTCAACTCTTCCATTAAGGAGCTGATGAACGAATACAACATCGGCTACCTTAAGATGCTTGTAGAGAGTACTCAAGTTGAGTAACTTCAGCCGGTATTCGTATGATGGAAGAACTAATCGGTCATCCCAAGGAAGATCACTCTGCGCGAATCGGACGAACCTCCGTTGAACGGATTCAATTCTACCAACGTGCAAAGAGTGGTAGGGAGACCAAACCTGGGACGCATATTCAAGTAATGGTCTGACTAGAGAAATATTTAGGTGTTTAGTGATCAAGGTGTTGTTAAATTCTTTGGACCACCTTTTTATAAAACCTAGGACTAAACTGCCTTTGGAAAAAATATAGTCGATGCGAGCGGAAAAGTCCAGAACAATGTCATCAATTGACAGAATAAACAGGAGAGGACCAAGATGACTACCTTGAGGAACACCGGATGACGCTTCAATGATTGCAGGTTTGGATCCACGAAAAAGAATTTGGTAGGACCTGTCAGCTAAATAAGACGAACCATACTAGACGGGCTTACGGAAATCCTAACTTTACTTAGTTTAAGAATGGAGTGGGAGAGCTTGTCAAATGCCTTACTAAAATCAGTGTAAACGCAATCAGTTTGGCAACCGGAAACGAAGCCCTCGACAGCATGAGAAGTGAACTTGAGTAGATTGGTGGTGGTGTAATGAGCTGCAAGAAAACCATGTTAGTTCGTTGAGATAAGCTTCTTGCAGATAGGCACGAATGCAGAATAAATGATCGATTCAAAAAGTTTCGGTATTACAGACAGCTTAGCAACTGGTCGATATTTCGCTCTTGATATCACTTTTGTGAATAGGGATTATGAACGAATTCTTCCAAAGAGTAGGGAAGTATCCAGAGATTTTTGAAAAGGGGTTTTCAGTGGAGACTGGAGAACCTCCGCACAGGACTTAAGTACAGCGGGGGGAATACCGTCGGGGCGGGAAGTGAAGTCGCATGGGAGTTCGTCAATATGTTTGACGATATCGTCACTGGTAATTGAGAGAGATAAACTCTCGGTTTGGAATTATGTGACGAAAATTATTGTCATTAGGTTGGAAGTCACTTATGTTGTTTCATTGCAAATAGTTAATAAACAAATTTTGTTCATGCTTATTTTGCTTCCCACATTACGCTCAATTTGAACTAAAAAATCTTAATTTTCCATTATTCTTCTGTGCTTGCGAACGAACAACTATGTAATTTTCGACATTAACATTCTTCGAGTTTAAATTTCAGAAGTTATGTTGTCTCTAAAAATAAATATAATAAATAACATAGAAAATAATCACGGTTAAAATTAGCCCAACACAGTCGTATAACTTTATCTGGCGCCTAAAAATACCACCACCCGTTTTCGTGAAATGATTTCACCCTCATAAAATCACAGCTGAGCAAAGCCTGAAACATAAACATTTGTCAGGCTTAATATTTTCCCATTCCAATAAGTTTTCGTTCCCTGCACACACTTCCGCAGTCGTGACTTCCTTGTGCCCAGCTCCTTCAGGTTATTGATCTCAAGGGCCACGAGTGCAGACAATGTGTCTGCAAAATGTTTACCTCCTGATTCTCGTTCGTCCCGAATCCTCCTTTTTTGCTACTTTTTTGCATGCGGGAAAATGTTTTGACATTTAGCGTTTTATTTTTTGCACTGCACACGACACCCACACACACACTCACTCACTTTGCATATTAGACACTGCAAATGCACTAAGGATAACACTCCCCCGCTGGAGGGGAATAGAACATGGTACAAGAAAAGAATTTTCAGATTTTAATTTTCTTTTTTTTTTACTTTTGCCTTCACTTCCTTTGAATTAATTTCGCTGGGGAAACACACTCTTCACAAGGAACTTGATAAACACAGCGATTTCTTATCATGCAAAAAAATCAATGAAACTTTCGATGCAGTCACGGAAGGCACCCTTTTTAAGCGGGCATTCGCCTCGAGGTGCACTATAAAAACTTAAGAAAACCCCCGTCTTGTTCGCGACCGGACCGATTGACAACTGACTTCAGGATTTTCACATATTTCCACACACAGGAAATCTTACTTTCCCCTGTTCACTCTGTGCCACCCTCGTCTTTACAGTTACCTTCAGTACTTTCACTATGAAAGGGGTTGGAGTTGCGTGACATGCGCAAATCTTATGCCTGATTCGCCATTTCCCTTCTTCCATTGTCCACTCCGCACTCCAATAAACATTTGCGCCTTATCGTAGGCAATTCTGCCATGTGGTCAAGACGGTTGATAAAACGTTAAGTGAAAAAAGAAACGGTGTGTGGCATGTGGATGTGGATGTGCAGAAATGGTAGCGTTTTCCCAGTTGTTTAATTGCTGTGTCAACTAAGTAAATGATAGCAAAGATAGCAGATGCCATGACTAAAGGAATTAAATTAAGCAAGCCTACAAGGACGTGATGTTATGGACAAATCTCACCCTAAATCTGGCGTAGTGAAAGTAGGTTTTCGTCCAAATGAGGATAATGTATTCCTAAGTGAAGAAACGAAATGGCGAAAACCTCCCCCAACGGGTTGATGATAAACATTTCTGGAGATCTGATAACAGCATTTCCATGCTAAATCAAGATAATGATTCGGTTTTATTTTGGGGATTAAGGATACCAAAACGCTGCAGACTTGATTTTGTGATTCCGCATTTTAGATATTGTTGCCAAAAGGAATTCTTCCGTTTTATTACAGAATTACTTCAAATTTAGAAAATACACAGCGCATCTTGTGCAATTATTGAAATCTAAATTTCTAATCAACAAAAGAATGTAATTAAATTGGGCAAGAGGTATACGCGTGCACATGCACTCATGAGAATTTAGGAAGGGCCTACAATAACAAACGGATCTTTGTCTTCTCTGCGCTTGCTGAAAAGGGCAGATTGGACTTTGATGAAACATACCGAATGTTGGAGGTCCGCGACTGGACTGTCCAACTCTAAGCGATTCGTTCCCGCATCGTTTCCTAACCCGGACGCTTTTGGCTTGATTACCGAAACCCCGCGCTCGGACACTCCTAATGGCTTGGATTTCTTAGGTGCAAGCTCCTCCTCCAACCAACTGCTACTTAATATACAACTCCTACATTCGGCCCCACCTTGAATACAACTCGTATATTTGGGCAGGCACCCCAAAAACCACCTTAGCATGTCTCGATAAGGTGCAAATCGCGCCATCAAACTCATTGGTGCTAGCACCTTTTGCGCCTCCATAGACTGACTTTAAGCCACCGTAGGAATGTAGCAGCCTTCTCTATACTTTATCGCTATTACCATAGCCACTGAAATTAAGAACCTGCTCTCTGTAAGGAAATATTTTTCCCGTAACACAAGACTAACCCGCTTGGCCCACCCTCATACATACTACAGTCAGTAGTTTTACTTGGAAAGTTTTCCGGGAGTTTTAAAAATTTGTAATTTTATAGATTTGGATGTGCTAATTCCGAATTTCAACTTTGCCACCTCGTATCTTTGCCCATAGAGACTATACAAGGAGGTAAAACTCTTATGGGGAAAATTACAGGAAATGGATGGGTAGAAGAAACTAAACTTCTAGTTCATTTTCGGCCACAGATGTCACCTTTGTCCAATGTACCCCAACATGAAGTTACCTGAATTTGACCTATTTCGACGATTCGTTCAAAATTAAGTTAGTCGAAATGGGGCAATGCAAAAAAAATTCATTGGAAATTAATAAAAATTCATTGGAAACATCACAAATTGATTAATTACGAATAATCGCATTGATATAAATTGAATTTAGAAGCTGGTTTTTCGTAAACCTAAAATATATTAGTAATAAACGAACTTGGCCATGAACCGGATAAATACAATCGGCCCTGTTTTTTGGGGTACATTTGACTGCAGCGCCGCCATTAATCAAACGAAAATTGACAACACGGAGTTTTTCCTCCTTGTATAGTCTCCATGGCTTTGCCGCTCGCGCGCCTAAAAGCATGGCGCCTAAAAGCAGTTTTTTGACAATATATCTTTTCCGTTGGGATCATTGTCTCGTCAAAAAGTAAATCTACTGACACAGTTTTTCGTTGGTGGGGCCAACAATTTTTGCTAAGCACCCGGGGAGAGCATCGTCTTATACAGCAGCAATTTGGATGTTAGTTAGATGCTTGGATTTGAAGAGCCTTGACCGACTATAGTAGGCTTTGTTGGCTTTTCCTATCTGTATTTCTGGTTCCATGTTATTGTCGGCTTCTACTATTGACCCAAGGTAGGTAAATGATTTTACTACTTCAAATTCACGTGCACTTGTGGAGGATTGTGCCGCTTACTGTCACCGATACCGAATTCTCTCGCGGCTTTATAGAGTTCTACTTTGACTGTGTTATCATAGGCGGCCTTTAATTCTAAGAAGAGATGTTGGATTGAGTTTTAAAGTTCTAGACATCTTTCCATCGCCCTGCATCAGGGTGAAAATTTGATTTTGATTTGCCTGAGTTGAAGTCACACTGGTCTTGACCTTATGTTTCTAACGTAAGGGGCCATCCTGTTTTGTAGGATAGCAGAGAATATCTTACACGTAATACTCGACAACGGTAAACCGCACGCTGTGAAATCCCCTTCGGGCACATGATGTCTTCTGGGATCGATTCCTGCTCCCATACTTACACAATTAATTCATTAGTGGCTTGGTGTAGTATAGCCCTCAATTTTTAACCAGTTCCGAGCGATCCCATTCGCCTTGTTATTTTTGAGCCAGTTTATTGCTCTAATAACTTCTTCTAACCTTGGTGGCAGCAGCATATGATTACAATCAGATATTGGCGGAGCCTCCAATTCCTCAGTTAGCTCGCCATTTAGTAATTCATCGCTCCATTGCAGTATGTGCAACGAGGTGTGGATTGCATCTTCTCTAGAGCTCACGTGCCTGCTGTGGTTTTCGCTCTCAAGCTGTTCTAGTTTACAAAATTTTTCTCCCAGGCTTCTTTTTCCGTCTGTGAACTGCATTTTCTTCTTTTCTGAGCTCTCTTTTTTTCTCTTTGCGTGCCCGTGTTCTCTAAGAATGCTGCATTGCTCGGTATGCAGTATTCTTACTTTCAGTCCCAGCTTCCATTCATTATTGAACCAGTTCTGATCTCTACGACTTCGAACTTGAGTTGTAAAGCATGACCGTGTGTTTCTAGCTTTCTGTGTTTCTAGAAGATCGGTGCAGGTTTTATTAGTAACTGGACAGTAATTTGTTTTGGAGGCATTGAATTCGACGATTCTTGCAGTCTCAGTCAAGAACGAGTTCAATGTCCCTGTTGATAGATCTAGACATGAGTTCACAATCTTACTGTCGATCTCATATTGTAGAAGGCTAAAATCAGGGGATGTAATATAAATCGCTACTCACGGGGGTAGAAAATTTGTGCACTCTATTATCACCTGAAATCAATGTAAATCAGCATCAGGTAATACTTGAGAGCTCTATACGCTGCCCCTGTCCAGACTCAACATCAAATATAAAATAATTAAGGGTCTGTTAACAAAGACATTTTTTTTTGTTATTATGATATCGAATAATATAAAACTAAATTTATTTTCTTAATACGTTTACAACAACATTTAATGTTTAAAAAAATATAGTTAATTATTTTGTAAAAGAAGCATTCAAAGAAGATATAAATATGTACATCAATGGAACTCAACGCTGCGCGCAATTCTCTTTATTTTCCTGAAAAATAAAACGAAATTGTAAATTTTGTTCTTTACTATTATAGAATTAAAATAACTCTATCATAAATTAAAGGTGAATTCTTTCTTGAGGAGGAGGATTGGTCTTCAAGTTTAGGCTGAGGAATTTTAAAACTAAATTGATTTTGTATTTGTGTAAAAATTTCATTCGTCTCATTTTCCTTTGGTTTAATTGGTGTAGAATTGATTACCAAACTATCATTAGTAATGTCGCATGGTGTAGTATCAATATCCTAAAAAATTAAAATTAGGATTAAGGTATGAAACTCGAAACAAAATAATTAGAAACAATGTATATCTACTTCTCTTATAGTTGTAGATAGAGAATCTCCATCAGACCATTCATTTTCTAATCTAACACGTTTTATTATTAAACTATGTGGTGAAGTTGCAGCCAAAATTCTTGGATAAGAAAAATCTTTTCTAGATGGTGTTTGTCCTGAAATAACATAAATAAATAATTTCGTTCAAATAAAATTAGTTTTATGCAATATTTTTACCAGTGGGTGTATAAGTTTTCAGCTCATGTTGATGAAATTTTTCAAGATGATCGCAACAATCACTTATATGATTATTATATTCCGAGGAATATTCATCTACGACGCCTTGCAATGCAATTGTGTAAGCACTATTCTCTGTGTCTTGTAAATTAATTCTGGCACATTCTGTTTTAATATTATCCGTAATAATTTGGCAATCAGTATCCATTTTGGATATAGACTCCATGCTTTTATCAGAAACATTTTTCTCATATGCTTTCAATATATTATCAGACTTCTCCGCATGATCTTCAACAACTTTTTCTAAATTATCAATTATTAATTGGGTTCCAATATAATGGGAATTGATATGTTCATTTGTTGTTGAGAATTGATTTTTATTTGTTTCTAATATATTAGTTGCTTCCTCTCGTAGCTGTGACAATTGTCTATTTCTATCAATGTGCCGTTCTGAAAACTGTCCATCAAAATCTTGTACAGACTTAACTGCCGACGATGTATCATTTGTAACTGTATTAATGGTTGTTGTAATATTAACTGGAACTTGCTCTATTTTGGACACTACTTCGCCTTCCTCATCTTCTAAAAGAAGAATTTCCATAAGTTTCTGCCTTCTTTGTGCAGAAATATTTTTTGCACTTTCCACGTGTTTAAGAATATTTGTTATTTCACTTTCAAGACATTGTTTTGTATTTTCTGATAATTTTTTAAACCTAGTCTGCATTGTCTTTGAATGTTCCGACAATAACTTATTATCAGCTTTCAATTCTGTTAATAAATTTGTGGTATGATTTTCTATAATTAATTGATTTTTCCCCATTAACTCATGCATTTCTGAAATTTGTTCTGTAAGATTAGTTTTTATTTCTAATTCTTTATCTCTTATTTCTTTTATTATTGCATTTAAATATTTTTTTTGATCATTTTGTGCTACTTCTGTTGAATATCGCTCAAGTGATACCGCAATCTGTTGCAAAATTGTGCTATGATATTGAGATACTGATTTTATTTTATCTGTTGTATCTGTAGCGTACATATTATGCAGCTTAGTACTATTATCTGAGAAGAAAGAGAATTTTTAACTTGACATTTTTATAACTATAAAATTATTTACTTATTTCTTCAATAATTATTTGAGAATGAGAACTGTGTTTGCTGTTTAAAACGTTTAAACTTTCATTCATCAGATCGAACGAGTTTTTCATTTTATCAATGAACTGCTCACACACCGTTTTAATTTTAACGTCTACATCTTTCCGTCGCTCAATTGTATCCTATAAAAGAAATGTTTTTATTTTTTAATATATAAGAACACTTTCAACACTTTATCTTGTATATTGTCCCATCACTTATAAGATTGTGAAGCATAGACCATAACACATGTTTTATGATTCTACTTATAACAAACTATAATATTGCAGCGTTAAGGTTATTTATTTATTTATTTGCCAAACGAGGCACACTTAAATTTAATTACATATTAACTTAAATTAAATTATCACATTACTAAGTCAGTAATGTAAGTATTTTAACATAGAGCTAAAACAGATATGAAGGGAGTTTAGGGTTTCATCATTAGTATTAATTTTCTTTTATAGGACAGTTTGTTAGTGGGATGGGTAAAGCATAGACTATGGTCATTGAAAACCATGCAACATCTATTAATAAGCTCGTTCCTGTCGGTGCGATGATAGTATTCCTTAAGCAGTTTCGTATGCCTAGTACGCCGAACTCATCATTGAATATTATCCTATCCGACAAGAACTTCACCTTGAGATCGCCGTTTAGAATATCCAAGGTAAGGTATGAGATGAGCATTTTTCTCCTACATGGCAGCGGTAAAAGATCCAAAACTTTGAGCCTGCCACTGTAGGTGGCAGGCTTTGATAATCAGCGGGGTTATATAGATTTCTTAGTGCGAACAGGAGAAATTGGGTGCTGTCAATAATGCACTGTGCAATACTTATTTGACTCTGCACACACAATCAGCCTAACGTCAGACAAACCATTTGCGTGTGTGACTGATGTGATAAAATTGACCGTAAACGTCATAATTTTTTATGCCAAAATATAAATATCAAAAATAAAGTATTTACTAAGCACTCAGGCTTTATATTTACCTCATTTCTTTTTTTGAGGTATCAAAAACTTGTTCTAGCTAATTTTGCGGGCATATAACAGATTCTGTAAAGCGACAGTTTGATTTTTATTCCTCGTACAGTGTCTGAAACGTTTGCGTATTTGCAGCAGTTTGCAAGCGCACACTGCATTATTGAACATCTGACGAAAATCGCTTTGATTTATTGACTTGTGTGCAAAAGCAACAAAGTCAATTGCTCGCGCAAAGTGCATTATTGTGACAACACCCATTGTTTTTGAATGGATTCAATCCTGTTGCTACTGGCGTGAAATATGGGATCCCAGACCGTGCATGCGTATTGCAGGATTGGGCGGACCAGTGAGCAGAAAAGTGTTTTTGTGACCCAGATGTAAGGCTGCTCGCCCACTCGATTAGAATTTGTGCGAATTCTGATGAAATCGATACAATTTCATCAGAATTCGCACAAATTCGTACAAATTCTGATCCAGTGTGCGAGCAGCCTTAATGATGGTTGACGTTTCAGTACGAGTGAGGTCAGTGTGCGTTGCTAGATTTGGGAGCGAAGACTTCACTAAATCTCACTGCAAACATGTTACATATATATCTTGGGGGCACGCGGAGCTAGCACTCCCATCCGTCATTGTTGCCGGATACCCTGAGGTTTTTCGCTTTGTATTAACGAAATCGAAGAATTTTTTAGGGTCCTCTAAGATATTTTCTCCGACTTTATTGATGTATGCAGTATAGGCCTCACGTAACCTAGAAGTGAATTCAGTTGCTAATCTCGAGTATTCAGATCTTAATTCCTCGTTAACATCCGTTAAAACAAAGATGACAATTCTAGGAACGCCGGAAGTAACTTCGATGTCCTTTGATAAAAATCCTTGAAATCTAGTAACCTGAGTTCTTCCGTTAAGACATGATCCGTTCCAAGCACGTGTTTTGTGACCTTGCTCGTGAACGGAAGTGGGAATCCATAAACAGATCGACAGAAACGAGACCGATTCAACTGATCTGCTACTGTTCTTGCCGGTGGGAAGCGATTTCAGTTGTGTGTGGTTGCACTTGTGCGTGTCAAAATTTATTCAACAAAATTTTCGCGACTAAAAATTTGTGGGGACAGAACACCGATTGATCAAAAATCAGTTGCGTTCGTGTGTGGACAAAGGTTTCATTTTGATTGCAAATTGGTAGTGAGCGTGATTATTGTAAAACCATTTTGAAACTGGGATTGCAAATCAGTTGACTCGTGTGCGCAGGACCTAAAATTTGAAGTGGTCGAATGCCTTTTTCTGAATCCGTGTTGTTGTTCGTTTAGCATTGGATCTATAAGAGGCCACAATCTTGCTAAAAACAAGTTTTTCAAGGAGTTTCGGAATTAAAGACAGGATGGCGATTACCAGTAGTTGCCCGTCCACAAGTTGTTTATCACAATGGCGCCCATTATATGTTCATACAAGCGGAAATCAATTCCATCAGTCATGAACTACCTTTGAATAATGTTTACTGATGGAATGATATGGACCTCAGACGCTCATTCTGACTGATCGTCAGTCATATCCAAAATTTCAAAGAGAATGGAAGGAAATATGGGCATTTATAAAAGAAAAGCATTGCAATGTTGAGCAAAAAAACCTGTGAAAAGAAAACGTTGTGTCAAAGATTGGCTTTTGAGTTTTCTATAGCCATGTAAATTTATTTAGTGAAATACGCGACGCGAATGAGGATAATGATTATACAAATTATTTTCGCATGAAAGATGCATGTTTTGACAACCTTTTGGTTTTGGTAACACCTTAGCTGAAAAAGAAAGCCACTTGTATGCGAAAAACAATAACTCCGGAGGAAAAACTAGGTGTAACTTTGCGGTATCTTGCAACGGGTAGAAGTATTGAAGACCTGAAATTTTCAGCAATTATGTCACCAGCTGCTGTAGAAGCAATCATGGGTACATGTCAAAATGAAATCTTTTTCTGCCTCTAACTCATTACACGGGAGCTGTTTCGCTCCGGGAGGACACAGTCGCCTTTTCTTGGACGTGATCCAAATTCATCGCTGTCCTGGCGCTTACTGACGGGGTGATTAACGAAATGTGTCCACACGTTCAATCCAAAGGCATGCTTGATGCTTGCATGGGGAAAAATCAAAATATCTAAATAATTTTAAGCAAGTTCATGCAAACACCAGTCATTACCTTAGATCGTAGGCTTTGCGTCAGTCATAGCACTGACTGCTACAAAACTGATAGCAAAACCTATCGTGTAATGGGCGCCTATGGTTTGGTGTGAAATTTCGGATAACTTGAGGAGTTCGTTAGAGCGAACCCCTATATTATTATTAAGCCGGCCAGATGCGACAACCATAATCGCAAAACATCAGAACAGGCCGATCAGCCAAGCCAACTTTCCTTGATAAGAAATTCATTCATTATCGAAAGCACGATTGAAACACCTTCAATAAACGCTAGGCTCCACTTCTCTGATTGGAACACCCTTAGCTTACTGCTACATATGGAACCATGACCAATAACAACAGAATGTTTGTAAAAAAAAGTGTTTCCTGAACTTGTGACATTATAAAATAAATCTAAAAAAATAATTCACTTACTTCACTGGAAATCCATCACTGATTAAAATTATTAAAAAATCAATTTATTGCCCAAAATTTAAATGTCACCAAAACAATAAAACAGAAAAAAACAAATTAAATTTACTTACATGGAGTTGCACAGTATCATTAGTAGCAATATCTGCGACTTCAATCAATTTTGTTGCCTGATTGGTCAATTCTTCCTCAGTCTTAACATGGCTCTTCAGCAACACAGCCTTTTCCTTATATCGGCGTTTTGTTGTATTCAAAACCTAATTATATTATTTAAATAAAAAAATCCATTAACCGTTCTTCAGAGCAAATAATACCCTTCTAGTTTGATCAAGTTCCGTTTTTGTTTCAGTTAAAAACTTTTCAGTTTTTTTCAGTTCTGCAGCCTGTTCTACCAAATGTAAACTAACTTCATTAAAAATATTCTCTTTGCTAGCTAAATCATCCTTCAAGGCCTTTATAAGTAACATTTTCTCATTTAACTCCTTGTTTTGACTGTCGATCTTAAACTGTATATCAGAATAAGTCTCTTCAGCTAAATAAATTCCATTTTTATCTCTGGCAGCCATTAAATCTCGCTTTAATCGATCAATCTCCTCCGTATATTCTTTAAGAACCGTTTTCTTAGTTAATTTCTGATTAAGTTCAGGTTTATTTTGAATATGCTTCGCCCTGTGTGCGTATTCAAGAGTGCTTAAGGTCTCCTCCAAATCTTTGTGACCTGGAGATATTGTAGCTATAATAGAAGTCTTGGTTCTACCACCTAAGGACTCTTGTAATAGGCGAGTTAGCTTGGATTCTCTGTAGGGGATGTGTGGAGTGCGTTCAACTAAGGCAGTGATTACTCGTCCCAAAGTGAGCAATGATTGATTAATATTTACAGTTTCTCGAGCCCTAATCCCTTTCTCATTTCCTGCCTTGGATATGTTTTCACTTCCGGCCAAATCAACTAAATTTAATTTGCCAATTTTAAGCATTTCTTCTCCATCAACTCCATTTTCCTTTATGTGAACTAAAATAGAAAATACTGTATGGGATCGAGATGATTGTGCGTTCATTAAAGTTGTTGCCGTTTTTCGACGTTCTTTGCCCTTCTCCAATAGTTTATAAACATCGTCTTTACTATGAACGGGGATTTCCTCAAGCCCTTGAATTATGACTGATCCTTTTTTTTGGCAGTCGTCGAAAATTCTAATCTTAACGGAATCATCTGAAGAAAGTAGATCGCAAAGTTCTTCGTTATACAGCTCCAGGTAAGAAATCCTCATAGAAAATTCAACCTCCATTAAACGAAGTTCATCAAATAAATGACTCAATGCTCGAGGAATTATACCCACAGATGATTCCTAGATATTCGAATGTACAAAGTAGATGTATAAATATAAAATCATTCACTCTTATTCAAATCTTACATCTTCCCATGACGACTTCAACTCTGGACATTCACTGCCAATCATCGTATGTGTTTTACCAGTTCCAGTTTGGCCATATGCGAAGACAGTGCAATTATATCCAGATAAAACTTCTTCGATGAGTGGGGCTACGACAGTTGCATAAACTTCAGACTGCTTAGAATCAGGCCCAAAAGCCCGATCGAAGGTAAATTTCTTTGTCATCTTTGAATCAAATAATTGTCGAACAACAACTTCTTTTGGTGACAGAACATCAACAACTTCACAGGATCGTATTCCTTTTTCTCGTGCATTTATTGGCCTTTTTAAAAATTATGTTAAACAAATCAAAACACACGTAAAATATCTAAAACAAAAATCAAATTACCGAACACGAACATAAGCCTGAATGTTCTGATTAGTCTTTTGCTTGGAGGCACTTGTTCCTCCGGACGAATTCATCGTTAGATATATAAATACACTCAAGACGCACTTAAAACAATAAATTAAATAAAATTCAGAATTAGATACACTAATTAAATAGACAAAATAACTGTGATGATTAACCCAAGCTCACTACTCGCTTCGTTGTCAAATTTCAAATGCAAGCAATCCGTTTTCTTAGGTCTCTTGGTAGAAAAAGTGACCTAAGAATTATGGTGGATGTTTGCGACATGCAGTGTTCAATAGCAGAAGCAAGGAGCCAAATTAGAAATCAATTTTTTTTTTCTGAAAAATATTTACTTCTATTTGTCTACTTTCTGAATCCTTGGGAATTTTTAACAATGCTTAGATTTCGCTGAATAATAAAATAAACAGTTACGTCCATTAGTATTTCAAATTTTGTTTTAAATAAAAATAATAAAAATATATTTGTGAGATTCGTGGGTTTTCGCTACTGCCTCATAGATGGGGTCATTTTTAAAAATAATTAATCCAAGTTCTACAATAAGCAAAATTTGGACTAATTGCAATATTGCCTGCCAAATTAAAATTTCGTATGTAATATCGGTAATTTTCATTTCGGCGTGTTCAGCGATCCTCCTACACGTTCAACAACTCCAGAAAACAACGCCCGAACAGTGCTGCGAGGTCTTTAATGCGCTTCTCCCCTGAGTACCCTATCGGGAGCTCTACAACTCCTTAAATCTCGTTATTTCCGGAAGAAAATAATTTCATCATCTTTGTTGATGGTTCAAAGTTACGACGGTTTTCCCATTAAAACAAACCTTATTGGCATGATTGCATCCAGTCACTATTCCCATTTTCTTTTATTACGTTTCCAATGGAGAATGCTCTCTCAACTTAGGCATTTAAAAATTACAACGACAACAAAGCGGTTGCAAGTTTGCAAATATGCTTATATATAGGCTCACCTCCAGTATCTACTCCTTGAAGAACTTTCGCCCAGAATTTTCTCGTCTGTAGATCGTACAGTTTTTATTTCATCCGTTGATAATTAAATCAAAATCCAAATCTTTCGGAGTTTTTTGCTGATTTTCTCTAAACGAAAGCTTCTCTTTGGTACCCCCCTTTTTTGCATTTCTTCCGTTAGTTTGATCAACAAATCTCTGCATCGTTGTTTGACTGGAAACAAAGTATTCGGATCGCAATTTTTACTAAATTCATATCCATAATCGATACTTTCGACTGGCATCAAGTAATTACAAAATGGGAATTCACTTAACGAGTTTCTGTTGATTTTTCTCGATTAAATCAATATACGTTAATACGATTTTGCAGGTATATTCACCATCAACATTGAGCCCTAATAAAATTCTGCCATCATTATGACACCGTTTTTACTTAAAACCAAAAAATGTCCACCTTCAACTCAGAAAACAGCCGAACATTTATTGCAACTTATTTATTCAATGGCTTCGATTTCCAGATCCGGCGGATGTCCGATCCCGCCGATATCGCGTAATTCATAATCGCGTGAGTGTTTACTCTGAATTTTTTCGGTAATTAAATCCGCATTCAACCCACGACCGCGGTTTTGAATTCGCGACTGCGGATTTGAGAATCGCAGTGTCAAATCCGCACACACTTCCGATCCACCGGATCTGGGAATGGAGGCTAAAATATCGTATATTCCACAGTCAGTATTCCCGAACTCATACAACACCCACGAGTTCAAACGCAAGGTTAATCGCCATCTGCTCCAACCCTGACTCCCCCTAACCTAACCTCTCCCTCTCTGTCTTTCGAGTTAAGCTTACTACCAGACATTGAACCATCACTTGTACGACATGCCGAACTGATAGCTACAAAGGTTGACAGAGCTTGGAACATAAAAAAAATATATTTAAAAGGCGACAGAACGGATGAAATCATGCAAGGAAAAATCTTATTACATAGTAACCTCCTGCAATTCATTTATTTTAGTAAACAAGTTCATTGAAAGAGATTGCACTCGAAAACGTAAATAATTTGCAAGTTTCAATACTCATTTAATAAAAACTAACTAATAAAACACTAGTCAAACTTGCAAAATGCATCCAGCGATGCACCAACCATCATATGATAAATGAAAACGACGAACTATAATTTTAAATCAAAATATCTTTTCAAATTGTATGCAAAATTTATTATTCCAAACTCAACAAAATATAATTCGCTGAATTCCACGTTAGCATCTCTATTTCAGGGCCGTAAACCAAGCTCCGGCAATTCGACTTATTACGGAATATCTTGAAATAGACAAGAAAAAAATTAAATAAATATAAAATTTGCGAAAGAAGAGTTTGCTTTAAGACTAATCTATCGAGTGTAATTAACAATAGTTTATCAAATACATCAAATAAAAATAGTATTATGAGACGAAATCGTACCTTTCGGCTCCCTTCCCCGTTTTATGCAACTTGAGCAGCTTCTTGGATAACAAAGGTCCCTGGTGAATAGCGGCTAGCATCCGCCGTAAGAAGACATTTTCCTAAAATTTAACAACTTTTAGTTAACAAATACTAAATATAGAAAGGAAGGGCTATAAATGGAAGAATTTCAGATAAAAATAATCAACAATGAATATTCTGTAGAGATGTCAGAAAAGAATTGATAAGTCATCATTTTGACAAAAATAAAGTTATGTTTTAATTGATAAAATCTTACATTTAACACCGATCCTAAAGCGGAAAGAAATCCGGCGTGGCGTCAGATATCACCAGTCGATCATATTCGGTTGAGAAAAATCAGACAACATCCATCGCAATAATAATCAAGTTCAATAATTTCTGATAACGCTTCACTTGCCTAATTAACTAAGAAATGTTTTTGCTAATATTTCTTTGTACATTGCTTCTATCAAATTAAAATTCGTAACTCTATGGTGACCAACGCCTTGATCCGGCCAGAACTTGAGAACAAATGACAGAAGATGACAGAATTTGAGAACAAGTGGGATTACTGTGGTTTTTGCTGTTGGTGAATTTTAGTTCTATTTAGTTGTCATAACTTATTAAGGGCCAACAAGAAAGATTTGTTTTGATTCAGAAATTCTATTAAAATATGATATATGTTGTTGTTGTTGTTATTTTTAATTTACTAGTGCAAGACTAGCGAACCAAAAAGAAATCAAAATTTACGTACCAAAAGGTTTTAGAAAACAAAGAAAAAATGTTCACGGAAATGAATTACTTTTAAGAAAGCCTTGCTGAAAACTAGCTGCTATCTTAGTATGAACAGTAAATAAAAAAATTCAACAAGGTTTTGGCGCTAAATTATTGTTCTAATGAAAATGTGTGATACAGAACCGAGTAATAAAGATGTGGTTTACATATATAGTCCCGAATTAGAATTGCAATGTAGTAAAAATCCAGCTATAATTAACCGAGTACATATAGAAAATAACAAATAAAATATTAGTTCCTTTTAAATCTCATTATCTTTTTAGGCTTTTATGGTTCATGGATTAATACAATCATACGGGCTGCTCAATTACTTAAAAATTAAACCTCCTAAGCAATGTTCTTATAACGATTTAAGAGTATTTCATACATCAGATTATATTGACTACATAAAAAAATGTGCAGACTGCGAGCATGATGACACCGCGGAAGATTTCGGTTTAGGTAAAATCAAGCGTGAATGTAAGGATAATGTACTGTAAAGAACAAAGCTTCTATTACAGGGTTTGATTGTCCAACTTGGCCTGAAATTTACGAGTTTTGCAAAATTGTAGCTGGAAGCACTATCAAAGCAGCTGATGAAATTTTAAATGGTGCTAAAATTGTTCTCAATTGGTTTGGCGGCTGGCATCATGCAGCTAGCAATAAAGCTGCTGGATACTGTTATACAAACGATATTGTACTAGGAATATTAACACTGCGACAAAAGTTTTCCAGAATCTTATATATTGATTTAGATGTTCATCATGGTTTGAAATTGAGTTTATGAAAAGAAATTTTGTATTTTATTATTATTTCTAGGTGATGCGGTTGAAGGAGCATTTGAGGCCACAAAAAGGATTTTCACACTATCTCTTCATCAGCACGAACCAGGATTTTATCCGGGAACAGGAAATAAAGAAGATTGTGGATTTGGGGCTGCCAGGGGATACTCTGTGAATTTTCCCTACAAAGCGGGCATTTCAGGCACTTTATTCAGAAAATATTTTACTAGGCAAGTTCTTTATAAAGCAACTATCAACATGTAATTTTGAATTTTTGTAGAACAGCTGATTTCATTATAGAAAAATATAATCCTGAAGTTTTTGTTATACAATGTGGAGCTGATGCAATTGCAGGAGATCCGTTAGGAAGCGCAAATATACTCCCGGAAGATTTTGGATATTGTATTCAAAGGATTCTACATTTAGATAGGCCAACAATGCTCCTTGGTGGTGGTGGATACAATTTTCCAAACACATCTCGCTATTGGGCATATCTCACTTCACTTGTTTGCGGTAGATGTATCCAGGAAGATATTCCAGATCATCCTTTCTTCCTGAAATATGGACCAGATTATAGTATAAAAATTTCATCAAAAGCAATTAAGGATGAAAATAGTGAAGAATATCTCAATGAAGTTTCTAAAATTATACAAGGTAAAAAACATATTTTAAAAATTATTACACATCAATTATATTTATTTTAGATACCATAATAATGTACAGTGTTTCGCCAGTTTTATAGTCAGTCATAGCATTAAAAATAGTTTAAGAAAATGCGATATTAAATCTTGAGCTGCTTTCGAGGTTCACAAATCAATCCGTTCACAAGTCAATCCATCTTCTTCCTCCTCCTCCTCTTCTGCATCCTCCTCCGCTTCCTCTTCCTCCTTCCCCTCCTCTTCCAGTTCATCCTCTTTATTAAAATTTCCCTCTTCATTATATTGAGATGTTATAGTCTCCCTTAAACATTGTCTGTCGTCTGAACTTAAAGCCTTGCTACATAAATAATCGATTAAAGGCTGACTTTCTTGATGTTTATAGTACCAATTTTCAATAACATCCTCAAATTCCTCTACTAGAGTTTCACACTGAATTTTCATATTAGCAATTTCTACCGAAGGGTTGCTCCATAGCTCATATGGAATGCCTAAATCCACTTTAACTCCCTTATCAACTAAGCCACGCAAAGCCGTAAAAGTTTGAGGTGTTCCTTTTGCAAATCTAGTGCTATCTCGCCGCTCCTTATGAAGACTATAGAAATAAACTCGATCGCATACATCTTCAACTGATTCTAACAGTCTTAATTCACTCTTTTGATAGTTTGTTCGTTTCCTCGGTTTTACATCTTCAACAGCATAACTAAGAATACAAAAATTAATTTGAAGCTAAGTGAAAAACTATATTATTTACCCAAGTTCTAGAACCTCATGAGATTTTCCAGTTTCTGTCAGTCTTTCTTGCAGTTCAGTTGCTAATATTTTACAGGTTTCACAGCGACTAGCGAATCTAACACCCTCTTCTTCTAAACCATAAATTAGGTATGAAAATAATATAGTAATAAAGAATATTGGATTAAGCATCTTTGCTCCTAAACACTAAACTTAATCTATACTGACAAAGACTACTCAAAAGGAAACATTTTAAAATTTTATGACAGGATTGTAATACCAGGTGCGTTTCATTTTCATTGGAGTACGTAATCCGGAGTAGTTTGGCGCACGTCAGCGTAGTTGCAGGTACCCCAGCCCATACTGTGATGTAGCAGCATCTACTCCGATACGCGCTCAAATACGCTGGCGTACGTACTCCAATGAAAATGAAACGCACCTAATAAAGTAATCGATTTAGTACTTTTTTTAGCACAAGGGTTTTATGTCCTTTGCTGTAACGATTATTGACGTTTTTAAATTTGAAGTAAATATAGTGAATGTTTATATAAATTGAGTTTTTGATCAAATTCTTCCAGTTTTTCCCCATACATGTTGTGCATGCCTAATTTCTTTTTTTTTCAGAATTACAGAAACAAACAACAATATATTAAGTACGCAAAACAACGAAAAAGGAGGCGCTAAGGTAAGTTTATTTAACAAAAATGACAATAGGAAATCCGAAAAATACGTCGCAGCCCGAAGGTACACGAAAAAGTTATGAAGGAAGAAAAAACGAACTACTTCAAAAATAGATAGAATGGATCAGTGCAATTAAACAAAGCTACAGTTATAGGGTGGTGCTACACGGAGACTCGAGAAGTCGGCCGAAATCAGATTTGAGTCTCGTTATTTAATGCTACACGAGGCTGCCTTCGGCTTGGAATAATTCTTTATCCTACATGAAAGCTTTGATTGTGTGTGTTTACCGCGGTCATTGTTTACATCTGAGAAGGGAGAAGAGAAATGCCTGCACTACACATCGGAAGATGCCTCAGCCCTGGATACATCCGCCGATGTGTAGAGGGGGTTTTTGCTCGTCTCCGGACAATATTTAACATCCGGAGATACGTCTGTCCTGAATCCATTCTTGACGGATTTTGAGCCAGACGTCAGAGCGAACGCAAGGCTTGTGTCCACACATCTGCCGACGCATCAGTGTTGTGCGCATTTTGAATGCAGGTGGACGCGTCGGTGTATTGTTTTGAAGTGTATTGTTTTGAAAATGGCTACAATGACAATGAGCACCGAGGAAACTTTCAAGTTTATAGAATTATACCAAGGTGAGAACTGCTTGTGGAACCCCAAAAATAAGTACTTGATGTCTTGCGTCTTCCGATGATCAACACAGACTGATTGATACGCGGACGTGTGGACGGCTCGCGGATTTATTCCCGGATGCATCTGTGGATCATCTCCCAGATGTATCTTTCGATGTGTAGTGCAGGCAAAAGAAATATGCGTATGATCAAGACCCTCGTAAGTACAGGCCTGGAAGCAGACAGGCCAACTAATACTAACATAGCTGAAAAGTGGCCAAAAATTTCTGACAGTTGTGGAATTAACATGGCCGAAGCCATAAAAAGCAATTTTTTAAGTTTGTTTTTGCACTAAAAAGTGGTAAAATATTGTATATTTTCACTTTTTGGTGCACATGGATTATCAGTGATTAGTGCTTTAGTGATTTAATAAAAAAAATTAAAATGAAGTGAGTGGTTAAGTGTATTTTAAGAGTGTTAATTGATTAGGTGACCATTTTTGTTTACATTCGCGGTGGTTTTTTCGTGTTAATTTAGGGAAAAAATGTTGAATTTGTGTAGTAACATAATAAAAAGTGCTTTTTAAGTGATTAAAGATTATTATAGGATAGTTATTAAAAACATAAGTGCAGAAAAATGTGAAGGAAAAGTGAAAAAGTTATTGTTATTCATGTTGTGTGGTAGTACTTGCACTTATGTTTTTAATAACTCTTCTATAATAATTTTTAACTACTTTAAATTCACTTTTAATTCCATTACTACACAAATTCAACACCTTTTCCCTAAATTAACACGAAAAAACCACCGCGATTGTAAACAAAAATGGTCACCTAATCAATTAACACTCTTAAAATACACTTAACCACTAATTTTTTTTAATTTATGGACTCAGATCACTAAATAACTTATCACTGATAATCCGTGTGCACTAAAAAGTGATAAAATACATTATTTTACCACTTTTTATTCCAAAAGCAAAGTTAAAAAATTGCTTCGTACGGCTTCGGCCATGTTAATTCCACAACTGTCAGACGATTTTGGCCCCGCACAGACACAACCAAAAAGTCTGCTTCCAGGCCTGTACTTACGATGGCCTTGATGCAGGTGGACGCGTCGGTGTATTGTTTTGAAGTGTATTGTTTTGAAAATGGCTACAATGACAATGAGCACCGAGGAAACTTTCAAGTTTATAGAATTATACCAAGGTGAGAACTGCTTGTGGAACCCCAAAAATAAGTACTTGATGTCTTGCGTCTTCCGATGATCAACACAGACTGATTGATACGCGGACGTGTGGACGGCTCGCGGATTTATTCCCGGATGCATCTGTGGATCATCTCCCAGATGTATCTTTCGATGTGTAGTGCAGGCAAAAGAAATATGCGTATGATCAAGACCCTCGTAAGTACAGGCCTGGAAGCAGACAGGCCAACTAATACTAACATAGCTGAAAAGTGGCCAAAAATTTCTGACAGTTGTGGAATTAACATGGCCGAAGCCATAAAAAGCAATTTTTTAAGTTTGTTTTTGCACTAAAAAGTGGTAAAATATTGTATATTTTCACTTTTTGGTGCACATGGATTATCAGTGATTAGTGCTTTAGTGATTTAATAAAAAAAATTAAAATGAAGTGAGTGGTTAAGTGTATTTTAAGAGTGTTAATTGATTAGGTGACCATTTTTGTTTACATTCGCGGTGGTTTTTTCGTGTTAATTTAGGGAAAAAATGTTGAATTTGTGTAGTAACATAATAAAAAGTGCTTTTTAAGTGATTAAAGATTATTATAGGATAGTTATTAAAAACATAAGTGCAGAAAAATGTGAAGGAAAAGTGAAAAAGTTATTGTTATTCATGTTGTGTGGTAGTACTTGCACTTATGTTTTTAATAACTCTTCTATAATAATTTTTAACTACTTTAAATTCACTTTTAATTCCATTACTACACAAATTCAACACCTTTTCCCTAAATTAACACGAAAAAACCACCGCGATTGTAAACAAAAATGGTCACCTAATCAATTAACACTCTTAAAATACACTTAACCACTAATTTTTTTTAATTTATGGACTCAGATCACTAAATAACTTATCACTGATAATCCGTGTGCACTAAAAAGTGATAAAATACATTATTTTACCACTTTTTATTCCAAAAGCAAAGTTAAAAAATTGCTTCGTACGGCTTCGGCCATGTTAATTCCACAACTGTCAGACGATTTTGGCCCCGCACAGACACAACCAAAAAGTCTGCTTCCAGGCCTGTACTTACGATGGCCTTGATGCAGGTGGACGCGTCGGTGTATTGTTTTGAAGTGTATTGTTTTGAAAATGGCTACAATGACAATGAGCACCGAGGAAACTTTCAAGTTTATAGAATTATACCAAGGTGAGAACTGCTTGTGGAACCCCAAAAATAAGTACTTGATGTCTTGCGTCTTCCGATGATCAACACAGACTGATTGATACGCGGACGTGTGGACGGCTCGCGGATTTATTCCCGGATGCATCTGTGGATCATCTCCCAGATGTATCTTTCGATGTGTAGTGCAGGCAAAAGAAATATGCGTATGATCAAGACCCTCGTAAGTACAGGCCTGGAAGCAGACAGGCCAACTAATACTAACATAGCTGAAAAGTGGCCAAAAATTTCTGACAGTTGTGGAATTAACATGGCCGAAGCCATAAAAAGCAATTTTTTAAGTTTGTTTTTGCACTAAAAAGTGGTAAAATATTGTATATTTTCACTTTTTGGTGCACATGGATTATCAGTGATTAGTGCTTTAGTGATTTAATAAAAAAAATTAAAATGAAGTGAGTGGTTAAGTGTATTTTAAGAGTGTTAATTGATTAGGTGACCATTTTTGTTTACATTCGCGGTGGTTTTTTCGTGTTAATTTAGGGAAAAAATGTTGAATTTGTGTAGTAACATAATAAAAAGTGCTTTTTAAGTGATTAAAGATTATTATAGGATAGTTATTAAAAACATAAGTGCAGAAAAATGTGAAGGAAAAGTGAAAAAGTTATTGTTATTCATGTTGTGTGGTAGTACTTGCACTTATGTTTTTAATAACTCTTCTATAATAATTTTTAACTACTTTAAATTCACTTTTAATTCCATTACTACACAAATTCAACACCTTTTCCCTAAATTAACACGAAAAAACCACCGCGATTGTAAACAAAAATGGTCACCTAATCAATTAACACTCTTAAAATACACTTAACCACTAATTTTTTTTAATTTATGGACTCAGATCACTAAATAACTTATCACTGATAATCCGTGTGCACTAAAAAGTGATAAAATACATTATTTTACCACTTTTTATTCCAAAAGCAAAGTTAAAAAATTGCTTCGTACGGCTTCGGCCATGTTAATTCCACAACTGTCAGACGATTTTGGCCCCGCACAGACACAACCAAAAAGTCCGCTTCCAGGCCTGTACTTACGATGGCCTTGGTATGATGCCTGCACTACACATCGAAAGATACATCTGGGAGATGATCCACAGATGCATCCGGGAATAAATCCGCGAGCCGTCCACACGTCCGCGTATCAATCAGTCTGTGTTGATCATCGGAAGACGCAAGACATCAAGTACTTATTTTTGGGGTTCCACAAGCAGTTCTCACCTTGGTATAATTCTATAAACTTGAAAGTTTCCTCGGTGCTCATTGTCATTGTAGCCATTTTCAAAACAATACACTTCAAAACAATACACCGACGCGTCCACCTGCATTCAAAATGCGCACAACACTGATGCGTCGGCAGATGTGTGGACACAAGCCTTGCGTTCGCTCTGACGTCTGGCTCAAAATCCGTCAAGAATGGATTCAGGACAGACGTATCTCCGGATGTTAAATATTGTCCGGAGACGAGCAAAAACCCCCTCTACACATCGGCGGATGTATCCAGGGCTGAGGCATCTTCCGATGTGTAGTGCAGGCATGAGTTAGTTTTCACCCCGGAAATTTTTGGGTGAAAATTCTTTCGTTAAAGTTTCGTTATGTGCGTCCTTCTTTCTCTCCTCTCCTATAAAACCGGGTTTTTCGTACGGCTTGGGTCTCCGTGTAGCACCCCACAGTGAAAGTGAAACGGGAATCCCAAATCCGCCGGATTCAACAATCAGCCCAGTGGGGACGGTTGGAAAAAAACTTGCAAGGGGGGTGAATTCTCCGTGGTCTGGAGCTCCATTTAAGAAGAAGAAAAATTTTAATTTTTAACTGGCACTTCGAAACACCTCTTAGTTATAACTTCTTCATCTTGATCAAAGAAGAAGCGACTAGTACTAAAGAAAGAAGAAGAATTATCGTTGACATTTTAAACAAGATCAAGACTTGCCCACGAAAAGTAGTGAATTTTTCCTAATTTAAGTTAAAAATTGGTTAAATCAAGATGGGTAGGGCTGAAGTAGGGACGCCAAAATATTTGGCTAATAAAATGAAAGCGAAAGGTTTGCAAAAATTGCGATGGTATTGTCAAATGTGTCAAAAGCAATGTCGAGATGAAAATGGATTCAAATGCCATACGACTAGCGAATCTCATCAGAGGCAATTACTCCTTTTTGCGGATAATTCTGGAAAATACATATATAGTTTCTCGAAAGAGTTTTCTGACGGATATTTGGAAGTTCTTAGAAGACGCTTTGGCACCAAAAGAGTGGCTGCTAATAAGGTGCCAGTTTCAATATGTACTTCAAGAAATTTAATAATCAAGTTTGCTTACAGGTCTATCAAGAATATATATCGGATAAAAACCATTTACATATGAATGCAACTCGTTGGCTAACGCTAACTGACTATGTGAAATGGCTAGGAAGGACAGGACAGTGTATTGTAGATGAGACTGAAAAGGGATGGTTCGTAACTTACATAGATCGGAGCCCTGAAGCTATGGAAGCACAAGACAAAATCGCTCGCAAAGAAAAAATGGACAAGGATGACCAGGTATATTACGATTTTATTCCGAACTCTTTCATTGTTAGAAATTTCCATCTAATAACATTAATTGTGAGCTGTAAGAAAACGAATCCAGCAATATTTATTATAATAATTTTCCTAATAGCCATTCTTATGTTATTTAAGGAACGCATGATGGAGTTCATCGAAAAACAAATTGAGAGAGCAAAGAAAGAAGAAAAATCCCCAGAAGAACAAAAGATTGTCGAATTAACTCGTCCAGAAGATGACAAACCCTTAAAGTTAGACCTCAATTTGCGAAAACTACCAAAACCCGAAACTGTATTGCAAAGTATAAGCAAAAGACATTTAGATACAGCAAGAGATGATGAGAAGGAATTTAAGAAACCAAAAGTACCTAGCACAAGTTCAAAAAGAGATAAAGCTGAAAAGCCTAGAGTGTCTGCTCTAGATGAAATTATGAAAGTTGAAGAAGAAAAGAAAGAAAAACAAAATAGAACAGACTATTGGCTCGCTGAAAGGATTGTTGTGAAGTTTAAAGAAAAATCATTGGGTGAAAAATTTTATAAGCAAAAGGGAGTAATTCTAAAAGTTATTGATCGATATAGCGCAAAGATGAAATTCTTTGATAGTGGCGATAAAGTAAAAGTTGATCAGGTAAAAAAAATGCAATATTATTATTAATTTTTATATTAATATCACAAATTATTTTAGGCTCATCTAGAAACAGTTATTCCCGCTATTGGCAAACAAGTGCTTGTTGTTAACGGAGCATATAAAGGAAGTATTGCAACTATGAAGGAGCTTGACGAATCGAATTTCTGTGTTTCTATTGAAATTGCTAAAGGTCCACTTAAAGGAAGAATTTTAAATAATATACAATATGAAGATATAAGTAAATTACATATAGACTAAAAAATAAATTTAGAAAAATAATACTAAGTTTTAAGTAGGTGTATAAATATCAAAATTTGTTATTACTAAATAAGTTTTGAATAAATTGAACTATTTTATATGTTTTGCGCTGAAATTTGTATTTACAAACTTTAGGAACGTGCAGGCAAAACAGATCACACATTAGGTAATGTGTGAATGCATTTGTATATTCCGTTGAAAATCATGCAAAATTCGTGTGCACATATTTATTGGTTTCTGTTAAAATTACTGACGAAAGCAGATCCAATGAGTTTAAAAATTCAGTTGGAGAGTTGGTTGCTTCGTCTTCGTTTCTTACGCAGTCGATAGATTTTAAGGAATGCAGTGAACTCACTCAACCAATTGTGATTTTTGTGGTTAGTAATGATGTTCGGGAACACTTTTTGATGAGCTCGTCATTCGATGAGACGAAATTGCAAAAATTCGACGGAAACGAAATCAATCCGTTCGATTCTTCGACAGGAACACGGCCATAACCGATAAACAGCAATTACATGGAGAAATCTTCCAAAGATGGATCGTTCAGCAACGCAACTCGCATGTTTTCGCCAGCTGAAGTTTCTTCACATAGCGCCACCGAGTCGATGATTTGAGGCAAGCGTTTATTTCATCGGCAGTGGTCGATCTTGGAATGACTGGTAGTGTTTAGCGGAAATCGTCAAGCTGTTGCAATGATCCAATTCGATGGTAAATTTGGCCTTGGATCTGTAAAGTCGAAGGCGAAGTCAGTATTTCGGATTAATGAAACAACAGAAAATGAACGTTTACTCTCTCGAGTTACCTTGAATGTGGGATTGAATCCGCGTTGTCGTGATTCTGGTGTTTCGCTACGAACCAATGAATGCAATGGCTCAGGTGTCAAATCAAAAATCATAAAAATCGGTCGAGCCGTTCTTGAGTTATAAATGGCGTAACTAACCCGACTTTGTTTTATATATCCTCCTGAGACCCTCGGTGTCACATATGACACTTGCGTATTTATTTATTATTCGACCCCATCTCTTGATATTTTTAAAAAGTACTGCAATAATATAAAATGTTGTAGTACTGACAATAACCGCAAGGTGTTTATGGCTCGCTTAGTGGTGTTTTTGTTTTCGTAAACATCAGTTGTAATTTAGAATGAATGCAAGTACCAACATGGCGGATTCCCGGAGAGGTAAATAATGTTTAAAATACGTTTTTAGCTATTGTTTTGTGTTATTTGTGTGCTACATTCAGAGATCTTTTAGATATTATGACAAAACTTTCAAAACATTTCTATTTTAATTAGTATTTTTCACCATTTTTTCGGGTGTCATAAATGACACTTTGGGCACTCACCATTTAAAATATGAACGTTTACAGGACTGAGAGATGGGGAAATAGAGGCGGCGTTGTTCAACTTAGATGAGTCTGATTGTGAAGATATTGATGAAAATGAGGAGGAAGACTTAACTGCACCACAGGAAGACATCCCTGAAGAGGTAATCCCTAGGTCACTGGATGGTAGTGAGTGGGATTCTTCAGACGAAGAGCCGCTTACGAGTGTTCGTACTCGTACTCGTAGATCAATAGACCGCATATTGGGATGGGATCGCACAAGTATCTTCGAAAACACTTCAACCAATCTTTATGAGGATCCACCATTAGTTGGCCCACCCACTGTCAAGCCATCCTATGAATACTTTTGCCAATACATCAAACCTGAATTCTTTGAGCGTATGTCGCATTGCACAAATATTTGCAGCACCTATAGGACGGGCAAGTCTTTAAATACAAATCCGGAAGAAATGCGATCTTTCATAGGTGTTTCCATATGGCTATTGGTATTCTTGGGCTTCCTAGAATACGCATGTTCTGGGCATCTGAAACCAGAGCATCACTAGTAGCTAACGCCACAACTCGGAATAGATATTTCCAGTTGAGGAGTAACATCAAAGTCGTTGACGATCAGAAAGTAACTCCTTCTATGAAAGTTGTCGACCGATTTTGGAAAATTCGTCCCCTTGTTTCGACCATCGAGCAAGGTTGTAGACAAAATCAAAGAAGCCAGAATGTGGCGATTGATGAACAGATTATACCATTCACAGGTAAGTGTAAAATGAAGCAGGTCGTGAGAGGGAAACCCAATCCAGAAGGAATCAAGGTGTTCATAATGGCTAATCCTAATGGACTTCCTTTAGACTTTTATTTGTACCAAGGAGGGGGGACCACAATAGAATCAGCACTTTACCCAATGCCGGAGAAACTTGACCTCGGCGGCCGTATAGTGTTAAAACTCGTGGACACATTATCAAAACATTCTTCAATCTACATTGATAGATATTTCACTTCAGTCGCTCTACTTAACACATTGTTGAGCAGAAACATTTATGCGACCGGAACTCTAAAGAAGGATCGAGTTCCTGAATACCAAAGGCCAAACAATAAAAACAAGAAGAAATCTTTACTGAAAACTGACAGAACTTTAATGAAAGATGGAAGAGGAAGTTTCGACTGTGTCGTCAGGCAAGATAAAGCTATTGCTGTAGTAAAATGGCTAGACAGCAAACCGATTCACCTTGCCTCTACAGAAAGTGCTGTTGAGCCTTTGGGAACATGTCGGCGATGGAGCAAGAAAGAGCAGCAATATATTTTTATTCCACAGCCAGTTACAATCAAGCGCTATAACCAATATATGGGAGGTATAGATTTACTTGATCGCATTATTGGTAAATACCCAATGCGTGGCAGAACTGGGAAATGGACAGTTCGTGCTGTTTTCCACTTCTTTGACTTTGCTGCTGCTGCTGGCTGGATACAGTATCGAGATGATGCTATTAAAAGTGGACTTCCAAGAAAACACATAAAACAATACCTCGATTTCAAAATGGATCTCGCCAAACATTTGATTTATGGAGGTCAAATACAAGTCACGCCCCAAAGTTCAAGTCCTTCTCTGTCACGGGCCACTCGGAATAGTCCTTGCAGTAGTCATATTACTGAAGAACAAGAAGAATTAAACATTGAAGCTCTGCCTTCAAGCCGAAAGCGTAGACTTGTTGAACCCATTCCTCACGTTGCGAAGAGACTAAAAGGAGCACAACACTTACCTATGTTTGTGAAGGACAGACGGTCAAAATGTCGGCTTAGCTCATGCAACCAGCAGACCTTTGTCCAATGTTCAAACTGTAAAATATTTCTATGTTGTAATATGAATCGCAATTGTTTTTCTAATTTTCATACTTCACAATAATTAAAACTAAAGCTTGCACATACAGATCACTGAAATTAACAATCGCGATTACAAAGGAACTTCAATTTACTAAACTTGAATTTAATAAAGTTATTCATTGACTCAAACCGTTTTTATTGTCTTTGAAACCCGTAGTGACACTGGTGACACTCCCCATTTATGGGTAGTATTAGGGGGTAGATTTTTTTTGATATTTTATTTTACCTGTCTGTGCTATAATTAACCTGATTTACAAAATTCATGAAAATCCGACAACTTTTTGGGGTCTGGGTCTCAGGAGGATATATAGATTAATATTTCAATTCTATATTTCTTTCTGGAACTTCTTCTTCTTCCAATGGCGCTAAAGCCCAACTGGCCGCCTTGGCCACCTCTAATATTTTCCAGTCGTTTCGATTTCTGACTGACGTTCTCCAGTGCGATATGCGGAGAAGTGTCTCCGCATCTGCTGAAACATCATCCTTTGACCTTTTACTCAGCCTTCCTACGGGTCCTTCTTCTTTGATGATGCCAGTAAAGACCTTCTTTGCTGCTCTTTCTTCTGGTATACGTTACGAACTTCACTAAGCTATAGTAAGCCATACACTGAGAGCAAAGCGAACGCGCCACTCTTAAGGAGTTAACCGCGGGTTTTCCTGCAGGATTGCGCATCTTTCTGCAAAACGCTTTTTGCCCACACACTACACATTCTTTCCGGCGGGATAGCGCGAAAGATTTTGAGCTTTCAAAGGAGATGAAAAAGTGAATAGGAATTATTGTTGCTTTGACACTTAAAGTGTGGCGTGTGGAATCTATAAAATTATGAACGATCCAAGTGCCATTCCGAATTCTTTTTCAAATTTTTTAAGTTTTATTTTTGATGAAATACTATTAAAAATTTGGGAAATATTTCTAACCCACCTTTGGACATTTTTATGCAGATTTTTCTCACGAGCAAATATTACTTAGCCAAAATTTACGTAAAGCCGATAATTTACGAGATATTTGAGAAAAACTGATTTTCGTGACCTTTGACCCTCCGTAATTTGAGTGGCCGGTCAGTTGTCTTTATGGACTTTTGAGTAATTATTTGTGACCCCAAAATAAATTGAATCCCGCTGTAAAATCTCCAGTTGGATTTTTTTAGAGGTTTGGCCTTTTTTTTGTATAAAGTGACTGGGCTATTTAACTGTGTCGTCACAAAAAATATGCCTTTTTTCGTACGAATTAACCTTAACCCCCCTTAATGCACATGATTTCTCGGGGGTTAGCGTGGCGTGTCATATCATCCACACACTCACGCGCAATCATGTGAAAATTGGAAAAGCAAAGGATTGCGCGCAGGCTTTCCTCTCAGTGTATGGCGGCCTTATGAGCCGGTTTAGATGGTGCGCTCCAGCGCATGTGCCTCACGAACTTTGTGGATAAAGGGAGAAGTGGGGTGGAACCTCTCTTCATCTCCACTCCTCCCTTCATCACCAAACGTTCGTGAGACACATGCGCTGGAGCGCACCGTCTAAAACAGCTCTATGTCGCCATAGATTTGATATTACTCGCTATTATACCTGATTCTCCATGTCCCTTTCTGAAACATATTGTGGAACTAAAGCTGGATAAATTACCACTTTCAGCACATAACAACAAACTATTAGGAATAGGATGAATTCAAGCGGCATTAGCTCTTTAATAATTATTTGTTAGTAATCAAAATAATATAATTTTTAAAAATTTTAGTACATAATACCATATTTTTTTCCATTTTTCTTTATTGCATATTTTTCCATCTAGCATAAGCTTAAAATATATTTCAGCTTACATGTTTCATATATTCCGACTATATTGCTTTACTTTTCAATATTTAGTCTAGTTAAAATTATGAAATAGCTAATTAGTATGAATTCTAATATTCTATATATATATTTTTTTAATATTTACATTGATTCACGATTACCATTAAATGCAAAAAATATTCGAAATTTTTTAAAATGCATATTACTTATATATAAGTGACAGTAATAATATGGCGAGTATTGCTGAAGCAATTTTTAGCGGAATGATTAAAATTTTTATTAATTGAAAATTTTATTTTGATATTGCTAAAAATTAAACGCGTTTTTTAATTTAAACTTAGGTCTTACTCCCTTTTTTTGAAGATGAAGAAACCATCTAGATTGTTAAACATTTTCTTGTAAATCCAAACATTTTGTTGTTGTTGTTGTTATAATGCACAGTAGGGTAAATATATAGGTAAAATATAAAATTCTATCAATTAAGTTTTGTTTTAAAGTAATTCCTAATTTCTTTTGCATTGTGCAATACTTTGTTGTTCACTGCGTTTTGATTTTATATCAAATTCAAATAGAACAGATATAAAAATGTAAACTTGTTACAATATAGTCTTATGAAAAGAAATCTAGTTATCTAATCATTATAACAAGAATAGTACATTATACAATATTAATGTCATTATATAATAAATTTTAATTTCAAATATAAGTTGGTATCTGAATAATTTCTTCCAAAAATGATTTGTTATGTGTATATTTGGAATAAAATTAAAATACTTAAGATTGTACAGATGAAACATATAAGAACGGGCAGAATCACAATAAAACGTAGTGATCTAAAATTAAATATAATTGATTAAGTTTATTATTATTAATTGCAATTAATTGATAAATAAATCTTACTTCCATGGCCCGCTAGCTGTATGTCAGAGATTCAAATCGACTTCTTGTTCTAAGTCAATGTGATTAATGGAAGTCGCATTGCTATTAAACATCTGAGCGTCGCTATTGGGATGGTCGGTGCCAAGCTCATTGTTCCGGGTTGGATCAACACGTCGAGATTTACCTAGTATCCAAGAAAATACTTTCCAAATTGTCATTATTAAAAAAGCTAAGTGCAATTCTACAGGCAAAAAGGTGCTTTTAGTTAAATGAGTGTATCTACCAAATGGATAATTTGGAAACACTTTGGTTTTGTTCATGACGGGTTTACGCATTAAAACGACAAAAATTGGAGAGATTATTCAGAGTTTTATTTTGAATTAAACATCTGAAGAGATCAAAACTATTTTAAATGTAAGTTACTTCGCTTTCAAGTTACTTTTGTACGATTAAAGATATTTCACATTTTTTGTAAAAAAAATTTCAAGTAAACGTACCGTTACCCTCGCTGGTGCCTCCTAGATAACCAACCGACGACGGACGTTCCTAGTGCCCAGGGGTAAAGCTGGGCCGACCTAGCCAATGAGGTATAATTCACGGAGCTGGTCCTCCTAACAGTGGGGGTGGGCGTTGGGCTAACTTCTGGATCCCGTAAAAACATCAGTTAAGAAACTAGAAGCAACGCCTCGGAACGGACGGGAAAAACGGCAAGGACTACGGCAACAACACCTGCAAATGATTTTCGGAACATGGAACACGCAAAGTATATACAGAAGTGCAGCTTAAATCGCTAGTAAACGAAGTGAGCAGATAGAAAACAAAATTACTCGTGATACAAGAAAGATGGACAGGAGACGGTTCATAATACACAAGGCCATTATACACAATGTTATAGAATTCAACCCAATAAGTGAACGACCATGATCAATAAGACTCCGATCGAGATTCTGCACCCTATCGATCATAAATGCACATGCGGAGACGAAAGGGGACATGACCAAGGGCACTTTCTATTACGAATTTGAGCACACTTCCAATGACATTAAGATAATGATAAGGAAGAAAATTGGAAGAGAAAACTGGCCCAAACCCACCATTGGAAAGAAAAGACTCCACGAAACATCAAACAATAACGGGCAACGTGTTATCGACTTTGTAATGAGCAAAAATATGATCGTCAGTTCAACATATTTCCCAAGAAAGGATATCCACAAACTGACATGACAATCTCTAGTGAAATCAAGTAGACCATATACTCATAAACGAAAGGCAGCTTCGAGTATCCTCCAAGTAAGATCCTGTAGAGGTGCGAATTGTGAATCGGATCACTTCCTAGTCAATGCTAGATTCAGAGGTCGGCTGTCCACTCAAGTAAAAAAACAACAAACAAAAGAAATTCGACGTTGATCGCCTCGTAAAACAGACTGTATTGGGGAGATATCAGGCAACCCTAGCAGAAAGGATAAGTCCAAACATAAATAATGCAGTTACAGTCGAGGGAAAATGGCTAGAGTTGTAGGCGATACTGACAGATGTCACGAAGGAAACCACAAATATACAAACGCACAAGCAGAGCCAGCGAATGGTACGACAAGGAACGCAAAGCAACTTTAGCGGCCAGAAATAAAAATAGAAAAGTAAACATAGAGAAACCGACGAGGAGCAAGAAACTGAAATACGAGAAAATAAAAAGAGAAGTAAAAACATTTGTTGGAAGAAGAAAAGACAATTCCTTAACAACTACATTCTTAGGGCAAAGGAAAACTTTGCACAAAACAAAACACGGGAAGCATACAAGGAAGTAAACTTCTTCAAAAACAGCTTCAAACCCTCCTCCCATATATGTAGAACAAAAGAAGGCACTATAGTCACAGGCAGTGAAGACGTAAAGAAAAGGTGGAATGAATTTCGAGTTGCTTAATGCAAATGAAAGTACCAGACAATTATCAGAACCCCGTATACAACATAATCAGGACACCAGAAAAACAAAAGTACCGACACTAGAAGAAGTACAAAGTGCCATATGATCCTTAAAAAGCAAAAAATTCACAGGAATTGATAACATCCCAGCCGAGTTGATCAGGTAAGGATGCCAATCGCTGTCAGTAGCTATATACGAACTAGTATGCTGCATATGGAAAACGAAAAAATGCCCGAAGATTGGGAGCAAAGCATTATTTGCCCAAAACACAAGAATGGTGACATTCAACTGTGCAAACTATAGAGGCATATGTCTTTTAAGCACAGTATGTAAACGATAATTAAAACCGGACTGGAACCCTATGCAGAAGCAGCAATTAGGATTGATGAGAACGCAACTTTGCTTAACAAATCAAAACAGTTGGCAGGATATGCTAAATAGCCTTGCCAGATAACTGTCATACCTATTCACGAAATTGGAATATGGGGCTAAACCTGTAGGGCTACAAATAAATGCAGACAAGAGCAAGATCCTTATTCAGTCGAGGGTGGAAGAAGAAGAAACCACAACACCACCTAGGGGGAATATAACTTCGAACGGGTGAACCAATTTAACTACCTGAGGTCCACAGTCAGCAAACACAACGACCAGACGATAGACGTGCAAAGAAGAATAAACGCCGCAAATAGAATATAGTTCTCACTACTGCCAGTAATGAAATCCAGAGATATCCACAGAAAAACGAAAATAAGAATCTACAAAGCGATCATACGTACAGTAGCCACGTATGGGTGCGAAGCATGGAGTTTCTCCCAAAAATCCGTAGATAAGATGGATATATTTGAGAGGAAGAATATACGGCCCAATCAATGAAGACAATGCATGGATAAAACGCTACAATCACGAATTGTACGACTTATACAAAGAGTGTAAACTATAAACACATGCCAAGCTGAAGGATGCCGAAAAAAGCCCTCAATCTACTACCAGATGAGGAAAGACCATTTGGCAAACCACAGTCAAAGTGGGCAGGCGGTGTTAAGGCTAATGTAGCAAAACTCCTCAACACAAGAAACTCATGGGACAAGCTACGGAGCAGAAAGACGTCTGAAAGAAGAAGCTGAAGGAGGCCAGGGCTCGAATTGGGCTGTAGAGCCATCGAAGAAGAAGGATTGATTGAAAACACCCAGCTAATTTTAAATTATAACGATTTCACATAATAATTTTTGGCGCATTTTTTAAATGACTCGCTATCGCACACAAATAATACCCCGCTTACAATGCGCTATTATAATACCGGTATACCAGTCTTTCAAAATCTTAATAACTAATTGAAATATTATTTAAGGTACTAGTACACAACTAAAAGCAAAAAAAAGGGCAAATTTTTAAAAATTGGTTTCTCAGAACCCTTAATACATATTAATGTAAACTTTTTTTAAAAAATTATTCTATTCTTAAATAAAACAAAACAAAATTTTTTTTTAGTTTCGACTATTTGTACCATTTCTAGATGGCGCCGAAGTCAAGGTCAAGGAAAAATTTATATCTCCATGGCAGAGAGATGGATTGGCAAGTCTGAAACAAAAAATCAAACAGACTCTTAAAGAGTAATGTATTGCCCACATCTATTTACCACCATAAGTAAAAATCGATAATAGAGTTGCATTTCAGTAGTAGGAAAAAAAATTTTAAAATGGGGACTTGTTTTTTAACCCTTTTATCCCTAAAAAATAAAATTGCTGACCTCTTTTTTAAATATTTTGGTAAACAGATGTAAGGAATATGTTAAAACAAAATAAAACAAGTTTTTTCAAAATCGGCCGAGCCAATCCCTAGGGTTACTCTCTGCCATGGAGATATAAATTTTTCCTTGACCTTGACTTCGGCGCCATCTAGAAATGGTACAAATAGTCGAAACTAAAAAAAATTTTTGTTTTGTTTTATTTAAGAATAGAATATTTTTTTAAAAAAAAGTTTACATTAATATGTATTAAGGGTTCTGAGAAATCAATTTTTAAAAATTTGCCCTTTTTTGCTTTTATTTGTGTACTAGTACCTTAAAGAAATAGTTTTCAATTGGTTATATTCCCACAAGACGAACGTTATTACCATTTAAACTTTTTCTGCGTACACAGATACAAAACTGCGGTAGGACATTTGAAATACCTATAATGACCGACTTTAACAAAATACAACACCATTATCTAATCAAAAATTTCCCTCAAAATTATTTTCTGAATAATCTCTCGTAATTGCTTTAATCCGAAAACCCCTTATATATAATTACGTAGTTATTAATTACCAGCTTCAATCACATTGCATAGGCTGCAAACATTTTTTTTAATTTTATTAGGTAAATACAGTAAGCCGCATTTGATAGTAGCAATGCAAGGATATAATGGACGCCCAATTCTAATTTCTTAAAAGATTCATTTGCTACTATGTAATATATTAACTTGATCCATATCAACCATAAAAATACACCCAATAACAGAGAAAATAAACTAACCACAATTAAATATGTAGTTGATATAAAATAATTTTTGTGATTATTCTTTCTTGGAAATAGTTTGCTAATATATTCGGTCGAAGGTCTGATAACATCCTTGATGGCATTTAATAACAAAACCCCCAAAGAAAATACTATATACAGGTATGTAGTTTATACTTTCTTTGTCTATGAAAACCACTTTTACTACTAAAAAGAGTATTTTAATAAAATTGATTTTAAATTGTAAAAATATACCATATAATGGATGCAAATGTTTCATCCTGTTCTGGCGCTTCATACTACGGCATCATAAATATTGTAATGTTCGATGTGTCGTTGGAAATACCTTGGACTGGTTTAGAAAACTTTATGAGATTGATATTAATATAGCATTTCATGGTAAGTTCGCGATCGCACTCCGTAAAACCGTTACAAGCGGGATGATTATAGGATATGAAAAATGTATTGCATATAACAGAGTTAGGCGCGACAGATCATAGTTTAAGGGTAGTGGTGATAATTTAATCTGTGAAATTGTTATTTATATCCGAAAAAAGTTATGCTATACATTTGACGGACTAGCAAGGAATCGTTTTTTGATGAGCTGTTATCTGAAAACCATACCATTAATTCGGAAAAATACTATACACAACTAAGTGAGTTAAAGCGTGCAATAAACTAGAAGCAGCCTGAAATAGCCACAATAAAGGTAATTTCGTATTTTTAACTAGGATGATAGGCATGTAGCTTTCGTTGCCCTACATAACGTTGCTGGAATGCTATGGTTTATACACCAAACTCCACCAACCCTTTGCCCGCCAAATACCATTTATTTAAATCCTTTTAAACAGCTTCAATCATAAAAAAATTTTAATTGGTTGCAAGACTGCAAAAATCACGAGGATTACATATTTAACCACATAACTAGAACTTCCGTGAGCGCAGGAAAATACAGCTACCGGAAAGAAGAGGAAAATCAACAAAAATCAACATAAATAAAATGTTTCTTTAATTTTTGGCCAAAGAACAGGACAAACATTACTTAATCAAATATTTTACATATTGTCTTTAAAATATCTTGATTTTTCCCAGGATAATAATAATAGAGGCTGTTCCCATTTCCAAAACTTCATGGCATATTATAAATAAAATTACAAAGAAAAAGACGCCGAATCTAATAAATTGACGAAATTTATTACTTATATTTTTGTATTTATTTATAATTAGAATTTCTGACATTATATAGTTGTGCTGAACTGAAAATGGGATTTTTTAAACTCGTACCTTTTTCCAAATGTTATGTCCTATTGTACTCTTCTTAAATAATAAGGACGATTATAAGGCTTATTGCTATCAATGATTTTAACACTTCAAAATATGATTTTTTTTATTGTTATGCTATTCAAAATTAATGAGAAAAGAAAAAATCTTTATAAAAAGTACCAAGAAGGACGTTTAAAATAGGTTTATATAAAGACCACTTAATGATGGATTGTAACAAAAAAAATTGTATTTGAAATTTTGTAGAGCGTTACTAATGCAATATAAGATTTAAGAACATAGCAAAAAAAAGTATCGTGCGAAAAAATCAGGCAAAATAATAACTTATATTGTTTGAGATGAAAAATAATAAAAAAAAAATGTATGATATGGATGTTACAAAAAAATAATACGTCATGCCAACTTGAATAACTAATATAAAACAATAAGCTACTCACCACCTGAAAAACAAAGGCAGCCCTCATCATCACTTGGAGATTCTCCACGTTGTTCTCTCAATTCCTTATTCATTTCATTAATGCATCGCTGATAATAGTCATAATCTTTTAAATACCACACAGGCGGCCATCGATGCTCCCTTAAATATTCTTGATTTTCTTGATGTAAGGCCTTTAGGCCCTTGAGTGAATATTTGCAAATTATGTTATAATTAACGCAAAGATATGACATGCACCATTCTGCCAATTGATGTGCGTTGTGTAACTATTATGAAGGATTTATTTTCTAAATATCAAAATTTTGTTATAAATTGTTAATTGATACTTACTTTCACTGGTTCTAACAGTTTTAAACAATGATCAACTGTTTCATTGGTTTCATTTTGAGATATTCTTGTTAAATCTTCTATTATTCGACATTCTACAAGATTCAATAATCTAGGTAAACATAATCTATTGGCTAACTCTAATAAGTTCAGACATTTATCAGCCGATATTTGTGGTATCTCATCTGTATATAAATAACAAAGGAGTTTGTGGAATGTATATATTGTAACGCCTGGAAATACAATCTGGAATTTTACAAAATTACATAATTATTATGTAAGATAAATTTTTTTAGAATAAAACTTACGATATTCGAATGTGCTTCTCTAAAATCACCCGTTAACATTGCACGCATAACATCACATCTGGCGACTAAAATAGCTCTATGCGCCTTCATATGCCCATCGTCGAGCTCAAATGTAACATCACTAAAGTAGCCATTGCTAATGCAATATTTTTCCAAATTTTCTTTAATGGACTGCAAAAATATAATTGATTTTTAAAAGATATTTTTTAAGTTTCTGAATCCAATTTTATTTCATTCCTAGCATATAAGGGAGTGTTCAAGTATTACGAAAGCAGAATTTGGCTGATTTCAGATCCCCCCTTTATAAGAAAGAATAAGGAAATTGTGAACTCACCTTCCCCTTATGATAAGACAGAGGCCCTTGGGCTGAAAGTCGAGTCGTGTTTCGTAACAAGTCGTTTGAGTTGAAGAAAGTGACGTTTCATTCGAATTACGACTTTCAGCACTTTCAGAGAAAGAATAAGAAAGGTTAAGGGGAGTCTGGGGGATGCATGAGGAGATCCTGGATCTTGTAAGAGTTCGGGAATACTGACTGTGGGAGGTTGTTCCACAGACGAGTTGTTCTCGAAATGAACGAATTTCTGGACTGGTGTGTGCGTGAAAATAAGGGCTATAGACAGTTGAGTGAGCCGTGAAGGCTAGTCTGGTGTTGCGGGAAAAAATTGTCGAGGAGGCAGAAGGTTATATATTTCAGCGGAACAGTCATTGCGGTAGATGCGGTTGAGTTTCACCAGAGGCGCTACATTCCTGCGGTGGCTTTAGGAGTCAATTGAGGAGCCAATGGGCGTCAGCACCAATAAGTTGAAAGGCGTGATTTTGCACCTTGTCTAGCCACGCTAATGCGGTTCTCGGGGCTCCGGCCTAGATATACGAGTTGAATTCAAGGAGGGGACGAATGTTGGAGAAGGAAATTGCATCTTTTTGAGAAATCCCAAGCATTGTGAAGCTTGTTTTGAAATTGGAATATATGATTACTCTAAGGCAGATCTTGTACATTTAGTTTTTTTTATTTTCTGTTTAATTTCAGTTTTAAATAATCGGGGTGATCTACTTTCCACAGATTTTCTTTGCTTTCAATGCATAAAATTAATTTTTCGCCGTCACTTTTTAGTATAACCTTACAGACGCACGCCTTTTGTTTACCTGAAAAATTCAGACCACAGTTTCAGACCGTTTGGAATTTCTGATTCATGTGACATGGCACAATTCATTTCTGTGCATTTTTATGAGAATCTGAAAAATGCAGAGTCTGAATTCAGACTCATGTGACATTAGCCTAAGTTGAGTTTAGGCCCTTGTAGTGAAAGTCGTGATTCGACTGAAACGCCACTTTCTTCAACTCCAACGACTATGCGTGTCGTGACGACTCGACTTTTAGCACAGGGGCCATAAGAAGTTTTTTTTAATGTTTTTATTAAAATTCGAAATTAAAACATAACGATTAAATTATTTCACTGAGGAATTACTGGCCTCTAGGCCATGGACTCTGTATCCAAGTTTCAACTCATTAACAAGAGGTGGCCTGTCTGGTTTGAATGCGTTGATTCGGTTGGATTATTAACGTCTTCTGCATTTAGCCATTCGGCATCTTCGATTCTCATCTGGACCTCTTACGTTGACAATTACGAAAAGTTTAACCAATCCTAGCTCCATCCTCAAAAATGGTTGAAACTCTTCAATATTCAACAATGTTTTAAAGTCTTGCGCGTGTATATATCCTGTTGACGAACTGCGTTTGCCCCTTTTAATGGCAATAAATGTTGGCCCAGAGTAATTTACAGCCTTGGAATTTATAGCAAATCAAGCTACAAAGAAAGTATAAGTTTGTGATGTTCTGCTTTAACCCAGTCGTTATCTGGCAAAGTAACTCGGTAATCCAGGTGTATAACATAGGCGCTTGCCTATTTGCTTCTGTAATAATAATAGTACACGAGCTTTGCCATCCTGAGACTTGAAAAAACTTAACCCGAGCCAAGAATCGAACATAAACTTACGAGGTAACTGATTGATGTCCATCCAAAGAGACTATCAATATGGGATCGATCAAAATCCATTTAAGCACGACCATGTTTCACGAGAACTGTTGAAGCATATCGTTTTCCTTCAATAGTTCTAACATTCCTAGGTAGTAAGCGGAGATATGTTCCACTACGACTGATACTTTACCCCATTTTATCCAAATTTGATTTGAACTTAATAATTATGTTTAGTTCTTATCTTACGTAAGATTTATGGTCTCCCTCCCGGTCAACAAAAATGAAAATATATTTAACTCCTCTACCACCTACGTCTGCTTACGTAATAGTTCAATGCCCCCTAAGTCACAATATAAAATAGATGAGTGGGATTTTTAATAAGTAAAATCACGTGAAATTCATATGGTATAACAGGTCAAGTTGTTCTTTCTACGATAAAACTAATTGCTTAAGTACGCCTTATATAATAAATAAATAGTCATAGCCATTATATTTCACCGCAAATGCAATTCAAACTTTCACTTAAGTGAAACTACAACGAGAAAACAATATCACTGAGCGGAATGTTAAAAAATAATTAAAAATATAATAATTCAAATACATACCGAGGAGTAATTCTGTTGATTATCCTCTGAACTAGAAGTTAAATTACTTTGTGGTTTAGAAAGAAGTAAATTTAATTGCGGCAGTTCTAAAAAATCAGCAGCTTGTTTAATTTCCTTTAAATAAAATCCAAAAATATTAATTTAAATGCAAAAATTTAATTATAAAAATATATTTACCAAAAGTAAACCAATAGGGGCAGTCTGAAAAAATTTGTATCGTAATAATTTAAAAAAAAATGGTAAACTAAAAATTTATTATACCTGCAAATTGTGAAATTCTCTTTCGATTGTGCCCGTATATATAAATTTAAGACACTGGTTCATAGCATGCGGTGTAATAATTTTTGTAAAAGTTACAATCGTTTGTATAATATTTGCACCACGATTATTTTCAGTATGAACTACTCTTATATTTTGAAAAATTGGATGATGTAAATCCTTAAATAAATCAGTTGGCTTTTTTGTTTCTACTAATGGTAATGCTTGATAACTGGATCGCCTTTTTAAATGTTCCCACATCCTGTGAATTTAGTTACTTATTCTTAAATATGTAAACACCAGCTTTAACATACCGTAATGTTTTTGATTCATTTCTAATTAAACATTCTGTATCATCATTGAAATCAGCCGTTGTTGCCTCGCCAAAGGTTGAACTTACCTAAAAATTAAAAAAAAATTGTTGTGGGTGTTGAAAAAATTATTTGTGAACCGCTACTATAATTTGTAAAAATTGATACAATTAATTTACATACCATACTAGATTCACTGCTACTTCTACCACCCATATCAGATAATTCTGTCGTTAAAAGTCTATAAAATATGCTGGAAGCTGCTGCTAATATGAACTTATGAACTGCAAATTTTGCAGCTCCAACTATCAAAATCAAATCTGTGTAACATTGTGAAATCATCATATTAAACATATCCTTTTGATAAGTTCCAGTTATAACAGTAATTTCTGGAGGTGGCGGTTTCGGCGGACGAAATGGTGCCTATTATTTTGTATTAAATTAAGAATTTTTGTTAGTCCAAGGTTTGTTTTTTTGTGTGTTGGGAGAAAGAATAAAATATCATTACCTGCAGTAAAGGCTTTTGAACCTTTTTTAAATTTGTCATCCAAAATCTCTGTTGTCTTCTGGCTATTAAAGCGGCTCTTATAGCATTTTCAAAGACTTCATTAACACCAAAATATGTAAAAACACTAGTTTCATAATAATATACTCCTAGCTCCTTTGCTACTGCTCTTGCCTCATCTGGCATAACTAAATCACTTTTAATTGCTGCCCTATTTATAAAGAATATAATATTAATGAAATTTAATGATTAACGATAAAGTACCTTACAAATGGACTTCTGTCACCAAAATATGACAAATATGTTTCATCACGATACATATAACGTAAATCATTCTTGCAACCGACTAGAATTACTGGCGTATCTGGACAAAATCTTCTAATTTCAGGATACCACATTGCTTTGCAATTTCTTAACGATATTGGACTCGCAATAGAAAAGCATAACAGCACAACGTCTGACCTAAATTTAAGAAATATACAATTGGTAGTGTAGAAATAATGAAAGGCATGTGTAAAATTTGACACATATGCTAGGAATGTATTTTTAATTGAAATGTATTCATATTAAAACTAGAATATACCTTTAAGAATTTACTTTGTTTTTTTTATCAAAACAAATTATATTCATTTCAAAATTATGATTAAACTGCATTGATCGAGAAACATGGATGTTTGGATGAACCTAATAACTTTAAATGATAATAATAATAATATAAAATTCAAATAATCAATGTACATGTTGAAAAGCCTTATAATATATGAGTATAAAAGGATTGCTTTTTATGTGGAAGACTAGATTTGAAAGATAGATATGCTTTGTACTATTAACGGTTCTACCATAGAGGGGATTTCCCATAAGCAGGCCCTAGTCAAAAGCACCATCCTATGCGGCAGCACCTAATACTGGTGGTGGTTCACAATTCGGTTTCCGCGAAAGCCGACGACTTAAAGTATTTTTGAGAATAATCGACCTTGCGAAAATTTCATGACGAATTGTCATTGTGTCGCAACTTTTATTTGCTTGTTTAATATAAAAAAAATGTTTATTCTAAACAACGCCTTAGTAATGAAAAAAATTTCGACTAAAGAATTGCTTGACATTTTTAACGTAGTCCAAAGAGCACAGATTATGGTACCGATGATAACACTGAGAGAACAAATCTAGAAAACATAGTCATGTCTTTATTTTGGTTTGTTCGTAAAGTTAATATGCGTTATTTAACATACATAGTACATTTATTAATAGAAAGTGGACAGTATATTTTAAATGCATATTGAAAGGACATAGAGGACCGAGAGGTTTCAGAGAAAAATTCTCAGGTGCTAAGACTAGCCGGCCACGTAATAAGGATGGACAACAATCGTATCCCAAAACGGCTTATGGTAGCACAAATTTCGGGAAATAGACCAGATTTGGGGTGTAGCGCCATTGGATGGATGGATGGCATATTGAAAGAGGCTGGATCACAGCGATGTTTTCGTATGTTTAGCCATGATCGAAAAAATGATCATTTTTGTTTTATTTGTAGAGTTGAGCCGGACTAAAGGGCCCAATAAACGAGCGCTCCATCCGACAACGCCACGCCAAAACAACAACAATTTGTATGCACTCAAAATTTCGAATACTTATTTTGCGGTAGCAAAATTTCCAACTTGAAATTAGGCGAGGTGGGATTGCAAAATATAAATATACATTGTGGACTGTGGAGGCATAGATTTCTTACTTACTCGCATATTAGAATTAAACTCATAAAAAAGCTCGGCTTATTACCATTCCCTTTGCTTAGAGTCCCCCGTTCGTTCATAAATAGAACAACCCGACTGACTGTGTGGAGCAACCATACACAATCTGTATTTCTAAACTCCTACAACATCCCTGAGTTCAAACGCAGGGTTCATCGCCGTCTCCGTCAACACCCTCTGACTGTAATACAACGAGTGATTCCTGAGCTTGGTTGGAAAGTTTTTGGCCAGTATTGTATAGGATACACATTGTATGATGATTCACTGACCATGGGAATTGAGATGTGACTTTTAATAACGATATCAATGAAAAACTGACTCATACTCTTCCACAAAGTTAACGCACTATGACACACATTCGACAATATGACTAAAATATTTAAGCCTGATAGAGATTACATTGAAGATTGAAAATGATTATGACAATTGCTATTTTAAAATATGTAATATTCTTACCTGCCATACGCGAAACGCCTGTCTTTATCATGATCTCCAAAGGTGTCCCATAATCGCAAAGAAACATTAACTCCATCAACTATTTCCCATGATCTTTCCAAAACCTAAAATAAATACGATTTAGTTTTAATCATATATTTTGCACACAGTTATATTAATTATCTTACATCTTTATAAATCCTGTATTGATCAATTGCCCATACTGTTGGAACATGTGTGGATAGTAATTGAGATAAGGAAACATGTTTATTACAAGCACGTGCACAAATAAGCCTTGTTTTACCAACTGCTGTATCACCAACTAAAACACACTTTACTAACTCTTGATGGGGTTGTTCGTTGTCCATATTTCCATTATTTAAAAGCTGTTGGTGGTTTGAATACGATTATTTATAATTATATGCTATATATTTATTGAAACATATTTTCTAAGGCATGTGCATAAACCTGCTTAATGTGCAATATGGACCTGTGAATTCCACAAAAATGATAGTGTTATGTATTTAGATTAATAAATCAAATTAAAAACGATTGAAAATAATTGAGATTATAGACGTCTGGTACAAAATACAAATGGTCTCTGTATGACAAACTTATAAAATTGATAAAACAAATTTCTGTGTTACTACCTTAAGAATCTTAATCAATAATCACACAGAAGTATCAGCCATTATTATTTTTAGCTTTTGTGAATGATCCATATCCTATTCGATACGAGAAGAATGGTGATGCATGTAGACCAACTTTGAATTTGCATTGTTGACCTAAACCCTTGCTGGAATCGCTTGTATCTTATTAAATAGCGTAATGCGTTTAGCGTCTCGAGAAAATGTATAAAAGATTATAGCGATTTAGTGTTTTGTTTTTTAATATACAAGCAGCATTTACCTTTTAATTTTCATATACTACGAAATATATGGTACACACTATTTTATTCTGCTGGTTTCTCAAAATATGTAAATACTTATAATAATACTTTTGCTTCAATTTATCCCCCTGCTTAAATTTCTATAAATCGCAAAAAAGAAAATAAATAAAAATAATAAAATTGTATTTGAGACGAAATTCCTCCTGGTGGAAAACTCAATCTACTTTGTTTGTACACATTAAAAATCTTGGCATCAATGCTTAATGTTACTAGAATTTATTATATGCGTCGGTGTAGTGTTAGCGGCCGCAATAATAAACAAACAGCAACGCATTTCAAAACTTAAAAGCTTTGTTATTGTAGTACTTCTAGAGTTCATGCTCATTGTTTCAGTACGCAGTCTCTGTTCTTAAGATTTGCATGCGCGTGCTAATTATTATTATTATTCTGGCGCATGCGCATCGGTTCTGTAAGGAATCCCAACTGGTTTCAGCTTTACTCTTCGACGTATTATTTATGTGATGTTACAAGTTCTAGAGATAAAACGTGACTTGGGATTTATCACAATCGAAAGGGAAAAGGTGCGATTTACTTGAATAAAAGTGAAATCGGCCAGCGAAACTTTTTGTGATATTCAATTAAAAGAATTTCATTATACATAAAACATTTAGCTTTAGAAATAACAATATTTTGTTAACATAAAGTTTCAATGCTCAACAAACAAATCGAGAACTTAATCACCAAACTCGGAACTGGGGCTTCGTGAAGTCTCTTTTTGCAGCGGTCTCTACGTCCTGCTAGTTTTCTGCAGTTTGTTATCTGCAGCTTTCATATGTCTTCTAGCAGGTCATCCTATTCCTCGGTCACCTACGCTTCTTTTTTCTAATGGTCAACTATTGAAAATTCTGGCTAGCATTCTTTCTTCCGAAGCTTATACAACGTGCTCGAGTCATCGTAGTCGACTCAATTTTATGTATGTAACTATTCACATTTCATCAACAAGTATTGATAGCAAGCAAACACGATTGTCAAAGAAGTTCGTTTATAAATAGAATAACACGACTGTGGGACAATCTTCGCAATCAGTATTCTCAAACTTATAACATCCTAGAGTTCAATTGTACGACTAATGGCAATCAGCTTCAGCATCCCCGCCCAGACCCTTTACGCTAAGCTATCCTATTCTCTTCTATCCTTCAAACTAAGCTTAATACATACTAGGCATTGCACATGACCTAAACGACATGACTAACGCAAAAACGCATTAAGCTGGTGACATAAGCTGGTGACATATACAAGCGTACATGCATTGCATTCAGCGGCTCCCTGATATGCGGAGATTTTCCACTGACACATAATTGCATGGTTGCGTTCCGTCCCGGCTCTCACAGATAGCCCAAAAATCTGAGAAATGAGTCGCATGTGTTAGTTGTGTATGCTTGTGTGTCCTATGTCGAATGCGGCAATGCAGAAAAAGTTGAAAGTAGCCCGACTTTTGCGTGGCATACGGAACATTCACGGAATATTTCGTCAGGTCGCATTTGAATACACACACTTCTATATTATCTGTCAACGAATGCAACGCATGTACGCTTGGATATGTCACCAGCTATATCCAAGCGTACATGCGTTGCATTCGTTGACAGATAATATAGAAGTGTGTGTATTCAAATGCGACCTGACGAAATATTCCGTGAATGTTCCGTATGCCACGCAAAAGTCGGGCTACTTTCAACTTTTTCTGCATTGCCGCATTCGACATAGGACACACAAGCATACACAACTAACACATGCGACTCATTTCTCAGATTTTTGGGCTATCTGTTAGAGCCGGGACGGAACGCAACCATGCAATTATGTGTCAGTGGAAAATCTCCGCATATCAGGGAGCCGCTGAATGCAATGCATGTACGCTTGTATATGTCACCAGCTTTACTCATGCAGCAGCAACTCGTCTTTTTTGCGCATAAATTATTGGAAGATGTGCAAGTAGTCAAGTGTTGCTGCGCGACTGAGACTGGAAAGAAAATAGGATTTGTGCATCAGTGCTGCCGCGGCTTTTCTGAATATACGACGTTCTTGACCAGGCTGCGACGTCTAGTACATAGGGTGATTCTTAAGCTTGGTATTTTCACATAAAAAAATACTGGAGATTTAGGAAAAAGAACTCAGTCGACTTATATTTATACTGTTTACAAATATAATTCAAGCAAAAAAATTGCCGCAGTTTCAATTTTTGTTAAAAAATGCTATCTGGAATTTGCCGATAAGATCCTCCAGGTTTGAAATACGGCACTGCCGATAAACCAAACCTAAATGAGAAGTGAAGTGAAGTTACGGACCATTGCATATGAATGTATGAGAGTGACCAAAATGGAAGCGAAATGGAAGTTACATCTACTTCAGTGGAAGTAAGGCCCAATTCACAATGAGAGCTTGAAGCTTCAAGCCTCAAGCTGCAAAAATTTAGGATTATAAGATTTATGTACAATGATTCACATTCACAGCTACAAGCTTCAAATAAAGTTGAAACTATAGAAAAAAAATTTGAAGCTTGAAGCGTTCGTTGTGAATCGGCCCTAAGTCTACTTCACTTCTGCGTTACTTTTCATTTAGGTTTGGCCTGATGACTTCACTATACTTCGCTCCGTTTATGGACCCTTGCAGGATCAGTAAAAACACTACTACCTTGGAGGTGGTGATTCCCCATATCATAACATAAGGCAAATGCTTGACAGTGCGGAAAATGCATTCATCGGAATATCTTTCTCCTGTTCTCTGTCGAACTCTGGCTGTTCCATCTGGTCCCATTAGATTTAATTTGGAGATATTGAAAAAGACATGTCCTTTCCAATCGGCAACTGTCTATTTTCGTTGGATTCCCTCCTTCCATTTCCACTTTCATATGCCGCACCAAAACAGAAGGGAAATGAGCACGCATGTTGAGAGTATAAATGAGCCGGTAATTTGCGTTTTTAAACATACAGAATGACGTTCCTCGCTGCGCATCGAAATAGCGATTTTGAGAGTCCCTTTTATTATGACGGGGCATACGCGCAAAGCTCGCAATTTCTTTATAATTCTGTAAACATCCATGCCCTATTGGTACGTTACAGTCTATTATTCGCGAAATTTCTCTATTTGACACTTTATTTATTTCACTAACGCCACAATTCTCGCTTTTGTGTCAACACTTAGTTTTTTTATCCTTTGCCCTATTTGCACATTTTTCATATATGAATAACATTCGCAATTGACTGAGAACCAAAGGGATATTGAGAGCCATTTATACATACTTTTATATATATGCCCCTGCATATATCGAAACGATTTCTAAGAAGTAATTAAGAACGAATAACAAAATGCTTAAAAAATTAAATCTGTTGATTTATTCGAGATAGTTAATAAACCGCGAGTTTAATGTTTTTCCTAGTAAAAAAGACGAGTTGCACAACGTGTGTGTTATGGCCATGCTATGTAAGATTGGAATTCCAAAAACGCACAATAATGAGGAGCTTGACACACATAACACTTGGTAGACCAACAGTAAAAAGAAATATTGGACGGCCAAAAAATAAGTAACTTAGCATAACAAACTGGATAGAACTAGCTAGATGTAGAGAAGACTGGAAGAAGAAACTTCAAAAGAAAGCTTGCATAGCTTCGGTAAGGTGAGCCAAAGACGGTCTGACGGTTGTTCATAGGCTTGCTGGTGTGGTGTGGTTAGCGGTGAGCAGAAGCAATAATGTTATAAAGTTGAGAAAGGTCCGAGTACAGCATCAATAGTGAAATGGGAGCATTTCTTACGAACGCTCTTGATGTTCTATTGCACTTGCTTCCTTCCGGCCTTCACATGAAAGCCCTAGCCTTGTACACTGCCTTATAGATTGAAGGAATCCGGATCCTAAACTTCAAACCCCTACATAGCAGTATTCTGGATGTGCTACCCGAGCGTATGGAAGACACAACTACCTACAATTACCTTGCCCTAGACCTAGATTAAGCCTCAGGAAGGACTTCTCCGACGCAATACCCTTAAGGGGAGAGTGGAGAAGCGGAGATGTCCTGAAGAAGTTTGATCTCCAGATATTCACCTGCGGCTCTAAGATGTCGTAGGACGTCGGGGCAGGGGCTATCTAGCGACCACTAACAGTTCACTATACTGGCAACATCCGGTGCACGTTAGCATCTTTCAAGCGGAGGTGCTGGCGATGCTGAAGTTGAGCGTTGGAATTTTCGTAGATAGCCTAGCCTATATAAAACCCTGGATTCAGTAGTGATGCGCTTCAAGCTAGTGGGCAATGTTGAACTGAGCTAGATAGGCTCGGTAGAAAGCATAACTTGACTCTCGTCAGGGTTCCCGGCCATAGGAACGTAGATGGGAACGAGAAAGCCGACTACCTAGCCAGGAAGGGAGTCTGCACGCTTGTTTGGCGAATTGAAATATGTGGTCATTCTATCGTAAATCCTTGCTTAATTTCACCCCTGGTTATTAACTTAGTCAGCCAGTAGTTTTACGCCGTCCACTGGCACAGATGGGTAGGTCTGCCGTGCAAAGGGCAATTCATGTACATATATACGCAGAAAGCTCGATTCGAGAAAAACGCGATCAAAGTTTTCAAAATACTTCAAACCGAAGCAAATAAAATAAATGTTCAAAGTAAAAAGTACAATCAGTCTGAAATTTTTTTTATGGATAAATATGAAATTTTACATAAAAAAATGCATACAAGGCCATTTGCATCTATAACGCATATAGATGAATTGCGCTTTGCACGGCAGAGGTGCTGTAGATATTATTGGAAATAAGACAGTACTTCGTTTGGGAAGCATTGAATTCGACACGATTTTTCTGGCCCCAAACAAGAATGAGAACAAGGTCCCTGTTGATTGAGTTGGCCATTAGTCCGCGATGGTCAAGACAGGATCTGGCAAGTACTTGCCTTCCATTATCGAAGGCTACAGGATTGAACCGCAGAAATGGTTTGGGGATTGAACAGCAGAAATGGTTTGGGGATTGAACATCACCCAATATTACCTTTATTGAACGGCAGGAAAGCAAACTCAATCCAGTTCTGTAGAACTGAGTCAACACCAATAGCTTTGAATTTAGCTAAGAGAGCAGAGTGCCATCGGGAAAAGTTTGAAGGCCTTCCTCAAGAAGCTTTTAGGAAGGAGTTCGTATTAGTAGTTCCACAAAAGTAGGATGGAAGGGAGAAGTATGGATAAGTATGTTTTTTGCGTTTTAATAAAATTTTCATACTAATACGGCAGGGTTTCTTCCGTATGTGCTTCCGCAATTAAAGCAATATCTTCCAAGGATCTCACCGGAAATATATTTAGAAGGTGTAAGAAATTGTACTTCCTTGGAAGAAATAAAAGATGACTTATCACAAACACCTTACCGGGAATGCGTGGGGAAGGTGAAGGAGCTTTTAGAGCTTTTCGACTCATTCCTTCTAATGACACGGCTGCACAAAAAATATATGGAGCGGAATGCGAAAAGGAAGGAATTTTCGCCTTCCAAAAACCCAGCGGGAAAAGTTTGAAGGCCTTCCCCAAGAAGCTTTTAGGAAGGAGTTCGTATTCGTAGTTCCGCAAAAGTAGGATGGAAGGGTCAAATATGGATATGTAATTAATGTAAAGTTTTTATTCAATTAATACAATTTACCATTAAATTGGTATAAAAATGTGTATCTAAAAGATTATTATAAAAGGATTAAAGCAATATCTTCCAAGGATCTTCTCAATATATTTAGAAGGTGTAAGAAATTGTACTGCCTTGGAAGAAATAAAAGAGAACGTATCACAAACACCTTACCGGGAATGCGTGGGGAAGGTGAATAAGCTTTTAGAGCTTTTCGAGTCATGCCTTCTAATGACATGGCTGCACAAAAAAGATATGGAGCGGAATGCGGGAAGGAAGGAATTCTCGCCTTCCAAAACAGGCTACCGTCATGCTTCTTGGTATGATTCCATTTCCCGCTGGGAAAGGCTACCGTCATGCTTCTTGGTATGATTCCATTTCCCACTGGGTATATTTTTTTTATGTGAAAGTCTAAGCTCGGATACTACGAGTCAGTCGGTCATGTCGTTCACGTTATTGTGCAATGTCTAGTAGTAACCTTTTGCTCGAATGATAGAAAAGGGATGATAGGTTAAGAGGAGTCTGGGGCCCGCACGAGGAGGAGGCGGTAAACCTCGCGTTTGAAATCTTGAATGTTGTATATGTTCATTTTTTTCAGCAGCCGGCTGAACCAGAGATGCATCCGTCGGAGTTAACAGGAAGTAGTCACATCGGATAAAGGTTATGACGCCGGCAGTACCAGACTTTGGAGGTGTACCATCCACTAACTAGGTAAACACCCGAACTAAGCGAAGCTTTGGTACTTAACCAGTTAAGCCCGCGAGATGCCTTATTAAGGCTACTCGAAAGCCTTTGAACAAAACTACAAGGAAAAATACCCAAAAGGTGAAATGCAAATCATAAGGGTAATTGTTTTCAACATATAATCAATAATCTATTAAACTTATTTTATAATCAACTTATTAATAAAATAAGTAAGTTTTCCGAATAGTACATTATTTTATTTGAAGCGATATACAACTTACTAAAATGCAGAAAAATATGTTGGAATGTTATGAGTATCCTTAACAACTCTAAAATAAACTATAACACAAGACGTTTCACTTATTTATTTGGGCAGTAAACATGAATTAAAGCAAAAAAATTAAAGCCCATCACACTTTATTGATACATTCCCATTGAACGTAACCGCAGGACTGAATGTTCCTCAATTCATTCACAACAGTTTTGTTTTGTTTAATTGCTTCATGATCAACAGATTGTGATAAAATTTTTTTTACTAGTACGTCAACAATTTTCACATCATATTAAAATTAAAATCAAATATGTTTAAAAATGTATGTATGTATTCTTAGCCATCGAATGGAAAATCTGAGTAACTATACGGAATATTTTTTTTATCAATTTGCGAAGAACGTAGGAAAAGAAAAATTAATGCTCAATTTATGGCATTATTAGTTTGAAAATTATATGCCATTATACTTATTTAGATGGAGCACCATCGAATGGCATAGAAAAACGCTTGCTTATTTGTAGCCATTAAGAAGCTGAAATTAAAACTATATTAGTGAATTGTTGCAATTATAGAAGGCTAATATTGATTATTGTTAGTTTTAATTCTGTTTATTTGATTTTGCAACGTGTTAACCTGTTCTGTATACATGGGTACTTTATATTGATTCTCTACGAAAGTTCGCAATTAAGTTAAGAATGAGGCAAATAACAAACATGTTGTAACTTTCGAAATCACCCCTTTATTTACAAAGTGTGATAAATTATCTTGAGTTCCTTGCCTGCTGAAGTGTAATATTCAAAAAAAGAGCGTAATTGTAGGCAACAACAAACACTTAAATACAATTTTTTTTATAATAATAAACTCAATCTGAAAAACCACTTTTGTTGCTAAATCCGATTCTGTTGTTAAGGAGGAAAATGTTCATGCTAAAATTTTGCCGACTAGTAGTTTACATTACAATAGAATGTATTAATAGAAAGAGGTTTCCGTTTAAATTATTTATTGAGTACAAATTAAATCAGATCATTGCTCCTCAATCACATGCAGAATTATTTTATTTATTTATGATATGAATAAATGATCAGATGGAGATTTTTTTCCAAGCTGTTTTTATTTATTTTTCCCCCGACAATGGATGATGCCAGAGCTCTTATCATTCTTTTCTTTTTTAATCATTTTGTTACAATTTTGCACAAACCTTAAATATTCACTTTAAATTTCTGGTATTTCTTTTTCGAAATTTTCAAGACTGGCGACAAAATGTATGTGAGAAGTTCCCGTGTTATCGCATTTTATTGATTAAGCATCTTGTTTTGAACGAGGGTAAAGGTAAAACACTACTGCATAATGCGTATTACGAAAAGCTCGACACTGGAAATAATATCCGTCACCATATTATGGTATTTTCTAATTAAGCTTTGCGAATTGACCTAGTTTTTAATTTAATCAAAACTACTGTTCACTGCCCAAAACTATTGGAATTTTTCACTTCTTGCACACAGATTTGACAAATCGAATTTCCGTGCTTGACAAAAACATTTCACGAACAAAAAAAGTTGAGGCTGAAAAGTTGTGTTTACACTGGTGCAGATACTAGAACCACCATTCAACTTATGATCATATGTTTGAAGCTTTCAGCTTGTAGGGGGCGAGGGTGGTGAATTTAGTGTTGCCATTTTCATCTTTTTGCATCAAAATTGAGACTTTTTTACTTAATTTTGTTGAATTGGTACTTTGATACTATTTCCTCAGAAATAATACTAATTTGATACTTTCTATTTACCAAGCTATATACCAAAATAATACCATACCCTTTCTGGGAACATCTTGTTGGGCTGTTGAAATTGTATAGACCTACCAGCTTGGCCCCTTTTCTTTTGAAAACGATGGAAAAACTGCTGGACATACACATCAGGTTCAAGCTTGAGCTCTTCCTTTTTCTACATGTAGCTCTCAATTCGCTAACTCAAAGGGTAAATCAACATAGGTTGCTTTACGCCGCCTGGAAACTGCCTTATATGCGTTCCTTGACATCGAGGGTGCTTTCGATAGCATTGGTAACGATTTTATTTCTAGAGGGCTTTGGTAGCAGATATTTTTAAACAGCCAAACTCTCGAAAGCAACAAAAAGATGCTATGATATCTTGCACGTAAAAAAGCTGCTTTTTGTTAATATACGTGTTTTTTTACGAGCGAGTGGTGAGAATCTTAGTTCATTCTAGTAGGGACTGTATGTGACCGCCTGTCTAAGGCCCATGCCTAAGACAGGAGACACTGCTGGGGTCCGCACCCAGACGGTAGTGTTAGATTTCAACTGATGAAACTCACCCACCCTTTTGCATGATGTTGAAGTCCAAACCGGCACGAGCCGTAAAGGCCTTACTTCGGCCTGACGCCATCAACGTGGTGCTCACCAGAGCTGGAACCCAGTGGGGCTTACGGAAAAGTGCCCTACACGCTCTGATTTCTTTGCGGAAAAGGTGACTTCGGGAAGTTCGCTAACCAATTCAGTAGACTAGCTACAGTGGACAGCATTATGCCCAGAAACTCCTGCCTCTCTCTTTTGTGGGTCTCTAGCCCAGCCTAAGAGAAGAAGCATCACCTTCTCAACTTTCATTTTACCACCTTGATCGGCCATTGCGTTACATTACCGATCCTAAAAGCATCTTGATGCAATGGGAAGAGCACTTCCGTGAATTGTTAAACGATGAGCTAACTGACGACATCCTGTGCCGGAACACAAAAAAAGGAGATATCACAGCGTGCGCCAATTATCACGGTATAACGTTGTGGAGTACCGCATATAAGATATTCTCCGTTATCCTACAAAACAGGATGCCCTCTACGCTAGAAACATCATAGGCCAGTGTGGCCTTAGGCCGGGCAAGTCAACAACTGATCAGATTTTTACCCTAACGCAGGTGATGGAAAAATGTCGAGTTTAAAATCCAATCCAACACCTTTTCATAGACTTCAGTATAGTCAGACCCCTCTAGTCAGAGTACAACTGTACAAAGCGAATAGAGAATTCGGCATCCCTAATAAGCTGACAGGGTTATGTAGGTTGACCGTGGCCAATATAACAAACCAAGTAAAGATATCCGGGACACTGCCCAGACGAATTAACATCTATAATGGACTTTGACAAGGGGACGGTCTGTGGTGCCTCGTTTTGAACCTGGCATTGAAAACAAAGTGATTAGAGATTCGGGGGTGGCAGCGAGGGCCCAATCCTTCACAAGTACACTCAATTATGAAGACAACATTTACATCAATGGTAGAACTATAGAGGACGCTTTTACCCCAATTGAGCGGGGGAGAAAGTAGAATAAAGTAAAATCATTTACCTCTTTTGGGTTGATAGTAACAGCCGACAATACTGTTAAGGCTCTTCAAATTCAAATAACTAACTAGAACATCCCAACTGTTTCCTTTCAGTGAGACCAGAACCTTAAGGCAGAACGACGGCGGTCTGGGTCTGCTTGTTGTCCCAGTAGGAGGTTAATTGCTATTCTACGCTTTTTATTTAATTTATGATGATGGGAGTATTCCCTCTAGATTATATGGGAGCTGGTGCTGCCATTTTTCTGGCGGGTCCAAAAACTTTGGGCAGAGCGGCAGCTGTCCAGGTCTGCTTCTTGGCTACCCGGGTTCCAAGCCACCGTGTCTTTGGTCTGTAGGAAAGTTCACGAGAGCGGGGATCGGGTGTGTTCAGTGGGGCTGCCCAATTCCACTTCGGCCCTCCTTCCCTTGGCCCTCTCCAGATAAATTGGTTCACAAAAGTCCCATGAGTATGGTAGGAAAAGTAAGGTCGATACTGACAGAGCCTACATATCAGAATAAGGCATTATACAACTGGGTGCGCCCGGTGCCCAGAGGAGATCGTTAAGTGACAGTGCAAAACCTACCCACTGCCATGCAGCCCTCGACACGATAACTTTACATCTTGGCTTGGTAGGTCCGATCATATTAGTTCATCCCTTTCAGGACAGCTTCCTGTGGCCACCACGAGGAGGTTATGATCGCACTTCCACCAGTCCAAGATAGTTACGGCACGTGGGTATTTAAATATATAAATACACTACATGTTGCTCCCTGACTGATCACCTGATTTTTTTTATTATTAGAATGGTTTTTATTAAATTGTTATAGATAAATTTGGGTGTTTTTTCTCCTACTCCTTACCAAATAAAGAACTTCTGATACCTTCTAAGAAATTTATTTTTGATACTTTTTTATATTTACCTGCAACACTGGTGGTGATAAGGCGGTTGCTTGCGGGAGTTCAAACTGACTACGTAGAGTAAAGAACTGGAACGACGACTTGTAAAATTTTGTTTTGAAAAGTATTTTTAATAATATTGTTTATATTGTAGATTATAATTAATTATCTCATAAAATTTAAGATATTTGTTTAAATATATGATTATACTAAACCAGTACATTTAACACCAAACTTAATCAGCTGTAGATTACAGCTGTTTTAAATTGTGCTTTAGCCAAAAACTGGTCTAAATGCGTTTTATACCTTTTGTGAAATGTCTATTTAAAAAAGAAATGTCAGATCAGATTTAATTTTAACTCAGAATTTGCGCAAAACATAAACCGCGAATTGCGTAAAATTAAATAAATTCATAAGTACGTAAAATGTCAATTACAATAAAACACGAGAAAATCCAGAAATTGGAATATCCTGAAAGTTGGGATGATGATGTACGAATGGACGTTCGGTTTGCACCATTCCGACCCAAAGATGTTAATCCTGAGAATTATATTTCGAAATTAAACTTTTGGAAAACAATGATTGGCAAATATTGTGAAAGTAAAGGAAGTGCAGATTTTAGCAAATCGGAATTGGATAATGCTTTTATAAGGAAAGGACGTCGCCCACATTGTATGGAAACTGTCATTGAGGATATGGTGGTATCAAAAGAGATTCGACTGAAGAACGATTTTCTTAATGATCCTTTAAATACGTGGAGTCGCTGGACAGTTGGGTTAATTAAAAAATCGTTTAGTTGGGCTTCCAACAAAGTTATTGGCAATAAAACAGAAGATTCTGAATTTGTTTATGTACATTTAGAAGTGTTAAAGGTCAGTTTAAAAAATAAAAATATTGTTACTTTACTCCTTTTATCCTTGCAGAAACAAGCCGATGAACTCCAGACAATGCTACAATCTCACAGCGGGAAACTTATGACCCTAGAAAATGTTATCGAATTAGCAGAAACCAAATTTAATAGAAGTGGTGTTTTGCTTATTGTAGAGTATCTCAAAGCATCTGGTAAATTATTATTAAGCGATAAAGTTGAAGAAAAGTCTGATGAAGTTCTTATAAAAGTGCCAGGTAAAAATTTCTAAACTATAAAGGCCTAGATTTTATTAAATTCATCTTATTTAAGGCCAAAACGAGAAAGTTCCTAATTTATCTGAAGTGGATCTTTCAATTTATCATCTTGAGAAGTCTATTGGAACTCTGACTAAAAGCGTAGAAGAAATGGAATCCGAGTTGAAAGGGTTAGATGAGAAAATAAGATTAAGTATACGAGAAGGAAAGCGAGAAGCTGCAAAAGGAACTCTTCGCAAGAAGCATATATTAAAAGCCAAACTAGGTACGTAGTGCTGATATAAGTAAATATTATTTTAACCTACAATTTTTTGTATTCACAGATAAGAAAGTTGATACTTTAAATAATCTTCAGACCTTGTTGAACAACGTCGAAGATGCACAAAACAATTCTGCCATAGTCGAGGCTTATAAATATGGTTCTAATGCATTGAAGACGTTACTGTCGGACTCAGGCCTTAAATTAGATGATGTTGATGAAGTTGTTTCAAACGTTAAGGAGGTAATTCATTTTTTAAATTATTATAATACATATTTGTTTATGGCATAATTTTTTATTGCAGTCCATCGATACACAGAATGAAATCCAAGAAGCTTTAGCAATGATGAATCCAGACGATACAGCAGAGAATAAGAGTTTAGAAGAGGAGCTGAACGATATGTTATTTGATGATAAGATTGCAAAGAATAAGAAAAATGTAGCAATAGACTCGTATGAAGAACAAAAGGAGCTTTTAAAGCAATTAGAAGAGTTGGAATTAGAGGAAGGGGATTTGGCTGACAGCTTCAGTCCAGCTAAAGATAAAATCGTTGTGTGATGGAAAAATCTCTCTATGCCTAATTATGTAATATTTTTTTTTGTAATTATATCTATAGATAAACCTTTTTTAAATTAATTTTAAGTTATTTATCTCGTTTTGATTGACTTATTTTTTGGGTTTTTGGGTATGGACTATAAATCATCAATTTCCGGTTATTATAAAGGAACCCATAGATTGTTCATGGTCTTCTCTCATCCTTCTCCACGAACGACGTTCTTAGCAGACTTTTGTTTGTTGGTTGTCGGCCCGTGTGAAACTGCCAATATGCAGTGACTATTTGAAATATGGGTTCGGCAACAACCACCTACGCAAACTGCGCATATTACCGTTTCACGATATGCGACAAGTTCCTTCGCATTTGAACTTGATTAAGATGTGAACCCGTTCAAGTCGGCGGTTTTAGAGCTTCATAGCTAAGATAAGACCCTTTTACAAGATTTGCCTGCAGCTTTTGAAAAATGAGCATAGAATGCTTGGGCCAAAAATTTAATAAATTGAAAGCTTTTTGAAGGTTGTGAGCTGGGTAAAACATTTAGTTCACTACATTCACTGGTAGATGGCGATGGTTGCGACAGGGAAAAATTTTACATGCAAAATGGACAATGCCGCAGGAAAGCGAATGGGGCTACGTAGACTAGTCATTAGTTTTAGTTGCTTTGACATATGAAATAAATCAAGGCTTTGTTATGAGGCAAAACTAAATGCCAAAGCGGTTAACGCACATGTTGCATATATAAAATCTGAAAAGTTCTAAAAAGCAAAGAAAGTCGAACATACATTGAGGTACGACCTTTACGTTTGTGCTGTAAGCCCCGCACGAGTCAATGCATTGATCAATTTCAGATTAGATTTCACTCCGATCACCTCCATTGGCCCATTAACTCGAATCCATCAGTTCGAATTGAGCAATGCATTGACTCCAGGCCTGCCACATCACCTTGCAGGGCCTGGGGCTAAAATATGTTTGGGAGCCCTTTAAGGATTTTGCAGTTCCAAAAAATCTTTGACTAAAAAAAATTTGTGGTAATGTAAGAATAAGTTCATTCATTAAATAAAGATACCGAATTGTCGGTTTTTTATTCGCGGATGAACCTAAAAGTTACATAGTGCAACTTAGAATGGAGCAGGTCTTATGTAGACAGGCCCTTGTGCTTAGCTCTGCGGCTCAGTACTCATAAGGCAAGCGAATTCGAAGTGCTGTTAATTATGCTCCCATTGGATCTTTAAGGAATTGTATGGAACGAAGAAAACGGCAAACAGACCGGTTCTCGTTCGATGTGGTGGTCAAGCAGCGTATTGAAGGGGTTTGGTACTTAGTTGGGGGACCGCTTGGTAAAACCGCTGTCGACACTCGCGTTTGGAAGGGTGAAAAGGCAATTGCACAAGGTGAACAAAAATATAAAGCTTTTCGACTTTGCAGTTGTTTCTCATATCCACTATAACATAACATATCCACTATAACATAACACATAACATAGTTTTTTATACTTTTGTGACTGCTTCTAAAAAACCAGCAGTAAAAGGAGTACTCCCCACTGCGATCATGCAATGTTAAAAAGAGTGCTGCATGCTTGGATTTCAGGCTCTAGATTAGTGCTTGCTTGACAAGTAGAACGGAGGAATATGGCGGTCTTGACTTTTTGGGTTTCAAGATAGTTTCGGGGCCCCTAGGCGATTAGTAAGCAGGGATATGGGGTTTTTATTTTTGGGTTTCAATCTATTCCCGGGGCCCCCTCTGGCCTTGGGTCCGGGGCAATTCATCCCAGTTGCCCTCCCCCCCCCCCCTTTGTGGCGGACCTGATTGACTCGGGTGTCAGAAGCGCGCAAAACGTAAGCGGCATCAGTTAAAGTAAGCTTTCAGTATTTTTTTTAATTACTTGCTTTGTTGTAAACTGCGACACATCTTACGTAAGCAAGTACAACAACTTACGTAAGCTCAAATTTGTTCAGTCGTCTTTCATTAGCTTACGTTGCGTCTCATTTCGGTTCAGGCTGAAGCTAAAGCGGATCTTGATTAAAAATTTTCATCAATGGACGGATTTTTTCAGGACTTGCGAAGATTATATATATGTAACGTAAAAGTATATGACATATGTATGTATGTATATGTCTCAAAAACCTTGACGTCAATAAATCCACAATATGCCCCCTGTGGTCCTAAAAAATTCTAATCACCTATGGCTGAACATCTAATTATCCGCAGTTTACCTAAACCCTTGAAAATTAGCTTATGTCCCGCCCATACCCAAAAAAGACGACTTCAACCACCCCTCTGACTGCCGCACAATAGCAATTATCTTTATTCTTTCCAAAATTGTTTTCTTTTATTCTTTAATTCTGGGCTCGGCCAGTGTAGAGTGCCGGGAGTGTGGTGCCGTCAGTCATCTAAGTGCGCTACCGATCATTGAAGAAAATAGAATAAACTAGATATAATCAGCAGATAGATACAGCAATAATTTATCATAATTGGAATAATAAACAAAAAATAATATAATTTTATATATTAAAATAAACACTAATTTTATATCCTAAACCAACACTGACCAAACCAATAACAACTATTGGGAGTCACACGAGCTTCCGGTAGATCGGGAGCCCTCTTATTTTGCTTGTGAGTTCGAATGAGAGATGTAAAAACAAAAGCCGAAAAATCATTATTTTTAACTCTTTCTTTCTTTCGCTTATATTGATATCACATGGACGTCGAACAAGTCGAGAATTGGCTTAGTAGATCAACTAAATCCAGATCACGATCGGATATATTCAAAATCTAGCCGTTGAGCTTCCCACAAAATAAAAGTGCCTCAGTTATATTTGTACAGAAAAGTCATTGGTGTTGGAGGACATGGCGATGAACCCTGCGTTTGAACTCTCGGGTGTTGTAGGAGTGCGGGAATACTGACTGTGGAAGGTCGTTCCACAGTTTAGTTGTTCTGGTTATAAACGAATTTCTGAAACGGAGTATGCGTAAAAAAAGGGCTGTAAACTGTGAGAGAGAGTGGCCCGAGCAGGCAAGTCTTGTGTTGCGGGAGAAATGTTGCCGTGAAGACATAAAGTTGCTTACTTAAGTGGAGCACTCAATGTGGTAAAAGCGGTAAATTTTGCCAGAGCTGATACGCTCCAACAACGGTCAAGAGCAAATGACTCTATCACCAATAAGTTTGAGGGCCCGGTTTTGCACCTTGTTCAGCCAAGCTAAGCTGCTTCTCAAGGCCCGGCCCAGATATGCGAGTTGTATTCAAGGCGGGGACGAAGGTAGGACTTGTAGATTGTAGCCCTGGCCGACGCGACGGCTGAAGGAGGAATTTGCACCTTTTAAGAAATCCCAGGCACTGTGATGCTACTTTAGGAATATGTGATTTTTCCAGCGCACTTGTAAATAGAACAACTCTACTATGGAATAATCTTCCGCAGTCAGTATTTCTGAACACAAATAATATCCTATCCTAGTAAGATCGACCTTCAAGGCTGCTGAAAAAAAAAACAGATCTTCCCGGCTTTCCTTTAGAAGGGCTTGAAAGAGATCCTATTAATCCTGCTGCCTTTATTCCGGGGTACTGGAGAGAGGCTAGGGTGGTCTCTATCACTAAATCGAGAAGAAGATCGTGTAAGGAAGCAAAGTATTATCGACCCATCAGCCTCTCCTCCTTTCTTATGAAATCTACGAAGGTTTTAGACCGGCCTATTAGGCAGGATCTTACAGCAAACCCACTCCACTGTATGCAATTGCCCACCAGCCAGGCCGATCTACAGAGACTGCTATTCACATGATAGTGAGAAATATCGAGAGGTCCCTCAGGGGCTCCATTCCATTCCCGATTTCGTTTGATTCTTTGTGCAACAAGAACTTGCCAGTGAAGGGCTTTTTACCCAGTTTTTCGCAAAAGTTCCCTAATACGACTTAGTACACGTAGTTCACCTAAGTGAACTCACTGTTCCACAAAAATACGTCGGAACAAATTTCTATATGTACAGAAATTTGCCCCAACGCTACATTTGTGTTTGTTGCAATCCTCAACATCCTCAATGATAATCTGAATGGTGTATACTAGAATTTCACAGCAGAATACCCAAAGAACGAGTGAAGCCTAATAACGTTTAGGTTGTTGCGATTGTTTGAACGAATTTTACCTGCCGAGTGAAAATTAACCGCACTTATTATTCGTTACCTTAAATGCTCATCGGTGGATACATGTGTATCTTTCGCACAAGGACCACTTAAGAATTATTCGCTCAATGTATCAAAGGGAAACGTTCTTGCTGCTAATCGCTGGCAAAGTATAATGTAGGTTGGCATAATTCTAAAAGAATTTAAAAAACACTTCAGCTTTTGTGTGCGTCTGGTTGTCGCTAGAGAAAAATCCTTTTACAGGTTGTAAATCTTTAAGAATGGATTTTTTTGTTAGGACTTTAAGATATAACATGGAGATAGCAAGATCTAATAGGGTGAGTATTAAAATTTTTCAAATAGAAGCTATTGGCTTTAAGAAAAAAATTTCAAAAAACCTGAGAAGGGAAGGCTACAATGAATTGGAAAACATGTTACTTAAAATCAAACTCCGTCGTGATAAAACTAACAGAAGGGACAGATACTGGGTCTTTATTTCTGCATATGATCATAAAAGGGGGCCTAGGAGTGAAGACGTCCAACTACCATTCCAGAGGTCCATTACTCAATTCCACACTGGTTCTTAGCAGATGCACTTCTCCCACTTAGATAATATTCCTTCTATCTTGTATTTTGTTTTTACAGTAATTCCCTGCCTTCTTTTCCGGCTAGCGTGTAAGCACAATAACCGAGAAAAGCATCTTGGTTGCGGTAGTATTGAATAGGTACAGGTAAAATAAAAATCATGTCTTGGCGTTGATAGTCTTCTCTTCTTCCGTCTTCTTATCTTATCTTTCCGAGTAGAACTCGCTGTTCGATATTCCATTCGAGATAACATAAAGCGGCATATATATGCTTATTCGGTCTTTCAAATAAAAAAATATATAGTTTAAAAAACTAAAAAATACGCTTTGATTTTAAAATGAACTAAAAAGTAAAAAATAATTTTGAATGTAAAGGTTTTTTGCTCCAGCCAGAATATAGAAACAACCTACCTTTCGAAATGTAAAACAGCGTGGGACTCTCTTCCTATATTTATTAACACCGGACATAGCGGCCCACGCTTTTTTACATTTCGAAACGTAGGTTGTTTCCATATTCTGGCTGGAGCAATAAAAACTTTACATTCAAAATTATTTTTTACTTTTTAGTTAATTTTAAAATCAAAGCGTATTTTTTAGTTTTTTAAACTATATATTTTTTATTTTCTATTTTTTAGTCTATCGTCATTTTGTAGAGACCGCCATATTGGATTTAAAATGACGTCACACAGTTTACTGTACTATACTCGTCGTACGCTTTCATTTGATACCCATACCGAGGGCGTTGTAAAGAAGAAGGTAAAGCGTCATTTTGTGTGGACCGCCATTTTGAATTTGGAATCACGCCACACAATTCTGTATTCTAATTGTCAGACCCTTTCATTTGTACCCATACCGAGGGTGTTGTAAAGAAAAAGGTAGTCCGCCATTTTTTGTTGGCCGTTCATTTAGCTAATTGTATTCTACTTGTAATACTCTTTCATTTGATACCCATGTCGGGGGTCGGGGAGTAAAATTGCAAAATTCGGCCGCCATCTTGGAACCGCCATCTTGATTTTTTTACAAAATGGTCAGATTGCATTGTCACGCGAACTATACATATGTGCAAAATTTCAAGTTGATCCGTTACCTGGAAGTGGGTCAAAATCAAGTTGCAAGATTTGTTTACATGAAACATACAACATACAGGTCAAGCTAATATAAAGCGTATAAAAACGAAATTAGAATGCATAATCAATACCACGAAACTGCTTCATTTGAATCTAGAAATTTGGATGCGATAGAATTGGCTTCCTCTAGACGATTAATGACGACAATACCAATGTGAAATAGTCATAACATCGTGAAGGAGCTAAACATGCATCACCAATCAGTTTAATGGTTGATGTGGAGAACAAAGACTTAGAAATAAACATTTGTACTACCAGTTTGTCATGTCTGACTGCTCATGGTTGCAGGGGCGGCGGAGCATTGTGGGTGCGGAGCACGTGAATAGATAACGGTTAAAATGTATAAAGTTAATCCGTCAATTTATTTACCAGCTGTCTGTTGAGTTATATGGTTTTAAATTCTTTCGTTATGGGGTTATGTCGAACCAGCATTTTGAGGGGAGGATGGGGTTGTAGATAGGGCGCCTATGAGGCTAGCCCCACTGCCTCATTTGGACCCCATGTGGATTGCGCTATAACAGGGGCACCCAACGCCTTGCCTCATTCGCCCCTCGTCATAAGGAATACCTACCCCGGAAAAATGATTGCTACCCGATCCCGAGTGGGGAAAAGAGGCCGAAAAATTTGAGAATTTTTGCGTGGAGTAATAACTGCACCGTAGCGAAAGCTTTATATTTTTTAAACGCGAGTGTCGTTTGACCAACGCGGTCTCCGAACTGAGTAATAATCACGTGCAATGCCGCTTGACCTCTGAAATCGAAACAGAATCGGTCTGTTGAGTACGCTAAATGATAACTTTCACGGCCATCAACATAATTGCCTGAAATATGAAGCAAGGCAACAGCAAAAAACTAAAGCTTCGTATGAGTAAAACTAAAGCTTAAGGGTATTACTTTAAAGCTTTTTAAAAAGTAATGCAGATGTTGGTATTGCCTCATTTCATTTGTACCTCACTTCAGTATCGCTGATTTTTTTATTTTGTGGTGTTCATGAGGAAACTAAAGGGAAAGCCCTCTTTCGGCATATCGTCCATCATTTGCCATATGGGGTCCTCATGGGGAACTTAACGGAGAAATACCTATTTCGGCATGCCCTCATTTGTCAACACCGAAATAAGAACTCCCTGTCTCCACAGCATTACTTCTCCCGAAACACATGACCATGGAGACTATACAAGGAGTATAAACTCCGTGTTGTCAATTTTCGTTTGATTAATGAGGGCGCTGCAGTCAAATGTAATCCAAAAAACATGGCCGATTGTATTCATCCGGTTCATGGCCAAGTTTGTTAATTACTAAGATATTTTATGTTTACGCCTAATTTCAAAAACCAGCTTCTAAATTCGATTTATATCAATGCGATTATTCGTATTTAATTAATTTTTGGTTTTTCTAATGAATTTTTTATCAATGCTTTTTTTTTGCATTGCCCCATTTCGACTAACTTAATTTTGAACGAATCGTAGAAATGGGTCAAATTCAGCGAACTTCTTTTGGGGCACATCGGAGAAAGGTGACATCTGTGGCCAAAAATGAACTAGTAGGTAGTTTATTTTGCCCATAAGAGTTTATACTCCTTGTATAGTCTCCATGCACATGACATAGCTTCCTCCATATACAGAATACCTTACCTCTCTTTCCTAAACTTAGTTGGTTAGTGAGCGGACACATAAAAAATTCTTTTAGATTCTATATTGGTTCAGGCAAAAGATCGATGTAGGAATTTCGCGCTGACTTGGCAGTAGTCCGAGTTGCCAGAGAGTTTGTCAACACTATGGAGTACCGCGTTGATCTACAATATGAGGCAAATTGTTACTGTCAACTTGGCGTCTTTATAGGAAACAGTGGCGCCATTTGGGTAACAGCCAATCTACATTACGGACGTAGAAATTACTCGCAACGTACACTTAAGGGAGGAGTATCCGAAAATCCATTCAGAAATAGCATCAAATGCCAAAGTGGGAGGCTTTGTTAATAGTATATTTCGACTTCTTTATAAAAAAACAGATAAATATGACATGGCTGAGCGAAATATTTTAATTTAATGATTAAAATATAGTAGAAAGATATTGTAAATCTAAGGCCGACGTTTCTATATCTAGCTTTTCCCCTATGGGCAGAGAAGTTATCCACTAAGGTATATCCAGACATCTGATGTTGATCTAAGTCAGTATCAGGTAAGACTTGAGTTTCACTTACTGCAAGAATAGACGCCCATGTTAGAGCAGATGATACAGAAAAGAAATTACTATGAAGCCCGCGATTGCTTCAGAAATCAAAAGAAATATTTCTGTATTGGGGCTTCACTTGCATAAGATTTATGAACCCAGTTAGACCCGTCTGTTTGGTGTTGTTCGACGTGTTATTCACAAAACAAAACAGATTGCAATAAACAATACCTGTTGTTTACATGCCATATGATTTAATGAAAAAATTAATGGAGCGAATTTCTATATAAAATTCTCTATATTAAAACGTATCGAAATTACGCTATTTTTGAAGAGATTGAGTATTGGCGCTGACAAGGAGACTCCACACTGCGCTAATATGCGATCGTATACAAGATCGTGATAGAAAGTTGAAAGGATGTCTACGAATCTGGCGAAGAAAGCCCTCAGTGAGAAATAGAATGAAAAGGATGATCGCGAGGTGTTTCTGCGGTGTAATACAATTGAGGGTAAATCTAAAGAGTAGCAGTACCCACCTCCGATTTTTTTCAAATTTTCATATTTTATGTATTTTGATGTGTAGAAACCATTTTTGGAAAAATTAATTGCCGCTGACTCACGGTTTCACCGTTATTCAAGTTTGAAGTTGCCAAATTTCGGTTTTTTGGAACGTCACAACTGCCACATTTCTTCTCCGATTTTTTTGAAATTTATATATTTTATGTATATGTTGATGTGTAGAATTCATTTTCAAAAAAATTAATTGTCGCCGAGGTACCGTTTGTTTTTTATTTATTTTCAAAGTTGCATAATTTTCGTTATTTTTAAAATGATAACCGCCATATTTACCCTCCATTTTTTTTAAATTTATATATTTTATGTATTTTAATGTATAATTTTAAATCAATAAATTATATAAAAAAAATGTAAAAGATGTGAAAAAACCACCATATTTTGAATTTGTTTTTTTTTGTTTTTTGTAAAGCAGCCAATATTTGGATTAAATATTTTTTTCCTTTTATATAACTTATTTTTTTTAAAAGTATGCATCAAAATACATAAATATCAAAAAAAACGAAGGGGGAATAAGGCGATTATCACTTTACAAATAACCAAAATTATGCAACTTTGAAATTAAATAAAAAACAAACGGTACCTCGGCGGTAATTAATTTTTTCGAAAATGAATTCTACGCATCAAAATACATAAAATATGAAAATTTGAAAAAAAATCGGAGGTGGGTACTGGAACTCTATAGATTTACCCAATTGAGTCTGATTTTAAGTCAATAAAAAATATGTTTGAGGTAATCGGTTGAAGAAAGTAGCCAGAATTGATCAATATGGAAAAGGCACCATTAATGCTTCCCTGTTAAGGCCCAAACATATAGCAGAAACGAAAAGAAACCGAAACGAAAACGAAATGAACTTGAAAATGATAGCGATTATATAGGTGCCTGAGCGAATCGGTTCTTGACATTTGTTGACAAGTTTTGCATTGAGTAGAAGAATTTTTTATTTTCGATAAATATAGATATATTTTACACTTTATATAATTTATGGCGGATGTCGAGAAATCATAATTTAAATTTTTTCACCTCGTTTTGACTGCATTCTTTTAAAATAACTTCGTTTTCGTCCTTTCAACTACTTTAAATTCGAAAACAAATTGTCTGTCGAACTGTCAAAGTAACGGGCTGAATACCTGAAATGAATACCGAAATGAAATAAATTTATATCATTCTTTCCGATTCGGTTCTGTTCGTTTATATAACCGAGTTCATACATTTTCATACGATTTATTTCATTCTTTTCGTTTCGGATCGTTTTCGTTTCTGCTATATGATTGGGCCTTAATGCTATCACCCTTTTTTTCACGATTTGGCAAAAATAAAGCTATTTCTGAAACTTATGATACTTCCACTTGGTAGTATCTATCAATATGTTTCGATCCCTTCAAAACTCTTAAAATAGTATAAAGGTGACTTTAAAAGAGCAATGTGATCGACTTACGAATAACACACGCCCGAACGCACATCAATGGAATAATACCTCATAAAGATAAAAACTCATGGAAGAAAATGGCAAAATGGAAAATATCTATACTGTAAATTACAGAGTAGCCTCTTTTAAATTCTATTGCCAGAATATGGTACTCTATAAGCAGTATGGCAAGGGTGTTTCGTGATCCTTTCTTCATATGAGCCATTCAACTGATCATCAACTGTTGTTTTCATTGGGTTTGGCACAAACTAGCTTTTTCGGATAGATCAAAAATTTCAATAGCATTGTTTTGTTGATTCCCGAGCTTTCTGTGCGTTTTTATTTCAATTGACAATTGACATTTATGGCAATTTTATGTGCAAGATCAATGATATCGTCAAAAGGGTCACTTCGACTCAAATATTGTGCTTTTGAAGAAGTAAAGTCCAGTTTTTCTGGATGTTCCGCTGGTTGTTGCAATGATATGCAGAAATTTTTTAAGAATTGCTCATCTTATATTTCGACAAAGTTTTGTTTGAATTCACATATAATAAAAAAATATCTTCAAAATTTAGTTTCAGACAATAAGTTGATACGGTATGTATTTAATTATTCATTCAGTTTATAGAGTTATTTTTTTATCAAAACCTTTGTTCAGTTCAGTGAATCCTATATGTATACCTCCAATTCTGGGTTTAAAGCTCCTACCAACAATTATTGTTAAGTATTTAATAGACATATTCCCATCTATAAGAGGATGATTAGCGTACTCCTAGAACATAATAAGAAAAAAACAAACTGCGAAAAATATAGATGGATGGTTTTGAAAATTTCGAGAAGAACAAAAAAGCCTGTCGTATTTTTCATTGAAAAAAGTTTCATTTTAAATCAAGTTAATGCATTCGTTCGAAAATTTACATTTTAATGCAATGCCATTCGAAAGTGATTATGTTTTAAAATGAAATTAAGACTAAATTTTTGCTTATTAATAGACCATTGTACATACTTTGCCTGGACTAATTCTTATATTTAACAGATATATGTCGATACTACTTTTACGAAATCGAAAAAGGGCGTAGTTTAAGTCACGGAGTAGTTTAAGTCACAACGTTTGTGTTCACTATGGCACAAAATCTCTTCATATCACTGTACCTTCGAGTATATAACTATGATAACAAAGGCTATGGATTTTGTTGGGCATGTATCAAGGCTGGAATCAGACTTTGTGAAGTTCCACACCAACAACACTCTATACAAAAAGGTAGTTTTAAATATGATTGAAGAATACTTACTCAAATCGACATGAGATCATATTAGCAGAGCGGTAGTCAACTCGCAACTAGAAATTTATTTTTAGCTGTATATTTAACAAAATCAGCGCCTGCGAATTTAACTGACGCAAGTTTAAAAATATAGTTTTTTGGTCTAAAAATTGCCCCTTGAAAAAGAAGGAATATTGCCGAATGTTCTACAATATTAGCGACAGGCAGTACTTCGCTTTGGGAGTGTAGAATTCGACATGGCAGTAAGAAGATTGCGGAAGGGCATGATACAGAGAGGAACGATTTCCAATGGCATTTGGTATTAATAGCTGTTCTCTATGTAAGTACTTTGCGATTATTCCAGTGCTTTTTCACGGTTTCCTATAAAGAAAGACCTGGGAACTATAGCTACCTCTTATATTGTTCGTTCGTTTTTAGACAAAAGCGGCGTCCATTAATGGTTCATAAACCGCGTGGAGCGAGACGATGTGGTTGACCAGTACCAAGCTAAGAAAAGGCACGAACGAGCAATACAACTAAGTATGGTAAACGTTAGTAGTATTTTTTTGTAGGAAAAAGAAAAAAAGAATTAATAAAGCTAATCAAAGGACCAGATTAACAATAGAGAGTTCTACCAATAAGTAACAGAATTAGAAAATCATTTAAAGCGTGAAAGCGGAAAATAGTGAGTACTTCAAACGTGGATGAACCTGTTGAACAGTGCGACCGAAATAGAAGAGCGAGAATTTCTACCAAAAAGCTCAGTAAGAGTATATGCGGAATGACCCACAGAGGACGGGGAGGAAGCGGTGAGGCAATGACCCTTTAAAAAACAAATTGGCAGGTGAAGATTGTTATATTTAATGAACGTCTTAGATGGGCTCCTGCAACATTTACGTAGTGGGATTTGGGTGTACGAAAAAATACCAAATAATTGGAGCAGGTGACAAAAGAGAGTGTAGATAAGGAGGGTTATTGTCCTGTTAAACAGGATACTAGAAATACGTACTATCTGTAAAATTGAAACCATTCACAGAAAAAATCTTCTTGGGTTCTCAATACGGTTTCTATATGAATATGTCCACAATAGATAAAAATTTCGAATAGAGTCTGGACAAGACGAGCGACAAATAATCAAAGTCAAAGAAAAGAGAAAAATATATTATTTATTAATATAGCCCCCGCTAAAGTTTTCATAGATGCATGCTAATACAGCTTGAAAGACAGAAACTAGGGGTTTTAAACAGATTGTGCTTACACCCCAAATCCGTGCACCTACACCACATAAGCCCAACCTGTGTCCTCAGCGAGCTGCGAGCAGCCGCAGGATTGATTATCTCGTAAGTTCATGAAAAGGAATCTCTTCGATATATAGTAAAAGAGGGAACTATAATAGACGTGAAAGAACGCACGTCAATCCCTGCGTTCCGAGGGCTCTAAGGTGAAAATGAGCGATTGAGGCCCAATTACAATGAATGGATGATAGCGGAACAGAATCGGATTGATCTGTCAAAGTGGGTTTCCGAGCATGCGTTTTCCATTCGAACGATTAAGAGCTCCCCAGACGATCAAACGGCGTTTCAAACAAACCAAAATATGAATGTCCATCAAACAGGCTTCAACACGTAAATGTTTGTCAAAGTTGTCAAACCAACCGCGTAAGCGATCAAATTGGCGTGGCCCCTTACAATGAATGGATACCAGCGCATTTGATCGGATCTGGGTGGATTCATTTTCGTTTGTTTAGAAATCAGCGGATTAGGCTGTCAGAATTTTTGAAAAAAAGTCAAGTTAAATTTTGTTTTCTGACGAACAATTAGTAGGAGGTAAAAGAATACGAATGATTTATAATAAGGCGAAAAGTGGTTATAAAATTACAAAAAACACTTTGGCTTTTAAACGCGAACAGATCCGTTCTAATCCATTGCAGTTTCAGTGGAACCTCGATTATCCGTCTCTCGGTTAACCGTCACCTCGGTTAACGATCAACCATAGCCGTCCCTTTTTTGTTTTTTTTTATTTGTTTTATAATAAAAAAAAATGCATATTTGCGTTTATTTTACGCAATTTTATGAAAATCGTGATTAACCGTCTTTTTGATTATCCGTCAACGACAAGGTCCGGTGACTGACGGATAATCGAGGTTCCACTGTATTTGTGGTATTCCAATTCAAACAATGTTTACTGCGGCCATTATTGTGGTCGATTGTACGTCAAGGTTTACGGTGAGGGGCCTTCCTAGGCTCACCTTTCCATGGTGGATTGAGTGAGCTCAGAACCGGATTAACCCCAAGGCAATGAGGCATTGCCTCGGGGCCCCCACCAAATAGAGGCCCGCACCACATTGTCTTGTAATTTTTTTTTGAGAATTTTGAAATGAAAAAAAAAATCATATTTGCGACTCAAGTCAGAGAACAAAATTCGGAAAGAAAATATTTTTCGAAATTTCTAATTGCAAATCAAATTTCCGGGCCTCAGCCATAGGTAAATTCAATATAGAATATAGATTAGCGTAATATAATTTTATGCTTCACATCTAGATCCTGTCAGTGCCGCGGTCAGACAATTGGAGGCCCTGTGCAAATATTCAGCGAGAGGCCCCAGAGTCTCCAAAAACAAATTTCGCTCGCTTCGCTCGCGGGATTTCCTTCATAGGCGTCCTCTCCCGCGACAGAATTCTAAAAAAGTTTATGTTGTGCGATTGCGTGCCGTATGGCCCATATGCTGATTTGTGTGGTCCATTCAATGAAATAAAAATGCAAATAATGAATTCAAATGATTTTTATTGCCAAAAAATGTTTTCCCTCGCTTTGATCGCGAGGCACCGAAAACGCGGGGCCCTGTGCAGTTGCACACCCTGCACATATGTCAGCCGCGGCACTGGATCCTGGGTTATCCCGTGATTTTGCACCACAGATTAAAAAGAAAAGTATAACGGTTGAACGTCGATTTTTCGAAAATCACCGGTCATGAGCAGGCCCCCATCACAATTATGCCTACAGGCCGCTATTCATGTTCATCCGGCCCTGAGTGAGCTGCAAAACACTGGTGTTCCTGACCCCTGTCGCTTTATTAAAAGCTACAAATGGCTTGAATTGGCTTGAATTTTGTCCCAACACTAGAATGGCATCACAATGGGCCCAATGGTGTGCCTAAATGGGCTCCCTAGTGGGGGAGCAGCCATTTCAACCTAACCTAACCTACGGTGACAAATTACGTACGTTTACGTTCGTTAAAAACGTACGTCGATCTACGTCTATTATAGTTCAGGCTGTAAAATGTTTCCGTTCGAGAAAAAGTCCAAGTGGAGACTCAGCTCAGTGCAATTCGATGTCTATATTGAACAGAAGGTACGAATTTCCTTGACCTTGGTATACTTACCATAAAATTATAAAGCTTGTTTGAGAAGTTCTGGTTTATCCATTAAGTAGTTTTGACTTTGCATCATCAGACAACAACTTGTTTTTCAATAGTGTTAAGCTGACTTTTTAGAAGGTCTATGAAAATCAGAAGATCTGGGACTTCTACTAGAAAAATTCCGAATCAGGGTATAACTTGAAATCCATGTACGTTAACATTTCTGACCAAACCTAAGCTACAACGAACCTACAGCCGCATTTTTGAAGAAGACAGGCACCTTAGCTAATAATTAGTATCTTCAACTCATTGTAATACAGAAAAAGCTCTACTGGTATTCCACATAACAATCAATAGTAATGGCACCTCTTCTCTGTTTCCCATGTAGGGATTAACAATTGGCCCAGTAATGGACCAGTACTGGGTGCCAGTTAGCCAGTAATGGCGCAATAACACCACCCATGACTGGCCCATTACAGCAAAACTGCTGGATGATAACTTCGGCCCAATAATGGCCACTTGGACTGGCTCACGATACTGTGCCAGCAAAGACCGCCAAGAATAAAAAAGTTTAGTTTTTTGAAATTAATAATTAGTTGATACGGTAAATGAGGGAAATTCATTGATTTTTGATGTAATGTAAGGAAGTATACTATAGTGCAACGTTTTAACGATGCTTACGGCCTCCCCCACGATCAGGTGCCATTATCAGGTATCAATATGTTCGGCTTCGAAAACTTAGCAAGACAATATTACTATTTTATTTTAATATATGATATAGTTTAGTTAGACCCCCCACTCTTGAAGAGTAGAAGAAATACGCATTAACTGTAGACCCAATCAACATTTTAAAATATATGACATTAACGGTTGCCAGCGTTGTACCAAGCGTGGCCAATAAAAATTACCGAGTCTTGGCCGACCGATGACAACCATACTTTGGCTCCGTTGTGAGATCTGGCAAAACCTACATGGGTGAGATGCCGTTCGAATCGTGTTAAAGGAAATATGATCTGAAAAGATTTTCATAAAAATCGGTTAGCCGTTTTTTTGTTTGAACGACTTAAATGATTTTTGTACCAGCATGATTTCGCGCGAACCAAAGTAGATATCGACTTCGTTGAGATGCCGTTCGAAGCGTGTTAAAGGACATATGAATTGAAAAGATGTTCATAAAAATCGGTCGAGCCGTTTTTTTGTTTGAACGACGTAAGTGATTTTTGTACCAGCACGATTTCGTGCGAACCAAAAAAGATATCGGCTTCGTTGAGGTGCCGTTGAAAGCGTGTTAAAGGAATTATGATCTGAAAAGATTTTCATAAAAATCGGTCGAGCATTTTTTTTGTTTGAATGACTTAAGTGATTTTTGTACCAGCAGCAGCACGGCTGTTTTTTTCTTGCAATTTGTTGTTATTATTGTTTATTTATTATTAAAATATACATTGATATCTAATATTCAACATTCATCATACTGCGAAGTATATCGTGTGGACCGAAAGGGTCAAACCCACATCCCAACTAGTTTTTTGGCTGGCTTGCAACGCTGCCAGGCTGAGGTGAGGCAGAAACAAGGTTAGGATATTAATTGGCTTGGTTACCGGCCAATAAGCCCTGTTACCACCTATGGAAGACCGGAATGGCGAAGGACCTCATCATCGACTGTTCCCCCATAGCGGGAAGCAGGGCCTCGTTATTGCCCCGTCTACAAATCTGAGGTAGGGGGGGGGGGGGCTGCTAATGACACAATAAGTTCACGTTGTTGTCCTTGGTCCTAATACCTCATTGAAAAGAAAGAAGTAAAGTATTTATTTATGCACGCTGCTAGAGCGCAATTTTGGTTTTTCTGTTATCGTAATCTATTGTAGATTTTCCTTACAGAATTTTATAGTACCTATCTTTCATCTCATTAGAGTACCACTGAGATTTGGGTACTCACTGCAATTTTGTGTAAATATATTTTGCAACTATGGATTTACTGTAATACTTCTAAGAGATATTTTGGCTAAAAAAATAGCCAAATCACCATTACAATCAATTTGTTAGAAACCCTCCTTTCAAGGTGCAGCTTTGGTTTTCAAAAGAATGAGTTTTTGGAAAGGGAGGGATTACTCTTCCGTTTTCAGCTGACAATTATGCTCATTTTAGTAGACAAGATCAAGGAAAATTTATAAAGAAATAAAAGAAAAAAATTAAAATGTTAAGATAACGGAAACACGGAAAATGTACTTCAGTTAAAATAATATAGGTAAGTTTAGATGTGCCTGGAGAAATGAGAAAAGTGTGAATTGGTAGAATAGTTAATTTGGCCCATGGCTTTAGTCCTTGTTTTAAGTTGTCCTAAAATTCATCTATTAAATTTTCTACTTGAGTTAATGTGATGTTGACTGCATAGTAATACACAAAACAAGATTTCAGTGACAAACAATCATTCTTCAATCATCCATAAAATTTCTCCACCAAACAACAACACAACCCCTTTAACCAACTAATTACAAACATAATGGCCCTCCGTTGACTTATAAAAGACACACTAATTGCCTAAAGTAGTTATACCTACTCAAGACAACTTCCCCTCCATGTATCAATTTACTGACCTCAATTTCCTTTCATCTTACAGAAGAAATTTTCCACCCCTTACAGCAAATTATAATATCAACTTCACGGGAACACAGTTTCCAACCTGTTACCCTCATTGTTTTCCCAACAATCATCCCCTTAAATACACCATCGTCAGCTTGAACAAATCCGATGCATTATTACACATCCGCAACTATGAGAGATTTATTCCTGCCGCCACAATTCTCACACAATCAAAGAATCATTCCCGGCGTGTGTTACAACAACAAAATCAAATCGAGAGAAAGTTGTCCGCACACACCTTTTTCCAGTTGTGAAACGTTTAATTAATGAATTGTAAAAAAATAAAAAGAATTTTTTTTTCTAGTGAGAAATTGTAATTAATTTCTTCACGTTGGTCGTCGTCGCCTCGATTTGATTAGTTTCAAGTGTCGACATGCGACTCGACTTAATTAAATTTTTTTTTTCTAAATCTCGGGTATCAAATTTGCAACTTATCACGGCATGCCAGGCTCCATCCCCCTGCGTTCGTCTGATAGACGTTTAACACATCACCTTTGAGCAATTTAAAGTGGAACTGTTTACACTGGGCATTAAGGAAAAATTCCGTCACAGCTTTAACACATCCCAGCACATTCCCACACTAGAAAAGGATGTGCCCAGGATTAACTTTTAGTTTTCCTTAGATCAGAGCACATCGATTTGGGACAGAATTGGTCAGTGTCGTCTGTTGGAGGGTGGTTTTTTTGCGGGTGGGTGCTCCACGATTTTCACTAAATTTAAAAAAAAGAAACTGGAAAAAACTTGAAATTATCATAAAATGCACAATTTTTAAGGCTTGGCCCCATGTTGCAGAACACCCACATAATTACTGACTAAGTAGCTCCACACATCGAGGAAAACTGAAAAGGAAAGCGGCTCCTTGGCAAGTTTCAACCTCAAGGGAAAACGTTTTATGCCCAGTTTCATTTCATTCGTCGTGCTCTACACCAATGGCAGCTACCGCATGGGCTTTATTCACTTGGCTAAGAGCGCGTCGTATTACCTCGATACGATTGGACGTGCTGCACCAATCGCTAGCGACGACGCCCTTATCTTGAAGTTATGGGGCGGAATCGCAGAGCAAACCTTTTGGGAAAACAACAAGATGAGCCAATCTTTAGTATTTTAGTAGAATTTTCACCTCCGCATGGGTCGGGTCCTTGTTGTTTTGGCGTGGCGGTTTCTCAATTTATCTCCTTTAATGATAAAATTTCAAACAATGGGGAGTGATATTAGCATCCCAATATAGGATTTATTGCAAGTGCAGTGCTGTGGATCAGTTTAACAGTGAATAGTTGCTATTTTGTGGTAATATTATGGAAAATAGCCCTTTCGGTGCTGGCCACCTACCATCCCAAGCGCTTGTGGTACTTTCTGAAGCCGCCTCTGGATTACACGAAGCCTTAAGGAATCAGAGATCATTCCAACCAAGAGTAAGAATTTTTTTTGTGTATCCTCAGAGATTATTGGATTTTTTTTACCCTAAAAATTCCGATACAGAAAAATTGCATTCCTTTAGACGCAGTGAAAAATTTATAGCAAAAAAAACATTTGAAGTGAAATTAAAATATCGATTTGGACAAGCTCCCGCTGAGCTAGTAGTAGTCGAGACTTTGTACCAGAAAGTGCAAAAACAATGAACGGCCAAACAAAAAAAACATACTGTGATTAAGTAATATTTCCGTCTGGCCCCAAATCTACAGATGGGCATCCGCATCTGAATGGGGCACCATCAATTGAAAAAGAAATCGGTAACTGCTCCCCTTTTCGCGGCCAGCAGTAACTCTCAGTTGACTTTGGGGACAAACTCGTTTTGTCATCTTTTAGCCGGCGAAGGACTCCAGTAACAGTTCGCGGACAGGGAGACAAAGCACCCAAACGAAGCATGAAAACAATATGTTTATAGTGGTCGAACGGGGCCTGATTTATTGCTTTTAATAAACCCAAAGTGTAGGAACTCTTGTTTCTTAGAACATCTTTACTGCCAGGCACGACAAAATGTTTTATTCATAGAAGACACTGAGAGGCAGGAAACAATGAAAGGATTTCAATCTCAAATTACGCATTTTATTGTGTTCGGATTATGTCCGCGATGTCTTACAAGAGCGCGCCCAGCTTTATGCAAATTCCAAACAAATAGACATCGGGCCGCTGTTGGTGCTGCTGATGCTGATGCTTCTGCTTCTGGTGCTTGGTGCAGCCGTTGTTGCCCAGTTCCAGCGCGGTCCTCGCGGTTTCTTCATCTCCTTTTTGCGGTACTCTCGCGGATTCCAGAAGCTATTGGCGGCGACACATTCCAGATTCTGACAGTGCGACAGATTTTATAGCCTTTTTGTAAGCAGTTTCGAGCCTTTGTGAGCGACATCCCAATATCATCGATGTCTTCCTTTTTTTTCTTCCACTTGTTCTTCTGTTCTCTGTGCGCCGATCCACTATCCACATCCACTGTGCATGTACCTCTATGTTTGTAACGGTCGATATCGAGCTTCTGCTACTGATTTTTAGATGGTTCCTGAATCCTGGTGACTGCCAAGATAATTTCACCAAGCCATAGGCGAAATTTTGATACAGAAGCAGCAGAAGGCAGGCGGCAGGCAACATCCTGGCGCGCGGGGCGTAAGGAGTGGGTGACTGTGGAAGCTTTCGCAGGGATCGTTTCTGGCGTCAGCGGCGGGGCTTTTGAACCATCCGACAAATTTTCGGATGTGGGGATTGGGGGTCTGGGGCTGAGCTCCCGTCATGCGGATAAATTTGCTTGATTTACAGAGGCACTGTTGGGGATGGCGATTGCTTTTTGAGTTAAAATTTGATTTTGTGGGTTTGCTTAAGCCGGAGGAATGCCTGCAGATTTCGGATGCTTTAACTGGGAATTGTGGGCTGATTATGCGCGTGGAATATTTGAAATTCATACACCACATAATCAAACATTTGTTTTGATTAATATTTTTTTTACCTTTAGAGGAGAGTGGTGAAAATTTCTCGACTGAGTGGAAAATGTTTATTGTGGATTCTTTATTGAAATTTGGAATGTATAATTTGATTATTGGGAGTGGTCCTGTCAATAGTCCTTATTTGGAGATATAATTTGTCTGAACATAGTATAGCAAATTAAGGGGAAATACTGCAACAAATCACGGCTATAGACAAATACTTTGCTAGACTTATAAAAGGGGAGATACTTTTGGGGACGTTTTAGCGAACTTTTGCTTGTTCCTTATGAAATTATGGCTAATTTTTATTAGGGATGGGTTTACAAAAAAAAAACATCAATATTTTTTTTCTATGTAATACTCAAAATCGTACAGTGCCGATGAAATGAAACAAATAAAAATGAAATGTTGTTCGTTAGTAAGTGCATCACTTCAGTAGCGTAGCGTAGTAGGGGCGGCAGGGGCGGCCCGCCCCGGGCGGCACCTTTAGGGGGCGGCGAAATTTCACAAAAAATAATAATCATATCTTGTAAATCTTATTTTTGCCGCACCTACGATTCGGACCGATCGAAATGAGCGCGGAATTTTTTATTACTTATACTGTAATCCTCCGGGGAATCCTCTTTCTTTAATTGAATGTATAATAATGGCATCTTGCTCATTGTAGCGACTGGCAACACCGTCTATACTGACTTGCAGGGATTCCCCGTATTTTGTTTTGTGTTTGAATTATTTATGACTAATATTCAAAGAGAATGACTTCTATCGTATAAAGAATAGTGTTCAATATTGTACGAGGGTCTTCTCAAAATTAAGTTCCACTATTTTTTTAAATCTGTGTCGTTGGCGGGAAAAGTCTGGGAGTCTCAGGGAATTTTCGTCTGGGTGTAGAGGCAGCACGGTAAAATTTCTATGCGCGTGCGTCGATCGATCCGACAATCAGGCTTCAGCCAGAGACTCCACTCGCTCCTACCGCCAAAACACCAAATAAAGCGAAAGTTGTGGAATCCGGAATCCAGAAAATAGCAAATACCCTTTTGAGATGCCAAAGCGGTGTTGTTGATCAATTATCTGCCCCGTAGGACCACGATCACAGCTGTACGCACGCTTTTGTGGGGTGTTGCAACAACTCAGAAAGGAGATCCAAAACAAAAGCAGAGGAAATTGCCAAAAAACCGTCCTATCGCTCTGCTGAATCCAGAAACAAAATTTCATAACAAAAAAAGGCTTGACCGAATGTTATGAAATTTTGGTATTAGCGATATTGGGCGGTACAGAAATCGCGAACTTCGTTCAAACAAAAAACGACCCGACAGATTTTTATGAAAATATTTTCAGATAACTCATTATCATTTTTGTTTCGCGCGATATCGTGCAGGTACAAAAATCACTTACGTCGTCTAAATACAGAAACCGCTGGACCGAATTCTATGAAAATCTTTTCAGATTGTAACTTCGGTAATACGCTACGACCTCAACGAAGTATCATTGTTGATTTGCGTGAAATCGTGCAGGTACAAAAATGCTTACGTCGTTTAAGCAAAAAAACGACTCGACCGAATTTTATGAAAAAAATTTCAGATCATATATATTTCAGTTAATACGCTTCGATCGGCACCTCAATGAAGTCGATATCTTTTTTGGTTCGCACAAGATCGTGCAGGAAAAAATGTCCACATACGTACGCGCACACACACACCCATACTTCTTCTCAAATTTTTGCTTAAAATGCTATTGGGACCTTGAAAAATGAAAATAAGATGAAAATTACGATTTCGATTTTTGGACCGATTACAATAAATTCCCTATAAACTGGGATGTTAATAAGAGGCGGCAAAATTTTCTTCCGCCCCGGGCGGCCGACACCCACGCTACGCCACTGCATCACTTGAGAACGTCTGAATCGATTTGGCTAAATTTTTGTAAAAGTGTTCGTAATAGTCCGAATAAGGTTTTTAGGGAAAGAAAAATTGGAAAAGTTGCACGCAAAATTGGAAAATCCGGGAAAAACGAAAAGTTAATTTTATATGAACTTAAGACCATAATTCACGATTGGAACGACATATTTGTTTGATTCTCTTTTTGTTTTGTTCGTTATGCTTTCTGGATGGAAATAACTCAATTGAATGACTAAATTATAATAAAATTACATTTGTTTTTACTTTTGTGTTGTTTCGCGATCTGTCCAACAAATGCAGTTTATTTTATTTCTATTCCAATTTATTTCGCTAGGTGCGCAAATGTCGTTTGACAGCTGACAGCTGATTGCCAAATTGTGGATCAAACCAGTCGAGTCGATTAGATACTGTCGAAAAATTGATTCAGATGTTTACTTTCAGTTGAATTGTGATTCTATTGTAAGTTCGTCGCAATTGTTTCATGAAATGAACTAAGTTTCGACGTTTTATCCCAAGGCACATCACAAATTTCCGGTATTTCAGCGGTGTACTGCCGATAGAATTAATCTCGTATGTAAAATTACTTATTGCCGTACTTCCGAATGTACTCTTTCTAAAACTGAATATCCATGGTCACATCATTAATAGATACAATGATCACTCATAAATACATTTTTTTTCTAATTTTTACTTTGTTTACACATAGATTTTCAGAAATTCACAATAATAACAAATTTATTGAAATTCGGACGGGACAACCACTGTCGGGTCAGCTAGTTGTTAATATTTCTTAGATTGAAGTAATAATTTGGCAACAAGTTAAATTTATTAACTCAATATCAAAAAATTATAAGTTTTCGGAAAAGTCTTCTAACTGTGGAGTAACTTACATCCTTTTGCAAATAAATTTGTAAAACAAGCAGCCATCTTGGCCGAGAAAAGGCGAGTGTTTTACTAAACTTTCCTTATAATCCACCGTTAATCACTTCCGTAAAATTTTTATTTACAACTTTCGTGATTCGATTTTCATCTTTGTAGATACCTTTAAACGATGGATTGCAATTGCACTGTACTTTGATTGTGATTAATCATTTGAGCAATTACGGCGGGACTTTTCCCATTTTCACGATATTTAATAATAATTCGCGTTCTGAAATACTAGTCTGCTTCATTTTAAAGTTTAAAACATAAAAAATTTATGAAAAGCGCAATTAGACACTTTACGCAATGTAAGGAAACTTTGATGTGACTTTGAGATGGAAAGGTTTTTGTGCAATACACACAAGCACAACATCTGTGCAACGTCAATTCTTCTTAAAACATCAATTGTTTTTTGTCAGTTATAAATATGGGTTTTAAAGACTGAAATCTGTAATAAATCAAAAGCAACTTCAATAATCCAATTTTATTGAGTTTTAAAAATACAGGTTTTTCAGTTCAAATTAGATTTTTTAAACACGAAATTAAATCTTCTTCAACCAAATTCATTTCTCATTCAAATTTTTAAAATTAAATTCAATTTTTTAAAAGTCAAATTAAATTTTTTAAAGTTTAAATTCAATTTGTTAAAGCCCAAATTAATTTACTATTTTTTATTAATTTCTTTAATTTGTCTTATTATATGAGTTTTAATATATTTAATTTGAACTATAAAGAAATTGAATTTGAGTTTAAAAAAAAAATTTAAATTTGGACTTTAAAAAATTAAATTTAAACTTTAAAAAATTTAATTTGACATTTCAAAAATTGAAGTGAATTTTAAAGTTTTGAATTTGCACGAAACATCCCAGAACATCCCAGAAATCGTTTTCTTACTTTCCCAATTTTATACCCGCTATTCAACTTTACTGTCAAAAATCTCAGGATCCCGTGTGGCGTAAAGATAGGTACGCTACATTGTCAGTAACTGCAGCTGTCACATTTCCTTTATCTCTTTGCCATTCCTAGCTCGAAAAATTTTCACCAAAATTGGTAATTAAAAGTTTTTTTTGAACAAGTAGTCCGTTGGTCTTAAGTGAAAATTTCCAGAACATCTGTTTTCTGCGATTTACACTACATTTTTATAAAGTATTGAAAAAGGTACATTTTTTTCAATAAGTAACGTCTACTGAAATATATTCTACTGTCGATTTAATAGTTAAATGCAACTTAACTTTTGATGATTGACAATGAATTTGTGGGTTACGAGAATCAGCATTTACGAAAATGCCAAGAGCAATGAGAACGCTCTTCACACGAATCCTAATTTTTCGAGCTCCTGAAAATCCGAAAAACTTGTGGGATATTTTTAAAGAAGATTTGGCCGACAATTTCATTCGAGAAACCACAGAAAAATGGTACTTCAGTTGACTAAGCTATTAAAATAGTTTATCGAATTATTGCACATAAACTTAATACTAAATCGACTGAAGGTAGGAATTTTCGATATTGGGTGGATCGTTTTGATATGGATCATGGTTACATGGTTGAAATGGATTGGTTAAAATGAAGTTAATGATGATGTATTAAATATTGATGAGTCTGCTTGGCTGTAATCGAATTGAAATTTTTGGACCTATCTTAAATGCACTCAATAATATTTATAGAGTTATAGAGTTTATCCTTCTAGCTCAGAAGGTACACTTCTCAGCTGGGCTGAGAAACGGGCTGCACTTAAGTGCAGGGACCGAACCGGCCGAGAGCACCCAAAAAGGTATAAGAAGAGAACATAAATGTGTTTTTTATTGAAGGACGAGAAAAAATTTTACCTATAAAACTTTGAACTATATTCAACTGTATGGTTTTTATTGGTATTGCATCCATACTATTACCTCAGGGCAGGGTCGTACAGCTCATACAACATTTGGACTTAAAATACCCTTAACTGCTGAATTTGTTTCCAATATCAAACCTGGGTCAGCTAAAGCTCGAGTGGTTGCACATTTTTATATTTTGCTAATGGTTGAAGCTCCTATGCTTCCTAACTATGGAGTTCAAAATATGGATCAGTTGTTTCGAAATTTAGCTAATCCATGTTTGACGTTTGTGTTTGATCCAGTATCACAGAGATGAGTTCACTGTCGATACCAACATGAGTGGTTACACTACGCCTAAGAAGTTTTTCATATTGCAAGTCTGACCAAATATCTGGGCTCTGTGCAACTTGACTTTAATAATGTTTGAGACAGTCTCGTATTTTTTATCCAGCCATCGTCTGGGCGTTGTTCGTCTGAGGATTTTATACTCTATACTATAACTATCTTCATTAATTTTTTAATGACTTTCGTTCTCAACAATTAAAAATGGTTGATCGTCTTTACAAATCATCATCAAATCATTTCTTTTTATTTAAATTATTCAATTTCCTAGTTTTAAGGCTACTTTCTGAATAAGCTTAAATATTTTCAAAACTGGATATTATTGTTTTTTGTACCTTTAAAGGAACACATGATCCAACATTTTTATTATGTGGTCGCAATGCATTGTTCGGGGCAATTCACATTAGGTAGAATTAGCATGTGTATCACTTATAAAGGAAAACCAGAATTCTTATTGGATAACACAACTCAACTTGACTCTGGTGGACACAAAGCCTTAGAAATATTGGTATTTTGAGCAATGTTTTTTCTACTGACGAAATGAATGCATGTTTTGAGTTGCATATGGCAGGATTAGTGGTCAAATATTGCTGTTGATGGTCGGGGCTATTTCGATGTATTGAATGAAAAAATGTCGATACATATTATTGTTTGAGGCATTAACGTAATATTTAATCAGTCCGATACATCGTTGTTGTTTATCGATTGTTTTCGATGCATCCTAATTTTTATTGGTAATTTTGACTATTTTACTGTAAAAAACGAGTTAGAGTGTACAAAAGGTGATACCAATCCTTTTTTTAAGTGGGCAAGTCACGATTAAGAATTACTTTTTGTACTACCAGTCGGTCATGCCGTTCAGGTCGTTCAATTCAGCTTAGCTTGAAGGATAAAATAGGATAGGATAGGCTTTCTGGCTCTAGCTATATTGATCTGAAACTGAAACTTTTTTTAATTATTAGAAAGTGTTCGCTCTGACTCGCCAAAATAAATAAAAAATGATTTTTTAAATCTTTCACTAAATTTTTTCTGTTTGTAATAAATCAATGTTTTTTTAAAAAACATATTTTATGTAAAAAGTAAATGGGTGTGAACATATGTGCCAAATTTCATGATCATCAAATCATTCATGAAATTTCAGAAAACATGGTTTTAACCAAAAACCATTTCAAGTTTTGTTAAATGATCTTTTTTATAGGTACCGTAAATTTGAATTTTCATTTGAAACATTGCAATCAATTATATTGTTATGTTCTTGTATTCTAAAATTAAGGAAGGAAAAAAATTTTCATCTTAAAGGTCGTTTAATCTTTAAACAATTAATGTAAAATTTTCACTTTTAAATTTTTATAAATTTTCTTTTGTATATTAAGAAGTATAAACCATTTTAAATGATTTTAAAATTATTTTTAATTTTATGAGCAATGTTCACTTATTAAATATAATACTAAAATTATTCAAGATAAACAAGACGAGAAAGAGATTTTTGTCTAGTCACCACCGGAGGTAGAAACGAATTCATTTATTTTTTTGTTATTTCATCAAAGTTACATTAAACTGAGTAAGAATTTTATTTATTGGTTTTAACAGAGAATAATACAGGCTACTTTTGTTTTCTTTCGTTTTACGCCATGCTAGTTTCAAAAAATTACAAACTTTGTATTTGCTATCATTGCCTTTTTAATCTTGCCACGTGTAATTGGGGCTGCAGGAGCAGTTTTGCTTGATATTTCAATATTGGTACCTTCATATGCAATGGTACCTAACTTCACTTCCCTTACCATTTAGGGTAGGCCAAAAGGGATTTTAACTTTTTGGGTTTCAATCTATTTTTGAGACCCCTTCTAACCTGGGGCAATTCATCCCAGTTGCCCCCCCCCGTGGCGGGCCTGCAGCTATTGTGAAAAAAATGATCAGGACATGCACTTTTATGCTTTGTTTCAGGATCGTAATCAAAAATCCATGACTACTGGTAATGTGGTCAAATTACTGGACAACCCTGTGTCCTGTAAAGAAGGTCAAGGCAACCATATTTGAAGCTCACTTTCTGTTCGGTTCATGGTGATGCCTTTTGCCACAAATATTGCACATGCTTTTCTTATGCCCAAATTGTGAGACAAAATGTAATGGAGCGTTAAAAAAATTCTAATTTAATACACTACTCACAGCCTTAATGTATTTTTCCCACAGCTATGAGACCGGCCAAGTGAAGGATTTGGGTTGTCTAAACATGATTTTCACAACCCGCAGTTCGAAAAAGGGTGGTTTTTGAGAAATATGTGAATATTTGAGTTTTTTCGCCTTTTTCTCTATTTTGACGAGAAACTATGCCTTTTGGTCAATAGGTCAAAAGAGAAAAGTTGTAGGGCATACAATTTCCTACAAATTTTGTCTTCAATGTTTTTTCGAATTCCGCATTGTTTCCCCGCTAGAGGGCGTTTTGTACCTTTTACAGATTCTGTTGATAAATCAAAGCGTCCATAGAAAGGCCGTTGAAAAACTGCAACTACTGCTTTGATCTCATTTAATTTTTCATGTAAATACATAATTTTGGCTCAAAATCTAAAAAAGGCCCAAAACGGCCTCTGGCGGCGGAAGTAAGCGGAATTCGAAAAAAGAGTAAAAGCTAAATTTTGTAGATAATTTTATGCGCTATAACTTTACTTTCATGATAGAATAGAGAAAAAAACGAAAAAACTCGAAAACTCACATATTTCTCAAAGACCACCCTTTTTCGAACTGCGGGTGTTGGAAAATCATGTTTAGACAACCCAAATCCTTCACTTGGTACCGGTCTCATAGCGTTGGGAAAAATTTCTTTAATTTTTCCTAATTTGAGTGGACTAAGTAGTAAATCAATATTTCCTATCGCGATTTGTAATTTTACTGTACTTCTACGAGGCTTCCAGCTTCTTTTACACTCTTGTTCAAACTAGTAAGAATAATTTATTGTACTACTAGGGATGCAAACGATACATCGATGTTTGCAAAACATCGATGTTTCGTCCGCAAACATCGATGTTTTGATGAACGATACATCGACGGCAAAGCTGTTAAACATCGACATCATGGAAGAAATTTACTGTCTGTCACCAATCAATCTTCTAAACTTAGAAAGAATTACACCAGCTGAAAATAGAAAAAAAAGATTAGAATTTTACAGGGAAAGGGATGCCGCACACCACAGAGGATAAATTTCGATAAAAAAGGGTTGATTCAAGAGAAATCATAGAGCATCATACCGAGTTATATACCTAGTTTATAGCTACTCCAAAAATAATTCGAATTATGGATCATCCAAAATTTTTTATCGCATAAACGGGATAATTCGAATTATGGCTTAAACCGAAATTTTTCGGCTTAAGCCAAAGTTATAAGAATGTAAGTTGAAATCGATTGCGTATTAAATACCCGTTTATACGTTAATTCGAAAGTTTGGCGTAACTTTAAGTTAAATCGATTTAATTTTGCTGCTATAAACTTGGTAATAGTTACATCGAGCATCATATAGAGTTATAGTTACATACCTACATAATGGAATATGTGAATCTAGTTACTTTATGTTGCTTAAAATGCCTCTAACCACGTTTTAAGTCATGTGATGGATGAGATAATTAAAATATTGGGAAAACATCGATCTATCGTTTTTATAACCGATGTTTTCAAACATCGATGTTTTTAAGAACGATGTTGCATCCCTTACCTACTAAACTCTAAAAAAGGAAATTCACAGTGCAAATATACAGTAAAATTACAAATCGCGGTGTAAAAACTGATTTATTACACATTTATTGTAATATAACTATAAAGTTTTGTAATATTATTAAACATTTTGTAATTTTACATAAAGAATTTGGGTGAATTAGGAATATTCCTAATATAATATATTATTGTAAATTTACAAAATTGCTTGTGACTAAAACTTCCAGTGCCTTTATGTAAAATTACCGCAGAACTTTTTTACAGTGTATTTACAAGGAGGAGGTGACCACAGAAAGCAAATACAACGTAAATTTATTATCATTCATTTATGAACTGCCTTTGCAAAACGTACCTCACTTTTCTGCATTATCACAGTTCACTTCTAAGAACTTTTCGCACCGCTCAACCACCGGCTTCTTTAATAGGAGTTCGCCGTCTGGAAATCGAACCTGTTAACTTAAATTTCTGGTAGGTATAATAAGCCGTTTCAAGTGCGAGAAGAGGACAAATTTGCTAGCTGCATGATTGCGTAGGTGATCAACAAGTTCTCAACAAAGATTTTGCATATTCTGCTCGATTGACTTTTGGTGGAGTTTCACACCTCGCAATTCTGACAAAACTTCAAGCAATGTAACTAACAGTAGAACTTTTTTTATAATGTAAGAAAAGCACATGCTAGGATCTTGTTTTCACCATCGGCAACTAATGTCAACTTATTGGGGTAGCAGGAATCGCGTCGCATTTAATGCAAACGAAACGGAATACTGTCTACTATCCAATAAAACCTGCCCTACTATTACTCCGTGTTTTAGTGGACGGTCTGGATCATCGCTTAATATCCGAGTCATAACACTAACAGGGGGTTTGATACGAAATGATTACATATTCCAAAAAGCCAAACAATCATCCAATGCCTAGGATTTTTTAAGAGATGCATCGTCCACCTTCAACCAGCAGTCCGTGTTGCAATTCCCACATTCGCTCTCGTATTGAATACAACTCGATAATCTTGACGGGTGCCTCGCAAACCATCTTAGCTTGGCTAGACAAGTACAAAGCCGCGCCTTGGAACTAATTGATATGGCTTCTTTTGTTCCAACTTAGTCTTTTCGTGAACACTATGGCTTTTAAGTTCGTTAATAAATGGAACAATTCCGACTGTTGAACAACCTTCCGTAGTCAATACAGGCGCGGATTCAAGGGGGGGGGGGGTCACGGGGGTCTTGACCCCCCCCAAAAGCAGTGCCGCGGCCAGACAATTGAGAGGCCCTGTGCAAAAATTCAGCGAGAGGCCCCAGAGAGTCCAAAAATTTTCTTCGCTCGCTTCGCTCGCAGATTGCTCGTACCCGTAAAAGAACTATGGCCCATATGCTGATTTCTCTGGCTCGTACTCATTTGTGTGGTTCATTCGATGAAGTAAATATGCAAATAATGAATTCAAATGATTTTTTATGCCAAAACAATTTTTCGCTCGCGAGTCCCCAACACACGGGCCCTGTGCAGTTGCACACATGCCAGCAGCGGCACTGTCCAAAAGCGCTCGCTATTTAAAAAACAAAATTGACCCAGTCAAAAAACAAAAACAAAAAATAACCAAACGCACAAAACCGATCCAACTTTTTTGCAAATTATAAAAACAACCTTAAAAAATGACCTTCAAGGTCAACAGCAGATTTAGTCCAGGAGGGATAGAAAAACGTTGAAATAAATTTACCCTGCGACTTTTGGACGCTATAATTAAGAGAAAAATCGTAGGAATTTCGAGCGTTTCCATATATGCCTGACAGGAAAAAATTTTGATTTCTCGAAGTCTACTGAATAGAAATCCACACCATATTTCACTTCCCCTTCGCTTAAAGGTGTTTTTTCTGAAAATCAAGAAAAGTGCCTGTTTTCAAACGCGTTTATGAGGTTTTAAATCGAACCTCACCAACTTTTCTTGAAAATGGGTTGGTAGAGTAACTCTTCGAGAATAAATAGGGCTTTTCAAAATAGCTCTAGCACCACCATGGGCCTTGTTCAAACTTTTTTCCTGAAACGGCTGTTTTTACATTTTTGAGATTTACGCGAAAAGTTATAACTATTTTTGCATGAAATTTTTATTGTAGGCAGGCACTAACAGAAGCCACAATTTCAGCCCTGAAACAAGGCTCTACGATAATTGTAGTCCCTGTAATTAAATGTCAAAAAATAGCCATATTTCGTGGTTATTGTTTTTTTTTGCAAAAACCTGTTGACCGATTTCAATTGTCCAAAACTCATAATTGTTGTCTTTTTAAGCGCTATTACGTACTATTTTCTGTTTTCCAAAAACAAAAATTTTTCGCACTTAAAACGTTGAAAAACGTGTTTTCGCTACCATTATTAGCTTTTTTCCACCTGTTCTGGACCTACTTTTTCCAAACCATATTCATTGAATTCCTACGATTTTTCTCTTAATTATAAAGTCGAAAAATCGCAGGTTACATTTATTTCAACTTTTGAATACTTTTCCGCTATCTCTCCTGGACTAATTGATCTATACTCTTTCTATATGTTTTGATTTGCAAATCTGAAGTTAGCTGCACTCACAAGTAAAGGCGCGTCTTCCTCAAAAACACATTAGGGCACGTTTTCGTAGGGCACGTTTGTTTTTAATCCACCAGAAAATTCGGTTAGTTTTGTTCGTTTTGTTAATTTTGTTTTTGTTTTTTTTAGGAGTAAAAATTTTTTTTCGTCACTTTTAATTCCGTGACCCCCCCCCCCCAAAACAAAATTCTAGATCCGCGCCTGAGTCAATATTTCCGATCTGGTACAACATCGTAGACCTAGAGATGAACATAAGATTCATCGTCATCTGCTAGAGCAACCTCAGACCCCTAACTTATCCTGATTGTGGAACAGTCTTCCGCAGTCGGTGTTTCCGAACTCATATAACATCTTAGAGTTCAAACGCAAGCACCCTCCAGACCCCTAACCTATCCTTTCTCCTCTATCCTTTAAATCAAGCTTACGACTATACATTGCACCATGACTTGAACGACATGACGGACGACTAGTACAAAGGGTGGTTCTTAAGCTTGACGTTACCACACAAAAAAAATCATCTTGTATCTTTTATACTAAGGTCACTGCTAGAAATTGCACCATTATCTGAACGTCAAGACGGACACGTAGTACAAAGAGTGATTTCTAACCTTTATCAGTCTTACCACATACCAAAGTTTTTGTGGTAACTCTACATTTATACATCGATTTGGCTTCATCATGAATCATAAAGTAAAAAGTTTTGACCATAAGAAATCTAAATTTTGTTCCTATCTATTTACATGCATCCGTCATAGCAAATTTTGTCGTATCCACTTTTAAATAAAAGGATTTGTTATTAATATCAGTCATTTATAACTAGACCAATCTTTGGTCACAAAGAAAAAAAAACGGATATCCTCGAATGTCACTTAAATTGTCACGCATTTGTATCTCAATCTTGAACAATCTCCTTTTCTTCATCTCAAAGGTGTCGCCAAAGTTGTTGCTTCCTCAAACAATAAATCTATACGAGCGGCTATAATGCACATGTAAACGCTCCGAGATAAGTGCCCAAGGGGTATGTAATGTTCCACTTGGAGGAAACGATTAAATTATTTGATAACCATATGCTCCCACGTCTACACATCCCACTTTGGAAGAAAGTGTTTGCTCCATAAGTGGTCCCCCACCACTGTCGAGAGTAGAGCTAAAGATTCTTGATGCTAATGAATGGGCCGTTTGTGGTTGGCATTAACGTTATCCAGTAGTCGCCCTTTTTAAACGAGTACTTCTACCCTCCTCCTTCTCGGGGTTTTGTGTAATTGGTGTTGTATGACGTGCACTTTTTTGCAGACGTAACATTTTGCGTTGATATTATGTTATAAGGATAGAAGTTGGATGGGTTATTAGAAAAAAGTGCATGTTTTTGTGGATTATAGATACAAGTCTGAGAAACAAGTAATTTTTGCGGGTAATTTTGGTGAATTGTAGATGTTTTTATGCATTTTTTAATAAATACTATGAGAACAAAATATACAAATTGGTAAAATTTCAAAGTATTTTTTTTTCTAACATAACAAATGAACCTTTTGGGCTTTAATCTATTTTCGGGGCCCCTCTGACCTAGGGCCTGAGGCAATTCGTCCCAGTGCCTCCCCCACACCCCCCCCCGCCGGGCCTGTCAATGGATCCCAACTTCATAAAACGTATCATAACTAGCGACATGGCTACTCACGTTGTCGAAATGGCACTTTGAAAATGAGCCGGAATCAAAAAAAATGGTACCAAATTCGCTCCAAAATCAAGGTAATTCTGACATTTTTCTTTATTTCCGTAGTGTGATGCACTCCGAATTCCTTCCAAAGAGACAAGCTGTAATTAAGGAAAATACTGTTTGAACGTCATGAAGCATTTGCCCAAAGTTAATCGCCGAAAACAGCTAGATTTGTGATAGAAAAATTTATGGATTTTTAACCACGATAATGCATCATCATAAAAAGGCATCGTTGCGCAAGTCGAGTCGTCTGGCATGACAAGTAGTTTGAATTGAAGAAAGTGACGTTTCAGTCGAATCAGTGATGGACTAATGGACTAAGGGTGGGGCGGAAGGGGCGGCCCGCCTCGGGCCTCTGGTTCCTGGGGCCTCCAAATGTCTACAAGTTCCCTTGATCAAATCCTAAACAAGGCTTTTAAAATAAGGTCAGTGCCCACCTAAGTGGTACTTTGGAGTCGGAGGTCCCATACAATGTTCCCGTAGACACAAATAAGTACAGCATGTAATTATTAAAATGGGACTTTACTGAATCGTTACCCTGTACATCGCTTATACTTCAATACTTCTTGACCATTTGCATCTCGGTTGCATCATGCGAGAGGAGTTTTTCTAAACTTAAACTAATAAAAAATTACCTTCGATCTACCGACTCGTCAATCTGTCCATCCTTTCAAATGAAAGAAAAGTTTCAAAAGAAATTGATTTCACTATAGTTATTGAGGAGTTCAGCAAAAGTCGCGAAAACATATGTAGTAATATTAGTTACATATTACATATGTAATTAATATGTATTTAGGCAAGAAAATATATACTTTCCTGCCTTCGCTTTACTTACTATATTCTTACATACTTACATAAAATATACGCAACCTATTATTTTATTTTTATTAATTGTTTGTTTTGCTAATTCATATTTTATTTTCCTCATCCATATCCATATTCTATGTATACCTATGTTAGTCGAATTTAAATTTCACTTGCAAGATTTGAACTAAATAAACATACACTTACACACACGTGTAGCACGAGAGTTCCAAAGCAACAAAGTGCACTTCCACTTTGACTTTGGGATATAAATCGGGCTTAAATGTTGCATGCCTACGGGGGTCCAATAAGAGTCGAATAAGAGTTTTCCGAAATGCGAAGGTTACCCAGAACCTCAAATAATATATTTTTAGATTGAGAAATCAACTATAAATGCCAGCGCTAATGCTGAAATTTTAAATGAGAAAACAGAAGAGTTGAAATATCACATAATAGGAGTGAAAATCTCAATCTAAAATCCTCCTTTTATTTGAAATTTAACGTAAAATGCAAGACCGGAAAGTTTCGAGGAAAACTCTTGAGCAGGCCAGGACCAAAGCCTAGATATTAACAAATCTTTCATCTTCATATGGTTAGTGAGTGAAAGGTGAAGAGCTATATGCACACATTCTTTAAATGACGATGATAGGGTACCAGAGCAGTGGCGGTTTCAAGGGGGGGCCATGGGGGCCATGGCCCCCCCCGAGAATAGAAAAATTAATGAAGTTTTTCGAAGTTGATTAAATTATACGACTTGAATTAATTAACAATCCTTGTACCGTATTACAAAATCAAGCCATCGAAAATGCATCGCTTTATAAAGTGTGGAGATTAATGGTACCAGCTAATTTAATCAATCTCGATTGGGAGCACTGGCAATTTTAAGTTATCTTAGCGAATTCATTAGGCCCCCATCCACGGTCACACATGTGTGACGAACATCTTTTGAATAATAACAGTCATTTACACACCCATAGAAGTTTTGACATTTCTAAGCCAGCAACGAAAAAAATAAAATGATTTTTAATGAAATAAAAATTTCTCGTATAAAAGCTTGAAATTCATATAGACTTTTTGTTTAGGCTAATTTGAGCAACTGGGCATTTTCAATAATTTATCTAATATTTCAAGCTTTAACTAAAATTTTTATAATTTTCAATTAGTGGTACAACGAAAATTTAAGAATAGATAATCTACTTAAAATGCACAACTAAACAAATTACCGTTCAGGCGCGGATTCAAGGGGGTGGGGGGTCACGGGGGCCATGACCCCCCCCAAAGCGCTCGCTGTTTAAAAAACAAAATTGACCCAACTAAAAAAACAAAAAGAAAAAATTACCAAACGACTAAACCGACTCAGCTTTTTGCAAATTAAAAAAAACGACCTTAAAAAATGACCTTCAAGGTCAACAACAGATTGTTCTATAAGGCCCATTCAGAACCAGCAGCAGCAACAGCAGCGGCAGCATGTTTAGTTTTACTAGCAATCAATTAGTTTTACTAGCAATGTGACTAGGGTTGCCAGGTGTCCGGATTTAGCCGGACATATACGGCCTTTTACGGTCGTGGCGGCCAAATATATGCATGTCCGGCTTATGACCGGATATTAAGCGATTGTCCCTCTGGTCATGTAAGGATACGTACAGTACGCAGCGTAGCATAGATAGATGATAGCTGAAAGCTTTTCTTTGTTTTGCAATCAAAGATTTAAGCACACCAGGTAACTTACAACGCTGCATCCCGGACTAATAAAAAGTAGTCCCGGAGTGAGCGTTGCAAGTGGCCTGGTCATTTCGTGCCAATTGATTGGTTTTGGAAATTATTCCTTTCGGGTAGTAAGTTGTTGATCTGTACATTTTCTCCCCACCACCCCCATCGCGATTCTGCTGGCTGACTCTTGCTACTGTTATAAGCCTTATCTAAACTATCAATTACAAAAAAATCAGGGGACCTGAAATGACCATCCAAAATGCAACTCTTCCTCCCGGACTATAATGAAATGACCAGTTTTCCATCCAAGGAGAATAGATGATTGTATATTTTGTTTAATGAAGAATATTTAGTTTATTTTGACATAAGATTTTATTAATAAACGATTGAAAATACCTAACCGACTCTATTTCTATTTAAAATGGGTAAGAAAAATGTCCGGCTAAATGTAACGCTGTGTCCGGCCTTTTTATTTTTGGACCTGGCAACCATACCTACATGTGACCACCATTAGCCAATAGGAACTGTCTGCAGCCGCTGCTGGTTCTGAATGGGGCTATACTCTTTCTATATGTTTTGATTTGCAAACTCTGAAGTTAGCTGCACTCACAAGCAAGGGCGCGTCTTCATCAAAAACACAATAGGGCACGTTTTCGTAGGGCACGTTTGTTTTTAATCCACCAGAAATTTCGGTTAGTTCTGTTCATTTTGTTAATTTTTTTTTAGGAGTAAAAAAATTTTTCCGCCATTTTTAATTCCGTGACCCCCCTCAAAACAAAATTCTAGATCCGCGCCTGTTACCGTTACAAATTAAAACAAAATTCAATTATGAATTAAATCCTCAATCCACTTCCCCAGTTCAAACGATTTGAGATTGGAACTTTGATATAAGGGTTCCGAATTAAGATAATTTGTTACCGCCTCTTTAGTGACATTGTTTTCCGAATTCTTTTTGAATTGTTTCGATTAATACAAAGTTTTAATTTTTGTGATTGTATTGCTTCAGAAAATCTTTCGCTTTTTAATTTGAGTACTCTACGTGCATAAAACAGTCGCTGTGTTAAATCTTATACGTTATTAGTTTTATTTTTTAAAAATAACTTTTAAACGATATGTTATGAGATTAAAAAATCTTGAAAATAGCATAAAATCATTTTCTCTATGTTCTAAAGCAAGCTTTAATATCGATTACATCAGTAATTAATACCATCAGGGATTATCTCTGAGCTCTAGTCTACCAGAAAAAAAAAGTTGTGATTCTTAAGACCAAAAGTGTGAATAAAAGCACGATGGCCCCCCCCGAAAATCAGTCCTGGAACCGCCCCTGTACCAGAGACAGAAGGCAACATTTTTATACACGCTCGTACGCAACTAGCCAGCGGTAGGTTTTATGATTTTATATGGGGATAAACTTGATGTGTTGGTGCATATTTAGTACTATTTATGCAAAAAAACAGTTGATTCATAACCTTCTATATTACAAGCCATGGACAAGGAAAATATTGAGAGCGAATTTCCGCTCAATCGGACTACAAGTCGGTGAAGTCACGTTATGTTGTTAGTGTAATTTGGAGAATTTGGGAGAATTTGGTAGTCCGATTCTCTCAATTGAGATTCTTGTTCATGGCTTGTAAATATAGGAGGTTATGGTTGATTCAATTTTCCTTCCTTTTCTCTTCTGCAATCTGGCTTTGTCTCGCCGAGTTCACGATGTACATATGCGTTGAGTTGTGCTCAGCAGTGATGTTCATATAGGCACGCACACAACTAACGGGGGAAAATTTTGTATGAAGATGAAAGACTTGTTATATCTAGACTTTGGCCAGAACTAACACATCGATGGTTAAGAGCGGTAGGAGAAGATGAATATCTCCCCCACCCTAAAAAACTTGGACCTTTCAAAACAAATAACAAGAAGTTCGGTCAATAAAGTATGGTCAAAAGCTAGTTATTCTATCATTAACACTTTTTAAAAAGAAATTTGCAAAGATTCGACCAAAGCAATATACAAAATACATATTATAGATTAACGTTTATTAAGAAAGTTTTTCCGCATTCCTTCAAATGAAAACATCTCGATTTACTGAAATATATAATTTTTAATTCCTTAACTTAAGGCTACCTCGCACGATGATATCTAATATTCGTTCGCACTTCGTTGCGACGATCCTACTAAAGTTCCTACGCACTGCAATATTTCGTTTGACATGTTGGGAAACCGACAGCTTTGATAATAATTAATTAAAATGCTTGAGTATTCGAAACTTGAGCACAACCTTCTCAATGACATAACCAATGACAACCATTCAATGGACTTCAGAGTGCGTATTTCTACTCCGTCATGCCACGACGTCTTTTCTTTCTTTCACAAAATGATTTTATGATCGTTCATAGGTTAATTGACAAGTGGGTTAACAGCCAAGAAAAAGGAGCACGAAATATACGACGTTATATTTACTGAAAAATACCATGCAGGGCGCCACTTTCACCATCAAAATATCCCTCAAGTACGAGCTTTGATAAAAAAAGCAGATTTCTAGGTTTTTATTAAAAAATCTTTATTTACATCGATATTAAATTTGTCGCATGGAAAGAAAACCCTTCAGATGTAATACACTTTTGCCAACTCTTGATCGAACCAATTCTCCTCAGTATAGCATTTGGCTCATTCAGCGTTTCGGTCTTTATTTCTTTAATGCTGGCAAACGTCGTTCCTTCGCGATTCTTTTAAGTTTCGGGAATAAAAGGTAATCCCAGAGTGCCATATTTAGCGAATACAGAGGCTGAGGCAACATCAGCCATAAAAAATCACGAAAAAGCACAGAGTTATCGTTGTGCAATTGGCATGAATTGTTTCACTAATATTAAGGATTAATATTGCTGGGCAAAGCATACGTTTCATGCTCAAAATATCCGAATTAGCCAACAGCATTAGCAACCTTTCTGATTGCAATTCGATGATCACTAATCATTTTCTTAAATTTTACATCGTTCTGAGACGCCATCTCCGAAGTTTTCATACCGGTTAGAGCATACGCAGAACACAGCAGAAGTTTGGATGCCTTGATTAGCTAGCTCTTTGATTAGACAGCGGTTTCCAAACTGGGGGGCGCGACCCCCAAGGGGGCGCTTCTAGTTCAAGGGGGGGGGGGGGGGGGGGGGGGCGCGGATGATTTTATCTTTTTGACTTTTTTGACTATTTTTTTTAATTTCTACTTAAATTTTATTGTTATTGTCTTTTTATTATATGTACATCTCATCCCCATCTACACCTTCGGTATTTCAACATTGAATAATTCGACATATTTACACGATTCTGAAACTAACTAACTAATTGCTCCTTTAATCCCTCATGGGACATAGGGCGGAAACAGTTGCCCTCCAGCGGACACGATTCTGAAACGTCATTAAATACCATTTCAGCTTTACTCAATTCACACCGAAAGAACGCGCTGAAATTGTAGCGCTTTACATTGAAAACAATCGTTCAATTGTGAAAACTGTGTGTCCTTATCGTAAAAAATATGGGAGAAATTCGGCACCTTCAGAAAACACAATTCATAGTTTGGTGAAGAATTTCTTTGAGTACGGGTCTATAGCCACTCGCCAGCGTCCCCGACGCTCCAATAAAGTTGTTGAAGCGGTAAGAGAGAGTGCTTCCGAAAATTCAAATGTGACGTATCTCCGCCGATCTCAAGAGTTAAACGTGAGTGAGACGACTCTAAGAGCCGTATTTCACCGGGACACCATGGCGGCGCAACCAGTTGCCGCCACCAACAAAATGTATACACATTGCGCAACCAATTTGGCGGCGCGACCAGCAAAGACGCGTGCACAGAATATTACTGGCCGCGCCGCCACCTGGTTACGCCGCCATGGTGTCCCGGTGAAATACGGCTCTAAGGAAGATTATGACGCAAGATCTTCATGTATTCCCATACAAAATGCACCTTACTCAAAGAATGTTGCCAACGGACAAGCCGCGTCGCTTGCAATATGGAAATGCCGTCTCAAGAATGATCGATATCCAGCCAGATTTGTCGAACTTGGGGAACAGAGAAACCACTCGTCATTCACGAAACACCACTGCACGGCGAGAAAATCGCCGAAGTGTCCCCAAAAACCATCATCGGACCATTTTTCTTCAAAGTTCGAGAAACCTTCGACGGCACACGCTATCGTTGGATGTTGGCGCACTTTGTGTGTCTGAAATTGCGTGGAAAAGGTCTGACGAACTTCTATTTTCAACAAGAGGGCGCACCTTGCCATACCGCAGCCGCTACGATGAAGTTCTTGCAGCGCAAGTTCCCGAGATAAGCTGTGTCGAAAAATTGTGATTTGGAGTGGCCTCCTCGTTCTCCGGATTTAACGGCACCAAACTGGGGTTATTTAAAAAGTAAAGTTTATGCTAGCAAGCCGAAGACCATGGACGAACTCGAAGCTAACATACGAGCCAAAATAGCTGCTATAACGCCCGAAATGCTGGTCAATGTTATGTAGGATGTCCGAAAAAGGGCTGCCCTTTGCGTATCGAATGGAGGTGGTCATTTAATCGGTAGAGAATATCCTAAATAAATCTTGCTCTTTTGTCCAAATCGGCTAAAAAATGTCAGAGTTATTCAATGTTGAAATATCGAAGGTGTAGATGGCGCACCGCATTCCATATAGTTTGCAAATTTACATATTTACATATAGTACTACTTTCCCCTTTTATACCATGTTATTTTTAATTTCGTAACCCAAAAATTATTTTTATCCATGTCCATAACAAAATTTTATCTTTGGAGAAATATTTGGAAGTAATTTTTAATGATAATGTAAGTCCTGGTGATATCAGGTTTGCATCTGAAAATATAGTGATTTTTCTTTATGGCGTTAAAAGTAATATTTTAAGTAACTGCCGGTTACAACATTTTCAAAGATTATCGAAGAGTTTCTAATGCCACTAAATAGCACGGCTTAAGAACGTACCACGAGGTTCAACAATGGAAAGGAAATATTTTAAATCCGTTAGAGTGGGGTTGGAAAAAATCTAAGAATGGATTAATGCCAGTCACCACAATCAAACCTTCTGCACCGCAAACTTTATTGCAGCAAATAGTTTGCGGATGCTTAAAGGTTGTCACGGAAATTACGGCTGCGGAAAATTAGGAATTAGGTGCTCCATGTTCTGCAAAGAATGTTTTGGCATAAATTGTGAGAATGCTGATGCTCCAGAAGTTACGGAAGAAGATGTCCAAAATGATGTTGGTTGATGAAGATATTCATATACAATTTGAAAATATCATTGAAGATATATATACTAGAAATGTATCATTCAAAAAAACAATCTTCAAACGTCAAGAAATTTCTAATTCATTAAACTTTTTGTATATCTAAGACCATGTAAATATTATATTTTTTAACAAATACCTTTAAAATCATATGATTAAACGGTAAAATGTAATATGTGACATTAAGAGATAATAAAAGTTGGTTTTCATTGCTTTTTCCAACTATAAAAAATTTGTTTCATTTTTCAATTTTGTTTTATTGTTCTTGAAAATTTTTTTTATTTCGACTGCTGGGTTCAATTAGTTATCATTAATGAACCGAAAAGAATTTTCTAATTGGGTAAAAATAATTTTTGCTTTACGAAATTAAAAATAACATGGTATAAAAGTGCAAAGTAGTACTATCGTTAAAAAGAAGGTAACTTTTATCGACTGTATCTCAGTCAATTTTTATCGAAAATCTTTCAATTGGACACCATTTTAACGGAAATTATGTCAGCTTTCTTTTTTGTTCAGTACTTCCTATACCTAAATCCACCCAGAAAAAAGTTATACACAAAAATGTCAAAAAAACAAAAAAATGAAATTTTCGGTTTTTTTTAAAAGAGTTTTTTTGACCTATTTCGGTGAAAAAAATTGTTGTTTACTTCAAAATGGGCTTATTCGATAGGAAATTCGATTCTCTACAAAAAATCTTCTTATGTTTTTTATAAAAATGCATAGTTTTTGAGTTATTGTTGAAAAACTAAACAATGGACCAATCTTCTCCGTTCTCAAAAGTCCAAGCCTAGATTTAAAAGCACTTTTGGATTTATCTTTTTTAATGTACAATCGAACATATAAAACAATAAAATACCTTTAACGAATTAGTTCCTTATTAAAATTCATAGTCAATAGACTATAGCACAACAGGCAGATCTACAATAGGATCGACCTGATTCAATAAAATGTCGTTGAGATAATAGTACTGCTCCTGTGTGTTTTATCTAGGGTAGAAGGTAATTGCATGAAACTTGTTGGTGTTAAGTTGCAATTTATTAGTGGTGCACCAGTCTTGTAGGGCATTGAGTTTCGACTGCTCGAAAATATTGAAAAGAAGAGGACGAAGATGACTTTCCTGAGGAACGCCAGAGGTTACTTCGATTTCATTAGATATAAATCCTTGGAATCTAATAACCTGTGTTCTTCCTTCAGATATGATATTCGTATATTTACTTGGATTGTGATATTTTTCATGATAAACCTAAATAATATCAATGAAATAAATTTCAAAAAAATTGGAAGATTTTTTATATGAATCGAAATATGTATGTCTGAATAGGCCGATGCTCAAGTTCACAGTGCCTTAAAGAAACCATCACAAGAAACACCTGTGTCGAAAGCTGAAAGGCGAAATGCGCGTAAATTGATTCACATTAACAAAACAGAAATAAGATTAATTAATATAATTGCGGCCACATCCACTTAAACAACGGTATTGAAATACCAAACATTGGCCCAACATCGCTTGAGTAGCCCAAAAGTGTGGCTGAAATCGCAGAAGACACTTGCGACACATTTTTTGCGTTCCTCTCAAGTCTACGCGAGCGGAGGACCTAAAAATTTGGTGCGAAAAAAACTGCCACTGATTGAATGCTGATAAATCGTGCCTCCGTCCTCCACGTATAATAAAGACGCTTTGTGCTGCTCGGATCCAGGTTCAAGGAGCAGCAAAAAGCCGAGGTGCTGAATATCTTTAACAAACTGCATTTATTATCCAGTAGCGGATCACCTGTCAAAAGAGACGAAAACAAATTAAACCGCTTACCTTCAACGCGTCTGGGGTGTAAAAAGTCGTCGGGAATGCCTTCAATTTGGTGTAGAAGTAATTCCGAACTATTCGCGAATTCTATCGCAAAGATGACAGTAAAAACTGCGAAAACTGATTGAAATGTACCTTTCGATACAGCATCCAGGTAACAATAACCATTGTTATGGAATAAATAACTGCGGTAAAATGAATTTAAAGCTGTTGTTTTATGAACTGCCAAGTGCCAGGCCGGGATCGACCGAATCCATGTCCGCAGGGACATTTTGTGCAAAAGAAGCAAAGCGGCAACATGAGCACCGAAACGTGACGAGAGGTCGCGCCGAGAAATTACATGATTGGTTATAAAACCGCTGTTTAGGGCGTTCAAGTCAACTCAAGTCAACTCAAGGCAAATGACGCTCGCGAAACAAGTTGTAATCGTTAACGCGGGCAATCAATGGATCCCAGCTACGTGAAGGGGAGCTCAAAACGCAACAAAATCATTTTATTTTATTTTATTGCCTTTTTAGAAATTGTAGTTTTACTTTATTGGGATCCAGTTGTTTTCGGCTGGCTTTGCTTTATTGGAGAAATGTGTTACTTGTGTGTTTTTTGCCAAAGAACTTGAATTTACACACATTCTTTTCGGGCGATAAAATATTCGGATTTGAAATATATTTTACATTTGCACTAAAACAAGAATTGAAGAAAAACTTTTGCAGTATTTGCGAAAATTCGTGTCTGGCTCAAACTTTAATGCTCGCATATTAGTAGTTATTTCGACACGTCCGCATTCGCACGAACTTTTTGAAGTTCGCTCCAAGGAATCCCCAACATATCACCTCGGATATTTTCTTTCAGATGTTGTAATCCTTGAGGCTTATCCACATAAACTTTTTGGTTCAGACATTTCCTCAAAAAATCTGAAGGTGTGCTAAGTCGGAGGATTTTGAGATTTTAAGGGTTTCGTGTAAGGGTAAAAAAATACTGCTACATATTTTCATATTGGCAGTAATCTGTAGCATTTTTCAGTTTCAAAAAACAATGTTAAATTATATTAAAGAAAGAAGGGAAATTATATTTGTCATTTTTCTTAAATTAAATTAAATTAGATTGCCTTGAAGAACGTATTTAAGGAGCTTGACATGAATGATGTGTACTATTGAATTTTAAAGCAACTTAGGCGGTACCAAGGGTTAAGATGACTGACTACCATCCTAAAGGTCTCTGTTTCGATTCCATTACGCGACATGGTCCACTTTTCCCATTAAGATAATATTTCTTCTTTCTTGCCTCCTCTCTTTATAGCTACTTCCTGCACTTTCTCCTTCCATCGCCTATAAAAATAAAAAGCGAAGACGCCATCTCCTGTTTTAAATATCGAAGTCAGCGTTTTGTCGTCGGTAGTATTGAATGAAAGCCAGTTGGTTAGTTATTTCACTCTCCTCCTATTATCGTTCCGACTAGTCTTTCGGTCCGACATTGCTACCAACCAACAATTGCAACAGCCGATAGTACGAAGGGCTCTAGTTTTTAATATAAGCAAATTGTACTTTTGTTTTTGATGTGAAACATCGTTGCGCGCGTTCAGAGTAATTTTTCAAGGTTGTGACGTTTACAGCTTGCAACGGTTAGGAACAATTTCGTCTCGCGAAACGTTTGGAAGATCTGTACTGGGAAAGAGAGAATAAGATGGAAATATTAAAAAAAAGTTAAATCTAAGAAAAGTCATGTTATTTGCCGCGAACGGCACATAGGGAGAATGGACGAATTTGTTGAGTGTATGATATTCGACGTTGATATTCCAAAAAAGTCGCGGGTTCAATTCTTGATCTCGGCATTTGAAATTTTTATTTATATTTCAAAGCTTTTATTAAAAATTATTTCCAAAAAGGTATAATAAAGCAAGTCATAAGGGTTTAAAAGGACGTAAAAGGACTTTTACTATTAAATGTAAATTGCACAAAATATTACTGAGACAGTAAATTTCTTAACTACAATAACTTACAAAAATTTAGATGAGCTTTCGGATTTCTGAGAATCTGTCTGTAGAAGGGCAGAATGACAGGAAGTTACAACTGATTAATGAAAATGATTATTTAGCTTAATTTACTTCATTTTCTAAAAAATGGATAATGGGCTTAAATTACTTTTTATACGCTTTATATTAGCTTCACTGTATGTGGTATGTGGTATCTTGTTTTTGTATGTCGTGTGTAGACAAATCTTGCAAATTGATTTTGACCCACTTTCAATAACCGATCAACCCCAAATTTTGCACATATGCATACATCGCGTGACAATGCAATCTGACTTTTTTGTAAAAACATCAAGATGGCGGCTCCAAGATGGCGGGCGAATTTTGCAATTGTGTTCCCCGACCCCCACATTGGTATCAAATCAAAGGGCATGACAAGTAGAAGGTAATTAGTTGTGTGGCTTCATTCCAGATTCAAAATGGCGACCAACACAAAATGGCGGATTACCTTTTTCTTTACAACCCCGTCGTTAAGGGTATCAAATGAAAGGGTATGACGATTGCAATACAGTAAGCTTTGTGACTTCGGGGAAGGAAGGGTTATGGATCTTTGTGCCCATTGAGTCCTTAATTTACATGTTGAGAACTATCAACCTGCAAAATTTCGAGAAAATTAGCCGAAACCATTTCCATTGGAAAAGTGTGAGATCCTTTCTGGGAAATCTTGGGCCATCTCAAAAATGGCGGTCTGCTTACTTGCAGCAGTTCAGAAAAGCGAGTTCTTCGTCAGTCTCTTGATTTGTGCTTCCTTTGTCAGTTCGACTGAACGAAAAATCACGTGATTTGGCATCAGCAGTAAAGAATGTTCACAAAATTGTGGATAGGCTTCAAGAAGAACGTAAAAATGCGAAATTTTTAGAGCAGCTGAGAAACTCGCGAAAGATGCATTCGATATGAAACTCAAAGTTCCGAGGCTCACGTTGAAGCAAACAGCTCGTTTTAATTATCAAACAGACTCTGTTGAAGCGTGCTTTCGTTCTGCTGGTGTTATTCCTTGGGACGATACGGTCCATTACTATATGTCAGTGACTATACCCATCTATTTTTTGGAAATATTCTGACATTATTTCAAAGGAAAAAAATGAAATCAGATATGGCGACTTGAAGACCGTGAAGAATTTTATTTACCTTTTCTTTTTTACTGCAAAGATAAGAAATTTGTCGTATTATGTAGTTTATTGAAAGTGAAGAGTAAAAATATTTAAGAAAATGGAAAAGTTTGCAGTTTTTGAATGTCAAATTTAATTTTTTCAGTTTTGGCACTATCTGATCTGCTGACTGAACTTATAACACGAAATTCAACAAAATTTGAGTTCGGTGACAAAAGGGGTTTATGGATGAGCGAAAGGACTATACTTTTTGGGTCCATGAATTTCTATGAAAATATTTCAGATGAGCAGTCCATTATTTACATGTCAGTGATGCCTAGTGTGAGCTGGCTGGCGTTCCCTAGAGCTGAGAATTTACACAGAAAGTGAACGAGTGTTTTCTTTCTCGTTCGCCTCTCCAACTGCTACGGTAGCAGGCGTTGTATGAGATACGCAGCTTGGCAGTGTATTCCCACATGGGCCGCAGACCATTGGTTAGACTTAGACCGTAGTCTTGGCAATATCTCTTCGGGGTCTGTTTAGGAATCCCATTATTTTTCCTTTGTTGTAAATCGCCTTAGAGATAATGCATTGCGCTCCACATATGGCTGGCTCAAAGTACGTGGTCGACAAAAAAAGCTTTTTTGATCCGCCTATTGGGCCGCTAACCATCTCAATCACCAAGTCCCGAGAGAACCTTCCTGTATGGCTTTCGTCAGCTTTATCATTCTCATTTATGTTCCTGTGTCCGGAAACCTAAAGGAGAGTCACGAGTCACGATATTCCTTCTACCCAGCTTATCTAGCTCATCTTGAAGGGAATTATAACCGAATCAAGAGCTCTTATCGAGGCTTGAATATCTATGAAAATTATTCCAATGCTAAATCCTTGTTTAGGATCGTGGTTCATTGTCGGCCTTCAGGATCGTGAGTGCCTCCACTTGAAATGGACTACCGTGCGCGGGAAAGTGCAAGGACAGTGGACTGTTGGTGGTGTCTAGATAGACCCTTGCCCCGACGCCCTCTTATGTTTTGTAGCCGGCGATGAATATTCGTACATGAAACTTCTTCCCGGGATTCCCGAGATCAGGTGTTTAATGTGAAAGTCGGGAGGGAGCAAGTGTAAAAGTGCAACGAGGGCGTTCGTGAGGCATTTTCTCCTGTTTCCCATTGTTACCGTCCTTTAAACCCTTCTTCACTTTATAACATTACAGGTCCTCTTCAGCGCTGATTGTCCTGTAAGGTTTAAGTTTTATTAGTTTATGTTTAAATAAAGGATGATAATTATATGAAATTCAACACATATATATGCATGAAGTATATGAAAAGGCCAGATTAAAATAAATAAATTAATCACTTGTCATGCGAAGAAAAGTCAATTTTAATATAATAATAGCCGTGTTCCTTTTCTGCTCTTTTTTACTCGTATTTACTTGGAACTACTCCTGCTCTCACAGAGAATTCATAGGTTTTACTCATATCGACAAATTTCGCGTTCCTTTAATTTTTTACTCCGGAGTACTTAAAAGTATAAAAGGAACACGGCTAATAACACCTAACAAAATTCCTAATAAAAACAATTTATTTATTTCATACTATCCAGTTGCCTGACGTAAAGGACCTCCACAACATGTCATTAGTAGGAAATTACGGATCACACCTTCTTCACAATTTCCATCCGCATTTGCTGCAATCATTAAATCCAAACGTTTTATCAAATGGAAACCCAAACAATTTCTTCGCGACTGATAGAACAATATCGAAGCCAATTTTATCTAGTTTTCAAATTCCCTCCGCGTTCTCGCCGCCAAAATATATAGGAATTTCATTAGAACAGGTAAACTGTCACTTGTCTAATCTCTTCTATTTAAATAATTTAGATTTTACAGAATTTATTTAATGGCAATGAATCATTCCGAACGGATTCCACGAGTCCGATTTCTGTTTCGCCGCTGACGAAAAACGACTCGTTAGAAGGACAAAGTGAATACGAAACGGATAAGGGCGAAAGTCCCAGGAGCAATCCAGATACGAGGGATTTTAGACGTAAGTATTATGAAAATATTTATTCTATAGTTTTATGTGTGTGTGGAGACAATTTTTAAAGTGCAACAAATTTAAACAAGTTTCAATTCCAAACATTTTGCATTCATTTCATTTACAAGTTTCCAAATCCGCAGAAATCATAAAGCGAATTAAAGTTTTCGCATTTCGTGGTGGAGGACTTGCGGAAACTTGATCCTTTCCCTCAGATATAAATCGTTGCCCTTTTAACAGGACTTGTGCGCTAAACGGTCGTGCCCTCGATGTGTTTAAAGCTTTTGACGCTTGTAATTGTGGTAAACACGCTGTGAAACATTTGAAACCGGAGTAATGAAACCGTTTTATTTTGAGGGGGAGCAGAAGGATAGAAGTGGGATGTTTGGGAAAATTTAGGGGATTTACAAATCAGGAACCATGGAAATTTGCAGGGAATTGGTGTGGATGCAGGCGTAGTGTTATTTAAAAAACATGGTTTTTTAGGTATTGAAGTGCTATTTTAAACTTGACAAGCTGAAAGAGTAGTTTTTGAACATGCATTAAAATGATACCCACAACTTGTACGTCAGCGAAAACTCGTCGCATATTGCGGTTCGGCGGCACACACCGCACTCACGCATTTATCTGTTTCCAGGTGAACTCCCGCGCTTGGTACGGTCCTCGCTTTCTGTACAGTTATAATTCATAAATGAAATTTTTTTCACCCGTGAGCTCTCGTTTTTTTCTCCGGAGCTCTATTTTTCTTCGCGTGTTCTGCCCGCTGCCCGCCCGTTATTTAATCTCCATGACTTACTCTTACTTCACTGACGGCAGGTTTCGTTACCTAGCGAGGCTATGTTGTTTTGAGCCTGTATAGCGGATGCAAACTTTGGCTGCGGTTTTACATAGTGACCCGAGTCCAAGTTCATACCTCGGTACGTTCATACCATTGTCAGGCCCGAAATATAGCGATGCTCTATCAACAGGGTATCTATTTGGATACTCAGGTGGCTTTGTGGATAATTTTACACACAAACCTGCACCCCCTTGACAAAAATTCCTCGCTATTATCAAAACGATTATTCAACAGAAATAAACATTATCTTGCTTCCACTGCCATCTTAAGCCTTCAGCACTAGATTTGGCTCATTCCCTCTATCCATAGCTCCCTTCGCGCAAGCTACAGACCAAGAATTCGGTCATAGAACAATTTGACTGTGCAACAATCTTACGCAGCTAGTATTTCCAAACTCCTACAACATCTAAAAACTTAAACGTAGGGTTCGTTGCTACTTCCTTAACATCCTCCTGACTGGGCCGTAGCAACCCAAGGGCTAGGGGGGGGGGGGCTTTTAAACCACAATGAAAAACAAAACCAATAAAGAAAACTATTTGTATAGTTTATACTTCGTTCAAGGTTTATTTTTTTTAAACAAAAACATTTAATCATTTTTTTAAAATAATTGCACTTTGCGAATTTTTAGTGCATTGAATCTTAAAATAACCGTGTCTAAAACACTACTGGACACGACTGGGTAGGACACGATTTTAAAATGAGTTTGTAAGATGTACCTCTTTTTTCTTTTGAGCCAGTAGGTACAACAATGTCATCCTTCATATGAGGCGAAGTGCTTTTGTAATACCAAAATGACAAAAACAAGCAAATTGAAAAAAGAAAGAGAATAATACCAATGAAAGAGCTTTTTTTACGAGTTTGATTCTAATATGCATTAAACTGCCTCAGAGTAGGTAAAAAAGCTATGCCTCCACAATGTGTATTTATATTTTACCATCTCACCTCGCCTAATTTCAAGTTGAAAATTTTGCTGCCGCAAAGAAGTTAGAAATTTCTCTCCAGATGTATTTACAGTTCACCTCGCCTTATTTTAAGTTGAAATTTACTGCCCTAAAAGAAGTAAGAAAGAAGAAACCCATGTCTCTTCACTGCGTATTTACAATCACCTCGCCTCATTTATCTCGATACACGCTCATATACCACTAGGACATTATTTTGGAACCGGGTCATTTCAAAAAATTGAGGCCTCAGTACAATTTACCAAGGTGTAAGGGACAAATGTACTGCCTCGTGTAAGTCCGGCTCAACTCTAGTTGAGAGATTGTACTTCATTCTATTCTAATTATCTGTACTACCGACTGTACTGGCGAATGGCAAAATTTTCAAAAATAGAACTTAAATTTAGTATAATTTCTTTGCCCCCCACGCAAAACAGAGTAGCTACGGCATTGCTCCTGACTCCTTAAAAACTCGAACTTATCGTAGGTACTACTAGACATTGCCAATGGTCTTTTAATACAACGTGCTATGCCGAGCTTAGAGCTGCCACATAAAAAAATCGTAGGTTAGAAATAAAGTTCCCTTTCGACTACTTCCAAGAATTCTTTTTTTCCCCTAGCCCTAGGATTCTTCTGTAGGAGCGTTTATGAGGCCTAGGTTCTTAATACTGGCTCAGACGTGAAGACTAAGTCCTTTATTTTGTTGTTTAATCCGGTGTCTGAGGGTTGTTGCTTATTCCGTAATAGCAACGTAATTACGACGAAAATTCGTCATCAACGACGAATGAAATTAAGCGATGATACTCGGTAAAATACGTCATTATATTTGGAAAATTTTGTGTGTAGTGAAGAATCCAGTGGCAATGTCAAATTGATTTCCTTGTTACGTTGTTGTTCATCCGCCGATTGTCTCTCAGTCGGCTAATATGAAAACAAGGAATATTTTTTTATTAATGTTCAAATAAAACTAAAATAAAAATCAGCTGTTACCGTATAACACTGCAAAAGTGCCAAAAACGAGCTTTTTCCAATAATATATCGACCGACTATTTGAGTTTTCGCCGTAACGACGTCAAATTTCCTTCATTGGGTTTTGCAATTACGATGCTCATATTCGTGTGTCGAGGGTAATAGCAATAGCCACTTCTTGGAGGTTATGATCGCACTTCCACCATTCCCGAATAGTTACGGCATGTGCATATTTCCAAACCCTACATGATGCTTCATTTATTTTGCTTGTGGCTGACCACCAAATTTTCCACTGTTTCGATTTTTTTCATTATTTCACTGCAAATCTCGGCTTTTGAAAGTGTTTTATTTTAAAACGCTTTTTTTGTTTTTTTTAACGAGGGAGTGTTAAATCGGTCAAGCAGCAGGGAATGTGTGCGACCACCTGTCTAAGGCTTCCATGGCTATGTCAGGAGACTCCGCGGGGGGTACGCACCCAGACGGTTGTGTCAGATTCCTACTGACTAAACTGACCCACCCTTTTTTTGCATGACGTTAAACTCCAGACCGGTACGAGCCGTTAAGGCATTACCTCAGTCTGGCGTCATCAGCACGACCCTTAAAAACAAAGAGATCCCTCAAAGGTGCTCACCAGAGCCGGAACAGTCGAGCCATCTAGAACCTAGCTGCTACCTCTCCTTGGATTTCTTTGCCTTTCTTTGTTTCTTTGTGCTTCGTAATGCTTAAGTTTCTGGTGAATGGCCTTCATGCCACTTCCATCCTTTTCCACACAATCTCCGACCGACAAAACGCTTCAAATATTTTATTTTGACGTCACCCATTTGATTAACATTGTCGACACTTTCAAAACACTTAAAGGTGTTTAAAAAATGGCTACAATGTTAATGAAATGGGTGATGTAAAAATAAAACGTTTTAAGCGTTTTGAAATAAAACACTTTCAAAAGCTGAGATTTGCAGTGTTTACCACCGCCAAAACATGAATTTCTTATTTGTGCGAATGCGTGTTTTCCCTGCTCACAGGTCAAAAGGAGAAGAACAAAAGTCTCCACCGAAGGTCGAAACTCTCTACTTATTGCATTTCCGCGTGTCTCCCTTGCCAAAAGAAAGCTTTTGTTGCAAAAGCATGGTCCCTTGTGAATGGCTTAATAGAACAGCTCAATCAATGTATCCGTCGCTTTGGCGAATATGGTCGGGTTGTTCAACCTACATATCTCCAAAGCTATTGACAGAGTACGCTTATTTTGATAAGTTAACTCCAAGCTACTGGTATAACCTCACTCCTAAAGAACTAGATTGAGAGTTTTTTTCTGGCTGTTCACTCAAGGTAGTATTTAAACTCGTCGTATATACAACCCACACTATATCCGCCGGTGTTCCCCAGGGGTCATTTCTTTAACCGGTGTTTTTCAGCTCATGCGAACTCGATCAAAATTGAAATCATTTTTAATGGTTTTATTTAGCTTCACCTCGTATATTTGTTTGTTTGTTTGTTTGTTTGTTTGGTTCAAATCTTGCGACAGCTTTTTCGTCTACTTCTACTGAACCGATTCTTATGAAATTTTGCCCACACATTGAGCTCCCGTGACAATGCAATCTGACAATTTTGTACAAAAATCAAGATGGCGGTTCCAATATGGCGGACGAATTTTGCAATTGTGTTCTGAATCCATTGAAAATCGGTATCGGGGGGTTTGTAGGGCCACAAATGACGATTCCGTGGTCAAAATTTGAAAATTCAAAATGGCGGCGCCAATATGGCGGATGAATTTTGCCAATGTGTTCTGAATCCATTAAAAATCGGTATTGGGGGGTTTTTAGGAGGAAAATACAAAATGGCGGATGAATTTTGCAAATGCGTCCTAAATCTATTGAAAATCGGTATTGGGGAGTTTTTAAGGTTAAAAATGACGAATTTGTGGTCCAAATTTTAAAAAAATCAAAATGGGAAATAATGAATCTGTTGTCAAAATTATAAAATTTAAAATTCACCAGAATTTTGTAAAAAGTAAAATCCAAAAATTACTGAATTAAGACTAAAAGGAATACAATAAGGTTATTTCATTGGAATAATTTTTGATGTTTTGAATGCACCGAAGAGCTATGTATTGAGGAGCTTGATTGTCAGAAATTAACAGTTAAGAAACCGTGCAATAAAGATGCAATGAAAGAGTTGGGAAGGATGAGGAGTTTGCATAATGATACGAGCCAAAATCAAACTAAAAACTAGAAAATAAAAAAAATAGGTAAAAAAACTTTTAAGTTAAATGGTTTTATTTGAAATCATAAGCTGTACCAAAAACTAGAAAATAATTAGAACACAAACATGGACCTTCTTGAGATTCCGACGTCTGGTAAGAAATCATGCAATAGTAGCCGTGCTGTTTTCTTATGTCGTATGCCAAGGTACCCTTTGTGTCGCTGCGTCAACGGATCAAGTAATATTCTGGGACTTTTAACAGACTAAAATAAAAACATGGGGCGCATAAAAACTTGTATAACCACTGTATAATTAAATAAGAACGACTTGTCTAGAAGAATGTGTTTCCAAGCCCACCAATATTTCAAATGCGCCCCATGTTTTTATTTTAGTCTGTTAAAAGTCCCAGAATATTACTTGATCCGTTGACGCAGCGACACAAAGGGTACCTTGGCATACGACATAAGAAAACAGCACGGCTACTATTGCATGATTTCTTACCAGACGTCGGAATCTCAAGAAGGTCCATGTTTGTGTTCTAATTATTTTCTAGTTTTTGGTACAGCTTATGATTTCAAATAAAACCATTTAACTTAAAAGTTTTTTTACCTATTTTTTTTTTTAAGCTTAGGAATGGCCATTTGTACTATCTACCGGTCCATCATGTCATACTTCCTCATTGTGAAATGTGTAGTAGTAACCTTGGTTCGAAGGAAGGAACAGAGGACAGGATAGCGTCTTGCGTTTGAAGTCGTGGATAAGAGCTCACATCAACGAGAAGAAATTTGAACGGGTAGATTCATGTTGAGCTTAACGATCCCGTATTCCAAATTGATAAATAAGCATTTCAATTCCTGAGATTTCTTGAGAAGCAACTTCCTACTTCATCCAGCAATAAGTGCTGCAATCTATAAGTCCTAAATTTGATCCCGCCTTGAATATAACTGGTTAATTTGGACTGTTTCCTCGAAAACCACCATGGCTCAGCTCAGCTTATTCCGAAAATCTGCAGCTCTTCCTTTCACGCACTATACAGTCTAGGAATTTATTCATAGGCATAACAGCAGTGTCCATATTGGTATGAAGCTAGGCATTAACCACAAAAATTTTTTAAACCATTTTAAGTTGGTTACAAAAAGCAACTCGACGTATGGATTCCTCATGACTTGAGCACGAAGAACATGATATACCAAATTAATATCTGCGAGGATCGGTGAAACGCAATGAAATATACCCTTTAAGGAAAAATAGGACAGGGTGATGAAAAATGGGTCACGTACGATAATCGGAAGCGTTCGCGAAGCCAAGATGTAGGTCGAAAAAGGTGATCCTGTTTGTGGTGAAACTGAAAGGGTATCATCCTACGGTACTTCTAGTCAGCCCCGCCACAATGGGGAGCAACTGGGATGAATTGCCCCGCCAGAGGGGGACTCGAAAATAGATTGAAAGCCAAAAAGTTAAAACCACTATATCCCTGTGTTCTAAACGACAAGCAGGCAGTAACCTGTTCCGTTCAAAACTGCACGATGTAACTTTAGGTCTATTCGGGAACCGACGATCCATTCTAAAGTTATGCATTAATTTATTCTTACCACAGATTTTAAAAAGTATTAAACATTTGTTTTAGTAAACGATTTTTTGAAATTTAAATCTCCTTAAAGGGGCCTCAATCGTATTTTAGCCCCGGGCCCCGCAAGGTTATGTGGCGGGTCTGTTTCCAGTTGGTCAGACGATTATTAACTCTACTGTGGGCAACTAGAGAGATTACGCCAAGCAGTTGAACGAAAACGGCCCGAATCGAATAATAGGAAAAGTGTTGTCTTTCATCACACTTCTTTGATGACCTGTAAAACATTAGGAGAGTTTGGTTGGCTGCGAAGTTTTTTTGTATCCACCGTAAAGTTCAAGAATAGCACCCTCTGACTGTCACTTGTTTTGATGTCTGCAGAACTTCCTCATTGGAATTAAGCTGGCTTCAAAAGAAGTCTATGAAAGCTACTTGATCCGGTTTTTTAAACAGAAGTTCTTCACCGATGGCATCATTCGTATGACTCTATCCAAAAATGGCGAAACATTGTCGCTAATAATGGACCATATTTGGTTTGAATAAAATAATCACACTATAAGAAAACCAGTTAAATGTTTACTTTAAAACGCCACGAATTTTATCCCAGACTAATATAATATAACGAAAAAATAAGAATTTTATGTATCGGAAGTTTTTCTGTTAACAATTGTTAGAGAAACGAACTCGTCTAAAAATCACCGATTAAAATAACCCAACCATTTTTAGCAGTTCCTTTTTGCGCTTGTTGATTCCATCTAAATATACCTGCTTTATTCATCCTGCGCTTCCTTAATCTTTGTTGAAATTGAAACTAGTTTCACAAAATTAAATTAGTTTGGCCTGTCTTGCCTAAAAATAGGACCGAAACAGTTGGTTTAAATAAGCACGTCCGAACCACAGACTGAATCGATAGAACCGTGTGCCATTGAAACAACTTACCATTTCCTACAGGACATAAAAAACACGCCAAAACATCAAAAGTGCATGTAATACGCAAAAGATTTACTACACCAATCAGGTGGCCATCAGTCCTGAATGGAGTTTAAACGCGGTATCATTGTTGAATAACTCAAACAACATGAATTATTTGCAAATTTAAAAACCATGCAACGAAAAATAATGCTTCCAACTCGGACATTTTTGTTTATAAATGGGTTTCCGCTTGTGCTGGAAGGCGCAGTAGGTACCACACCGCACGGCAATATGCGACCAGAAGGGCTTGCGGAATGGGAAACGCCATTTAATTGTTATTATCTCAATGATAATCATTTATTTTAAATTTAAACTCCCGGCATTCCACGGGCCCACGGTACTCCACAGTCGTTTATTTTTGTGGGCGAACTGAGGCAATAAACGGCATGTGGACACAACTGTTCCCTTTGACGGTGGCTTTCTAACCCGGCAGCACTCTTTTCTTATTTTAGACATTTTCGGATTTTGTTGTTTTCCCCGAGACCGGATCGAAACTGATACTATCAATTCTGTTTGTAAACACTCATAATCGTTGTGTTTGTTTTCGAAAGGACGAGAGGGCGATGTGCAACACATTAGAAACGTTTTCGAATGCAATTAAGTTGGAATTTTTTTTAAATAAATCTGTTATAAAACTGCCATATTTTTTCGAGGTTTATTACTAATATAAAAAAGAATTAATTGAAGGGATTAACATAGTTAACATATAGCCGTTAAAAGGTAGTTTGAAAAAAAACATAACAAAGGAATTATTCAGATATGTGCGTAAAACAGCGCTAACAAATTTCTTCTATTTACATAAATTAAAATGTAGTATTTTAAACTCCGCAACTAATTAAACAAGAATTTGACAATTTTTTATTTCTTTGAAGAATAGAAATCCGTATAGGTCTCACGTAGCAGTATTATAAGGACTAATAATTTAAAATTGCAACCAATTTCATTCAGTGACAAGAATGTGCAACTTCTGCATTTTTATCTGTTGTATACTCGAAAGTTTGCTGGGTCCTTTTATTCCTCTCTTGATTGCATTTATTCCTTTATTCTGAGCTGTCCCTTTTTCTTCCTACATAAAAAGGAGTGCGGCCTTTTTAGCCTACACTGTAAAAAATTTCTGTGGTAATTTTACAAAAAAAAATACTGGAAGTTTTATTCTTAAGCAGTTTTGTAAATTTGCAATATATATATTATTAGGAATATTCCAATTCTACTTTACGTATTTTTACCAACTGTGTAATATGTAAATATACATTATTTGTGGGATGTAAAAATACAATCAGTATTGGAGCTTTCACTTCATAGTTTTGTAAATTTCCAAAACTTTTGTGTCTCCCTATACATAAAAATAGCATTTTGCTCACCATGAAAGCTTCAAGCTGCAAGCGTCAAGCAAGGGCGGATCCACCGTTGTGGGCACGATGGGCATGCCCACAACCCTAATAGACTTTTGACGTCACACTTTCACGGTCTATTGAGATTGATAGGCTGATGATATTATATCCTATGCCTTAATAAAATAAAAAAATATGCTTCAGACCACACTTTAGAAGTACAACTTTGTTACCCAACAACTGCCACAATTATTAAAATATTAATCAGCTAGCAATATGCAATTGATATAGGAGGTCTGTCGGATATATAGTACGGTTTCAGAAAAGTAGGGCCAACGACAGATGCAAGAAGTATAGTGACGAGCCTACCGAGGGACTTGATACAAGTACAATTTCAGAATATCAATATTTATGAATTCCTATTTAAATTAAAACCTAAAAACGAAGCAAAGGTTTTAGGATAACTGAAATATTTTCGATTGAAACTGGTCTAAAAATCGTGAGGTTCCTTATGCCGTGGTTCTTTTGTCAATATTGGGTCTGTTTAGACCCTTCGCTTCCAAGAACGTTCTTCATGAACTTTGTGGATGAAGGGAGAAGTGGGGTGGTACCTCTCATCATCCCCACTTTCCCTTCATCCACAAAGTTCGAACCTAGTATCTGATGAAAAAATAATATTGAAATCGTCACTCAAAATCATGGGGATTTCGTTGAAGTTTTGACCTAGTAAAATTGAACCTTCAGAAGTGAAGATTGTCATGTATGAATTCCGGCAGAATGAAATCGGCAGAAGAGTACTTTCGGAAATCAATTTACATACCTTTATTAGATTCCGTTATTAATGATTTAGGGCAGAGATTGTCTCCGGAAGTATAGATGTTTCCAAAAGAAGAAAATAGATTGTCGACAGTACAAAGGGCTTTCCTTCTAATCTTCCACATAAAAAAAAACTCCGTGACACAAAAAATTTGAACAGTTCTGCGCACCTCGTTGCCAAGTTTTATAAATTTTGTTCTATCATTTCCCCTCTTTTCATTTAAAAAGACAACAAATGCAGCAAAAACTCAACAAAATAATTTGGGAAGGGATGTGCCATAACCTTCTATATTTACAAGCCATTAACAAGGAAAATATTGAGAGCGAATTTCCGCTCAATCGGACTACAGCTCGGTGCAGTCACGTTATGTTGTTAGTGTAATTTGGAGAATTTGGGAGAATTTGGTAGTCCGATTCTCTCAATATCTATTCTTGTTTATGGCTTGTAAATATAGAAGGTTATGGATGCGCGCATGCCGAATGAATAAAGTTAAGTTATCTTTATATGTATTGAGCAGAGCTCAACCAAGTAAATCTATTCATCATAATAAGTATAATTTTACTATAATTATGCGAAATATTTCTGATCTCTAAATTTAAAATAATTTAAAAACAATCCTGAATAATTGTTTTTAAATATACATGAGCTTTTCATTCATAAGATTAAAGTTCTCCGCAGCCGAAACAACACAATCTCCCCAGGCAGAAGCGCACATGCGACTGACGAAAAACGTCACAATCCTAGTATCAAAGTATTAAAAACACAAATTTCGTATTTTTTAATTGAAATTGCTACAAATTATTTCTGTAGCAAATATGTAAAATACAAAGAAGAAAATTTATCTCAAGCTTTTAAACCTTTTTAAGAGCTTTTTACCCCAACATGCGCTAAATGTCACGGAGTTTGAAAATATGGGCCAAGTCAATAATGCACGTTGCGCGAGCAAATGACTTCTTCAGCAATTGGAAGTCTGTAGCTGAATAAGTCATTTGCTCGCGCAACGTGCATTATTGACTTGGGCCGATTTATACTCGACCTGTTTCAGTTTGGAGTTTTTCTACCTAAACCAAATGTTAGTGTCAGCGGCTGGAATATTGATATCGAAACAGTTAAAAAAGTTTTCCAGATGTACCTACCGGCTATTCATTAACGATAATGAATCAACTGTTATAAATGAATACCGACTCTGGATGGCCAAATGGAAAAGAGAATGTGAAAACAATTTCGCTATACCAGAGGTGGTAGCTTATCTCATTGAAGCGACCAAGATTTGTACCCTAACATAAAAATTTTCTTACAAATACTGGCAACTTTCCCGGTCAGCGTAGCTACCGCAGAGAGATCGTTTTCTACTCTGTGAAGCGTAAAATCTTGGTTTCGTGCCTCAATGGCACAGGAAAGATTGTCCGGGCTCTCCTAAATATACACAAAGATGTGAACCTGAATATCGATGAAATTACCAATGCTTCCGCGAAAAAGAAACGTAAGCTTGAATTTGTAATTTAAGTAAGCACCTAAATAAAATTATTTAATGTAAAATGTATACTAGCGTTTAATTTAATTTGATATCCATTAAAGCTGTAAAAATTTCATCAAAATCGGTTCAGTAGTTTAGAGTCTAAATGTGACATTGTGATGTGTAAACAAACACTCATTTACTTTTGTAATTTTCGTGAGCGAACAAACTAACATTTTACAGGTAATTAATTTACCTACTAGTGTTTGTCCACGTGGAATTATACACTGTACTAAATCTTGGTCAGGGCGTCATATATTTTGTAAACATCTCCTTTGTAGGAATGAACTATATCGATCATGAGCGAGTTCATACTCCGACTCGCACTTGTCCGATTTTCGGGTGGCTGTGCCCACAACCTTTTTTGAGGGCTGGATCCGCCCCTGGCGTCAAGCTGCAAGCTTCAAACTACAAGCTTCAGCTGAGTTTTGCTTTATTTGAGCACTGCAGCTTGAAACTGTGAATGTGAATCATTGTACAAACCCTTTTATCCTAATTTTTGAAGCTTGAAGCTTGCAGCTTGAAGCTTTAATTGTGAATCGGCCCTAAGCATCAAAAATTATCAAAAATTTCTTGGCGGTTACAAGAACTGCCCAGACCCTGACCAAAGTCAAAGGTCTGACCTTAACTTAAGAACAATCGGGTATATATGCTTAGTATTCCATTGTTACCTGTGAATTATATCAATGAACAATTTGTAATTTTACTGAAAATATAAGTTCTAAAATTACGCCTCTTACTGTAAAATTACAGTACAAAGCTCAGTACATAACATTGATAAATAATACTAAGAAATATTGTAATTTTCTTACATAAACGATTTAGAAAAATACACAACATTGGGTAAAATATGGGTCACATTCATGTAATCAACATTTACGTCATGCAGTATTGGAGATTCTCAATTTCTTTATGTGAAATTACAAAATTTATAGTAAAATTACAATAATTGTGTAGTAAATTAGTATTTCATATCGCGATTTGTAATTTTACTGTACATTTGCGCTGTGAATTTACATATTTTTTTTACAGTGTAGGGGTTAAGGCTCCCATCTGCCATCCCAGAGATCCGTAGTTCGAATCCTCGAAAACCTGGTCAAAAGTATTTTTGGTATCTGAAAGTAGTTTTTTTGTATATGAAATTTCGTATTTGGGGGTTTTTAAGGGCGCTTATTAAGGATCCGCTACCAATTATCCAAAAAACAAAATGGCGGATATAAAATGGCGGACGATTTTGCTTAATAATCAGCCAAATTTCATGAAACTCGTTATATGGGGGTTTTCAAGGGCGCTGATCCTCAAAAATTCTAAATTTATCTTTTAAATTGTTTTTTAAATATCTTTTCTTTGTAAAAAGATGTCTGGCTTCAGAGTTCCTGAAAAATTAAATTACTTATTATGAATATGAAGAAAAATTGTATTGTAAATTTTCCGCTGGGTGGAGGTAGTTTCTTTTTTATTTTAAGCCGAAATGTATACTGGACAATATACGACCAGTTTCAAGGCGGTACCTTGCGGTAATTTCGACTCATCACTTATTTTATCAGAGTTATCTGAAGCGCGTCCACATAAATTTATTGCAACTTACCATGTTAACGGCTAACGTAATTTGCAATAAAGGTTTCGTTTAGTAAAGTTAGAAAATTATACTCACTTTCTGGAGAAGAATCCCTGTCTCACTGTTACAATGCACTAAAAAACCAAAGGTCCATAAAAATATACTTCATTTTGGGGACTTTTGACCAGGTTTTCGGGATTCTGAACCACTGTGCGGCGGCGTGGTTTCGTATTTTCATTTCTCACACCCTGATAACTTTATTTCTCTCTTGTCTTCACTCTTTACAAAAAATTCCCTGCCATCACCATTAGGCATATTAAGCGAGAAAACAACCTCCTGTTCTGTCACCCAAGTCAGCGTTCTGTCGCGGTAGTATTATATGGGAGGCGGTAGAATAAAACCACGATTTGGCCTTGTCAGTTCTTTCACTCTTTTCTGTTTTCTCTGCTATCTTTCCAACTTTAACTTACTGTCCGACATTGCACTCTCAATGACAGAACCGTATCACTGCAAATAAGCTGCACCTCTGAGCGCATAAAAAGCGGCAACCGCACGAACCTATTGTACTTTTAGCAATCTCTATACCTCAGACTTGAAGGCCATACCGCTTAAACAGTTTCAGTAGCAGTCTGTCCAAATATTTGTCACTCAGACTTGTTTGGTCACGGAAGGTCTCGCTAAGCAATGACAACCTGATCCTAGATCCTCGCTATCGCGGTAAAGTGATAAAGAACATGAAGAGCAGACTCACCCTCCTCGAGGCACAGCTTATAAGTGGGACTTGCCTCCCGAGCCTCCATAGGTGGTAATTTAAGTGACCAAGCCAACTAGTGTCCAGAAATCCTTTCGGCTACGGCTCAGTAATTCTCTGGCAACATTTCGAGTATACTCAAGAATGAACTTTTATGTTAGGCAAATGCCATGCTTAGGAGTCACGTTTTGAACTACCAGTCAAGTCATGTCGTATTCGTCACGGTGCAATGTCTCTACTAGTAAGCTTTGTTCGAGGAAGGAATAGGGGATAAGAGAGGTTTGTAGATTATTTTGTACAACTTTATTATTAGATTGAATTATAATATATTAAAAAATATTTGAAGTTTAATCCAGATCCTATCGATTCACCGCTCAGGAGATTAATAAAGATAGCCGCCAGTCTTCAGGTTTGAAATTTACCGCATGTCACCCAAGGAAGGCAGAGAGATATCTTTTTCTTAATTTTGCCCCCGCTCTCTGTCTCTCTCTAGATTTGTTAAGCTTTTATATTTTTCAAGTAGAGATGGGTGTCGCGGTCGTCACAATTTAATAGGAGTGTTTATTAGCCAGCCAAGCCAAGTCGAAATGTGCCTCGTCACTCTCTTTGTAAAAAATGAACGATTATTTAAATAAAATGTTTTAATAACTTCAACACGTTGTTGCGGCGTCGGATGCTCCCATGATAAATTGTTATCGACTACTATCCCCAGCTGTCATCTGAGAATTTTAACTAATAAATGACAGCCAAACCAAAATGGCGGTCAAACAAAATCGGCTTGAAACATAAAACGCACCATGTATTTTGGGCATGAAACACGTCCTCCCATGGTTGGTTCCAAATAAGGTATTTTTTCCAAAAACGAATCATAATTATCGACGAGACATGGACGAAAACGTACCGAACCGAGTCAAAACTCGCCCCAAAATCAAGGACACCGTTGACAGTTTTCTTTAATTACCGTGGTGCATTGTTAAGTATTTGCGCAAGAATATTTGCCGAAAACGGGCAACAGAATGTGAAAAGAAAAATCATGGATGCACCACTATAATGCACCATCGACGAATGTCATCGGCCATGCACCATACTCGCGAGATATTTCCCCGTGTTCTTTTTTCTGATCCCGAGGCTAAACTACTACCAGGATGAAGGCGTTTCTAGCCAATAAAAAAAAAACCCTTAAGCAGCCTACGAAAAATGTTTGTAGGTTGGCCAGTCAAATTGTCGAAAAAACCTCGTTTTTTGCCAACCGAGCCATCCGAAAGGTTAAATATGGAAAAAATAGACAAAATTCCTTAGAATTTGATGAACTAAGTACTTTTGGTGCTAGTAGACCTTTGGGAAAGTTTCCAAAATGGCGTTAAAAAAGGGCCAAAAACAGTTTTTCGTGTTTTAAAAAAAACTACAGTTTGGGCAAAAAAAGGTTTATACAAAATTTGTAGAGCTTTTTCATACTAATAAAATGAGACCAGTTTGATTTCAATACATAAACAAATAAAGGAGTAATTGCAAAAAACCGCTAAAAATCACGTTTTTTTAAAATGCTCATATCTTTTACCAAAAGAACGGTTTTGGAATGAAACTCGCGGAAAGTGTAGTGTGTTTTTGAAAATTTGCAAAATAATAAATAGTTTTTGCAAAATACAGTTTTTTTCGAAAAAAAGAACCCTTGTGGTCGAATTTGATTAGCTTATAGCCATTAGCACCTACAGAATCGTTTTTGGGCTTAAAATGCTCTGGAAGAGCTGTGCTAATAGTTGATTTTTACACGCACATTGCTACTTCAATGGAAACGAGCGAAAAGATGGCCGAAAAAACGAAAAAAACAATTTTGCTCACAAAATTGGATTATTTGCCTACAAAATTCGATTAATTGCCTAACGATAGGCAAAATAAAATATATTTTACGACCTCAGATCAAAGTCCGAGATCCATTGGTTGGTCCATAGCAATTGATAATACCAGGACGGTTGCTAGCTCTAAGCAGGATTATGGCGTCTCACACTCGCTACTACCGTCTTTTGTTGGCTCTCTATGCCGATACTATACTCGATACCGCGTGGAGGCGACTGCTTGGTTTTGCTCACCATGCCCGATTTTGCAGATGACACTGCTACCGATTAAATTTTTTTTTCGTATTTTTTTTAAATGTTAGAGCTTCAATCAAAACATCTAAACCGTCCAAATTCCAGAATTGCCAATTAACACTAATTTCAAAAGTATTCTCCTACACAAGTTTACTTCTTTAATTGTATAAGGTAAATCATAAAACTAATACATTCTATTTAATTATTTTTTAGATGTACATATCAAATCAAATCCAAGCCGATCCCCGATGACGGACTGCTGTCCTGTTTGTGGGATACAGTTAACAATGGAGGAGTGGAACACTCATTTCCTGACAGAGCTCGACAGGCTCTATAAACTTAGCTCCGGCATGGATCGGTCTAATCTGCAATCGAATTTCATGTTCGGTCAATGCTCGAATGCGGATAACTCACTTAGGTCTAGTCACAATCGATGGGAGGTAAGGCATCTTTACAATCATCTCTCCTACCACTTTTATCACAATTTTCCCCTTTTAAGACATTTCAAAGGATTCGAAATAACAGACAAAATCGTCTGCGGATAAAAGTACGAAAAAGAAAGTGTAGCAGCGATTTGTACGTTCTAGAAAATTTATTCTGTAATTCCTGCCCTGTATGTAGAAGAAAATTCCCTTCTGAAGGTGTTAAAAACCCTGAGGTGAGATCCGTGTTTGCTGAAGCATTTTTCATTTTTTTAAAACATGCTTTTTTTGCGTTCATACAGGAAAGTCGACAAATTAAGGACGAAATAGAAACTGTCGATGTTGAAAGCTGCTGTGATGATGTACCAGATTCGGGCTCTGAGATTCACTCAACAAATAAAGTTGAGGGTGTTTTGTATAAAAGTGTTTGTTTGATAAACAAGGAGACAGCGGAGGACGTCTCTAATAGCTGGGATTCTATTTCGAATTTCAATAGTAAACTTTATTGTGAGAACGTTTTTAGTTGAGATCTTTAAAGCAAGACAATTATTTTGCGTTGCAGATAAAGCTGGGAATGAACTATCATCGACGACGACAACGCAGTTCTACAATGCTGACTCTTGTGGTGATAGAAATTTTAAGGAAAATGAAACAGTTGCTAGCAATAATGAAAGCGACGAGGATGTTGTGGTGGATGATGATACTGTGAAAATTTGTAGAAAGAGGAAATTTGATGATGAATTAAGGTATTTATAATCTAATATTTTGTAAGGAGAAACAACTTCATTTGCCATTTTGAGTAGACATTTTGTACATAAACAACCAATTTGTCACTATACGCTTAGGAAATATTATACGGTCTTGATTTAAAACTGCCGAAAAAATACATATAGATATCCTGTGAAGAGTGATGGATATCAATTTTTTTAAATATTTTTCATTTTTAGGCTGGAACTGTAGTTTCCTTTTGGATAGGGCAAAAAAGCTTTGTAAAGCCATTACTCAGATAAGCCAAAGTTTGAGAACTTAATCGCTAGTTATAACATAAAAATTTCTCTTCAACTGTAGAAAGTCAATTTTTTTAGGCAATCTAAACAAGCCCAAAAATGATCGCTGAAAACCCCAAGATATTAGCCGTGTTCCTTTTCTGCTCTTTTTTACTCGTATTTACTTGGAACTACTCCTGCTCTCACAGAAAATTCATATGTTTTACTCATATCGACAAATTTTGCGTTCCTTTAATTTTTTACTCCGGAGTACTTAAAAGTAGAAAAGGAACACGGCTATTAATGTATTCCATTTTTAGTAGGTGCTCCATAATCAAGCTTTGCCATCTATAACCACAAATTTCTACTTCTGTGGGATTTACTTAGCTGAGAAATATATTTATTTTCTAATGCTTTGAAATTTCTAATAGTAATAGGGATAGTCAGAGGGCTACGACGCTATGTCCGAACTATTCGGTAAATGTATCAAAACTACCATTATTATTACAATTTTTGCAGAGGCACCAAAGAGTGATTGTTCGAGCCTGGTCGTAGTAAAAACACAACCTTTCTAATACAAATAATCTACCTTTGACCCTCCGAAACTTGAGAAGCCGGTGAGTTGGCTTTATGGACTTTTGAGAAATTATTTGTGACCCCAAAATAAAGAGAATCCCGGTCGAAAATCTCCAGTTGGCAGTTGTCAGAGATACCTACATGTATCAAGTGAATGCAGAAAAGTAGGATTGCCATGTTCCGTAGCGTATGGCTCTTGTTGGGGCCAGTCGTGTCTCCATTCGGTGTCCGAGGATACAACCATTGAACCTGAGTTGAACGATTATAACGCCGACCACATCTCGTTATTTTCCTCTGAGATGAGTGTTGATGAAGATGACATTATGAAAGAAGTGGAAATAGACGAGATAGAGAGATAATCAAAACAAATTTATCATAACTTCTAACCCATGGATTAGGCCTACGGGAACACCATGTAAAAAACGCCCTTTGCATTCTACCTCAGTGGCGGTGCAGAAACGAAAGCACCATGATGCCAAGGCTTCTCAGCCCTTTATCTCGAAAACTATTGGTTCTATGTAAATTCGGTATAGGACACTTTTATGCAGATTTATCTAACGAACAAACTTTACTTAACCAAAATTTACGTAAAGCCGGTAATTTACGGGATATTTGCGAAAAACTGATTTTGGTGACCTTTGACCTCTAATATCTCAAGACGCGGACATGAGATTTTATGAGACTTTTGACACATCACTTAAAATGCCAAAACAAAGATTCCTACAAATTTTGAGCTTATTACCTCTCATTCCGAGGTTGACGCTTTTTTTTGCCTTATTTGACTGGACTACTAATAATTGCAAGCAGGAAACAAAAAATATGGTGATATAGGGAAAAAAACTAAAAAAGCGTTTTTGTTTTTATTTGGATGGCGAACCTAACCTAAAAAATTCCGAAAACTGTATAAAACGGCCTTTATTGCAAAAATAACATTGGGTTCCCGAGTAAAAATAATTTAGTAGGTTAATTTTCTTACTAGCACGCACGCGACCGCTGCAAGCGCGCATAGCGAACAAATAGGGACGCCACAAAAGTATGCACGAACCCGCCACAGGGATGCACGCTCCCGCCACAGGTACGAAAATCTAAAAATTTGTTCGCCAGAGCCACCCACTGGCACGAAAATATAAAAATTCGAAGGACGAAGAAAACCCTAGTTCGCTATGCGTGCTAGCTGTGGCGCCGTGCGTGCTAGTGCGTACCTGATGCAGGCTAGCTGCGGGCGAGCTTTATTTTTACTCGGGTTATTTGAATAATACTTGTATTACTCCTATTATTCAATTTGGGACGCTTTTGTTCAATAGCCCAACGTAATCTTTCTAGTTGTCCACAGAAGAGTTAACAGTCAATCGTTTGACCCACCTGGAAGTACCTCATAGTCATAGTGGACAACTAACCATAGATCATCACCTTAACGCAGCTAATCCTGGCTTTGCGAAAGCGTGACCATCCAGTTTCCATATCTTTGACGTTACCGATTGTCGTGACCTATTTTTGAGCGGTTATAAGATTTTTCATAAATGCGTCGATTTCATTGGGTCGCAGCAGCGTATCGCAGATATTAATTCGATCAAAATTACCAAAACGAAAGTGAGCGAACCACCAATTTCCAATTTTATTGTTTTTTCGACACTGAGGTGAGATACCTGCTTGGAAAGCACTTTTAAAAGGACTCAAAGCAACATTCGAACTCTCTCAGCTTTCAAACGAATGTTTAGCGGTGTCGCAATCAGTAATTCGTCACTTATTTGCAAGTAACGCCATCTAGCGGGAAAACGGCACGAACTTTTTCAAGAATCCTTTTGGCATATGACCACTGCTACTGCTTTTGGCTCTCTTTTAAGCATTGATCGATCTGTTTTTGCAATTAACAGACGCTGGCACACAGAACAAAAATCTAAAAATCATCGGATCATATTGGCCAATATACAAAACCCATTTTGCAAAATAAATTGATCGCCGAATGTTTCCCTCAATAAATCCATTGTTTGACACTCTGTGTATCATGCACCTTCGTCCTTTTAGAACCACATCTCCCCCACATTCATATCACCAATTAAGAAATGAAATAGCCTATTATCATGGGTTCATCATTGACAATTGAAACACTAGCCTGTTTCATTTTTGAAGAAGTACGATCCAATGACAGTCCATATTTTTCTGCTTGTACTATAATGGCTTTTAAAGAATCGCTTGTCGATTCTCTACACTCGTATCTCTCTTTCACTCCACTCTTCAAATTGGGCAATTTTGCTTGTTGACATTGGTTGAGCCAAAAATTAACTTCGTCGCTGACCAAAATTTTGCGATAGAAGAATAAATGAACTTGCATTTAATTTATAGGCCATTCGCCAAACAAACGACACAAACCATGCTCAGGCGGCTTCATATCTTCTTGTACATGCTCGATCTTGGAAGGAACTAAATGATGGTGTTTTCACAGAGTGAGCTACATCAAGTACCGTAAACGTGGTGCAAACTCGCTCCATGTTTCGCCGAATTATTTTTTTCACATGGACAACAAGGTCCATCGTAAAATGTTCGCAGCGATTTGTAAGTTTCACGAACAGAACCACGACTTTCATATAAATTTACACGATTTGCAATTGTTGCTTTAAGTTTAATTTTTGCGTATTAAAATGACAAACATTACTGAATAAAATTAATCTCTCTACTTTGGCAAATACGATACTCTACATTTTTCCTACGCTTTCGATAATGCCTGCAGTGCATGGCAGACCCAGTTTGTTACAGTCAACTTATCAACAGGTTCACTAAACTGATTCTTGATTGAGCCACACGAATTTTGTCGACTTCAACGAAATACTGTCCTTTCCATGAACACCTGCATCACTCCCTTTCTGTTTCAATGGACATCCAGAAATCATGGCTCACCTATCTCTTCACATTGTAGACATTGAAAAAGTCCACAGAACCTACCTGACTCGACTTAACCTAAACGATCCTTCGAATTCAGCCTCTTATATTTTGTATGAAATATCACGCTCAAAAGAAGCATCGCTTTACCTATTGGTCTATAGGCCATCATTTGGTCTATTGAACTACAAAACCTGTTCTTCGGATTCGTATGCCAGCCCGATTGAACAGGTTCCGAAGTTTGCCTAGTGGATTGTTGTTCAGATTCAACTGTTCGAGATAGGCCGCGTTAAATAATGATATCCTGCTCCTCGCTATCGCAGGACTACAACAAGAAACTTGAAGGGTGATTCATATACCCCGTATCAGGTGGATTTCTCTGCCTTTTGCTCCATAACCACCTCGCTTGAAGTACAGTATCCGGTAACCAGGCAAACCCGTGTCCTGACTTCCTTCCTGATAGCTTTCTTGCATTGCGAGACGGCATAGGAAAAACCACTTGAGTTGATGCCAGTGTTTAGTATACTTCATCAAAGTGTGATCGTCTAGGACCCTCTTGACCAAATTTTTGGATGGCTAATAACTTGTTCTAGACTGATGAATACAGTGCCAGAGCGTGGCCTGCCATTTACACTGTTTTGAAAGCCCTGAGACAAACATGGGCGACCCGAATACCCAGCTCACCAAGAACACCTTGGTAGTCCCAAACTAATTTAAACTCAATTTAAAATTTATATCGTAAATAGTGCAAAGCGGTCCAATCTGGCGCACATAAGTAGTACGAAAACGATATAAAATACTTTTAGGCTATGGTTACTATGCGAATTCTAACGAAAATGTGTTCGGACGTCTTCTGACGTATTCGTCCAAAAAATCAAACGCATGTTTTTCAATGATAGTGTTTACACTGACAGCGACAAATACGTCAGAACATGCACGACGTCGTCAGAACCATTTGAGCGTTCAAAAAAGTTTGATTTTTTCGTGCGATCTGCGTCTGTTTTGGGTGATTTTGGGTTGAATTTCGAATGATTTAGTGGAATCACCATGAATAATGAGAAATTAATAATTCTTGTGTTCGAGAACAGGTGTGTGTGGTATATGAGAAACAAAAATTACCACCACAGAGATATCTCTCGGCAAAACTGGGAGACGGTTGCTACAGAACATGCTCTCACCATTTAACAACAATAACTTCATTAACGGACTTTCAAGAAAATAAAATTCATCAAGATCGTCCATCTTTGCTGGACGGCAGAAACGTACTGACTATCAGAATATCAGAAAACGCAACGCACGATGTAACCGCCTTGTTCTGACGAGGATTCCGGACGTACTCGTCCGAACACATTTTCGTCAGAATTCGCATGCATAGTAACCGTAGCACACGTCCAAGTAAACAATTTTTTATACTGATCAAGCAAAACTACTAAGACACGATTCTTCGAACCCAAATTCTTAATTAAGCCTAAGAACTTCTTTTTAATCAAAATAATTTGCCTAGACTTAAGATTTAACGTAAATTTAGTATTCTATTCACAATTAAAAATAAAGTATAGTCAAAATTCACTAGGCTACAAATTAGCAGTAAGGTCCTTATGAGTAGAAATGTGTCTATCTCTGTTGTTTTTTCTTCTCTCCATATTTTATTAGAATTCCAATATATTTCTTACCTTAATCACTCCTTAAACCTAATATAAAATTACAGCAGCAGATCCGGTAACAATTCTCCAGAAGATGGTCAACAATCTGAAGCTCAAGTAACAAGCACAGAGCAGCCAGACACCTCCAATAAATACTCACCTTTCGAAGAGCGAACAACAAATCTATCCGAAACTGACTGCCAAAATTTCAAGGTCGGAAAGGAAGACGAATATAAATGCTTCATTTGTAAGGTAAATTAATAAATTACCAATAAAATATTTTACAAATTATTTTTGTATCTTCAAGAAAGGTTTAGAAAATCGTTCCAACTTCTTTCGCGGCAGAACCGTATATTTCCATCAAGACTGCGCCAACGTTATGAGCAGCTGCAGGCTCGGCAAAGTTAACAATTAGTGAAAGATGAAAATGCCTTTTTATTATTTATTATTGTTTTTAAGTTTTTAAGTTTTTAATTGTAATTATTAAATTAAAAAAAAAATACGAACAGTATTCGAATCAAAAATTATTTCTTTCTTTAACTCTAATGTAATTTTTGTTTTAAAATTTGTTTCTTGTTATAAACAGAAAATTTTTAACTTAAAAATAAAAAAAAAATTCAATAATAAGAAAATACTTACATTATAAAAAATATCCCTCCTGTAAATTAAAAAAACACACGAAAATTAAAAAAAACAGAAAAATATTCAGATTCAGATCGTTGGAATAAAATACACACGTTCAGATTTCAAAATTTGTAATTTGGTCTAGTATGAAGAAGCAGAGCTTAGTGTATAAAATCTTTGTGAAATCTAGTCTACTTAATTTAAGTTAGTTAAATTATTATTGATTAATTTAAAAAGTACTTAAATAAATTTATTGTTCAAAACTAACTTTAATGTTATATATCTCAAATTTTGATTTTAATTATTGCTAAGATTTGTTTGTAGCACAAGGACGGCAGGTTTTATTTGTGTGATCGTTGATTTTAGAAAACGTATTGCAACCCCCTGTCCAGTTTTATACTTTCAAAAGATATCTTAGATATTCTAAAGAAAAAGTATTTGACTAAACCAAAAGCGAACAGATTTGAATAGTTCACGGGCCATATTTGGTTTGTCGAGTCGAATTATGTTATATTACTCCACATGCAGAAAACTTCACCATTGATGTACTTACATTTTTTTCTTTCTCTGTGTCACTGCCATCTTCCTATGAACCTTTTTAATAAACGTCTTGGCTCTTCTTAAAATTTGTTGACACACATTAGTGTATCAAAGAGTAACCGACCGGACTAATTAAATTTTCTTTTTCATAAATCTTCTGCATCAAAACACTTTTTCCTCCTGTGCTATCACTTTTATAGACCGACCCTCCGTGTAAAAATCAGTGCCCTTCGAACTGAACCCCTCAAAAGAGCCTGTTTAGTTAGCTCAGTTAATGAGTTCCATGTTATACCTTAAATGTTTTTTTTAATTTCGGTAATAAAAAGTAACCAGATGGTGCCAATTATGGACTAGAAGGTGGATGAGATAAGATTGTCCATAAAAAGTTGCGTTAAAACGCTTTTAGCACCTTTTGCAAGACAAGAAAGTGGCAACGATTCGTCAAAACGCATGAACTATCTATCCATAAGAGAGATGTTACGATTTCGTCGATTTTTGTCTAAAATTTCTAAAATATCAGCGGATATTTAAATATTGGATGAGGTTGATAGTCTTCCTAAACGCTGATCATCTTTAAGCTCATCCTTGCCTTCCTTGAAAGGCTTTATCCATTAAAAATCTTGTGTACAGATCTCGCAATCTTTTTTTAATGCTTCAACGATTTCACCACTTCTTCGCTTTACAATGTTCCTTGGAATTTCGAATTTTGCTTGTTTAGTGTAAAGCATGTCCGACTGCATTAAAATAAGGAATGGTTCAAATTGCTCGAACTTTGAATATAAACAATTTTTTCCAGTCATGTTGATTCTATTCTATGTATCAGTGATTTTGGCATTGTATTTTACCGTGGATTTGTAGGAAAGACGAGAAACTTCTTTTGAGAAAATCCCATATAGACGACATTATCAACAAATACATACAATGTATGTTAGTTTGATTTTGTTGATCTGGAGTAACGACTGGTGTTGCTGCATAACCCAATGATGGGGTACCACCACCTTGAGATTTAAAATTATCTGTATGTACAGAGGGGACTCCGAAAAATAATGTCGTATTTGCGCAATAATAATAATTGCTCCTAGATTAAGCAAGGAGAATATCTGTAAAATAAAAAATACCTTATTAATAAAATCAAAGCGACGTTCACCAATCACTTTATTGGAAAACTCAGTGGAGTTAACCTAAAAATATATCAAGACATCGATTTTGACTCCTTGTACCTGTTTTGCTACTTCTCTCCAGTAGTTTTCTTATATCTTCTAGCATTCATTCATTCACCCATTTCCTGGTCTTTTTATGCTTCTTTTTTCTCTTTGGTCTACCATTGAAACACCTGACTAGCATTCTTTCTTCAGAGGTTTGTACAACCAACGGGTTAATTATATGCTTGCTTAGATAATATAAAAACTTCAGACCAGTAGCATAGACCTGGCCGAATGAATGTTGCCTTGAGATTTCTTAGATCTTTTCTGGAATATTCAGCCGTCAAATAAGTCATTTTGCATTCATTCACTTTATTTTTCCTTATCATTTCAAATAATATTGATAAAGGCATGCTTATCGATTTGGTGCGTGGGACCAAAAAGGCAAGGGGTACCACCACAAGGGTTTGAAATTGCTACAAACCGTCCCTCTCCAATTTTGCTCACGAAATTCTATTAATTGCCTATCGATAGGAGTTAATTTTCTATGATGGTCGTAAAATATTTTTTTTTGCCTATCGGTAGGCTATTAATCGAATTTTGTGAGCAAATAATCGAATTTTGTGGGCAAGATTGTTTTTTTCGTTTTTCCAGCCATCTTTTCGCATGTTTCCAATGAAGGAGCAATGTGCGCACAAAAAATAACTAATAGCGCAACTCTTCCAGAACATTTTGAGCCCAAAAACATTTCTGTTGGTGTTGATGGCTATGAGCTAATCGAATTCGACAACAAAGGTATTTTTATCTAAAAAACCGTATTTGGCAAAAACTATTTATTATTTTGAAAATTTTCAAAAACGTTTTTGTTGCACTCCCCAAGGGCTACACTTTCCACGAGTTTCATTACGAAATCGTTTTTTTGGTAAAAGATATGAGCATTTAAAAAAACGTGATTTTTAGCGGTTTTTTTGCAATTACTCCTTTATTTGTTTATGTATTGACATCAAACTGGTGTCATTCTACTAGTATGAAAAAGATCTACAAACTTTATACAAACCTTTTTTTGTACAATGTGTAGTTTTTTTTTAAAACGCGAAAATCTGTTTGTGGCCCTCTTTTGACGCCATTTTGGAAACTTTCCCAAAGGCCTACGAGTGCCAAAAGTAGTTCATCGAATTCTACGGAATTTTTCCTATTTTACTTTTCGGATTGTTTTTTGGTAAAAAAACGAGGTTTTTTCGATAATTTGTCTAGCCCAGTGGTCGGCAAACTTATTAGCCAAAGAGCCAAATATGAACATTACAACAATTTTAAAAAAAAATTGGGAGCCAAATCTGCTTATTTAGTAAACTTTTACTACACTAAATAAGTAAGTAGTACGCCAAATAAAACTAAATGTCATACTTAATAAATATTTATTAATTCGAACAATGTGCTTACATCTTCTTGGAAAGTTCGGTTTGTATGGTGTTGTTTTTAATTTTAGGCATGATTCCAAGTTCTCATCAATAAAGACGACTTCTCAGTTTACTCTTGATAATGTTCATGCTTGAAAAAGATTGTTCGCATATAAATGTAGAACCGAAAAAGGAAAGAACAGCAAACGCAAGCTTTTTCAGCTGATCGTAAGTCAGGAATACTTTTCCAAGCGTTGAAAATGTTCATGTCTTCCTTCTCCAGGTCATTCAAAGCAGACCACTTTGTGCTGTGAACTAAGATCACATTTTTTTCTTCTCCAATATTTCCAATTCAACACCAAGACGTTCGAATTTAGAGCGCCATATCTCCTTGTTTTTTAAATCCAGCAATTGTATTTCAAAGCTACCAATGTCAATATCAAAAGGTGAAAATTTCAACACGGTTATCGAAGCATTTTTGACAAATGCTAAAGTTGCTCTGCTGTTTTTAAATTCCTGAAACCTGCTGAGAAATGCTTCCCTCATATTTAAAATTATTGTTTTAAAATGGTGTTGATCAATAGAGGAATAATTTTCTTGGCGATTCTTCAGCAGGCTCGGAAAGTGAAACAATGTACATATAAAGATAACTTAACTTGATTCATTCGGTATGCGCGCATCCCTTCCCAAATTATTTTGATAAGTTATTTCTGCGTTTGTTGCCTTTTTAAATGAAAAGAGGGGAAGTGATAGAAAAATTTATAAAATTTGGCAACTTGGTGCGCAGAACTGTTCAAATTTTTTGTGTCACGGAGTTTGAAAAAATCTATACCTTTGTATCACACCGCAGTACGCCGAAAACATACGAGCAATTTTAGCCGGTAGTTTGCACATGGTTTGTGTTTACGTTTACGAAAACTAATAAAATTAAACTCAATGTTCGTGTTCGTTACGTTTTACAACAATATAAAATTTTAATTACCTAACTATCTTTTAGCTTAAACAAAAAATTATACCTGTTCTCGATTTATAGAAGAATTTCAATTTATCAAAATAAGATGTAATTTTTTTTACCAAGTTTTTTTTTAAATGAAAATATTATTGCGCCTTTCGTGGATATTTGTGCCAGAGCCGCACTTAAGGTGTCAAAGAGCCACATGCGGCTCTGGAGCCGCACTTTGCCGACCACTGGTCTAGCCTATTGGGCGCATTTAGTACTCTGGCAGAAAAACCGAACTGCGTTATGCACACGCCCGTATAAAACACATTCAGAGTTCTATAAGCGAGTATGCGCGCCTAAAATCTACTCTATCATCTACGTTGCGTATTGCACTTACCCTTAGATAGGGGATCGCTTGGGAACACCGCGTCCTTTCAGGGAGAGAAAGCCACCCACAACAAGTGATCCAATTCGTTACCGCAGAAAAAATTCTATTAATTTTATTGAAATATAATCTTTGACAGTGTCGTTAAAGAAAGCGAAAGGTTAAAATAACCCGATTATTCGAGTGTCAAATTTTAAGAATTTTTTCAGTATTCTCCCTCGCTCAGATACTGATTATTGATACCTATTAGAGATCAGAATCAATGATTTCTTCATTAAATCATTAAGTTTTTCCATTCCTACCAAAAGCTAAAAATGTTCGTCTCAACTGTGGTTTTGCCAACTTTTGCGTAGCATCTTTCTTCTTTGAACAGGATCGTATTTATCTCCCATTATCAATCTCTTTCAAAGGTGGCTCAATTTTACCTTATTTCAATAATAAAGGCTCGTGATATTCGATGCAGTTTTCGTATTTCCTTTATCTCCAACTTTACGTAAATATAGCTTAAAGTTATTTGTTAGTGTATGTTTACTCCTTCTTGGATGTCATGACTGTTCACATGTACTCTTTTCGTAATTGATCCAGCTCGATGTGAATGCGATCGTACTATGGTTTCTGCTACATGTGCAAGGGGCAATCGTTTTTTAGATGGAATAACTTTTCAAACATTTCGCCGATTTCAATGTTTTTTTAAACGAATTGAATGTCGTTTATAAAGCCAACATTAGTATTATCTCATTATTTACATGTTTTTATGCGCCAGACTTTGTTATCCTATAGACGATGGAACTGCGTTTTCGTTAAAGAAATATTGCTATATATTTGCCCCTAGTCCGATTCTCGTCAAACAGTCGAAAGAATGTTAGATCGAAAAAGTGGTAGTCCCATTCTCGATTGTAGTGAACCCAGTCGATTGCAGTCGATGACAGTTCACGATTGCCTTTAGATGGTCGAATGCGTGTGTTGTGTTTATTTAATTTAAACACCAACAACTTTCTTAAAACAACATTGCATTAAATTTCCCTCAAAAAATGCATCAAAATGACAGAAAATTCTTAGTTACAATGGCGGTACTTTTTGTTCAAATCGACTGCGTTGCGGACTACCAATTCTTTTCACAATCGAATCAATTTTCGATTCTCGTTCGATTGACGAATCGAATTTCGTACTAGGGGCCATTGTTTCCTAAACTGCAATTATATATTCGGGTGGTAAATACTTTGTACTCATTTGCAGAAAAATATGCTGATTATACAAGAAAGTACTTCGGCCACTATAATTTTCGTTTGCACGTGTATTGAATAAAATTGGACCAACATTGAAGGATTATTAAACCAATATTTTGTGCTGTACGAAATTTATATTCATCTACCTTAAATCGTAGCTGAAAATTAGTAATGAAAAAATATATTATGTTTGAATTTTATCATTTCTGTCGATATAATGTTGAGTTGCACTCTCGTCCATTTCTATGCTATCTAATCTATCATCAAAACCCTTCAAATCCATTATTGTACACAAGAATGTGATAATTACAAAAGAAAGAATGATTTAAACCATCAACCCCAATTTCAATAATCTCATGACAAATTATTACTTTTTATCATCGCAGTATTTTCTAGATGACAGGAAAAATTTGCAATCTTATTGGGTTTTTGTAGCTTGTCTTCTGGGGATTGGATTTAAGAAGTTGCCTCAGATGCTCGCTTGTTTATATGAACGATTTCGTTATCCCTTTATTTAAGTCCTGTAAGAATTCCAGAGGGGTGAAAACGGATAAGTTTCACAGATCGCCCTTCTGTGTGTGCCTTGTCCCGTTTACAACTAGTTCCCCTTCGGTATTTTGGTAAAAAAAAAAATTTTTTCCTTGAGTTTTGGTGTAAAAGTGGATAATGTTATGGTAATAACTGATAATATCCTTTTTTTGTAACTCGTAAATTAATAGCTAATGTGGATTATCACTTCTTAAATCTCCAACACGTTGTTGTGTATCTGTAATTGGTTGTATCGTGCACCAAGTGTTTTGTTTGTTAGAAATAACTAAGTCATTACGTGAGTGAAGATGATTGATATAATATTTTGAGGCTTACCACCACTTTACACCACCGAACTTACATTCCTTTGGGAAATAAAGAAACGTGCTTATTCCTTAACTAATGTCAGCCAGCAGTTTTACAATGAAGTTGGATATCCTTTCGAACTATAGAATATGTTCGCAAATTTGCATCCCTTCGATAAAACTTGGTGAAACAGTTTAACTTTTTTTGAAATTTATGACTATGTGAAGCTCAGTGTGAATTTTCTGCTCATTTGAATTTTCCTGTTTCGAAGGATTCTCGATGTACAATAGCAACTAACAGTCGCAAGCGCGTAACATTTGAAATCCTTGAAGGGGGACAGATTTTCGTAGTGTAGGGATGTCGGGTGTCAGATGGAGGGTGATTTGCAGCATTATATCTGATAAAACAGTGGAGCAAATGGGTCTCGTCGTAGTGTTTGGCGACTTATACTGGTAAAATACATACGAATAACGACATGGCACAAGTTTATTTATAATAATAACAATTTTAGCAATGGAATGAAAAGACTTGATATTTAAGCAAATCCTATATCCAATATCTGCGGAATTATTATTAAAAAAAATTTAAATAAATGAACTGATTTTGCAAAAGTTATGGCAAAAAATAAGCTGGAAAACTCTTGTTATTTAGCATTCTATACATACAAAAAGAATAAAGAGGGTGCCCGATTTCTTTACCCGATTATCCCATTTGGCTTATGAGATTTTTTACTGTAAACAGGGTATAACTTCCTCCAAGATACGCTGTGCAGTGAAGAAGCCAATTCTATACGAAAGGATACAAAATCATTTCATAGCCAAGTGAAAAAAATGAAAATATTAAACCGTTGAAAATTGCCTACTTTTCCCATAATTCCATCAAAACATTGCATGCCTTTAGGGGAAAAAGGCACATGAAAGAAATCGTTGAATTGATCAATTCACATTTGTTTAATGATTTTTGATGATCGCACGATTGACTTTTCAAGACATTTACCACGTTTATAAGCGGAGTAGCACTCCCGGATGATCAATCCAAAGTGAAACTCCCGATGCGTTTATGGGAGCAATGGGAGTGAACATACAAAATACTTTCTGGTTTGAGATGACAGTTCCGAACTCAAATTTAAAATGACAACAAACACAAATTTAAGTCCAATGTTTAATGTTATGTATTTAAAAAGTAAAGAAAAAAGCAAAATAAAACACCCAAATTCCTCTTTACTAAGTTTTGACTCATTACTCTGGAAGTTGATAGGGTAAAACCTTGATTTTGGCAGTTTTAGATAGGTGGGAGTATTCTGCGTACACTGCTACCTTATTCATGAAAATAGGTCATAGGGTTACAAAAATACAGGGTGATATGTAAAACTCTAAAAAAAATTTCAAAACGCCCTAGCTGCTAAATCGTTACGATTTCCCTCCCCATACGATTTTTTGTTCGTCTATCCATAACCTATCCACAGCCGGCCGTTTTGACCCTCCTCATGATACACCCTGTATGTACAAAGTACATGGATCCTACAATCAAAGGCAGAGAAGCTTTTAAAAAAGTGCAATGCTTCTTCTGCTTTGTGTATATAGTAGTTGTCGATAGGGACATAGAACACGAAATGCGGGCAAGGTTGTTAAAACCCAACAAAAGTCTTTGGCTCTTCATTGCTGCGGAACAGAGAGATGTCTGGAGGAAGAAGTTGATAGAGGCCAAGGCTCGAATTGCGCTGTCGACGAAGAAGAAGTCACATATGGATTAGAGGCTTACCAAAAATTGTGTTGTTCTTCGCCTTATTCGAGAGAAAATCCTTCGAAGAATTGTCGTACCCTTATGAGAGAGCGGACGACTAAAGACATTTTACAGTAACGGGATCAGCGTGCATTATGATATCCTGAAAAGAATAAACCTCGGTAGACTCCTGTTATGAAGACTATTCTTATAGGCACGAGTCACCTCACTTTTTTGCTCACATAAAATTTTGTGTCACGTCACTTTTATTTGAAGTGGTATTTTCATAGACGAGTGACACCACAAAAGATGAGTAAGATAAAATGTGAGTTGAACTAGTGAAAAAATGACAATTCAGTTCAACAGAAAATAATTTAAAAAGGCAATTTACCTCAATTACTAAAGTAATTGAGAAATATGGGCTCTGTAGAAAAGTGTTTTAATAGCGATGAGGGGAGAGGAGAGATTTAAGGCTTCTAGCAAGAAAACGGCAAACAATAAGGGATAAATTAAATCCTTTGGAGCTGCCCTGCTTGACGTAAGCCAAGATTTCCTTTTTGCTTAGGATTTAAGTCTCATCAGATTTAGACAATTTCAGAATCTCGAAGGAAGTGTTCGTATTTCTTCTGAAGGTTTTAGAACGCAATGTGAAAGAAACAGTACACTCAATTTGGGTATCTACACTAGCATTCCTTCAGCAGCAGCAGAACCGGTTTTACAAATTAATCTAGGTCGACACTGGTATTCTTTCATTGCGAGTAACCTTTTTGTTTTTTCACAGAAATGTTTGTTTGCGTGTCGATAATTTTGCTACCCCCCAAGAGTAAGAGAGTAAGAAGAAGCACATTGTGTAAGTTTCACGCCGAAATTTTCTGGTGAACATGTTACTATACTACCCTCTTGTCCTTTCTATTACAAGAGACAAAAACGGTTCTGCTGCTGCTGAAAAAATACCAGTGTAAATTGGGCCAAAGTCGGTTGTCCGAATAGTAAAATTGGACGATGTGTTGAGCTGCTTTTTGGAAGGATCATACCAAAAAGGTAATGGGAATGATTTTAATGTGGATCTATCACAGCCAACTATATCCAAGGTACTTGGAAAGGTTTTAAATATTTTTGAGAGGGAACTTCGTTCGTTGTTAATAAAATTTAATCCGACGTCTAAAGAGATAGATACAAATATTACGCACCATTAGTTGGTGGACCTAAACTACTCAGCATCAGGGAACATTCCATCCATAAAGGCAACAAAGACAAAGAAATTGTCCCCTGCTTGTTATTTTAAATCGAGAATATAAGTATACTTTTAAATCACCAAAAACATTAACAAAAAATCATTTTTCCTACCTTTTGTCGCCTTTTAGTTTAAAAAAATAAGCGCATGAAATTTTCGATTACAATAAGTGACAATTATCCGTGACAATTGTCACTATAAATTACTCCAAGAATGCCATGCAATCACCTTTTCGACAATTGTCACTTCATGTGAATACGAGAATAAGAATATTGGATTGTCACATTTTCTAACAGGTGACAAAACTATGGGAGAGGCCGAAATCTAGCTCGTAAGAGTGAAAATAAACCTAGTCCCATGGTGTCGAATTAGACCAAACTAGAAGAACGGCGTATACCAAGACTCCCAGGATTTAGAGTTAGCTTGGTGGATGACAAAAAGGGTGCTGGTACTAGCAACTAAGTCCAGATTCCGTTTATACGAGCGACTAAGTAAGAAAGCACTGTCTTTATTTGCCCAATTCATTATTGGTTATGAACGATGCTTTTTCCAGTCCAGATCGATCGAGCTTAATCTTGTTAGTGAACTGACTTCACTATATACAGATAATTCTATTGATAGTCGAGTCAATAAAGACATAAAACAGGCGATCTTCGGAAGTCCTCAGAAACAGGTCCGATTTTGATGATTTTTTTTAAAATTTTTGTTTTTTTATAACTCCAAAAATAAAAGCCGTAGGATAAAAATTCTGTGGACATTATTCATAGGAAACTGTCCAAGCTTTCCAATTTTGCAAAAAAAAAATTAGTTAACTAGGTATTTTTTGGAGAGAAGGGTGGTTTTAGTTGAAATTTTATTTAAGAAAAACCGAATTTTTGATTTTGATGACTCATGGCTCTGGAAGTTGATAGGGTAGGGCCTTGACTTTACAGTTTTAGATAGGTGGGAGTATTCTGCGTACACTGATACCTTACTCATAGGTTGTAAGGCTACAAAAAAACAGGGTGATTTGTAAAACTCTAGAAAAGAAATTTCAAAATGCGCTAGCGGCTACACCGTTACGATTTTGCCACACCCATCCATACGATTTTTTGTTCGTCTATCCAAAACCTATCCACAACCGTCCGCTGTGTAACTTTATGCAATACACCCTGTACAAATATCATACATAATGTTTAAACAATATAAATAATTATTTCCCCACTTCAAAAGGTTTCTGATTTTAAATAATATAAAAAACAAAATTTTTTAAAAAAAACCATCAAAATCGGAGCTGTTTCTGAGGACTTCCGAGAAAATGTCTTCATTGACTCCACTATGAGGCGAAATTGTAAAAAACGACCAAAAATTCATTTTTAAAAAACAACTCTTTGATATTTATTTTCAAAGTACCCTTTGTTTAACCTATTCAGAACTTTCTTAAAATTAAGAGTACAAAAACTATAAAAACTTATGGTAACCTATATATAAAGATAATACTCATATTATATACGCGAAGCTCCAGTCGACTAAAAGGTATGGACATTTTCTGTGCAAAAAGTGTAGTCTAGTCTACAAAAAACTTCCAGCTTACAATTACAATCCATCCACTAAAAATTACCAGTCATCACCTTTCAAACATTTAATAAGACTTTAAATCCCTCAATGAATAATCGCATTTAGAAAAAAAAAATAGGTCATAATCTTTGCTCGTTTTGAAATCAACGATTTTTATGCAATCACCCACACACGGTTTCTAAACGGAAGTGGATGAGGAACAACATGTGTGCTTGAAATTCAGAAAGTTGCTAAGTGAATTACACATGGAGGACATGAATTGCTATGAATTTTGCATATTAATCTGCCTAAAAATGTGACTTTATTGAAAAATGCAAAAAAAATATATGTACCGAAAAATGCTGCCTGTACTCCAATTAATTAATGCAAGTCACATAAAACGAATTTCGGCATTTCAGGAAGTTATGGATTTTTAAATTTTAAATGGGCATAGACCACCTGTCATCATGAGTAACGTAAATTTACGCTTGTTACCGTGAATATAAACTAGAAACATTTTTGGGTTTTCTTTTTGCCCAAAATTGATTTTCTCTACAAAAATTGCGAGAGTTTTTGTGTTGTACAATTGTATGTGGAGTCGAGTTTTCAGGCTGTAAGGAATTTATGTAAGTTTTATGGTAAATGACAATATGGGGGAATTAGCACGTGCGAGGAGATTGTAAAAACAGTGGTTTATTGTTTGAGTGTATAGAATCATGGACTATTTGAAATGTGGAGGATTTTTCACATTTATTTTCATATATTTGCATGGTTTTAGAAAATTCAAACAGTCCTTAGCTCTGAGTTTCCTGATCTACACCATCCTTCCAACGTTTCCTTTTTGTAATATCCTGCCTCGTACCATAAACCCTACCGCAAAAGATACTCAGAAAGGAAAGAACCATTTTATTCGATACAAAGCAAACATGAAGGTGCAACAATTTTAAATAATAACGAAAACGTGCTGTAAAATTTCGTTAATGTTGCTCCCATGTTTATGCAATATAAATAAGAGAAGTGTGATGAAGATTTAAGATTCTTGTGCCCATTTTTCCCGCTAGATGTAATCCTGGATGGTCCGATTTTCAATAATGGATGTTCTGCAGGCAAGTGAAGAGTTGGACGAGAAATTAAAGTCGGAAGACATAATAAAGCATTTTCAAAAAAACAAACGCAACCACAATCCTTTTAGAAAAGGCAGACAGCAGTCTCAACTTAAAAAGAGGGACAAAACAAGGAGAAACTATCACCTGAAATCTTTGGTGCCTTACTGAAAGAACTAAAGGTTCAGAATGATAGGATAGAATAGTAAAAGAGTAAAAATAGGCAGCGAAAGAGAGATTGCCTTAAATTTGCGGATGATATTGTGCTGATTGCAGAAAGTGATGAGCTTCTTCAGGGTATGATCAATGACTTAGAAAAAGAAAACAAAAAAGTGAGACTGAAAAGGACAAACAGAAAATAAAAATAATAGCAAACTACAGAAAGAAGAATATTAATATAGGAGATTTTAAACAATTATAATACATTGCAAGTATTTAGGTGAGTTCCTGTCTTTCAAAAATTATAAAAGAAAAAGTAGTAGAAAGACGCAAACACTTTTAAAGATTCCCCATACGAAAGTCCCATAATAGGCCAGTCAAATTAGATTTTTTCGTGCCCAAAAGCAGTTTTTAACGTTTTAAAAAAACTAGACTTTAAACAAAAAAAAAGGTTTATATATTGTAGAATTTTGTAGAACTAACTAACAAAATAAGGCCAGTTTGATGTCAAAACATAAAAAAATAAAGAATTTATTGCAAAAAAACCCTATAAATCATATGCTTTTTAAAGGCTCACATCTTTTACAAATTACTTATAACTCCGAAAATAAAAGCCGTAGCATAAAAATAGTCCAGACATTATTCATAGGAAACTGTCCAAGCTTTCCAATTTTGGTAAAAAAATATTAGTTAGCTACGTATTTATTGGAGAAAAATGGAGTTTTTGTTGAAATTTTAGTTAAAAAAACCGAAATTTTGACTTTACTCTGGAAGTTGATAGGGTAGAACCTTCGCTTTTACAATTATAGATAGGTGGCAGTATTCTGCGTACACTGCTACATTAGGTATTCATGAAAATAGGTCATAGGTTTCAAAAATGCAGGGTGATATGTAAAACTTTAAAAAAAGCTTCAAAACGCCCTAGCGGCTAAACCGTTACGATTTCCGCGATTTTTGTCAATTCCCTCTCCTTTTGTTTTGGATCGCCTTTCTGAGTTGTTACAACACCTCACAATAGCGTTCAGCTGAGATCGTGGCCCCACGGGGCAGGTAATTGATCAACAACACCCCCTTGGAATTCCATAAGAACGTTCGCCCTTTTCCCGCGGATTCCTCAACTTTCGCTTTATTTGGTGTTTTGGCGGTAGGAACAAGTGGAGTCTCCATAGTGCCTGAAGCCTGACTGCCGGATCGATCGACGCTTGGGCAACGATATTTTAAGGCTGAAACAGATAGCTTCATTCTGCTTCGTTCGTTTGTTCCTTCCGTTCTCTCGTTAAAAGAACGGAAAAGAAAGAAAGAAAGCACTGTCCACATAGGAGCTTTCGCCTTCGCGGATTTGACGTCAACGACTCTAGCTGCTATATACGTTTTTTTTTATTATTTTAATACACACTATACACGATTTGCTCGCTTGGATTTTTTCTCTCTTGAACTCCTGCTAAAAAATAGGTAATAGGTTATGTTGTTCTTTCCTTTCCGTTCGTTCGTCTTTTTCAAAATTTCCCAAAAGTTCTCGCTTTCGTACGTCTTCATTCCTCTCCGTTCTTCCTGATGTGGAAACTTCCATATGAAGTGTACAGCATTAAGCTCGCAGACTGAAAGAACGAAAAGAACGAACGAAAGAGAACGAAGCTATTATATGTGATTCAGCCTTTACAGTGCTGTCATTACACCCAGACGCAAATTCACTGAGATTTCCAGACTTTTTCCGCCACCCACACAAAAAAATAGTGGAACTTACTTTTGAGATGAACCACGTATTATAGGAATCACTCAATGAACAAATCCCGACCACCATTCCCTCTTTTATATATGTAATTTCCTTTATTTCATAAGTTCAAAATCACAAACAATAAATTAGAAACTCGAACACCATCAATGACAGAATCTTTGATAAACTTTTGCCACTTTTGATGCCATAATCTATGTTTATTGTTGTTTTTCGCATCAACCATGAAATGCCCCATTTTTTCGAACTAGTTTCAATTAATAAAAAATTTTGCGCAGCTGACAAGAAGCTATTCGCAGTGAAATTTCAATGAAAGCAAATGATAACGATATAAAAATAGAATAAAGAGCTAAATAACAATAATATGTAAAATTGAGATTAAATGAAATTACTCTGGGGGGCGGGGGGAGGGAATTAATAATCTAAAATTAAACAAAAATATTTAATGGGGCACTGCGCATGTTTGAACCCACGTCAAACGTGATACGGACTTGATTCAGATTTTTCATGGATACTGGAAAATTTTTTTATGTTTTGCGATAAGATTCAATGCAATGAACCTCACCTACAAGTTAAGGAAGGTTAAGTTTAATGGAAAAATTTAATTTAATCTAATTAAAAAGCGTATGATTGCAATTATAGATATATGTATAACGGGAATTTCTGAAAAAAATTACTATAGCTGGCGTCAAGGGCGTCGCCAAGTGGGGGGGGGGGCAGGGAGGGGGAACTTCCCCCCTTAGAAATTGGAAAAAATCTAGTCAAATGACATCAAGAAAGGTGGGGGAACATACGTGGTTTATAGAGAAGATGGTGAGAATTAACGATTCAAAACAGAATTAACTATTACAGCCATTCTTTGATGATTGGATAGTGGCTCGTGTAAAAGCAATCAAAGGGTCAAGCTTGCTACGGACGGCGCAAGTAAATGTAAGCGACTCGCGACAGTTCGGTTCAGTGCTGAGTTTTTTTCTTCGTTAGCGAGTGTTCGTAATATAAAAGAAAAGAATCAGTTCATAGGGCGGCGAACGGCTAACAAAGACCTCGGAAGGTGGTGGCACCCAATTTGCCACTTCTACCAAAACCCGAGAATAGTCACTGCAGACGAACATCTAGCAGCTCTGTTAGCAAGTCCTAATGCGGATGCGAAATGTATTGGACAGACTATCGATGAGTTTTTTACAAAGAATATCTTAATCCAGAGAAATGTGTTGGTTTAGGATTTGACGGTTGTTCGACGATGTCCGGAAAAGAGGCTGGTGCGCAAGCAATTTTCCCTGAAAAATACACCAAAGCTTTGTTCTTTCATTGCTCCTCGCAAAATTGAATCTTGTAATCAATGATCTCAATACTCGGCCTGATGCCGTAGTTGATGTCCCTAAAGAAACGAAACCCTTCTTCCCCGAAACGGGAAAAGCTTTGAAAATTTTAATTTACCTACCGCGCACAAATTGTCAACGCCTCAATGGTCTAGCAATGATGAGTTTCACAGAAAGCTTATTTTTAACAACCATTTTAATAATGAAGTGGTCGAGAATTTCGACAAAAACCCGCGAAGATTATGTTTTAATTAAGTTTCTTTATTTAGTTTTCTAGTAATAAAATATTTCTTTACAAATTTTATTTATTGTTCATTCATCTTTCTCCCGATCTCTATCATCTTGCCCCCTCTGGCCGAATGGCTGGCGACGCCCTTGGCTGGCGTACTACTAAGCAGAAAGCATTAATAAAGTTTCTTTCTTAAATTTCATACATAAATAATTGTTAGAAAAGACTCCTTTATTTACTGGCTAAATATTCCTACTTTCAATTTGCTGTTGAATAATCATACTTATTTTCGGATTCAGACTTTTCGGAAATTTGGACTCTTCAGAGCATGGATTTATTACCCTTTACTACTATGCCCGGCCGGCTAGACCATGGGTGGCCAAACCCAAATGTTATCGCCGGCCACTTTTAAAATGCATTATGATACCGAGGAGCGGGATGAAATAGGGTAATTCAAAATTTAGTTTAATATATTTTTTGGGTGTGCAAATTTTGTCTTCACTGTTTATTCGAATTCCGCATAGTTTCGCCGCTAGCGGTTGTTTTGCTCCTTTTTTAGATTTTGAGCTAAAATTATGCATTTGTATGAAAAATTAAAGGAGATCAAAGTAGTAGTTGCAGTTTTTAAAAGGCTTTTCTTTGGACGCTTTGATTTATCAACAGAATCTGAAAAAGGCGCAAAAAGGGCGCAAGCGGAGAAACTATGCGGAATTCGAAAAAACAGTGAAGACAAAATTTGTAGGAAATTTTATGCTCTACAACTTTGCTCTTTCGATATTTTCACCAAAATGCATAGTTTCTCCTCAAAATAGAGAGAAAGGCGGAAAATGGCGAAAAAACGCCTATTAAATATAGCCTTGAACATATTTCGTTAGGCAACCCACCACCGTTACTTTTGTTACCATATTGTTTATCATGAAAAAAAATTTCATTCGATTACTCGATCGGTGAAGGTCGCTCTTCTACGGATCCTGTACTATATGCTGTTAATTTAGGGCGCAGAGCCCGGTGACCAAGCTAACTAGTATCCTGACATCCATTCTACTGCATTCCAATAATTATAGTATCTTGCTGCATTGCGAAACAGACCTAGAACAAACAGCTTGAAGGTCATCAGACCAGGTGTGATTCGTCTAAGGACATTTCCACAAAACTGGTGTGTTGTCTAATACCCGTGCCCCGGACCGATGAAAACTGTGCCAGAGCCTTATCTTGCGAAGTACCCTGTCAAAGTAAACCAAAAAACGAATTAAGAAAAGTAATTTTATAAAACTGTGTAATATTTCTCTATAAAAACAATTATTTATTTTATTTTCATTCTATGACCCCCACTTTACAAGAAAGAAAAAAAAACACCATAAAGTATCCCTTTATCAAATTCCTTAAGCAACATTGCAACATCCCCGACCATTTCTTAACAATAACTTTATCACAAGCTGCGAATAAAAGCTTGACTCCTTTTCACATAACATTTTTTTTTTGTTCGGCTAATCTATGAACTTCCACCCCATTAAAAAGTGGGGCCTCTTGTATTATTTTCCACGGGCTTTACATATTCATTTTTAACTTAAAAGGGCTAATAAAAGAATTCAAAACAGCTCGACGCGCTCCTTTTATGAAGGTCTAATGAAAAAGAAGGGAAAGGCCGGCAATTCTGGGGACAAGCGAGGTTTTTTCTAAGGCTCCAAAGATATTATCGGGGGCGAAATATTAGATTAAATGTGAATGGACTGGTCGTTTACTCGGTGCATGATGAATCCCGGAGAACGTTAAGTGTCGCCTGCCCTGTGTCCCCGAAGTTTTCCGAAAATATGCTCTAAAGAAAACTGTTCAGCGGGAATTACCCTCCGTGTTGATAAGAATGTCAGCATCCCTTTTTATTGTCGCGCCGAAATTCACAAAGTGCCATGATAAGACTTAACAACCCCAATTTATAGCGCCGAGTGAAATTCTTATTTCGTTTAATTAAAACGTTAAACTTATACTAATTATTTCTTTCGGGAGTCAACGGTTAATCTAGGAATATTGATTTTTTAAAGGACTTTGGTTCGAGGAGCGCTCGCGGCGACCTTGTGGAATAATGGTTGTTGCGAATTAGCAAACTAATTGCAATTGGCAACATTTTAGGAACTAGTGTAGTTAATTCCTTAGTAGTTCACAGCTATTGTAGATATGAAAGAGGTAAAAATTAGATAAATTTGAATTTTAGAAGCGCTAAATTACTAACAGGGCAGTTACCAATAAACAAATTATCATGCATAGTAGAGCTCTTTCCAATTCAAAACAACAAATTAAAATTCATTAGGATATACATACGTATGATTAGTTGTCATTGCAAATTCGTTTGGATTGGTATTCAAACATGTCCCCGGGACTAATTACTAGTAAAGCTCTCGCATTTAGAAGTACGTATGTGATATTAGGAATTATTGAATTAGTCATAACCTGTATAAAATTACAGATAACCCTCGATTTACCCTGGACCTTTCTTTACCTTTTATTCTCGTGGGACCTCTATGGACCAATGTAAAAAATTTAAATATTAAGACTAATTAGTGAATTGTGAAATCTATGCTATCAACGTCAGCTTGGTCTAAAGAGGGAGCTCCTTGGAGATATCTACCAACCTTTCAAGCAGACATTAAGTGGCGCCAAGAAAAGGAAGGCCAAAACTCCTGAGTGCATTCCCGGACTCCTGCTCTTCGGACTGAATTCAGGACGAGAGTTCACAGAGTATTAATAAAAATCGCTCGCTCCTAGCCTACAACACACGTTAAAACGCCTACACGGCACTCGAAACAGGCACGGTACGCCTGAGTAAAAGTAAGACTCGCCCGCACTTAGAATGACACAGGCACAGTACACCAGTACGCTGGTAGCCTGCAACGCACACACGCACAGCGTCAAATCGCCTTATGGCTACCAAACAAGGCACGGTACGTTCACACTTTTTTTGACTAAAGGAAGCAAAATTGAGGCTTTAAAAAGTTGTATAGGACGAAGAAAACGGGAAATTATCTTTTTTTTCTTGTGTGAGGTACTGGGTCTATAGGTACTGCGGCCATTCATTTTGCCTATTGTACTACACCCCTATACCTCATATTTTTAGGCCAGACCGCTTGAACAAGCACAGCAGTCTGCCTAGTGGCTTGTCGGTTAGACTTGAGTAATCGAGCAGGGCCTCCTCAAATAAAGAAACCCTGCTCCTCGCTATTGCGGGCATTCACAGAGGACGTGGAGAGCAGACTCATCGTCCTCCAGGCAAAGCCTGCAGGTGGGGTCCTCCGCTTTTCCTTTCTTCCATAAGTGGTAATTTAGGGCGCAGTGTCCGGTATTCAAGCCAACAAGTGTCCTGACATCATTTCTACCGCCCCCTGACAGTTCCTTGGCCGTGTTAGGAGACGGCCCAGGAACAGGGGCGTCGCTACCGCCGTATCAACCGTATCAATGATGTGTAAGCAAAAATTCGTAAAATGTTATCCACAATCTCACTTAAACTCTTAGGCCGTAGTTGCCGAGAAAAATATTATATCATAAAAAAGTGCCCAACGTGCCTAAAGAAGTTTTCACTTTAAAAATTACGAAAGTCAAAAAAAGAATCCCTTTTTTTCCCCTGGTTAAGAGGGCACCCAAAAGTTGGCAACACAGAACGTCTCACGTCACGATTGACCCGCTAACACAGCTTACTAAATCCTCGACGCGTGTCAGCATAACATACATCAGTTATTTAGGCCAGTCAAAATGTCGAAAAAACCTCGTTTTTTGCCAACCGAGCCATCCGCAAGGTCAAGTATGGAAAAAATAGGAAACATTCCGAAGAATTTGATAAACTACTTTTGGCGCTCGAAGACCTTTGGGAAAGTTTCCAAACTGGCGTCAAAAGAGGGCCAAAAACAGATTTTCGCGTTTTCAAAATAAAATGCACATTGTACAAGAAAAAGGTTTTTAGAGAAATAAAGGACTTATTGCAAAAAAACCGCTAAAAAGCACGTCTTTTTTAAATGCTCATATCTTTTACCAAAAAAACGATTTTGTAATGAAACTCGTGGAAAGTGTAGTCCTTGGGGAGTGCAAAAAAACATTTTTGAAAAATTGCAAAATAATAATAGTTTTTGCAAAATACAGTTTTTTCGAAGAGAAAAGACCTTTGTTGTCGAATTCGATTAGCTCATAGCCATCAACACCTACAGAAACGTTTTTGGGCTCTGAAAGAGTTGTGCTAATAGTTATGTTTTGTGCACACATTGCTACTTCATTGGAAACGTGCGAAAAGATGGCCGGAAAAATGAACAAAACAATTTTGCCCACAAAATTCGATTATGTCGATTATGTCAGACCATCAGTTCTTCGTGTCTAATGAAGAGGCAGGTGACTTGACCAGACAAGGCGCCGGCATTGTTTTCATAGTTCCACAACTATTGGAGCACCGACCAACTAGACCTTCCCATGAAATACGTCGAACCCTCGTGGTCCACACCTGGTCTTCTGAAGTTTCGTCTCACTGTCAGAGAAATACTAGGGGCAGTAGGATACTAGTTATGTGAGGATACTAGTTTGTTTTGCTTACGCGCCACTGTGCAATAAATTGTCAGCTATGGCTGCGTTCAAGTTACGCAGCTGACTGCAAAATATTGCATTTATGCTTTCAAAATATGCTAACAGCTGCAAAATTACTTGAATACTCGGCATTCGAATGCTGCTGCTGCATTGAATTTGCAGTCGGCTGCGTAAATTGAACGCAGCCTATGAATGATCGCAAAGACGGATGACCCCACTTGAAGACTCTGGCTCGAAAACGAGTCTGTCCTTCACTTTCTATGTCACTGTTCTACGATATTGAGAAGCAGAGTCTCAATGTTCGGCGTGAGCTTGTATTACCTCATGTCCAACTCTATCAACAGGGATATCGAACTCATTCTTGACTGAGGCCACAAGAATTTAACGCCTCGCTCATCCTTACACCCTGAAATCCCCCTTTTCGCAGACACTAACATCTAGAATATCGTTTATAAATAGAATAATTTTGCTGTGGAACAGTCTCCCACAATCAGTTTTTCCGAACTCGTACAAGATCCAAAAGTTCAATCGTAAGGTTCATCGGATTAGACCCCCAGAGCTCGCCTGACCTATTCTATTCTCTTCTATCCTTTCCCACTAGACATTGCACTATAACCTGAACGGCATGACAGATTGGTAGTTCAAAGGGTGATTCCTAAGCTTTGCAAAAAAACAATTACCAAGCAAATCTAAACAATATCTTTAAGCAGACTGTTGGGTCTATTCAAGCAGTCTGGTGTATAAATTCACAGTCCCTGAAGCTTATAGATATCAATACGTCCAATTTACGGTTGCGGTTTCCTTTACCCGATACCTTAGTAAAAGAAAGAAAGAAGAATACTATTCCCAATTTTGGGGTTTATAAAGCCCTTTCATATCTGTTTTATATTATATTTGAAATGATTATGAATCTGCAAACAAGCATATTTTTTTCAATAAAATGTACTATACTTTCTTGATTGTCGATATAACTTCAATGTCGGATTAGCTTGTTGGCGAAACTCTTTAGTCTTCAAATAAATTTTCTTGCTGACCTCTATTCGATGATCGAAGTGAAGCAGGGTTTGTTGGGTTTACCTCAATTCTCACGATTTTACAAGTATTTCTTAAATTTGTTATTGGTTACATGCATGGTCAGGAAATAGGCCAGTTAATTGAGATATTTAGTTCAAAATAAAATCCTGACACTGATATTTTTTTTTAATTTGTTTATTGAATAGCGTACTTTAACCTCATGAAAAGTTATCACTCGCCGGGTTGGGGGAACCCCCTAAAAAACGACCCCCTAAAATAAAAATTCCGTTTTTGACTAATATCTCTTAAACGGTAAGTAATATCATAAAATAGTGTTTACAAAGTTTGTAGATTATGCAATTGTCTACAAAAAAATATATTATACATTTTCCCGTATGAATTGCCATTAATGAGATATCACCGTTTTAAAGATTTAAAATACTCATTTGCGACTTGTATAGGTCATCAGACGTTCAATAAATCCTTTGTTGGACTACGTGGCTAATATTTTCAGGGGTGATTCCTGGATGTATTTGGAGAAAAAAATTGTTCTAGAGAGGGGGCTATCCCCACTACCCACTAAAATACAGGGTGTTTACGAAAAAAAAATGTATTTTTTTAAAATTTACTTAAACTTTAATTACTCCTAGACTAATTATCGTAGAGCAACGTAATTAGGCTCATCTTAAATGTGTATTCTTTTATTTGATATAAAGATCGAAAAGTTTGAGTGACTCCGTTTAGAAGATATGTAGGTTTAAAGTATGACAAAATCCCAATATTCTTCGTTTTTCAGCATTTTTCCCATACTTTAAACCTACATATCTTCTAAACGGAGTCACTCAACTTTTCGATCTTTATATCAAATTGATCGCTGACTTTTTGTCCATACCAATATAATTTATAATATGAAATCAAAATTTATAATATTTAATATATTTTATCAAATACTAAAATTAACCTTGTGTTTCCCAAATCTCACATAAATAGTATAAGCTATAACGATCATATAAAGAATACTAATCAAATTCCCTTCAGTTCAGCTCTACATTTTCTCCTTTGCGTATTAAAACTTTTTACAAGCAAACTTATGTATCATATTATAGAATTTCACGACCACTAAAAATCAACTGAAAATTTTAAACCAATATTTTTTAAACGATTTTTATTTAAAAACAACTTTTCTGACATTGTCATATAATTTTGAGCGTACTACTAAATAATTACTTATTTGTTTACTTCGACAAACCAGAAACAAATAAATCATTTTTAATAAAACGTTTCTTTTAATAACACTGCTGTTAAGACCGTTGCACAATTAATATTATTCAGTCTTTTTCAAAAATAAATAAGTTGCGAATAATTTTTGCTTAACTATCACAGTGCATCGTTAGCTCATTTCGTTGCTTCCTCTAGATATTCGCAACATCCAGTTTGAAGCAGCTCAATGCATTCATCCATTTGTTCGTGAGTTATATTGAGTGGGGGGGCCAATCTTATAGTATCTCCATGTGTTGGCTTGGCTAGTAGACCTTTTTCCTTCAACTTTAAACATAACGTCCAGGCATCGAATTCTGGAATAAATAAAAATTATAAAAATGACTGTACTTTTTCTTCTAACTAAATATTTACTTGAGTCTATTACAATGGCATTCAGGAGGCCTTTGCCACGGACAACAGATAGAAGTTCTTTTGGTATTTTGCACAACTCTTCTCTCAGTTTCTTTCCCATTATTTCTGCATTTTCTGCAAGACTTTCTTCGAGTATAACTTCTAACGCGGCTATTGCAACTTTGGAAGCCAATGCATTTCCTCCGTAAGTTGATCCATGTTGTCCAGGCTTGATGGTCAGCATGATGTCATCGTCGCTTAGTACTGCAGATATAGGATAGAGACCACCAGAAAGAGCTTTGCCTAAAACTAAAATATCTGGTCGCACTTTTTCATGGTCAGCAGCCAGCATCATTCCCGTTCTTGCTAAACCAGTTTGTACTTCATCATCAATCCAAAGGACATTGTTTTTTGTGCATAGTTCTCTAATTTTTACTAAATATCCTGGATTTGGTACAATAACTCCGGCTTCACCCTGTATAGGTTCAACCAGGAAGGCACATACGTGCTGGTCTTGAAGAACTGCCTGCAAATTATAATGATAATAGTTTAGTCTTATACTAATTTTCTGGTAACAGATCAAAAAGTCAAAGTTAGCATAAAATATTGCATAGCGTAGAGAATGATTGGATTTACCGTCATTTATGCCATTTTTACATTTGCAAGTACTTTCATGAAAGTCGCTTTCATGTGTCCCTACTTTCACCAAGTAACGTTTACAATACGCAAGTTCTATTGTACAAGTAACTTGTGCCAGTTACTGTAACAATGAATGGTTTTTCGCAGTTTTCGGCTATATGGCAATGCAAAAGTTCAAACTTTTCGCCTAAAAGATATAGGCCATTTTCATAAACGCATGACTGCAGTCATTTGCAAATATTCAGAAATTAAAAGTCTGTAGCTGAATACTTGCAAATGACTGCAATCTTGCGTTAATGAAAAGGCCCATATTTATCAAAAAGGTAAAAAAACAGGGAATTTTTCGTGGTAAAAAATTTCTGCCACTAGTATTTAACGGTTATATAGCCCTAATAGAACATACATACGCAGCGGCAGAAATTTTTTTCAATTTTAACCTCTTTTCTGGTCTAGGTTCAACGTTCATTCCCTGGCAGACCATCAAGATCGCCAGTACCTCTGCTCAAAAGATACTAGCGTGCGCAGGAAGGTGCCAGGACAGTGAACTCGTGACTTATGATATTTTGAAGTAGTCAGTAAATACTCCTAGAGCATGACCTTTCCGTTTCTCCACTTTATTCTTTAGGGTATTTCGACGGCGATCTCCTTCCAGAAAGTCAATATAGGGGGAAGATAGTCTGTGATTGTGGCAACACGTAGCAAGTCCAAGATGTTGCTGCTGCTGATGTGTTAGGGTTTTGAGGTTAGGGCTCGGATTCCCTCAGTGATTGATGTGAAGATCGGCAGGGAGCAGCTTGAAACGCACATAGGGCGTTCGTGGGGCATGTTCCCATAGCACCTGCTGCTCCTAATGTTGATGTCACCTGGACTCTTCCTCACTTTATGATACTATAGGTCTTGTTAAGCTGTAGGTTGGTGAGGTTGGAGGATGTATGGGAAAAGAGGGCTACTCACCCCAACCTTAAGCTATGCAAGGATCAGCAAGGCAAAGAAATGCAAGGAGAGATAGCTGACCCAGCCTCGTGACGCAATGGCGTAGCCGGTCATGCGGGAAAAATGAAAGATAAGAAAGTAAGGAGTTGGTTTTTTAGGCCGGGATAGAGACGTACAGAACCGATAAGCAGGAGCCTCTCGGTAGAATCCTGTTCACTTTCCGATGCACCTACGGATACTTATGTATAGCTGGTGAATTAGGTAGCGAGCTTCGTCGAAGTCACCTTTCTGACAAACAAAGCAGATGCGGTAGGTCGCTGCCGTATGCCCCTTGTTTTAGCTTTGGTGAGCACACGTTCGTGGGACCTTTTATACAATCACGTTGATGATGCCAGGCCGAAGTAATGCCTTTACGGCTTGTTCCAATCTTACACTACTGTCTGAGTGCAGACCCCCGATGGTGCCTCCTGTTTTGGGCGTGGGCTTTACCGGTCGAACACACATCGCCCTGTTGCTCGACTGATGAAAGATTTTCACCATTCTCTGATAAAAAAAAAGTGGTATGTAAAGCTTAATGACAGGCATTTCGTTTGAAGTTGGCTTCAGTATGGAATCTACAAAACAATCCTCCGCACAGTAGTATGGACGCGTGTGTATGGAGTATCTTCAAAAAATCTCCAGATAAGGTGGTTATATTTAAGAAGAAAGTTCTTCGAAGGACACGAATTGGATGACTTATCCGTGTAAACTATCAACACATACCAAAATACTGCTTCTATGTTGAAGCGGTTTTGTTCAAAAAAAGGATGTCTCGAGGAATCTACTACAAGATGGGCAAACCCAGGTCAAGGTGGGAAGACAGTGTTAGGCTAGGCAAGCTATGCTGTCACAAATATGCGATGGTAGCTTAAATATAATGAAACATAGCATTCTCTGCTGTGCTGTGTTTGCTGTGCTGGGACCAGCGTTCGCCTAGCCTCAAGGCTGATGCAGAAAAACTGCTCAATACAAGGAACTGGATGCAAGCTACGGAGCAGAGAGACGTCTAGAGGAAGGAGGTGATGGAGGCCAAGGCTCGAATTGGGCTGTAGAGCCATCGAAGAAGAAGGTTTAGTTTGGTAAAAAGACAATTTTTGTAGGAAAAATTTGCTTTTGGGTGTTTTAGTTAGGGCAAAAGCTGGTTCTGCAGGAAAAATTTACCTTTGGGAGTATATATCACCAAACAAAGGAATTAGTGAATTAGTGAAGGTCCGACTTGAATAAACAAAAATTGCAGTGAAATACCAATGATATTGTGCGGTGATTTAAATGTAAATTTCGCCAAGCCAGAAGCACAAACACTGATGGACTTCTTAGATAATAAATTCAAATTGAAGCTGAGTAATGATAAAATAATAGCAACAAGCAACAAAATATGGAACAACCATTGACGCTGTATTTTGTAGATATTTTAATGAACTTAAATCACGTACTTTTATATCCTACTTTAGTTATCACAAATCTACTATTTCATTTTTTGATTTTGGTGAAGATTTGAACAAAAACGTATAAATATATGTATATTTTGTACGGATAAATGAATATAGTTTAATTGTTCGTTTTCCCTACAAATTTCCCATTCGTCTGACTTTAAAGTTTCACTTCTATAACGTGCGTGGCGACCACGAATTCACTTTTTTTTTAATTTTCGCTTACTGACATTTTTCACTACACACCTCCGTACTACAATCGAAAAAACAATGACAAATTTTACCGATAACGACAAATTTTATCGTGTGTCACGCCTTAAAGTGGCATTCGTCGTAACGAGGTATTATAATTATATTTTGGACATTGAAAAATATCAGAAAATATTTTTTTTTAGGAAAAGCTCTGCTCATTATATAGGAACTAAAAAAATAAAATAATTAATTTACAAACCTCTAATTGCTTTTCATTATTGTAATCAATTACAACGAATCCTGGTAAAAATGGTCCAAAACCACCATAAGATTCTGGATCTGTTGAGGCTGAGATCATGCCCATTGTTCGTCCATGGAAATTTCCACTTGCGACAACAATCTAAATCAAAACTATTAATAGAGCAACAATGGCTAATAAACAAATAATAAATCAAATTGCGTATCACACATCACAGCAATTTGTTGTCAATCTTCCTACTTCAAATTTAGTACACTGATAAGGACGCACTGCACAAACAATTGCACTTACTTTGGCACGATACTTGGGAATCTTTTTGACTTCATAGCCCCATTTGCGAGCCAGTTTGCAGGCACTCTCAACACCCTCAGCTCCAGTATTCATCGGCAGAAGCTTATCAAAGCCGAAAAGTTCAGTTGCGTATTTCTCATATTCACCCAGAGCTTCCGAGTAGAACGCCCTTTTTAAAGTAAACTGTTAATTAGGACAAAATGTTTTTATTTTGTTTGTTATTAAGTATTCACCTCGACGATAGAGATAGTTGACATGATTGCTTGTGTAGAGCTTCTAATATTTTGGGATGGTTGTGTCCTTGGTTAATGGCCGAATACCCGCTCAAAAAATCGTAATATCGCTTATCCTCGACGTCCCACAGGAAAACGCCTTGGCCCTTCTTCAGAGCGACTGGTATCGGATGGTAGTTATGAGCACCATAGCATTCTTCCCGCTTGAAGACCTCTGCACTAGTAATTTTCTTGTCTGAGGCAAGCCCACGAACTTGTCTGAAATTTTTGCCCAATCTTCTCAATAGTCCGCCCCATCTTAAAGTATTCGAGGTCATCTTTTAGCGCGCTTCTTTCCCACCTACTATAAAGCTTGTTCTATTTCAAAATTGCTAGACACGATCGTCTCGGTGATATTTCTGTGACTGAAATTCTTCCTACAAAGTTTCGGCGTAAGTTATCACAATAAAAGTAAGATATTCACTGCTGCTGGTGATCCACTCCAGTTGTTGAAAGGGAACAGAATGTACTGCTATAAATCATGTAATGTCCTTTTAATCGGCTACTCAATAATCACGTGATAACTGGACGATATCGAAAGCAGTTTATGGCGTCTAAGAAATTCTTTACAAAACGATCATACTTTGAGTTTCTATGGAGTGTGATCAGTGGGAAACTTGTAAATAATTATTTTTGGCAGCACATAACAATTTTTATTGCAATAATTATCAGATTAAACAATAAATTTTTATTACACTTTTAATTTGGTTATTTTTTGTTGGTTTTTGTTATTTTTTGGTTATTTTATTGCTATTGGTGAAAAACAAATTTAAAAAATATAATAAATTTGGTGATTGACTTAATTGGCAAAGCAAACTGAATGAAAAAAATTTTTAGGAAGTTTATATGACTACAAACGAAGATTTATAAAGCAAAACTCCACAAGTGACCGAGTAGCTCAATTTAACAACCACTGTTGTCCGGCTGATTTTATTGCATTTAAACATCTCGACGTATTGCTGAAGATAAAGAATTTATTTTTAGAATCGCGTAGATCGCGCCAAAGATAATGTCAAGAATTTATTCTTTATTCAATAAAACGTCATATAAATTTACGAGGGCGTATTTCTTAAAACTACATATTTCTCATATCAATAAAAATCAATTGAGGAAATAAATGATAGATGAAGTTTACTATGAGAAAGTGTTTATTTTTGTTAAACACTTCTTCACACTATTAATGACTTACAATGTTATAAAAGTTTTATGTTAATAAATCATAGTATTTTTTTATTTAATTAAAAAACTACAATGTCATTATTTACTGATTGATTATTATGAAAAATAACAAGCTTAAACGATAACACAACGTTATCAAATTAGCTATCTTAAACCTTAAAGGGTGGTAATTCATCGGCGATTAAAAATGTTTATCAAATTAATATTTGCTAAAAACACTTTGTGCATTGAATGTAAACAATTTTCTACACTTTTGTAAAAAAATAAAATTTTTTTTTTGCCTATCTTGAATGCTTTATTTACATAACAAAGGTTAACTCTCTCCATATTGTAAATAAAGAAAACGCATTCTTTCAGTATTATTTTGTAAGGTATTATTATGTGAGTATGGTTTTTTCCCTTGCCTAAAAAAGCTTTTGCTCCAGAACCATCGTCCGTCGTGTTGGAATGGCCTATGGTGAACCGCGACCAAGTTAGGCCTATAGGGTATATGCCCCACTAATGGAAAAGGCCGTCGGGCCTCCGGACGAAGGCGTGGTCTTTAGTTCAACAATAGAGGTGTATAATCTCGCGAATCAATTGACCCTGGAAAAGCTAAGCAAGTCAAACTTATTTACAAGATCAGGAACAAACTCCTAAAAACAAAGGTCTTAATTCAGGACAGGAATAATATGGTAATTATCACAATTACCAAACCAGGAACAGACACAAAATATTACAGGAAGCAGCCAGAACCAGCAGACTTTACAAGGATATTATAGCCAAAGCTGTTAGAACCTTCAACTCTATCTAATGAAATTATAACTTGTAATACTGATCTAAATTTACTTTTGAACTAGTTTTCGTAGTTAATTAATTAATTGCAATTATTATTCTTTAGACAAACGATGCTGTGGTATTAATCAGCGAAAGCTGCCTCCTGTCTGTGTTGTTTAGCACTTGTTATTTTTATTTCTTTTAGTAAAATTTATTTATTTACATTAATTCTGTTTTTTGCGAGTTTGATTCTAATGTGCATTAAACTGCTTCAGAGTAGGCAAGAAAGTTATGCCTTCACAATTTATATTTATATTTTACGATCTCACCTCGCCTAATATGTTGTTATCTCCTCGTTATACCTCGCCTAATATGTATGTTAATATGTTGGAAATTTTGCTCCTCCAAAAGAAGTAAGAATTGTCTCTCCAGTATGTATTTACAATCCACCTTGCCTTAAATTTAAGTTGAATTTTACTGCCCTAAAGGAAGTAAGAAAAAAGAAACTCATGTCTCTCCACTACGTATTTACAATCACACCTCGCCTTATTTATATAGATGCACGCTCTTATACCAGTGGGACATTTTTGAACCGGGACACCATCGTGTAACGGACAAATGTACTACTGCCTCGTGTAAGTCCGGCTTAACTCTAGTTCTGAAACCTGGATCAGCGTCATACCTCTCCTCACGAGCTTGTCCGCGGCCTTATTGACTTTTTTTACGAGGGAGTGGTGAGAATCGGTCTAGCAGCAGCGAACGAGTGCGAACGCCTGTCTAAAGCTACCCTGCCTACGACAAGAAATACCGATTGGGGCCCGCACCCACACGGTAGTGTCAGATTTGTACTGACTAAACAGCTGCGCGCCAGAGTCCTTCGCTGTTCCTTGGACTACCCTCTTATATATTCCGTATCGTACAACCCCTTGCCTGCCGATGCAAGAATATCAATGGGATCATTCCTGCTATCACGCATGCTGCTTCGTCGGACATAGTACGGTATGCACAGCATGCTCGAAGAGCACTTAACCGATACCCCAGTGTCCGGGGACTTCCACGATGAGAGTGCCTTGATGGCAGCTTGACTGTCCGAAAAGATTCGAATTTTGGCTTCTTTCAAACCTTTCTCAATGTTCCGCCTAGCGCTGTTTCAATGGCATGTATTTCAGTCTGAAAAGCAGGGGGCCATTGCAATCGAAACCTTGGAGTTGGATCCTGCGACAACAGCCGCTGTACCACGTTCCATCTTTGACCCTTCGGTAAATCAGTAGAGGTTTGTTAGACACCCAGGAAGGATGACTTCCGTCCACTCAGAGTGTATCCTACAACAAACACTAACGATAAAGTGCAAAAAAGGGGCCTTCAAACTCATCGGAGAAGCCATTGTTTGTTCCTAGATCGACTCTTTGAGCTACCGTAGGAATGTAGCAACCCTGACAAAATTCTATCGCTACAATCATAGCGATTGCTCCATGAAAATAAAAGCTCCGCGGCAGTTTTATGCCCGCAACACCAGAATGGCCCACTCGGCTCATTCACTCTTCCTACAGTTCCCTTTTCGTGCACTCTACAAACTAGAAATTCGTTTATAAGTAGAACAACTTGACTATGTAACTGCCTCTCGGTCAGTTTTTATCACAGGGTCGTCGCTACCTCTTTTAACATCATGACGTGACTGACGACATGACGAACTGATAGTACAAAGGGTGATTCCTGAGCTTAGATCTGACACATAAAAAAAGGGTGCTCTGTACTGTGGCTAAATTTTTCAGTGCGGTATACCTCTCTCCAAAGACTGTAATCTAGTCCCTCAGAATCTGAGGTAGTCCTAGAGTGCAATCTGGAACATCAAGCTTTAGTGGTAATGATAGTAGACCAAAAAATGGAACAACTGCCAATGTGATAACACATTTTTTAATACAATGTCTAAGCGGCCACCATTACTACACCATTACTTCAGCATATACTCTTATACGGGTATTATCGACGATACTATCTTTGCTGATTTCTGCTTCCGAAAAAATACATTGGACCTTTTTATTATTTTGTTAATTTGTTTTACATTTCTACTTCACCAGATAGAATTCAAATTTTGAACTTCTCTCGTTAATAGATTTTGTGATGTCTTGCAAATTGGACCAAGGCTTCTGTCGGAATTCTATAAATTTAATTAAACTCTATTTGGCTTGGAATTTCTAGTGACTGCTTATAGCGCTTCCTTCCAGCTTCTATATCGGTAGAAAAACTTTCACTGTATCCCAATTCGATATATCAATTCCAAGTTTTTTAAGGCTGGCCGCACACATACGGTTTCCGTGTTCGGTTTCCGTACTCGAAAACCCGAATACAGGCATTTCATACAAATAACTCTACACAGCGCACACGTTCTTAAATTTTCCGTTCGGAAACCATTCCTGATATTCGGTTCGAAAGCCAAGACGTGCGTTCAGGATGCCAAAAACAGAACGTCTGCGCTAGGCTCACGGAATTCCGTATTCGGAAGCCTAAGTGGCAAGTGAATTCCTTGATCGGTGATGTCAAGGACTCACATAAGTTGATCGATCAAAATAGCTTAAATATTGGGGATCTTGCTGAGTACCTGAGTACTCACATGTCTTTTCATTAAAAACAGCCAAAAGTTATCTTACCTTTACTCTCTAAAGTAGAGGCCCTCATTAAACGTTTGGATGAATCGATTCACAGAACATGAGTATATAGACAAGGCAGGCTAATATAAAAAGCAGAATATTTTCTGCAAATGCATGAGGAATTACATCCTTAAGTAATCCAAAATTATTACATTTCCGCTTGCATTTAAACTGCACAACTTCAGAACCAAATTTTAGCCCGTCCAAATAATAAAATTGTCTGTTCAAACTTCTCAAGATAATAAAATAAAAATTCACTCAATATTACACAAACACACATTTACAATTTTTATTTAATAAAAAAATTTATAAAATACTTTGATTCACATATTTGGTCTTACCCTAGAATTTTCATATGTATAAAACTCACCATTGGTGGTACGATCAAATGCAATCAAAAGATCTAATAGAACATCTTAACGACATGTATGTCTTTTGTCATTCTGAAAAGGATTGTTTGTCTGGGTAGCTTCTAGTCCTGTTCTGTAAAAGAAAAGAATTGTATCATTTCCGTATTGTATTATAATATTAGAAAAAGCTTGTGATTTAAGTCATAGTGGTTATTTCCTAAAGGATTCGAATTCTCCTAACCTGTAAGCGTTGCCGATGACGTTGGAATAAGAATGTAGTTTGATAAATAACATAGTCTCCTCAAAGTTTGGCGTACTTACTCTCTTACACCACCACGTTTCTAAAGCTACGTGACGTAAGTGGCTTCAAAATACTCGGTTACTTTACTGAACTCGTTCAATTTACACCATTGTCTTTCCAAAAGATAGAACGAAGTCACTATTGTCATTTTTTTCGGTATCGTCTCACCAAGTGAGATCTTCTGCCGTTTCTTGCCAAAAATTTAGTGATGTGTCCATTGCCACAAAGAAATTCATGGCTGGAGTGGATTCAATAACAAAATTCTGCAAATTTATGGTAAATGGAAGGATACGAATTTTCTCTTGCTCTACAGACAGTAAACGCGGAATCGGGAAATGTTGTTCATGTGCATAAAATGAATTACATAGATGTCCTAGTTGAGATGTCTGTGGCCCCTTCAATGCTTTTTCTGCCACGATCCACTCCCGAGGAATAATTCTGAAGAAGTAATAGTTAATAGATGAACATGGGTAGGTGAAGAACGATGGCACTAAGTGGAGCAATATTCTATTAAACAAGGAATTGCTACCAAACAAAGTAATAATTTATACGAAGGAAACTTATAACTACACATTCTAGTGACATCTATTAGTGTGTTAGCCAAGTAACTTATCAAACATTCTTTGTTTTACTCAGACGATACTTTCGAGCCAATTGTTTTCCGTACACATCTGCTCTAATTTATTTTTAATGTGGCAGTTCTAAGCACAGGAACCACCCTTTGTACTACCAGTCAATTATGTCGTTTGTCACGTTATAGTGCAAGGTCTAGCAGTTAGCTTAATACGCGGGGATAGAATAGGTTAAATGTTATTAGGGTTCGGGAGGGTGTTGAAGTAGGTGGCGATGAACTCTACGTTTGAACTTTTGGATGTTGTAAGAGTTCCGAAATACTGACTGTGAGAGATTGTTTCATATTCCAGTTGTTGTTTTGGAGAAAACAGAAGTAATTGCTATTAGGCTGTAGTTGGAGAAGTTGTTGGAGTCACTTTTTTCGGAATGGGCTGAACTTTGCAAGTTTCCAAGAGTCTGGATAAACTCCGGAGAAGTATGATTGGGCAAATAGTTTGCACAGATGTTTGCCTATGGATGGAGAGATACCTATGTATGTATCCAGAAGCAAGTTTTGATTCAAAAAATTAGATTAACATCATATGTTAAATTGTACATAGACTCTTACGAGGTGCAACTAATACTAATAAAAAACCATGTCCGCGACAATCACAAATCAATTAGATCAAAACAATACAAATCACTCTTACTGGCATGTTTGTTCAGCACTTCGCCAACTGATTTATGTATTATATCCATAGCTTCACACATTTGCAATTCATTTATAACGAGTGGAGGAGCAAGTCTTATTGTATCTTCGGCAGTTGGGACTGTCAGTAAACCATTCTTTTTTAGTCTTAGACATAGCTCCCAAGCATCGTATTCTATAACAAAAATTTTGTAAATCTTACTATACGATTCATATGTCTATAATTACAATATTACTTTTATTAATCACAATTGATGTCAGAAGGCCCATACCTAGGACCTTGGAGATAATTTCTCGTGGCAATGCGCGCAACTCTTTTCTCATCATTATTCCTAACTTGGCAGCATTGCATGAAAGTTTTTCTTCACAAATAACTTCTAAAGCGGCTATAGCAATTTTAGAACCTAACGGATTTCCTCCGAATGTCGAACCATGTTGACCGGGTTTAATATTTAACATGATGTGATCATCACATAGTACTGCAGATACCGGGTACATGCCACCAGATAAAGAATTTCCTGGAAAAAGACGTATCCATTTTATTATAATAAACAAAATTCATAAAAAGAAGTTTTCACCTATAATCAAAATATCTGGGCGCACATTTTCGTGAGCACATGCCGTTAGTCTTCCTGTTCTTCCTAAGCCAGTATGAATTTCGTTTGCAACAAATAAAACGTTACATTTCTTACAAAGTTCCTTAGCTGATCTTAAGAATCCTTTTTCTGGTATAATAAAGTCTTCTCCGCACTGTATGGGTTCTACAAAATAAGCGCACACATATTTATCGTTAAGGACTGCCTGAAAAAAAATTAGTGGGGCATATATTATTGAATTTCTATATAAAACTGTCTTTGTTCTTTACATAAAATCCTGAAAAATCTGTACTCAATAAATTTGTCAAAAACCACCTATAAGTAGGTGTCTTAAGGATAAAAGCAAATACAAAAACTTTTCTCTGGAAACGTTAACTAGAGGAGAGGCTATGGATCATGTAAGTTCAGTTTCAAAGGCGATTTATCCTCAACTCAACTACCCTGGATTCATTCTTGTTTGTTGAGTCAACAATATTATAACTGACGTAGAGCTGATAAGCTGCTCGCCAAAAATAAGGTTCCTCCCCCGATAAGGTTATACTATACTAACGACAGCACGAATTTACGTAACGACAACGCTAAGCGGTGCCCGAAATCACCAGGAAATTTCCGAATTTAGAATAATTGTGGAGAAGTATAGGAAAAGAAATCGGACGTAAAATACATTGGGTCTCGGGTGTATTTCAGTTGAAACGTAATTGTTGTTTTAGCTACGCAATACAAGGACTTCCATATGACAAAATGCATTTTTTATAGCCATATCCTAAACTCACAGGCGAGGCAATTTGTTATAAGCCTTGCTCAGACCGATTTTGACATATATGGTATGGTGCATTATCTCCCCTCTTACATGGAAGTGGTTCGCGTTTTAAAAGGCAATACTTATGATGTACTTCAACTTGTACCGATCACCCGAATCAGGCTTCACTACATTCCATGCCAAAAAGGTACAATACGATAAAATATGAATAGGATCGTCAATATAGACATGTTGCTACAGCGAAGGAAAGAATAACAGCTTCGATTTTGCCTCCAAGAGCCTATTATAGCCGAAGTCAAATGCATCCCGAAGCAAAAGCTTTTCCGACAGTTCCGATGATGTTTGGTGTTTGTAACAATTTTTCTGCAAGTGCTCAGACAAAACATTTCTTGTGTGATTATGAGCTATCGTTCATCCAGGTTCCACGGATGCATGAAACTCTGCCTGAAAGAACTGCTGCGTCTGGATGCATACTTCCTAGCCTGTAATGTGACATTTTTCTATGGACTCAAAAATCTATCCTCTAAACCCCACAGGATAAGTGAAACATCTCCAGTGATAAGGACACACATATTCCAGATCTCCAGGAATTGGTATGGCGGATTATTCGAATCTCGGATAACTTTCTCCAATGCCAGGTTGAAAAGAGGCAGGCCAGACCGACCCCTTTTGGTACTCCATTATACTCGTAGATGTTGATTGGTCTGGGCAGTGTTCCGAATATCTTTACTTGGCTTGTCACATTGGTCATGGTCAATCTACATAATCGAGTCATGGGATATCGAATTCTCTCTTGACTTTGTAGAGTTCTACTCTAACTATACTAATATAGACCGCTTTATAGTCTATAAAAAGGTGTGGGATTGTGAGTTTTGAAACTCGAGACATTTTTCCATCGTCTGGCTCAGAGTGAAAATCTGTTCAGATGTGCATTTGCCTAGGCTGAAGCTTTTGATAGCTTTACTGTATGGGGTCATCCTGTTTTGCAATAACATTATCAACAACATTAGACCGCGATAATTAGTTCACGTTGAGATATATTCTTTTTAGGTACCGGGCGGAGGATGCTTTTTCCCAGTCTTCTGGCATCGCTTCCTGCTTCCATATTTGCTATTTAACAAGAAGAATATTCTGAAAGGAATTTTTGGCAAAATGTAGACTGCAGCCGTGTAAATGGTTTAACAAGAAGAACAAAATAAAACAAATTTCACGCAAAATACAAAATAGCAGTCTCCAGACCAATCGGGACATAAAAATCAAAACAAACCGCAAGGTGGAGATCAGCGGTAGTGATGGGGTTATTACTTACGTGGCTGACTCCTAACCTGAGGGGTGTGCGATAAGCAGGCCCGTCCTCACTACGCGGACTTAGATCCCACGCGCTTTTGGCCGTACGGCCAGATAAAAGCGCGCGTGATCTTTTAATTTTCTGAGTCATGAGTGAGAAAAAATCAATTCTCGTTTGAAACGGCGTACGCGCTTTTGAAAAGCTCATAGTGTGTGGACGCACAATGTACCTTTTTAAGCACAGCCATTTGTCCGCGTTGCCGCACGGCCTTTACCATGGACAAAGTCGTAAAAAAGTCGTAAAAAAGTCATAAAACTCTATATGAAAAAAAAGGCAAAAGCGCGTACGACCCAAGACCGCATAGTGTGGTCCCACCATAATGGTGGGACCACACTACGCGGTCTTGGGTCGTACGCGCTTTTGCCTTTTTTTTCATATAGAGTTTTATGACTTTTTTACGACTTTTTTACGACTTTGTCCATGGTAAAGGCCGTGCGGCAAAACAACGCGGACAAAAGGCTGTGCTTAAAAAGGTACATTGTGCGTCCACACACTATGAGCTTTTCAAAAGCGCGTACGCCGTTTCAAATGAGAATTGATTTTTTCTCACTCATGACTCAGAAAATTAAAAGATCACGCGCGCTTTTGTCTGGCCGTACGGCCAAAAGCGCGTGGGATCTAAGTCCGCGTAGTGAGGACGGCCTTAAGAAATAAACAAAAACTTGATCTATAAACTTTGAGCTTTAAAAAGAAATTCCAAATTTATGAAAGAACATATTACATACCTCTAACTGTACTAGGTCACCATATGGAATTAATTCATAACCGTCCATAAACGGTCCAAAACCTTCATAAATCGTTGGATTTGTAGAAGCTGATATAGTAGAAAGTGTGCTGCCGTGAACGTTGTTATTTGAAAAAACAACCTAAATATTCATCCTTGCAATTTATATACAAAAATTTACAATATTTTAATTTCAATTACCTTAGCCCGGGTCTCCGGAATATTTTTTTTGCAATAACCCCATCTGCGAGCCAGCTTAATTGCAGTCTCTGCAGCATCACTACCGGTATTCATCGGAAGTAATTTATTATAACCAAAATATTGTGCAGCAAATTTTTCATATTCTCCAAGGATGTTAGAATAGAAAGCTCTTTGGTTTAGTTATTTTACATTAAGATAAATTCATAAAATAATATATATGCCATTACCTTGACGATAAAGATAATCGTTTTGATTGGACTTTCATTGCCCAAGCTATTTTTGGGTGATTATGGCCTTGATTAACAGCCGAATATGCACTTATAAAATCAAAATATCTTTTATCATCCACATCCCATAAATAAATTCCTTCTCCTTTACAAATGGCCACTGGAAGTGAACAGTAATTATGTGCACCATGTTTCTTTTCCCTGTCAATTACTTCCTCGGTTGACATGCAACTGTTGCGGCATTTTTTTGAATATGCATTAGCTCGATAAGGATATTTGGGTATATACTTTAAAAAAAGATGTACTAAACTATTTATTATCATTTTTACATTTCACACGTATCAATAATTTAGTAGAAACGGTCATCATAATTGTTTTACACTATTCTCGCGCAACTTCCAAGATTATTAGTATTATTTTAAATTTCGATTACCACACCAGAAGGACATTGTAAAATATTACTTGTTAATTTATTGCACAAATGGATGGCAATTTTATTTTACCTGCAATTTACTTTATTATTGAAATATCAGAAAAATATTTCGAGTTAAAACTCCCAGGCCTAAAATAAATGAAACTGTATCTGTCAAACAATGTTCAATGATTTATCAGAGCAGACTTAAGTTTTAAATATTCCAATTAGCGATAAAGTGGCTCCAAGGGCGATGGGTAATTTAAGAGATAAATCGTCGGATATGAATCCAAGCCCCAATAGAAATATTATAGGATGTTTTGCAGTCAATAACCCAAGCCTGACCGCTCCACCGTAAAAGATTAATGAAGTTGCAGCGACAAATTTGGACAAACTAATAACGAGCAGCGATTTAAGGATATAGGAAAAATAATAACAATTAAAAAGATCCAATTTAGATTAATACCATTAAAAATTTATTTAATCACCATAAAAATAAATTATGGATCTGCAAAATATAATTTAAAAACAAAATTATGCATAAAAGAACATACCACGTAAAACTTAAACTAAACTTAAAATTTTAAACTTTTCCAGAATGTACTGAACGACGCTGCTAATATATGATATATGTATGTATATAAAAAGGAAAAAAAATAAATTTTTTATTTATACGAAATTAAAACCGTTTTAGCATATCCTTCTCGAATTAAATTTTCAGGCTAATAAAATCAATAATATAATTTAATTACACCTAAAACTAAAATTAAGTTCACAAAAAAAGTCTTATTTTTAGTTTCTGCTCGTAAAACTGGTGGAAGGCTGTCCAGGAACAGAAAATTGTGGCCTAAATGTACCAAAATTGGCGGCCGGAGTTCCTGTAAATGCTGGTAGAGTAGTGCCTTGAAAACCAACTGGAAATTGTGCCATCAATTGAGCTGCAAAAAAATATATAAACGCTCTAATCTATTTAACTACAACTAAATTATATATATAATTACCCGAATTTGGTAAATTTCCTGCTGTAGCTGCTAATCGCGATAAGATTGATCTTTCAGACATTTGCAATCGTTGAGCAACTGGTGGAATTCTTGCTAAAGTTGCTGGCAATCTCGATACATCACTCTTCATATCTGATAACAGTTCTTCCAGCTGATTTAGTACCTTATGTAAAACTGCATTTGCAGGCTTATTGCCAGCCAATGATTCTTTACTCAGATGCTGATGAGATTCTGCAAGACATTCAACTTCTGCAAAACGAGCATTAAGTGACATAGCAGGATGATTTGGATCTTGTGTCAGATTTAAGTAAGCTGCTCTACGTAATTGCTCTTCTATTACCAATGCTTGCTCCAATAACTTAAATCTTCTTGCCAAGAATTTATTTTTAATTTCAAGAAAATTACCCTTTCCAACGTCCATTTTAAATGGTTCATTAATAATAGCAAAACGAATATCATTTTGAATATCTTGCCATCTTCCGTAACCATGGGTAACAATTCCTGCAAGTAACCAATAATCATGACGACGATGCCAAATTTCATATTCCCTCCCAGGGACAGCTGCTTTCTCCTCATTCAGCCAAAGAGTATGAAGTTCTGTAAATCCACCATCGGCAATGTTAAACATGAAATTCCTTTTGTGAACCTCCAATGTTTCTTCAGCTTTACCCTCTTTTTTAGTCATTTTTAACTTCTCTATTTCGCCATCATCTTTTACAATAACAACGTCATCATCTTCTTCCTTGATTTCTTCTTCAATTTTTTTAATCGGAATGCTCTTTTCGACTTGCTGTTCAGGCGTTGACTCCGCTTTATCTTTACCATTATCTGCATTACTTGATTTATCAACGTCCATATTTTCAACCTCTTTCTTTACGGCAGTTTCTGGCGTATTCGTCTCATCTGGAACAGTTTCCTCGGCTTTCTCAACCTTAACAGCTTTATCGTCATCTGCCTGCTTATCGTCTTCTTTTTCAGATAATGGTATAGGACTAGCAGCAGCACTTGTAGCCGGAGTAGCACTGGTGCTTGTTGTTGCACTTTTATCTCCTTCATTCAGTAGTATTGACTTTACTGGCTCACATGGTTTCCTAATTAACTCTGGCATACTGTAATATCCATTAATATGCTCAAATTCTTGAACTTTCTTACGAATAAGAGACATAACTCCAATTCTTGTGAGAACGTGTTGACGACTAAGTCCTTCTCTTGGTACACCATCAGCAAATGTCTCTGAATTGTCTGCGCCTGGCTCACATAAATGCCTCATAAATAATGAAACGTAAGCTTTGAAATTTCGTTCAGATTTTCCTCGTAAATCTCTTACCAACCATTGTGAATTAAATGCATCTTGAGGAGGCATACCATACCTCATAATTGCATTTAAGAAACTCTTTCTCTGTCTAGCATTAAATCCTAAAACTTCAATATTTCCACCAACACGAGCCAAAAGCGGAGGTAGAGGACGATCACGATCCTCTTTTCGTTCTAAGCGTCTCCTATTTCTTCTGCTTAAATCACTGTTTTCGTTTCTTTCATCGAAATCATCATCCTCTCGATCCTCATCTGATGCAGCAGAGTAGTCAGAGTTGTAATCGGAAACATTCTCTTGCCAGTTGCTATCATCTCTGGGCTCTGCAGCCACCACTCCACCGTCAGTATAGTTGACTTGTTTTCTTACTCTTTTCCCTTTACCTAACGTTCTTCCTACATCCTCTTGATGCTGTTCGTAATGATGACGAAGTAACTTAACCCAATATGCTGGATCAGAATTCTCGGCTTCTTGTTTTATTATTTCTGTATCATCATCTTCATTTTCTTCTTTTGTAGCATAAGATGCAACCTTAAATGATGATAGATATTCGTTAGACCAGCTTTCCTTTTCTTCTATTCCCTTATTCGATCTATCAAGAAGCTCAGTCACAGCCTTATCATCGTAATGAATAGCTTCCTCTTCTTTTCCTTCTTCCTTGAAAAGTTCTTCTGTACCGAAACGCAAGATGTCGTCTAATTCCTGTTTGGTAAAATTAGTACCTTTACCACCTAACCCTGGTCTAACGACAAGATGTGTCAACATCATTTTCCTTTTAGCAACCTGTGTTACTCTCTCCTCAACAGAATTCCTAGTGACAAAACGATAAATCATCACTTTATTAGCCTGACCAATACGATGAGCGCGTGAGAATGCTTGAATATCATTATGAGGATTCCAGTCAGAATCATAAATAACAACAGTATCTGCAGTAGCTAAATTGATTCCAAGGCCACCAGCTCGCGTACTTAATAGAAAAGCAAACTGGGGTGCACCAGGAGCATTGAATCTATCAATAGCCTCTTGTCGTAATGATCCAGTTATAGATCCGTCAATTCTTTCATATTTGTATCCTTCACCTTCTAAGAAATCTTCCAATATATCCAACATTTTTGTCATTTGAGAAAATATCAATACTCTGTGACCCTGTTCCTTCAATTGTCGCAGCATCTTCGATAACAATACCAATTTGCCAGCTGCTTTGGTCAGAGCATTTATTTCGTAACCACCACCCGCAGCTAAAGGAGCTTCCTCAGCTGCAGCTGGGAAAAGGTATGGATGATTACAACATTTCTTCAAATCCATCATAACATTCAACAAAGAGCATACATTTCCACCACTTTTTGAATTAAGTGCTTCGTAATTCCTGGTGAGGATATATTTATAGTATTTTTTCTGAAGTGGAGACAGCTCAACCCTTACGATAAATTCGGATTTCGAAGGCATATTCTTCAAAACATCTGCCTTTAAACGACGAAGCATGTGCGGTCCTAACATTTCGTGCAATCGTTTTACTTGTTCTTCTTTAGAAACATCAGCAAATTCACTCTGGAATGCAGCTAAATCGTTGAATTTATCCTTATTAAGGAAATTTAGCAAGTGGAACAGTTCTTCTAGATTATTTTGAAGAGGCGTTCCCGTCAAGAGCAATTTATAGCTTATATTGTAACCAGCCAGTATCCTGAAGAATTTACTTTGATTACTTTTCAATCGATGTGCTTCATCAACAACAAGAACAGCCCAATCAATAGATCCCAAGCATGTTGCATCAAGAGATATCAACTCATAACTAGTTAGCAAAACATTGAACTTAATAGAGCTGGTTCTAATTTTAGATATTTTCCCTGGACGCACAGCACCTTCCTCAAACGATAACTCATTTTCACGGATAACTGCTCGAGAATCCTTATCGCCAACATATGTAATGCAATAAAAATCAGGTGCCCAAACTTCAAATTCTCTTTCCCAATTTATAATTGTTGAAAGTGGAACAGCTACCAAAAATGGTCCTTTGCAATGTCCTTCCTTGAAGAGTGAATATAAGAATGTCACAGTTTGAATAGTTTTGCCTAGACCCATTTCATCTGCCAAAATGGTGTCTATACCTTGACCCCAGGAGTACCGCAACCAATTTATACCTTCTAATTGGTAAGGATGCAGCTGCATACCTGTTTCATTCAAGAATCGCGGTTGCTGTTCATATTTCTTTTTAAGATCTGTTGTCGGTTTTTCTGGTGGTGGCGTATATCGCCTGCGCTCTTCATCCAAATCTTTATTCTTACTCTTTCTGCCTTTCTTTCCCTTTTTGCGGACTCCTGCATCCGCGAAACAAGCTGCTCTCAAATCTAAATAATACTCAATCGCTTGCTTTATGCCAGGAATATCGTCCGATTCCTCTTCCCAAGTAGTTTTATCATATGGAAGATCTCTCCATTTTACCATATAGTAAACAGTTCCATCTTTGACTGTTTTGTGGTTAATTACACGATGAACGATTAGCCATTCCGGTTTAACACCATTTTTATAGTATTTTTCTTCAAGATCTCCATCGTCGTTTTCTCCACCATGAGCTTGCTTGTGCCGTTGAATACGCTTGTATCTACAATCAGCTTCATCGAGAGTTTCCTCGAACTTCGGCGGTTCTTCCATATCATATTTTCGTGTGAAATTCCTAATCATGAGTGGATGATAAACATCTAGCTGGATTTCAGTTATCCATTCACAATGCCAGTAAGATCGTTCATGCCACTTTACAAAATATTCTCTATGGCGTTGTGACGCTTTCTTAGATGTTGAAGGCTCATTGGTTTTTGCTTCAACCCATCGCCAGGTTAATATTTTATCGACTTTACCTGCAAGTGGTGGACAGCTGCACCTGGGACACTTCCAATCTCCATCTGGTATAGTTTCCAAAGGTGGATTTAAACAGAATGTGTGATAAGCAGAAGGACAAGAATCACAACATAACAGCTCCCCACCATCCTTGCATATTCTGCAAAATTCTTGATGTTCATCATCTTCCTGTTCAGCGGGTCCATCTGTTTCGCAATGAGGACATGACCATTTGCCTTCTGGAGCTTCTTCAAGCTCCGGTTCTAAACATACCAAATGATATGCCCTGGGACAAGTGTCACACAAAATAATTTCTCCTCCTTGCTGGCAAACTTCGCAATAATCTTGATGTTCATGTTCCCCATCATCTCCATCTGGAAATTTATTAGTTGTTTTTACCTTCTTCTTTTTCTTGAATTTCATTCCAATTTTTGTTTTTGCCTTCTTCTTAACAACTGGCTGTGGATTCTCTTCTTCTGGCTCTTCGGCCTTATCAACATCGGACTTTTCAGATTTTTGTAGCATTTTCTCAAATTCTACATCTGAATCCCTTTCCGATCCGCCAGTTACTTCCTGATCCTCATCAGAACTGCCATGCTTCCTTTTACCAAATTTAATTTTTAAAGTTGGCACTTTCGCTGGCTTTCGGCCTTTTTTACTAGCACCACGACCTCTTTTCTTCTTTACTTTATGCTCCTCTTCCTCCTCCTCTTCATCTTCTTCATAAATTTCTTCAGTCTAGATAAAAAAAAATACAATTCATTATACAAGTTTAAATATTTTTAATTTAAGCTTACCTTCTCACTGCGTGAAGTGCGGGCTTTTACACTCTTAGACTGAGGCTCAGTGTATTCTTCATCTTCTTTGTTCTGATCACTTTGCAGGTTTGGATTTATTTCACAAAATTCTCGCCATTTGGCTGCTACCAACATCATAAGCTTTGGTACCGGAACCTGGACAATTTTATTTGTAAAATTTATTAAACTGTTTTCAGAATCGAATTATCACCTAATGTCGTCGAACAAATCAAGATGGCAAATAATTTCTAAATCTTAACCATCAATTTTTAAAGAACAGAAGAGCTTTGAAAGAATTGATAGTCAAAATGAAATGAGATTAAAAATATCAAGTGATCTCTACTTATTCAAGCAATTCGCGCAAAATGATAGAATCGTGATGTTTCTGTAATCATAATGCACCGTAACGAGTTGATCTCACTCAAATAGTTGCACTTCTTGCGCAAATTAATTAAGACTGTTTCCCGATTAATTTCGAATATGTATTTGTTTCAAAATGATAATCCAAAAATGGGAAACACCAGGTTTAAACAGATAGATATATACACTGAATGACAATTACTGGAATGCGAAGATTTTCAATATTTTTGGATTCTATACATAATCATTTCGCATTTTATTCACGAAATATACAACACGGCATCCACGCGAATGGATACCAATTAAGTTCTTTTTAATACAAAAATTCCTTCTTACCTTGGGATTTTCCTTCTGCAAAATTGGTCGTATATGTTGCTGAAACATCTTGTAAGAAACCAAGTTTTGAAAATCTCCCTCCGTGTACTCAAGGCTAACATCATTCAAATCAAATGCCCTACAAACATCTTCGGTCGTTGGCATACCTTATAATTATAATTAATTGTAACAAAAATGCCTCTACATAAAACCAAGCAATTACTTGAGCTTGATGACGATGCAACCTCTTTAACTTTATCAGTCTCTTTTCTTTTCCTTCCTTTCTTGGGAGCAGCATAATCTGATAGTCCAGCATCTTCATCGTGTAGGAAATCGCTCTCATCATCACTATCATTTTTCTTTCTCTTCTTCTTTTTTCGTGTTTTATCCTTTTCGGTTTTAGTTTTCCTCTTTTTACCTTTCTTCTTTTTTCTAGAATCATCTGGGTCATAATCATCGTCTTCGTCCTAAAATAAAAGATAGAATAAAAACGCTTGTTATCTTAAATCATAATTGTTCAGTTTCGGTCAAGTTACATTTGGTGGTTTTAGTGGAACTTCATCAGAATCTCCTGATAGATCTGCAACATTTGATGTTTGAGTTTCTAGGGGATCCTCTTCTTCAGCTAAAATAAAGAACAAAGTAGAAATTGACTTGTTTTTAAAAAAATCACTCATTTACTAAGGTTAAATTTTGCTTAAAAATTATAAATTTGATAAGATTATGAGTATGTATTTAAATTATTGTGGAGGAGAACCCTATTAGCAGAAGCCGCAACAATTGGGAGATCCTGGGACCGAGCTGAGAGCTGTCGCGTAAAACAGAGTCCGCTGGAGGGAAACTGTTTCCGCCTTATACCCCATGAGAGATTAAAGGAGCATAAGTGTTGAAATTATTACACGAACTATAATTTTGGTCAATATACATAATACGTATATTCAAAATGCAAAGAACGGTTGGGAGTTATTTCAGCCGGATATACAAATAATAAGAAAGATGTTTTGGCCATAAAGGAAGAATCATCGACTATCTTAAGTGTTCCATTGTACAAAAAGATAATCAGATATTGAAATTGTAGAAATATTCTAGTTGATTAGGTAGTGCCTGTCCAGTTATGCAATCGTGATTTTCGACAATTCCCTTGTTCCATGGCCTTTTTCTAATCTATTAAATGTTTGTTGTTCACGTGCTCCAATTCTCAGGGTTGTTTCTTCTATTGCATCAGGTTAGAAAAATATTTTCTTACTGTATATTATCACAAGTATAATTAGTTATTTTTACACTTAGAACTATATTTTGTGACGTGACGTCTGCTGGACAGTCCAGATTCCTTTTAGCCCCGCATATTAAAAGTTTATATTATATCTATTAAACCACAAATTTAGATTAAAATATATATAGAAAAAGGAAATATTTATGTATGAAGATAGAATTAACGCAATAGATTCATAATTCGTTAATAGTGCAGAAAAATTAGGTTACAATAATATCTACCAATGGAAAGTAGACTTGAAATTTCTCTTCTAAACGCATTTGATAACTTACATATTATTAATCATTGCAATTCAAACACAACCATCAAAAGAAAAACAACACAAATAGTACACAATTTTTGCTTTTCTAATCAAATTGCAAATTTTGTCCGTTCAAATGCGTCCTCCTCAGCAGCGTCGTCGTCGGGATCACCCTTGTGAAAGTTATTATTGCACAAATCTAAACTACTCACCTACAAAATTCTCTTGCTCTTCATCAGAAGCCATCATAAACAATTTTTTATAACTTTTGGAATGTTGGAATAACTTTTAAGTATTAAATAATGCAAGTAATTTGATAAAATTCAAGCGGTATAAACTTTCAAGTTCCGATTATTCCCAAATGATGAAGTAAGATGGCGTCGTCCAGAAAAAATCCCAAAAATTACCATTTTCCTGAAGTTGTCTCCATTTCACAATAATGAGGGATTTTTTTATTGTGAGAAATAATTTTTTTATATTTAAATTATAATAATTGCTTTTATATGTATATAAATAAAATTTAAACAGTTATCAAACATATTCAATAATTGACATGCTTTAAAAAATTTAAAATCATACCGAATAAGGCAGGGTAAATAAAATATGAATGGGGTGGTTCTACACGAACGTTCAACGAACACATTTTGTGTTTTCGAAACGTCGTTTGTCGAGAAGAGGGTGAGAGAGGAGGTGGAATTCCATTTCCACCAACCCCGCGCGTTGTGGTGTTATTCTCCAAAATTCTGAAACTGATGAAAGTCCAAAAATTAAAATGACCAACAAATAAAACCTTGACAAGCAACTTTGCCGGTTGCCATTGAACGTGGATTACATATTTTTTATAAAAAAGTTGCCCTGCACATGATTTACGTTAGAGATGCTTACATGGCTGTAACCTCCACTTCGTTTATAAAGAATAAGATCCTTTTAAAAAGTCAGTCAAATTTTAGTAAAATTCATTCGTGGACCGTGAAGAGTTTTGCTATTTTTCTTGGTTATGGGCGAATATCTGGATATATTAAAACGGGAATTTCCTTCTATCGATGAAAATGTTATTGATTATGTACAAGGTATTCAAAACTTTAATTACTTTAACCAATTATTACGTTGGACAAAAAATTGTTTTTAAGCTTGATGTGTATAAGGAAGCTGTGTGCTTGTTAAAATTAATTTTGGGCTTAGATTTTTTTTTTAATAAGTGGGAATTAGCCCATTTGATATTTGTTTCGAAACTTAAAGGTTTTGTAATGTCAGACTAAATTCTTTATGTGTTATTTGTGATTTTATTTCATATAATACGTAATATTGTGTAATTCTTAATGGTTTCGCACGTGTGCTTCCCAAAACCAGTTGCGATAGTGTAATAAGGACATATGCTTTTTCCAGACCTGTGGGAAAATTTCATACGGAATTATTTATTTTAGCAATTTTCTTAAAGAAAGATTGTTTTATGTTCCGAATAGAATTTCGAGGTGCTAAACAAGGGGAATCTACCCAAAATTATTTTTATTCAACAATTTCTGTGAATCAAGGATGTTTCTTGTGCGTCCTATTTGTATAAAAATTGTGAAAAGCCCAATCTTTACAAGACGATTGTGGCTCCATGGTTACCAAGCCATTAATAATGTTTTATTATTAATTTAACCTATTATTCCTCTTCAGTTCCCACAAAATCTCACCTATTCTCAAAAGTATCAAGTTGATGCGTCTTTTTCTTATAATATCACCAGAACGTATCAAATCGAGTCTGTTAGACATTAAATTTCATATATTTAATTCATAGCGGAAGAACAGAATTGCACTTGTTTAGATTGAGGAAACAAGTTGTCAATTACTCATATTACGACGTGACGTAGACCAAGATTTATTCACCTGTAGTAAATCCATTATTGTATGATCTCATAATCTCTTACTCCTTTTAATTATGTATCTACTGATTTCTCTATATTTAAAACTACAAGTCTTGTATGTTTTATTTGTATCCTTTTTTATATTGAAGACAGTTAGACGAAAATTTTTTTGTAATTATTACGAAGTCTGTAATTGGGTCGAGTAGCTTAGCTTTCTATCAATAAAATTAGTACAAAATGCCAGCATGGAATGTGGGAAACAATAAAATTATATGTAATTCCTAGGATTTGACTATTATCTACTTTAAACTCTGTAAAATTGTTTTTGAACTTGGTCCTGCGATCTTCAGTAGATCCTCAGATACATACATATATAAATTATTTTTATCTAGCAATTTATTGTGATTTGGTGTTATTACTGGTAATTGAAAATAACAATTTATTTTAAATTGGTATTATCAGTTCCTAACAAAACAATTTCGTGTCATTAAAGGAGTTCTTTGCGGAGATGTCGATGATTTTAAATCCTGTGATGATATATACGATGCCGTTGGTGATATATTGCAAGAGATAAGTATTGACAAAACCGAAAACAATGTCAGGTAAGATTAAATTCAGTTATTTTTACCATGAACTTAAATCAATTCCATCTAGGGAAATATGTGAACAATTATTTAAAATAATGAAACCAAAAAGATCAGAAGTACAAAAAATGTTAAGTGCTCCAATTAACATTGCTCAAATGGCTGCTGAAATGGAGAATAATGATACTGACATGAGAAGTATATGGGTAATTAGTAAGGAATCAACAAATGTAAGTAGACATCATTTTGCTGTAACTTCTCTATTTAATGAAATGAATGTTATTCCAGAAAGTTGATTCCAAAAAGCTTGAAAAAGCTGAAGCAAAACTACAGCAGAAGCTAGAAAAACGTCAAGATGGCCCTAAACCCGGAATAATGATGCCTCAATTGCAAACAGCAACAGCCTCACAAGTTACAAGTAAAAAAGATAGTAAACTAGAAAGTAAGGGCCTCAATCGTAGCATGGATATCCGTATTGAGAATTTCGATGTGGCATTTGGAGAAAAGTATGGTTTTTATTTTATTATATCATAACTAACTTTATTATCGTTTTATAATTTTAAGAATATTGCTACAAAATGCCGATATGGTACTCAGTTTTGGTAAAAGATACGGATTAGTCGGTAGAAATGGTTTAGGGAAAACAACCTTACTCCGAATGATATCTGAGAAACAATTAAGAATTCCAAGTCATATTTCCGTTTTACATGTAGAGCAAGAAGTTGTTGGTGATGATACAGCAGCAATAGATAGCGTTTTAGAATGTGATATTGAAAGGACAAAATTATTAGCAAAAGAAAAAGAACTAGTAGCCTTACTTAATGAAGGTGTTTCCAATATGACAATTAGTGATGAACTAAGTGAAGTTTATACTAAATTGCAAAATATTGAAGCTGATAAAGCAGTTGCTCGAGCATCAATTATATTAAAAGGTTTAGGATTTACTACAGAAAAGCAAAGCAAACCAACTAAATCTTTTTCGGGTGGTTGGAGAATGCGTTTAGCATTGGCTAGGGCTTTGTTTTCCAAACCAGATCTTTTGTTACTTGATGAACCGACAAACATGTTGGATATGAAAGCTATTATTTGGCTGGAAAATTATTTACAAAATTGGCCAACAACATTGTTGGTAGTATCTCACGATCGTAATTTCTTGGACACTGTTCCTACTGATATCATTCACTTACATTCACAAAGATTAGATACATATAAGTAAGTAATTTCATACTATATAATAAAAATATATTTTCTAAATCTAAACAAAACTTAGGGGTAATTATGAAATATTTGATAAAGTACGAAATGAGAAGATGAAGGCACAAAGGCGTGAATACGAAGCTCAAATGGCATACAGAGCCCATATACAATTATTCATTGATCGTTTCCGAGCTAACGCAAATCGAGCAGCAAGTGTGCAATCTAAAATAAAACTACTTGAGAAACTGTAAGTGTTATAATTGTAACAAGATATATTTGCGATTTATTACAATTTCTTGTTTTATTTAGGCCAGAATTGAAGGCCATTGAGAAGGAAATCGATGTCAAACTTAAGTTCCCAGATGTAGACTCTCTTAATCCGCCTGTTTTAGCATTAAATGATGTCACTTTCTCTTACAACGATAAACATCGTGTATTTACAAATGTTTGCCTTTCGGCTAACTCTGAATCGAGAATATGCATAGTAAGTACAAGAGCTTTTTTTGTAGATCGTACTGTTAAATGTGACATTTACATATTAACAATTCTTAAACTTAACTTAAAACTAACTTAAATAACTTACTTATTGTTAAGGTTGGTGAAAACGGCGCAGGTAAAACCACGCTATTGAAAATTATTGTCGGCCAACTACAACCTTCTTCGGGGTCGATAAATATGCATCGAAGTTTACGCATAGGATATTTTGGCCAGCATCACGTGGATAATTTAAAATTACATTTAAATTGCGTTGGCGTTCTTGAAGAATTATTTCCCGGAAAAACAGAGGAAGAGTACAGAAGACAGCTCGGTAGCTTCGGAGTTACTGGGAACTTAGCATTACAGCCAATTTGCAGCTTATCTGGAGGTCAAAAGTCACGAGTTGCTCTAGCGAAAATGTGCATGGGTATTATTTAGAAAAATGAGATTAAATCTTTAATTGTATTAAATTTAAATATATTTGCAGCTAGTCCCAACTTTATAGTTCTTGATGAACCTACAAATCATTTAGACATTGAGACAATAGCAGCATTGGGAATAGCTATTAACAACTATAAGGTGAGCTATTTTTTATATAAAAATCATGTTCTGCTACTTTGGTGGATGTTCTATTCAGTGTCTCTTCCACATTAAATCTTAATTGCTTAGTTGAATTTGTTTTCTACTCAACTATCTAATTAACAAATGTTAGTTGAATGTTTTTATGAATAACAAATTTAAAAACAAACATTTAGAGAAAAATTTGCGCTAATAAAAACAACACGATGTTTTCTATCAATTTTCTAGGGTGGAATAATACTTGTATCTCACGACGAGCGGCTTATACGCGTTGTCTGCAAAGAACTTTGGGTTTGCGGAAATGGAACTGTGGCATCCATGGAAGGTGGCATCGAACAGTATAAGGAGGAAGTATTAAGAGAATTTGAAATGGCAAACAATTAACTTAAAACAAAGAAAAAACTGTTTATAATAATGTTAAATAATTTATATTTAAATTTTGTGAACTAAGTTAAAAAATTCATATAAAATATAAATAAAATTCGAACATGGGACGTAAACCATTTAGGTTTTTTAAATCTTAAAGTTGCAAGTTTCCATTGGTTTTATTAGAGCACTCGTTACTTGGCTTGTATTATCCGAATGTCTCCGTCATCAATGAAGGTAAATTGGTGTAACTTAGAGGATCTCATATATGAAGATAATGAAGGTTGATATCTCTGGGATCTGGGGTGCGCCGGCAGAGGCGATCCATACTCTATCCAGACCGCTTCTCTTTATAGAGCATCCTCCCGCTTTTTTGGGCATTATGAACTTCCGCTGTATAGCAAATTTAAACTTCCCAAACAAGGTTCAGGACCGTCTATATTTAATACTTCAATGATATTGTGAGTGCTAACTTAAGACAATGGAGCTGAAACTTGACATCGCTACGATCGTTTCTTGGACATATTACAAATTCGGCTCCAAAGGGGTTTTTTTTTTTTTTTTTTTTTTTTTTTTTTTTTTTTTTTTTTTTTCGTGGGAGGTACTGGGTCCATAGGTACTGCGGCCATTCATTTGGCCTATTGTACTACACCCCTATACCTCATATTTTTAGGCCAGACCGCTTGAACAAGTTCAGCAGTCTGCCTAGTGGCTTGTCGCTTAGACTTGAATAATCGAGCAGGGACTCCTCGAATAAAGAAACCCTGCTCCTCGCTATTGCGGGGCATTCACAGAGGACGTGGAGAGCAGACTCATCCTCCTCCAGGCATAGCCTGCAGGTGGGGTCCTCCGCTTTCCCTATCCTCCATAAGTGGTAATTTAGGGCGCAGTGTCCGGTGATCAAGCCAACAAGTGTCCTGACATCGTTTCTACTGCGCCCTAACAATTCTTTGGCCGTGTTAGGAGACGGCCCAGGAAGGAACCGCTTAGAGTTGGCCAGTCCAGGCGCGGACCTCCAGCGTTCAGTATGTTTCATCAAAGTCCGATCGGCTAGGGCCCTTCGCAGTAAGCTGGTAGGTGCTCCGATAGCCGGCTCTGGACCGATGAATGCAGTGTCAGAGCCCTGTTTAGCTAGGGCATCCGCTTTTTCATTGCCTTTAAAGCCCCGGTGCCCCGGGACCCAGACAAGGGTAACTTGATTGAGAACGCCCAGCTCACCTAGAGCACGTTGGCAGTCCCAAACTAATTTAGACTTGGTTCTACGGGACCTTATCGCCCTAATTGCCGCTTGGCTATCAGAGAAGATAAAAATCCGTTTATTTTGGTAGGCCCTTCTTAAGTTCTCATGAGTGCATGCCAATATAGCGTACACCTCTGCTTGGAAGACAGTTGCTAGGGTGCCTAAGCTTATCGCTCTGCTGAATCTGGGGCTTTCACTCCAGATTCCGGCGCCCACACCTGTCTCTGTTTTGGAGCCATCCGTGTACCATACTAGTCCACCCGGCGATACCTTAGGAAAGGTCCAGGTTAGCCTGTCTTGTATGTGCACAGAGGGTTGCTTGAATTTTGAGATTTTGAAAGGCATGCAATCGGAGAGCATCCCCGCTTCCGAAATCCCTTCTATAATGTTGATAATTGTAGAATGTCCTCGCTCGAGACCAGCGCCCAGATAGCCATTCGCTTTCAGCCGCAGCGCCGCGTTTATCGCAGATTTCTCTACCTCAAGGTGGAGTGGTACCAGATTGAGGAGAGTCTCCAGTGCTGCCGTCGGGGAAGTGCGGATGGCTCCAGTGATGGAAAGGCAGGCCATTCTTTGAATTTTGCACAAATTGGTTATGAAACCCTTAAGCGCCGTTCTGTGCCACCATACTAAAGCTCCATAAGTTACCATGGGCCTGACGATGGTGGTGTATATCCAGTACATGGTTTTCGGCTGCAAACCCCATGTGGAGCCACAAGCTCTGCGGCAAGCCCACAGGGATCTGCGCGTTCTGCTCATCAGAGTATCCATGTGCTGGTTCCAGTTGAGCTTGGCATCTAGCGTCACTCCTAAATATTTGGCTTGTTGTGAAAAGCCTATAGTTCTACCTGCGAGTGTCGGTTCCGAAAGCCCCGGTAGTGATCGTTTCCTGGTAAAAGGAACCAGAATAGTTTTGTCGGGATTGACTTTTAAGGTGGATTTACATATCCGACGTTTTTCTGCCGCGCCGCATAACAGCTGATCATTTCTGTCGCAGGTTTTCGATACGCATTTTACATTTCCGACGAATTCTGTCGCAGGCAAACACTTTTGAAAAACTTTAAATTTAAAAAAAAAGCAACAATTAATTTAAAACAGTCACTCAACAACAACTCAACTAACAAACAAACAAATTTTAATAATCTTTACTTCAAAGCAAAACCAAACAAATCCAAATAAACAAACATTTCAGTTACACATAACCTCAAATTTTACTTACAATCAGCTGTTTCTATCACCCTGCCACAGAAAAAGTTGAAGTTTGTTCAGCTCTTCGCTGTGACGGCAAGATGTCGCACAGATTGTTTCTGATTGGTCGAAATTTTAAAAAACACCGGCGCGACGGAAAAACGTCGGATATGTAAATCCACCTTTAGTCCTACGCTGTCGCACCAACTAGATACTAGATCTAGTGCCTGCTGCAGACGTCTTGACATGGCTCCTTCAGTTTCGTCCGTTACTACGATGACGACATCGTCTGCGTAGCCTTGGGCGAAAAAGTTGTGGCCGTTGAGTAGTTCCAGGAGTTCATCTACAACAAGGCACCACAGAAGTGGGGATAAAACTCCTCCCTGCGGACAACCTTTTGCTATAGTGCCCTCCAGAGACCCCTCAACATGAGAAACCATTAGTTTGCGAGTTCTCAGCATAGAGTCGATCCAGTCGCAGAAAGTGCTACTTAGACTTCTTCTACTTAGAGCCCTAGCTATAGTATCAAAGGATGTATTGTCGAAGGCTCCTTCGATATCGAGGAAAGCCGCCAGCGCAACTCCTTTGTTTAGTGCTGCGCCTTCCAGCCTGAGCACCAGATTGTGCAGTGCTGTCTCAGTGGACTTGCCCGCCTGGTACGCATGCTGATAGGAGCTTAGTGGTTGGCGTTGAAGATAAGTTTCCCTTATCACCCTGTCGACAATTTTCTCCATTGTCTTCAAGGCAAAAGACGAGAGACTTATCGGCCTGAAGGCCTTAGCCGAGGTGTAATCCGAACGCCCTGGCTTGGGTATAAATGTAATGTTGACGTTCCTCCAGACAGATGGGATATAACCATGTGCGAAGGAAGCCCTGAATATTTTGCATAAAAAGGGAGTGACTAGGTCGCAGCCCTTCTGTAACATAATGGGATAGATCCGGTCTGCTCCAGGGGACTTGTATGGTTTGAACGATCTAATCGCCTCCCTAATTGCTTCGTGATTAAACACGGCGTTTGCTTCTGTCCAGGCAGCTTTGGTCACTTTAGAAAGTGGGCCTGTTAGTTGCCCAGAGGAAGCTGTATTCCCATTTGAATAAATGGTTGTGCCTGGGAAGTGTGCCTGGAGCAATATTAACAAAGTTTCTTCCCTAGACTGTGTAAAAGAGCCATCGGTTCTCTTAATAGATCCGAGATCTCCCGATATGCCATTTAATAAAGCTTTGTGGATTTTTGCTGAGTCTCGAATGTCTTCGATACTCTCGCAGAAATTCTTCCAGCTGTTTCTTTTTGCTCTTCTGATCGCCCTGTTATAGGTGGTTAGCGAGCTTTTATAGCTCTCCCAGTTGCCGCTCTTTTTGGCTGCGTTGAATAGCTTCCTCGTAGCGGATCTCAACTTGGAGAGCTCATTATTCCACCATGGAGTTTTCCTGTTACGCGTCCTCATCAGAAGGGGGCAGTTATTGTTGTAAGCAGCAGTAACCGCCTCCGTAAGGAAGTCCGCGGATAGTTCCACATCCATCGTAGATTTGATTGAGTGCATGGAACCCTTCAGTACGCTACTGAGTTCGCCCCGAAAGTCTGCCCAGTTTGTATATCTGGGATTCCTATATGCACTCACTCTTTCCAAAGACTCACCCACCATAAAGTGAATGTGTTTGTGGTCTGAGCACGATGGCTCATCTGACACCCGCCAGTCACTCACGTAAGTAGCAACGTGTTGAGTGGCCAGCGTGATGTCTATAACTTCACGTCTCCTACCGTTGTCGAAGGTAGGATCCGTGCCGCGATTTAATATATCCAGGTTAGTAGTTAAGAGGTAGTCAAAAAGGTACTCGCCCCTCTTGTTCACTCCGCTACTGCCCCAGGCATCATGATGGGCGTTCGCATCACATCCTACGATGATCTGCAGACCGCTCCTGTTCGAGTGACCCACGATATCCTTGAGTTCTTTGGATGGTGGTGGGTCCCTTGAGTCGTAGGGGAGATAAGCTGAGCATAAAATAATCATGCTCTTGCTACCCCCCTGGTAATCTGTATCTTCACCACTGCCAGGTCTCTCGACGATTTATCTGTGAGAGGGAAGCAGTTGGTGTTTTTATTGTAAACTATACAGGTCCGAGGGTCTCCGTCCACATCACTGCATGCAATGCTGTAGCCGGATGCCCGCAGGCCCTGTATAGCACCGTTGTTAACCCATGGCTCTTGTACAAGAGCCACGTCTACAGCTTGGGTGGCAAGCACCCTGCAAAGGACTGCCGAGGCAGCCCTACTATGTTGCAGGTTGCACTGTACCACCCGCATCCTGTGGTTGTTCTTGCTGCTGTGAGCCAGCAGGAGCCTCCTTTTTTATGCCAATTTCTTTGACTTTTATTCGGCCGAAGCCGTAGAATAGGGACATGCCCTGCTCTTTTAGCTGCATGAGCGACCTCTCGTCAATGCTAAGGGCAAGAGTTTGACCGTTCTGGTCAACCTTCCTGCCCATCACTTGCCAGAAGGTCACCTCAATTGGCTGGTTCTGTATCGCCATCCTGCTAAGCACCTGTTCCGGTTCCCTAACATCGTTAGGAACCCAGAATGCGATCCTTTTAAATTTGGGAAGGTCCTTCTCCTCGAGTACTTTGAGATTGCACCCTTCCCAAACCTGCAGTCTGGCGACAGCTTTCGTCAGCCATTGGCTGGTAGCATCGTTGGCGCAGGTGATCTTAATAAGACCCCCTGCCGCCTTTACACCCAAAAACTGAGGTGAGCAATCGCCTTTAAGGCTTTTGTCCACCTCAGTCAAGATGGAGTCGCAAATAGAGGAGGATTGCTCCTCCGTCAGTTTGCCTTCGGGATAGTTTTCCAGGACCACTGCCATGGTGATCCCAGCCAACTTGTCCCGGTATGAAGGTTCCTGTTGTTCCCTCCTTTTTTTCTTCTGGGGTCCCTGCCCAGCCGGAGACTCCTCTGATCGCTGCCGTTTCGGCAGTGCATCAGTTGGGTCCGACATGCGACATTGCCCTCCAGAAGATGTGGGAGCTGGTGCTGCCAATTTGGTGGGTCCACAAACTTTTGGTAGTGCAGTGGTTGTCTGGGTCCGCTCCTTGGAGCCCCCCGGTACCACTGTCCTGCCTTCAGTTTGTTGGGAAGAAAGTTGCAAATGCGGGACTCTGGTGTGCTCCGTGGAGCTCCCTGATTCCCTTGCAGCCTTACTTGCCTTGGCCCTCTTCCTTTTGGCAGCGCCAGATTTCTTCCTGCTAGGCTGCACGGTCATACCGACAACCTTGGCAGTTATTTCTTCAACAACATTGCCGCCAGCTGCCTGGGGCATTGTTGTTGATGATTGAGAAGCCGAAGCTTCTGTGCTGGACGAGGTACCTCCTAGGAGTTCCCTCTCCAGCTCTGAGCTGATGCTTATAGCATCAGACCCACAACCTCCATCTTCGTCTGTTTTTTTAAAATTTTGGTCCATAAAAGTCCCACGAGTACGGCAGGAAAGAGAGGTCCATCCTGACAGAGCCTCCTTATCAGGATAAGGCTATATACAACTGGGTGCGCCCGGTACCCAGAGGAGATCGTTTGAGACAGTGAAACACTACCCACTGCCATGCAGCCCTCGACACGATGACATTTACATCTTGGCTTGGTAGGCTTTTAAGGGTGTGCTCCCTACTACCGTCGTTAGTTGGTTATCCAGGAGGCACCACGAGGAGGTGACGGTTCGATTTTACCCCCCTCCAAAGGGGTTACACAATCATTTTTCCTACACCAAAGGCGGCCGTGCAACTCCAGGTCATAACACTCGGCCATCGACCTTGACAGTAAGCACCACACATTCCGATTGGTATTTTAGACTACTCTTTACTTACTTATTCTTTACAGTTCTAGTCATTGAGTGCAATGTTGGATAGCAGGCTCTAGTCGGAAATATAGTAGAGAGAGAACTAACAACGCCAAAACGCGGATTTATTCCACTCCCGTCCAATACTACCCCGACAGAACGCTGGCTTCGAAGATCGAACAGGAGATGGCTTCCTCGCTTATTATGCATAGAGGAAGTGGTAGGAGAGAGGGCGGGACATTTTTGTAAACAGAAAACCACGAACCTCTGGGGTGCTATTGGACGGGTTGTTGGAGTCATCTTTTTTGTTATGGACAGAACATGAGCTGGTTTCCAATAGTTAGGGTAAACCTCGCGGAAGGCAAGAGTTTGCTTAAATAGCCAAAGGTGAGGCACATTTCTTTAGGATCATAGGAACCCACTGTCAGATTTGTTGACGACAAGCCCTTGGCATGCCCTAAAGAAGAAAAAAGTGGAAGACACTTGTGGGTAAGGAGTGGCAAACATAGCCGGCGGATAATGTGGGTATGGTGGATAGCAGCCGGAATTTGAAGAAAAGGAGCGTGCGACATGATCTTTTTATTTTTCAAATTGTAAAACTATTGAACTTCAAGTTTCATTATACTCAGATTATGTAAATATGATTCTTATTTGAAAGCACGCCGAGTTAACTTCGCACAATCGCTTTTAATCATTGTTGAACTCTAGTTCAATCACCTTTTTTATTTTCGTGCGTTGGGGGTTGACAAGGAACTCATGACCAACGACCATGGATCGCTTCGTTCACGCATAATTCGATTTAATCGAGGCGTCGTCTTATGATCTCAGGGTAGAGGTAGGGTCATCCGCTAACCCGATCGCAACTGCTCCTTTTGCGAGACGTAGGCTGCATTCGAAAATTCAGCCAACTGCGCAGAATTGACAGCATATCATTCAAAAAATCAAACCGCTGCAGCCAGCCATATATTCCCTGCAGCCGATTCTGCGATACTGCCAATTCTGCGCAGCTGGCTGAATTTTTGAATGCAGCCGTAGCCTCAACACATTACATATTTTGCTCTACAGGAGAGGGCCCAGGATAAATTCCAACAGAACTTCGCATGTTGTTCTGTAAACCTTCGGAACATTTTCCGAATAAAAATGAAGTGACCTACCTTCTCTAAGTACCTACCCGGTTCAAACAAGATCCACCGGTACTGGTGGCAAACAGAGAGGCTAATAACGGTCTTGGATTTGCTTTCTGCTATCATCTCCCCGGGTAGATAAAGGAAAAGGACATTAAAGAATTCAATGTTCAAACTGTAATCAAATAAACTGATTTGGTTTTCCTAGAGGAAAGGGTTGAGAATGAACAGGTAAAATCCAATTGGACTTTGAATAATTCTCTTGGTTTGGTTGATGGGCATGACTAATAGATGGCGCGAACCAATGTTTAATTTTGCGGTAAAAGCGATTAGAACAGTGAAAGTTTTAATTATCATCAGAATTTATAGTTAAAAACTATCATAATAATTATTTCAAACTTTATTGAATCACGACACCCATATTTTTTATCTTTTATATTTGCTTTTTTTAATTAAATCGAGTCAATTTTGGTGTGCTGCAATAATATTTTGCTGTGCATATATAATGTTTTGGCCAAAAGTGTTGTTATTTTTAATATATAGGAAACTAGTCATCCTTTAATTTATAAAATAAACACCGAATTGCAAAATTTTCATACAACATGTACAGCAAAGCCCAGAACCATCTGGACAGTTAATCCAATTGCTGATAACTTCGTTCCTATTAAACGTCAGATGTGGTTTAGATTTTTGTAAGAGGACGGACTCGGAGAATTGAGTTTAATTTTGAAATTTTTCACACAAAACCTGTGAAAATAATATAATATTATATGTAAAATAAAAAGCTAATAAAGCAGATGTAAAATAAAAAACAGAAATGTGGGATTCATCTATGTTCTTGAGCACCTTAACACCAAAGTTTTATGTAGCACTCACCGGCACTTCTAGCTTAATTTCGGGGTTGATTCTTATTTTTGAATGGTGGTACTTTAGAAAATATGGAACTTCATTTATTGGTAAGTAATACGTGATAAATTAATACTAGTTAATATAATAGAAGCGTTATAACGAAAAAAAACATCCTTTGCAGAACAAGTTTCTATAAATCATATTAGCCCTTGGATTAATGGAAGTGATCATCAAAGCGATGCGAATGGAACTAACGGAGGACAGCAAATCCCAGAATGTAAAGTCTGGAGAAACCCACTGAATCTTTTTAGAGGTGCAGAATATCAACGATTTTATTGGGCAACTAATAAGGAACCCCTGACTTACTATGACATGAATTTGAGTGCTCAAGATCACCAGACATTCTTCACTTGTGAAGGTAGCAATTTTATTGTGGACATGGTAAATGCAATTGTAAATTTATATTTAAGGTGATGCTGGAAAAGCTGAATATGAAATAATGCAAACAGCGTGGAGAGAACGAAATCCTGTAGTTCGCATAAAAGCAGCGCATAATGCTCTAGAAATAAACGTTGAATGTGCTCCCGCTTATATACTGTTGGCTGAGGAAGAAGCAACAACTATTTTAGAAGCAGAAAAAATACTTAAAACTGCTCTTAAAGTTGCGGAAACGAACTACAGGAAGTCTCAAAGTACTCAACATCAAGGACCCATTGCAGAAGGGATCCATAGGCGTGATACAAATGTATTGATATATATTAAGCGGCGGCTAGCTATGTGCGCGAGAAAATTGGGCAAGCTGAAAGAGGCGGCGAAAATGTTTCGTGATTTGACTAAAGAAATCCCATCGATTATGAATGTTTTGAATATTCATGAGAATCTAATAGAGGTGCTACTTGAAATGCAAGCATATGCCGATTGTCAGGCTGTATTGGCCAAATATGACGATATATCGCTACCAAAATCGGCAACTATTTGTTACACTGCTGCTTTGCTAAAAGCAAGAGCGGTAGCGGACAAATTTTCACCTGATATTGCATCGAAAAGAGGATTAAATCCTGCCGAAATGAGTGCTGTCGAGGCAATTCATCGTGCTGTAGAATTTAATCCGCATGTCCCGAAGTACCTACTGGAGACAAAGCCACTGATTCTGCCTCCAGAGCACATTCTGAAACGGGGCGACTCTGAAGCATTAGCTTATTCATTTTTCCATCTAGCACACTGGAAAAATGTTGAGGGGGCATTAAATTTACTTCATTGCACTTGGGAGGGCACATTCAGGATGTTACCATATCCATTAGAGCGTGGACATCTGTTCTATCCATATCCTACCTGCACTGAATGTGCTGATCGTGAACTATTGCCATCATTTCATGAAGTTTCAGTTTATCCAAAAAAGGAACTTCCATTCTTCATATTATTTACTGCGGGGCTATGTTCATTTACAGCACTACTTGCGCTATTAACACATCAGTACCCTGAACCTATGGGCATAATTGCTCAAACTGTACTTAATTGGATCTCATTCCCTTTTCAACTTATTAAGGAAAGAATTGAAGCAATTTGGCCATGCAATCTACTTCAGCAACTCTCAAGAATTTAAGAACCATTTGATGTGATTTTATGTATTTATACTTTTTAGGTGTCTTCTTTAAAATATTTTTTTACGTCGTTCATTACAGTTTTAAGTAAACTTAGGGCAATGCAGTTCTTTAATGTTTGCTAAAATTGCATAAGTAAAAGAGGGGGAGAGAAAGGGGAGAAAATGTAAAGGAGAGAATCAAGACGGCGCGGAAAGTCTGATTAATGATGTTAATTTTTTTCTTAAATTTTCCTTTCATCGACCGCAATATTATTTAAAAAAAAAGAATTTGTTTTGTTTTAAGTTAAAACATCCGAAGCTCTCTCCATTATATCATTATTGTATTGAATTTATAATAAAATTAACAATTTTCTTATTCGATTCATGTTTGATGTGCTGCAACAAATTTATATTTTAAGCATTGTACATCATTGATATTTATTTGATTCTCGAAATATGATTTCTCATTTAATGAATGATTGAATTATTTTTTTTGTTCTTTTATTATGTTTGAATTAAATCGCTCTTTTTTTATATAATTGACTTTTGCGCAGTTTTTTACTCTCAAAGATAAAAACTCTACGAAAAGAAAATGTAAACATAAAAGAAGTACAACTCTTAAAACTTTGCAACTTTGCAGATTTATGTAGAATTTCAGTTCCATACAAATACGCGAAGAGAAATTGTTCTTTTTTGTATTATTTAATTTATTGTATTTGCGTGTGAGCCATTTCTATGGAATAAATATGTCCGTTCAAAGCAAAAAGATTGTTTGATTTTATTTTTTTCAGGTTTCAATGGTCTTTAATGTAATATATCTAGACATTCATCATATTATTGGTAATTAATTAAACTTACTTTACTTTAACGGCTAAACAACCGGGATCCCGTTCTGGCCTCTTGCAACTGTTCTCTTCGCCCAATTGTAAGCTTATGTCATGTAGGTTGGGTCTCCCTCGCTGTCGCACCTCATAGATCTTACCGCAGAGAACTTTTTTCGAGTTAGTTGCGCTGCCCACCAGAGCCTACCGAGCTTTATTTTCTTCACAACATCTATGTCGCGATAGCGCTCATCCTTTCTCACTTAAGGAGCCAACAATTCTCCGAGAACACGATTAAGTGTACGTTCACACCAATAAGTGCCACGCTAAGCGCTTAGTGGCTACCTAGGTAGCAGGATGAACTACTCAAGCCAACGAACGTTCGTGTTAGCACTGCGTTGTTCATACCGACCGCGCTTCGCTGTAGCTAGTCGCCAGGTGGCTGTCCAAGCGAACAGCGTGTTTGTTTTTCCTAGGATACATTCAGGCCCCGACGACCAACTGCAACATTTTCTAATATCCTAGCCAAGCAGGTATCCTCTGGTATGAACAGTAGTATCTTAGCGTAGCACCTGTCTTAGCGAGCCACCGATCCTGCCACCATTGGTGTGAGCGTACACTAAGAAGTTGGAGTGTTTTTTGCTAAACCCCAAGTCTCGATGCATATCGAGTACCGGTAATACTCGTCTTGTACAGCAGCAGTTTGGATGTTACTATTAGATGCTTTGGTTTGAGGAGTCTTTACAGACTATAGTAGGCGTTGTTGGCTTTTAGTAGCCGTGCGCGTATTTCTGGTTCCATGCGATTGTCGGCTGCTCCTATTGACCCAATGTAGGCAAATGATTTGACTACTCGCGCTCCTTTATTTTGATTGTGGAACCAATTTTTTTTTATTTGGAAGTCGAAGCTTATATGCCACCATTTATACTACCAGTCCGTCATGTCGTTCATGTCATGGTGCAATATCTTGTAGTAAGTTTAGCTCGAAGATAGAAAAATGGTGTGATAGGTTAAATTAAGGATAGTCTGAAGGATGCAGTGAGCCTCGCGTTTAAACTCTTAGATGTAGTATTAGTTCATCTTTTTAAGGAGTCTTCTGAGTTACAATCGTCGGGGTCAGCGGGAGACAGCCTCGTCGGAATGTTATGCTTCAAAAACAAAAACAAATGAATCCCGCTAAGCAGTCGACAAAGGCTGTGTTGCATGTAGTACAAGACTACCAGACGAACAAAGATGTGCGTCGTAAGTGAAGAGGCTACCTAAGCGGAGCTTTGGTAGCCTATTATTAACCGGTTAAGCCGGCGGGATGCCTCACTGGTAGTATAAAGGGTGTCACCTAAGCTTAGACTCTTTCACATAAAAAAACTGTAAATGTGTGTTCTGGTGTTCTTTATTAAAAGCTAGTGTTAAAATCTTTGAGATACTGACTGCAACCTAAGGTTCTTAGCGATTTTTTCGGCTCTGATTCACCATTACGGGCACTAGAGTTATGATTTGTTTGTATCGTTTAGGTTTTTGATGGAGTGCTTTCATAAGCGGTTGATGATCTGCGGTGGCGGCATGCATATTGTTTCAATTCGATTGTTAGAAGTTTTCGTAATTTGGCAGCACGCAAATTTTTTAAAAGAACTGGGATGTAGCAATGAACCTTGAGTTTTAACTCTTGGATATTGTAGATGAAAGGTTGCTCCACAGCTCAATAGTTCTATTTATGAATGAACTAGTAAGACCCGCACTATGTTACCTGTGATAAACTTATGGGCCTTTCTGGTAAAATAAACACCTGAAATATCCTTAAAAATGTAACCACCCACCAAAAATAAATATTAGTGAAAGAGTATTTAAAAATAGGCTTCTGCTAGCAACTATTAGGTACAGTATAATCTCAAGAAAATATGTCAGATCCACAGTGTTCTTCAGGCATTCGTATGGACTTTTAGTTAAATTAAACATTCAATAATCAAAAAATATTACATTACATCGTGAAAGAAAATAAAATATAAGGATTATACTAATTTAAGATTTAAAAATGGGCTTTTGACGGTGATGGACAGTATACGCTTGGAGTCACGTAGTGAGGGAGTGTTACTTCAGACGGATATTCCATTATCAGACATGTAATATAATGCAGAAAAATTACAAGTCTGACAATTGCCTGGCCCTGGGTGCCCATCTTCAATGTCACTGACCCAGGTTTTATTTGTTTTCCCAGACACCAGCCCGTTCTCGTATTGCAGAATCGTAGACTTATGCTTAAAATTTCAAGGGTGATCATAAATTCGTTATTTGCTACCTTAAGAACCCCCAGATACAGATTTTCATTGGAATCGGAATACAGTTGGCAAACGACGGTTGGCGGCCATTTTGAATTTGTAAGTTTTGAACATAAATTCGTTATTTACGACCTTAAAGACCCCTAGATATCCACTTTCATTGCAATCGGAATACAATTGACAAAATTCGTCCACCATATTGGCGTGGCTATTTTGAATTTATAAGTTCTGATCATAAATTCGTCATTTGCTACATTGAAAAACCCCAGATACCCATTTTGAATTTCGAAAATCGGGCTTCGAGGTCCAATCGCTTTCTCGTGCCGAAAAACCTCTACGCACATACAAAGTTTCAGCATCATAGAATGTATATTACTACGATTTGTTGTAAATTTTTAACGAAGCTCTCCATGACAGCGCCATCTGGTAATAGAATAGCCTATGCACATGGTTAAAATTTCATTGAAATCGGTTGTACGGTGTAAGAGCCTTTAACTATTTGCCCAGAACACGCCACGGAAGCTCTTAGAAGGGACAATGAATTCACCAATAACATCATACTGGTAGCTTATTTTCGCAAAATGTACATAAATTATAGCCTATAACCTTCCTAGATAATCCCTCTGTCTATTGGTGAAAACCGTACACTAGTTTCTGAGATTCCATACACTAGTTTCTGAGATTAGCCCGAACATACACAAAATCAGCGCGACGGGGGACTTCAATTTATAATATGTAAGGATAAGAATTTCTAGGTTGCACTCTACCTGAAAAGGAGTTTTGCAGGCTGTGGAAATGCGATTGCAATTAAGGCCGGAAAGCGAGTACATTCGCTGTCACTAGCCATAAAATTTCACCAAAGCTACATTTCTAAGTCGATCTGCTTTGTCTAAGGAGAAGCCAATGGTTGTATCTCTGATGAGTTTGAGATTGTGGTTTTGTAACTTATCTAGATACAAGCCTGAAGGTACTGACAGAAACAGGCGCAAAGGCGTTGCGGATATTGGCTTCGCGGTATGTGGCGACTTTTCACTTACATGATGTTGCGGTGTCGGCGGCGCGTTCCGACTTTGAACACAACAACGAAATCAAAGTGACAAGTGGACGTGATAGGAAAAAAATTGCAAAACCTGAATGATTTACATTGCTAATTTAATTACCCCAATTTGGAAAAATAAAGATTTTCATTAAATATAAAATCCAACAAATTTGCTATCCCACCCAAAACCAACACACGACTCCAAACATATGCCCACCACCATCAAAACACGACTCAAAACACAAACATCTCTTGACACTACGCGGCGGCAACGCGCAAAGAGTAGAAAGTAAGCTGCTGACAGAAACAGGCGCAAACGCCGTGCGGGCAATGACAGAGAGAATAGAAGTAGTGTATTCAAATGCGCACTAACGAAATGCTGATTTACGCTACGCACACACCGCGCAAGTTGCTTTACTTTCTACTCTCTGCGCGTTGCCGCCGCGTAGTGTCAATAGATGTTTGTGTTTTGAGTCGGGTTTTGATGGTGGTCGGCATATGTTTGGAGTCGTGTGTTGGTGTTGGCTGTGATAGCAAATTTTTTGAATTTTATATTTAATGAAAACCTTTATTTTTCCAAATTGGGGTAATTAAATTAGGACCTAAAAAAAAGACAAACCCTGTAGGCTAGAAAAATTATATGTAAATCATTCAGGTTTTTCAATTTTTTTCCTATCACGTCCACTTGTCACTTTGATTTCGTTGTTGTGTTCAAAGTCTGAGCGCGCCGCCGACACCGCAACATCATGTCAGTGAAAAGTCGCCACATACCGCGAAGCCAATGTCCGCACGGCGTTTGCGCCTGATTCTGTCAGTAGCTGTAAAGCAACTTGCGCGGTGTGTGCGTAGCGTAAAACAGCATTTCGTTCTTGGAACAAGTAGCGAAATTAAGCAAACAATGCAGCTGCGATAGAAGCGCCGAATGAACTAAGCTCTACTAATTGAATCAACAATCTGTGATGCTTCTTTTTGAAAGACAAATAGTAAATTACAGAGAAAATGAAATCTTTGCTCAATAACTTTCGCTAGTAGTATCGCTAGAGATACTATAGGAGATACTAGTTACAACTAACCAGAAAGAGGAAAGAAAACCTGTTTTTTTTGGCTGGTGAATAATAACGCTGCCTGATTTTGGCTAGAGCCTGGCATTTACCCAAGAATTGAACGAGTGTTTCCCTCTGGTTCGTCTACCCGCAGGTAGGGCAACAGATCCAACAGCTTGGTAGCTTTGTGGGTTCGCATTCAGCGATACAAAAACTAAATCGCATCGCAACTGGTTTGCTTCTCCAGTGGGTTCCACCTTCCGAGTTAATAGGTGATCAGTGAGATATAAGTCATAACATAGGTTATATTTCACTCTAGCTCCACAATAACTTTTCGAAACCCGCTTACATTCTGTATTTATTCTGATAATTACTAAATAATCTGTTATAAGAAAACATTTAAAGCCAGCAATCAAACTACTAGTCAGCAACGAGTGTCTTCCCACACAGTTCCTCCCAAATCGAAGCTTGACTATTTCCAACTGTAAGCTAAATTTCAATCAAAGTTTAATTCTAATAAAAATAAAAAAAGGCAAGAATTTTATCCTATATATTTATTTATCATAAATTTTTGTTTATAAATATTGACAAAGACAAATTAAATGTAACCGTTTTCAGTCATAAAAAATGAATTTTTTGTTTTTCCTTTTTTTTCTTTAATAAAAAATAAAAATAGAAATAAAAAGAATTACAAATATAAATTACTTTAGTAATTTTTTATGCATTTTTATTTTAATTATAATAATAATAATAATTATTAATAATATCTTAAAAACACACATCCATATTATAATAATATTAATATTTTTTTTTCTTTATTAAAATCTAAATTTTCACTATCAAAGGCTTAGATTTGCTTAAAATATGTTTTTTTTTCTTAAATGTTAAGATTTCTTCGTTTTATAAAGAAATCAATTAAAAAATATTTTTTTCATGTACTTTATTACTTTATTTTTTTTGTTTACTATATTTATGTAATTATAAATATCTTTTTAAGAAATATCTAAATTTTCCGCTTTATTTTTTTCACATGTGTTTCTTTTTTTTCTTTGTTGATGTATTTTTTTTTGTATATAAATTATAAAGTATAAAATGATTATTAATTTTAATATTTAATATATTTTCACGTTTACTATCTGTCCCTATCTGGAGGAGATTTAATCTAAACTTATGTTTTGTTTTTTTGAATAAATGTTTACATGTTTATTTATTTAATATTATTTATAATTCATTAACTGTATGTTAACGATTGTTTTTTTTTGTTTTGTTTTAATTAGAACTAGTAATAGTCACTTGATTTTGTTTTTATTCAATTAGTTCTTTTTTTAATATCTAAGGGTTTTTTTTTATATAAAGTAACTAGTAAATTTTCGAATAATTTTTTTTTCACAGAAAAAATATATATTTATAACATTAAAAAAATTTCATTTAGTTTTTATTATGTATTTTAAAAAATTGTAGTTTTTAAAAATTATTATTTAAGAACAATGTTCTGCATAACGTTTTCTTATTTTTTTTTATTTTTGTTAATAACATTTTTAACCAATGTATACAGTTTTTGAATTTGCTAAATATTTTTATTATTTGCAAGCTTTGTTGAAGATAAAAAAGATGGTGATTATAAATACTAAATTTTGTTGATGTTTTGCTGTGTGATACGAGTTGTTTGCTATGGTAGCCAAGTTGTTGAATTCAATAGGAGTGGACTTGAAGTAAATTGTATAGGTGGATCAAAGGATATAACAGGATAGGACATAACATATAATGAAAGTATGAATTTCATACATATGTGTTTCTTTTATGGTAAACGCTATACATCAGATTGGATGTGATAAATAGATGCATCACTGCATTGATAGCAATAAATCTGCAGAAATATTGCAGGTAGCGCAGATGTTAAGATAAAAGAGGAAGGATTTATTTAGCGACATGTTGAACACAAATGGAAGTAGCAGACATTTAGAGCTGATATGACCGCAAAATGCCCGAGTTTATTATCTAACACTGTTTAGTGCTATTCCCGGATCGAATTATGGCTTTAGAAGTAATCAATAATGGGCATGGGATCGAATTCCCATATTTTTTGATGTGGAAGATTACAGCTCAGAGCTGCAACGTTTTTGTACTGTTGACGATTCCTTCAGCTTATTGAATTACAACCTCATATTCTCACTTGTGTCGTCATTTTTCACAGTTTTATTATTTTATTCCGGAAACCAATTTCTATCATGTTGCTCTACAACTCTCTTTTAAAAAGTAGGATTTCTGTAGTCTACAAAAAGAAGATGTATATCGATGCTTTCTTCATTTTTCAAGTATTTGTCTCATTATAAAAATTTGTTGTGTTATCAATTTGTTTTTTCTAAATCCTGCTAGGAGGTATAACTAGACTGCTGGTAGGGGATTGGGCAACAGGTTGATAACTTCTCGGAAAACGATTTTTGTTATTGAATCGAGAAATCCCTCAAATACGTCCCAGAAATAACGATTTAAGGAACTACGGTATAAATTTCCATATGCGAAACAGGCATGCATATGCGCTTTTTGCTTTATTTATTCTGGAACTGACGCCTTCTTCTGGCCCGCCATTTTCGGTAATAATGGTACCAAGGTAACAGAGTAACAGCGCTGTGCGTTCAATGCTGTTTGCATTTATTCGTATTTCTTTAGTTTTAATCGGATTTAGTCTTATGCATATGGAGGCCGACGGAGATCTCAACTGACACCAAATTGCAGCTCTTCAACTTCAATGTTAAGGCAGTTGTTTTGTATGATTGCGAAACATGGAAAGTCACCCAATTCATCACAAGGCGCCCTCAAGTTTTCATCAACAAATGCCTGCGTCGTATGCTAAAAATCCCCTGTCAAGATAGAATTACAAATGAAGAACTATGGTGCCGTGCCGAACAAGAAAGGATACATCGTGGGAGATCGACGACGAAATCAGGCGAAGGAAATTGAATTGGATTACGATTGGCGACGCGAAAACGAGATTCTAGCCAAACAGGTCTTGTACTGGAATATGCAGGGAACCCCTGGAGTTGGAAGACCTAGAACAAAGTGGAGGGAAACCCTATTAGAAAAGGCTGCAACAACTAGAAACGTGGAATGTCAGAAAATTAAATAGACCTGGAGCAATGGCAGAAATAATATATGAGCTTAGACGATATAAGAATACTCACCGCTGGACTACAATAACTAAGATGGACTGGTTAAGTAGTCCTAAAACTAAGAGACGCTACCATGATCTACAGCGGCAATAAGGACTCCAGCAGGAACTTTGCGGTAGGTTTCTGTGTGCGCAAGCCTCTACTAAACAACATCATAAAGACCCTTCCTACGCCTTTAAAATCATAGTAGGCGACTTTAACGTAAAAGTAGGTAAGGATTCATATTATAGCACTACGCGGACAAGTTCTCGTTGCACGAAAACTCAAACGATAACAAGAACAAAATGGCTGAGTTCGCCATTACAAGAAGTTGCTAGAATCTTGTTAGAATATACACAATATGACATGGACGTCACCAAGGATCATGAATGGCACATACAATCACGAAACTGACCATTTTCTAGTTAATACTAATAGTAGCATAATGGATGTAAGGAATTACCGAGGAGCAAATGTGGACACCGTCCTAGTTGTTGGGAAAATGAGAGCGAAAAAATAGCGGGAAGTCATAGAAGAAATATCAACAGCCAAACAAAATGCTACATAAAAAATGAAGAAACAAAACAAAAGTATGAAAGAATATTAACAGGAAAGTTAGGAGTGTGGAAATGCAAACTGATCTGAACCCGATGGGGAATTCGTTAAAAGAAAAAATTACAGAAAGAAACAACAATGTATTAGGTACACAAAACAACGAAAAAAGGTTTAATGATCAATGTAAAAGAATCATTGAAGTAACAAACCAAGCAAGACAAGTGAAGGGAGGGAGAAAAAACGATAATACTTCAGAAATAGAATTAGTGAATTTAAACAAAGCTACACTAATAAAAGTGCTAGGAGTTTCTACAAGGAAGTAAACAAGATAAGAAAGGATATGAACCCAACTGCACCATGGTAAGAAGAAAGGATGGTATTATAGCTAGTAGTATCAATGGCATAATAGAGGAGTGCGGGAAATACTTTAAAGACTTCTTCAAAGAGAACATACATAGAAAACCGACAACCGAAGTACAAATGAACCAAAAAACAATGCGACGAAGTCTAAAATAGAAAATTACAAATGTCATAGTAAAACTCAAAAATAATAACGCTCCAAGTCCAGATGGTTTACCCACAAAAATCATAAACAATTGGCGGGAGAAGCTATGCCATGCCTTACATAGTCATAGAAAACCATGGAGTAGCCGAAAGATGCCGGAAGTATGGCTTTCAGGCACAATTGTCCCAATCCACAAAAAAGATGAACTGGAAAAACTGCAGACCAATCTTGTTGTTAAACACAGCTTTTACATATTTTGTTAAGGAGACTAAAGCCATATATGAAGGAGACCAAGCAGAAACTCACTTAGCGTATAAATAATCCAGATCTAGTAGTTCAGGAGTAGTCATTTAACAAACTTCTTTTGGACCAGGCGGAAAGCTGTGATGGAAAGTGCATTACATACCAAAACATTCTATGAGCCAGAAAAACTTTTTCCTTCATTTCAAAAATGTAAGTTTTTCAAGTTAAAACGAAAGATAATATTTTTAGATAATCATACCACTGAAATTTTATTAGCTCTGTTTAATGAGCTCCTCTAGATTGAGCTAGGTTGAGATATCTCAGCAAAATGTGTTTCATGAGCAATTCGGTTGCTAAAACTTGCCTGAAGTTGCACTGATTTGTGTTTCAAGAGTCTGTTCTTCTAACCACAGCTCTAGCGGATTTCAAGTGTTATTTACTCGTATGTTCGAGCAGCAGTAGTTGCGAGTACTCACGAGTAAAAAATAGTAAAAATGAACAGAAAAGGAACGCAGCTATACTATGAGTTTCTTAAAACCATCAACAGCCTTAATTCGGAAGTTCATAGTCAACCAATCGATAGATTCAATGCACCGTCTACGTCAGATGTTGTTTGGGAAAGAGTCAACCAAACTGAAAAATTCTGCAATTTGCTCGTAGGACATGCATTTCCTCCGATTTACATGCATTTTTCTCTTTATAAAATTGAAGTAAAAAATCATAAATGAATGTGATCTCACCGACTTGAATAAATAATAATGCTACAGAAGCGAACTTTCACGCTGTCCAGAGGTAACTAGTAATGAAATTCATTATATTGTTCAATGGATATAAAAACATGTATTGAAAAACTAATATTTTCTTGTAATTTTAAAAGGGTTGAACTTTACGATAGATCTAAGGCGCCCATTACACGATAGGTTTTGCTGTCAGTTTTTCCACAGTTTTGCCTACGACTGACGGAAAACCTAACGTCTAAGGTGTTGACTGACGTAATCCTCCGTATATTTTGATTTCCATTAATCATGACTGGTGGAATTGATTGCCGCTTGCATGAACGTGTAATGAAAATTTGGGCTTTCGTAACACAAGTCGAACCACACAAATTTTACTGGGTCCAGTATCGTTTTTAACAAATATGCAGCATTTATTTGCGTATAACATTTTTTTGTACCGTAACTAAGAAAACCAGTTCACAGAGTTGTATTACTTTTAAAATATTACTGTACTCTATTAAGAAACGGCATTGCCCTATTTAAAATATGATCTACTACTTCCACTAGCGCGCTTGTTTCAATTAAAAGCTTGCAGTATTATCTAACAGTTTGCGATATAATTTGCAAATAACTTAGTTTCATGATATTTTGTAGATTTTCACAATTCAATAAAACATTAGCTAAACAATAATGATGTGAAAATGCAACTAACACTGTAGATAATAATTCATTGCTTATATAATCTCCTCCAATTTATCTTCCACAATAGTAATAGCAAAAATATCTTCTCTTTTTTTTTATTTTTATTTTATAGCTTTTTTTTAATATTTTCTTAACTTTTAAAGATTAAATAGAGACCCTAAAAAACATGCAACAAAAAAAGCTCTTTTTTATATAGCACACATTTCCTCGGAATTTTGTTTTATTTTTTTCTTGTTTTTAGGAATTTTAATAATGAAAAAATTTCTTCTTAATAATAAATTTCTTATTTTTCTTTCATTTTTTTTTTATTATTTAATCTTAAAATATTTCTAGCAACGTTAGAAAAATTTCTTTGAAAAATGTTTTTTTTTGTTTCGTTCTGTTAAATGGAACATTAATAGCAAATTTACAATAATATGATACTTTATTTAATGTAGAATTAATTATAGTAATATTTCTTTCGTATTCTTAATAATTGTTTTTTTTACTTTTTTTTTATTTTTTTTTATATAATTTTAAATTTTTTTCTTTTACAAATGTATACTTTAACGCTGAGAATCAAGTTACAAGGTAAAACACATTGTCTTGCCTTATATATTTTTATACATATATAATTTTTTTTTGAAATTTTTTTGTTCAATTTATTTTTTGTATTTTTTTTATTTCTTTTTATTACATACAAATATTATACCTTGCTTTTCTGGTGTGTGTTGCGTGTTTGTGTAAATGTGTACATGTCCTTTTCTTCTTCTTTTAAATCGTCTAGTTTTTTTTTAATGAATAAATTTTTTACAATGAAAAGTCTTTTTTTAGATTTTCATGTAAAACCTTTCTCACAAAATACCATTCGTAAAATATTGATAGCCATCGTAGAGCTTAGTTGAAAGACTCTTTAATGAGTCTTGAACAAGCTGCTCTACTTTCTTTTCTAATTCCTGCTCGGTTAGATTCATATGGAAACGTTTACGTAAATTTTGAACAGTTCCAGAGCAGCCATTCTTAAAGCATGGTAATTGAGCGTCTGTAAAAAATATTAAGGAGTTTAATAAAGTTACATGGTAAACAAAGGAAATTATGTTAAAAAAACTTACTGCTTCGCATTATTTCAACCAAATTTATTATTCGATCCATGTGCTTTCTTGCTGCCATTAATCCTTTTAGGAGTAAATGATTAAATTCTATCCAAAGCTCAGATGAAGATCCATCCATAACATCAACGAACTCAGGTGTTAGCTTGAATGGTGACTGTTCGAAACCTAGCGAAATAAAACAACTCAATATTACATGGATCTTATCAAAAAAATTAAATCATTTCTATCTTACCCAAATTCTTTGGTGATATACTCAATATGAATCCAAAATCGATATGAATTAAATGTCCATCTGAATGTAGAAGGATATTACCATTATGCCTGTAAAATATATAAATCGATTGTTATAGAAAAATATATAATTTCTATTTATCAACAAAAAAATCCTTACCTATCTTTAACTTGCAACAAGTAAGAAATAAGGCAATAAGCGGCACAACTTTGTACGAAATTCTTTTGGGCGCTCTTATATGTTGGTCCTTCAGGATCACCATATTCATCAATAAAATAATCACGTAAACTTTTATTTGAATTCTTTTTAATTTGATGTAATGATACAGTGTTTAATATTGGCTCAATCAATCCACTATCATCGGACAGACAAACAATTTTATAAGGACGAACCCAAAGATCAACGTTTTCTTCTTGCCAAATAAGCTTGAACATCTATAAAAGGTGTAAGGAAATAATTAAACATACTTAAAAAGAAAATTTTTAGGGTAAAATCATACTTGTAAAAGTTGTGTTGCCATTAATTCCTGTCTCAAGTCGTCACCACACTTAACAATAGCTGATAAGAGACGCCAATTAGAAAGATGACCGTACGGTGAGGAATCTCGTATCTGCTTTTCTTTTTCATGCCACGGTTCCTGCGATAACAAATAATAATTTTAATAATGATACTACTAAAACTGTGTGGTGATAATCGTTACCTTGAGAGCGGCTGCGGATGGATCTTCTGGATCATTACTGAAAGGTTTTGTATTTTCGCAATTGAGATTATTGCAATGTCGAGTTCTAACATCGCCAATATTAAACAACGTAGGAATGCCTAATTATCAAATAAATTTTATTAAGGAATTTCCTCACACTTTTGTTATAAATATAGTATTTTACCTTGATCCCTTGAATCACAAGAATCTAACGACATTTGCGATATAGCATCACGTTCACACATTTTATGCAAATTTAAATATTGCGCTGTTATTTCATCATCTTCCTGTGACCAAACATCATCTTCAGTAAAATGTAATTCATGCAAATCATTTCTATTTCCATTTTCTGAATTTGACGAACTTTCCGAGGTTTTAGCAACTTTTCCACCAACTCCGCCTCCTCCTACTCCACCACCACAACCATCTGCACAGCAATTATTATCTTTTGTTGTTGAAAATTTCGATGCAGTACAATTTTCTTTTGATTCTAAATGTTCTTCACTTTTTGTATGCCTCAATGATGGCATCATTTTAATAATGACTGGGGACGAATAAATATCACTGACTTCAACTACTTCAACGTATATAATGTAAGGTGTTTTATCCTTTGAATTAAGGACAGCAGTCTTCTCTTCAGTTATCCTAACTATATGGTGCGGAATGTCCGAGTGCAATGGAAGCCATACACGCCCAGGTAAATTTTTATTAATCAAATTTAAAAACATCCTTAGTGCACTGGTCTTTTCAGCTTTTGTTTGTAATGATGTTAAATTTTTGCCAATATTTATTAATGCTTTCATGAATTCTTTCTGTGGTGCCATTTTTGGTGCCTAAAAATTAAGAAAAAAAATTAATTAGAATAAAATAAATAATATTATTAACAAAATATCTTACCCCACAGCAACAGACAGTCTTATGACCAAGAAGATCATTTACAGTTCCTCTAACAGATTCAAAGCAGGTACAACCATTATCAAAGGCTTTTCCAGATGTAAGATCACCCAAGCAAAGCTTAGCAGGTGTTGGGGGATAAATTTTGGCAGATAAACTTAAGGCTCCAGACGATGGAAACTTCCTTGAATCGCTAAGAAGTACTGTAGCATCGGATTGTGACCGATGATGAGTCTTTTTAAATGGCGATAAAATTTCATTCTCCAAAGTTTTTATTTGTTTCCTTTCTTTTTTCGAGTATAGTTCTTTCATTAATGATAAATGCGTTTTCTTCCCTGGATTTGAAGTTGGACTTAAAGTATCTATTTGGTAGTTATACGCTTCTAATAGCCATAAACACTTTAAAGAGAAATCAACCGACTTTCTACAGCGGAACGTAAGGTATGGATCAAGAACTTCAGCTAATTCATCCATTTGAATGTACATAACAATCAATTGTGGTATGTAAAGGTCCACTTCTTGATCAGGAAAACTGAAAATCTTATTACCAATAAAACTAAGGACTCCTGGCTCTTTCGAATAAAATAAGTAGTGGACAGCAAAATGAATATTGAAGACAGGTGACTCGAAGAACCTCAGTAAGCCACTTGGACCCTTCTCAGTCTTTGACGGTTGTGTTTCTCCCTTTTCCTTAACGAAGCACTTCACAACACCTGGAACTTTTAATTTATTCAAGGAATTTGTAGATGATGATTTCGGAAGCGGCTTTACTTCAAGTTCTGATGCTGGAGCATCTGGTGTTGTAACATTACCAATTTTATTTTTATTTGAACTTGATTTTAATACAAAAAATTCTTTCTTCCTTGAAATTTCAGTCGGCGATTTAATATCAGGATCTTCACTTTTATTTTTTGCAGCATTCTTCTTTTCATGATTTTCAATAATGCTTTGAGCTGTCCGAAATATGGCATTCTTTGTAGCTCCAAAGAAATTCTTAAATAGTATCTCATTTTTGATATGCTCTGGCTTAGGTTCTGGTTCTGGTTTACTATTTTGCACTTTATTATTGCCAGATAATTCAAGTGTTTTATTTTCTTCAGCTGGTGTTGGTGTAACATCACTTTCGGATGTTGTTGGACTTTTTGGTTGAGTATCATCGATTTCAATTGGAACACAAATACGATTATTATCCATAATTATTGTTGGCTGTAATGGAATTTGATCGCGACACCGTGAACGTTCATCATTAGCATCTGGTGTTGTTTCATCATCTTCATTTTCATTCGATTGTTTTCGTCTTGTTTTCATTGTTCTCATATCTTTTTCTGGTGTCTGGTAGAAACATAAATCCGATTGTAACATTCTATATTCTTCATCCATTGATGTTGTTTCTAGAATTTCAATACATTCCTCTTCTTGATCCATTTCGCCAGAATCAAGACTTTCATGTGATTGACGAATACGATTTAGTGATACTTGATCTGATTCTGAACCGCAAATAATACCTAAAATATATATTTAAAATTAGTGAACAATTTTATTTAGAAAAACTCTTTAAGTTTATTTTTTTTAAATATATTTGATTAGTTATGATAGGAGTTTGAAAGTGATTAATAAAGATGACAATTGACTGACATCGGTATTTTTTTGGGGAAAATAGTTTGTCATAAAAATATCGATAATGCCTATAGTAAGGCGATAATTCCTTAAAGTAGGCTGCTAATATCTACTTCTATTAATGTAAATAAAGAATGCCGAAATAATAAATACGTTACTAAAAAGTTTCAATTGAAATGTAACATTTTCATCCGTTTATTTAATTTGCCCAATAACTCCGAGAGCTAAGCTAATTAATCCAATTTGTTTCAACATCTCATCTTTCTAGTCACCTGTTGAACCGACACAATCTAAATAGGCAAGTGAAAGTTTTCAATTCTACTTTGCAACACTATGAATCATTTGTCGTGTGCGCGACTTATTCCTGGAACTTTTACTAGAACGACTACTCTCTATCAATTACCGGACGTTGAATATATTTTGTTCTAAGCGGTGTCAATTATCTTACCAGAATCATCTGAGCCAAGACTCGTTAAATCTTCACGTTTTTTACTATCTGTTGCTTTTGTAGCTGCAGCAGGATTTTCTGTACTAGGATTACCACCAGATTTTGGTCTTGTGCAGGTATCTGGAAAATTAATTAATAATAATATAAATTATTTATTTGAGATATAAAACAAAGAAATTTCAAACTTTACCTATAATATTAGTGCTGGCACATGAAAGTTTTGGAGTATTTTGTGGGTTCGTTGACGATGATGATGAAGATACAATTTTAGAGCACATTGTTGATCCGAGTATAGAATTTGTGCAAAATGTATTTTCTGTTTCAGCATTTGGAGAAGAGACTTCCACCTAAAGTAAAAAACAAATCAATATTTTAATTAAAAAAAAATATAATAAATTTAAAACGCGCAATTTTCTCTTAATTTAATTTTACCTCTGGTATACGTTGAAGTGCACTGTCAAGACTTCGATTTCTGTGATGTTGTGTTAAATTTATCCTTGTGTTGGTTACTTGCGAAACAGGTGGTAAAAGAATTCCCATCGATCTGGTAAATAAAAATAAAAGAGAAAATCATTAATACACAATAAAATGTTGAGCGTTACATATTTAATTACTATCGTTGCAGGCTAAAATTCCTCTTTTCGGATTTATACAAAAAACTGTTGATGATGTAAACAATATACATATGTAGGTATATCATTTTGTTTTTATGGTTTCATTTAATATTAAAGAAGTTCATTTTTTCTGGATAATATACATTTTTCTGTATAATATACAAAAGTGGAGAGTAACGAATTAATAATTTAAGAGATTTTAATTGATGAAAAAGCACTTTAGTAGTAGAAAAGCATAATCTCAAGCTAAACGTGAACCCAAAATTAATTTATCTTAAAGTTTTCCATTAACCTTCTGAGAGTTCAAGGAATTCATATTATGTACACAGATTTTTAAGATGTACGTACATAGTTCATCTACATTCTAGATGATAGTTCATAAAGATGATTCTTATTGTTCAGAAACTTGTAATTGCGTAAACCTACTAAAAAAATAGGAAAATAAATTCAAATTAATCAAAAGGTGTCGTCACTTAAAAGCAAAATATTCAGAAGCTACAATTACTATAAAGGTGATATCTGCATGACTAATTGAAAACTTGGGGATCTCTAAAATTTGAATAATTTAACACAGTGCATACGAAAGACTAACGAGCAAATGAAGTTTCATAAAGGGGTATTATAAGAGCATGGAAATTGGTAGTATAGATAGTGCAGACGCATACAGATTCTCAAGGGTTATGTAATTAGAATACTAGTTATAAGGAAAACAACACAGGTTAATTTTTTCAGCTTTATTTTTTTATTTGAACCTTATATCTCTAGAGAAAAAAGTCATATGTTCTTGGAGAACGATGGATTAGATTTCTGGAAATAATCGAATGGTTAAATTACTTTATCCCACTTAGATCAATGAAATGCAAATTTAAAGCTCAATAATCATCTTATAAATAATCTGTAGGAAACACCATTTATGGAAATGTAGAGTCTGCCAAGGAAATTACATCTCAATTTGTAGTAAAAACCTGGGAGCTCAAACCCGAGGTTAATGTTTTGGCTATACAGAAGGCCCATCGTCACTTATGCATCTATTGCATGGTAGGTGAATACCAAACAAAAGGATGCTGTGATTAAGTTGGCCAAGGTTCAAAGGCTGGCCTGCCTCGGTATCACGGGAGCTTAAAGCGCCTCTTCGACTGCCGACACAGGTCGGCCAGAATGGCAGTATTGCCGTGGAAACACAGCCAAGATCGTCGAGGCAGTGATAAAACTGGATACATCAAAGTATCTAGTGCGGATTGTAATAAAATTCATTGTAGGTAGTACACTGCACTGCGAGTCAGAGGTAGTACAAGACAACTTGCGGAGTTCCTCCAAGGCTCCGTCCTAGGCCGCCTCCCATGCATCATCATGTACGATGAGGTACTGACGAAACGGTCGCTATTGGGTTCGCTGTTGATATCGGAGTCGCGGTAGTAGAAAGACGGCTCTACGAAATCGAGATATTCGCGAAGGAAGCCCACCAGCATTTGTTCGCTATGCGTGATAGTTACTGGCGCATATATGATTTTAAAAATATAACCGTCCTATTTAGTTTGAGCGTGAATATACCAACTAAATTATTTCTACTCGGGGAATTAAGAAGCCATTCTAGATATCCCGGTTTCGAGGCCCACTCAGTGACATGGTCCTCTGCCTTCCGCTTTTCCTTGCATAATAATTACAGCTTGGCAAGTCTTCCGTTTTCACAAAAATTCCGCTTCTTCTCTTTTGTGGCACTTGTTCAATCACTGAAGACAGGATCTATTGTTTAAAAATTGGAATATTGGGCAGTAGTATGCTTCCGTTCTGCTATTCTCTACGTTATTCGATTAGACGCTGCTATGGCAGAATAACCGGTAGTATGTACAAAAGAATAAACTTCTAGCTTTTTCTAGTTTTAGAGTAGCCAGTTTAATCACAACCCCTTTAGGCTGGTTAGCGGAATTCAGGAAGCATAACATTCCGATGAGGCTGTCCCCCGCTAAATCTCGCTGGCTGCGTCTGTCTCAGCCGGCCGCTATTAAGGATATCGACTTTGCGAAATCGAAGCCCGTTACAAATTTTTTTTGTTTTGCCTCTTTCTTCAGCACCCTGTCGACTTTTATTAATCTATTCTGTCGTCTATTCCTTCCTTTGAAGTAACATTCCCTCTAGATATTGCACCATGACTACTAGATATTGCACCATGATGAATAGTCTGGAATGACCCCATATGTCAATCATAAAGACCATGGGGTGCATGATAAGTTTGAATAGTTGAGCTTGAATTTTAATAATAATTATATATAATAAGTAAACGTTGTACGAAAATGTAGCATTCGATGACGATAATTCTTGGTGGATAAAATTATAAAAGAACTTTTTTTGAATGGCAGTAATCGTTAAAGTTGTCCTGTCCTTATCACAACTCATCATTCCTATTATTTTAAAACTTACGTTCTAAGATGCCAAGGGGCATAAAGACATTTTAGCGCATAAGACAATTTCAATAAAAATTCACCTGCAATAATTATAAAATCAATACTTCTTTGCAGTGATTTTTTATGCATCAAACTACTTTTTATCTACGGGATATTGAAATCAATCAAGACTAAAAAATCGATAACAAATTCTTTATAAAATATCTCCGGCATTTTATCTGAAAGAAAAAATTCTTGTATAAATTTTCATATGGATACCTGAAACTAGTTTGAAGGTTACTCATTGTTAATCCATGTTTAGACGGAGAGAATGTATTCCCATGAGTTCCCAGCCGTGCAGCCACGGCATTATTTCACAGGCTAATTTTGTTCAGACCCAAACTATGGCACTATTAGTAGCAGCACCGCCATAATAACAGTCTGGAGCTGTTTATGTTGCGCTTATAAGCATCGTTCGTTGTTTTGTAGGTTACACCTAAAAACTTCAAAGGTCGATTTTATCGATTTCTACTCCAACAGGTTTTCTGGCACACCTTTTACTTGGCATGCAGGAAAAATGCTGCACTCAAAAGAGCACCACACCACCGCTTTGCAAAAGGCTTGAGAATGGGGCGAAAAAGTGACGACTATTAAAAAATACTTGCGGCCTAAATATGAAAAGGCCGTGTGTAGGCTTTTATATGGGTTAATTTTCCTTCTTGATGCCTTCTAGAGAGTCTTAAGCTGGAAAATTGCACAATTTCTTTGTTGTGCCATTGAATAATTTAGAACTTATATTTATATCCAACGTGTATAGAGGAGATTAGATAATGGCAACTATAATAGGAAGGTTTCGCTTTTTGTGTGATCGTTGTTTGCCAGTAATACGATACAGTTTCGAGTGTGGGTAATCATGCGTCTATGTTCTTATATGGATTTAATTTTACAATAGTCAATGAAAAGTCGCAATTTTTCCTTTGATAGACTGAACTGCCCCTGCGATGTATCGATTACAACAAATCACAGGTGATAGGCGCAACTTCGCAATTCAATACGGAAAAGAATTGGTTCTATTACTTTGTGCTCACGTCCATCACCGGTCGATGTTGCACAATGGAAAACAAATTGCAAAAACTCAACTGGTTTACATTTTAAACTGTGGGTGGACACTGAATATGACATAAAAACCAGACATCGATATGCCTTCACTGACTTATGGTTTCACGATTGCCAATGATAGCCCAGACACTAATAAATTATTAAGGAAAAAAGTTCGTTCCGTTTGCGTCATTTCTAAAAAAGTTTTCCTCTACTCAGTAACGCCTTTAAGCGCGCTTCCAACATCATTTCTTTTCTTGGGAATTCTATAAAGCAACCCTAAATTATTTCCAATGTTTGGAGGAATTTTTGCTCAAGAGCTTCTCTCATATATGCGTTAACATTCCTCGTCGCAGGAGATCTTTAAGAAGAAAAAAACAAGATTTACTTTTATCTATTTTTATCAGAAAAGTTTGGATTAAGACATGCGATTCATGAGCTTGCCTTCGTTCTAATGAAATGTAGCAAATTCATTTTTAAAATGCTTCGTTAATGTTGTTAATGCATTGGAAACTTATGTTTTCTGGATGTTTATATGCTTTAGCACTGTTTTGATAAAATCTATTTTATGAGCACAATTTTTAAAAGCTTTATTGTGAAAACATGTTTTATAGAGGTATAAAATTTTCAGTGTTTGTTGATATTTTGGAGAGAGAGAGAAGTTTTAAGGGTATAGTTAAATTATACGCCAAATATAATCCAGGAAATATTTTACTACTGTTAATTTTTACGTGCAATTTTGTGGTAAAAATAATAAATAGAATCTAAAATTGTAATGGTAAACTTAAATGTGAAGAATCCAAGCGTAAATTTTATAGTTGCATCATACATTTAATCCTTTATACTGTGAAGGTTTTGAATATGGAGAAACCAGGAACGTGAGATTTTGTAAGCACACAAACAAATTTATGATGCATATGCATAATTTTGTGCATAACTTATTTATTGCTAATTCATATATTCTTGAATATTTAATACATATTGAATTAACTAGTCTGTTTAGTTTTACAATTCTCTTGTGTATGGAATTTTAGAAAACAGTTTTCAAAGTGCACTCTAGGTTTATTTGGACAAGGATCGCCAAAAAATGCAGTTTGGTATCTATTTCTATTTTGGTTAGGATATATGTAGATAAGAATTTAAAATGTACACTTGTAATCCTCAGCATGTAGTCCCTCAGCTTGTCCTAGCTAAAATTACAGAGTTTGCGGGTTTCAATTCCACCATAACATTTCTTCTCCATAACCTCCACACCTGACATAAATTCATCACAACTCTCTTTTCTGCTTTTAGTTATGGTATTAAGGGAGAATCCAGGTCTTATTCCAATCTTCTCCAGTGACTTCGAACATGCCTAATAGTTTTTGGATGGGGCTCAAACGTTGCACTATTTGATATGATCAAAAAGACAGAAGTATGAAAAAGTCTCGCTTTAATCTTCACGCTTCTGCATAAAGAAAAAACTACCATCAATCCGCTACCTCAGTAATGACTAAACATGACTAGTAATGTCTAAACATAAGCTAGGTGCGCATGATCTGCCAGGCACATAATCGGTTTATTAAGACGGCAATGGTGTATGTCAGAACGTAGAGGCATGAAAGTTCAAAAATCGACCGATGGTGAAACCTGTTATAAACAAGAGAGAAATCTCGACCATTCGCTATCTAATCGGTGTTCCTCTAGTCATCCGAGTGGCGATAAAGACTACGTTACAAAATACAAATGGTTCATCAAGTAAAAACAATAATTTCACTGAAAAGTTGAAGTTGGATAGATACTACCAGTCCGTCATGTCGTTCACGTCTATTGTCTAGTGTTATATTCTGTCGATCATTATGTTATTGGGTGCATAAAATAGGTCTAACGTGGTCAGTCAGCAACGAGTTAGGGCGAGAAACGTGTAATGTAAGTAAATACGCGTCGTAACTAAAGTAAAAACCAAATAAGAAGAAAACGGAGCGTGCAGCTGGGGAAACGAAAACTGCACACAAATAAAAATTGCGCACTTATGGATAAGAAATACGCTGAACTACAGGTAGGGAATGACATGCGGGGATTCTACTGGGCATGGGAAACGAGTTTCTCGTTTTCTTCTTTTTTGGTTTTTACTCTATCTCGGACTGGTGGAAGTGCGATCATAACTAATTAATATGATGATGAACCAAACCAATGCGGTGGGTAGTTTTTGCGTTCTCGTTTAACTATCTTCTCTGGGAGCTCTCTACCATACTCATGACACTTCTCTACCATTCTCATGACACTTTTAGGGACCAATTAAGTTGGAAAGGGACAAGGCAAGGAGGCCCGGACTGGTATTGGGGAGCCCCACGGAGCTTTTCGTGAACTTCTTCCTTCCCAACAGGCCGAAGGTTGTTCAACGGGACCCTGCTCGAACAGTCAAGTTTAAGCGCCAAGCCACTAGGCAGACTGCTGAAGCTGTTCAAACGATCTGGCCTACAAATATTAGGTATAGGGGTGTAGTATAATACAGTGGTCTCCAAAATTTTTTGACCGCGTACCCTTCTGACGAAAATAATCATTAATTGTACCCCCTAATTATATGAGCGCACTATTCGCCCCATATACGAGTGCACGGGCACACCGTGTCACGGGGCTGCAAGAATATTGAGATACCGTTTTACGAGCCTACACGCGATACGGCCTAATTTTTGGGAAAAATTACCATTTATAAATGAACAGTCACACTTATAATAGAATTTAAGTTGCCGTACCAAAGGCGAAATCCTTTTCTTAAGTACCATAGGTGGAATAGTGTCAGAGCCGACAGATTTATTTACATCAAGCTCTTTGAGACATTTATACACCTCGCGAGTCTTGAAGAAAACTGCGTCCAATGAGTGGGCGTTGTACTCGAGAACGAGTTGGCAATTCAGTTTCGGGTAAAGTAAAACGAACATTGCCTCAGTACCCCGCAAAGCTGCTGCCCGACAACATTCACTGAGAGTTTCCCTTCAGGTGCAGCAGTGGTTTTCCGGTCAAACAAAACACAAGGAGTGGTGCCAACTTTGAACCCTGCCCCGGACTCGATATTCTGACACATTTCTTGTAAATGAAAAAGGCTCTATTGCTCCGCGATATGTACATCGAGCGAAGGGTTGTGTGATAACATCCATCCAGCAAGACAGCATTTTATAAACCACCCAAATTTCTGGCTACGCCTTCAAACATTGGCAAAGTGATTAATATGGTTTGATCATGTCGAACGAGATCCGGAACGGAACCCGGTAAAGATAGTGCTGCGGAAAGTACCGACAGGAAAAAGCCGACCAGGACGACCTAAGAAAAGATATATAGACGGCGCTGAGGAAGACATAAGACAATTACGAATAAGAAACTGGAAAAGACGGGCCAGAGATCGTCAATCATGGAGACGAATGCTGGAGGAAGTCAAGGCCATCAATGGGCTGTGAAGCTCCTGATGATAATGAAAGCTCAGAAGGCAAGAGTACCGTGGACCTTCATTTGCTGCTTTTTGGACCAAATGCCTCATCAAAAGAAGATCTTTTGAATAAGAGAAAAAATAAAATATAAGTAGCAGATTCCGGGCCATTCCAGTCCGATTCCACGTAGGCCCATGGACCTCGCCTTTCCACTATTCTCACTTAGATCATATTCCTTCTTTCTTGTCTTCCCTTTTCCCAGCAATCCCTTTTCTGCTTTTTGGTGGCATCGTTTGTACGAACAATATGCGAGGAAGCTAGTTCCTGTCCAATCGTCGAAATCACCATATAACAGTCGATGTCACGGTGGAAATTCATTCCATCGTGTATGTTTTACTTCCCAAGTAGTTTTTATCATAAAAAGAAAAACTTAAGCAAGATTTTGCAAATTCTACGAGGTCTTTCTGTTCTGGTGTGTTGGTCGAACTTTATATATTGGAATAGTTCTAGATAAACATTACTCTTTTTAAAGAACAATTCCTACAATTTCTAAAGAGAATTTCAATTCTCTTAAAGTATCAATCAAATATTTTCGAGGATTTTAAATTGATTTTGACTTTAATGGGGAAACATAGTCGCTTTCCATGCCATCGTTTGAGTTTTCCTCACGTATAGCCTATCGAAAATGGTTACGTGACTAAAAATTAACCTTAAATCACCAGGAAGAAAAAACCCTTTGCGCGTGGGTTTGTCAGAGAATATCTTATCACGCTTTTATATGTATATATAAAAAGAAATGCTATGGATATAAATAACTTTCTTAGGTGCCCAAATATTTGGACATCGATGAATAATTAACTATAATTTAATTTTGTGTAGATTGCAAAAAGACGCATTTCTGATGGGTGTGTGTGAAACGCATTTGATGAATGACATACATAAGTTATACAATTTTGTGTGTCATAATATGTTTGTTGAATGTATGATTTGTTAAAATTATTTTTATTAAACTAATAGCCGATTTATTCGCCTGGTTACAGATAGGATAAAGTATTTTCCAGGTAACTCTTGGGATTTCTTGAGCTAAATGGGATATAACTTTATTCGAAGTATATCCGGCAGTGAAAAAATTGGGCGTTAGTGTTTTTAATAATATATGCGAAAAAATCAATTCGTTGTTGCCTTTTTTTCCAAATCTCAAGTCTTTTAGTGAAAGTGTTTTTGAGTAAATGTAATTTTTCTTATATCTTATACATTTCACTCTCCATTCCATTTTCTATATTTGTAAGAATGAACTAATTTTCTATAATTTTATTTTCACTCTTTAATACTTTATTCATAAGATCTCCCCGTTTATATTCATTGTATAATTTATCATCCGGAAAAAAAGTAATTCCTCGCGCGTTAATTTGAATCAAAAATAAAGTGAAAATTATGTTAATAAAGCACAATCGTGCTTCAAGTTTAAGTTTACCCGTTAATAAACAAAAATCCAAGGAAAAATAAACAAAACAAGAAAACTTGTATCCACCCCCGGGGCTGTGTTGTCGTGTTCTAGAGCAAGCAGCACACACAAAAGCAACAGTTTCTCCTTCTTAAATAATTAAATAAATTTTTTTCCCTACTTTATCGCCGACTTTCAGCGTGAATATTTTAGCAGCGAAATAGGAAAAAAAAGAAGGAACAAGAACCACGAGAGCTTCTGTAGCCAAAAAAGATTCCAGTAATAAGCGACGTTCTAACATTCCAAATTTAAACCCCGACCGAGAATTGTGGAGGAGATTATTGGGTAGTCACAAGAGCAGCCAAGCTACCAGTTACCAGTTTGTCTGACATGAAATGTAAGGTTAAGCCTTCGGGGTTAAGCCAAACGGGGAGCGAAGTATTAGGGGGCGGATGGAGAATGGAATGGAATGACTGGAATTCACACGAAATTCTCTGTTCACGCCTTAGCGAAATAAATTCGACCTTTCCTCATTTCCTCGGGTATTAGATTAACGGAAAGCTTGTCGTATAGACCCTCGATCCCCCACAACAATATACATATATCTCCCAAGCACCCACTCCTCTCTTGGCCAGGTTGATGGGTGCATATGTCCCCAAAAAATATAAGCTTACAGCGACCTATGCTCCAGTATATATTCATTCTGTTGAATACTTTACAGTGCTGGTATCTGGCGGATTATTATGTCATCATCCAATTTATAATGACGAAGACGCTACGCGAGTACCACAATTTTCATAACATTCCGACGGTGTATGTCGCAGTATGTGGTATCTGTGTGTGGTTTTATTTTTGAAACTCGTTAAGAAATTCAATTTTTCCTTAGCCTCACTCTGCCTGTTGCTGAAATTTTTCATTATTTCGCGAAGCAAGAGACGAGCCACCATAAGCGCAATTCGTGAAATACGTACTATACAAGACAATCATTTTTTTACAGGAAGAAACCGGCTTTTATATAAAAAGGAAGAGGGTAGACCAAGCAGAATTCAATGTGCTTTCACAAAAAATAAGAACGATATCATTGCCAGAAAAAACAACTAAGAACAAAGAGAAAGCATCTTGAGGACATCCAATCTGCATCTGATGGATGAAATGTAGCAGAATCAGACACTTGTTTTGGGTGGGGCACATTTTGATAACGAAAAAGTAAATAAACTTTGGACTGGGCAACCGGCCAACAACAAAACAACCAAAGATCTTGAAACACGAAAAAATGGTCAGATAATTTCATGAAAATCTCTACGAAGATGAATAAGACCGGCTACAGACGTTGTACAAGTAAACTTTGAATTTTGATACGATATTTTGCAATTAATAAGACCCAGCGAACAAGAAGAGAATAAAATAAGTGCGCAAAATACTCTTCAGATCTCAAGTAATGTTTTAATGTGGTTACTTCACGCCTTAATAGTTTTTAATGTGGACATAGACAATTTTATATACTTTAAAAGTCTTGAGGATTGGCACTTGTTGAATATATATATTTAATAACGCAATTAAATTTGTACAGTGTGAAACGTGAAGCGATTTCAATGCCAATTAGAAAACTAATCATGTATCTTGAAGCACCTGCATTGAATTCTTTTTAGTAGAAATTAATAGAATGAGACAATATTGCTTGATGATATGAATGTAAAGTTATTGATGGGGTCAAAAATCATATACAAAAAGGTGTACAGGTGTCACCACAAATATGGTAGAAATAAATAATATCAGATGTCATATGGTAATGAACTAACTTTGCGTAATCGGCTAATAAATGGTAGTATGTTAACCGCTAAATAAAAGTTAAGCATTTGGTGTTACACATGTGGTTCCACCTCAGTAAGATTAAATTAAAACGTGTTTGGTTTAATTACACCTATTATTATTTCAAGTAAAAACGCTCAGAACCCATTTAATTTATCAACATTATCAAATATCTTTGCTGGAACAAGCTTTATGCTATTTAAAGCTAGTCTGCAAAGTTATATTGCAAATCGAGCCAAGAAAAAGCAATTTAAATGCAATGTTAATATAGTGCCTCAATTTGGACATCCTGATCATTTGAATTCCATCTAGTAGAAGACTATAAAAATGTCGAACATTAATTAGAGTATCATAATTGGAGGTGAGCATCGCTTAGAGTGGGTTAATTGTAATCACATAAGATCATGTCTGAATACAAAGTGATTCTTAGTTTAAGAGCAAATTTTGCACATTGAAGAGGATTGGTATTTTTACTTTTGTAAGGCAATTACAAGTGGTAGTACAATTCTGTATGAAGTTTGCTATCAAAAGATACTCTAATTTATTTATTACTAAATAGGTTTTTTTAAAAATGCATTAACTTTGATATTTTTCATTTATTACAAATCTACGAACCTTTATAAGATTAGTTTAATATATATTCTTGCCTATTCAGTCTCTGTTCATCCAAACTTAGCTAAGTTATCTTATATCGTAATATAAAAATAAGTCACTTTCGCTACGTACAAGAAACACATTTTTTACACAATATGTAATTGAATGTAAAAACAAATAGCACAAAAGTGTAAATCGACAATTATCGTAAATCGATTTTAAGACCAAGGAAAATTGGTCAAGCGTTTCACATGTTATTCCATCATAAAAATAAATTTAGAAATAAATTCGTGCATTTTATTTTAAAAAGCGGAAAAATGCGAAAAAAACCGCTAAAAAGGCGTGATTGTTATGATCATTGTAGCACAAATTGATTCATACCGTTTTTATAGAAATATCATTGATGATTCACTCTGGTCGAAGAATTATTAAGAAAGCTGATTAGATCCTAGATAAAGTCTTTAAGAAGAACATCGAGCTAGTCATTACATAACTTAAATTAAATATCTTAAAAATAATTTCACTGAACAGTTTTACATTATTGGCGAAAGACTCGGGGCGCACCACGATGGAAAAAATTATTATTATAATTATTATCCTTCTTAATCCTTCTTGGGAGTGTAAGGTTTCCACAAAGCTACTCTATCCGACTCTATTTTGATCTATTCTTTGGTTTCATCACTTTTAATTTCTTTCGTTACAAACTCCAAGAGTTTCAGATCTACCAATACCTTTGCTTGCTTGCAGATGCCATTCGAGGACTTTTTTTGCAATCGTACAATTCTGTTTTCGCAGAGTGTGTTCTACCCACGTCTATTTTTTTCTTTATCTGTTTGATTATTAATTCTTACTTTGTCAACTTTCATAACTCTGCGTTTGTTATTTTTTAAAACCAAAAAATTTACATAAAATACGTAGAGATTTGTTGGCGAAAACTTGTATTTTGTTTATATGCATCTAATTTACAAGTCAAGTTCCACTACCGTAGAGAATTCATGCAGGAATTGAATATATTTAATTTTATATTTCTAGATGTGACGATCTCTACACACTCCATAAACTGATAAAAGCACATCTAGTTTTCTTAATCCTATTAACATATCCTTCGTCGGACCTCTTTCTGTAATAATTATACTACTGATGTAATAGATCACGCCATCTATCGCATTATCCCTTCTTCTTAGTAGATTAGTGTTTGTAGTGTTAATCCGGATTGATTTTGCTTTTTTTATAGTTATTTTTAGTCCTGCTTCTAATGCACATACATATTAGTCTGCTTAATCTTATGTGTGTAACTATATTTATTTCGTCGTACATTTCTTCAAGTTCTTCGTTTGTTCTAATGCGACATTCGTTTAGTTAATCCTTACTAGACCAAATATCCTTCTTCGGATTTTCCTTTCGAAGATTTTGAGCTGATATTCTGTTTGCTTTATCAATGTCCAAGAATCAGACCCGTAGCGTAAAAATTGCCTACTATTTGATTCGTCAGAGGTGAAGCTGAAGCAACTTCCTTATCGTTGTCCTCATCATGTACGTTATTTGTTTAGATTGAACTTTGCTGAGCTTTCTACAATTCTGGAAAAGGTTTACTGTACTGTACCAATTCTGACTATGTCATCTGCCAAGGTTAGTAACTCAATGTTTGTTGTGAAGAAGCTATTTGGTCCGTTAAATTCTGCTCCCAAAGCAATGTTAAAAAGTATTGGTGAGATCGTAGCTCCTTGTCAGAGGCCTGATTCTTGAGGGAAGTTTTGTGAATCACAACCTCATATTCTCACTTGTGTCCTTCAATCTTCATTTCGCACAGTTCTATTAACTTTTTCTGGAGCATTTCTGTAATCTACAAAAAGAAGACGTATATGAATGCTTTCTTCCCAGCATTTTTCAAATATTTATCTCTTATGAAAATCTGATCTGTTGTTCATTTGTAATGCACATATTTCTAAACTATATATATTTCCTTTTCCTTTATATGTCTTTATAAAGGAAGGAATGTACTAGGCGATACCATCGGCACTTTAAAAATTTTCTAACCGTTCCTTCAGTCTTGATCTGATACTTCTTCATTCTCTACTGGCTCCCTTCACTTGCTCGTCAAGTACACTAATGGTGAAAGAGGCGATCTTGTATCATTCCAGTCATATTGGACCGCTGAATTGTACATTATGAAGTATTTTCAACTCTGCGTCATCGTATACCATTTTTCTAAATTCTATTTGTTATTCTCTTCATTGGTAATCTAATTTATCTTCAATTCGAGAAAGAATTATTGAAGCGAATATGACGTTTTGGTTGGAAGCATCAACGAATTATGCGATTTTTTGGACTTATCGAGAATTGGGCCAAAATTAACACAAACTATTTATTTTTAACTCAAATAAAGCGTTAGAAGCAGCCTAAATGCAGATAAATGCTTTAGGGTTCTAAACACGAAATGAAGGTGAAATATCTTTTGGATGGAGTTTCCATGACTTGGCTCCAAATCTTCCTCAATAAAAAACGAGGTGCGTTATGATTATGGAACATGTTTGTGCCTGGAGAAGAAAGGGGAACCAAAACCTGGTAAGAATAGACCTAATGTTTATGTTGAGAAATCTCCACAGTTTTATTGGTAAGTGAGAAATCTCCAATATGCTAGTATCAAAAACACGACGAGTCGCCAAGCAATGTCAAGATTGTTGGAAGCTTTTGCATGCCTGAAAAATTATTCCAAGGACATGATTAAACACAAATACTACAATAATAGTACAGGGTGATGTGCAACCTGATGGCGGATCCTCAGATATGACGCCTCGCTCCTCTCATGCCCAATCTGCTACTACGACCTTCAAGTGGTGATGCTGTTCAACTCCCAGGGGAAAGGAGGAGAACGAACGCAGTAGGTGAGAAGAAACACATCCTTCAGAGCTCACCAGGCTCTGTCAGTATGTACCTTCCCTTTTTTACCATACTCATGGGACTTTTATGGACCAACTACATTGAGTTCACCGGTCCGGAATCGGCAATTAGGGTACCTAAAAGCTTGGTGAAGAGGGTTCTTGCAGATCGTACTTGGATGAAACACACCAAACGCTGCAGGGCCCACGATTGGATTGGCTAACTCTAAGCGGTGACTTCTTGTGTCCTCTCTTAACGCGGCTAAGTAACTGTTGAAATAGTCAAGTAAAAGCTAAAAGCAACTAGGCAGGCTGCTGAATCTGTTCAAGCGCTTTGGCCTAGAAATATGAGGTATAGGGGTGCAGTACAATAGGCCTAGGTGGACTTGGTACTTTTGGACCCAACTCCCAAAGAAGAAGAAGAATAGTACAGGGAAAACAGAACTTTATCCTCTCTTTAGAAATACATACGTGTATATGGATCTTGGAATTCCACTTTATTCTGGAAAACTTACTGTTTGCTTTCAGACTGCTGCAATATAACTGACGAGATACTGAATTGCTTTCAATAGTGAGTAAATTGTTCAACAGAATCATACTAAACGGTTTTCGTGCGAACCGATCATGTATAATATAACATAAACTAAAAATACTTAATTCTATTGCATATGTAGCATTTAAAGATTACGAGAAAACCTTTGAGGAAGGGAATGTATAGACTACGAGAAAGCTTTTGTTAAGCAGCAGTGCATCTGGAAAGCTTCAAAAGAAAGGGTATTTTAAATAAAATAATCAAGCTGATATCTAAAGAAAGTGATGGGGCAAGGTGTGGAGTTCTTCGTAACAGGAAGGGCAGTGGCGCGTTTGACTACTCAACAGACCTCAAGCAGGGCTGTATATTTTATCAACTGCTTTTCATTGTTGTGGTCGATTGTATTTTGGAGGTATTTGAAGAACAGAATACCGGCGTCACGTGGAGAGTTAATAAAAGACTTGCTCCACACACAGGCAACAAAGGCCGGAGAGAATATTAATACTCGAAAACATCAGTTGTACGAAGAAAGTGAAGATTTTTAAAGTCAATTTTGCTCTACGCAGTTGAGTCCAAACAAAATAAAAAACTGCGAGTATTTTGAAAAAAAAGAACTGCGAGTATTTCGAGTATTTTACAACGAAAATATGGATGGCTAGGACACACTTTTCGAAAGGCGCTTAATGAGATTCCACATGCAGCGCTGAAATTGAACCCCCAGAGTGATTGGCTTCGAGGGAGACCATATGACTTGGAGAAGATCCGTGCATAACGAAACTGGCAAATCTTTAAGCGAATTAAGATCAATTGTTAGAGACAGAAACTGCTGGCGGTCGATCGGTCTATTGTGGAAACTCTAATAAGATAGTCATAATAAATGATAATCATGATTGTATACAAATAGATATTTTGAATAAAAAATGGTAAATGTCAATTTTGAACGACAGCAGTGGTGTAAATTTTTATGTTTTATTTATCATGGTAAGGTTAGGTTAATTTGAGGCCAGGCATCGGTCGAAAAAGTTACAGTGGTGCATTGGGAAAGTCCTCATGCTTATATGTACTTCTGATATTGTATAAGATTCTCATCTATTGAGATCGTTGAAAAAATTTATGGGGAACGTTTATTATTATAATGTCCATTTGGTAGTGCAAATCTTTTCTAGGATTTTGTACAAGCTGTCAGAACTCTTCAATTTTGTTTAATTAACAAAGGACACTTAAATTTTAAATACAGAGAAAAAACTTTCTCATCCTAAAAAAAACTCAACTCGCTCAAATGCACCACCCTCCAATAGAACATTTTATATAAAAAGAAATACGAACCTACAAATGTTACGTCCAACCCTTACAACAGTCAATTTACCAAATTTGAATTTGAGTGTTTTTAACTTTTCTTCCTTAACTTTTAGTTGCCTTAAAGTGCGGTTATCTGTAAAATGGATATATTTGTTTGTTCATTATTAATTTCTTAATCAAATAATATTAAATAATATCGTGCAAACCTGTTGTGTAATTTGCTGACATTTGTTTCCTTTTATTTATTTTCATTTTTATGATGTATTTTTTTTTACTTTTATTTATAATATTTTTGTAATTTTCATTACTTCAACTTGTGTTTATATTAAATTAATATCTCAAGTATCCAAGCCAAGGACGTATTTTCTCTAGATTGAGAATAAATACAATTGTGTAAACAGAATGTTTAAAAGTGGAAAGTTTGTGTTTTTATTTATTTTATTAATTTATTTTTTTTTGTTTTTAAGTGGAGTTGCTAATATATTATAGAAGATTGAATAAATTTTTCTTCTGATCGATATGGAATAACATTGAAATATAAATGAAAAAAAGATGTTGTAAAGGATTGTGTAAACATATATATTAATTTGCTGCAAAATATTTCAACTAGCCCGGTACCAGGCACGTGTAAACACTTAAAACTGGTTGTTACCAAATAGAAAAAAAAACAAAAAATTCCCAGATACACAGACAATTTTCAATTAAATATTGTACAAGATAACGTAAGACCCGTTGACGTACTATCAGTGCAAATAATTGATTGTGAAAAAAAGCTCTGCAATTGCAATGGCGCCGCTTCACGATTTATAATATTTTTGCACTAATAGTTTTTTGTCTGGCTACATTTTACAGATTATAGCATAGTTTCTTTTATGTAACTTTCAAATCAAAACAAAACATACACTATTTATTTTTTTACACAGCAAAATATATCTCAAGGCAAACACAAAATTTTGTTTTATCATTTTTATTCAGTCGGCAAAAGTGAAATACCTTCAAGTTTATTGCGATTATTAAACGCCAACCTAAATAAATACAGGTTGCCAGTCACGATCACTAGATAGAACACGCTAACAAAAAATTACTCCCAATTCAAGCTATATATTTAAAGGTCGCGCACTGATCTCTAGGATTTATTATTGTGGCACACCACCAATAACAACAACACATAAAAAAACTACCGACTAATGGACACTTCAGTGGTAACTACTTTCACGAGATCCATTATTGACGCCTACTGAAAACTGTTTTGCACTGTTTTTTTGTTATTTCGCATATGAGGAGCTCTCGGGGCTTTCGCTTAAACTTGTGGTCGAGATTGTGTGTGGGGCTCCCGATGTTGAACTGGTATTGAAATGGTATCAACTGAAAGCAAATTTGTCAGAATTACATCACCACACAAGTTAATTGGGAAATTCTAAGTGTTGAGCTGTCTTTTTTTATTTTTATTTCAAAAAATAATTTCTATTGTTATCAAAAGAATTTTTTTGCGATATGTGATCTTAGGTGCGCAATTTCAACACTTTTGATAAACTTTCTACGAAGGTGATAGCAGAGTTTTATGTGATTTCTTATATCGAACGTGATTTTGTGTAGTACTATTGTGTTCCGGATGCGTTGTCTTAGAAACAGCAGCGAGAAACAGAATGCGCTCGCTTGTGGCGTATTTTTTTGCTTCTTATCAATGTTAATTTACCTACATTATCAAGAAGGAAGTGTAGGATAGGCTAAGGTGGATAAAAGTTAAAGTGACTGAAGCTAATCTGATTGCCTTTATGTACCTATCAATCGTAGTTTGCCTATCAATCGCCCAAAAAATAAATATGATGATTTCGACAGGAAACTCGGATAATGAGATCTTTGTTCACTCGTTCGCAGGTGATAATAGAGCGGTGCTGAATTACATTTGTCGACCAATGCTTATGCTACCGGTTTAAAGATACTAACATCAAACATATTGTTTAATATTTAGTAAAAAAGTACATATTGAAGAAAAAGATATCAAAATGAACGAGATATGGAAAATGCTGGTTAGTTCTAGACAAACAATTCTGGAGTGTAATGACTAATCTAATACACAGTGCATGAATCCCAATAAAAATTGTTGTAGTGGCCATGTAGAACCATAAGATTACACAAGCCAATGAAATCTAACCCTATCGATCAATAAATGGCTAGATCACTGATCGATGATGTAGACTTGTCAATTTCCGGCATCTCCAGTCCAGTCATAAAAAAATAAAAACAGTGTTTTTGTTCTCTTTTATCAGTGGTCCATCTAGCCACATTGTCAAGATGCTGAAAAGGAATATATCACTTCAATTACTTCTGGGAAGAAACAGAAAACTGCGATTGACGTACTCTAACCCAACGATATGGTTGTACTCTTAACTATATTTTCAAAGCCTGTTGACAGATTCATTTCGACTTCTTATTGGAAAGCAAGAAAAAAGTCCGCAGTAGTTACACTCTTTTGTTAAGAAGGACGGTTCTGAACACTTTACAACGACTACGAGAAGTGCAAGCGCTATTGCGGCATAGGTCTAGCTCGTATGACGTAGAGAGCCTCTTAAGTAAGTAAGTATCCGGAATAGGCTTCGAATTTGCATAGTGATGTGGAACCTGATGGCGGATCCTCGGATATGACATCTCTCTCTTCTTACTCGGATCTCCCACTACGATCTTCAAATGGTGACGCTGTTAACTCCGAATGAATACTGGGCACCCTAAAGGGAAAAGGAGGAGAACGAACGCCTACCAAGTCAAGATGTAAATGTAATCGTGTCGAGGGCTACATGGCAGTGGCATCTCTTCTGGGCATCATAGCCATCCAGTTGTATAGACCTTCCCTTTCCTACCAGCTTGTGGGACTTTTATGAACCAATTAAAAGGCGGATGCCCCGGCTAGACAACGCTCTGACATTGTATTCATCGGTAAAAACCAGCAATTGGGGCAGTTTCGTTAAGAGGGCTGTTGCCAATCGGGCTTGATGAAACTCTAACCAGTTTTTCCCTGTGCCATCTCTTAACGCGGCCAATGAATTGTTAGGGTGCAGTAGAAAGGATGTCAGGACTAGTGGTGGGCGAAATGGCTCTTTTCAGTGAACTGGTTCGTTTGGTTCCGCTCACTAAAAAGAACCATTCAAAAGATCCGTTCATTCGGTTCATTTGGCTCATTTGTCGTAAATTTGGTGAAAACTTCAAAACATGGAGTGCTCTTAAATACATTTACAAACACACATACAGTTCAATACAAAACTAGACAAGCCATGCACCCACGTTTGAAAAAATTTGCTACTGATAAGAATTAATGAATTTCGTAATAAAATCAAACTTCCAGTTCGAACTAATTCACTCCCCTTAAGATATACTATATTCTATTCAAATAAATTAAAAACAATCTCCTCTTAAAATCTCTTTTCCGTTACATTTTATAAATAATCCTCCTACACTCGAATAATACAAGTGAAATTCTAATTAGAACTCTTCCTAAATCTTAAATGTTCTTGATAAAACTTTTTAACTCTCATCTATTTCAAAATGTCTATTTCCAATTGGAATTGCTTAGAGGGAAATTGCAACTCACATCTTACATATCATCAATACAAGCAAAACAAGTTCTCTGAGAAATATATCTCACCCCTTTTGTATTCATTGTGATTCATTCATTCGCTCTTTTTTCAGATCATTCAAAAGTTCAGGTCATTTCATTAGAGACCCGTACATTTGGTTCTTCGTTCATAGTTCATAACACAGTTCAGTATCACTGAACCAGTGCAGTACCATTGAACGAGTGAACGGAACATGTACTACTTAGTGAACCAGTTCATTTGGCTCAGTACACTGTTCCGTTCAGTACGAACGGATCATTCGCGAACGACACAGCACTAGTCAGGACACTTGTTGGCTTGATTACCGGGCACTGCGCCCTGCATTATCACCCCTGTTGGATAGGAAGGGCAGAGGACCCCATCTGCATGCTTTGACTTGTGGAGGCTCTTTGCCCTTCATGTTCTCTGCGAGTGCCCCGCGATAGCGAGGAGCAGGGTCCCGTCAAGTCTCCAGTCAAGTCAAGCCGAACAGTCCAGTCTAAGCGACAAGCCAAGGCTGCTGAACTGAACCTTTTCAAGTGGCCTGGTCTAGAAATATGAGATAAAGGGGTGTAGTACATTGGATGGCCTAGAATTCTGACCGGTAGCAAGCTCTGCGGGTGAGCACAGCAGGTCGGTTTTCGCGGCCGTGTAAATGCTTACTAGAAAAAGGGAACCTTGCACTTCAATGAGTAATGTTATCCCTTTCCATTGAAAGGCCTTTAAGTTGCCAATGGAACTTTTCCATCATCCCGTTTGCTTGCGTGTAGTAGGCGATTGTTTGGAGTCTGTGCGCTCCGAGTAATTTGGCAAAATTGTTGAATAGTTTAAATTTGAATTACGTAACATTGACCTGTTCTTAGTTCAAATCGAGCTCAGAACTTTGGAACGGATTCGTTGACAAAATGGCAAGAAGCTTTTCCTCAGTTCCGTGAGCTAACATACGGCAATAACCAGCAGACCGGTAACATAGCTTCGGAATGAAAGAATACTAGTACACTAATGGTTTTCCTTTAAGCTTAAGCCGGCTCTACACGATACTATGAACACCACATTTAGTTAGTTGGACGCTTGATGGTAGGACGCATCGTATGGCCGATGCTCGAACTATGTCAAGCGTCCAATCTTCGTATTTGGACACGTTCGAGCTGATGTCCGTATTGACTCAAACGTTGGAAGCCAACATTCGAATGAAACGTTCACCGCATCGTGTAGAGCCGGCTTTAGATGAACTTCGGAGTTTGCTATTGCTACCCATTTTTTTCCTTATGCGTTTTGACTGTATAGCTGACATTAGGTAGGAGTTTCTTTAGAGTGCATTTTAATATTTTCGAAATTTTCATGCAACTTTCTGAAAACATTGTAAAATGTCCTTCGAAACCACCAGCATTCGAATTCTAATTTATGCAATTTCTTCGCTAGATCGCCAGCTTCCCGAAAAGATTTAGCGAGTGTGATCAGCAAGGTACATAGACTGATTAATGGAAAGTATTTTTTATTGTTTTCCTTTATACTGCCCAGAGATCTATGGAGTATTGTTGTAAGTTTGTCCTTTACATTTTAAAATTGACACCGTAGTGCTTGATTGGTTTGGAAATTCATCTCTAAAAAATTTAAGAAGCGTTTATTTGGTTGACCATCTTTAAAATATCATATCATATAATAATATTAAATTGATCCACATGTTAGAACTATGTGAAAGAAACTAGGAGAAAAAAAGCAATCTCTATTGCGGTGTCGCCTTTGTTCTGTGTTGATGCCCTAGGCTTTATTATAAATGCAGGCCTAATGGGCTATATTATAAATGCATCACTGGTAACAGCAACCAACCGGTATAACTATAGCTACCAAAAGGACAATAGCAACAACAGCAGAGAAAAACTGGAACGAAGGTGATGTGAGGACTAGGTAGGCTGAGCAAATAATTTACTTAAGCTTCTCCCCCTTTCCTTGCATAATTTAAGAAAATGTTAGTTTTTTTTATTCCGGTTAAAAACTAAAGCAGCTATGATGGTTACTACAGTGGAATCTTTTTCAGCGACTAGACGCCACACACTAATCCCAGGTTCACAATGACTCCGCGTTGTCGGCAATGTCATTTAAACTGTCGAAGAGGCCATTGACGATGATACCGACACCGGCAATTATCATTGTCATAACAACATAACAAATAGGTCAGAAACAACATAAAACTTTTTATAATCGACAACTGGACAAGAGATATATGCAGAAAATACGCGAATAAATGAGAAAAATTTCATTCATGGAGGACATACAAAATTAAAATTAAATTTGATCCACCAACAGAACAACAATTTATAGGGAAATTGTCGGAAAACCGAGTGTAACATCTGAAAACACTATTTTTAATATTCGTTAACAAACTATTTAAACGTAATTTAATATTTAAATTATGCATTGAAATGAAAGTTTTCCAATTTTCAAAGACCGTAGTTTTCACTTATATACTTGGTTTTTAGATTTATTTAGCTAAAGGCCCCCATACACGGCAAATTGGATGTACATCCATGCTGTGCCATGATTTTCATCGCGCATCGAGTTTTGATCGGCCGACCGGCTCACAATCGATAGTTTTGGTTGTACATCCGATGTACATCCAATTTGACCGTGTATGGGGGCCTTTATTTAGCTAATTTGATACACAAATTATTAGTTAGAATTATTTCACTAAAAAGAATTTCTTCTTATCTCAATCCATTCATTTCACTAGTATAGCAAATTATATAGTAGGAATGACTTATAAATAAATTAACCTGAAAATAATCAGTTATAAACAATTCCCGAAACCACAGGCAAAATTTCCAAGAACTTGGATCGTTGTGGAACTCAACAACCAAATTCTTGTAGGAAAAAACAAAGGACAAAACCTGTGGCATTCCTGGAACTATTATTTTTTGATTCAATAAAAAAAATTTTTCTGAAATATGTAAAACGTAAAAGAAGGAATTAACTTAACTCCAATAAAATGATAAAATTCCATGAAATAAGGATGATTTTAGGAAAGAAAACTTTTATGCGCGAATGTTAGGGTTATGGAAATATATTGAAGGAAAGGAAAAAGTTGTTTTAAAACTCAATTAAAAGGTAAATCCTTTAATTGTCAATTTGACATGGTACACTACTAAAATATAACCAAATTTAAGAAATCTAGCCTATGTTAACAAAGTAATCATTTTCAGGTGAAGGTTATGTTCAAATACAAACTAATATGTTTGGTATAAAGCAATTTTATTTTGGGTTGGATATCTTTCAAATGGCCATAATGTGCCTTGCGCAGACGAAAATCATTTTGCCAAAATTTTCCATGATATTTTCATTATTATTTCACCACCAGATCTTTATGAATATTGCATTTTAGGCCGTCAATATTTTGTGGATTATTGACATAGACCTTGCCCTTAATATAACCCAAAAAAGGAGGAAGTATCCTATGGGGTGACATCGTCAGATCTTGGTTTTGAAAACTAGGCGGCTTAAAGTTTTTTGGAGTAAACCCATTTTGGCCGTGTGGCATATTGCGCCATCTTATTGAAATCAACTGTTCAATTCCATATTGTCCAGTTCACTCCACAAAAACAACGAACTTATGGCTCGATAGGGTTTTCCCTGACAATATGGGTCAGTCCAACCTTCCTCATCTTCAAAAAATAAGGGGACCAAGCATTTAGACTTGGCCACTGGCTTCTTTTGAACCATTCCCAGGGAATCCAAGCACCAAATTCGACAATTTTTACTTATTTACGGATGGAAATGCGCCTCATCACTGAGAGTGATTTTCTGGCAGAAATCTGCATCTAGCTCAATCGTATCCAGTGTCAATGGCTGGCCAATTGTACTTTATATATGCAGGAAGATTCAACTCTGTTAAAATTGGCTGCATATTGGTTGTGCTGAAGCTCCTGGCTGAGTTGTAGACGGCCTTCCACTTAATTTTCGATCACAAACTGAACCAGTCTCTACAAAATTAGCGAATACTTGACGAATTGGGATTTTCAGCGAATGTTACCAGCAAGGTAAATTCCCTTTTGCACTAGCAAAACTAAATATTTTCGTGTGGTATGAACGGATATTCTTATATTAGGTTCGCTTTGCATGGCTCGGTCTTGTCCTCTGTTGCTTGATATTGCTTTGGTTGTGCCATTTAGTTTAAAGACTAAGTGTTTTCGTAATCGCTTGATAAATATTGGCCTTCGTATGGAGGTTCGAAGGGCATCCGAACATAATCGACTCGTATGAATAAGTAGTCGGCGACCTCAGGGCTGTTGCCATGTAAACATCCTTTTGAACTTGTTGTTGAAGATGTTTGCCTTGAGGTTCTGCGAGTGAGAAATGCTGAGTTTTCTATTGTAAGTCGGTCTTGATTGCCGCCCGGGTGCTTAACATGACGAAGGCCAAGTCTTCACTCCAATGAGTAGTTGTAGTTGAGGTGAGTAGTTGCCGGTGTAAAAGTTCGCCTATCCCGTATGCCTGCGGGCGATAAGCGGTTGTCCTGATTCGATGAGTGCCGAGTAGTTTGGCAACTTCATTGAAGAGTTTCAATTCGAACTGCGTGTCTTGATCAATTGTGATGTCAAAGGGTACGCCGAAACGTGGAACGAATCTTTTTGCCACTGCTGAAGCTGAGATTGAATTGGGAATGCTTCAGGCCATCTCGTGAATCGGTCTACATTTAAGAATATTCGCGAGATGGTGGTAGGGTCCCACTTTGCCCATATGTATATGGTCGAATTTTTTATTTGGAAGATTGGAGGTTTCAAATGGAGATTTGGTATGTTTCGAAACTTTAAACTTTTGGCAACAAAGGCACGATTCGATTCGGCTTCGACATCCAGGCGTTAGGAATAAATAGTGTACGTTTGTGTTGGACACACTGTTACTGTAATATTTTCTTAAAAATTGATTTCCTTTTTTAAATCCCTTAGCCGAGCAGGGTTCGGTACCCGACTACAATTTAAATTACTTTAGGCAGTTGTTACTTTAGGCAATTATGTTGGTGACCGTGAAGGAGATCATTTAGCATACTCATTGGACCGGTTCTCGTTCGATTACAGAGGTTAAGCAGCAGTGGACAAGATTAGTACTCAGTTGGGGGACCGCTTGGTAAAGCAACACTAGAGTTTGGAAGAACAAAAAGGCAATCGCAAACAGTGCCCCACCCTTGCTTTTGCACTTTCAAAATAAATATATATTTTAGGGCTTTATGTTTTTTTAAAGAGGGTCTTTTTAAAAAATGTTCACCAAGCCATCGAAAAAATATATATTCTAGATTTCATAAAAAAATACACATTTCCTCTCTAACCGCATCTATAATTATTGTACAAGTTCTAATAGCATAACCTAGGTCACAAGTGATAATATATATTCAGTATTTCCTGTCAAACAAATTACACCTTTTTGTTTCAGTACTCGTCTTCTGAATGACAAAATAATGGTGTTTGAAGAACAACCACATCAACTTTAAAAGGGAAGTAGAACATGTGACACCAATTTATTGAAGAAAAAACTTTTAAAGAGATCACACAAGATCTATTAGAAATTAGAGGATATCGGCTAGTCGCACTTCACAATCAGAGGTGAACCACTGTCCAAAAATGAAACTGAACAACCCAAAAAAAATGGCATTTAATCTTCAAAACTCTGCAGAGAATAAATTAGCATCAAAACCCATCCAGTTTCCATCAACAAAAAATGCACTCGGAGGAATGCGATGAAGATAAACATAAACACGGTTGCGTCATCGTTGGAAAATTTTTGTTTTTTTTATTAAGCGTTATTTTGCATTCTTATTTAACTATTCACATCCGGTTTCAAATATTATTATACATTTTAAAAAACAAAAGAAAAAAAATAACATATACTTGTGCGATAAGCTCTTATCATGAAATTTAATGCATCAAGTACTAAAAAATTCAAATCGGAAAGCAACGAGTATCATTGACATTGATCACACTTTAAAACTACATTGCATCTCGACTCTACTAAAATAAAATTTCAAAGAAAACCACAACGTTATCAATCCACACGCAAATCACATTCTGGTTATTCAAAAAAAAATACCCAGATTCAGCTTAAAAACTTGGAAGAGTTTTGTGCACAGGTGAAAACCATAAAAACCCGCACACAATCGCAAAATTCATTTTAAAAACCACCAAACAGCGTTCTCATAAACTCGTCAGGTAAGAGCGACCTTCTGCATTAAATTTGGGTTTTGTTTCAATTTTTTGCAAAAAAAAAAGTTGTTCTAATTGATTCTTATGAAAAATGATAAAATAGTTTGGAGCAGCTCAAAGGTAATCGTTCTTGGCATTGATTTGTAATTACTTGATCAAGAGCCACGATTATTTTGTGAACGGCAATTTATGATTAGAGGGAGGGAATTCAAGCGTATTTGTTTTTAGAGAACATGGCTCGTAAACAAACCCACTAAGTGCCTTCAAGTAATCTTTACAAAATCTCATAAGCAATCCTCAAGCGAAAAGGGACACGCAACTACACCCGCACATCTGTTTTTGAATAATCTCTGCCATCGGATAGACCCTTGACTAACTAATATTCTACATCGAAATCGTTAACCTTTTCCCTCTGGGAAAGTCATTGAACTGTACGAAAAGCGAATTTCCATATTTTCCCTCCGTACCAAAAAAAAAGTTAATTATCTAAATTGAGTGATTTTCCACAGAAGGGCGGCCTCCATTGCCGCCTGCGCGCCCTCCTCGAGTTTCAGCCAACAACATAGGGTCTAAACGAAGTCAATATCCAATATCCAACCATTAGATTCATTCAACCACCCGAAATAACAGGGCGAAATTCGGAATTAAAAAAAATCGATTTTCAAAACATCCCTCGGCGTGTACACTAACCTTGAGACTTCTTTTTCCCCGAAGGTCTCGAGGACGGTGTTTCCTTGGGCGCTAAGGCTCAGAGTTCCGAAAAATGATAAAAACAAAGTTCTAGAGCGAGTAATAACGAAGCACCGGGGAAGTCAAGGTGGCGCAATGTTGCCTATACATATGGCAGTGGTGATGTCAGTTAAAAGCTTTCAACCCCGGAAGCAAAGTTCAGGATTTTATGTCATCGTGGTGGCGCTCTTCTTGGTTCTAGAACTCTAGAAGGCGGAAGTATCGCATAAAAGCACGAAATTAGAATTACCCAGAAATGGGGCTGCCAGGCAATTATTTAGAATAGTTTGAAGGACGTTAATGGAATAGCAGCAATGATGCATTGGTTTTGCGCCAAGGACGAACATTCTTCGAGTTTATGTTTATTTCTACAATATAACTTCATAGTAATCCTCGCTTTTAATACCGGAAATTTGCTGGTTTCTAAGTAGCATTGATTCATCGAGTCAAATTGCTAAAGAGAAGGATACACCTCCACCACCAACCAAGCGCTGGAAATGACTGAAACTATTCACAACTATTCTTAGACTACGTGAACGTGAACTATACCAAAATTGGTTTTATTGTCCTAAATCTGGTGTCATATTTTTGGTTAAGATGTTTGGTGTGGGTAAGTGCTAAAGTGTGTTTCACTTCTGTTCTTTAACCTCCTTGAGCAGATTGATTATGTGTCTAAGAATGGTGTGTGCCTCGTTGTGTGGAGCTAAATGGGGCCCCGTCAACTTAGTAGGGCATGTAAGTTTACCTGATGAACTTTATATATGAAAAGAAAGAGTTTCTCATTTTTTTTGTGGGTTGACTTTTTCTTTATTGGCTAAGTGTGCTCCTAGCTGTCTTCGTTTTGAAATATGTGTGCAATAGTCTGCTGAATTGTGTTATAACGAAATATTCTAGAAATATTTAAGACGAATGTTGTAAGATAAATTGTAGAATTTCATACAATATGTTCGCTCTTGCAGTGCATCTTGACCTTCTTGTAATAACTTACCTAGACAGAGTTGACATCATGGAAGGAGGACCAGGCGATGTGTAGTGCATATCTTATATAATGGAACATTGTGAAAAGCAATCTTGTTCAAAGCGTTAAAAAATAAAGAATAACTAACTTAAAAAAACTTTCGTATAAATGAATGAATTTTGAATACTGTAAGTTCATATGATAACATATAGATGGCGCTATTTTTGGCAGATCCGTGAATTTTAGATAATAGATATCAACCTACAAACTATATGTGTCAAAATTTCATGACATTCCCACCCCTCTATTCTAAATTATGACCAGTCATAAGTCACAATCTTTGAGACTCATGCTTGTCATTTAAAGTTTGAGACACTATTGTTGTGACTATCAGCTGTTTTGGTATTCTAAGCGCCACAAGAAAAAGTAAAGCTCTAATCGTGAATTTGTATTCGTGTAATGAGATAAAGCCAAGTCTGGGCGACCACGGAGCCAACGTAAGCTTCAAAATATTAATGCAGTAAGGCAGATTGTATATGAACGTCCGAGCACCTTTCATCCACCTTGGCTGTGTGTCGAGTCGTGAGAAATTATGAAAAATATACTAGAACCTTGCTGTAGATTGTTTGTAGATTGTCAAAATTGCGACTACAATGATGGTGATTTGCTGATTTTTAACTCGGCCTAGCAATCCCCGATGGTGCTGAATCCGGCAGTTGTTCCAGAAAACATAAAAAGGCGACAGAATTGTTTTGTAAAACCGCTAAGTGAAAAATTTCTGAAGGCAGTGTATTCAAGTAGGCGTTGGGACGGTTGAGCATGAGAACTAGGTCACCGGGGCGTGAAACCTTGGAATATATTTTCTATGAATATTTGTACATGAGAAAGCTCTATTCGAAGCAAATATCGCGTGTGTACATTTTCGACCAAAAACAACAACGTGTTCATGATTCAGAGCGCTGTTTGGAGGCGAAATAAAACGGATGTTTTCGTACCAACGGATGAAACACTACACTCCAGAGTCAAATCGGCCTAGCAACATCTTGGATTTGCTACCTGTTACCATAGATATGGTCGCCACAACCACAGACTAACTTCATCCTAGACTGACCTTTAGCAAGGATTTATCCGTCGAAATATCCGCAACAAGAGAGTGGACAAACGGATACGTCTTGAGGAATTTTGAACTAACAAGGATATTCACCGACGGTTCCAAAACATGGCGTCGTTTCAGGCAAAAAACATGAATTGTTACTTAAAACTCGGCAGAGACCTCAATATCCAGATCCCTACTATAGAGGAATGGGAGGGCAGAACTTTTGGCAATCTTTCAAGCTTGCCTAGCAATACAGTCATACCCAAGGTTAGGAGCCACGGTAATTCTGTTATGAGAAGTCAAGAGACCATTAATGCATTAGTCTCGGCCGGTATAACTTCTAAGCTGGTCGAAAACGGCCGAAAGGACCTCTTTTCCATGGTACAAGGTCACTCTGCAGTGTTTTATCGGGTCAAAATAATATCGAGGACTACGAAAAGGCAAATGAATTGGCCAGACGGAAGCAGTTCTCGAAGGCGGAGTGGTGGAGAATGTACCGAAGTCGCTGTGCGTGCTAAAGAGGGACATCTTTATGTAATTTCTCCCAGTAGCTGGCTCCAGGAGCAGGCGCCTATCATCAAGGCTAGGAAAAGTTGGCCTTGTTACACCCATCAGAGAGCGCGCGATCTTTTGGAGATGCCTCGTAAGGATATCGCCAGAATCGTTTCAATAGTTACGGGGCACTGGTCAATTGGGCATCATGTAGCCAATTTGAGAGTCCCATGTAATATTCATTGTCGTAACTGCGGAGAGGAACAGGCCATTTATACAACCGAACACTTTTTCTGCGGCACTGGTCAATACCAGACACCGTGTATTTAGAAACCTTGTTTTAAAGGATTTTGAGGCAGGTTTCGAAGTTCAAAATAGGAAGACTGGATGCATCTAAAATCTCTCCTAGTTTACTAGCTCTTTAAGGCCCGTCCTCACTACGCGGACTTAGATCCCACGCACTTTTGGCCGTACGGCCAGCCAAAAGCGCGCGTGATGTTTTAATTTTCTGAATCATGAGTGAGAAAACAATCAATTCTCATTTGAAACGCCGTACGCGCTTTTGAAAAGCTCATTGTGTGGACGCACAATGTACCTTTTGTCCGCGTAGTTTTACCGCACGGCCTTTACCATGGACAAAGTCGTAAAAAACAAAAAGACATAAAACTCTATATGAAAAAAAAGGCAAAAGCGCGTACGACCCAAGTCCGCGTAGTGTGGTCCCACCATTACACGCAAAAGTTCAGCGTCAATTGTGCGCAGTAGCGTACGCAGGATGAAACCATGGGGGGGGGGGTTCACAAAACATATTTTGTACACATAATGGGTAAAAAAAATTTTCTCATGTAATAGGACTATGTACTTATATTATATTTTATGTTATTTCACTATAAAAATAATTACCTATAGGTATATTTTTATCGCAATTTTTTTATTGAAAATTGTGAAGAAACATAAATAATAATTTTTGACCATTTTTCGAATATCACAAAATGTCTTGTTTTTCTCCAAAAATCATGGTCTCGTGGTGTGCGCAAGACTTTAGACTTTGATTTAGGGCATTTTTACAATTTTTTTACCGAAAAGAAGGGAACTACTCTGAAAAATTGGTGGCGCGTAGTTTTTGAGTCAAAAAATCGATTGGTGACATGAAAAAAAAATTTAAAAATTCCTTTTTTTTCAAATTTTGGCCAAAAAAGGCCAAAAATGCGTCCAATTGTTTTTTACGTAATTTCATCTGACGGAAGACGGAGACGGAGACGGGAAATTTCCTACAAAAATCTATATGGCCATCCATATTTTCAATAACAGTTGTAACTCCGAAACGGCGCACCCAATTGCGCTAAAAAACATTTTGGTATATCACATCGAGTTAACGAACATATTCCCAAAGTTTGAGAGATATTTATTTTTTTGCTATCCCGTTTGAAAACAATCCACCATATATTATACATCGGTATTCGGAATATTTTTTTAATTGTTTAATAAGTTGATATATTTGTTAATTATAATTTTTCCTATTATTATTGGAATCATGGGGGGGGGGGTTTAACCCGCAGTAACCCCCCGCTGCGTACGCGCCTGTTTGTGCGTCAGCTTCGATGGGACTGCCGCTCCTCTTTATCAACCTACCCTGCTTAAAACTGAAATAAAAAGTGACTCAAGCTTGTTGTATAGGCATCAAGCATATCGTCTGTATATATTCATACCAAAACCAGCATCTAAACCCCAAACAGAAATTTTTAACTTCTTTAAATTTAAAAAATCTTTGTAAATTCTAACAATTTAATTTATAAGAAACTTTTATTTATTTTTCTGTCTATATTTCAAGATTTTCTTAATAGTTACTATTACTCAGTTATTGACTGATCAGTGGGCATCTATAGTACTTAAAAGTTTTGAGTAGGCATGAATCGTGGGTGACCTCTCAACTTGAATGTGGTTCTCTCTATGTCATTAGCAATGAATTAATCCACAAGCAACTGGAAACATATATATGATTAGTAATGTTTAATGGCTTTTCAAGTTAACTCAGGTTGACTCAGAATTCAATTAACACATTAATTGTGATTCTTTACCTAGTGAACAATAATTCGATGTTCTGATGAGTGTAGTTATTAAATTCTGTTTTCTTTTTAATGTGAGATGTTAAATCTCAATTTATACTGCCGACAGATATATGTATTTTGGTAAAGAGAGCAGCCATCTACATCGTCACTTACCGTCAACGTGATGGCTATATCTGGCTCTATTCGGCTGCGGTTAAACTCATGATCTAGTGTTGTGGCCTAGAATTATACTAAAAAGCGATTGGCATGAGAAATTGGCGCTTCAGTGCTCCAAATTGATTAGAGGCGAACCAATTTCGACGAAAGTAAGAAAAAGGTCAAAGAAGTGAGCCACTTGGTAGGCAGCGTCAGGAGCTCGTGTAGGATGATTATAATTGGTGCAGATTATTAGTCTCTTCAAAGAAATCGGCGTCCTTTCCAGAAACACTGGTGCCATTGGAGTAACTCAGCCAATTTCCATTGTGAACGTTGAAATCGTACTAACGATCTCATACTCCGATTGGAAGAATAAGAATTCGGAGATACCTTCGGGGAAAGCGTCAAATGCTAATGAGGGAGCTTTATTACTAATATTAGAACTGCTAAAAAAAATAGAAGAAAAGGACGTGGTTGGGAGTAATACATCTACACCTTTCCTAGTTTATATATCAATTTCCCTATGATGGGGGAGATTATGCATGCACTCGGAAACCTGATAACGGTCTAAGTCGTCATTAGGCAAAATTTTACTTATACCATCGACACACGGACATCGTCGTTACGATGAAAATTCGTCTTTACAAAGAATATTCAGTATCGTAACCCACTACACAAATTACGACGAAAGCTCAAATAGGGAGCATCTGTCGGTCGATAGATTATTGTAAAAAGCATGCTTTTAGGCGTTTTTCCGGTGTCCATTACTCGAGGGTATTAGTGCAAAAAAGGGGGTGAAGATAATTTATAAAGATGGCACATCACGGAAACTCCCTCTATCTATCTTTTCCTCTTTTTCGGGCCAGCTTACTACCAGACATTGCATCATGACGTGAACGACGTGACAGACTGGAGGTACAAAAGGCGATTCATGCCAATATTTAGACATTTTTGCAATTCTTATAGTAAAGAGTTAAAGACTGTGTCAAGTCGGAGGCTTAGGCTTGACTAATGGACCATAACTAATGAAGGCTTTGAACCTTTAACAACTTTTTTAAAACCTTTCCTTTTTAAATAAATTTTTTAATTTTGTTTAAAACATTGAAAATGTACACTAAAAAAAATTTTCATTAAATTGTAACATAGTCTAGACTTGTCTAGTCTATGGCCACCTGTTCTTTTGACTAAACGTTCTTACAGTTGGGCACTGTCTAGTTTATATATAGTATTAAATTTTACATAAAAATTCCAAGAGCGATCGGCTCAAATACAAGCTTTAATTGCACTTAAGGCGCAATTCCACTGAGGCAACTTTTAGGCAACATGTAGCATGCGGCATTGGCGCATGCTGCACACAGTCTTTCCATTGAAGGAACACGAAGCGACAAAAAATGAGTCTCCCTGCCGCCTGCTACGATTTGATAGTTTTTGCCACGACCCATGCATCACCTTTCGACATATTTCAACGTGTCGAACAGTGTCGCCCCTATCCAACAGTCAGCGGATCGGTGCGGCTTGTATCCTGCGACATGGAATGGAATTGTGAAAAAACAGTCTCATTTATGACGATTACCATAATTCACCGGAAATTAAAAATGACAAATTAAGGAAAATGAAGAATTACAATTTGTATTTGAGCTGTTAAGTTTTTTAGGGGACGTTGATGTACCAAAAATCAACGTTGTCAACTGCTGGCAGTGATCCGGAGGACGTTTTTTTAAATTATTACATAAAAACTATATTATGTTACTATTGGCATACTGAAATATATATTTGAGTATTACAATAAAAGTTAGGCGTAAAGGTCCTGCCAAGGCACACATCCTTCATCTGATTGAAAATATCTCTTAAATTAATTTCTCACTTTTACAGCTTTCCCTGCAGCACTTTCATGGCAATCGCTGCAGACCAGAATCGACTTGGACAACTGGCCTGCATGATCCGCAATAATATTTCCATCTTGCGTTTCATTATCTAAAGTTACTTGAGCACAGTGTATTGATCGCGATGTTTTTCTCCTTCTCAAAAAATTATGAAGACGAATGCATGTTTTTGCGACAATTTCAGAGTTTTCCAAATTAATCATTAGTGGTTTTCTAAATACATAGAACACACTTGCTAGCAACCTAAAAGTATTTTCCACTACTCTACGAGCGTATGAACACCTAAAATTATGCAGTCTATGGCAAGTGCCCTTGTGGTGACGGCTAAAGGGTTTCATGAAAGGGTTCCTGTAGAGGGAACGCATCATCCGTCGAGATTGCTTACGACGTTTACTCGTTGCTATTAGGAGGTGGTTCTGGCTGAGTCAACTTAGCTTTCCTTTAGCCAACTTCTTATTAAAAGGACGTTTCTCGAAAAATACCTCCGTCAGATAACTAGTCTTCGGCTTCGCAGTCAACACTAGCGTATATTAATTATAATTTATAATTCACGTTGTAAAGGCATGATGCACCAAACTGAAGTTGCCTAAATGGAATCGTTTTAGAAGCATGCTACAAGTATCGACGACAAAGCGTATTCGATATGGGGAGACAAATTCCGCATGCTACATTATTGAATTTTGTGGCACATAGTCGCACACATGTAATCAGGCAACAGTAGGAAACAAGTATCATGCCACATGTCGTTCAGTGTTGCTTCAATGGAATCGCGCCTTAAAATTTTAGCCTGATCAACAACAAACCCTGAAAAAAAAGACAAATTCTTCACTCACCTGAAATCTAAACTTAAATTCCTCTGATGTGTCGATAGTCTTGTCTTAGGTTGTCCAGTACCATTTGAATTAACATTCCCCGTTGATCGACCATGCACCGATGGCATAGAGCTATTACTTAATCCACTGATGCTTAAACGTGGCTTATTATAGCGTGCACTTTTTGGTGTGGTAGCCGCCGAGCTGGAGGTCATTGGTAGTGGCGGATTACTATTTGTGCTATTTCTCACTTTAGACATGATAATGGGTTGGGTATGGCCATTGCTTAAAATCGAAGTGCTGAGTTTTGCGGCATTACTGGATAACGTTTCTACAGGACTACTGGGGACTGGATTGCTTTTCGACGTTGCTAATGTTGTTGCGGCTATCGTTGTAACCTCACAGCTAGTACTACTACTATTGCTACAGCTGCTGCTACATCTGCTTATCGTTGGACTACTGGGCGAGGGTATATTGCTTTCACTTAAACTACTACTCGCACTAGCAGCAGCGGCACCACAACTAGATGTGGACGCTGATGCCGGTGATGTTGCTGTTGTTGTTACTGTTACTGTTGCGGATTCTTTAGGACCTAACGTTTTATCACAATTTTGACTGTTGTTGTTATTTGAACAATTTTGTTCAGAAGAAGTTTTTATGCTTTCAGTTTCTTGTGAATTTACTTCTAAGCTATCATCTAAAGGAGTCGGTGCATGATCAACTACATCAGTCGTTGTAAAGCAGTCGGTTTCACTTAACATAGTTGGCTTTATTATCGGCCTATTGCGATTTCTAAGAAGATCATCTTCAATATCATCGCTTATTATTGGACTCATAATCTTTGAACTTGAACCGATTTCACGGATATGCCTCAAGTTCTCGTAACTATTATCGGTTACATTGTTGATTTTTTTATTTCCTAAAATTGATGACGATTTCTGCTTATCGTTTTTACTCGTTTTAAATGCCGAAAATACAGAATTCATGATTGTGATATATTTTTAAATAATTGTTGTTGAATATTTTCATCAAAAATATTTAATAATATCTGATGAAAAAGCATGTTAGGAGGGAGCATTTGATTAAGGTCACAACCGGATTCTTTTAATTATTTTTTCTTTGTTTTTGTTTTTTTATTTTGATTTTATTCCTTAAGATCCATTTATTCTTTGTAATTGTAGGTACTGCAGTATCATTTGTAGTTTTGTTTGGAGATTCTGAAAAGAAAAATAAAGAATGTTAGTAATATAAAAAAAATGATGGTTAAATTAGCTAAACAGAAAAAGATGAAGAAAACAAGCAATGCAGAGTTCTTCGTTACAGGCAAAGTTGGAGCAACTAGAACCAAATTTAGGTTTGCAGTAACCAGCACAAAATTTGGGCTTGACAGAAGGAGTTCTCAATTCGTGGTAAATTATTAAAGTTTTATTAGTTTTGTATATTGCAATAAATGCGTGTGAGTTTTTAGCTGATCTAAGTGAATGAAGTCGTCAATTACACTTACACTAGGTTTGTATCTTTTGTAGGAAAAGAGAGTGCAAATGTTTCTTAATAAGATATTTTCGGTTGTTTCCAAATATTGTAAATATGTAATTGATAAAAATTAATCAAAATTTATATAGTGGCCACAAAGATAAATCACGAGTCTGACTCGATATTGTACATGAATGTCTTAAACGATGATCAACAAAGATCAATATAACTTTGATGATAATTTTAACAACGACTTGCACTAGGAATAATTTTCATAGATGCGTATCTTTAAAAAATATACTGCTATTCGACGGGAATACCATCTTAAAATAAATAATCTCTATGGTATTTAAATTGTTGGATGTTATTGGAACTCGGAAATATTTACTGTGAAAGATTGTTCCACAGTCGGTTTGCTTTATTTATTAACGAATTTATTTTCTGTATAGTGTTCGGAAAGGGGAGCTGCAAGCAGTGAAAAAGTATAGAATAGGCCAAGCTAATGTTGCGGGTAAAACATTTCGGTGGAGGTTATTGAGCATTTATTTCAATAAAACAATCGCTATGGTAGTAGCGCTATAATGTTGATAGTGCATGTGACTCAAAGAGTCGATGATGGAACAGTCCGGCGGATGATTTTAAAACCTCGAAATAAACGGGTTGTATTCGAGTAGAGGGAGCCTTCACTCCAGGACTTATAGTATTCGCTCCTTAGGCTACATCCTGCTCGGGGTGCTCCTGCGTTGCTGCGTGGACAGGTGATGGGTCATTAGGCTGTCCCTGCCTGGCCATGGAGCACACTAAATACGGCGGATATAGACGACCAACGATGATACCTGAATGTACTGCCAATGCTGGACTCCGGATAACAGGCGACCAGTTTAACTTAAACTTCCCATGATAATGAGAAGCTCTGCCATTGGTGACCGTCCTTTCTCGCACAACTCGTGAAATCAATATTGATCCATATTTTCAGATGCTGGAAAGAGGCTAGGCTGGTCTTAATTTCCAAAGGGGGAAGATCATACAAGGAAGCAAATTTCTATAGACGCATCAGCTATATTCTGAAAGCGACGGAGAAGGTTTTAGACAGGCACATTAGGGTTGGTCTTACAGGGAACCCACTCCACTGCTTGCAATTTGCCTACTGGCGGGCAGATCTACAGAGACTGCCATAGTAAAGCAGAATAGGGGTGGTACTTGACTGTAGCTGTATGGTTTTGCGAAGCAACGTGCTGATTGCGAAGCTACGGCGTGGAAGAGATTGAATCTCCTCCATCACGGCAATTAATTTTAGGCTATCTCAAAAAGAAGCTTTAACCTTGAAGATTTTTAATGACGGGTGCGCACAATAGACCAAATGGGTCACAGTGCCTGCACAGACGTCCCCCCTCAAAGAAAGAAGAGTTGTTGATGATAAGATTGTACTTGGTTTTCGAATCACAGAATTCGACATGATTCTTGTGGTCCAATTGAGAATAAGTTCAATATCGTTGCTGGTTGAGTCACAATTATAAAGACAAGGTCTGGTACGTGCGTGTCTTGCATTATGGAAGGCGTCATAGTAAGAGTCAGTTGGAGGGGACTGAGAGCAGGCCTTGTATAAAAATTAGAAATAATAGGATTGATTCTTGAGGAACACTGGCAGAGATGGAGTACGATTTAGATTTGATGACATCCAGTTACCTAGATTGAACGGCCAGAAGGAAAATTTTACATCCAGTTCTTTAGAATTTAATCAAAACCAATAGCTTAGATTTTAATCAACAAAGCAGGGGGTATTGTATCAAGAGCTTTGCAAATATCGAGAGCAAACGGACCAGACTCACCAAGTGATTTATCAACCCTGACCTGGGCTCAACCTTGAGATAGGTTTGAAAAACGCCAACATTACAATTTTTAGGGCAGTAAAGCTGCCATGAGGGCACTTTCAACGTGGTAGTTTTCTTCCAAAATAGTTGCAGTATGCTTTGACGTACTCCAGAGAATGGGGTATTGAGGTTAATGAGGTTGCGGACGAGCTGGTGAGGAAGAGGTCTGAGATACTGGTCCAGGGCGTCGCTCATGAACCTAGCCTAATGTGAATCAGTTCCAAGTCCTCGACAGGATAAAGAACGAATAAGACACTAAAGGGCGTTATTGCTTTAAACACGGCGGACTGTTGGTAGGATATTTGACTGGCCATGTGGGCATGGGCGTAACTAGATAATTTTTCCATCAGGGCTAGGTCGTTTTTGTTCGAAATACAGTGTGCTACTATGTCAAGAAAGTACCGGGAATTGATCAAAGAAACGCAAAATATATTCATCCAAATTTATTGTATCGCCTTCAAAGTAGTCCCCTTCCGAAATAATGCACTTACGCCAACGAATAATAGTAGATTACATATCAAGGGCCGAAAGGAGGCTTTTACGGACGAGTGCGGAGAGTCCGTAAAGCCTCCGACGGCCCGAGATATGTACCGTATTTTTTCTTACAAGTGCCCCGAGCCATATTTATTTATTGGTTAAAAACTTTAAATAACACCGAGTACCCGCAGTCAAGTGTTGCGTTTATACCGTTGGTATGCATGGCTCGGTTGCCTAGTGACATGGCAATCTGAGAGGCTCTGGGTTTTTTTCATAAGTTAAAAAACTATGAGGAGCAGGCAGTACATAGTAACTTGAAGCGGGAGGCAAAGATTTTTACCGCCGCCTCGATACTTTACCGTCCGCTTTCTCGGAGAGGTCTGGAAAACGCCATTTTCGGTCAAGAGAACATGCATGAAAAGAGGCACTTTCGGGGCACATGTGAAAAAAACACATTTTTTGGAATCGACTTCAGTACTCCCCGCGAATTCTCTTTTATGTCATCTATCGACTGAAAACAGGTGCCTCGAAGTGGTAATATGAGTTTTGAAAAGAGAAACAAGTCGGCCGGGCCATATCAGGGGAATACGGTGACTAATCGATAATATTTGAAGATTTTTTGGCCAGAAATACGTTCACAATGACAGCATTGTGAGAAGGTGCGTTATCGTGGTGAAAAATCCACGAGTTTTCTTTCAACAAATCTGGTCTTTTCCGACGAATTACTTTCTGGCAAGAATTCCGAGTGCAGAACACGCGCTAAACGAAAAAAACTAGCAACATCACGTTCACTTTTGATCGACTTTGACGTATACTTTTTTCGGTTCGGCTCAGTTGGAAGGCGCCATTCCGAAGCTTGTTGACTGGTTTGCATGTCAAACTCGTAAGCTCTTGTCTCATCACCAGTTACAATGCGTTTTACGAATTTAGGGTCGGAATTGACTCGATCTAACATGTTTTCATGTCTTTACGCGATTGAGTTTTTGCAGAAAATTCAGGTCTTTCGGCCGCTCCCCTAGCAACGCGTTTCATGCCCAAACAATCGTTTAAAAATGCACGAATTGATTCGTGAGACACAGAAACTTCGGTAGCTATCTCTCTCAGACTTAAACGACGATTTTCAGTCACAATTTCCTTTACTTTAGCGATGTTAAGTTCAGTTAAAGATGTTGATGGCCGACCAGATGCAAGTGGGACTGCGATATCACTTCCGCACTAGGACTGAGCAAGTTTGTTCTACAGTTGGGTTTTAGATACTCCAAATGTGATTACTAATGGTGCACGCTGGACGTTTCTTTAAATGGCATGGTTTAATTGGGTAAGTTTTGCTGGTGGTTAGAAGCTAATAGTCCATAGGACATTTGTTATCACATAATTTGTACGGCATCCACTTTTTTATGAAGATTCAAGTTCTCTATAGGCCCTCTTCGTCCGAGGTTGTTGTAAACGACCCAGTTTTCGCCTCCACAACTAACCTGTCCAAAAAAAGACTCATTTTCCTCAAGTCTATATTATAACGAATATAAAATCTACTTGTATCCATATTCCTTCGCGAAAATTTTTAAAGCAGCCATGGACTGAACATATATATTTTATCGTAAGTGTGGAATTTGATTTGTAGTGTTTGTTGTACCATCCCTAGCTCTCTCCGATCTATTCTGAGATTGAAAAAGGGTTTCAGCAATTCTGCTCTTAAGGACAATGTCATATCTGACTGAGAACAAAAAAAAAAAATTACCAAAATCCCATTCAAAAGGTTGGTTGAGCTATCCTTCATGCTAAATATCAAATAGAAAATCCTTCAGAACCTTCAGATAACCACTTTGTTTTTAGAAAAATAATATTGATTCATCTGACCGATTCGGGGCAACATTTTTCATTTTTAGGTAAATATATATTTTACTGAGGGCGAATTTCAGCTTCAGTTTTCAAATCATTGAATGTAAATACGTTTTGATATTTTGCTTCATAGGATTTATGTCACACCCAAAAGCAAAATCCAATGAAAAATATTCGCACGATTATTCCCAAGCAAGACTATAACCAAAAACCAACAACAACGATAACTACGACAAATGAGAATAAAAAATCACTCCTCATAATAGGACAAATCGGGTCCCAGCAAAATATTTCCATTCCAATTCCCATGCAAGAAAAACTTACGTCATTGCTTCTGCATTGATTTTTCCAATTTTCGCATAGAATTTTAAAAATTCTTAAGAATTCTCCAATTCATGCTAAAAATCGCATTTTCTACACGAGTGCACTTTTCCTTTTATAAATAAAAAATACATGTTATGATTGCAGCACCTGAACCGCGGCGGTATTCCAGCAGCGACCGCTCTAAAAATAATCAATTTTCCGATAAAACTTAATAAAAAAGAAAACTCGATCGCAGCCTAATTGCAAGCCAAGGACGAGACTCTGTTCGTTGGTGTTATATGTTGACTTAAAAGGAGGTGTATCCATCTAGCTCTAATAACCTGGATCCCGGAGAGACTGAACAACCAAGAAGCCACTCCATGGTCGCATCCATCAGCTTTAATGGTGTTGCTATATAATATACTCGTGTATGTATATTAATAAATTTCTGACCTAATTTTCATTGAAGCAAGAAGAAATTTGATTTGGAGAGCATCCAGCCAAACAGGTTCACCATCAATGTTATGTGAATTAGATTCTATGAAAGCTTCCAGAGCTACGCGCGTTCTTCTCTAAGTAAAATAAATTGGATGCAAGATGCTTATTGCAGCCAGTAATGAATTGAACGCACGCAAAGCTGCTTCGGTGAATGATGACTTTGATTGCATACCCGACGAGTGTGTAGGCAAAACTTGGAGTTACTTAATGCTCTTGTAGTCTAGAAACAAGGCCAAAACGGGGCAGACTAGTGGGGAATGCCTTCATCTCGAACTGAATTAAAAGAGTGGAATTTCGATTGCTTTTGTTGCACCACCAGCAGCAGCAGCACTCAAGGTGGATTTCTTTCCCATCCCAAATAAACTATTAATAATCTCAACAATCACATGGAGAAAACCCCGTCCCACTTACCTGGGGGGATTAGAGGTGGGCTAAAATGTACATATCTATAGTCGCAGCAATAGGAAACGGGTGCCCTGACTCCCAGATCAATCAAACTCAATTTCCGACGTGTCAGAAGGTGTCTCTCTATAAAATAGCAAGTCACGAAGCGGTAGAAAGACCACGATCTGAAATGTTGTCATCTTTCACTCTTAATTCATTTCCTCTGCGTTATTCGGTGAATCTTTTTCCTGTTAGCAGCGCATTCTTCTATAGCTTCTATAATGGCGTATGGGGCCCAATGCCGCCTCCGCACCTTTGAGAAATAACACCCGCATTCAAAATGAGCCTCCGCCACCGACATGGCCACCGCGCGCTAAGGAGGAATCCATTTACGAAACTTCAGAGAGTTAAAAGAGAAGTCGTCTTCGTGAGGCACAAGTAACTAATTTACATACGGGGGTGTGAGAGGGTCGGAAGGTGGTTAGTATAGCAGCAGACTTCTGGACTGGTTAACTCTGTCCTTTACCTCACCAACCGCACTAATGAATTCGCCACTTAGGCCGTGTATGCAAATTTTCGGGTACGGCATTAACCTTGGTCGAAAAGTGCCATTCCAGGGGCTTCGTGTGTTCTTTTTGGTTATTGGCTTTGTTTTCTTTTGGCTTTGTACGTCGAGCAAATTGCACTTTCGGGGCCCATGGATGGTGTTTTTTGTTATTGGATTAAAGCGCTTCTTTGATTCTTTAAAGTGGACAGGCACTTGATGGTTAAGGTGCTATAAAGTGAGCACGAAAATGCGCCGATTAAGTTATTAACTATATTCTGGTAACAAGATTTATACACAAACTTCTTTGGGGAATTAAATAATATGATTAACTCAATGATGATAATAACGGATGCAGCTTTCAAAATTTTTTTAGGTATAGCTATTACGAGACAAATCATCTCTTTTAAAGAACATCTTCTTATATGCATGAAAATCTCACACACAACTCTTTTTTCTTTTGATGTATTATAGAACGAAAAAAAACTGTTTTGAATATCTCCAAAAATATTTTCTCAGTTAATTTTAATAGTCTAAAAATTGCCAGTGTATGTTTTCTTTTTATGGTAAGTTTGATGTGTTTAGGATACGCCTTGTGAGCACTTTGAGAGAACTTAAAGCCACATCAAACAGAATTTCTGCCGCATTTAACAGAGTTCTAAGAATAAAATATTTCTCGACTTTGATAGGAGTTTACAAGTTGTCTCGGATGGAAACAAAAAAATAAATAAATAAAAAATAAACAAAAAAGAAAGGGGTGAATATTGAAATTTTTTAGAATAACACAAACGCGTAGGTGTGGATCAAAGAACCTAAAAGCATATAATTTTCATTATTTTAAACCATTCTAGAAGTCTAAGTTGGTTAGAGAATGACTATTCATATGACCTCTAAGTATGTTAATGCAATGTTAAAAGTGCATACTTAATCTTGGATTGTGTTCGGTCTTCTATGACCTTATGAATACATGTAGTGTAGATCATTTTAGTATGGGCCGAAATTAAAAAGAAATCAACGAAATGTGACTTGGACTTTATTTTTTTTACCAAACAATTTCTAATAGAGCTTCATAAAAGAAGGGAATGTCAAAATCGCTGTTTCCATGCGCAATGAGAGCGAGCAATGTCACTCTGTTTATTTAAAAACGCAAATTACCGCCTCATTTATATTTTCAACATGAGCACTCATTTCCCTTCTTTTATGGTGCGGGCTCTATCTCCAAAAAATCTTGCTGGACTGTCAGTTTCTCACATTTAGAAAAAAAAATATCTCAAAAGTTATGAGTTCGAATCCCACTCAGGCATGAATTCAGATAACCAAAAGAATAGCTAGCAAGAATATGGGATGCCATTCTGCGCAAGTAACATTTGTCGCGGTAGTACTTCGATATAATCACACCTGCACGATTCGAAAGCGATTCATCTAATAAGAAATTAAGTGTCTGGCATTGACATGATCGTAAAATGTTATGAAGAGAGCGCTGTTTCGTTTTACTGGAACACAACAAAACGCAATAATAGCTTTACATCGTTTAATGTGTTAGCTCATGAGACTCTCTAGTACGAACAATGAAGTTTCACCTCTCGGTTCAATTCGCTGATGAAGCACATGCCTTGTCTTTATCACCGTGAGCTCACGTCAAATTGAATCTACAGGAGCATCGAACTAATTCTTGAAAGAAACCGCAAAAATTATGTTAGAATCGTGAGCCCGAGTAGCATAGGCTCAGTTAATTTTTAAAAAAACAATATGGCTGGCGGCCGTCAGACGGACGGATTTAGATGACGGACGTACGCCTGGACGGATTTAGATGGCTGGGGTACCGTTAGAATCGTTGAGTGAGCCCGAGTAGCATAGGCTCGGTTAATTTTTAAAAAAACAATATAGCGGCCGTCAGACCAAATTTACGTCACACCCAATTTATTTTTTTTTCTTCTGATCGGGTCAATATGGGTATCAAATTAAAGGTCTCATTGAGACGATTTCTGCCTAATCTATCAGCGTGTCTAAATTTAGATAGAATAAATCAAACTTTGATAACTTTACTTTTGCATTAAAACTGTATCTCAATAGTTGTAAGTACTATAATAATAAGAAGTAAAATAAAATCACTTAAAAAAAACTACATTGGTTTACGAGTTATAATCACTAAAATATCATAAAATAAAAAACATATGAACTAAAAAGTCAAAAACAAGTTTTAAGTACGAGAATAAGTATAATAAAAACTGCACCCCGACTGAAAAGATACAGATTATACATATACGATAGGTGTGTGATACTTAACAAAATAAACAAAATATCTTCTACCTTGTTTCTGTCTTACATTAGTACTTAAAACTTGTTTTTGACTTTTTAGTTCATTTTTTAATTCGGCGTCGTGTTTTTTAATTTTTTAATTCTTTTGTTTTTTTACCTTTTATGATAACTAGAAAAAATAATAGGCATTAGGACATTGTTTGAGCAGGACTCGACTCACTCATTCTGAGGATGGTAGTTAGGTCGACCGAATTAACCAATTACTTCTCGCTGAGTCCAAAGCTATCAATTCATTATGTCGTAGGATATGTCATGGTATAGTATACTGAGTAGATTATCGCGTTATCGAATTGGCACAACTCACAACTAGAGAGCGCAAGTATATTCCTTCTGGAACTGAGCACAGATAATTCGCTCCATATAAAATTCGCTCTAAGATAAAACTGCTTTGATTCCATTTCTCTGCTCTTGGATATATTGTGATCTGAAAACAGATCTGAAAAGTTGCTCTTTCTGTTTTTAGATAGAGCACTTTTTTTTACAAATCGATGACAAAAGCTTGGTTTGCTCCTAGGGTGAGTAACAAATCGATGACACCAACCAAGTTTCATTCCAATTGGTGAATCGATGACACAATTCTGAGAGGGAGCTGTAAATCGATGAGTTCTAGTTCGGTCATTGATTCAGAAAGGTGACTGGTTAAGAAGACAAGGCAGAACTTTGTGTAGACAGTAAAGTCAAAATATTTCACAGTAAAAGACAGAAGAGCTGTAGTTATTGGAATAGGACGGCGTAAGGTAAACGATAAAAACTGTGTAGTAAAATTGCAGATACTACCTTTTTTGCTGTTTGCAATAAGATCCAGAATGCGTCAGAAAATTTTTGGATCAATCTTGAATTTAAAGCGCCTGGCATACTGTAGTTCCATCAACGGTCGTCGTCTGCATCTGTGAAAGTTTGTTGTTACCTAGTACAATATAAAACAAAGTTCGAAGTATAATCGACGAGCCATAATAATTTAAGGGCTTTGATCTGGACGCTCAAAAACAGATGTAATTCTGGTTTTAAAGAGTTAAGAGATATAGTGCATCGGAATTGTTTAACGAAGGTTTTTATGACAAGAGACACACAATAGATCGCATCGTAGTTGTCAAAAGGAATGATCATTGATTCCGGAGGTTCCAGAGCAATCGATCAAAAATCACGTTTGGACGAGGAGGTCAACGCGATACATGAAATTTTGCTAGAGTAACTGTGATAGTCCAATATAGCTTCGAACTGCTAGATCCCAACGATCGGACTTTTAAGCTGCAAACAGATACACGATGCGGACAATGACAGATGGCAGAATGCCACAGAAAGAATGACTATCGATGAAGATTTGGAAAAATGCAATTTTTAGCATCCTGGGGATACGCTTGCTAAGATTTGAAGTGAGAGCTGATTGAACCATTACATAATCAACCAACGGGAAAACAGTGAAATTTTACTAGTTGAACCAGTGAAATTCACGTAAAAAAAGAGAAAAATGTTTTTTTTAAAGGCAAGTGTCGTTTTGCCAAGCGGGCCCCCATCTAAGTACTGAAATGCTGCTTGACTTCCGTAATCAAACGAGAGCCGGTTTTTTGAGTATGCTAAATGGATGAACTAGTAAGATTTTCACTGGTCAATTTTTAGTGAGTACCTCCTACATCGTATAAATAGTTTGATAGTAGGATCGCAAAAAAATGTAAATGAATGTACCTTATGATCAAAAAAGAACGGGAATTTTGAATTGCCGTGCTGGATAAATCGGTAAATTTTTATTTTCTCAACGTTGGCAATACTTTTATTGGTATTCTGTCAAATTTTGACGCATATCGTAAGATTAGTATTCGATTGGCGTCTATACGAAGAAGTCGAGAAATTGTTGTGTGACGATTTTTATAATGCATGAAAAATTAGAACAACGCGCGTGCCTAAAATTTTGTTTGGTGTTTGGTCGGCATATCAAATTCATAAACCCATGTTTCGTCACCAGTAATGATGCGTTCGATGAATTTTGGCTCGCTGTCTGCGTTGGAAATTATCTCTTTGACCACATCAACACGACACTGTTTTTGAATGAAATTCAGCTTTTTTCGCACCAGCCGAGAAACGACGCGTTTAATACCCAAAATATCAGTTAAAATGTGTTCGGCTGATCCAAATGAGATGGTCAACAGCACAGCAATCTCTCTAATCAATACACAACGATTTTACAACACGATTTGCTTCACCGATTCGATTTTTTCTTCGGTAACAGACCTTGATGGCCGTCCAGGGATCTTATCGTGCTCTAGGCTCTCTCGGCCGCATTTGAACCTTTTATACCATTCGTATGGTCTTGTTTTCGACATACACGCTTCACCATACGCCTTTTGTAACATTTTCAACGAATCGGCACACGAAATTTCATTTTTAACACAAAATTTTAGGCATGCGCGTCGTTCTAATTTTTCATGCATTATAAAAATCGCCACGCAACAATTTTTCGACTTCTTCGTATAGACGCCAATCGAATACTAATCTTACGATATGCGTCAAAATTTGACAGAACACCAATAAAAGTATTGCCAACGTTGAGAAAATAAAAATTTATCGATTGGATAAGCACGGCAATTCAAAATTCAAAATTCCCGTTCTTTTTTGATCATAAGTTATAATTGATTCGGAATAGCTCGCCAAGGAACTGATAAAAGCTACAAGTGCAATTGCAAAATAAAATCAAATGTTTACCCCCATCCACTTGGAGATACTGTTTCTAATTGCATAGAGATTTTTATACTAAGCTGTTTTACACAGATTATAAAATTATCATTACCTAGAATCGAGAAGATAACTAGAATGATGTATTCTTAACAATGAACTTTGCTTAGACACCTGCACTCAACAATTCCTCAACAATTTCCCTTCCTGTTAAAAAAAAAAAATCATATATTATACACAAAATGAAAAATCTGCTAACATAAATAAACAACAAAGCATTTTACCAAGATTCGCCTCGTTTAGCACTAGTTATGCACCCTTTACCGTAGACCTACTTTTACCATCTTTTGTGCAACTGTTGCTCGTCGGGTACAGCATTGTCGGTGGCGCGTTAATTTCTGTTGCATCAAAATACAAAAAAAAAATAAAAACCATGTGTATATTTCCCAAATGGAAAATGAAATCTAATCTTGACGCGAATTCAGTCTCATCATCATCGCAGTTGCACATGTTCGTGCCAGCAGCGGGAATGTTGGTCGGTTTCTGTACCCCCATTCACAAAACCTGATGAAAATGCATTGTGCGAGTGAGTGCTGCCACTCTAATGAGGGAGATATCAACGCGGCGCAGCATTCAGGTCGAGTGTGGCAGCACTATTCACAATGGCAAGTATTATTGGATTTTATTAAGCGGCCAACTGCACGTAACAAGAACGACAACAACAACAATAATAATAACAACAACAACACCATCGACGACGACGAAGGCCTCAAAGTGCAGCAACAAACTCCCAATAAATGCATCAGGCGCGGTGCAAGTTCAACGAACCAGCGACCAAAGTTCAGTGCTAGCGGGAATGGAAACGTTCAGTCGCTGCTGGCCCGCACCGCCTCCCTCCCCCATCTGGTGCTCGGCTGTAGAAACTGCAAAACAAAAACAACAACAACAACAAAATCTGCAGCCACGTAACGAGTCCAAGGAAAACTCAATTCGCCGGTGACGGTTTCTACTTTTACTTGGGTGATTTTTCCGGAGTAGAGATAACAACCATTTCCTTTCCTCTTTGCCAATTTTACTGCCGCTGGCATCCGTGCATTGTGTGTGCAAACTGGGCGCCTCATTTCCCATTCAGTCGGGGCTCCATTGGCTTCTGCTAATGCCACTTGCAGGTCTGACTTTCAGAGGGCTGCAAGCACTTTGTTTTCCCCAGCAAGCTCCAAATGCTCACAGCACAAGTTTTCCATGCGATGAGTGCGCGACGTTCCCTTGTGGGCCAAGCAAAAGTGCAATCCCATCAATGGTGTGTTGGTGCATCTTTGAACGTCAGCAGTGTGTCTACAGACGCGGTTCGTGCGGAACATCCCAGCAATTGCAACGTTGCGGCTTCTACTACTTTAATTGACTTCACCGCCCGGGGAACAGGTGCAGGTTTTCCTGCTGCTTTGACATTCGAACTGAGGCCGGCCGCACCAGCTCCTCACATGCTCGACGAGAGTTTGTTTTCTTTTCGATTTTTGGTGCAGTAAGAAATTTCACTTTTGCAATCTGGTGCAGGACTTGTGGTTTCTGTTTATTTACACAAAAATTCAACGGAGGCTCTGCTCTTCCGGTCGATTTCTGCTTAAAGCTTTATGGCAAACACTTTAATTGCGGTTAACGGCTATTAACGATGGATTCTTGGCTGTTGTTAATGCTAACATCATTTTCCCTTCACTTTCACTATTTCTTTCTTTCGGATCTTTGTTGGAGATTTTGAGACTCCTCCCCGGAGCGTGGCTAATTAATTCCCATTTCTTCTTTGAGATGGTTCAGTGTCGTTAGGAGTGATTAGCTTTTAATTATCTTTTCGGAATTTAATTATCCATTTTTTGATCTCAGTTTTGATAACAGAGTCGAGGGTGCATGCGCAGCAAGATGCAGTGTCGTTTTATTGAATTTAGAATTGGAAAAAAATCTCTTAATAAAAACCCTTCAATATCCAAAAAACTGTTTACAATGCGTAAAAGGTTAAGGTACTGGTCACTCACTCATCAAACACCGGAATGTCTGTCCAACGAATGTTTTTCATGTAAAGTGAATTTTTAGTAGTTTTTTACTCCTATTAATTTTTTAAGACCGTAATCCCAATCTTACCTTTCCGTACAATAAATTGTAAGCACCTGAACTATGTAACTTTCTCTCATTAGTCGTGGATGTTGCTATTAAGTAAAAACATTGATGGACATTTTTTTAATTTAAACTTTTCCGACTAAAATTTAAATGAACAAGTTTGAAGCAATTTTTTGAGCTTCAGAAAGTGTTGGTGATTGAAACTGATCTTCTACCTCCTCTCCTTCCTCATTATTGCCTTGGCTGCTAGTTTCCACTTCTGCCAAAATATCTTCGTCATTAAAAAAAAGACAATATTTTATCACTTTTTACTTCAAAAATATAACTAAAACATTGCTGAGCCTATTCCGCGCCACGCTATTTCTACCAAAACGTCAAATTTTTAGACCCAGCTTCAGCTGCGGCTCCCGGAGCTTCCAGGCCTGTAGTTGAGATGGTGTTGGTCGAGTACAATCTTGTGCATATGTATTTTTAAGGTATTACTACATTTTTTAAATATTTCGGCTGGTATATTGTCTACACCTGGAGACTTGTTACGGTAGGCTCTGGTATTGCTTCACCATTCCTGGTTCTTTCGTTATTATCAAATTTGTATCCTTCTTAAGTACTTGTCCTGTCTCGCTTAGATTATTTCCCTGCATGTCCTGCGCAAAGTGATGTCTTAGGGTTAAATTCTTTTCTACCCTCTCTTATTTTCTTGTAGAACTGCCTTATTTCTCCCTCTTTATGTAGGTTTTCTCGTTTTTCCATCTTGCGCTTTTCGTACTCTCTTATTTTCTTTTGTGTATATTCTTTTTTCCTCTTTTCGAACTCTGTAATCTTCTTCGGCGTTTCGAGTGTTATACACCGGCTTCACCGGCCAGTTCGAGCAAACTGGTGAACTGAACTTTAAAATAACATCAGTTCGCATACAATTTCCACATATTCAACTGGGGATAAAACAGACCTCAGTTCGCCCAACTGAACTTGTACTCAAGTTAAACATAAAAGCTCCCTCAAAAGAGAGTAATAAATTGGAATTCCATTCCAGTGAGCTTTTGAATTTCTGACTTTAGCAACAGCAATTTCAAGCACGAATTGAACATGAACTGGATTTCAGCCGGTGAAGCCACTTATGTCGTTTGAACGGAACATTATTGAACTGACGTTGGTGAAGCCGGGGCATTATGTCTTTTTTGTTTTCTTTTATACGCCTTTTTTTCTGTTCTGTTGCTATCCTGGATCCATCGTCGAACCACTCACTACGGGCAGATCTGCGTGCTTCAGCTAGTACTTAATATGATGTTTGCCCTATAGCTTGCTTACACCTGGACCATGCCTCATTGATGTTTTCAATATTTTGCGGATCATGGTTGTTAATAGAATTAAATGCTTCGCTTAACTTGGTTTCAAGCACGCTTACTTTTACTTCATCTTTAAGACTTGCTATGTTAAGTTTTGGTGTGCGTGTTAGTCTTTCTTTTTTAAACTTGGAAAGTTTGCCTCTAATCGTGAATTTGATCATGAAGTGGTCTGACTCAACATTGGCCTCTCTGTGCGTTCTTTCTTCCTTAAAGCTTAATTAGTAAAATATGTTCAGTTCCAACTCTTCTCTTTTTAAATTTAAAATTTCCTTCGCTTCGTTCTCTTTAAAATCGACATTAAGGCGAAGCTCTTCTTGAATATTTTCAAGGTCGAGCTCATACAGTACATGTTCTTCCCGATTTGTTTTAGGACTCTGGTAGAAGTGTCAAAGCCACTATTTGGATCCTTTAACATTTTCATCCTTTTCGCTTCCCTTTCATGCTTTTCAGGCTCCGATTTTTCGGGTTTATGAATCCTCGGCAGTCCGGACGAATTAGGCATGCGAGAGCTTGACGTCTGTGGGAGAATTATGGCAAGACGCCAAGGGAGCAGGTGAGCATTGCTTTAAGGGTTGCATGACACCCGTATATTTACTAGGACTGCTATTGCCTCTTCTGAGGGTAAGCTGGTTACATGGACCTCCACCAGTTCCCATCATTTCTTTGTTATTATTGCTATATGTATTTACCGTTTGTTATTAATTCCCGCCATTATCCTACGAAGTCAGCTTAAGCACGCCAAACGAAAGAAAGCAGCAATCAGTATCATAACCTACTATATTTTCATATTTCTCCTCCATTCACCCAAAATTCGCCAATTTATGGGTGAATTGCGAGTGAAATGAATGTATGGAAAAGTGAATGTGAATGAATGCGAGTGAATATCGGAAATACAATTACAGTCACGGGAATATGGGCATTAATGTCCTGTCGTGGGCAGCTAAAATAAGCTGATTGTACGTTATCGTAAAAATCGTCTTCTCTGCCTCTGATTTCTCGTCAGTAGGTGAGAGTACATTGATATTGCTATAGAATGTCCATTTTGTATTTATCAAATATTTCCAAGAGTGTCCCAAATGCTCCTGCCCTGTACAGAGATCTAACGTATAATATCAAATCAGCCTTTTTTCGTATGCCAGATCGTTGCCGAGTTAAGGAGTATCTACACTTATCAGGGCCGTGCCCGGGACGTCACAGGGCCGTGTTCTGTCATGTGTGAACAAGCCCGTGCCTGGACGCGGATATGTGTGAACGAATAAAGGAATATCCACACATATCAGGGTTCCGTCAGGGGTTCAAAAAAATATCGGTGCGTACATTTTATATGAATCGTTCATACATGTCCGTGTCCGGGCCGGAGTAAAAATCTAACGTCCCGGGCACATCCCTGATATGTGTGGATACTCCTTTATCCGTCGGATTTCTTCCTCTTGAGTTTCCATAACACAGAATTTTTCGTGGTTGTTAGCCCACTCCCACAGACCCTTATTCTAGTGGAGGGGCTGCCTCCTATTCGATCCCAAGGCTGGCCGTTGAGTCTCGCCCTTATATACTTCTCCCAAGGCGTGGTGTTGATCGACATTCAAGCCTTCGACTCCTTTTCCATCCTCCTTTCTCAAGCGGGCTTGGGACCGGCTATGGTGGAACGTGTTCAGAATTAGCAATTTAATTTCTGAACTTAATAGAAGTGCCGGAAGGTTGTGATTCAATAAAAGATAAATTTCCAATACTCGAATTATTATTCAATTTCTCAAACATAAATTCAATATTATTCAATGTAAATCACAAATTTTCCAATATACTCCAAGTTAAGTTTTACTATTATTTGACCTTTATCATTCGTAACTCGAATTCTATATTTATAAAAATTACTTTTTAAAAAAAATAGGTAAAAAAACTTTTAAGTTAAATGGTTTTATTTGAAATCATAAGCTGTACCAAAAACTAGAAAATAATTAGAACACAAACATGGACCTTCTTGAGATTCCGACGTCTGGTAAGAAATCAATAGTAGCCGTGCTGTTTTCTTATGTCGTATGCCAAGGTACCCTTTGTGTCGCTGCGTCAACGGATTAAGTAATATTCTGGGACTTTTAACAGACTAAAATAAAAACATGGGGCGCATTTGAAATATATTGGTGGACTTGGAAACACATTCTTCTAGAAGTCGTTCTTATTTAATTATACAGTGGTTATACAGGTTTTTATGCGCCCCATGTTTTATTTTAGTCTGTTAAAAGTCCCAGAATATTACTTAATCCGTTGACGCAGCGACACAAAGGGTACCTTGGCATACGACATAAGAAAACAGCACGGCTACTATTGATTTCTTACCAGACGTCGGAATCTCAAGAAGGTCCATGTTTGTGTTCTAATTATTTTCTAGTTTTTGGTACAGCTTATGATTTCAAATAAAACCATTTAACTTAAAAGTTTTTTTACCTATTTTTTTTATTTTATAGTTTTTAGTTTGATTTTGGCTCGTATCATTATGCAAACTCCTCATCCTTTCCACCTCTTTCATTGCATCTTTATTGCACGGTTTCTTACCTGTTAATTTCTGACAATCAAGCTCCTCAATACATAGCCCTTCCAAAGCCCTTACGCGACTCAATGCTACATACGCTTGACCTTCCTCAAACAGTTTGGAGCCCAAATACACTACAGCATGGTCAACAGTACTACCCTGCATTTTATGGACAGTGGAGGCCCATGACAAAATTATTGGCAACATCCCTCTCGGCCGTTCCATAATTAAACTTTGCTGGAAATTGTATGGCTTTAGGATGAATAAGGTGTACGCCGTCTCTTTCAAAATCAATTTGAACAGATGGTATATCTGTTTCATACATTTGCGTCCTACGAAACTGAGGCCATACAATCTCTGCGATGTAGCCGATAGCGCCGTTCACCAACCCTTCCGAGACGTCGACGTTAGCACGTAACATAACTTTGGCTCCTATGAATAATTCAAGTTCTTGTGGTAAACCTCCGGTCTTGTTAATATCTGCTGGTAAGATATCAATTATATTAACGTTGTACGATTTAGGACGCATTTGCAAAATTCATCCGCCATTTTGTATTTTCAAATTTTGATCACAGAATCGTCATTTGTGGTCCTAAAAAACCCCCCATACCGATTTTCAATGGATTCAGATCACATTGGCAAAATTCATCCGCCATATTGGCGCCGCCATTTTGAATTTTCAAATTTTGACCACAGAATCGTCATTTGTGGCCCTAAAACCCCCCGATACCGATTTTCAATGGATTCAGAACACATTGGCAAAATTCATCCGCCATATTGGCGCCGCCATTTTGAATTTTCAAATTTTGACCACAGAATCGTCATTTGTGGACCTACAAACCCCCCGATACCGATTTTCAATGGATTCAGAACACATTAGCAAAATTCGTCCGCCATATTGGCGCCGCCATTTTGAATTTTCAAATTTTGACCACAGAATCGTCATTTGTGGCCCTACAAACCCCCCGATACCGATTTTCAATGGATTCAGAACACATTGGCAAAATTCATCCGCCATATTGGCGCCGCCATTTTGAATTTTCAAATTTTGACCACAGAATCGTCATTTGTGGACCTACAAACCCCCCGATACCGATTTTCAATGGAATCGGAACACAATTGCAAAATTCGTCCGCCATATTGGAACCGCCATCTTGATTTTTGTACAAAATTGTCAGATTGCATTGTCACGGGAGCTCAATGTGTGGGCAAAATTTCATAAGAATCGGTTCAGTAGAAGTAGACGAAAAAGCTGTCGCAAGATTTGAACCAAACAAACAAACAAACAAACAAACAAATATACGAGGTGAAGCTAAATAAAACCATTAAAAATGCTGGTTAGCTTGCAAGTTGTTTTCCTTTCAATAATCAAGTATTTGAAGATTGCCAAAAATATTGCCTAATGTTGATACTTTAAGGGTGGGTGCCAAGTGACAATTCCGAATTTGCTACTTTCACCACGGACACTTCGAAATTACAAAGTGTGCCAAAAGACATTTCATTGACAGTTATTAATATTTGAAATATGGATGACAACGAAATTTTTCAATTCATAAAATTTGTAATGGATTGTTTTAAAGTGGCCCGGGGCTACATTAATGCAGCTAGATTGATCGAAATGGATGAGCTTGAAGAGCATCATCCGGTAAGGGTTAGTAAAATCATTAATTATTTACTAATTTTTACATGTTTTGAATTCGTTGTAAAAACAAACTGTCAAATGAATGTTTGGCTAATATTTCCCGACAATTCAAAAATTTCCTTACAATTCCAAAGACACAAACCTCCGAAAATTGAATTGTAAAATCGAAATGCGTTTTCCATACAAATTGACATTTGAATTGTAACTTGGCACAGGCCCTAAGTACGACTTATTTCACTTTGATGAACTTCAAATGAATTCCCTCAATGTTGCGAGATGTAATTCAAAACTGCCTCGGTAGATGTCTGCCGAATAGCCTCTGATGTTGCCTGTTGCACTCTGTTTTGATTCCTCGGAAATTGCTGCTGATTTTGCTGCGAGCTTGCTGCTTTGCTGCGTTACCTTGCGTTTTTCTTCCGGCTCGATGCTATACAAACAAGTTCGTCCCTCTGGTTTGTAATTGCTGTAAGTCAATTTTGCTGATTAAGTGTAACTGGGACAGATGTCAATACGATCTTAGGATTGCCGACTCACTACGTCGGTTGGGTTTAGGAATTTGTTAGGAAAGACTTCAATACAGTTTTTTAGAATGCTAACTCAAAACGTTTAGCAGATTCTTGTGATGGAAGAAAGCCTCAATACAGCTTTTTTGATTGCAATTGCTTCTAAAAATCTCAGAACGATTTTATATCTTATAGCTCAATTCATTATATTAGTAAGATTGAAAGCAATCTGATGTGGCTTCGGCTGTATGCCGGTATTTATTTTGCTTCGAATAATAGCCTTTAGTGGGGATGGCAATATTGCCTTATGTTACATAACTTTGGGTTATGTACTTGATCGGTGCTCGATGTCTGTCGATCAGCTGTTCCTTGTTTAGCTTATAGACGTCAAATGGGGTTTGTTTGTTGGTAAGTATTTGCTATTTCAGTTTTTAGTTATTTACTAATTTTAGTTAATATTTTAGGCTTGCTTCGAGGATTTGTTGGGGTGCACTGAGGAGGAGTCTGAATCATTGGATCGTGGTGTTGTCAGATAAGTATATTCTGGAACTTAGATTTCTTTGTGATAATGTTTTTGTTTTCCATTTTTAGGTTCGTTTGACAACTTTGTAACGGTTTCGTTTTTATGGAGCGTTTGTTTGTTTGGATTTTACGTGGACATATTCAGGTATTATTTTGAATATTGATTATGATGATTTTGTAATTCTTTGATTTATTATTTATTTTAGAATCGACGTTTTAAAACCGAACAGAATGTCATTAGTGCTTTTTTTAGGACCTGATTTTGGTTACGTCACTATGGAATTTATAAAATATGACTTCTGACAACAACGTGCACTTTCTGAGTTTTCTTGAGCCTTTCGACATTATAAAAAATAATTCTTTTCTATCGAAAATATCATAAATAATTTTCACCTATGAAATAATTTACAAGAAAAATATGAAGCAATCTTCACCAACCAAATTTTGTTGCGAGCGAATTTCAAGCAACTACAGAAAAGCAAACAAACTCTTCTCATAGTGAATTTCTCTTTCACAAATAAAAAATTGAAAACGTGAATTTTATATTTAGTTTTCTTGCGTATATTTCATAAAACGAATTCTTCAGAACGTATAGAAGCAACCCTCTTATATTATGAAAAGGAACCCTTGAAGGTGTGCTTCTTTCTTTCCATCTCTGCGACTGCTCTGAAATTTAATTCTTCCGATTGAACGCCTCAAAAGTAACTATTTATTTAAAAAAAAAAAAACTTTCTTCTTTTCTGATACACCTCATTATGCAGTCGTTCCGCTTCTATAAATTTTATAGTACGAACCTCTTCTCTAAGCGATAGTTTCCTCCGAGAGGTAGAGATGAAAAAATCCTTCACAATCTCCTTGTTATCCACTTTGCATAATTTCAAATTAAACTAACAAGCGCGCATAGCATTTCACGGAATTTTAAATTAAGCATAGAAAAAAAGTAGTGAAAATATTTTTCTTTATTATAGAGTTCTGAAATCCATTGAAATCACGTTGGAGTAAAAGTTTCATCATAAATTCTTAGAGAGTTTTGGAGTGTGAGGGATTTTGTAGAAGTTATATTAATCCTATTGCCATTTTCTTACTCAGTCCAGTCCTCCACCACTTCTCCGTTTTGATTATACCGAGAAGCTATTTCCATATTTTATGTGCAGCAATAACTGCGATTAAGACAGCTCATTTCTTTCGTGCATGGACCATTAAAAATATTATTAATGTCTTCGACTTTATCTCTAATGAAATAGAATAAAATAGCGATATCTCAAAAAATGTCTTTAATACCCATTAAAAATCTGGTAACATACTTGAGACCTCGTAAATCACACAAAGCGACTTTTATCTTTGCCATTTCATGAGATAAAAACGAATCCCTAATCCGATGTGGAAACGGCGGCATTTTACCGCACTTTCGCCCTTCTATTTCCGAAATCGTGTTATTTCAATTCCGAGAGCAGAGCACCGAGAAAAGAGAAAACATGCGGGGATTCCCATCCACCCGTAATTCATGAACACGTTCGAATCACTTCTTGCAAGATTTACGTGAGCATCACAAGATCTGGGATTTAACGGCTTCACTTTTCTTGTTTTGATGTTTACTGGTTTCGAGGCCAAGCGACGACGTCGTCCTCCTATATACAAGTCAAGCTGCCTTAATAGTTTCATTAAGAAGACAACCGACAACACATCCCAGGATCGCAGGCCCGATAGCTGCCTTGAAATTGAAATTATCCTATTCAAACATTCGAAAGTAGTGGTGGATTCCGCCGGATTTCTGTGTTGTGTTAATAATCCCCGCGGCTGTATCACGCAGGAAGGCGCTCCCTGGAGGACGGGGCGACAAGGTCACCCAGAAAGTCACATCCTTCGCCGAACTCTGGCCCGTTCCTTCTGGGATTTCAAACGCGCAAAGAAAATGTCAAATGTGCCCCAGAAGCCCCAGATGATTTCTCATCCGCCGCATCGCTCGCATGCTCCGCTGATTTCTTAGCTTGTTCGATAAGAAAATTTTCTCAGGGACGACGGCCCCCAGTGATGGTAGTGCTGGGAAATCGTGCCGCTGTCACTTATTATTACTGCAGTGTGGGAACTGTGACTCACGCAAGGAGACAACATCCTGCATTAGAATGCAGAAACGGAAAATGGGGCCCCTCTAAAGAATGGGGTGCTTCACTTGTTGACTTCCGTCCGTCCGTCCGTCGTTCCCTTGGCTGATCACCCTATCGCGACTTGGAGATCTTCTCTATTCCGCAGCGGTTCGGGCCTTTCCGATAATGAAGAGGGAAAGCCTCCTCCTCCACCTCGATATTTCCACGACAGCATGACATGTGGATGCAGCAGGTTGGCGGCTCACTTGCAGGCTGGCGGGTCTGGCTTTATGGCTGGGATTCAGGCCGTTTTATTACAATAGTAAAAGTGTGTAATAAAATCCGGAATTATGTAGGGATCTTGATGGATGGATTCCATCCGCCTTCCAAATTAGATGCGAGCCCCACACACACACACACACTGCTTGTCTGTTGTGCCCGTCGCGTTGGCCGGCGGTTGTCTTTAGACGCGAATGGGATTAATTTTATGATAGAAAACAAACCGTGACGCCATTATGTTATGGTCCGTTGAATTTATATTAAAACTATTAATAAAAAAAACCGCGCGGCGCAGAGGTGGTTTTCTTTCTACGTTTTTTATTTTGGTTATTTCTAAATTACGTAAGAAAATACTAAAATTTAAGTTATTTTGCTGAAACTGAAACCTGCAAAAAAGTATACTCCTGAGTTTCTGGGAAGCCAAGAGTCATGCTTTGAACTTGAAACTGAACAACATTTGAGTAAATAGTAAGTAGCGTGTGGCAATGGCGGTGCCGCTTTAAGTCAACAAACAAAAATTTGCGTAATTTCTCTCACAATTCACCCTTGGTAGAAAAATTTTGTGTGTTTATTTTGTTATTTTATTCAAAAATATTATTTCTCTATTAGTAAAGTAAAAATTGGCTGAGAGTTAAATAAATAATAAAAATTGGAAGTATTTTTATGGATAATGGTTACCCTTAACAAATCATATATGTATGTAGAAAAGTTATTGAGAAGATATTTCTACCATAGAAGTTGAAAATTCGATTTTGTTCGTTTTATGATCACGGGGGGGGGGGGAGACTTCTCTAACCCGTTACATTTTTAGTCACTATCTTTCAAAATAAGCTTACTATTAGATATTGCAAAAAATTTACCGGGGATAACTATCTATTGCCTGCGCACCGTGATATGGAGTGCTGCAATAACCATCTTACAACGTTCCGTAAAAGGCTTCCAGCGCTTCTCTTCACATACCAGTTCTATATATTTTTTAATATTGCATGTCCTCAGAGGAGGCATTTCTTTTAATGCTCCTTTAGAAGCGTTTTGGAAGCAGTAGAAAAAGCTACATTCATGGCAGCCTGTGCCTATGTGAATAATCTCCGATTTCGAAAAGCCTTTTCGTTCATCCAAACACGAGTGTCGTTTTACCAAGCGGTCCCCCAACTAAGTACTAACTACATCCAATGCTGCTTGACCTCAGTAATCGAACGAAAACCCATATATAGATAATTGCCCGTTTTATTCGTCCTATATCGTCGGGTCAATACAATAGTCACGAAACTGAAACTTTGCTATTTTGAACTAACATAGTACAAAAATTCGAAAAAAATAATACATACATTTAAAACAACTTTTAGGGTCTTTGTGAATTCTATGACTAAAATTTAGAGTCGATAATACAGTATTTAATCTTTTGGCGACAGTTGGCTAAATTGTTGTTATGGTTACAATTTAAATATTTGAATAACGGACAGAATTTAGTCATCAAAAGAATTCACACAGCAATTCCCTACATTATCCACAAAAACTGCAAAATTTAGTTTAGTCATCAATTTAGGGCCTGTGTGAATAGTGACTAAATTGATGACTAAACTAAATTTTGCAGTTTTTGTGGATAATGTAGGGAATTGCTGTGTGAATTCTTTTGATGACTAAATTCTGTCAGTTATTCAAAAATTTAAATTGTAACCATAACAACAATTTAGTCAACTGTCGAAAAATTTAGTCTACTCGCCAAAAGACTAAATACTGTATTATCGACACTAAATTTTAGTCATAGAATTCACACAGGCCCTTAGTCATTATTCGCACAGGCCTTTAGTTATTTCGTGATAAAATTCAAATTGAATCCCGTAGATTCCCATAAAGTTTGGATCCGTAACTTTGGCAGAAGATAATATGACTTTTTTCGCATTTTTGCGCAATGTTCGAAATAGCAAAAAAAAAATTCAATTTCGTGACCATTGCATTGACCCGACGATACAATTTCTTAAAGTTCCAATTTCGCTCCCTTAGGAGCATATTGATAGCGCTCAAAATTCGCTCCCTTTAGCAGCACTGCGAATTTTTCCCCCCTGGGCTCTCCTGCCATCGTCTATAGCACACAGGGAGATACTCGAATCCTATTCGATTACCTAAGTCAAGCAGCATTTATTACGGTACTAAGTTTTGTGAGTTGTTTAGCGAGGTGATAGAGAGTTGAAAACTGGGAGACATTAGGAGAGATAAAGTTGTCTTAAGGTTCGACACCACCTTCATTGAACGACCAGAAAGGCAATTGAGTCGATTCACTTTTTTTTATTTCAGGAGTGACCAACAAGTCGATCGCGATCGACCACAAAGCCAATTTTGGTCGATCGTTCGCGACGTCTTCATTTAACGTGTTAAAAATTGTAACGTGAACGACAATAGATCTTGCTTTAATTTTTTAGACACGTACCCCGGAACTGAGAGCTTCCTACGCACTACTTTTGAAGACTGAAATCGAATGGTCTTGTGACATCAAGTTATTTTGCCGTTTAAGCTCCATTTACACTGACGGACGCCACATATTCCCCTTCTAGAGACAGTGATATCGCACCGGAATGGTGATTTCTTTTCCTCTCTTCGTCTGTTTTGATGCTCTAAGAACTATGATGCTCCCTGTTGGCACCAGTTTCTTGCAAAGGTCGGTTTGGTTTAATGTTTTGGAAACTAACCCTTCGTTGTGGTTTACTTATTTGTTTTTCCTGCTGAGCTAGTATTCTTTCCTTTTATCCGTAATACGAAATACTTGGGATTTCTCTCCAAAACCTTGAACGGACCTTCGAATGGTGGGTCCAAAAATAATCTGACTTGATCGTCTCTTTGGAGCACGAACTGGTAGTTTTTTAGATCCTCCTAGGTAAAAACGCTTTGTTTTGCATAAGCTGCTCTAGGCTTGATCTCGTTAACCCGTTGAATTCCTTGACAAATTCGCACGCGTTGACATTTTCCTGCTTGTGAACGAAGAATTCCTCTCGCAAGCGTAATAATGTTCCAAGAATCAATTCTGCAGCGGTTATTCGAATGTCTAGTCTAATTGCTGTTAGTAATCCAACAGTATTAATGGCAAGACTGTGTAGCAGTCTTTTGTTTGGTACCACATGATCGCTGCCTTTAGAGTTCTGTGGACTCTTTCAATAACTCAGTCGCTTACTAACCTGGTGGTTGTTTTTACCCTCGGATCAGCCAGACAGTGTAGATTTTTATGACTAATTGTCGGAATGGTTCAGGAACGTTAGGTCGAACTTTGCCTTGACGGAAGACCTTCCACGAGCTATTGGGAGCAGCAAATTACTTGAGCAGAAAGGACGAGCTTCCTTTTTGGTCTCATAACAAATCCTCTAAAGGCCGGGCCACACATTTCCGCACCGCATGACGGCCGTGTGTTGGGCAACACACGGAGAGAAATTAAACAAGTAAAATTTGACGCGGTGCGGACACCGAGACGCGGAAATGTGGCGACTGACTGATAAGATTTCACTTGTTTACTTTTTCTCCGTGTGTTGTCCAACACACGGCCGTCATGCGGTGCGGTCGCGGTGCGGATATGTGTGGCCCGGCCTTAATTCGTCGACATTTGACTGGGGCTCTGCAAACTCTGGACTTTCCTTCAATGTATCGTATGTCCGTTGAGAACTGGCCGATGAAGCTTTCGAAATTGATCTGGTGATGCTTTTTTACGAATTTTTATTTAAAAGCGGAGGTAAGTGGTGTGTGGACCGTAAATATACTAAATTCTCGTCCTTCCAAAAGAGGCCTGAAGTGTCTCACTTCTTGATGCATCGCCAGAAGTTCTCTGTTATACATGCTGTGATTTTTTTCAGTGCTTGTGAGCTTCCGAGAAAAAAATCTGAAGGTCTTGCGATTCACAACTTTATGTACTATTGCACATATAGCGTTATCTGATGCGTCGATGTGAAGTTAGTGAGCCGTTTGTATTCTTTGCCTTTCAGGCTCCATTTAAACCAGGGGTGGGCAAACGGTCGATCGCGAACAGTTCGACTGTCGATCGCCGAAATTTTAAATAATTTACTATGTTAATTTCAAATCGTTTAGTTTAAAATATGTACTAAAAATTTAGCAGACGATTAAACATGAATTTAAAATTAAACACGTATCTATTCTACAACTGACATGACTAATAGCCTCGACACACGCACGCATTGACGACGAAGATTCATCATTAATTAGCAATATGAACCTCATCAATTAGGAAAACCGATTAGGCAAATTCTGGTTAATCTAGTAAGAAATCTCAAAAGAGGGCCATCTGTCGAACGATAGATCATGTTAAAAAGCCCGCTTTTAGGCGTTTTTCCAGAGTCAGCTGATCTTTATTTTAATTTTACTTGAAAATTAATAAAAAATATTACTTTTTTCCATATAAAAAAATATAATAATACTTGTTTCCCTTTCATTGGGGCAACAACGTACCAAAGATATATTTTTTTTTACTTTTCGTTCTCTGACATTTTTCACTACACCACAACTGTCATAATATAATGAGGTTTTTTACCGTGTGTCACCCCATAAGGGCGTGCGTCATAAATTGGGAATTTTCCTCATATTTTGATTGCCGTGTGTCGAGGCTATAATTCCCAAGCAGTGCTTTTACTCCGTCCTAGAATGAGTAGGAGATGCGTACGCACTTTTTATTTTTACTCCCCCTGTACACCTTGTCTTAATACTGCGCTTGCGGTGAGATGCAACTAGCTGTCGCTACCACTGACACGTAATAATGGACTGCTCATCTGAAATATTTACATACAAATTCATGGACCCAAAAAGTATCCTCCTCTCATTCATCCATAAGCCCCTTTTGTCAACGAATTCAAATTTTGTTCAATTTCGTGTTATGAGTTCAGTGCATTCACTGGCAGAAATAAGATCAGATAGTAGTCCAAGAGCTGGAGCTGGAGAGCTGTCCTGCACCACTAAAAGTGTCGGAGAGCTCGGACATATAATCCCGTTTAGTAATAGAATGAGTTTCAATCGAGTTTGCCCACATCAAAGATGAAAGTACTTTTTCGTCTCCAGCTCTCCGACTATAGTGCCAAAATTGAAAAAATGAATTTTGACACTCAAAAACTGCATACTTTTCCATTTTCTTAAATATTTTTACTCTTCACTTTCAATAAAATACCATAATACGACAACTTTTTTATCTTTGCATTGAAAGAAGAAAGGTAAATAAAATTCTGGAATTATTTTAAGCGAAATTTAAAAAAAATCGCCCCAACGGTTGCACGGTATTAAAGTTGTCATAACTGATTTCATTTTTTTCCTTTCAAATAATGTCAGAATATTTACAAAAATAGATGGGTATAGTGACTTTTTATTTATTTCTCTTTGCCCCTTAAGCCCCGAAATTTTTGAAACAGGTGTAGAAAACCTTGCATTTTTTAACATAAACATTTGTAATTGTTGAAAAAAAGCATTTTAAAAGGGAGAAATCATCGAAATTTTATTTCTTATTTCTTTTAACAAAAATTTATGTAGTTTCAATTAGTGGTGGGCGAAATGGCTCTTTTCAGTGAACTGGTTCGTTTGGTTCCGCTCACTAAAAAGAACCATTCAAAAGATCCGTTCATTCGGTTCATTTGGCTCATTTGTCGTAAATTTGGTGAAAACTTCAAAACATGGAGTGCCCTTAAATACAATTACAAACAAACATACAGTTCAATACAAAACTAGACAAGCCATGCAGCCACGTTTGAAAAAAATTGCTACTGATAAGAATTAATGAATTTCCTAATAAAATCAAACTTCCAGTTCGAACTAATTCACTCCCCTTAAGATATACTATAATCTATTCAAATAAATTAAAAACAATCTCCTCTTAAAATCTCTTTTCCGTTACATTTTATAAATAATCCTCCTACACTCGAATAATACGAGTGAAATTCTAATTAGAACTCTTCCTAAATCTTAAATGTTCTTCATAAAACTTTTTTAACTCTCATCTATTTCAAAATGTCTATTTCCAATTGGAATTGCTTAGAAAGAAGTTGCAACTCACATCTTACATATCATCAATACAAGCAAAACAAGTTCTCTGAGAAATATAGCGCACCCCTTATGTATTCATTGTGATTCATTCATTCGCTCTTTTTTCAGATCATTCAAAAGTTCAGGTCTTTTCATTAGAGACCCGTACATTTGGTTCTTCGTTCATGGTTCATAACACAGTTCAGTATCACTGAACCAGTGCAGTACCATTGAACGAGTGAACGGAACTTGTACTACTTAGTGAACCAGTTCATTTGGCTCAGTACACTGTTCCGTTCAGTACGAACGGATCATTCGCGAACGACACAGCACTAGTTTCAATGTTCCAAATACAAATATCAAAAAAAAATTTATTTACAAAAGTCACTGGAGTGTAGATATACATATCAGTGAAAAAAGGTTCGCCACCTATGGAACGAATTGGTCCCATGAAAATTTTCTAACGAGCAGTCCATTCTTACATGTCAGTGGTCGTTGCTCAGAGTGCATACGGCTTAGGGCGCATTCCCGTGAGCTGCATGCCGCAAGGCAAAACTTTTCAATGTTCTCTGATTGGTCAGAAAAATATATCTCGTCTCGTCATGTGTTTTCTCTCTTAGGCCGGGCGTCCACTAAAGTAGTGTGACAGTGATGTGACAGTGGCGTGGCGGTCTAACGGCAGGTGGAAAAATTTATTCCCGTAAAATCAAAAGAAATAGCGCACATTGAAGTGGAGTCGCGATGGTGTGGCATCTGTCAAGTGGCGTGGCATCACTTCATTGTCACTAGTCTCCGACAAGTTTAATTTTTGAGTAGTAAGTGGCAGTGGATGCCTCTTCTCGTTAGAAATAAGATGATGTTGAATCACTTCCACGATACGCTGCTTGCCATTTCGATGCCCGCTTAATAAATTTAATACCACTCCGCCACCATTTAACTGCCGTACCACTTTGTTTCCACATGGCAAGCTAAAACCACGCCACTGCCATACCACTTTAGTGGGCGCCCGGCCTTACACAGTCTTGCTGCAAAAGTCGTATTGCAAATTCATGCTGCAAAATCACGGAACTGTCAATTTCACGTTTCATCATACTTAAATTGGCGACTGAAGAAGATTTGATCTTACAAAAATTATCAGAAAAAAGCTGATTTTTGACAACAAGTATTCTTAATTAAATTTTTATTTGTTTTTAATTTAATCAATTTTTCGAAGTCGATCGCGCTTAAATAAAAAAATATAATGTCGATCATACCAGTATTAAGTTTGCCCACCCCTGATAAACTGACGCTGGCTGTCGCCACATATGTCTTTCACACCTCTTCCTACTCAGACTACGGGTATGGCAATAAGTCGATTGCGATACATTCTTGTGATAAAAAATAGATCTTATGTAAACAAAAGTTGGCCACCTCTGTATCTAATAGTTAATGGATTTCAAAGTTTTGTCAAAAGCTGCTCTGTTAAAAATATCTAGAATAACGAGATCAAACTCACTAAATCAATGAGTACTTGGTTGAGTTGCTCTTTTAGATATAGAAGAAGGTCGCCAATGGGCCTTCTTTCCAAAAACTTTATTGTTTGACGTTTAGGATTGAGTTGGGTGGATTTAAGGTCTGTGCCAATTTTTAGCTCTTGACTTTTTTGTTCTAGAACAACATAACCCCTAGTCAGCGGATTGAAAAACACGCGCAAGCCTCAAACCAATAAACCTTCACATAATGTCAGATAATTTTCTTATCTAATTTATTTGAGCTGCGAAATTAATATAGCGAGTTAACGCTTAGGTTGTTACTACCAAGAAAAGACAATTGTAATTCTCAATAGAAAATATACATACATAATTAAAATTTGATACCAAAGGCTTCTAGTTTACACTAATTGAACCATTGAGGCACCGAACGAACGTAAACAAATCTATTCAATTCAGTACGTCTCATCACAGAATTTGCATCCTTTTCAACTGAAACGATGATACCAAATTTCAACAACTTCGTTAGTTCTTTTTTAATTACAATATTATATAAGAAACAAAAAACCCACGCAGAGTTGTTCGTCCTTTTGCATTGTTCTCAAAATTCACAAGGCGAAACCCTTTTCCTGGTCTGCGCGCTAAAAGGATCAACTTGTATTGGGCCTTCAAACTTTTTAGAATATCTTCGAATAAATTAGTATGACCCAAAAAAATATTTCCCATTCAAGAAAAAATAAATGACAATGAACGAATCTAATGAAACACTAAGCAAACGTCATTATTCCCCCCCCCCCCCCCCGTCGTCCACCCATGCAGAAGCAATGGGTTTTCTGTAAAATTCCAAGGATCTTTTGTTTCGCTCCCTTTATTCTCATTAAATCAAAAGGAGCAAAAGGAGCAGGGCGGGCGTCTCCTTTCATTTTAAAGTTTAATATAAAAATACCAAGAAAATAAATAAATTCGTTCTGGGAAATAAATTTTCAAAGTAAAAACATCTTGAGTTTTCGTTGGTTTTTTCATTCATTGGGAACGCTCCAAAATGGCTTCCACTCTCTCTCGGCTTACAACAAAATGATGAATTGATAAAATTCTATCAGCTGCGCCCATTCCGCTGTTGCTTCTGATTTCTTCCCGGAGCCCTGGGCCGCCTGGATGTGTGCTGCAGGGCTGGGCAAGGGCGATTTGGGAAGAGAGCGGCGAGGGCGTCGTCGTGATGGTTCTTTGTGAACTTTCTTTCTGATTCCCTGGAATTTCGGTTCGATAATTCTTGAGCTTATTTCCTTGAGTTTGTTGAGTCGTCAAGATGGATCGGACCGCGAGGGGGACTTGGAACGCATCAAAAATTCTTCGGACTTCCATAAAGGTCTATTATGATAATGGAGCCGCGCCATCGACTGTTGGAATATTGAAAAGTCTGGGCTTTGTTGGCAGCAGCCTCACGCGACTGGAATCGATCAATTCCGGATAGAATTATTATCGGCCATCGAATTGTTCTAGGCCCAAGTGTGGATAATCTCACGAGGAGCGAAATCAGTGACTCGAAAGCCACGAACGGGGGATGAAATATGAAAATTCTTGTGGAAATTAACTTTTTTGGAAGGTTTCCCTCTTGGTAAATTTTAATTAAATTAATGAATATTGCCAACAAAATGAGCCTCGCTAATGCCTAAATTTTTAATTTGCCTTGTTTAGGGGCGAATTGGGGTTTTCTTTAAAATTGTGTATGCCTGCTCTTGTGGGATGGCGGCGTCGGCCGGGCCAAGAATTTTATGGTAGCCTAAGGCAGCAAAGGTGAAGGAACCATTATAAATACATATTTTGGGGTGCCATTGTGGTTGGCAGGATAAAATGAGAAATTATAAAAAAAATCGCATCTAATTTCATGAAAATCAAGATTTAGATGAGAACATCAGAATTTTGTGTGCAGAGTTCAACGGAGTTGAAGCGTGAAAGATGCCTGCAGGGAGTTAAATGCAGAGGGGAGCAAACAACTGATAAATAAAGCAAGAGCACAAAGTTATTGTCCCCAATCCTGTGAAAGAAGTTTCAGCGTCGTCCTTCTTAATCATATTTAAAATCCTTTGATATTTTTAGCCACAAGAAAATATTAACTTGATGTTTCTCAGAATTTTGATTTTTTGAGATAAGTGTAATAGAAATATGTATAAGAGTACGTCTTCGTTCTAGCAAGATTTAAAAATTTATTAGATATCAGCGGATTGTGACTAAAATCTTGTAACTACCATAGTATAACATTAAATTACCTAATTGAATTTCTTAGTTCTTTTGTAATTCTCCGTTTGTTTCGACAAAATGTTAAAATTGTACCATACAAAAAGAACTTTCCGTCCTTCTAAACGCGAGTGTCGACAGCGGTTTTAGCAACCGGTCCCCCAACTTAGTATTAAGCACGTCCAATGCTGCTTGACCTTGGTAATCAAACGAGACCCGGTCTACCTTAACGGTCACCAAGCTAATTGCCCATTTTCTTCGTCCTATACAATTTCTTAAAGCTCCAATTTCGGTTTCCGAAACGTTAAAACTATTGAAAAAGACTTTTGGTGACAATGGACTGTCCAGAGCGAATGTTTTTGATTGGTATAAATTGTACAAAGAATGAAGAGAACGCGTTGAAGACAATGAATGAATGACGTCTACTGATGAAAAGCACGACAAGGAAGTAAAGGTTTGGTTGCTCAAAAATCATCGATTGATAATTAGAGACCTGGCATCACGCAAATATCCTTTGAGTCAATACAATCGTTTTTGAAAGACCATTTCGGCCTCAGATGCGTTGCATCTACGTGGATTTCAAAACCCCACATTTTTTTTAAAAAAGAACTTAGTATTAATATGAAGTATTACAAAGAGACAAAAATTTCTGCCAACCATAACGTCCCGTATTTGCCCTATTTGCCTAATTTATGTCTTCTGGTTATTCCCTGACTCAAAAAACCTCTCCGAGGACATCGGTTTGACTCGATTGAAGAGATACAATGAAGAAGATTTTGAAGACCGAATCGAAGAAGGTTTTGAAGGCCATTCCGGAAATCGACTTCAACAATGGTTTCGAAGACTAGAAAAACGTGGAGATAAATGTATTGTTAGCCGTAAGCCATATACTGGATATATACCACCATCCTGAGGCCCATGCTTTAGTGTGGTGACATAGAACGGCGCTTAAAAGTTCCATAATTGAATTAAAAAAAATTCAAAGAAATTCCATCGCCGGGACCACTCTCCTCAATTTGGTACCATTCCATTCCAAGTTAAAGAAATCCGCCATTAACACTGCGCTGGGCTGAGGCTGAAAACGGAATGTTATTTGACTGCATGCCCGTTACGATCTCAAGCCATCTTCCTTGAACATACAGGAACTTCCTTGAACAAACAGGTTTGGGAGCCGGAATTTGGAGTGAAAGCCCCGATTCAGTAGAGCGATAAGTCTAGATACCCTAGCGACTGTCTTTTAAGCAGAGGAACGCGCTATACTGGCATGCACTCATGAAAAGTTAAGAAGGGCATACAAAGACAAAACGCTCCCTTTGCTGTTAGTCAAGCAGCAATCAAAGCGATAATGTTCCGTAGGACCAACTCTGGCGGGCGGCCAGCCTATCGTAGCATGTCAGAGGAGTCGGGATGAGCCTACTAAGTGCCGATGGACCCACCAATTGTGGAGAAGAAGGAAACATATAGAAGTGAGCTACTATCTCACGCAGTTCCTTAAGGCCCTCATTCACACACAGGCCGCCGGCAGGCCATGACCTGAAGGTTTCTCGCCTTGAGGCCAAGTATCACCACACACTCACTGGCGCTCGTAAAAGCTTTATATATTTTTGTTCACCTTTCTGTCCTTCTCAACGCGAGTGTCGACAGCGGCCGTGGCCTGCAGTCTAGGAAAACTGACAAAAATCTTTGTGCGTGGGCATTTGTCGTCAGTCCGTGCCTTAAGATCTGAACTTCTATTCAGTCTGATATTTTCTATGAGGCCACGAGTGAAAAAAGCGCAATCAGCCGGAATTTATTTCTAGATGTACATAGAAATAATTCCTGTTCGCCTGTGTGTCATGAGGTGGCCTGCAGGTCACCGCCTGTCAGACAGTTGCCTCAAGTCCTCATCCCTCGTTCAGACTGAGTAATGTGTGGCCTTCATCGGGCCGTGCCTGCCGACCTGGCCTCAAAGGCCACGGCCTGTGTGAGAATGGGGGTCTTTATTGGGAGTGGAGGTTTAGGGCATAGCTTCATGGCTTCAGGTTGGTCGATTCACCGTACTGCCCAAAATGTCCGGACAGCCAAGAAGACGCGAAGCATGTCCTCTTTTAATACGCGAAGTTTGCGGAGCACAGGGCTTTACTGAAAACAGCGGCCGAGGTCCAGCTAATACCAGAGAACATCATGGACGAAATGATGAGGTCGGAGGATGGGTGGAGAAAGGTGGAAGTGACGCTGAAGGCCATTCACCAGAATCTTAATGCGAGGCTGAAAGAGGCAAAGAAAGGCAAAGAAGTGCTAGGAGAGATAACAGCTAGATGGAAGGAGCTACTTTTTAGGGCTGGTTAGAGACCCATGGAACTGATACGCAGGAACTTCTCGGAAGAATGCTGCCCACCTTCTGACGTATCTATGACCACTTATGTAGCCAGTGAATTGGGTAGCGAAGCCACCTTTCTCACAAAGGAAGTAGAGACGAAAGGTCGCTGATTCGCATGCCCCATTGTTTCGGCTCTGTTGAGCAAAGCTTCGAGGGAGCCTTTTAAGGGTCACGTTGATGAAGCAGACCAAAGTAATGCCTTTACGGCTTGTAGCGGTCTGGGCTCAACCGACATGGAAAGAGGGTTGGTATTTTTAGTCACTGCGAATTGGATACTACTGTCTGAGTGCGGATCCTCAGCGGTGTCTTCTATTTCGAGCATGGCCCTACAGACACATCCCCCCCCCTGCTTGACTGACGAAAGATTCTCACGACTCCCTTGAGGGGGATGTCCCGTAGGACCAAGAATGAATTAGTCCCGGACTGCTAGCGTGAGTTAGGCGGTCCTCAATCAAATTACCCTTGTTTGGGTCCCGGGTTGGCTTCAAAGACAATGAAAAGGAGGATGCCCTGGCTCTACCATTGTATTCATCGATCCGGAACCGGTTCTTGAGGCACCGACTAGTTTGCTGGCCCTTGTCTAATGGACTTTGATGAAACACACCGAACGCGTCTGGATTGGCCAACTCTAAGCGATCCGTTCCTGGACCGTCCAAGAATTGTTGGATGCAGTAGAAAGTACTCTTGTTGGTCTGATTATCGGACAATACGCCCTAAATGACCCCATATGGAGAATAGGAAGAGCGGAGGACCCCACCTGGATGCGAGTATGCCTTTCATGTTCTCTGTGAGTGCCTTGCTGTAGCAGTTGTTTAACGATACCCAAGGCTCAAACAGTAAAATCTAAGCTATAAACCAATAGGTAGTCTGCTGAACCTGTTCTAGTGGTCTGGCGTACAAATATGAGGTATAGGCGTGCACTGCAATAGGCCAAGCGAGTGACCGCGGTACTTTTGGACCCAATACCTAACCAAAAGAAGAAGAAGAGACTAATATCTTTAGCCTGGATATAACAAATTAAAAATCTTACAGACCATAGCACCAATCGGCAGTATAACTCGATGCAATTTAAAATAAATGAGTATAATTAAAAATTATTAAACAGGCATTTTTAATAATTTTCAATCTATTCGCCATCTTCACTACCCCACAAAAACTCCACTATAAATTCCCTGCTGCACATTTGACACAGGAAATTTTCAAATATCACCAAATACCCGGGGGTCCGCTAAATTACCGCTATTCATAAAAACGCTATTCATAAAAACGTTATAAATTTTACGAGAAATTGATTGACTCAAAGCATTTCGCTTGTTATCTAAGAATTCCCCTTCCGCCATTTAAAAGTCCACGGATGGAAACAGACTCTACCCCAAAAAAAAAAATTGTTGCAAATTCTTCATCCGACAAAAAAATGTAAACAGATTTTTTTCCTTAAGACGCAATTAGAGCCTCGTTAAGTGATACTCGACCGTCATCATGTCTCAGTTACGCAATCGACATTTAAATGCTTTTGGTGTTAGGTTGCGAACAATTTTAGATCTCAGAACGCACCCCCGCCGCCTTTTGGGTACAGTACAAGTGCAAAATAATTTGCTCGAATTTTAATTTAAAAGATTCGAAGAAAAAAATTCGCCTCGAACGTTTTAGATATTTTATTTATTTACAAAAAGGAAAAGAAGATTTTCGCTAAAATTTATCGTTCTTGTTGAATAAAAACGAAGAAATAATTGTTTGATATATAAATTAGAAATTTCCTCCTCTTAAGATGAGGAGAATGCACGAGGAGAAGAATTAATGCAGTAAGCGCTGAGGAATTTGAATTTATAAAAGCGTCGGAAATCGGCAGACTGATGACATCCGAATATTTTGTGCATTTTTTTGAGGATCAACCAACTGCGCACAAGCGAGACACTTTAAAAATAAATTCAATTTTTTATGTGATTGAAAAAAATGGAAAAAAAATTAAGTTACTCGACGCATTTTCCATATTACACAATATTAAAAGCGTCTCCAATCAATTTTAAATTTATTTACTTAATAGAAGCGATTTTTTAAAAGCATCCGAATTCATCGAAAAAAATTACAAATTTTAATTTATTATCGATTTTTTTTTTGGCTCGCGTTTATAAATTAAAACCGCATCAAAAACCATGAATAAAAATGAGAAAATGGATATGAAAAATATTTTTATTAATAAATGATTCGACAAGCATCTCCGGAAAACAATCGGATTTCTCGTAACACAACTCTTCAACTTTGCACTTTTTCTGAGATGCACGGAATAGAAATATTGGAAAAAAACCGTGTTATGAGGTCTACAGTAAAATTGATATCAAAGCGAAAAAAATGCGTTATGAAGATGCACACAATCCGCTGCATGCCTAAGTGCTTGTTACTTTGTTATATCAGGGATTTGTGTTGCACAGTGACTGACTGTTGTTGCGTAAATGAGTTTTTATTATGAAAAGTTTTTTTTTTAGCTTTACAACCAGTAATTGTTACAGTCTTTAATTAGTTTTATTTATAAAGGGCGTTTTAACACTGACGCCTTGATATCAACACTTAATAATTGATATGTGACACTTCTCTTTGATTGTTTAATTTTTGAAGAACATATATTTTGTAGACAGGTGAGGTTTGGCAAATTGAACCATGATCGAATATATGGTCGAATTTCGCAAAAATACAGCACGTGCCAAAAGTATGGTAGGCGTTTTTACAAGCTTTATATTAACTTCGACGATAACCGATGATGCTCAAATTTGGCACAAACCTTTGGTTCTGAAGACAATGAAATATAGAAAATATATTTAATTTTATGGTACATCCAATATGGTGGCCACAAATGGCGGATTATCTTTTTCTTTACAACCCCCTTCATGGGTATCAAATGAAAGAGTCTGACGAGTAGAATACAATAAACTATGTGACGTCATTTTAAATCCAATATGGCGGCCACCAGAAAATGGCGCATTACCTTTTTCTTCACAACCCCCCGAAATGGGTATCAAATGAAAGAGTCTGACGAGTAGAATAAAATAAGCTGTGACGTTGTTTTAAATCCAATATGGCGGCCACCATGAACAACATGGGTTATGATAATTAGAATACAACTAGCTGTGTTAGTAAGACATGTGACGGCATTTTAAATCCAATAAGGCGGATTGGGGGGTGGAAATATTTTTGGTCAAAATAACCCTGTTAATCGATAGAGAGGCTAATTTTAAGCAAAAAATGTGATACAAACTTTTTGTAAAATTGATATTTTTTTGGTTATAAGCGTTTGAAAAGTTGCAATTTTTCGAAAAGTTTTTGGTCAATAAGTCCAAAAATAAGCGTTTTATCAAAAATTTTGTTAGGACTAAAAATAAAGCTTATAAAAAACGAAGAAAATGGTTTTTGAATGAATGCTCTAGGTATAAAACAAAGCGAGTAATGATTGATCGAAGGGGACCTATTTCAAACCAAAACTCCAAACGTTGTATTTAACGTCGAATAACGGAAAATCGATGCATTTTTCGAGGATAACTTATATCACATTTTTTAAAGTGCTTGAAAAGACCTTTAAAATGAACATTGATAAAAGTCGTTTGCATGTAAAATGAATGAGTTATGACAAAGAGAAGGTGTACCGTTCAAATTTTTTTTAAAAAAATGATCAATAAAACTAATACCACTTCCAGCCAAATTCAAATTTATCATGTTCCACGTATAGTACAGGATCCGTAGAACAACGACCTTCACCGATCGAGTAACCGAATGAAATGATAGATAATATGCTAACAAAAGTAACGGTGATGGGTTGCCTAACGAAATATGTTCAAGGCTATATTTAATAGGCGTTTTTTGCCATTTTCCGTCTTTTTCTCTATTTTGAGGAGAAACTATGCGTTTTGGTGAAAATATCAAAAGAGCAAAGTTGTAGAGCATAAAATTTCCTACAAATTTTGTCTTCACTGTTTTTTCGAATTCCGCATAGTTTCGCCGCTAGCGGGCGTTTTGCGCTTTTTAGTTTGAGCGATTTTCAGGGTGTATTTTTCGAAATGGGTACGATCAAAATGAAAAGGGGATTTTACGAATTTTACAGATTTCTGCGTTTATTTCAAAAAAACTCAAAAACTATTGAAGATACGTAAAAAACTGTTGAGTAACAAAATTTAGATTTTTCTTCAACAACAATTTTGGTTTTTTATGTATTGCTGTAGCTTAAAAACTGACGGAGATATAGCGGATTGAAGTTTGCTCTATAGTGTAAGTGGGATGATACACGAGTCAACGTGTTGATGCAACACAATGGGCGCTTTTAGGCCGAAGTTAATTTAACTGAGCTAGGCAAGTTAACAACGACATAAACAGCATTTTTTTAGCACTGTTAGCTAACTTATTTCTGCTTTTTGGCTTAGCTAAAATATAGCGCAGCCAAACTGAATTTACGTTTGCTTGTAAATTTTTGTTGTAAGCAAATAATTTAGAAATATTTCAATACAGAATGAAGATTTTATTATTATTATTCATTTTTTAGCTTTTTATTATTTGTAAAATGAGAAATGTTATTATTTTTGCCTGTTATTGGGTGGTGCTACACGGAGACTCGAGAAGTCGGTCAGATTTGAGTCTCCTTATTTAATGCTACACGAGATTGCCTTCGGCTTGGAATTATTCTTTATCTACATGAAAGCTTTGATTGTGTGTGTTTAACGCGGTCATTGTTTACATCTGAGAAAGGAGAAGAGAAAGAAATGTGCGTAAGAGTTAGTTTTCACCTCGGAAATTTGAAAAATGGTGAAAACGATGAAAATTCTTTCGTTAAAGATTCGTCATGTGCGTCCTTCTTCTCTCCTCTCCTTCGTTTCTTTCCTTTAAAACCGGGTTTTTCGTACGGCTTGAGTCTCCATATAGCACCCCATATTAAAAGTAAAATAAGAACTGTCCAATGGCATGCTAGAAACGGTGCTAAGTTAACAGCGCTAATTTAGCAGAGTTAAAATAACTCGGGCCTAAACGCGCCCAATGTCAGTTTGTTGAGAATTTTCTTCTGCTTTGCTTGTCACTTGACCAGCATAATAATGCATCTGATTTTTTTCGAATTTCTGAAAATTTTCCGAGCCATAACCGGTTGACAGTTACGCATACATAAACATTTTTCATGCAACAGGAGGAAAAATAGAAGTCGTTTCTAGTTTCGGTCAACACCGCAAACTTCGCCCTTACCCTTCCCTTGGCCCACGAACTGCGAAGTGACAGCTCGTGTTGATCAACATGTTGAGTCGTGTATCATCCCCTTAAGTACCATCTTTGCTTAGTCTTTTGACCCTTCACGTTTTGAAAATTAAGGGTTCTAATATAATACAATTAACACAGGTTTATTGCCAGTGAAATTACCTACAAAATGGTTTTTGAATGGACACTGTAGCTTGAAAATTGACCTCACAGTAAAAAAAACCGAACGACTTTTTTTTTAATTTTCGGAGCTCTTGTGAGCACATTACGATATTTCACGTATACATACATGCTACATTTGGTAATCAGGTTTAATATACATTTTACAACAGTATGTACTTCCAAAAAAGAAGATATTCTAGAAGCTGGAAGGTATTGCGCAATACTTTTGTACGCAGTTGCTAAAGATCTGCAATTAAATAAAATGAAAACAAATTGACGGTTTGCAATCTTTTTCAGAGCATAGGTGAATTGCAGTTCGGGGGTTGGTACCCCGCCTGTATATATACATACATCCACGCACACGCACACATACACTCACACTAAAAAATTTACTAAAATACTTTCTGAGCTTATAACTAAATTTGTGTGTCTCAAAAAGGGTAGACTTTGAAAAGAGTGGTAAGTAGAGCCTAAATCCAAAATTTCATCAAAATCGGTGGCCTCCGAAAAAAAGTAGAGGTAATACCCCATATTTTTAAGGTTGGGGACTGGACTATTTCTCCAAGGGTGGGTGCCAAGTTACAATTCCGAATTTGCTACTTTCACCACGGACACTTCGAAATTACAAAGTGTGCCAAAATACAATTCACGCTTTTTATTTGACAACATGGATGACAACAAACTTTTGCAACGTATAAAATTTTTAATAATTTTTTTAAAGAAGCCAATAGCTATGTTTGACTAAATAATGGAAATGGAATTGCTTCACGCGCATCATCGTGGGGGTGGAATGCAAGAAGCATTGTACATATTTGAAAGAGTTTTAAAAAATGGTTCAAATTTTATGCTGTCAAATGAATTTTTGGCTAATATTTCCTTAAAATTCAAAAATTTCCTGGCAATTCCAAAGACACAAACCTCCGAAAATTGAATTGTAAAATCGAAATGCATTTTTCATACAAATTAACATTTGAATTGTAACTTGGCACAGGCCCTTAGGGTAGTTTTTAGGGATTGAAAAATTTCTTAAAAAATTATTTCAATAGGACATAGGTCTAAGAGGTGATATAGGCCTACTGAGCGTTTTTATTACCCATTTATTGAGTTTTACGATAAGGGGTAGTTTTCACCTCTTAAAAGAAAAAGCGCACCTCGGCACAGGGTAGACTTTGAAAAGGGTGGTAAGTAGACCCTAAATCCAAAATTTCATCAAAATCGGTGGCCGCCGAAAAAAAGTAGAGGTCCCCATTTTTACGGTTGGGGACTGGACTAATAATATGGAAGCTAGTGCTGCCAATTTTCTGATGGGTCCAAAAACTTTAGGCAGATGCCGAGAGGAGATCGTTAAACGACAGTGGAAAAAGTACCAACTGCCAACTGTAGCTCTTGGCAAGATAACTTCATATCTTGGCTCGATCATATTAGCCCATCCCTTTCAGGACCATTTCCAGTGTCCACCACTGAGGCTGTGATCGCACTTCCACCAGTAGATAATTACGGCACGCGCCTATTTTCATCACTTACATCACATTGCTCCCACTATATCACTGATGACTGAACAGTAGTTTGGAGTTTAATCAATAGATCAGGGTGTCATACTCTATCTTGGAGAATATCTAGACCTAGAGTAACCAGGCCAGACTCGCCAAAGCGATGTATTCTTTGGTTGAGGTGCTCCGTGAGGCAAATAAGAAAGTCGTCGTAGATATTTTCGGTCTCACGCCGTACTGCGTGTTGTCTAGTATTTGGGTGGATTCAAAATATTCCATAACTTTTTTATTGATTATTGTCTCAATGTGGGATGCTACACGAAGACTAAGAAGTAAGTAAAAACTGGTTTTATAGCACAGAAACTAGAGAAGGGAGGGAAAGAAGAACGCACATGAAAAAACTTTAACGAAAGAATTTTCATCTAGAAATTGCCTGGGTGAAAACTAACGCATAACAGAAGTGAACAGAGGTGAAGGCAAGTCGGCCTTGGATTTGCTTTCTGTTAACATCTTCACTTGGAAATTTTTCCTGCTGGCAGTCAGCAAGGACCAGCAGTTATTACTGGCAGCATCGGAATTAATGTTTTTATCTCTAAATCTAAAAAAGTGCCTAAGGAACAATCGATATTTATCGCACAATTTCAGGAATAAGCAAGAAAGATATTGTGAGATGACAATATGATAATCTATGAAGAAAGTACATAAAATTTAATTGAATGACTGTCATTTATAGCTGATCTGAGAGATTTTTAGTCTTAATATCGTAGACTGAACTCCCACGACTCTTTCTGAATTCATTTCGACACGCATCAGATAATTCATTTCTCAAAAACATGTCAGAATTTTGTGCTCTCTGTGAGGTCCAGATATGGCAAAACTAATATTTTCTGAAATGTAACAAAAAACAATTTCATAATTTCCCATCCATCATTCCTACATAACAGCAGTGTCCATCTCCATAATAAATTCAAAGGGCTTACTGCACCACAGAATCCCAATCAGAGCATACAGAGGCCTCATTAAAAAATACAGATTCGTGTACGCATTCCCACTTATCACTGGCTACTTCCGGTGGTGCAAACTATTGCACAAAAAATCAAGCTCGAAATTTTGTTTTTCATCAATACACTTTCAACGATTTTCAAGTTTTTAAACGATTTTTTATATCAACAAAACATAATTGGAATCCACACACCGACTCCGGGTGCTCGACGAGGAGATATCGCCATTAACTAAGTAAGGCATATTATATACCGCGACGGCTTAACCTGGAGTCTAGTTTCCACGTTAATCTTTTGTAGTTCAGCACACACTCGTCTTCCGCTATATTTCGAGCAGAAAACACAGGTAATTGCCGCATGGAACGGTTTTACTCAAACATGACGAATTGCTTTCACTTTTGGAATTTTCTACCATTTTGGAGCCCCATTGAGGCTTCAGTCCGCGCGTCCATAGGCCTGTGTTTTTCGTACGTACATATATATTCTTTGTGAGCGGCATGAGCATAAATATTTTTTCGGTTTCGCAGCGCAGTTCGCCGCTTTCTTTCGGATAGTTGGACGCGGCGGCTGCGATGTTTACATACTATATGCGAGGCGACTATTAAAAATTATGTGTGGAAGGAAGGGAAACATAACATTTAAACTTGTTAAGTGCCTTGTCTATGGCAACAGCAGTCTTCGCTTTCCTGTATCCAAGCATCGAAAATAGATGTGTTCGAGGAGTTTCTGTATATCCTGTGTAATGCTGTCATCGGCTTCGATAATCGTCATCCGTTGGCTTCGCTTTCTTAAAGGCTATTCTCGAGTGTGTGGTTTTAATCCGATTACACTGTGGATCGATGGATACGAGTGAAATGAAAGGTTTAAGGTTAAGGGTAATATCGGAGGCAAAAAGAAATATACACATGGACAATGTACATTCACTCTCTCTCTCTTTCTCTGCACCCACTGTCGTGTCCCGCAACGAAATCGATTCAGCATGAGGCGGTATATAAGCGTAATAAGATTTCAAGATTAACATCTTTTTGTGTGCCTCCCTTTCAGAGTTAATTTACAATAAAAGGCGAACGACCCATGCAGAAAACAAATTACAAAGATGCCAATGGGCAGGTCTTTGACATCCCCTTCAATGTCAGACCTTTCTCATAAATTTCGGATTTTAAGATTTTTCATCGGCCTCCGCCCGGGCCGCCTCCGCCTCGCTCGCAACCGTATATACACACTGTCGTCGTGATATCAAGATATCATTCCACCTTTATCCATGCTCGAGTTTTATCATGATTTCATTTTCATTCTTGGATGATTTCCGACTTTCCATATGCAAGAGAGGGAACGGAACGGTCTTAAGGGTCATTTGCGATGTAGAACGTGTCAACAAGGATTATTTGTTAGAGCAAATATGGATCAAGGAATTTCACATATATATATTTTCCGAGGATATTTTAAATTTAAGGAAATTACAAAATTAAATTTAATCAAGCTTCGGATATGAACATATTAATTTTAAACGTTTTTTCATGCAAGTTCAAGAATTGTGCGAGAGAGAGAGGAAACATGAAAATGGAAATGAAAATTCCATGAAAATTCATCAACATTAAAAGACATTAAAAACATTTGGCGAGGCACTTTGGATTGACCTCCGTTTTGACGGATGAATGATCATGCACAAAAGGCCATCGAAATCATTCGACCTTGCATCTTTATAGATTATGCATTTTCTGTGCGGTCTAGTAAAATCCTTCTGTTCTAGATCTACTAGCACCGCACAAGATGGAATCATGGGTGGCATTATTGAAGACGCCGACTGCTATTAAAATTCTTGCATGTCGTAGGGTACGTCGAGTGAATATGATTACAAAATATAATTAATGTTGTGTGTATGTCGTATGAATGTTTTTGACACATATGTTTATAAAATGCTTTTTTTACATAGTAATAAATTTTTTGCATAGTAATAAATTATGTGATGGATGGATGATTGCTTGAACGTCTTTTTTTAAAAGGAAGACTTTGAGCTCAGAGATAGATAGGCACGAATCTGCTAAGAGGTGCAATGTCTGACTCTATGGCAGCTCTAATTGAATGAAAGTAACGACTGAAAAATGTCATGGCTATAATATTGTAGGCAAATAAAGACCCTTAAACTTTCCTGGGAAAAGTGATATGGAAAAGCTGTATTATCTCTGAAAGAATAATTGATCCGTATTTTTTTTTCAAATTACTGAGGAAATAGTTTTTCTCGTTGATGGCGGTGGAAACGTTGATGTGTTACAAGAACGAACTGTAATCAAGTTTCCACACAAGTCATTCTGAAATCGTAATTTTTAATTGGATTTTAACCGGCAGACGAGTGAAAGTGTGTTTGTCAGCAGTGACCATCACTCTGCACATGAAAAAACTTTGTGCAAGATGGGTGCAGTTTTTTTTGCGAAGGACCAGAGCTCAGTGATTTTGCATTGATAGCGGTTCTGTCACTGAGTGGAATGCCTAAAGAGAGTTTGTTCAGACGACAGAAAAAAGAGACAATGAAAAATAAAGGATGCCAAATTTATTTTTCTAAGTGCTTTTCATTCAATTCCTCCGCCACAAATATTATTTGGCTTCGGTCGGTATGTTGTGCTTGTGGGCAATGGCAAAAGGGGGTCTCTACTTTGAATGAGATATCAGCCCTAATAATACCATGGTTGCCCGGCCACATGGCCTATTTTACTATTATCCCTTTACCTCAGATGTGGCCAGATTCGATGAAGGGATTTAACAGTTAAGCAGTTAAGAACTTGGAAAGCAGATTTATCTTCCTTGATAAAAAGCTTACGGGTTATGTCTTCCAAAATCCGTCCTTATTATTTTCAATGGTAATTTAAGTCCTGTTAAAAAGCCAACGAGTATGCTGACATCTTTTCTACTAATGGTGTGACCACACTACGCGGTCTTGGGTCGTACGCGCTTTTGCCTTTTTTTTCATATAGAGTTTTATGACTTTTTTACGACTTTGTCCATGGTAAAGGCCGTGCGGCCAAACAACGCGGACAAAAGGCTGTGCTTAAAAAGGTATATTGTGCGTCCACACACTATGAGCTTTTCAAAAGCGCGTACGCCGTTTCAAATGAGAATTGATTTTTTCTCACTCATGAGTGATGAGTCATGACTCAGAAAATTAAAAGATCACGCGCGCTTTTGGTTGGCCGTACGACCAAAAGCGCGTGGATTCTAAGTCCGCGTAGTGAGGACGGGCCTTAAGTTACAATTCTCTGGCCCTATTGCGAAACAGCACATGCCTAGGCCAATTCTGCCGCTTGGATTTGACAAACTCTGACGTGATCATCCAGTGTTCCGTATATTTCATCATAGTCCGGTCTTCAAGGGCCCTCAGCACCATATTAGTGTGAACTCCATCCAATGGCCCATTCTAGTTTGAGAGTACAGCGACAAAGCTCTATTTGAACAGGGCGTCCGACTTTTCATTTCCTTCGAAAAGAATCATTGAGAATACGTTCCCGAGTAAAAATAAGACTCGCCCGTTCTTAGTATGAAACAGGCACACACAGCATCAAAACGCCTGTATGCTCTATGGCATCCTAATGAGGCACGGTACACCTGAGTAAAAATCCTACTTTTTCAAATGCAACTCGCTACAGGCATGTATCAATAAAAGATACACGGACGGAAGCACGGCACCCTCACACTTTTTCTAGAGTAAAGGGAGCAAATTGAAGCAAATTGGAAATTGTATAGGACGAAGAAAACGGGAAATTATCATGGTGAACATAAAGAGTACCATTGGCATACTCAATACACCGGTTTTCGTTCGATTGCGAAGGTCAAGCAGCATTGGACGTGGTTAGTACTTAGTTGGGGGACCGGATATATGCTACTAAAAATATAAGTGCTTCTGTACTTGGTTTGCGAGTTAATATACTAGCTAATTATTTTTACTCGCTCAAACCAAACGAGTCCCAAACTCAAATCAAACTGGTCCCAAACCAGTTCATACTGAGTCCTACGAGACCTTACCGTTCTGATCGCTGCTGATTACCTGTCACAGAGGATAAAAATACGTTTGTTAATCTAAACCGTTATTAAGTTTTCCTAGGTGCATGCCTGTATAGCGTACACTTCTACTTGAAAGACAGAATCTACGGTTTTCAGTTCAGATCCCCATACCCACGCCTGTTTCTCTCTTGGAGCACTCCGTCTACCATCCAAGTCTGCCCTGGGTACCCTAGGAAAAAACAGAATACCATATCTTGTATGTGAATAGAAAGAGGCATAAGAGGAGGGGACACTCAAACCGATAACACTCCCACTTCCGAAATGCTACCAAAGGTACCGCGGCCACTCGCTGCTTAAACAGCAGTTTGCGTAGTGCTTTAGACTTAGGCTTAGACTTAACTGTTCGAGCGTGGGGCACTTCCAGAGAACATGAAGGGCAGATTCATCCTCCTCCTGGCAAAGCCTGCAGGTGGGATTCTCCGTCCCCTATCCTAAGACCTAAATTAAGCACAGAGTCGGTATATTTGATCAAAGTCTGATCCATCCGCAAGGGCCCCCTTTCAGCAAGCTGGTGGCTGCCCCGATAGCCGATTCTGGACCAATGAATGCAATGTCAGGACCCTGTTTAGCCCAGTATCCGTCTTTTCATTGCCTTGAGTTCACCAAAGGCGTGTTGGCAGTCCCAAACTAGTTTACACTTGGTCCTACGGAACCTTATCGCTCTGATTGCCGCTTGACTATCAGAGAAGACAACGATCCGTTTGTTTTTGCAGGCTCTTCTTAAGTTCTCATGAGTGCATGCCAGTAAAGCGTACACCTCTGCTTGAAAGAAGGTTGATAGCTTTTACCCCAGATTCCGGCGCCCAAACCTTTCTCTATTTTGGGGCCATCCGTGTTAGCATACTAGTCCACCCTGTGGTACTTTAGGAAAAGTCCAGATTAGGCTTGAATGTAATTTCGAGATCTCAGGGCATGAAATTCGATAGCATTTCCGCTTCTAGGATATCTTCTATAAAGTTGATTATTATAGAATGTCCTCCAGCGCCGAGGTAGCCATTCGCTTTCAGCCGCAGCGCCGCGGTTTGGTGGATTTCTCTACCTCAGGGTGGAGTGGTATAAGACTGAGGAGCATATTTAAAGCTGCCGTCGGTTCTTTGAGTTTTGTTAAGTTAGTTTTGAAACTTTTAAGAGCTGTTCTAAACCACCGTAAGTTCACGTGGGCTTAAGGGGAGAAACTCATTTAGATGGCATAAAAAGAGGCCTATCTTTGGGAGTGGATTGCATGTAGGGAAATAAACGAAACTTAGCGATTCTTTTTGCATGTTGTTGCGCATGTATTGAAGAATAAAAGAATGTATCGTTTGTCAAAAAAAGTTATAATTAAGTCGGTTCATTGTTAAAAGTGCAGAGTAAAATTTTTAACAAAGCGCTTTGCGCCGTGCAGTCTCCAGGTCCAGGATCACGTCTGAAACAAAAAATGTCAAAAGGCCTTTAAAGAGTAGATATACCACAGCGCACAACATGAATTAAATTATATGTAAAAATAATGTTTTTTTCATACAAAAATTTCAAGTTGAAAAAAAAATTACGTTTTTTGGTGTTTTTTCGACTTTGTTCATAAAAAAACCATGTTCTTCCAAGAAAATAAAAAAAAAATCCTTCTATTCATGTTGTGGAGAAATCAATTACGAATATTGGACACAAAGTCGCAACCGATTTGAATGAAATCTCTGATCTGTACATTGCACGCCGATTTTGAAAACGATACTTTTCAGGAGAAGCGTTTTAAGTTTCAACTTTATAAAAAAGTATTTTACACTCACTCAAATTGACGGAAACTTCAGCGAACAGATGTCAACGAATTATTATAGGTTATGTTTCTAAGCTTGTAAACACGATCGGAACATTTCGAGGAATCTACTTTATCCGCAGTCGACTTATATTCCTATTACAGATTAGGCTAGATACCGTAAGAGGCTGATTTCGGTCAGCGCGCACGCGCATTTCAGCCGTTTAATAAGCACTCACTAAAATACTTATAACTTTGTAAAGAAGTTCCGAACGGCTTTGTGCTTTTGAGGGCATATTCCCAGATAGATTTGAAGTAGTTTAAAGCAAAAAAAATTTTAACGAAAAAAAATATTTCTAAATGAGTTCCCCCCCGCTTTAATGATGGTAGTGTATCTCCAGTACATGGCTTTTGGTTGTAGACCCCATGTGCATCCACAAGGTCTGCCGCAAGCCTACAGGTGTCTGCGTATCCTGTTTGGGAATGACATTTGTCGGGATTGACATTTAGTCCTACGCGGAGACCAAATTAAGTGTCTGCTACAAGGGCCTTGACATGGTACCTTCTGTTTCACCTGTTATTACTATGACAACAGTGTGCGTAACCTTGGGCGAAAATTTTTGGCCATTGAGTAGGTCTGGGAGCTTTTTTTTATGTGGGAAAACCAAGCTTAGGAATCACCCTTTGTACTACCAGTCTGTCACTCTTGGGTGTTGTATGAGTTCGGCGGATATTTCAGTGGAGCAGTCGCTATGGTAATAGCGATACAACTTTGTGAGGGCTGCTACATTCCTACGGTGGCTCAGACTGTCAATGGAGATGCAAAGGCTGTTATCTCCGATGATTTGGATGGTGCGGCTTTGCAGCTTGTCCAGCCACGCTAAGGCGGTTTTCGAGGCGCCAGCCCAGAAAATGAGTTATATTCGAGGCGGGGCTGAATATAGGATTTGTAGATTGTAACTCCGGCTGCTGGTGGAAAAAGAAGTTTGCATCTCTTAAGAAATCCTAGGCATTGGGATGCTTGTTGAGCGATTTGGAATATGTGATCATTCCATCGCAAGTCCTCAGATAGAGTTATACCCAAGATGTTAAGAAAAAGATCAGCTGAAAGGTTTGTTTTGCCCACTGCTAATCTGCAACAATGCACCACAGAAGTGGAGATAGAACTTCTCCCGGTTGACATTCTTTTGATATAGTGCCCTCCACAGACCCCTCAATATAAGAGACCATTAGTTTTGCCTTAGATTTGCTGTCTGTTAACATTGTGTGAACAAAGGAAAAGGTAGTAGATGTAGTAAAAGTTTTGCTACCACGTTGCATTAAAAAGTTAACTTCTCAACCTATTATTACATGACAACTTGACCTTCCTGATGGTGGATTTACAAGAATTCCTTACTTTGATGTACTCTCGACTTTTGATGTACTTGACCCTGGGAACTGTAGTATGCTCTCATGGCGGCTTCTTTAGCTCTCTAGAACCTATATTTGCTTGTGAGATTAAGATTCTAGCTAATAAAATTTATGAAAAGTAGTTCTGTTACTTGAAGAAGCCCGACCAACCATTGCAAAACATTTCTTTTCCTCTATGCAATTCGTTCAATTCCATAAAGTGAACTCGGTTTATCAGGAGTTCTATGTCTTTTTTTGATCAATATTGTGTGATTGTAAACAACATGCTCAATTTTACTACGTATTTTTCCACTATTTGTAAAATCCTGTCACATAAACCCAAATACCAAAACTTTGTTTAATTTATTTAAAGCCTATTTTGCGCCTATCCACCGCACAAACAAAAACAAACCAAAAATAAAGCAAGAAGAAACTCATGTAAGCCCCACCCGTAATACCTGAAAAGTACCCACTTAAATTACACAAACCCCCATTAAAATCGTGTAAATCGGACATTCTTTAAATATTTGTCCAATTTGTAAATAACAACAGCACAGAGCCCCAACAACATTCACCAGCAATCAAACGTAAATTCGCGCTGCAGCAACAAGCTGACTGAACTCGTGTTTGCGTTCCCAATTGACCGGGAATCAGTCATAGTTGGACACCACCGCTCAGCTCCAGCTAGATAGCCCAGCAGTGCCCGGAGGAATGTGTGCCTGCTAAGACCCATTGATTGAGGAGATTGGAATTGAGACCCCAAACAGCATTCCAAGGCCCCAAAAGATACTAACTAATACTTAGTAATTTCTTGCCATATTCGTACACAGCACACGCACGCAATAATACACATCTCTCCACCGCTTATGTTTGCCCAAACTTGAGTCCAGATGAATGCTGGCTTTCAAGAAACGAGAATTCTTGACGGCGTCTCGAAATGTTTCTTTTGATATTCAAGTGATGACCTATAAGTCAAGGAAAAAAAATCATAACCAAAGATTTTTTTCTCATTTTTCTTTTTCGGTGTGTACGCAGCAGAAAAATGCTTTAGCCACAATCGATTCTTGGTGTTTGCATTGGGAGGAAATAAATTTCGAATTCAGCTTTTGAGTCAACAACACTCCGTCAAAGGCTTTTCTAAGTTTACTGCATTGAAGAAAAAAAAATCATTCTTTACACTTCCAGATAAGATAAGCCACGATTAGGAGAGCTGGAGCTGCAGTTGGTGATAACGGAAAGAGTAGAAAGTGATAAAGACATTATTCCGACTGCCTTGAGGCGACTTTTGTTCCTTAGCACTTCCAGAAAATGTAATATCGACGCTTTTATTGATTAGAAAAACACAGGAAAAAAAGCAGAACAACAATCAGAAACCTGTGAAACATCATCGTAAGAAGGTAAGAGTCGCCCACAAGGGAGGCGGGAATGGAAAAATATTTGCTCTTATCAAATTTTGATTAACGCTTTGCGTGATGCCGAAAAAATGCGGAAGTATTGCTGAGCGCCCATTGAGTGGCGTAGAATGTTGTTGATTGACTTCAATAAAAACAATATAAACAATAAAAACGATAAAAACAACAAAAACAACAAAAACTATTTCAATTTGTTTTCGGCAGTAAATAAGAAAACAAAATTAAGCAATTTCAACGAACCTTCTCTTATCAGTTTGGGAATTTCGCACACTTTGGACAGAAACCTGCAAAGAGAGAAAAAAAAATTATTTTTCTGCAAATGTAATGAGAGCACACAAAATATTTTTGGTAATCTTATCGGTAAAGGTCGTTAAGTTAATAATTATTAGTAATGAAATCATTAGAATAACAAAAAAACAAAGTCTGGCCTAATTCGAGCTAAGATTCAATTTTTGCATTGCATTGAGATAAGGAAATTTTTAGAGAATTGTTGGCGATTAACTTCATTGATAACTTGGTGATAATCTAATGTATTTAAGTGGGTTTTTGGGAAAAATATGACTAATGTTTAGGGAAACAAATAGATGATTCCTTTTCTCATAAATTTCTTTGTATATAACGTTTTCGGGCGATCTTTACCATATGAAGTTTCATTACGAATAGGTTGAAGTCTTTCACTGGAAGATTCAGTATTTTCTTGGGTATGTTTTAGGCTATTTTTTTTACTCGAGTCCGATTATCGGTTCCGACTACCGACACTGACACCGACGTTTATCATTCCAATTGTAGACCTCAAAGAGCTCTATCTAAATATTTAGGTTTGCCTAAGTAAATCTTGATCATTTTTTTTATGTGGGAAAACCAAGCTTAGGAATCAACCAATTGTTCTATTTATAAACAAACACGCGAAAAAGGGGCTTCTAGGGTATGAGAGTGAGCCGAATAGGGCAGTCTTGTGTTGCGGGAGAAGTATTGCCGTGCGGAAATTTCAGTGGAACAATCATACAGATCATACTGTAGGAAGCCTTTTTTTTCTTGCTACCTACCATTTTCGTGATTAGGTTTAGTTATAGTCCGATCAATATTTACTTAAGCAATAATGGATATTTAAATATAGCTCTTTGAGATCTACAATTGGAATGAAATTATAAGAAGCAGACCCGACTACCTACAACAGAGCACAGAGATCGCCATAATGAACCGGCTACAAATGAAGTCTCTGTCTGTCTGTGATTTCAAAATAATTGTCATTTTTTAAGCTCTTATGGTTATTTACATGATATTAAAGCAAAAATCAAGCATTTTCTAAATTTTTGTCGGTATGTCTGTGTCTGTCTGTCGGTTTGTCCGGGCTAATCTCGGAGACGGCTAATCCGATTGCGATGATACTTTTATGGGAAAATTCAGTCTTGGGCATGTTTTAGGCTAATTTTTCATTTGGATCCGACTATCGGTTCAAACGGAAAACTTGATCCGATAGTCGGAGAAAAGCGAGTGGAAACTTTTTTATGATTCCAATTATAAACCTCAAAGCTCGGAAACGGCTAATCCGATTTAAGGACTTTCACGGGATGATTCAGTATTTTCTTAGGCGTTTAGGCCACTTTTTATCTCTGATCCGACTATCGGATAAGACCGAAAACATGATTCCATAATCAAAGGAACGCGACTAAAATCCTGTGACTGCGCGATATTGTTCTTTCCATTGGCGGAAATACTATGTATCATTACGGTTTGCCATCTCTGCAAAAAATCGATGAGTCTGAGAATATAGGAGAGAATATATAGAGAATATATCGAACACAATGAACCAAAGTTAAACAATGAACAAAAATAAATCTATCAACGCGTTAGCAACAGTGTCAATACGGGTGAATTTTTAAGGCCCATCAGACGGTACGAGCATGGCTTTCTTAATAAATCTCATATTAGCTAAAATTCGTGCAGATAAAAGGATTGCCATAGCAGGGTCATCACCAGGGATTGCTGCAACTTTATTCACTTAAGCAAAATCAGCTCATTGTGCTTATATTATGCACATTTTTGTATTGCCAGTGCTGTGCAGGCGGTATAAAACATGAAACGACAGTGGCAGTGCAGCTGCTAAAACATGAAACGACGAACGAAAACGAGAAGCAACAATATCAAGCAAATCAGTAGTGTCGTCTTGTAATATTACCAATGTTCGTCTCAAGCCGAAATGTATTTATTCGATTTTTTAGGGGCGCCAAATTGTGAATTTTTTGACAAATTTGCAAAATTGATGTTCTTTTTTAGCGCTCTTTTTGGATGGGAAACAAATGTTAAGGTCGCCATGGGGCAAGTTCTGTACAGGGTGATAGACGTATTCTGAATATGATTGCCTAGGTGTCTGTTGTACACGTAGTACAAAATTTTTCCGATAAGTGGCGCTCAACCTCGAATTTAAAAATGTACCCAAAAAATCATGTTTTGCAGATTTGTTCTTTTTTTCATTATATCTTTTTCTATCCCGGACTGTGCACACAAAATTTTTTTTTTAAAAGCCGTTGCTTTTGCTAGTATAAAATAAATATTGTCACATTTCTTATAAGTTCTGCACACATAAAAAATTAAACTAATATTTTAACCACAATTTGAATAAATAAAAAAATAAATCATCGGAAGCACTAAAGCATGATTAATTCAACCAACTCAAGACTTGTGTGTCAAAAGCCTGCTCAAACAACTTGTCCAGTAAAACCAGGCATTTTGACAGCTGCTTAAGACAGGCGTCAACTTATCAAAAAGAGAAAATAAAAATGCATTTCCAGAGTGAAATTTTGCATTCAATTATTGATTAAATATGGAATTAGTGCACTGGTTTCTTTATAAAGAAAGTTTAATTGTCGAAATAAAATAAAAACAAATTACCTAACTGCTTGTGTCACCACCTACAAAGAGATTATTTTTAACTTTGATTTGCTGAGTCATTTTATACAAACCCACTTTTAATCCAGTACTTAATCCGCTCAGAAATTGTTTGATGTCAACAAATTTAAACGAAGTTTTTTATCTCGTTGATTTCTACCGAAAAAAATTTCCATCTCCTGCTCTGAAAAGAAACAGCTAAGACGTACACGCCCTTGAACTTTTCCAGGCCGAAAACGCGACAACACGAAAGCATTTCTGTGCCAACAACGTTCGTGGCTTCTTGGAACATTCAGAGTAAGATAAATGCATTCTCGGATAGAGTTCAAGTTTACACGCCAACAGGGTGGCAATCAAGCACTGAAACGGCTTCCGTAGTCAATCAACAAAAATTGGCAACGTCTACTCCCAAAAAAAATGATGAAAAATGTTGAATGCAAAGAAAGAAAGAAAAAAATCGAGGAATTGCTTTTACTAATAACATGTTAAGGTGAAATTAAAAAAACACACACCAAAACATTTCCAATTTCGCAAAATGTCGCTTTGGTAACGAAATTCGACATAAAAAAAGTTTGTTTAAAATAAAATTTCGACAAATCCATAACTCAAGATATTTTGGCTACGTTTACGCGCACGGGGGTGATTTATGCCTTTTTTACGGCGTTCTTCAAGAAATTGTCGGAAGTCTCTTTAAAGAAGCCAACCATAAAAAAGCGCTGAAAAATAATTTGCATCAGAAATTTTCTTTGCTCAGAAGATTTGCAGCTCAAGTGACATTTGAATATAAATCAGGCTATGAGTTTTAATTTTATCTCGACATCACAAGTCGGGGCAGAAGCGGAGGACATCACGGGACAGACGAAAGATATCCGGGCTTAGATGGAGCAGCCTGACTCATCAAGTTCAGTTTATCTTCGGAGATATCATAAACAAAAGAAGTTAAAGCTTCATGGAACCTCAAGTATACACAGTTCGATAAGGCCGTGTTCTTTAAAAGTCTGTTGAAACATTCTCTTCTCAAAAGAATAGACAAAGCGAAAGTCTTCTTTTTAACTTGCAAAAAAAATTCACTCAATGTAAACACAGACACTGTAGGAAACCTGGAATTGTGTGTGGGCAACAAAAATTCTTCAAATTTCTACCTTGAATTTCATATATATAAATTAAGCTCATTGCTGTCGTAACCAATTACCGCGGATTCTTGATTCTTAATCTCTACACAGTGAAAAAGTAGAGAAAAAAATCGTTTCTTCTTTTTTTTAATGGTGGGCGCTACAGATTCCCACAAAGAGGAATAATTCATTCTTGGGTGTAATATAAAGGGCTGCTTATGAGCTAGATACAGTTTCGCAGGGCAATGTTTATGCAGAGAGAAATGGATACTAATTAATCATATCCGCCTTGTGGCGTATCTGCTAACAGCATCCTGTCATGGTGCTGGGGACTGTAATAAATTTTATCCACGGCTTCACAGAGTGAGAGGAGAACTTCTCACAGAACTAAGATAGGCATGCAGTCATATACCAAGGCAGTAACTGAATTTCAATCGAGTAATTTGTTTCCGTTGAAAGATGGCATAAATAGCAAAAATAAATATTGTAAGTGAAAAAATAATGTAAACAAATAATTAGAAGTAAAAATAATAATGCCGATGAGTCATTGAAGAAGATTTAAAGTAGTTCAATAATAAAACAAAGAGGATCAAATGAGCAACTGCATTGTCTTCTTATCAAATTTGATTATGTATCGTCATACCTACGGCAGAACAACCTCTGGTCTTTGGTAACCAAGAGTGGCTCACCCGGCTGCTATTGAGGATATTGACTTTGCTAAATCGAAGCCCCGTTACAGAAATTTGTTGTTTGGTCAGGATATTTTTTCGGAGGGTATTCGTCCAGAATTTTAACAAAAACCCATTCGACAGGAAAAATGAATTTTTATTATTAATAATATGTTTTTTAATTGATTTTTCTCATAATATAATACGAGGGTATGCCACGAAAGTAGCATAGCTATATCACTCCGAGAGCAATGACGTTATCGGTGTGTTTTCGGGAGGTGAGCTTTTGAGAATTTCGCGGTGTCTTGGATATCAGCTTTCGCGTTGAGGAATTTGGTTGAACTTCGTTGTGTCTCGGATAGGCTTTTGCACCAGGTCAGCTTCCGAGCTGGAGTGGAATCTTTAGTTGAACTTCGCTGTGCCTTCGGTGGGATTTTATGGGAAATTTGATCCGGGTACCACTTCTTGATGGGGATCGCTACATTTGCTTCGATCGGATAATTTTTGGTTTGCGTCTCCGTTAAGCTTATATGCAATATAATTAAGCCAACGATATCAATATTATTTTAGTGCCCATGGATTCTAGAAGATGTTGGAAGGAAATATAAAGGTTGAAGGGAGCAAATTTCACCAAAATTCGCGTACGGGCAACGGTTTCCGAGATATAAGCAATTTTATGTTTTTAAGTAATATTATTAACTGAAGTTTTCAGCGGCCACGGATTCCACGGGTGTGGAATATGGGTATGAAAAATTTCAGTAAAAATCGACCTACGATAAACGAGCAGTTAGATGACTTATTAGATGATCTACAAATGGGATTAAACAGTTGATTTTGTAGTGGCTTTGAGCATGGGTGGCTGGAGCATTCATGCGATTCACTTGTCTTCTTGCTATGCGAGGCATTTGTATGACATTTCCATTTCGCAACAAAGCATCAGAAGCTCTTTTCAGGACATCTGTACGCTGGGCTGACGTGTGAAAGAAACTACCGATGGACTGCACTACAGCAACTCAATTGCGGATATAAGCTTGAGAGCAAGTGAGTGTGCACTACAGTGCACGTAGAGAGTTAAGGGGCATTACTGCAGCCGTCGTATCTTTGGAAAACTACATAGCTGTAGTCTATTCCGTTCTTCTTTAAGCCTCTTATAATAAGATTAGGCAAACCTCTCCCCAGCATGTCAACTCCAAAAATGCTTCTATACTTGGGCTGCTACTTCTTACTTCTTTAATTGGGCTGCTCCATGGGGTTATCTCGCTTGTCGCTCGGTGCGAAACTTTAGACCATGGGCTGGCATGCACGGATCATTGCGTCAACACTAAAAAAACGATAGCAACGAGGCAAAAGGAAGAGCGAAAGTTTTTGTAACCCTTAAAACAAAAATTTTTGAAGTGAAAACTAACATACACAAATGCTTCTGCTTACTATACCGTGTAAGGATAATAAAGTTACTCTCGGTGAAGGAATACCCATGTACGCCCAGAACATCATAGAAAATCGGTTTTTTAAGTGTTGACGTGATGATCCGTGTACGCCAGCGCAATTAGCTTCCAATGACATAGGTGTTTGAACCCCTAGGGTTTGGTCTATCGCATCTACCTAGGGGTTCCTAGTCCACTACTTCTACCCATTGCAGAAGGCAGAATAGGTAGCTATCAATGAGGCTTTCGACAATTTTAGAAAAATCATGAGAATTCAACATCAATATTCACGTACTGGCTAGCATATGACAGCGTGAAGGGTGAGGAGGTATTTAAAGCTATGGAGTGCTTCCGATTTCCAAAATACCCAATCGAAGTAACAAAAGCTACAATCAAGGTAGTACGATGTAGAATAAGAGCTGAACGAGACCTCTCAGAAAGTTTCACATCACAGAGGAGCCTGAGACAAGGTGAAGCGTTGGCATGCCTCCTATTTAACATACTGTTGGAGAAGGTGGTAAGAGACGCTGGGGTAAAAATGACGGGATACATTTGACGGATGACGTCGCCCTAATAGGTAGGTCTTTTGCAAGTGTGAAACTGGAAACAGCTGAAAAAGAATGGGATTGCTCATCAACGAAGCAAAAACTAATAGTCCGTTCAAATTAGTCAAAAAATCGCTGTTTTTCAGAAATTTTCCCCACAGCTATGAGACCGGTGTCAAATGAAGGATTTGGGTTGTCTAAACATGATTTTCACAACCCACAGTTCGAAAAAGGCTTGTTTTTGAGAAATATACATATATATGATGGTTTTCGCCTTTTTTTCTATTTTGAGGAGAAACTATGCATTTTGGTGAAAATATCAATAGAGCAAAGTTGTAGGGCGTAAAATTACCTACAAATTTTGTCTTCACTGTTTTTTTGAATTCCGTATAGTTTCGTCGCTAGAGGCCGTTTTGCGCCTTTGTCCGATTTAAAGCGACCAAACAAAAGCCGTTGAAAAACTGCAACTACTACTTTGATCTCATTTAATTTTTCATACAAAATCATAATTTTGGCGCAAAATCTAAAAAGGCGCAAAACGGCCTCTAGTGACGAAACTATACGGAATTCAAAAAAACAGTGAAGACAAAATTTGTAGGTAATTTTACGCCCTACAACTTTGCTCTACCGATATTTTCACCAAAATGCATAGTTTCTCCTCAAAATAGAAAAAAGGCGAAAACCATCATGTATTTGTATATTTCTCAAAAACAACCTTTTTTTCGAACTGCGGGTTGTGAAAATCATGTTTAGACGACCGAAATCCTTCATTTGGCACCGGTCTCATAGCTGTGGGAAAAATTTCTTTGATTTTCCTAATTTGAGCGAACTATAAGTATCTTTGCACTTCAAAAAGATACACAGCCCCAAAGCAAGCATTAAAATGGATGCATATAACATAGAAACAACATCTTGCCTCACGAATCTTGTCTAGAGGAATGAAGTGAAAACTAAATACCACGCTAATCAAGCCCGTTTTGATGTTTGGATCAGACGCATGGACTTTGAAAGTGCCTGATGAAACTCTTCTAGGCACTTTTAAAAGAAAAGTACTACGTACAATATTTGGCGGTGTCTGTGAAAACGGTCAATGGAGAAGAAGATTGTAATCATGTATACCAACTGTTCAGGGGACCCGTTATTGTCAAAGGTATAAAATTAAGTAGATTAGGATACAAAGGCTTGACGTTAGCGATCCTACTAAAGTAGCGATAAATCGAATCCTGATGGATAGAGAAATTCAGGTCGACCAAGCATGGACTCCGTTTAGGAAGACTTAGTTAAGATATGGCCCGTTCACACGACATAAGTACAGTGGGCGTCAAAAGTGAGTCAGCACCTAAAAATTTTCTATTTTAACACCTGACTCTGCCATGCACCCCCAAACCATGGCAGAACCATGACAGATGGTAGAGTTCCTCGAAAGAAACCTTTTATTTCAAAAGTAAATAAAACAAAACGTTTGCAATTCGCCAAAAAATACAAAAAATTTGGTGTTATTTTGGAAATTTTAATAGGTGTTGACTCACTTTTGACGCTCACTGTATGTTTGCGCCTACAACTTGCTTTTTTTCCCTTTTTTACGACCACGAAAATCAGGCGCAAGTTCTTTTTCAGAGTCGGAAATATTTAGAAATTTTTTAGTTCAGTTCATGCGTGCTTTTTTAGGACGTGCTTTTGGTTATGTCATTATGCTTGCGCCTGCAAAATTACATCAAATCCATATGGGAAAAGACACGTTCGTCGTGTGGGCGGTCTATTAGGGGTACGAAATAGGAGGGCATTCGACAGGAACCGAAAGGCATGGAAAGAAATGCTGGAGGAAGCCAAGGCCAATAACAGGCGTAGTAGAAGTAGTAGCTATCTGTATTAATATTCTTTGAATACTTACTTCTCTTTAACTTGACATTTTTATGCTCGTTTTTAAAATTTACATTCACCATTATCGATAAAGTGAAGTAGTAATTGCGATTTAGAAGTTTGCCTGAAACAGTTATAGAAAGTTGTCTTTAGAGTGGTCCTTTTCGAGAAAAATATATGATGTCTCTATATTACAAGGGGTGCAATGACACTCTCTCAGTATAAAGAAGAAACCCGGTCATTTCCGCATATCTTAAAACAGTTAAAAAGTAAAACTTATTCAGTGAAATAGAATTATGAAGCAGCCGCCTCCTCGCCTATTTTATTACCATACTTCTCAACCAGCATTGAAGAAATCTGAAGTCACTCTAAGAATTTAGCTAGCTTCAGCCAAGCCTTAACAAGAGGACATTAACTCGCTCACTGACTTTCAAAGAACGCACCCACGACTTGCATCATAACATTTCCACTATTCGCGATTTTCTCGAGCTCTCTTTCTCACATAACTCAAAGTTATATAAAAAAGTTTTTGTTGAAAAGAAAATTGCATAACGCCACTCCAAACCGAAAGTGTTAATAAATGTGTCGACGTGTAAAATTTAACAAACCAAAAGATTTTCGCTCCCCCAGAAGAAGAAAGTCTAAAAGTAAACTATGAAGCATAAGAACAACAACAACAACTATAAAAATGTGGGGTTAACAACAAAACAGAATTTTCCCTGAACTTTTCCTGAAGCTTTCTCATGCACCGCAGCACCTCAAGTACACTGGCAACAAACGACAAGCAAGCCTAGCACACAAGACCTAGGTATAATAGCTCTCATAACCTCTCGACAGTAATTTTATTTTCGCACGGATAACAACAAAAAGCGGGCCCGTTGTCGCCAGGTGGTGGATAGCGTTCACCCATCACCGTTGTCGTAATCCAGCTATAACACTAGCGACCTTCCACCTTCTGAAGTTCCTTCTCTACATAGTAGTTTTGGAGCCAGTCTGGCTGTCATTATTTGTGTCAAGTCGTCCGGCAGCAGCAGTCATGATTTTATGGGGATTTCGAAATTTTACATTGGCGGTGCTGGTGGTGCTCGTCGTGCATGCTTCTCGGCAGTTCCCAACTATGTGACAATCGACCCACTATTATCCATTACCCTTTTAGGAAAAAATACATCTAAGCTATTTGCCTGCAGTCAAGCAACACATCGCTGCCATGGGTAATAGTTGTGAAGTTGGGGAAGAGTATCGTGGAATTGTTGCCATGCATGTTGCCCGTTTCCCAGTCGAATCAAATCACGGAATCTTCCGGCGCGACCTTCGCCACGAACTGCGGCTTAACAAAGTCGCAGCCGCCGTTATATACCTGCATTAACCAGTCACCAGATTCAGGGGAACTTTTATTATTCTTATCAGCCTCAGACCAGGTGCTTAATAGTCCGCCTTTTTTAACATAACACAGAACAGGTTCACTTTCAAGAACTGCTTTAATGATGGGTTGAGTTTTGACGCCGAATTACATCACTGTCGTCTGCCTACTTAGTCTTGGCTAACAGAAATGTAGAACGTAGGCTAAACAGGATGGATGATTTCAGTCGCCATTCCGTCTTGTGTAGCACCTGTGCCCGCACGGGTATTGCCAACAGTTTTCGAATGTTTCATGTAAACACTCGGGGATTTAACCCGGAGTTGCCTAATCCCCAATTCTCATTTCCCAGGATCAGAATGCTCCAGTGAAGAGGCGGTGAACCCAGAAATCTTTGAATAGGTAAAATCGCACCTAATCATGGCAGGCACCTTCTTTAGTGATAAGTCGGCTGCCGGCAGAAGATCCTCAAAGATATTTCATCAAGATAAATGGGATCAGACCCGGCCGCCATTTATTTCGGTTAGAGGCCATGCTTCCTAAATTATTAATGACCTCACGACAAGGACGAACCGATCGAACGAAGGAAGAGGAAGAAGGAATGAACAAATGAAGGACGACTCCTGGTGTTCTAGGCGCACAAATTTTTGCTGGGCTCCATCGACATCGTCAGCCCCAGAAGGTCAGACTTGGTTGGGCAGAGTAAACATTAAAAAATCATTACTCTTGTGGCCCAGCAAACCAGAAATGAAAGCCACGTCCTTATGCTAGTATAACGTGGAACGTGGCACCCAGGGCTCCCCGGGAGTGTGCATGTGTTTACAGTAGCACTGTTGGTTTGGTTGGGAAAACACACATTTTCTCCAGACAGCAGCGCCCAAGGTGTAGAGGTATCAACAAGAAAAATGGGAATCTGGAATTCATGTTTTCATCAAATAACCATGAAAGGAAAGAAACAGTTCGTCGGGGGAAGGGAGGGGGTAAAAACCTTTCCATATGGTTGGATGTTAATGATGATGCCGCTAAAATTAGCCGGAGACATGCAACACAGCAGCAGCAGAGGGAATGTGTCTTTAAATTAAGATATCGAGACGTCGTCGGTCGCCTGATTCTCGAGATTTAAGCCTTTCAGCACGTGTCAACAACAACATTGCTTTTCTATTTGAGAAGTTTTAATGCTGTTTGACAGCAAATCGGTTGCCAAGGCTTCTTCTTTCCCCAAGGGAAACTCCATCGCGGGTTGACATTGCTTTGTGAAAAAGTGAAAATCGAGTCTTTCTTGGAGAATGTAATTAAGCGTTATTGAGCGAAGTTAACTCTTTGAAGACGATTGGGGCTTGGGTAATAGTTTAATTGGGAAGAATTAAAACTTTCCTTTTGTGGACTTTTGAAACAATTTTTTTCTTCTTCATTAAACTAAATTCGTTCATAGTTGACGATCCGTAATGAGTTCAAGGAGTGACTTCTCTTTTTAGAATGAAGTTTCTTCTAGTAAAATGAGAGTATGCCAAAGTTGGGGGCACCCTTGTGTGTCCTGAATTTTTATTTTTGTAGGCGCTGAAATGTTTTGGGAAGTGGAAAAAAAAGGAAACTCAGTGGCGTCAGACAACAATTGGCCGCTTTCGACTGGCTGGCGGCATAAAAATAATTGTGATATTTATAAAAAAAAATAGGCTAGTATGCCAATGAATATGAATGTTGGCAAAGAGAAGGTCAGTTGACATAGTAACATTTCTTGTACATAGATCTCAACTGCTCTTCTGCTGCTATATGTGGAAAGAAGTTTGAGGAGGCAACGTGTGACTCTCGCTCCATTACTTGAAAACTTGGCTTTTATTCTGTTGATGATGTTAAACGAGTACAAGTTTTCTATTGATTGGAGTCCTTCTTCTCTCTGTAATTTTTAACATGGATTGATAAATATATTCTGCAATAGTAACGTGTTAGTGCTGTTTCTCTTGAATATAGAGACGCTTTTGATGGTAATGTTAACTTTCATTTATTGCTTTAAAACCTCCCCAAAATTCGTATTTGGATTGCAGTATTTTTGGCCACAAGATGAGCTCGACTGCGATTGCTTAACTGAAGGAAAGATCTCTTAATTTTTCATCTTCCCAACCTTTCTTTATCAAAAAAGTCATTTGCAGTAAAACATATGGATCAATTGCACTGTTTCAAGAGGATTTTTTGTGGTAGACTAGAGTTCAGGGGTCGAATCCCTTTAAACTGTTTATACTCTAAGCCAGTGGCTCCCGAACTTATTTGGCCTACCGGCCCCTTTCCAAAAAAAATATTACTCAGCGTCCCCTGGAAATTAATTTTTTTTAAATTTTAATAGCCATTAAACAGAAGATATATTATTAATGTTTCGCAGCAATGCTCGTAGTGCTCACGTGTTTCGGAACGGCAATTCAGTGGCACCACATGAACAGTAGCAGTGCGCGATTCCACATACCTTAATGCAAGTGAGGGAGTATGCGGGAATCGAGCCAACGTCCAGTTCTTTGTCCAAAGAAAAATTAAGCGTTATGAGCGGAATACATAAATCAATTTTTCTAAATCTTTCTTTTATGCTTTCATCGCCCCTTAACAGTTATTCATCGCCCCCAAATGAACCTGTGGCCATTACCGCCCCCTTGGATCGCTGCAGCGCCCACTTGTCCCACACCGCACCGACAGAAAGATGGAGAATAATGTCACTGCGATGGGACCCAACCCCAAACCTACGGAGTGGTAGTCGGACGACTTAATCTCGAGGCAAACGATGCTTGTGTATGCGACATTTCGATGGCTTGGCTTATGGCTTATTAAGCAAACCTGAAATATATAATTCAGGTTTCAGACGTCTTTCAAATATTGGAGTTAGTGTTCTTCGAATCGAATTGAGGTACCTGGAATTAAGAATTCAAAAGGCCAGAATCGGATTTGAACTATTGAGACCCGAGAAGATGGTCGCTCTACCGTGACAACAAGTTTACAATCATGATTAAAAGGCGCCAACACTACAATCTTCTCGGACAATGAACCTGCCATTAAGGCACTCTTAACGTGGAAGTTTTCTTCCAATATAGTTGGGTAGGGTGCTTAGACGTGCTCCAGAGCCCAGTCACGAAAAATAGGAGATACTATGCTGACTCTGCATGGAAAGCGACGAGGCGCTGTCCTGCTCTGATCTGGCTTAGAAGTATAAAGTTTATCAGAGAGCTTCTGAGCCACACTCAAGTCCGGTCTTCTTCAACTAAAAACCTTCTTGCCTTCGTTCGGAGAGCCGGCGATAGTTTCCGTTAATAGGGTATGTACACAATAAACCTACCTTGGCCGTGGTGTTCACCATATGGGTTGCCCTGTACTTAAACAATAATAATAAATAGGAAAAAGAGAAGTACGACGACCAAGTCGACAAAAGTATGGATCCAGAAATACATGGAAGGTTGCTAAAACTCAGCAACACCTATAATTATACTCTGGTCAAGGCTCTTCAAATGCAAGCATCTAACCATACTTTACTGTGCTCATGATTTTCTTAGGCAAGTCGATGGTGAAGCAAATGGTGTTATCATCGATTAGTTTGAGGGCCTTTTTATTTACTCTACTAGCCACGCTAAGGTAGTTTTCGAAGCCCTTCTCCAAACGCCGGAGTTGTATTTAAGGAAAGGCCGAGTGTAGGATTTGTATATGTATTACAGCCACAGCTGATGGCTGAATGAGGGATTTGGATGAAAGAATTAGGACTCTTGGTTCGCGTTTTGGAATACTTAGTCATTTCATCACAAATCCTTGGTCAGCCAGTGGTTCTACACCATCCACTGAGGCGGATAGAGAGATGTTCCTCGTTTTATTGGAAATAAGACAGTACTACTTCGTTTTGGGGGCACTGAATTCGGCTCGATACTTTCGGCCTTAATCGATAATGAATTCAATGTCTCTGTTGATTGAGTTTGACATAGCGCCTTTTAGACGAGCAGACACCGAACAGACAAAACTTGACTGTAATCGTTAATTCTCTTTTGAAGCCCGGGGGAGTGTCGGCTGGGTATTTACACGGGCGGACCGGACACCAGCGAACGGACAAACGAACAAAAAATGTAAACAATTTCAAACAAAATTTCAAAACTTCATGGCTTGCTGTTTTGCTTTTTGAAATTCTCTTTTGCTTTCTTGTCCTAGCAACAACAACGCAGGAACAGTCAAAATGGCCGTTCACAGTTCGCTGAAAGTGTCCATGAAAATTATCTCCCCTCCCCATTGTCCTCTCTCACCCTCTTCCCTATACAACCACCCAGTTCGTTCGTTCGTTTTGTCTGTTCGGTGTCCGCCCGTCTAAAAGGGGGCATAAGTTCATAAAAATACAAGGTCTGGCACGTGTTTGCCTTGCATTGCCGAAGGAGTAGAATTGCCGAGTGAAGTGGTTTGGATACGGACCGAAAGCAGGTCGTTTATAAAGATAAGGAAAAGAGCGGATGAAAAGATTCATTCCTTGGGGAAACTGGCAGAGAAAGTTCTGTAGAATTGAGTCAGCTCCAATAGCTGGGAGTTTTGCTAACAGAACTAAGTGCCATACTTGATCGGAAGCCTTTGAGTATACAGCAACCAGACCTGATTCACCAAATTGATGCAAACTTTAGTTGAAGTGTTCTTTTGAACTCTCAGAGGCCCTCAGTTGGTCTCAAGTCGTACTGCTTTTTATTTAGGGTTTGGTCGACTCTAGGTACCTCATAAGCTTTTTTTTATCGTCTCCATGGTTTTAGAAAGAATACAAGTAAGTGCTATTGAGCGATAGTTGGAGTTACCTTATTTCCAAGAGTCTGGGTAAACTACGAAGAAGTATGGTAGAGCTAAAAGTACCCAAAAGGTGCGGCGCATTTACTTAAAGCGGGGGCTTATACTGTCGGGTCCAATAGTTTTTTTCGGCATAGAGCACCTTGAGGCACTTATGTACCTCGGGGGTCCTGAAGAAAACTCTGTCCATTGAGAGTATGAAACACTAGGGCCCACATTGTGGCATAAAAGTGTCGAGCAAAGAAGAATTGACTTTAAATATCTTTAGATCGTGGTCTGAAAAAAACCTTTAGATCGTACTCAAACAAAACCAAACATAGAGTTATCGGCACGTTGGTGTTTGTTGTGTGAGAAACTTTAATACATATATAGAACTAAACAATGAGACATACATATGCCACACAAACCATGCTAAAATAAGTATATGATACTCAAAACAATGCCTCGTTTGGACTACAGGAAGGATCCCCATTTTCTAAGCTCGTTTAAATTCCCTCCAAGGTTATCAAATAGTTATCGACCATTCCTTCACTTAGATTGCATTTTCCCTATCAAGAAACAATATTTAACAAAACCCAATAAGCAAGATTTTCGATTGTGAATCCTCAAGAATAAATCAAAAATTTGGTTCAATTCAAAAGGTTGCTATTCGGTGACACTGGCACTGCTCAGATATAATTTCGTATTCACCAAGATTATGACTTTACACCATTTTGTATCGAATATGAAAACAGAAATTTGTTGAGTATTTTCATAAGAATTAATAAAAATGCATTTTCCAGCAATCCTGACGTTACTTGTTACGCAATGAAGCTCTCTATAAGCGACCTTAGAATTTCAAAGTTTGATAAAAAACAATGTACATTTCCTGAGGATCAGTATCTATAGTTATCAAATGGGATCTTTGAAGATATTATTAAATCTTAATTAAATGTAAATATAAATCTAATACTAAGCAGCAAATGGGTTCAAGGGCCTAAAAACGACCGATATATAAAAAAACTAGACCCAGAGATAAGAATTATCACCGAGTTGTTATCAGTCATCGTTTCTTATTAAAAAAATAATCTAGATTGATTATATTTTTTCAGAGATTACTTTTGTCTTGGGCACAATCTGCTAACGGACATTCCTTTCGCTATACAAAGCTTACAAAGCGCTTTCATTCGGATGCTTTCATATTATAGAAAAACTCGTTAAGATATGAATTTGACACCCCTTCGCTATCAATAAAAAAATTTGTTTATTTTTCCAAGCTCAAACCTCAGTCGCGCAGGAATGTCTCATACGATTGTGAAACATTAATTACCTTCCCTATCTGGACGCAGCCAATGACAGACTATTTGTTCTCACGAAATCCGCCGAGTCATCTAATATATATCGGCATTCGGCGTGGCTCAAGCGTAGCGGAAAAAAACTTTACCTACTATCAACTAACCTTCACCGAGTTCAGGCTGCTCTTATTCTCCGCCGATAAAAACAAAATTCGCCGATAAAATATCACGAAAAAATATCTGCTCGAAAAGGCAAAGACCTAGAAAGGCCCTTCCACAAAAAAATCGCGTGTTTTCTATGAAAAGCAAAACGAAATCGAAAATCGAATGCCTTTCGTTTTGTGCCAAAAGTGTGGAAACCACACGGACGAACGTCCAAAGTCTTCCGCCTTATCAAAGCGAGCCAAGCTGACGGAGGCCGACGCGACGTCAGTGTACCCATCACGGTCAATATTTAAGAGGCTCCTTGCACCTGATGATGAATTCACCACTCAACTCCCCGAGTTCGTGCAGCTGTGCCCGATGCTTTCACCTGAGAAATTTTTCTTTCTTTTTTTTCCAACACAGGTGACACACTGACGCGACGTCTTGATTAGAGACTGGAGAGTGAACGATGCTCAAGTTTCACACGTCGAGTGTTTTTTTTTGTGTTACTTCACAATATTTTTTCCGATGGGAATTTGTAATTTTTTGATTTAAATGGGCGAAAATATTTTGAGAGAAAAAAACCATATTTTTATATTATTATTTTTTTACGACAATTTTCACAGAAATGCAGGTAGAGAGCGCGCTGCCTAATTCGATGGGGTTACGTGATGCAAGGTGTAATCAGATTGAAATGTAAATTTCGCTTGCAACACGTGTTGCGGCAAATTAGCGAAAAATTCGGTGAAAGATTTGCAGTGTGATATTTGAATAATGAAATAAAGTTCGTTAAAAATTATGCAATATTTTTTTTTTGTTGGGTTACGGATGTTATAATTTTCGAGTTAAGTCAATGCCCGCACGGTTGATGATGGGTTTTTGAAACGTGAATTTTTTATTTAAATTTTATTCATAATGTAATTTTCAGCTACAAATTACTGAATATGTACCTGCATACGGTTTGGATTTGCATAATGTGTACGAGGCCTTGATTGATAATTTCGTGCAATTTAAGGATTTTTTGGGATTGTAATGAAAAATTTCGGAAAAAGATTACACATGTAGGTTCCTTCCTAATGATGAAAGTTGAGACCACTCACATTTGAAGGGAATTCAGTAGGTTCCCGAGTAAAAATAAAAAACGGCCTTAAAAAGGGCGAACACCGGCCGCTTGGCTTTTTAAGGGGCATATGATGAACGTAGAGTTCTTAACTATTTTTAATGGGAGCACATACGACCTTACGACGGCCAAATTTGACCAAAAGATTTAAAAGGCCAAGTACTGAGCTGTAGAGACGGGCATCCGACGGGAAATTTGAGCCAAAAAAAAAATCTGCACCAAACGTATTGTTGAATGTGTTTTATGGGAACTTCCCGCGATCAAAACACTGCGATGAAAACAGGTGATAAAAATATGTCGAAGACGAATTTCCAGTTGCATTCAAATAGGTATGTTGTCGAGGCCACTAGCTCTTACGACTATAACTACACGGCGAATTTCACTGAATTGTGGCATTCGTTTCGCCGTATTTTAACTTGGCACTTAGTTGAGACGACTATAGTTTTCTCTATCGAAACTGTGCTTGCAAACTCATTTCGGATGCTACTGTTTGCTTCAACATAGAATCATTGAGCTACTGTAAGGCCATTCATACACGAGGGACCATGGTTCCGGAGCAAAAGTTTTTTTCGGGCAAGGGAGGCGTGCGGAGATGCAATAAGTGGAGAGTTTCGTGCTCCGGTGGAGACTTTTGTGCTCCTGCCTTTGGCCTGCGAACACGGAAAGCATGCACTCACACCAATAAGAAATCAATGCTTTGGCGATGAAAAAAAAACTTTCAAACAGCAAAATTTTGTCAAAATTTGTAAATATTAAGAAAAAACTTTTAATTAGTGAGAATTCAAGGTGAGAGAGTGATTTTTTTTTTAAATAAATTATTTCATAATAGCGAAAAAACCTCCATTTTATTTTCAATAAAAAATTTGACATCTCACTAATACGAACAAATATCACGTAGCAACAGAAAAGCTGCTTCCATCGCGGTTGCTCCGTGAATTTTCAGAAAACTTGCAGCAAAGCTTTTGGTTGCAGAATCATGGTCCCTCGTGTATGAATGGCCTAAGAGTGTAGCAAACCAGGCAAAATTATTGATGCTCAACCCTACACGACACTGTTATAGCTGCTTCATCAAACTATTCCTTTCGGCTTCTCTCCACACCATTTATTTCTTCTAGTGTATACTTCAGCAAAGAATTCGTCCATTAATAGAAAACACTATTCTGAAACAACCGTCCACCAAAAGTCAAAAGTCCACCATTATCTCCTTCAGTACTCCCGGTTTCCGTTAAACTTTTTATTAGCTTTACTACTTGTGTTCAAATTTATTTTATTGCTAGGAAATTTACCTTTACAAGTAGGTAGTATAAAGGATGACTCCTAAGTCCAATGACTTGAGTTGAGTTGAAATTGAATTCGGAAATCTTGAAAGAATGGTGATGAACATCGTATTTGTACTCCTGCATGTTGATAAGATACTAATTTACTATACTTTTTTTATACCAGTTTTAAGATGGTTTTAGTATTCAAATTTGTTTTGATCAACGATCATCCAAAACTAAATCGTGAAGCTACTGAAAGTCTGTTTATAATGTTACAACATTTTTCAACTGGCTAACCACAATTTCTCTTAAAAACATGTTTGGTCAGGTTTTAACAAAAGAAAACTCAAGATTTTTGTGACTATGTACATATTTTGTTTAACACCTAAAAAAACAACATAATATATTTGCAGTATGTATACTATTTCTGTAAGAATTACTAGAAATAAGCAACTCATGATTAACTCATCTTCACGATAACAAATTACAGTCATTGTCTATAGAAACTTCACCTTCAATGAATCACGATCAATCACTGCAAGAATATGGTAAAAACAAATCAGCGATTGTTTTATCTTCTTCAATGTCCGATTAATGATCACGTAAGCCCTCATGGAGTAAAGTGTTTTTTTTTGTTTGTTTCATGGTCACCAAAGAAGTTCAGAAAATTAAACTAAAGGGAAAAACACTATTGTGTAAATTAATTGCATTCATTGCTTATTTTCTTATTTGTACACTATGATTGATCTCATATATTAATTCAATAGTCAATATCTTTTTGCTGGCAACAGAAGAAATGACGTTCGGGTTTGAGCTTCTATCAACTTTGGGTGAAATACCGACGACAGAAGCTTAGCTTTTTTTAAAAAAGTCTTATCAGTTTGACGCTCAATTTTTTGTGGTTTTAAACAATTTGCTTGTTTTGAATTACTACATGAAAAATTTGAATTAGTAGATTATGAAAATTATCAATTTTCTTGTTGAAATATAGTTCATCTGTTAGAGGATAATGCCCGTATCTAATTTGTGATTGTCACAACGAACGTTTATTGCGTTGCACAAGTTAGACTCGTGATAGATTGATGCATAAGCGATTTAAAACAGGAAAATTTCTTATATATAGACTCTCATTTATTTGCAAAATTTCGAACAATGCAGATCTTCAATCAGATTGAGGGTGTATGACCGCTTTAAGGACTGCACCGTGATGACCGACAACGAAATCCTTGACAAGTCGTCGTAGTTGTTTTTAAGGTCAATGCAAAAATTCGGAAAGACCAGAGATATTCAGAAAGGGTTCAAGGTGATTTTTTAAAAATGAGTGAAATCTGGAAAAATAGTAGCTGGATGCTTTGGCATTTGTCTTCTGAGATTATAACATGAACTCTTCTCGTTCCCGGTGTTCTTCATTCGATATATTCCATTTAGAACGCACGTAGCATTCACAATTTGTAGTAAATGAAAAATCATAATTCTTCTCAAGGTTTTTTATCGTGTAGTACCAGTTCTACACTAGCATCTTGTGTGCTTATTCTTAACTAGTATTTGCCAAAAAAAATTGTAATTTTTTCGTTTCAGTAAAAATCTTTGGCTTAAAATACAAAAGGCGATAACTGCTGACAATACTCCTAATTAATGTCAACATGATACTTTAGGAAGCGGGCTACGCAGGTCAATGCAGTAGTTGCGCATCTATGTCAGAACGAACAGGGCCGCAGTCATCCTCCAAAGTTCTGTTGGAATGCGGAGGTACAAAAATGCCTGCCTGAAAGTAAAAAAGCGCAGCCAACGGTGACGAAACCGGTCCGAAGTTAAAGAGCTCCTCGGCGGAACGGAATGAGGTGAGCAATAAAAGAGGGAAGCGGTTGCCAACGAGTACTTGTCCCGTAGTTCTGTTTCCGCAGAACAAGATTACAGGGAGCTTCTTTTAAAGGCAAATCAGTGCGACATCCCGGTGGTAACGAAGAGGAAGTGCTACGAGCTAGGCCGCATTCTACGACAACCGAGTCGCCTAGGTGTTTACCGCGAGTGTGAGGGAAGAGGTATTTCCTGAATACTAGATACGCAAGAATTTAATGCTCTAATGGAAACTGAGGACCCGCCGGGTTACAGGTAGATATGTATGTCGCCTAAATTCAACGGCCAAACTCTTTGAGTGGGCAATCGACAACCGATTATTTCTCAACCCCGAAGGGTAGGGTGGCTTGCGGGACGTAGGACGTCGAGGCGTAGGTAACCCGAATCTGATGCGCATATTTGCAGTTAATTTTTAAAAGAATGTTGCACTTTTTTTTATGTGTAAGACAAGAGCTCAGGGAAAGCCACTCAAGTGAAGGACCGAAGCAATACAACACACTGTGGCGTACACCAAGAATTTCAAGAATCAAGGTAGAAGGAAGATTAACACTCCGCGAGCACAACACAAAAGTAGCGCAAGAATAAGAAGACTGAGACGATAAGGGTGAAAGTAGGTGTGGAGATAATTCCCTCACAGCCTGCACCCAGGCACTTTTTTTACCAGGGGGTGATGGGAATCTACCTCAGGCGGACACCGTGGGATGCATGCTCGAACGCCTGCTGGGTCCATGCTCAAAACAGGAGACATCGCTGACGGTGTATCAGATTCCTACCGATTAAACTCACCAACTCTTCTCTCCATGACGGTTGAGTCAACACTTCGGCGTGGTGTCATCAACGTGACCCTTAAAAGTCTCTCGAAGAGGTGTTCACCAAAGGGAAACAATGGGGCATACGGATCATCGGCACCTTCCGCCTCTGCCTCCTTTGTGAGAAAAGTAGCTTCGATGAAGCTCGCTACCTAATTCATTGGCTTCGGGGCTGAATCAACTGTCGAGCCACTACATCTCCTGGCGTTTCTTTGCCTTTCTCTACCTCTTTGAGCCTCGCATTGCTTAAGGATCTGGTGGATGGCCATCAGCGCCCCTTTCACCTTTCTTCACACACGCCCTCCGACCTCATACCGGGGATTTAAGGAGGACATGATCAGCGTCCTCTTTATCGTCCAGACATTCTGGGCAGAACGATGAATCGTCAAACCTAAAGCAATGAAAGTATCTCCTCCTTCTTGTCCACTAAACAACTGCGTGACGTATAACAATTGATATAAGTCTATGGGTCGATCGGCCCTTATTACACTCGTCCTACTTCCTCTGCCTTGCTGGAATGGGCTGGACCCGCCAGAGGATCGTACAATCTCTTGCTCTCCGTCACCAGAATATCATTGGGGAACATTCCTGCTGTCACGCATGTTGCCTTGTATGACGTAGTTGCACCTATGTAGGTACTTAGCAATGATCGCAATGATGCTGCCTGGCGTAGGCGTCCCAGGCCAAGTCGAGGCCTCTTTATAGCAAAAGTAATTAGCTTAGTCCTGCTACATGCAGTACCACTGTACGCAACGGCAATGGGCAGGACTGCTAACCGTAGGAAAATGAAGGCTTCCAAGCATGCGTGATTGCAGGAATGACGGACGATGACGAATACAAGCAAGCGCCTCCATTTCCAAGTATGGAGTGAAGCAGTCCATCACGGAATGGCACACAAGATGGGAATAGTATACTAAGGGTCAATGGACTCTCAGCATCATTCCGAATATAGTTAAGTGAGATGGGCCGGGAGCGTGTGGAAGTAGTGTATGACCTTACACAGTCCCTAATGAACATGGTAGACATAGGGCATACTTTGATCGTTTCGGTCATTTTAACTGATTTCCGTTCTGCTGGAATGTCGAAATCAAAAAATAACGGAATGCTCTCTTCAAATGTCCGAAGTTCGCCTAACAAAGCCAAATTGGCCAAGGATCGGATGGTAAAGCCGAAGGAAGTGTGGAAAGAGGTCGAAAGTTCTTTAAATGCAAATCATCGTAGCTTAACACAGGAAGAAGCCATAGGAAAGGCAGTGAGATAGAGAAATGGCAAAAGGAGTATCAATTAGAAAAAAACTGATTCAGTCACGTGACGCAATACCATGAGCTTACCGCGGGAACAGAGCGAAAGTGTGGAAGGATAACATTTTATCATTTTTTTAAATAAATTCCTTAATTGTTTACTGGAAAGCCCAACGCAGTTGATTTCACCCAATGTAACACGTAAACAATATTTTTTGTATGAACTGTTGATATGGCTACAAATTTTGAAATGAATGTCAAGTGCAGGCGTACCAACAGTGCAGCATTTTCAGCGCAAAACAAAACTGTATAAGGTTGTTTTTAGAATAAACCTTCCAAATAATGTCATAACTTATGAATGCATTAAGTTGCGTCTACAAAGTTTTCTAGAATTGATGGTATTTATATTTGTTCTGTTTACAACTTAATGTTGTACTATGGCATACCATACTTAAGAAGATTACTTTTGTGCTCTAATTGGATTTGCATACGTAAAAACATTGATATTTTTTTATAAATCGATACACGCTTAGGATTTTTTTTCTATTTTTAGAAATGTTACTTGTAGTGGCGAAATTTAAAGGCGAATATTAACGTGTTAACAACATTTTACCAAAAAGCAATAAAATGAAGGTAACCCTGGCAAATAAAACTAAAAACAACTCCAAATTATGCCTAAATAAAAAATTTCACAAAAGCAAAAATTTCCATCAAAAAAGAAAATATTTTACCGTCGTCGTCGCCATACATTTGCCGCCCAAATCGCGCCAAAAAAACCACCATTCAATCATAATCTTGTTAAGGAATTTAAATGCCGCCATGATAAACAGAAATCATCATTTTTTACCTTTGTTTCACTGTGTCGTTGGGTAACCCGCTTTATGCTCGCTCAGCTGGAAAAAAAACTCTGTGGCAGCCATCAAACAGAAATTTTAATCCCCCCACGTTCCTGCCCTCACCGGGCCCAATCAACATCAATCGAATAACTTCCAATAAACACAAAAGGTCAACAGTAAAACCGTTGTCTGTTCCAGCTTGGCGCTTCTGAATATACCTGGATTCACACAAATCAGCGAATCAATGGCCGCGTGCAAATAGCAGGAACGGAACCGTAAGAACCGAAAAAAAGAGCGCCTGAAGACGTAGAGAAAAACATAGAAAAACACAACCAGAAAAAGAAAAACTCATTCTTCTATCCGAAAATTGCACAATCGTGGAATCAGGCACAATAATAATAATGGTCGTCGTCATCGTCGCTCCAGTCCGCGAAATTATATTACAAAATGCGTGGATGATCGCCCAGGTGAGCGCTGAGCCAAGGTCATTGAATCATTATGGGAGCACCGAAATGGCAACGCTCGGCTTACCTTAGGGCCATTAAGTACAGGAAAAATTTCGTAACTGAAAACCCAAATAATGAAAGTCTGCATGTGGGCCCGCAGCAGGAGGTGAGGTGTGCCGCCAACTACTACTACTACTACTATTCAGCGCGGCTGTGATGCCTCTAGTCAGGTGTAAACAATACCTGGATTTTGCTGTAATTAACCGATTCAATTAGCACCTGAGAAGGGAACTTCACACTTTCTGGATTATTAGCGTTGTTGCTTCGTCGTTCTGACGTTGCATTACGTAAGATGCGAGTGGATGTGCTAAGTACTGGTGGCTTCACAATAACGCACACGTTCAGGTCATATGCCTCTGCGACCTCGCATTGTTTGGTGCGCTTGAACCTAGGCTAATTTTTACCTTTAAGTAACGGAACTCTTGTATCTTCTCTCATTGTGGATTATCTGAAAAGATTGTTTCTTTCGTTTTGCATCTCGCCCAGAGTAACCAATGATCCGTCAATAAGCACGAGGCAATCGCTGGATGATAATGTACCTGAAGAGCTGAAAGGTGTTGGGTTCCTCTCAATTAAGGTATATTGAAGACGTCATTGCAGGTTTTTTTGACTGATGTAGCGGATTCGAATGAAGTCATAATCGAGTTAAGGATTGCGAGCGGAGGAGGCGCGCTGAATCACGTCTTGTTTGTGCCTAAATATTCGGAATCAAATTGCGATTATACTTAATTATTTTTTTATTCTCGCCGATGATTCAACAAATAACACCTTTCGACCATTTTTGGGAGTTGCTCGAGTATAAAAGAAATCAAGTTTATGGAAAGGTCAACAAAGCGACTTGTTTTTTGTTGTTGTTATGTGTTAGAAAGGTAGAATTTTTCGGAGAAGTAGAAAAAAAGAATTTCTTCGTGTATTTTTTTTCAAATTTTTCAACAGAAAGGAATGAGAGTTTCTAAGTGGAACAGAGGACGGATCGTGTTTTGATGAATGGAACATTGTTTTTCAAACATTTAATTGTAGATACGTGAAAATATTTCCATTGTTATGCATGCAGGTGGTGATTGCATTGAATAGAATATCCACAGAGCGTAGGTGTGGAAAAATGACTTAAAAATAAAAACAAAAGATTTTTCGGCTGATAGAAATTTGATATATATTCACGGAAATATCCAGTATTTAAAATTGGGATTTGGGCAGTAACCAGATTTTCTTGAACTATAAAAAATTGTTATTGTTTACCTGTGGATATAAGATTGTTATTAAGAAATATATTGGCAATTCCGGATCATAACTTGCGGTGTTTGTCGAGGACTTTTTAAATCCAGAACTGGACGTCCTATTCCGTAAAAAATACAAGATTTAACAAACGTATTTTTCCAACTTCTAGGCCGTCAAAATTTTTTCAATAATACACAATAATAATTTGGAGGTCATACCCATTGATGATTTTGTGGATCATTAAGAACTTCCCAAAACGTTGTATTCAGGTAAAGCAACCTTGAATAACACTACTCTTTTTTAATTTTTTCCCTGTTTTTTTGTTGAAACATTTTCCTTTAATTAATTCAACTGTGGGAGGTTTTTAACAGTCCAAAAAAATGCTTTAACCAAATAAGGGACCTGATTGAGGTAGCGTTGCGGATTGCATTAAAAGTGGTAATGGTTAACGTGATTGCACTAATTAAGTGAAGGGCATAAGGGTGTATGAATATTAAATAAGGGAAATTTTTATAAAATTGTTAAATTTAGACAAATTATGCCATTTTTATGATTTTTAAAAAAAATTAAAGTACATTCATTAATGCAGCAAATATTGGATATTGGGCAGACAACACTCTAAGTATTATTTTCAAAACTTCCACCAACTAATATACTTCAAAATATATTTACATTCAGCCATATGATTATAGATATAAAGGAAAAGAAAACAAAATGTAATAGAAATGAGATCCTTCTCCTATAACTCCTCTAAAACCAGTCGTAGTCCAATTTAATTTATAAGTTTACGCAAAGGCACTGTGAACAAACTCCCCACAATCACGGAATTCGAGTAAAAACGTTTCAATGAAGTTGCCAAACTAGTCGGTAATCAGCGAATCAGGACAATCTCAGGCCAACGAGGTCCGGTCCGGTCTGGAGGTCCTGAAAACAGCCTTAATGGCAAGGGACAAGGACCACCATTACTCATTGGAGTGAAGGCTTGCCCTTCGTCATGATATACATCCGCACGTCAATCAAGACCGACTTAAGGCGGCTACACACGTAACTGCATGCTTGACAAGCACGCACGTTCAATCTTTTTGTGCAAGCGTGCTTGACCGTGTGTATGAGATTTTTTGTGCGAGCATGATGATTGAACATCAGCTTGAAGATTGGTCGAATTTTCATCTGCATGCTTGAACAAATCTCGCTTGAAAACAAAAGTTTGAGTGCGAGCGAGCGCGTCGCTACTTTCCGAACGAAATTATTTAAGGATAAACTGCGACTATTCAAGCATGATTGCGTCGTGTGGAGGCTACAGAGAAGTTGTGCGAGAATGCGCAAAAAGATTAAACACGCGTGCTTGTCAAGCATGCAGTTACGTGTGTAGCCGCCTTTACACTGCTCAAAAGCCAGGTCAAAATCTGTGGCTCCCCAATTCAATTCCCATTCCAACTGATGAAAATCCAATAGAAAACTCAGAATTTCTCACTCGCCTTCGTTCTTACCCGAGTAAAAAGAAGACTCGCATGTTCTTAGCCTGAAACGCCTTAGAAGCCCGCTCTACTGGCATTTATCAGTCGCACTGAATAGTCCAAACGAAGCAGGGTACGCGTTCTAGACTAAAGGGAACAAAATTGGAGCTTTAAGAAATTGTATAGGCCGAAGAAAACGGGCAATTAACTTGGTGGCCATAAAGGGTGCCGTTAGCATACTCAATAGACCGGTTATCGTGCAGTAGGTCGTTATTGAGTAGGTCAAGCAGCATTGGACGTGATTAATACTAAGTTGGGGGACCGCTTGGTAAAACGACGTTCGCGCATTTGGAATATTGTATAATTAACGACTGCGAAGTACTTCTATAGTAGGTTCACGGAAACGGAATTTTTTATTAATAACTACATAATAATAAAAAGTTGTATATCAAAAATACTAGTATTAATTATAAAGTTTAAGGGGAAACCTATGTGTCATTACCACAATCTTAATGCTATGGCCAACCAAAATCAGGGGATTAGTACGATTAGCACGTTTCAGTTTTTTAAGATAAAGGATCGTTGCCCTACATAAACTTCGATTTTAAAAGGCATTTCTCATTCGGCATAAGACAGGATTACTACTGTTGAAGTCCATAGACAGAAGTCTGCATGAACAAAAGTCCTTATCATATGGACCCATCGATAGTGATTTTTATTAGTTTACCTGACGAAATTGGATCTTTGAGCAATGGCAAAATCTATTGCTATTTGGTTTCTTTCATCCATCCATTTTCATATTTCTAATTTTTCCCTTAACATCATGGTAAACTTTTTAACTCAAAATCTGGTCTATTTTTAATCTTTGTACGATGGCTGGCCCATTTCTTAACATCCTAGGCGTAAGTTTAAACGAGGATCAGTTCGGTTCAGCCACACGCATTGCAGTCCTCCTGTCTACACATTACAGTCTAGAAAATCGTCAATGGTGTCCCATTAGGGATTTCATCATGTAAAGTGTGAATAAAACCAACCAGTTTTAAAAGAGTTTGTCTACATTTAGGAAGACGCTGAGGCATAATTGCGGCTCAATTTCATTAATGTGTCGAAATATCTCATCCTTCACCTCTTGAACGGTTGTTGGCTTATTGGCATAGCCCTAACAAGACATCCCGCCGGCTTAATCGGTTAATAATAGGGTACCAAAGTTCCGCTTAGGTTTTCACGTAGCGGACGGTACACCTCCTTGTACACCTGGTACTGCCTGCGCCACAACCTTTGTCGGCTGGTTGGCAGGATTCACTTCTTTCAGGAGGACACTCAGACGAGGCTGTCTCCCGCTAAACCTGATGGTTGTGGCTCAGCCGGCTGCGTAAAAAAATGAACTCATACAACATCCAAGGGTTCAAACGCGAGACTGACCGCCACCGCCTCATGCATCCTCCAGACTACGCTTAATCTATGTATCATATCCTTTTTCTATCTTCAGATCAAGCTTACTACTAGATATTGCACCATGACTTGAATGACATGACGGACTAGTGATACAAAGGGTGACTCCTGAGCTTGACCATGCACCATAAAAAAAAATTGCCCAAAGAAAAAGTCCAACGGTGTCAAATCACATGATTTTATGTGCAGCTCAGGGAACATCCTTTACGTTAAGAGTCCGTCAAGTCCATGGTAAAGTCATGATGCAATATGTCTCAGCTCTGCCATCTTATATGAGTTCGGGAATACTGACGTAGAAAGTTGTTCCACAAATTGTCAGTGCACAAATTCCTTATATAAGTGTGAGAATAAGCTGGTCTGGTTTTGTGAGGTATTTGGGTACCCTGGGTTCGCAACATGCAGTTGTTCGATGATCGCAAACCTGGGAAAACCAGATATTACTATAGCGACTGCTCTACCGAAATTAAAAATGTTCTCCCTCTACGGCAATCCATCTCTCACAATACAAGACTATTCCTCTGGGTTCATTCCCCCTTCACCAAGATCGACTAGACTTCTGTTATCTGTCTTTCGAATTCAACTTAATACTAGATATTGCACCATTAAGGTATGATTCCGAAGAAGACTGCAGACGGCAGTGTAGCTGTCGCATGCAGTGAGACCACCAATGTTAAACGCGCCGACAAACGCTTGCAGTTTCTTCAAAAAATTAACGTAGACAACAACTCATTTTCAAAACACGTATAAACTCTCTGTCGCCGACGACAGGACTAGTTCTCGACCAGTGACGCAGTCTGCGGACTAGAAGTAGCGTGACTGCAGGCGAGAGTGGCGCTGTGTTCCGAATGCCATCCTTATAAAACCATACAAACCGGTAGCGTCGCGTACGGTTTGACATTGCGGTTTGCAATCTGCAGTCTGCAGCCTTGTTCGGAATCGCACCTAAAGTTGTACGTCATGACAGACTGAGCAGTAAAATGAATTAGATAAAAAATAAAGATTCCTGTTGATTTTTAAGAACAGCTTTTCCTCAATTGCTTCCAAGTAAATTGCAGGGTTTTTAAAAGGACTAGTTAATATCAATGTTTATCTTCATTTTTCAACATCAGTAGTAAAGGACTAGGTATCGAACCCACAATTTTTTTATTACAACTTATAAAATTTTTCACACTACGATTCTTCGCACGTTAGATATTTGATCATTGATCATCTTTTTTTACTTACAAGATGTGCACTCTTCACCTGACAGCTGACATAGATGAAAATTTAGACACCTGTCAAGGACAGGTGTACCAATATTACAATCAAAAAACTTTTCAACCGGACATTTCAAATTTCATTAATTTTTAAATGTTTTTTTTGTAAACAATATTTCATTTTTGTATTACATACAAATATTTGCACAGACGCGACTGCCTTCTTTAATCTCTCACAACTATAAAAAAGGCATTAATCAATCTTCTCGGCACATATCATGCGAAATCTCTGTTGAATCATGACCTTGTTAAATTTTATCTAAAACAATTATTTATTTCGGTCATGGGAACGTGTTTGAGATAAATTACAGAAATATACGAAAAAAACGGTAAAACTTCACTTTATTTTTTTTTAAACAAAAATGCAATAATTCAAAAAATTCCTTCCTTCCTGCGAAAATTTCTCTTGTGTGCAAACGTAAAGATAAAATGATATTCTCCTCCCAAAATCCATTTTTTTGGACGGCATCACGTCATGTAAATACCTCTCGGTACATCGTATGGAAAAAATGTTTAAACGAGTTAAAAAAAAACATTTATTTGTTTTTCTGTTGGTGTTGTTGTGTTTTAATTGTCAACAATATTTTTCTGCTTTTATTTAACTGCTAATTAATTTTTTTTATCAACACCAAAAGGAAATGCCTACCTTAAATGTTATGCAAATTGTGCTACGTGCATCTGCGTTTTTTTATTATTAATAAATGCTTCTCGTTGTTGAGCTGCAGGTATACATGCGCTGGTGGAGGAGCGTTAATTTGCTCGAAAAATAAAAGAAATGTAACCACCATACTTGATAGTGTAGAAAAAAATTTCTTTCCAATGCGGCAACGTAATGCGTTTTTTATTTGATTTTGCAACTTCCGACGTATGTAATAGTTTCTTAGCCTTTTGCTTATTAGGCAATGTTTTTGATTTGATTGATTGGAATTTGTGTGCTGACTCGATATGGGATCAGTCAATGGTGTTTATATGACCTTTGGGAAACATTCGCAGCTATTGAAGTAAAGTTGAATTTAGTTTAGTTTAACACTATTGGATAGCATATCGGCCTCGATAATCTCGAGGTTAATGATGGGTCCACTCGATAGACTTTAGGTTGCATAGACTTCTGCCTATAGAATTTTATCTGGTCGCTGGCAAAGCCCCCAAAAACATTCCGTCGACATTAAATCGGGCGTTTCATTTAAACTTCACAGTCTGTACGGACAAAAGACCTTGTCGCATGGATCTACCACAAGGCTTCCGACACTACAATCCTAAAGGCTGGGATTCGATTCCTCGCAGCATCATTGCCCTTCGCCTTTTGACTTTTCCCATACACTTAACACTTATGCTTATTTGTTTACAGCAATTCCTACCATCATAAAATTTAGCAGACTACGATGGCTCGAACACGATGAGATTCGGAAGAAAGAACGCTTATTTGAACTAAATCCCTATGTCGCTTCAAGAATTCTTAAAATAACTAATAATTGGAGAATGCGCTTGTTGGACGAGAATGGCGAGTATGCAGGATTTCTCATTGCAAATTCTCTAGTTTTCGCAGAGCATTGTTGTGGGGGAAAATTATGCCTTTTGTTTGCTTTAATCTGAATGTTTTCCTCAAATATCCTCGTAGAACTAAATGAGTTGCTCACAGTGCACACAGCAACACCTTTATTTGAAGTAGGTAAGCATTTGGTGTAGATTCTGTGCTTTTTCCGGTGCTTGATGAATGCGTGCTGTACAGAATCCGTATATTATCACTCGATTGTAAAATAGACTTGTTCGTTATATGCAGGGAGAGCAATGTCCAAATTCATGTCCTTTAGCCTATTGTGCCCGACTATGAATGTGGCATCCATATATTATCGAGTGAAAAACCTACCTGTAAAATCAATCACAAACAAATTTTCTGAAAATTAAAACCAAAGTTTGAATAACACTCGGATGAGTGTTTTTTTAGTTCCAGTATTTACGCCTTTCAGGTGCATGAGGAATTAAGAAGATGTTCAAGAAGCTGGCGATAAATTCTGCGTTTCAACTCTTTGGATGCTGTAGAAATTTGGAAAAATTGACTGCTGGACACTGTTCTATAATCGAATCTTCTATTCATGAAGGAATTCCTTATGTATCTAGTGTGTCTGAAAAGCGGAGCTCTAGTCAATGGGAATGAGTTATGCGGGCAAATCTGGTGGTGGTGGTGTTATCATTGCCGTAGAGACAACAGAGAGTTCATTTCAGTGAAACAATCGTTATGGTTATGGTAGAGTAAATGGCATCATCTCTGAATAGTTTTAAAGGCAATTTTTCACGATAGGTCATGCTAAGGAAGTTTTTGAATCTCCAACTAAATAAACGAATTGTATTCGAGAAGAAGCTGAATGTAGGATTTGTAGTTTACAGACGGAGTTGCTGGCTGAAGTAATAGTTTGTATCTCTTAGAAATCCTAGGCATTAAAGTGCTTGTTTAGCAATATGAAATAATTTTTCATTCGCACATCCTCAGTTGGCATTACGCCAAGGATTTTAATATTATACTACATTCAAGGGCGGACAGAAGAAAGAAGACCCAAAACACCAACCCGTACCACGAGTACGAATAAATCAATTCAATATCTGAAGATCACACTCATCGCAGGAAACGATGAAAGAATAGAAGCAGCAAAGAAACTACGTTTCAAATAGGACAAACTTTTCATTGTTGCCAATAATCTAGAAATATCCGCAAAAAACCCAATGTTAAGGCTGATGTAGTAAAACTACTTAACAGGAACTGATGGTAATCTGCGGAGCAGCTTAAGGCTTGGAGGAAGATACTGAAAATAGACAAGAATTGGACCGTGGAACCATCAAGGAAGTGTCTTGTGTATGTTATCGATGCATGCTCAGTTTGCACAACAAACGTCATCTTCCTGTTTTCTGAGATGCTTGTTCAGAGGGTCTTATGTTTGTGAAAGTCAATTGAACAGTTTTTAGTAACTTAAACTCTCAAACAAGTGTGATCGTAAGTAGTTAAACTAAAAAGAATTAACAATAAATAGTAGTATAAGAGTATAGCCCCGCCACAGGTTGTACCGCCGTTTATGGTTGCGATTCTAAGAAGTAAGGAAACATTTGAATGTTCCTATAATTTTGTTTATTTATTAAATAATATAGAATAAACGCGTTAATGTGGTCGTTGTACTCCTAATCTGAAATTCTTGCTGCACTGTTGAAAACAGTCGGTGGTCAATTCCTGGCCGTGTTGGAAATTTTCGCTGATATTCACGAACCGTACCTCGAGCATTTCTTTTGATGTATACATAAATAAAATGGATGTCCGCCATATACCGAGTTTAAATGACATCAATTATCGACGAATTCATCGTTCAAGGACTCTAAAAAAAAACAAATAAACAACACTAACAAATTGGAAAAGTTTATATAATCGCTATTGCAAAAACACTACATATTTCAAATTGAATAAGGTAATATGCATCTGTATTTTATACCCAGCAATTGCTTTTAGAGAATCATTCTTCCCAATTGGAGATGAAGCTACCCTACTTCTTAGAACCATATAATTAATGGCCCTAATGACACTTCACTTAAAACCGCTTATTTGCCTGCAATAAACTCTGTCGGAATGTTTTCGGTACGGGTAAGGAATAGGGTCAGGTCAGGTATGCGAAATTTCAAAATACCAAAAAAAGGTCAATATCTATTTTTGAATAGTAAATAGCAAAATAAAAACAAGCCAATTGGAGTGTTCCAGGAATCTCTTAAGCAACTGTTGTAGTTGTATTTTCCAAATATTCAACTTTAGCCGCATTCTTTACGATAATAAATATACCCCATTCGTGGAAGTAGACTGTTGTTTCATTAGATTTTTAATCTAATTCTTGAAAATTAATTTTTTGCCCAAAAATAAAATTCAAATCTCCCTATCTCAAAAAAATCTTGAAAATGAACCGAGATACTACCTCGACTTTTGTTTCCTATCTCCCATAACCGGTTTTACAACCTTTGGCAGGACATCCTGTATAATCACACAAAGTTTTACAGATATTACACAACAATCATTTTGTTACCTTCTTTTGAACATTATAAAATTATTATTATTTATGATGATTTTGCTTAAGGATAACTGATAATTTGGCGCAGTTTTATAATGATATTATCAAGCAAAAACAAAACCATACGCTAACCTGCGCTGCAGCTAACAAAACAATCTAAACAAAATTTCACAGAATAATCAATCAGTTACGAAAAAAATAATATTTACATTTTACAGTTTGAAATAATTATATAAATCCAACACAAGTTGCTGCTACCATAAAATTAGTACACATAATTGTTATTTTGCATGATAGAGCCAACAACCTATATTCAATGCAACCAAAGATAACAAAAAAAAACATTTTATCTAGTCATCAATATAACAGGTTCAAAGTAACAAAAATGACGTGAGAACATTTTTAAATAGGAAAAATAATTATAATTCAAGGTTTTATTTCAAGAACTTCCGGACTCCCGATGTGCATGTATATAAACTTATATGCAGTACAAAAATTCTTGTTGTGTTCCCAGAATCGAAACGAAAAAAAAACAACAAACAATAAATAAACATAAACAAAAAATTGCAATCTGGCAGCACTTTGGACGTTCGAAAATCAACAGAGAAAAAATTACCCAAAGAAAGAAATCAAAGCAGAGAGACATGATAACAAAACTGTGTGAGAAGACACACAAAATGAGAGGAGATTGTTGTTTGAAAGCAGAATCTATGACGTCACTACTTAGGAACTTGATTCAATTTTTTTATGCGGACTGAAGTGAAGAAAAATAAAATGAATCAAATTTCTTTTTATAAAAATGTCTCGATTGGAAATGGCGGTGATGAATAAATTTAAATAAAGGTATTGACACGTTGCAGGTTTCTTGATAAGCGCTTTGTGACAAGAAATGCAAGAAATAAAAAAAATGCAAAATAGAATGGAATTTGGAACATAAGATGTGACGTCATATGAATGCCTGGCATTTTTGCAGTTTTTTCCGAGCGCAGCTTTTGTGTTGTGCCTTGCAGCAAAAGAAAAATCGAAAATGAATTTTCAGGTCGCATCGCGCTTGTTTTGTTGTTAATTAAATTTTCTTCTCAGGTTGCCATAGTTTAAAAATATCACAAAAAAAATAAAACACCCGAAAATTTTGAAAGGAAGCAATATTTTTTGCCGTCCAAAAGGAAGAAAAGAAGCGTCAAGGGTGTGCCGTTCCACTTTTTTCCTTGTGCAAAAAACATTTCCAGAGGAGAAAAGAGTGATGAAAATTAACACGCACACCATAATATTTTGCCAGGATTTATCCCTATTGGAATAAGCTGGCGATTTGTTTGTGTGCGCGAGTTGAATTTTCGATTTTGACATGATAAAAGGCAAACAGGGAAACTTCTCTGGCCTCACCCCAAAACAAATGGACGTAAAAATCTGGGATATCCCGGATATTCGCAGCGATTTCCTTTTTTCATTTAATTTTTATCGATAAACTTACTTTTTGCCGCAATGAAAACAAAATCCAAAAAATCGCTGCCTTTTTTTATATATGTGGTGACAGCGCGGGCCTTGAACGTTTTCGTGTGGCTCTGATGAAAACCTTGAGGTGTCGCAGGTGCTCTCCTTCAGCACAGTTTTAATCCAAAATATTGAAAAAAATCAAAACGCATCTCAGGAACTGTTTTCTGTTTGTTTTTTTTTTGTTATTTATAATCGCGCAACACCAAAACTAAATAAAATTTCCTCACACCAAAATAAAATCCAGAAAAATTTTCACACTTCCAGATTGCAGATAAATTTCTTCTCTTGTAAAACCCTGACGTCGGGACAGAAAAAAAACACTTTTCTTCCTTGAACACAACTTTGGCACCTTTTTACAAAATACACTTGTATAAGCACTTAAAATTTTCAGATATAAAATATTTTTATTTTCCCTAATTAATCACTGATCTTCCAATAAACACACACCGAAAAACCATCCACAAAATTTTCTATATTTTCTCTTCCTTTGAACGGAAAAAACGCTTCGGAGAAACAGAACCAACACAAACGGCAACAAAATGGTTTCAGAGCATTTTCATTCTAAACAAAACACGATTTTCCTAATTGATAAGTAGAAAACAACCGATTTCCTTCTGCTAATTAGATAAATTCGATTAAAGTTTTCATTTCCCAGTGATTGTTACTTGCTGTTGGCACTGGAAAAACTGAATTTAACTCGAACGGAGATGTACGATGCGACCACCGCCTCCCTTGTGTCAGCCATTACTACGAAGTATGAATACGAATTTCGAGAGTAGACGTACAGTAAAAAAGTTGGAATAAAACATCAGAAAGTGTGTTGCCTGATTGGGGAATTTCTAGTTTCGAATCGATTGGAGTAAAACTGTGTATTTTGACATTTGTAGTGTATTTTTTACGAATATTAGCCGTAATTTCAAAATTTCAGATTTGACGATGTTTTTATTATTAAACTAATTAGAAAAACACTAGGTAAATATAAATTTTAAATGTTATTGGCTTAAACTCTGAAAATTAAAGCATGAAAGATGCTATATTTTTTATGCAGAAAAAACAAGCTTGAAATCACCCTTTGTAGAGCCCTCGCCACAAAAGTAGGAAATGGGCGCGAATGTGGAATTTTGATTGAGAATATAAATAACGTTATTTGCATTTTTAAATAAACAGAGTGACTTTGCTCGCTTGTGGGGACTGCGCATGGAAACAGAAACAGCGATTTTGAGATTCCCTTCTTTTATGGCGAGGGCTCCACTATCAGTCTGTAATTTTGTTCAGAATATGGCGCAATATCTTGTAGCAAGCTTAGGCGGATGACATACGGGGCAATGCAATGCTTTGTCAAAACTGCCAGTTTATTGAGCATGGGTGAAGCACGATTCCATTCATAAACATTTTCCATGCAATTGAAAAATAGAAACCAATTGTAATTTCGCTGAATCCAGCGAAATTCATCTCCGGGCGTGAAGTTTGCAGGATTGAGCACCCCCCTGGCTAATAAACTGCAATTGATAGTTCGAATTGATCAATGTATTGACTTGTGTATCATGGGGCTTACGTTTGAATAATAATAAAAATACTAATAGGCCTTTCGGAAATAATGACTGTGAGGTATTGTTCCGCCCCGAGTTGTATTTATAAACAAACTTCTAGACCGAAGTGTTCGCGAAAAGGGGTGAGCCAAGCTGGCTATAGTTTTGTGTTACGGGGAAATTATTGCCGTGCAGCCGGGAGAGCGACAATTTCAGTGAAACAGTGGCTACGGTAATAGCGATACAACTTTTCCAAGGCTGCTAAATTCCTACGGTGGTTCAAAGAGTCTGTGGAGACGCAGAAAGTGCCATTTCCGATGAGTTGGATCGCGCGGTTTTGCACCTTGTCCAGCTATCATAAGGCGGTTTTTGAGGCGCTACTACATATAAAATTTCACTCGAGGCGGCGTGTCTGATAAAATAAATCCCTCGCTGCAGGCGGAAGAACAAATTTACATCTCTTATCCTAGGTATTGAGATGCTTGTGTGGCGATTTGGAATATGTAATCGATCCATCGCAGATTTTCGGGGAAAGTTATACCCAAAATATTAAGGGATTGGGGATTTACACTGTCCGCTGAGACAGAAGGGAGATGGGTGTAGGTTTTCTTGGTGATGAACCACTACATTACTTCATTTTGGAGGCGAATAAGGTCTCTGTTGATAGACAAGATCTGGCGGGTGTTTGTCTTATATTGTAGAAAGCGTAGCGTAAAGTACCATCATCAGTGAACCTATAAACTGGGTTGGTGGGGATTGAGAGGAGATCATTTAAGAAGATAAGGAAAAGAGCTGGTGATAGAATCGACCCCGGCCCGGGGCAACTCCGGCCGAGATTGTGTGGGGTTTAGATACCACCCCGTTCAATACTACTTTTATTGAACGGCTAGAAAGAAAATTCTCTATCCAGTTCCTTGGAACTAAATCTACAACAATAGCTTCGAGTCCATATAGCAGGGTGCACTACGCAATCGAACGTGATTTTGCTATTGGGCGGTAGTTAGGAGGATTTTTGGACTCACCTTTTTTGGAATGGGATAAAAATTAGCTAGTTTCCAAAAGTCTGAGTTTATGACAGATTATGACAGTACAAAAAGTTTGCACAGAGGTTTGCATATTTCTTAAGTACCAAAGGGGGAATCTTGTCAGGACCAGTGGATTTATTAACATCAAGCTCTTGGAGACACCTCGCGAGTCCTGAAGAAAATTCCGGCCATAGAGTGGTGGCGTGACAGTTTTCGATAAAGAAGCGAACAGAGATGCCAATAAATCGGCTTACTTCAAATTTACAGATCAGACCGCTAAAACAGCTTCCACATTCTGCCTACAGTCCCTCAGACTTGTCAGTTCGAGACCGGTTGTGTTAAGCAATGAAATTCTGCTTCTTACTATCGTGGGCTAGTGACAAACAGCCTGAAGGGGCCGGCAATCATCCTAAAGTACCCTGCCCTTTCGATCATCTATAGGGCAAAATGTACGGCAATCGAGCTAATCGGTATTATAACATCCTTCCTTCTGCGTTTTAATAATTCTCTGGTTGTGTCAAAAGATATATTATTTAATCAAAGTCCAATCTTCAGTGCTCTCTTCACCAAACTTTTGGATATCCCACTATACTATTCGGACCGATGAGGATCCAGGGGGTCCGCCTTTTCATTAGTTTCGAACCATGGCAAGCGCACGTTTCACAGTCCCAAAATAATTTGGACTTGGTCTTACTGGACTTTATCGCTCTGATGGACGCTTTAGTGTCAGAAAAGATAAATACCTACTTGTTAGCATAAACCCTTACAGTTTTGATTTGATTCATGTCAGTATAACGCGTACCTCTAAAAGACAGTTGCTGCCCAAACTGAACTCTCTGACAAACTTGAGACTTCCACTCCAGATCTCAGCACCCACACATGCCTTCATTTTGGGGGAATCAGGAAAGCTTATCTTGTGTTTTCACGGTAGGGATTAAACTTTGAGATCTAATTCTTTTGGATGGAGGCTACCGAGGCTTTCATCATCTTGATGTTATTGGACAGAGCCGTGGTTATAGTAGAAATTGTCCAGCTACAGGCACGTATCAATAAGACGCACGGAATAGTCCAAACGAAGCACGATACGCTCACACTTCTTCTAAACTAAAGGGAGCAAAATTGGAGCTTTAAGAAATTGTATAGGACGAAGAAACGGGCAATTATCTTGGTGACATTAGCATACTCAATAGACCGGTTTTCGTTCGATTGCGTAAGTCAAGCTGCATTGGGCGCGGTTAGTACTTAGTTGGGGGACCGCTGGGTAAAACGACACTCGCGTTTGAATGGTCGATTACGAATACGTTTATATCTGTGACAGAGGCCTGCATACCTTTTTACTCCGGTAGTAGTAGCCTAAGTCCCGCTCTTGAAGTAGCAATTATTATAGGAGATAACAAAAGATTGATCACACGTCGATGTAGGAATAGCACTGGCAATTAGAATTGTGTTTTGAATCCTCAAAGATGTTCCACAAAATATGGGGAAAGGTTGAACTAAATGCTACCTTTTATAGCTTTGGGATAGATCACTACCGTTTTCCAGTGAACTAAGTAATGGGCTTTGTTTAAATTAAGCTAGATCACCTTGCATTTGTGTTATTGAGTCCCACAAGGCTATCGAAATTCCCAGTTATCTTCTATACTTTATCAGAATTGTGGCACAAGCAGGAAATTAAACATTGACCAGACCATATTCTTTATTGATAGGTAACGACAAAATACTCTCTGTAATTTTTATTAAATCTCTGAAAACATTGCTGAAAACATTAAATAACCATCATTCACAAACATCATTCAATCTGGTTTAAAAAATGACAAACATTCCAGAAATGACGTTCCTTCTAATCTTTCTTGATCACAATTTGATATCGTAACAGGAATCCTCCTCTCCTTATGTCATTTCGTTGGCAGAAAACATCAAGCATAAAAAGATTGCCTTAGATTACTTCTGACACAATTTTTTGGCACATCCAGCCAAACTTTGTTGGAACTAGTTCGTTCTTTGGGAATTATTTCCGGATTCGTATCTAGAAGACGAAAATCAATGACTTTTCCCAACGACAACAATGCGATGCCACTACGCTATCTAAACAATAACGAGGCACAGTCACAAAAAAAACTCTTTGAGTTTAGATTTCCGGAAACAGGAAGGAGACTGATAAAGACTATTAGATTCCCAACCAACTGCACACAAATTGCTAGAGTGTCTCCGTTTTTCTGCAGTTGACCATTTAGGATTTGGTTTCGTCACGAGATTTCCAAGCTAAAGTTAAAATCTCTGCCGGAAGTGTCCATGGGGTCGTAATCAGCTAAGACCGGAGCTATTAACGCCAGGCACTGAAGTCTGAAGATGACTTCCAGCTGGATGAAAGAAAGAAACGCCTTACGTAACAGAAAATCAAGACAAGTGAAGGACTTACGCAAACAGCATTAAACTTTTTTTTAGTTGCGGCGATTAATTATGAAATATACTTGACAGTGATAAACCGATATCGTGGCTTATGTTTATTTTTAGTGCAGCACAGAACTGACGCGTCACCCTCATCAACCGAGCTGACGACGCACTTAATTCTTTAGCAGAAATCCTGCGCATTCGTGAGTATGACGCGTCCCTCCAGGAATAAATCGTTAAAACATCTGTTACTGACCTTCTCCGTGCAGTGCATGCAGAGGGTGCTTACTCAGCGCGCGGAGTTAATTTTAAACAAAACACTATGAACTTGAGTGCACCCTTAGAATCTCGAATTTCTGTAGGCAATGCAATGTGGTGGACTAGTGGCAAGGGGAGCTTCAAGAGTCTACAAAATTTTTGTGTGTGGCTTAGGGATTAATGCTGCACAAACAGAGGGCGACAAATTCAGCGCGGCTTCTATCAAACCTCAAATCATCATCGCGTGAGCTCGTCCTTCTTGCCGACAGAATGGATTCCGGGAAAATTTTAGGGTGCTTCCCTGCCCTTAAGTAAACATTTTGTTAACTGCAAACTGGGATAAGAGTATCATCGTCCTGCTGTTCTGTCCCTAGGATTCACTTTCACACTAGGGCACTTTCGGGAATGAGGTTAATTGAAACTGGGTTTCAGGGTGTGCTGATGGATGCTTTCTGGTCACGAGTTGCCCTTTTTAATTTTTTTTAGTTAAATAATTAAGAACGCGGTCCGGGAATATATTTGAAAGCATTGGGGGGCACTTCCTTACTACGGAAATATTTTAGTGTTAATGGAGGTGCAAATGGAAGCGCGGTTTTATTGCAATTCAAATTTTTGCGCTTCGCTAAAAGGATATTATTTTGGAGTAAATTTCGCAATCTTTTATAGTTAATATAAAATGCAAGCGAAATTTTCAACAGGTTCATAAATATTGCAATATTCATGGGCAAAAAAGAAAGATGTAATGTTCAGAACACACGAAAAGAGTAAATACATGAAGTGGAGGTTGCTTCTTGTCATATTTATCCATGTAAACATAGTACTTTCAATGTAAACATAGCTTTTGTGGTAAATGTGATAATTTACGTTTATATAAACAATAAATTAAACTTTTTTGGAATACCGCCAATATTGATTTTATAAGAATGAATGAAATTGCATTTATGTGATGGTTATTAATCGGTGGTATATACAATATTATGAGAGCCAAAGACTTACCGTCACATTCTCCCTTCAACGGGCTTCTGGATTACCAATCAACAATGGAGTTAAATATAAGAATCTGGTCCTATAAAGGAGTATCCACACACATCAGGGCCGTGCCCGGGACGTCGCAGGGCCGAGTTCTGTCATGTGTGAACGAGCTCCTGCCCGGACACGGACATGTGTGAACGAGTAAAGGTGTATCCACACATATTAGTGTTCCATCAGCGGTTCAAAAAATATCGGTGCGTACACTTTATACGAACTCGTTCACACATGTCCGTGTCCCGGCCGGAACAAAAATCGAACGTCCCGGGCACGTCCCTGATGTGTGTGGATACTCCTTAAGAGAGTTAAGCGTAAAACACACATGAATTAAGAAACCAGAAGCAAGCCCTAGTCGGGGAGCTAGCACTTGAAAAAATCGCGTCGTCCCAACCTTCTGCCGTTTGGTATATAAGCTTTTCAAGTAATTTGAAGCATTTTTTATAATATGATATTTTTGCGGGAAGTGGACCCATCTCGACTTAGGGGGTTTGGGGGTAAAAATGGGGTTAATATTGAAAAAAAATTCTGCCGCTGCGTAAGGAGGTTCTATTAGGGCTAAATAACCGTTAAATACTATTGGCAGAAATTTTTGACCATTTGCACCCTCCACAAGCCACCCCTAGCTCAAGTTACCATTTCACCCCCCACACCCCAGCAAATGGTTGCATATCAATGGAAGAGAAAATGCATTTGGAAAAGTAAAATTTTTAAGTCAGGCGTACCATGTCACATTTAGTGAGTGAAAATTTAAATTTTTCGAAATTCTCTCGTCTCGCATTTTCGCATCGCGTTGCATTGTACATTGCGCCATTGAAAAGTCGGCTATGGAAAATGTTTTGACAGCGCGTGCGAGACTCTTCTTGTTCTCGCATCGCACTCTCACAGCATTGTAAATGGGTACTAGCGTTTTGACGCTGTGCATATGCTTTGTTTCATAACGGGCGAGTCTTATTTTTACTCAGGGTGAGAAAACCTGTTAAGACTCTGAGTTCAAATTTAGTAAGCTCGAGGAGCCTATTAGCTTTTCCTCAAGCTGGAGAAAGGCCCCCATACACGGTCAAATTGGATGTACATCGAAGTGCGGATGTACAACCAAAACTATCGATTGTGAGCCGGCCGGCCGATCAAAACACGTTCGTGCATGGGTTTGATGAAAATCTGGATGTACATCCAATTTGACCGTGTAGGGGGCCTTTATGAATTTTTCGGTGAAATTTCTGTTGCTGCTATTTCGATTCACAATGCTATCCGTGTAGGGGGGTCTTTAAACATATTTACGCTGCTAGTCTCAGGGCGCTGTTGGCTTTATTTATTTTTACGTGTACTGGAAATATATTTGGCATAGAGGCAACAACCGCTGTAGTTCGGTACATATTTACTACACCTGTGGTATGTAGGAAAACCCTCTAGGTCTTCTTTTGGGTCTTTGGCCGCCAAGCTAAGACTGCTTAAGTAACCATGAATTTGATGGTTGTACTGAATTTACCATTTTAGAATTCAAGTTTTTCCCACTGGCATTTGAAAGAGAGACATAAATTGCTCTGGAGGATTTCTTGGAAATATTTAGAGTGATCCTTAGATATTTTACCTCTTCTCAAAAGTCAATCGTTTCTCGATGCAGTAGCTACGGAACCTTGAAGATTCAGCTTCCTGTTTCTGGTGAAGGTCACAACGGTTATTTTCTTCGAGTTTATGATCTTAACGCTACACATAAGCTTTGGAGAGGACTCTTTGTAAGAGACTAGAAATAGTCAAGTCGCCCTGTTATTATGATGACGAGGGCATCGGCATATCCCTGTACATCAAAGCTAGAAAATGACAGCGTCATGAGAAGCTCGTCAATAACGAATGACCATAATATTCTTTCGATGCTGTCACTGCCGTTAGCTGCGTTCTTTTTATACTGTGATTCAGATCAGATTAGCCGAACATAAAAGAACGGAGTTGGATCATGAAAGAAATTTAGTTTTTTAAAGTTGTAGTTCTGATCTTTGTTTGTTTTGCCGCAATTTATATCAGTCTCTAAAACTTATTAAAAATATTTTTGCTTTAAAAACAATTTATAAAAATGCTTAATTGACTTTCAAAATTAAGAAAAAGACAACTTGCAATAACTTTTCCAATTAAATTTATGAAATTTTGCAGAGCTACCAACACATAAAACTAGAAAACAAGTAGCAACCCACAAAATTATAAAAGCACTGGATTTTCCAATAAGATGTGTCTTGGATATGGTTGTTATACAAGCGATTTTCGTATCACAGATTTTGATCCAAATCTTTTTTGGATCAAGTTGTTGTTGTTGGTTTTCTTAAAAGCTAATGATCAGAGTGGGATCCCGGTGTAAAAAGAACGCAGCGAGTTCAGCTGCTACTACTCTACCTCTCAACCTATAGACGATACATTTTCTAACTGAGCAGTTTATTCCATTATGTGATGTCAAAGGCACCTTCTACCTATGAATATACAAGTAGCTTTATAGCTTTTATATGCTTTATATTAGCTTCACCTGTATCTTGTACCTTGTATGTAAACAAATTTTGCAACTTGATTTTGACCCACTTCCATATAACCGATCAACTTCAAATTTTGCACACATGTATAGTTCGCGTGACAATGCAATCTGACAATTTTGTAAAAAAATCAAGATGGCGGTTCCAAGATGGCGGCCGAATTTTGCAATCGTGCCCCCGACTCCCGACATGGGTATCAAATGAAAGGATATGACAAGTAGAATACTATGCTGCGTGGCGTCATTCGAAATTCAAAATGGCGGTCAAAACAAAATGGCGGATTACATTTTTCTTTACAACGCGCTCGGTATGGTATCAAATGAAAGGGTGTGACAATAGAATACTATTAGCTGTGTGGCGTCATTCCAAATTCAAAATGGCGGCCAACACAAAATGGCGGTTTACACTTTTCTTTACAATCAATTCGGTATGGGTATCAAATGAAAGGGTGTGTCAATTAGAATACTATTAGCTGGTGCGACATTCCGAATTCAAAATGGCGGCCAACACAAAATAGCAGTTTACCTTTTTCTTGAAAGTGTATGACGAATATAGTACAGTAAGCTGTGTGACTTCATTTTAAATCTAATATGGCGGTCACTAAAAAATGGCGGAAGAGATATAATAGACGAAAAAGTAGAAAATAAAAAAATATAGTTTAAAAAAACTAAAAAATACGCTTTTATTTTAAAATAAACTAAAAAATAAAAAATAGTTTTGAATGCAAAGTTTTTATTGCTCTAGCCAGTATATGGACACAACCTACCTTTCGAAATGTAAAAAAGCGTGGGGCGCTAGCGAAAAGTTCCGCTGTTAATAAAATAAGAATATAGGTTAAGAGTCCCACGCTGTTTTACATTTCGAAAGGTAGGTTGTTTCCATATATGTACTGGCTGGAGCAATAAAAACTTTACATTCAAAATTATTTTTTAATTTTTAGTTCATTTTAAAATAAAAGCGTATTTTTTAGTCTTTTTAAACTATATTTTTTTAGATAAATTCAAGTAAGCATTCACCTCTGTTGTTGAGGCGTTTACCCAATCTTTTGCAATAGTTTGCTAGACCCTCCAGTGCGGTGTTCAATATTGTCTCATCCCATGGGAGATAGGCGAAAACAACTATTATTTCTAGTTAACCTCCGTTAGCTGTGGGAACAGATTGATTCCGAGTTCTACAGTTTTGTCAGATTATTCAGTTTATTGCTAATCAACGGGCAGCCCTATGTTTATTACTAGAGTTGTCCTAAGTCACGTTAAAACTGACTTTTAGGGGTAGTATTTAAGATTCTAAAGTCCAGTCATAAATTAGGTAAATTAGCTTCATCTGACAACAAAATTCATATTTCTGACATCTAAGCATTTGAGAAGAATAAAAAATAATTTGTCATTAAAGGCTTTCAGAAAGTTTAAGAAACTATAACCCGAAGGCATTGCTCCTATGAACGAGAATAATTTACCACTTAAGCCAGATCCAACAGAATTGTGAGAAAATTTTAGAATGGCGTGTCACCAAATTGACGAAAGGCCTCGATCATACACCTCCCTCAAATTATCTTAATAAGTTTCTCAGTTCAAACGTATCATCAGAAAAGCTTTAAAACAATTAATGGTGTTTATAAAAAAATTAATAATTGCTAAATTAATATGACTAAAATTTTTTCTCTTGCTACAAATTCTATTGAAGGTTTTTTTTTCAATATGTTGGTACACCTGTGCTTTTTGGTAATCTAATCATGCTAAATTGGATACTCTGGGAATTTCACAAAATTTATCTTCAAAAGAAGTAAGAATTATTCTCTAATGTAGTGAAAATACTTCGTGTAGATTTATGCAACAGGAATGTAACGAATTCAGCAAATTGTTTTCGTATCAATCATAGCCTAAATTGTTGAAATACATGGCCTTACAACGGGCGAACCATTGTACATAAAGAAAATGATCAAGTTCCCATAAAGCACATTCAGCAATACATTTGGTGCAGATTCTTTTTTTGGCTCAAATTTGCCGTCGTATGCCCGTGTGTACAGCTCAGTACTTGGCCATTTAAATCTTTTGATCAAGTTTGGCAGTTGTGAGGCCGTATGTGCTCCCATTAAAAATGGTTAAAAACTCTACAGCCATCATATGCCCCTTGAAAAGCCAAGCGGCCGCTGTTCGCCCGTTTTTATTTTTACTCGGGATGCTATTCTTTACAAAATCTCGCTTGTAAAAAGATGCTGGAATAATGGGTCTCAGTCAACCAACGGGGGGATGTGTGCACGACTGCCAGGAAGGTCCATGCCTAAAATAGGACTGGCTACATAAGTGCTCGTAGGTGCGCCGGAAGGTGGACATCATTCTACCGAGAAAGCTCCTGTCCTTGCTAAAAAACTACTTCCTCCTTATCTTTCATTCTCCCGCGTGATCGGCTTACGCCATTGTATCTAATCTAGCTACTATCACTCCTGACAGTTCTTTGCCTTTCTCTGCCTCTTTAAGCCTGGTATTGTTTAAGTTTCTGATGGATGCAGTGAATGTGTGCTTTTCCTTGCTGTCACTGTCACGTATCAGGAATGAACCTTTTTTGAACTGAATTGTAACTGATGGTTAAAAGTGGATCCAGTACAAAAATGTTAAGCTCAGAACACAGTGGGTAGACAAAGGAAACACCCAGGAACACCAATAGTGTATTTATTATGCATTGTTGCTTGAGTTGAGCCGAACTTACACGAGGCCTTTATCTTATACGATGGTAAATTGTACTTAGGCCTCAATTTTTTAAAATGTCCTGGTTCAGAAATAATGTGCTACTGGCATATGAGCGTGTATCTAGATAAATGATTGCTTGGTTGTATACCTAAATACGAAGTGTGGAGAGACATTTCTTACTTTTTTGAGGCAGTGAAATTTCCAACATGAAATGAGGTGAGGCGTGATTGTATATACGTACTGGAGAGACATTTCTTATTTCTTTTGCGGTAGCAAAATTTCCAACTTGAAAATAGGCGATTGTATAATATGAATATATGTACATTGTGGAGACATAGCTTTCTTACCTACTCTGAGGCAGTTTACTGCATATTAGAATCAAACTCGTAAATAGGTACTTATTTTCTTTTTTCTTTAATTAACGGCATTACAATAGCGCTTCGCCTCATTTGAAGTATGACATTGTACTGGCTCAAAATAAAAAAGAGGCACCTCTTACAAACTCATTTTAAAATCGAGTCCTACCCAACACGTACGACAATCGAAAGCGTCAAAGATGATGTCGTCACAAGCCTTCGCGAAGTCAAGATTGACGGCGAAAAAGGTTGATACTGTGTCTGGCTGGAAAGAGTTCGTTCACTATGTGAGATACTTTCAGTTGGTCAGACTATTGATTCTCAAGTCTACTGTGGACAACTAGACAGATTACTCCAGGCAATTGAACGCAAATGATCCGAATTCAATAATAGCAAAAGTGTTGTCTTTTATCACGACAACGCCTGAAAATAGTTTTTTGATGGCCCGTCAAAAATTGAGAGAGTTTGGTATAGTCCAGACATAGGATCCCGATCTTGTTCCGATCTCTGCAGAACTCCTTTTTCACTCTGTCACATGATATATTCTACATATGTGAACTATACTTAAAGATACAGAAGTTACAGATATTTTAAAGTCTTCTTAAATCGTTTAAGTCATAATACTGCTAAAAGAATCAGATTGTACAGATAGATATCTCCAAATCGAAATTAGAATCGTTTCTAGTTCAGAAAATTTAAAAATTGTATCTTTAACAATCAAAATAATCTTTTATAGACCTTCAGCATATTTGGAAATGTTGTGTATTTTATGCTGTGGGAGTAAACGAAATTACAGAGAATTCTTCAAACTGTAAAAACGACAAAAACTCTCGACTCCATAAGAACGCAAAACTTCCAGGAATCATAAATGATTCCTTCCATCCGTGTAATTTGATCCACAAAATATTTACCCTATTTCACCTAATCATGCCATTTCCCAAGAAAACACATTATTCATTCTCGAAAATCCTTCAAAGCTCCCAAGATGCTAATGGACAAGCATTTCCCTCTGTTACCTGCAAATAGGCATACACGAATCGCGCAAAAGTCTCGAGTTTCTCGGAACCGATGAGGCAAGCCCACGGAACAATAAGCAAATGTACTCGGTCTTACCTTCAGTGCTGGAGCAGAGCAGCAATAATAAAAAGAAATTTCGTAAATTTTTCCAGCAAATAGCCGCCACCAGACTTCAGCACAAAGCTCATCTTTGTTATGAAAAAAAAATATAAAATAATACAATTTCCAACAAAGGCCTGAATTCCGCGACTTTTGTTTATATGGGAAAGTTGTTTTCAGTTATGACGGGGCCTCCACCTGTCCAGATGCACAGGTTCACGTCTGAATGCCGGTCGGCTGTAAAAAATATAACAATCAATCCCGGTGGAAGGTCGACAGCATAAAAGCGAACCTACAAAAGTTCACTGCGGCAGAGGCGACCTATCCGAAACTTTATATAGGAAAATTTCGGCAAGGCTTTTCTTAATTTAACAATTCCGGCAGGTGTTTTCACCTGTGAAGACTTGGAAACCAGTGCACACGCCCAAAATCGCGGCGAGTAATTAATAGCGAGGTCCGTTTTTTTGGATTAAGACCTAGTGTGGATCGGCGGCGAGTAATTCACTTAATTAGGAAAAATTTTCCAGATTAACCGCACTCCGTCATTCCTTGTTGGGCACATGAGCATGCCACAAATCTTGGGCAAAGTTTTTGCAGAAACGAAAGTAGTCAGTATACGTACGACATGCGAACTTTCGTTTTCATTTTTAGATTCATGCAAGGCTTACTAAAAACAGCAGCGAAGGGGTCAGTACTCTTATTACAGGCCACCTTTCCTCTGTTTTTAAAAATATGAACCAAGCAAAGCCGCGGGTATTAAAGTACCTGGCGCTCTTACCTGAGCAGATAATTAGCCGTGCACAACTTGACATTTCTAGGCTTGACGAAGTGTCTTCGAAATGTTTATGGGAGTCACGCAATCCGGCAGAAGCTAGCAGCGATCTCCCGACCACCACCGGTGTAAAATGACAGCCGTGCGAGGAGCTTGAGGGCGGAAAAGGTTCGTTTTTATATTTTTAAAACGCTTTTAGTTTTGCATAATTTTTTTCGGTCTCTGTTTTCCTGCTGGGCTGCTTTGGCGTGCAATAAAAACAGTTTTCGGAGAGATTGTTTCCGTGAAAGACTACTAAATGGCTTATGCAAATGGCCGCCTCGTTTTATGATGTATATTTAGCATGAATTTAAATGTCTCTGGTAGCATGGCCCCAGCTTTTAGGCTTCGGTAGGCTTCAAAATTTGTCACTTTTGTCAATATGAAATACAACAGTTTCTCTAGTGCTAGTTCGATTCGTCTTTCGTGGCTGGTCGGGGGCGGGGGTGCATTTATTAGAGTGAAATATAACTGCGAATGATACACCGATATACATATGTTAATGTATATTAAAACCTTAGGCCTTAGAAGCAGAAAAGAGGCATGGAAATGGCCAAATTTTGTTCACGACAGAAGAAGACGCTCCCTGATAGTGAATGAATCGAACTACTAGAGTACGACGGAAGCGAATTCAAAACTAGTCTAATTTAGCATCTTGCATTATTAAACTGGTAATAAATATTGGAAAAAAGTTAGCTTTAAATATTTTGCGCTGATAAGTTTGAATGAAAAATATTTATAGTGGAATTCCTGCATAAATGACATTCTCGATATGCTGTTTTCATTTTTCAATGGCAGAGTTTATGCTGTAGTTAATTTAACTTAGTAATCCATGTTATCAACGGCATAAGCTACATTAGCGCAGTTATAGTCCAGGCAACGAAGGAAAAATAGAGGAAGGAATATCCAGCACAGTTGTAGAGGAAGGTGTACTTAACAATATAGTAAAAATATCGGGTGGTCGGGGTGGAGCTAACGGAGGGGGAGCTCTAAAGGTCGGAAGTTTTTCGTTAATAACTCGAAAACTACGGCCTCTACCGAAAAAATTAAAAGATACTAAATTAATCTAAATAAAATTCTCTACAAAAAAGGTTTCATTTTTTCGCTAGGATCAATACTTAAGGAGATATGGAAGGGGAAAATGGTAAATTTTTAACAAAATTATTTTTATTGTTAAAAATCAAGTTTCCTGACCATTGGATGCGTACAAGTATAAATAGGGCCATTCTACGGTATCTTCTGCCGTAAACTCATTCAGTTTATGACTCCTTCGTCCTTCCTACTCAGACAAAATGAGTATCATTCAGGACTTGGCTATTTCCTGTGTCCTTTTTTGGGGATTTCCAGGGCTGATCACTTTTTAGTATTTTGCTATTCACACAAAAAATAGGCAATGAATGAAAATGTGCTCGTTCAGTTTATTTTAGTCGAATCGTTCTGGAAGAAGCCAATGTCTCAAAGGAAGAGAAGAGAGAGATCTTAACTTAGTTGACCGAGGAACTTACTCCAGACAAAGTTCAAGAGAATGCTTCCTTGGTGTCAACTTTGACGAAATTCCAGAATCATCTAGAATCCCTCAAGGACAATGGGCCTACCGCTGCTTTGTGGGTTCAGTACTTCCAACCAATCATTATCCTGATGAAGAAGTTCATTGATTCTTGATTCTGAGCGTCGTGGTGGTTGCGACAACCACTTGGCGTGTGTAGAGCAGATGATCCCATTCTTCCATGCAGGTGGGCACTTCCAGTACGCAAAATGCGCGCAACTGAACGTGCAAGACACTGGAAAATAGCCATCCGCAGGCGTACAAGGAGTTTGCAGAAAAGGGGTTCTTCACCATTAATTGCACAGGTACATTTTAAGCAGGAGTTTGGTCGGATATGGTCATAGAACAAACTGTTATGCGCTCCATGAAGAGTTCAGCTGGCCTGACGCGAGGAAGCGGAATTACTGATTCTGTACTTGCCAAGTGGGTTTGTGGATCACCGGGAGGCACCGCCATCTGCCGATCATTGCAGGAGTTCGCTGGACTGGTTTTCGCAAGTGTAGAGCAGCACGTTGATTCCTTGAGATTCACGAGATCGAGCTAAGATTCACGAATGGTTCAATGACCAGTTGAATTCGCTCATGTCGTTGTCAACGGACATCCTGGCAAATTCTAAAATAAACTGCCACCAATCCTTGGATATTGGAACCAAAACTAGAAGCTCCTTTGATTGATCAGAAGTGTCTCTAAATTGAAAACGACGTGTCTGTAATGTACCTAACAATTCATTTAAAAATACTGTTTTGACTTTGACCATCTCGTACCTTGTAAAACATACCATAACAATAATAAAAAACCGCAATAAATTGTAAAACAATTTAATTACATTACTCAAACATCGGCATTTCTTAGAACGTATAGTCATTCATTCATTATTATTACTTGGTAACTATTACTGAGAATTTCTAGGGAGAGGAGGAGGTGAAATCGTAAAAAAAATTTCAGAAAATCTGTCACTTTGATACCTTCGGGGCCCTGTAAAACCCTTCGTAGTGAATGAAATTAAAAAAGGATGAATGAAAATTATTCGTTATGAAACCCTCTAAAAAAAACTTGTTATTTTTTTTTTTGGTAAAATTGAAGGAAAAAAAGTTATAGCCCTTAAAATAAAATATTGTGACTAATTTTTGTGTTCTAAGGCTTATAACTTCTTAATTATTCAATTTACGACAACAAAAATAAATTGTAGATAATTTAATTCTAAACAAAAAACCTCCTTACAAATTTTCTGTAAGTTGTACTGTTACGGAGATATAGTGGAAAAGCCATTTGCACACGTTTTCCAAGATGGCGGCCAAATGGGGGGAGGGCCGAGCCCGAAAACTCAAATTTAAGCTTACACGGACCCCCCTACACAACCCAAAAAAACCTTGTCCTGCATTTTTGCAATGTTAAAGTACCATTTCCATGGACTAATCCAACATCTCTTCATAGACTTTAAGACCGCCTATGATAGCATAGTCAGAGCAGAATTCTACAAAGTCATGAGAGGATTCGGCATCCCCAATAAGCTAATATGATACATTGACATCATTGGAAGAACATCAAGAGCTGTACAGCAAACTTTCAATCAGATTGAGCGGGCGGCACGAAAGCTGGGAGGACTGCATATCAACGAAAGCAAAGCAAAGAACGTTGTGCTTCGTCTGCAAGAACACCATTGGTCCCACAATCATGGTAGAGGAGCGCGAATTTGAAGTAGTAAAATCATTTACCTACGTTGGGACAATAGTAGCAGGCGACAATAGCATGGAAGTCAAGTTTATCTCTGCGGTAAGACTTATGGGGTGCGACAGAAAGGGAGACCAAACCTCCGCTGGAAGGATGGCGTAGACCAGGACGCTCAGAGCATAGGGATGCCAAACTGGATGACATCCGCTCAGAATCGGGACCGGTGGAGAGAACAGTTGCGAGAGGCCAGGACCGGATCTCGGTTGTAGAGGTGTTAAAGAAGAAGAAAGTTTATCCTACTTCAAATTTGGATGGAGCAGATTCCTAGAGTTTAAAAAAGAAGGATCAAGAAATTGTGTTATGAAGCATACTACTACATTCGCTTGGTATACGATTCTACCCACACTAAAATTGCATAAACTCTATTTTTATATTATTATTTCCACAAAGCTAGCATTCCCTCCCCGGAAGTTGTAAAACTCATGATAATTTCTTATGAATCCATCTCACGGAATATGATAAGTAGCGATCGTTGTTCTGCCCACCCCTATTCATAAGAATTGATGATGTAAGGACTTAAGCTTCCGAGTTTTTAAGCATTAATTTGAGCTTGAATTTAAATTTAAACTCGACTTTGACCTGCTCAGAGCGGTGCCGCAAGATAAGATCAGATTAATGACCACCAGACTATAATTACGCGGCACTGAGACTGCATGCATTGCGGGCAATTGATCGAGACCCAACTTGTGACTCTGGTCACGATCAGCGGAAAGCTAGCTTTCAATTTGCCGGCGCCTCTTCAGAATCTGTGGTACGCTCGGGTCACCGGAGTCGAATACCATTGCAAAATTGTCACCTATGCGGATCATGACCCTGGATGCTTTTGCCCGGTATTTTAGTAGAAAATTCCTTAGCGACATTTTGGGACTTGTCTCAAAAAATCAGAGATGGAGCAAAGTCCATTATCAGCTAATATGCAAGAGTCCTGAAACTGGGAAGCATCTTATTTGCTGGAGGGTGTGAGTGTAGAGAGGGTTCTCACTAGTATCGATTACAAGGATACATTTCCCGCAATTTTATTACTTAAGTCAGGAGCTGTAGTGGATACCGGGACATTGATATCAGACGTCTTACATCATTGAGCACCGATTAAAGGGTCCCAGTGGACAGCCACTTTCCCCGGCTGGTCGGTCGGCAATCGCTTTAGTGTTTAGTGCCCTGGAAGAGTTTCAACGCAGCTCCAATGTGATCCGATAGTGCTGTCATCGTTTTGTGTAATGTATGAAGCCATAAACAAAACCACCGCCACCGAATTCCTTCCCTCGGCTGCAGATTCTCCTCTTTAATAGGGGTAATAAACAATAACAAAGGGTGTGTTTTGCTCTTTTGTTTTTGACATAATTTTTTATGTTAATCTACTTACGAAGCGTGAAGGAATTTAGTTTAACGTAAAAAAAGGGGTTGAACTTGGGGTTCACTTTTTATGGCTTGTGATTACATTTTTAATAATCAGCAAAAAAAATGTTGTTGCCTTTAAAAGAAAGATTTTAATAACGAAAATATGCAGGATTCCGCAGTTTCAGTTAATGTTGTTTTTTTAAGATTCTTGTTCGGAAATTGGAGTGTGCTTTTAAAATTTGGTTTGTCTTGGATCTTGTAGAAATATGGAAATACTAACTGCAGAGGATTATTCTAGAGAATACTTGTTCTATTAGTGAACGAATTAGTCAGAGGAAGTAATCCGATCGACTAATATAAAGCTGTAAACATGCAAGGGCCACGGCAAAACGATTTTCATCGGCTACGGCGAAAGTCCTGATGAAATTCGTTAATCACACTTAAGGCTGATTTACACGTAACAAGCAGTCAACTTAATTTTAAGTGACCTAAATACATTACATTGTTTACATTTTTCAACACTTAATATGAATTAAGCTCTTTAGTTCGCTATTGATGGACGTCAAAGTCTTCAAAAATACTGTCATAAAATTTGTTCTAAGTGAAATATAAAGTAAAGGATGAAATAGTCAGGGAAGCGAGAATGTCCAATTCGACATTTTCAAAAAAAATCTTCAATCACACGAACTATGAACGCGACGACGCTCCGCCAACCAAATTTATGCATTTAACTAAATTTGCCTCCTCAAACTCAACTTTATATGTCCTAAGTCTTATATTTAGCTAAGTTTATCAAGGAAAAATAGTGCGTCGCTACCATTTGTCACTGCAGTGGTAATTTTGTCATAGGCCGATTGTTGTTCTGCAACTAAAAGTGTTGTTTTTAACTGCGGCAAACGTACAGAGGTCTTCAACATCGAATTGTTATTCGCTCAAAATATCTAACTCATAAATATCAAAAGGAGAGATTTCTAAGTTGAATTAGTTCTTTGTTGTTGATGGCTGGTCATATTTCTTCATTAAAAATACTATGCGAAGATGAGATAGTATTGTTTCGGCTAACGGTGCGAACGGGACATCCCCAATGTACGCAAAACCCCTAAATACAAAATCTCAGCAAGATTTAAGCTTCATAGCAGTGCCCTCTAGAGATGATTTGCGAAAGTAATCACCATCACCAATCGCTTTCTCGCACCCAAAAACCTCTTTATTGCTATCTTACCGATTTTCATTTGAATCGGAATACAAATGGCAAAATCGGAAAACAATTTGCAAACTTGTCCGTCATATGGGTGCGGCCATTTTGAATTTATAAGTTTTGATCATAAATTCGTTATTTGCGATCTTAAAAACTTCGAGATTCGAATCAGAAGACAAGTGACAAAATTCCTCCGCCAGGTTGGCCCCGCCATTTTGAATTTATAAGTTGTGATCATAAATTAGTTAATTGCTACCTTAAAAACCCAAAGATACCGATTTTCATTAGAATCGGAATACAATTGGCGCTTTGTAGCAAATTTTCAACGAAACTCTCCATGACAGCGCCATCAAGGAGAGGCTTTAAAAAGTAATAAAATAGCCTATGCTCTTTCTTTTAATATAAATAGCACATGGCTAAAATTTCATTAAGATCAGTTGCACGGTATAGGAGCCTATTCGGAACATACATACACATTCATTTTTATATATGTATATAGATATAGATTCATTGTTTACATGCATTCAGTCACTTAAAATTAAGTTAAAATTTAGTTAAAAACTTTGGCTTGTTTATGCGTAAGACGGTTTTAAGTTTAAAATCGGTTTAAGACGAATTGCCGGTATAAACAGATTCGGATTCTCTCTCACACATTGAAAATTTACGTTCTTATGCATTAAATAACTAATCCTTACCGGAATATAGTGAGAAAGACCATCGAAACTACAGGCCTGGAAGCTCCCGGGCCTACTAACACTTTTCATTGATATTTTTCTGCACTTATGGTTTTAATAACTATTCTATAAAGATTATTATCACTTTGAAATCACTTTTTATTCTATTACTAAACAAATTCAACATTTTTTCCCTAAATAAACACAAAAAAACCACCGCTAACAATTAACACACTTAAAAGACACTTAATCACTAATTTTTTTTTAATTTTTTTTAATTAAATCACTAAAGCACTAATCACTTGTAATCCGTGTGCAGTAAAAAGTGATAAAATACAATTATTTACCACTTTTTACAGCAAAAATATTCTTAAAACAATCGCGAACCTATGCTGCGGCGTATAAATTCTAACAAAAGTGACAGATAATAGGCCCGGCACCAACACAACTAAAAAGTCTGCTGTAGTTTCGATTGGATTATTCTTTTAATGTAAGACCACAAAATCAGCCATTTTGAGAACTCCTAACGCATACACACAAAGGTTTGTTTATTAGTTTTCAGAACAGGACAGAGCAGAACAGAATGGAACAGCAAGCAATTAAACGTCAAACACTTTAGAACAACTTAGAACAGAAAAACTAATGAACGCTTTTTTGTACTTTTTTGTTGTACATTTTCTGTTCTCATAATTTCATATACACATCTGTCAAAACTAAGAAAAAATAACTACAACAAAAATCTTGTTCAAAAGTGTTCTGAAAAAAATGTAGAACCAAAAACAAAACTTAGAACACTTTAGAATAACTTAATGAACACCAAAATAAAACACTTTCGGAAAAAAATAACAAGTTTTAAAACTAATGATAGCTGTACTTTTCTGTTCTAGGAAGATCTGAATCGTTCTAGGACTGACTAACAAACAGACCTAATAATTCGTCTTAAACTGATAAAATAAATTAAGCTTCAAATTTCGACTTCAGACTATTTATACGGATCCGGATTCTATCTTAAGCCGTAATTCGACTTACGTATAAACAAGGTACTTAATGCGTGTAAATCAGCCTTTACGGCGACACAAATTAAAAAACACACACCGGAATAACTAAAAACATAACCACTACCACTTTGACAGCCCAATATATTCTACACACGCCCATGGGAACACACGGGTATAGCAACACAAACCTCTACCATAGCAACCATGTAACTTTGCATACCCAAGCTTCATATGCAGCTTTACGTCATCTGCCGCTTTCAGTCAGTCTTCATCTGAATCGTAGCGACATAAGAAGCGTGCAACTGTTAGTGAAAGTTGAGATTATTTTTTATTTAAAGAAAACAAAAATGGATGATAGACAGTATAATATTCATTTTGTTGAATGTATTGAACGATATCCATGTTTATGGAACTATATGCTACCACAATATTGCCAAAGAGACGTGACGGAAAAGGCCTGGGAAGAAGTTTCACGGCAGATGAAGGAAACAGGTATATTCCATTTTATATAGAATTTATTCTATTTTATTTATTTTTATTTAATTTTTTACATAAGGTGTATTCATGATCTGTGTTATTTGTGTTAAATCGAGAAAACAGTTTAACAAATCGAGAAACTTTTCTTAGTAAATGTCATTTGTTTCGATTTTACAAAATAACATCTGAAAAGGCGTGTTAAATCAACAAATCGAGATCGAAAATAGGTCTGTTCCCGTACTTTCTGCATTCTGTCACTTACTGCAAGTTGCTTATTGAGAGGTGGGGATGAAGTACAGAACGGCCTGTACTCCCGAAGACGAAACGAAACGAAAACGAACCCGTTTTGTCAAAATGCTACCTTGCAACACGATATCGTCTCGTTTTCGTCTAAGCAAACGATGACATATTTGTAATCGTCTTCGTTCAGACGTTAGTGCTTGTTGTGTGTCAGTGGTTTTGAGGTTAAAATACAAGTTGGGATTGTTAAGTATTTTGATAGTTTTAATTTATTTTGCATAAAAAGCCAAAAATTACAAACGCAAGGCAATACAATACAATCGTCTTCAGGAGTAGGAAATATATTCTCGTCTCGTCTCGTTATTTCGTTTCGTTTCGTTTATCGTCTCGTCTTCGGGAGTACAGGCCCAGGAACACGTTTCTGCAGTTTTAACACGGGAATGACAGTTTTGACATTTCCATATACCAAATAACTAAGCTGCAGCAGGTTACAGCAGCTCGGAGCTACTGCAAGTTTCTGCTTGTTACTGCAAGGTGTGGAAATGGGTATGGCGGCTGCAGTAAAAATACGGGAACAGAATTCTGTTAAGTAATTCGAAGCAACTGACAGATTATGCACTTCTGCAGGTACGGGAACAGACCTAATGGCGCGCCATTTTTTTCTTTTACTGTCAACAGCTGTTTAGATTTTATTTTGATTGATAGTTGTATTTGAAAGGTGCAAATTAATAATCTATATTAATAAAAGAATGTTTCTGTATGTATGTATGTATGTGTGCGCTATTATAGCGGGCGCACCAATCATCGCAGCTTCGAAATTTTGCACGAAGGTCGTGGGGGTCTTCCATGATGCACCTCGAAGCCCGATTTTCGAAATTCAAAATGGCCGCCGAAAAAGGACCGAAATTCAAAATGGCCACCCAAATATAAATTTGCAAATTGTGTTCCGATTTCAATGAAAGTGGGTATCTAGGGATTTTTAAGGTCGCTAATAACGAATTTGTAGTCAAAACTTATAAATTCAAAATGGCCGCGCCAATATGGCCGACGAATTTGCCAATTGTGTTCCGATTCCAATGAAAATCGGTATCTGGGGTTTTTCGAGGTAGCAAATAACGAATGTTTAATCAAAACTTATAAATTCAAAATGGCCGTCAATATGGCTGACGAATTTGCCAATTGTTTATTTATTTATTTATTTATTTATTTAATCGCCAAACAAGGTACACTTAAACTAAGTACAACAGAAAATGAAACAAATCACTGGCGTATTTAAATTACAAAGTATTTTGGATGTCAGGAAGAATTTAAGTTTTTTTTACAGGATGCTTCATTTATCGAAAGGGAGTAACATGATCTATAATTGTTAAAGACCACATATCATCTGTTGACCGGCTCATTCCTTGCATACTCAGTCCGATGTGGATATTCCTTTAGATGTTTCGTATGTCTTGTAAGTCGGATGTCTTCATTGAACTTGATCATATCGGTCAGAAACTAAACTTTATGGTGTTAAGTACTTCTAAGGTGAGAGATACGATAAGAAATTTTCTCCTAGCAGAGAGCGGTAAGAATTCCAACACTTTGAGCCTGTCCGTGGGTGGTAGTCTTAGAAAGTCACGCGATTCGTGTAGACTTCACAGAGCAAAGAGGATATATTTCTTCTAAAGTGATTCTATCCTGTTGCTACTTATGAAAAATATGGGATAGGACATGCATATTCCAGGATAGGGCGCACTGGAGAACAAAAGAGAGTTTTTGTGACCCATATTTTGTCGAATTCTTTAGCTCGAAGTTTATTGGCTCTGGCAGTAATATTATCAGAGTGCAAATTGAAATTAAGTTTTTTTCCTAGGACGACACCTAGATCGACAATTTGAGTGAATTCGTTGAGCCGATAATAATACTGCTGTGTGTATGTTTACGAGAGAAGGTAATCGCTTGACATTTGTTGGTGTTAAGATTCAATTTATTAGTAGTGCACCAGTCTTGTAAAGCATTGAGATTCGACTGAATAAAGGATGCGTCAGTTTGGGATTTGATGACACTATATATTTTGAGATCGTCCGCATAAAAGAGATGCGGGATATTTTCCAATTTCTTAGACAGGTCAGAGATGAATATATTGAACAGAAGGGGGCCAAGATGACTGCCCTGAGGAACACCGGAAGTTATTTCGATTTCATTTGAAAGGAATCCTTGAAATCTGATAACCTGTGTTCTACCGTCGGATATAAAATGAACCGATGAATACGTGTTTCTTGCTAGATTTGACACGCTGTGAACCGTTGGTTGTTATGAGTTCACTATTTAAAGGGTCTCTAACGGCTATTAGTACTCCTCCTCTTGTGAGACCGGAGAAGTTGTAGTCTCTGTCGCATCTGTAAATAGTCCAGCTGCAATCTAGGATCATTTAGGAAAGACTCATTCAACCATGTTTCGGTGAACACGAGTATATTAAACTGGCACGAATTTGCGTCGATAAAGAGATTATTCAGCTTGGCTCTCATACCACTAAAGTTGTGATATAAGAGCCTTATAATATCAGATTGGCTTGGTTTTGGGTGAAGAGTCGAGGACGGATTAGACGTTGGAGAAGTGACTAGTTAGGGACGATAATTATTAGACGGTGTTGCAGGTTTTGTTAGTCTGTTAGATTGGGGATTGAAGCTTACATCTGAGTTAGAATTAAACCTAGGTTTAATAAGACAGGATATATTAATAGAGGAACTATTTATCTTTGATCTATTGTTAGACTACTTAACTTAGATCTAACTTGCTTATTTCTACCGTTTTTATCATTCCAACGGTTGAGGCTAAGTTTTTTCCATCTAAAGGCGTCCGATGTTGAGTTCAGGAACATCCACTCATATTTGGAAGGCAAAACCACTTTGAAGTTCCTGAGTTGTTTTGTTTCTTTCCCCGAGGGGATACTAATTCACAATCCAGAAGTTGTGTGGAGAATTCATCTTGAAAAGGTTGCCTATCCAAGCTGGATCAGCGTATTTAGAGGCTCCTTTAAGGAAGTAAGTTGTTGGGGTTTCCTTGTCAAGAAGCGACGTGTTTCATTTGTTGGTAACGCTTGCCGCAGTTTTTTTGTTACCTTCTTGCGCGCTATTGTATGTACCTTCTTTGCTGCATCAATTTCTTTTAATCTTCTGTCCCAATCTTCTACTGACCATGTTGTTCCGAGTTTCATTATGGTGTTAGGTACTTGAAGCGTTGGTAAATAATGAGATGGGCCGGAAGAGATGGACAGACTCTGGCTGTGGAGATTAGGAGGGCCTAGGGTTAAATTATTCCCACTGTTGTAGCTGCTTGTATTAGCAATCCTTTCGTTGAAAAGTCAAGCTCCCTCCAATTCGTCTGAGAGAGAGATTGTCTGCTCGTTCAGGAATGGGCTCCTTGCCACAACATCTTCGTTAGTGATCAATCTCGTCTCGTCGTCAACCTTAGACAAAGACTTGAAGCTCGCTAATTCAATTTCTAGACTAGTAAAACGTCTCGTTGTTTTCCGATTCCACTGAAATGAATGACTTTAAGCTAACAATAAAGAATTTATGATCGAAACTTATAAATTTTAAATTTCGGGCCCAATCTGGGGGACGAATTTTGTCAAATAAGTGTCATTTCCCGGTCAGCTGTATGTAGGAAATTTCTTAAATTTCCCGTAACCCGTATAGATACAGTAAAAACGGTAGAAATAGGTTTTCAGGTGATTTAAATTTCGGAATCGCTCTAGTCTTCCACATAAAAAAAAAACAGGATGAAGACCCACTACGACCCAAGGGCGAACGGATCTAGATTTAAGGAAGGTGATCGAGTTTAGCTATAAAATCCTCTACTAATAAAAGGTAAATCGCCAAAACTACAAAGGAAATGGAACGGCCCCTCCACGGCCATATCGAGGTTAAACGGTGTCATCTATCGCATCCAAAAAGGTTCGATCGGTAAAAACGGGACCTGTAGGAAGCTGTGTTCGGGACGAACACTAAGTAAGAAGGGGCAGTGTAACAGTTAACCGAAAAGAGAAACTTAAAATTCCGACAAGAAGATGAAGGAGGAGCAATGTATGCAAGAAACTTTGTTTTGAAATTAAAGTTGCAAATTGTTCCAATTAATCCCTGACGAATCCGAGAACCCTCGAGAAGAAATATTACAATATTTTTATAGGTAACTCTAAATTTCTGTATGGCTGGTAATCATTTTTTCCAGATTTGTTGTTGTTTTCATTATACTTTTTTCCTACTGCGATCTTTTCTATTTCGAAGATAACATTTTACGATTTCTGGACGTTTAACACAGATCATGAATACCCCTATAAAGACTTAAAATAATAAAATGGATATGCACAAATTGTTAGGCAAATATTTCCATTGAAGAAGAATAGATTCGGTACAGTTAACAAAATATTCTGTTAAATAATCTCTGTTTTTTCATTGCGGTGGTTCTGGTTAAACTCGATAAGTTTCTTTAACAATTTGTGCAATGGTTTTTTCATCTCGGTAAAATGAATATGTTAGATCCCTGAAACTCCCCGTCTAGTAGCAAGAAACCTTGTAATGAAGTCATAAATATTCCTTTTTTGTTTATAGCGTCAAACTGTCGTGAAAGGTGGAAAAATATACGAAATGGATTGAGTCGATCCTTAAAATTAAAAAAAAGTGGAAGTGGAGTAAAACAAAAGAAGAAATACTATCTTTTTAAGCATTTACAATTTTTAATACCATACATGCGAAAAAGTGGAAATTTCAAGCGCATAACGCAAAATATTCCTTACAATGAAAACAGTGAAATGGAAAACCCAACTGAAAATAGGCATCCAGAAAATGAACCAGAAGAGTTTTTTGTGCCGAAAACCGACTCCGTTGAAAATGCTTGTACACACGAAGAAAATAAGGAGGAGAAAAAACCAGAAGAATTTACTATGCAGACTACCGATTTATTTCAAAAACAGGGTGAGGAAGAAAAAAATAAGCCAAAGAAGAAAAAAATTCGAAGGCAACAAAATATTGACGAAGTGGACTCCGCGCTCATTGCATGGATAAATTCCACTAAAGAAAAAAAGAATCCTAATGCTAATAATTATTTTTTAAAAAGTTTGCTTCCATATATGGAAGAGATGACTGCAACACAAAATAGAAGATTTCGGCAAAAGGTGGTTAAATTAATAGACGATATCCTCGAGGACAAGGATGTGGAAGAAAGGGTAATGCCACCATTGGAGTTATCATCATCATCCATATTAATGAAATATGCTTCACCGTCTACTGTTGTTTTATCACCAGAAAATAATTAACTGTTTTATAAAAAAATAAACTTACTTAACGTTATCAGAAGTTTCTCATTTGGTTTTGTCGCAACTTTGTTATTTGTATCCTTTTTCCTTAAGTTAGCTTTAGTTTGAAGTAATTCAGCGATTTTTTTTTTAATTCGATCATATTATATAAACTTTTTCTCATATAGCTCCAATTCTTTAGATATGTTTTTAAAGTACGTATTTGTGCTCCAAAAATGAAAACGGGGATTCACAGTGTGCACCCATTATCCCGGGAAAACGTTGCTGAGCAATGAATTTTTTCCGTTATCCTGTGAAACAGAATAATCTCATATGCCTCGGTAGCCTAGGGAGTAAGGCGCCTGGCTACTATCCCAGAGGTCCCGGGTTCGAGTCCCGGCAGAGCCGCACGGTCCTTCGCCTTTCCCACCTTCCCTCCTGTCATAGCCTTCCGCTAGCACTGCCCCGCTCCACCAAGCGCATGTCATCGGTTGGTTGATGGGATTCAACTTGTTTCAGGAGGCATAACACTCCAGCGAGTTGTTTCTCATTGCCCCGATGCCAGAGTCGCGATAGAAATAGTTGGGGTTAGGTGGTTGTGGCAGTTCCTTCCTACTTCTCTCTTCCCCTTCACTATCTATCGACTAGAGCTTGCTGTTCGACATTGCACTCTATACGAAGAAAATAGATTGTCGACAGTACAAAGGGCTTTCCCTGAGCTCTAGTCTTCCACATAAAAAAAAATGCTAGATACATTATGCGCCAATACCAGTGTGACCTCATATCAGATTTTCCTCTTAATACAGATGTTGTCTCGAGTTTCAGAATTCAATTCAACATACCTTCGTAAACTTAAGCCCATAATAGCATAGTCAGACTCCCAATAGCATAGTCAGAGGCCAATCAAAAGAACGGAATGAGCTGCCTCCTCTTGAACCTACCGTTGACCAAGCTGATTCAAAATTCGAGTGTGAAAGTAAGAGGAAAAATTCTTCACGAATCCACTGAAATACTTCGTTAGGCAAAGTTAAACAAAGTGCAGGGTAGCCCTAACATTGGTATAACAATTACAATCTTTCACATACCTTGAGTCAATGATAGCAGTCGATATCATAGAACTTAAAATACGAGTACGGTTGCTAAAATTAAACGATACACTTTTTTTAGGTCCAAAATACACAAGAAAAACGCATGCTTGATAGCGCTGTTTCGGAAGTAGACTAGTGTGCTTCTTATTTTCAGCAAAAATACACGCGGACGCATGAAGCAGACGCAAAATGCATTTTTTGGTAAAAGGTCTACGTTGAAGAATGAAACTTTCACTTTGTTCCTTACCCAAAAAGATTTTTAGCGTTTACTTCAGAGCCGAAAAACAATCAAGGCTTTCAAACGAACCTATCAAAGATGAGCACTAACATATATCCAACCTCAAAAGTAAACCAGAACCTTGACCGCCTTCAAAATTCAACATTACCAGAATTGCGACAACCACAACATCACGTCCAGTTTTGCTCAGACCTAAATTTAAGAACCAAGCCTTGGAGCTGGTCAGGTTTTAATAAGCTGGCTTTTAAGATAAGCTTGGATATATTTCGGAACAGGCAGAGCTCATATTCACCTAAATAAGAAATGGTACAGGTTAAATAAAGGACAAACCACAAAACATAATAATAACATCGTGCGGATACACAAAAGCTGCGCCGAATGCTTCCCAGAGCATTTCCAGTAAGCATGAAGCAGGGCGATTTGCTTTAAAATAATGCTTCCTCAGGCTTTTCAAGCCGATATCCAAGCTGCGCTGTATAATGATGTACGATGGTCTTACTAGTATTCACAGCATTCTATCCGAGCAAAAATAATTAGTTGATATATTAATGCGCAAATCAACTACAGACGTACTTATATTTTTAAAAGTATGTACATATGTATATATATATATATATATATATATATATATATATATATATATATATATGTAGGAACCGATGATAGAGACACACAGGAAGGGAGGCACTCAAGGAACTGTATAGAGGAGAGTCGAAAGTAGGCCGTTGGACGTCAATAGAAAAAAAAATAAAAAACAAAACAAGCAGAAGTCAGGACGTTTTTCCTTTTAATAAATTATGAAGATTAATTAATTTATTAAAAACAAGTCGAAGTCGTAGAAGTTGTATATTAAAACATTAAATAGAAGTTGTATATTAAAACATTAAATAATTTAACTAATCAGAGGAATTGTTCTTTACCTTTAAGCTCGGTCCTAAGAATCCCTACAATTTTGGGGGCTCAACCGGGATAATTACCAGACATCCAGTCAGGTAAAGGTATCGCTTTTGGAGGTATAGCAATTTCTCAACGCTGAATGCGGTAAAATTTTGGAAAAAATATATGGCCGTTGCTGGATTTTTTTTTTTGAAAATTAATGAACAAACGTCAAGCTGAAGATTTAAAAACATTAACAATAAAGCAACTACGTAAACTGTTGCAAAGACGTGGATTATCGACAGCGTATAAAGTCAAAGCCGATCTCGTAGCGAGACTTGTAAATTTACCGATGTCGGATGAAGAGGAGGAACAGGAAATATCAGAAGTCCCTCTATCATTCAATTGTGACCAAAGTTTAGCACCAAACGAGATGACGAATCCCATATTTTCTTTCAGAGACGTCGAAGAATCCCTCAGCCATTTTGGTGGTGAAATTACTCAGGATATTGAAGCATGGATCAAGGAATTCGAAGAGGTAGCCGAGTTATGCCAGTGGACGAGTGTTCACAAATTTATTTATGCAAGAAGATTAGTAAATGGAACAGCTAAATTGTTTTTAGATTCAGCTAGTGACATAAAAAATTGGGATAAATTACAACAAGCTTTGCGGAAGGAATTTCCTAGTTCATTGACGAGTGCACAAATACACCTAGAACTGACAACGCGACGAAAGAAGTCTTCGGAGTCATATTGGGAGTATTTGTATCACATGATCAGTATAGCAAACCGCGGTAATGTCGATGAGGCATCAATAATACAATATGTTGTTAATGGCATACAGGATGAGGCGAATAATAAAATATTTTTGTACGAAGCAAAAACGATTGATAAATTAAAAACCAAACTAAAAACTTATGAGATGATCAGACAAAATCTTCAGAATCAACGAGTTCCATCACATAAAGATGAAAGAAATATTCATAGGCAGGGAGAAAAGAAGTTGTCACGGTGTTGGAGTTGCGGTGGTAAAGGACATAACATTTCCGAATGTAAAGATAAGGAGAAAGGCTTCAAATGCTTTAAGTGTAATCAGTTTGGACATCTAGCAAGAGATTGCAATAACTCGCAAGTATCCAGTTCAAAAAGTAGAGTCGGAACAATTCAGAAAAGTGATGAAAACTTTCCAGACATGCATATCAGAGTTCAATTTTGCGGAAAATCTGTGAATGCTTTGGTTGATACTGGGAGCGACATTACGGTTATTAAACAATCTGTATATGAACAAATTACTGATCGGGATAGCTTGAAGAGTTCTGGTACCAAAGTCGTTGGATTCGGAGATTGCACTCCATGTAGTACGCTGGGTTGGTTTTCAGATGTAGTGTCTATTGATGAATGTGAATTACACATTAAATGTCATGTAGTACCTGATACATGGTTGCAGACTGATATGCTAGTAGGAAAGGATGTACTTAAAAGTTTCCATCTGATAATACGAAACGGAAAGCCGGAAATAAAGAAGCCAAGCGAAGTTGACACGTACGATGATATTAACCCATTTAGAAGTTGGGATTTTGTTGGGTTAATGAAGGAAGATGCCATTTCGTCGTGTATGCAAGGTATAAAGGATCCTGAAGTTGCAGAGAAGTTGTCCAAGTTGTTACGATCCTATCAACCGAAAGTTGTAGAGAAGTCAATTATTCAGATGAAAATTTATTTAGAAAATGAGGTACCAGTATATCAACCCGCAAGAAGATTATCACCAAGTGAGAAGAAAGTAGTGTCGGAGCAAATAAATCAGTGGTTAGTGGAGAAAATAGTAGAACCAAGCAATTCAGATTTTGCAAGCCCGATAGTTATCGTAGGGAAGAAGGATGGAACCAGTAGAATATGTGTGGACTATAGGAAATTGAACCAGAAAATGATCAAAGAAAGATATCCGCTACCATTAATAGAAGATGTCTTAGATAAACTTCATGACGGCCGCATATTCACTGCAATGGATCTGAAGGATGGGTTTTTCCATGTGGATGTCGTTCCAGAAAGCCGAAAATATACGTCGTTCATAACTCATATGGGACAATACGAATTTCGAAAAGTACCATTCGGACTATGTAATTCACCGTCTGTCTTTCAGAGATATGTTAACACTGTATTCCATGAACTTATTGTCAAAGACATTGTTTATGTTTATGTCGATGATTTAATCATATCATCTAAAGATGTCGAAGAAAATGTTAGGAAGATTGCCCAGGTATTGGAAGTAGCAGAGCAACACGGATTACAGTTTAAATGGTCAAAATGTCAGTTTCTTAAGGAGGAAATTGCGTTTTTGGGACATGTTGTCAGTAACGGACATATAAAGCCTTCGCTAGAGAAAACAAAAGCAGTTGCTAATTTTCCGATTCCCAGAAATGTTAAGGAGGTTCAGTCATTTCTAGGCCTCACAGGATTTTTCAGGAAATTTGTTGAAGGGTACTCCAAGATAGCTAAACCTATTAGTGACCTCACGAGAAAAGGCACTAAATTTGATTTTGGACCTGATCAACTAATGGCATATGAAATCTTGAAAGAAAAGTTGTGCAAGGAACCAGTACTACAGATATATAACCCACACGCTGAAACTCAACTACATACGGATGCTTGCTCAATAGGTGGTGGAGCAGTATTGTTGCAGAAAAATTCCGAGGATCAACAATTCCACCCTGTGTACTACTTAAGCTTTAAAATGAGTCCGGCCGAGCAGAAGTACTCAAGTTACGAACACGAGGTCCTGGCTATCATAAGAGCATTGCGAAGATTACGTTGCTATTTATTGGGAATAGACTTTAAAGTTTTCACGGACTGTCAAGCTTTTTACCTTACAATGAGAAAACGAGAACTATGTGCAAGAGTGGCCAAATGGGCGTTAATTATAGAAGAATTTGGTTGTGAAGTACATCACCGGTCAGGAAGAATGATGAGGCACGTAGATGCATTAAGCCGTTTTCCCACAGTTATGCTAGTGCAATCAGAAATACTCAACAAGGTACGAAAAGCTCAAGAAGATGATAAATACTGCAGCGTTGTTAAGAAGGTTCTACAAAAAGAAACATATCAGGATTATGTGGTAAGAGGAGAATTACTTTACAAATTTAAGGATGGAAACTATCTTTTGGTATTACCCAAGAGAATACAGGCTGAGATTATTAAAAAAGTTCATGAGAATGGGCACATAGGTGCTAGGAAAGTCATGCAACAAGTGAAACAAGATTATTACCTGCCTAAATTACAGAAAGCTGTTGATTTAGTTGTGAGTAATTGTGTCGCGTGTATATTGGCCGCAAGGAAGGCGGGAAAACCTGAAGGATATCTGAATCCATTGGATAAGTTCGATCGACCTCTTCACACCTACCATGTCGATCATTTAGGTCCGTTGCCATCAACATCTAAAAATTACAGGTACATTTTTGTAGTAGTGGACGGGTTTTCGAAGTTCACGTGGCTTTACCCTACGAAAACTACGAATTCACAGGAAGTTGTTGAAAAGCTGAGGCATCAGAGTCACACTTTTGGAAATCCGGTCAGGTTAATATCTGATAAAGGAGCGGCATTTGTGTCCAATCAATTCGATGAATATTGTAAGACGAATGACATCCAACACGTTCAGATTACAACGGGCGTGCCGAGAGGTAATGGGCAAGTGGAACGGATTAATCGAAATCTAATCGCCGTACTTAGTAAGCTTTCAGTACAGGAACCACAGAAATGGTTCAAGTTCGTACCAACTGTACAACAGATGCTAAATTCATCAACATCAAGAAGTACAGGCCACACTCCGTTTGAATTAATGGTGGGCACAAAGATGATTACCAATAGAGATGACACCCTTTTTAAAATAATTGAAGAAGAATTAGTGAGCAGTTTTATAGAAGAAAGGAATGAAGTAAGACAGCTGGCTAAAGAACAAATTTTACGGACGCAACAAGAAAATCAAAAGAATTATAATAAAAGAAGGAAGAAAGCGTGGAAATATAGAGTAGGAGATCTGGTGGTAGTTGAGAGATCACAGTTCGGATCTGGTCTTAAACTATACCCCAAATTCTTGGGACCGTATAGAGTGTTGAAAGACAAAGGACATGACAGGTATGATTTAATCAAAGTTAGTCAAACAGAGGGACCCAAGCAGACGTCTTCCTCTGCAGATCATCTTAAACCTTGGACACAGGAGGATACTGATGATGATAGTGCTAGTTATGAAGAGAGCGGAGAAGCTTCATCTGGGTCAGATGAAGAAATGCAGGATGGCCGAGATGTAGGAACCGATGATAGAGACACACAGGAAGGGAGGCACTCAAGGAACTGTATAGAGGAGAGTCGAAAGTAGGCCGTTGGACGTCAATAGAAAAAAAAATAAAAAACAAAACAAGCAGAAGTCAGGACGTTTTTCCTTTTAATAAATTATGAAGATTAATTAATTTATTAAAAACAAGTCGAAGTCGTAGAAGTTGTATATTAAAACATTAAATAGAAGTTGTATATTAAAACATTAAATAATTTAACTAATCAGAGGAATTGTTCTTTACCTTTAAGCTCGGTCCTAAGAATCCCTACATATATATGTGCGACCGTAACGAACTCCCGCACAAAAATCTAAAAATGCTTCCGCTATAGAGGTATGCACGCCTCTGTTACCAATTTGAATGTTTTCGTAATCGACCATTCCAAACTTGAATGTCGTTCGGTACCCCAACTAAGTACTAACCACATCTACTGCTGCTTGACCTACGCAATCGAACGGTAACCGGTCTATTGACTATTCGGTGCATATTTTTTTGATACAAGCGCTTTGACGCTGTGAGCCAGATCTCTGATATTTTTAGAAAATTCTAATATCAGATTTTAGTAGACCCAAATATTTCAATTCCTAGCACATTCCTCGCTATGGCAGGGCTCAACTAAGAGGTCACTATTCCCATTACCATAAAGTGAAATTTCAAAAAAAACATTCTTTTACTTCTAATGTGAAATATTTCCACTCCAAACGTTTATAAATCAGCCCAAAGTATCTCCATGTCATGATTTAGTAATTAGAACTCAGCCAGAAATACTAACAGAAAACAAAGACAAAAACAAGAATTTACCATACCCAAAATCTTGAAGGGCAAATTGGGATGACCGTAAATAAAGACTCTCTTGGAAAAGACACCCACAAATCATTTTGTCTTACCTCCATTCTGACGACTTCCTCCGAAGGAAGCCGTTCGTTAGAAATGTATCCGCTTCGGAGTCCCATGTTCAAGTCGGCTGGTCACCCACAAATTGACCTTTAACAGATGACTTGCTTCATCCTCCTCATCGTCAAGTGCAGTCTAGCGTCAAGTAGTGGCCCAGAAGGGAGTCGTACTTAAATTGCTTCACTGCTCGTTTCATATTTTAGACCAGCAATTGACCACTGGAATGTTACCAAACAATGCAAAGTAGCGAATGTAGTAGAATCGCTACTGTGGGTAGCGTAGAGATTGCATCTTGCTCTGACTTCATCCCGTGCCACTGGTGTTCCCAATTCGAGTTTCCTACACTTGAGAAGGGCCATAAATGTGCTTGAATTAAGTTTTTATTGCCCTACGAAAGGCATTGCGATGACGCCAGCCAACGTACACCCATCGGCACTGGCTCTCTCCTCCATCAATTGCTCTATTCCGATCCTCACCCTGTCCCGTGTAGATTAACATCATGCGGGTGGCAGAGTGGATGGAGATGGTATTTGTTTTTGCCCGATTCTTTGGCCATTTACATTACAGCTTCATGGCGGTTTGTTCTGCTGCTGTTGCTGTGTTTTGTTCAGCCCTTAAGTGCTCCCAACCGATAATAAAATCAACAAAGTCAAGATTAATTGCATTCCATTCACAACCATCGACGTTTTCCCCCAAAATTCGGGACGGGACCTTGTGCAGTGTTGTGGCACATCTTCTTCCATTAAAGGAAGAACTTTAACAAAATCACACGAGAAGGGAGATTTTAATCACAATCAGCACCCTCTGATAAATTTGTGAGAAGCAGCATCCAGTCCTGTGGGACAATTGTGGCACAGCCGCAGCAAAACTTAATTGTAAACAATGGAGATTTTTAAATGGCCTCAATTACCATAAAAATTTATTAAAGGGTCTGTTTCCCATGGACGAAGGTTGCAGAAGGTGAGCTGAGAAAGAAATTTAATGCGCACACCTGTAAAACTCCCTAGAGAAGAAGAAAGTAAGAAGAATTTAAATGTAACTAAAGATATCACCCACCTTAATTACCTGTGGTAGAGGGGAAATATCTGTTTATGGGACCTCATTAGTACACCTTTTGGGCAGTTTATTTTGAAATTATTTGCATTAACGGCGGATCTATGACAGTTTTCTGTTCTATTGTCTGTGATTGTTGTAATTAGCTTCCTTTAGTGCTGTAAATGATAACAATGCCTCTCCGCCCTATACTCCTGATGAGTTTTTAGATAGCGCGGAATTTACGATGGAAGTTTTTAATTAATGATGATGATTAAGTTTGCATTGAATTAAGAAAGAATTTTATGGTGGGTTGTTCTTGGTTATGCTTGAGATGTAGAGTATAATATCAAGAGAACACCTACCTTATTTGAACACAAAGTGAACTGTTTAAGTACTTTTTCCGTTTCTTCAGTCCTATTAGTAGACCTTCAGCTATAGCAGCGGCGTCGACCAGCTTAAATTCTTGCCTGTAACGAATGTGCCCGTCGTGTTTTTCATGTGCATCTTAACAATACAATTGAAATTAAACCAGTGCCGTCTGCTCAATGTACGATTTCATCAACAACAAAGAAGAGACCTCGCTGTCCACAATCAGTGCAGATTCCCGAAAACGTCAGGCTAAAACAAATTTTTCAAATGATTCCCTGCAAACTTGAAGAAAATTTCATAAATATGGAAAAAACATACTTACATGCTGATTAGGATCTGTAACAATCCTTATGTGAGTGGTAAGAAGGCTGCATTCGAAAATTCAGCCAGCTGCGCAGAATTGGCAGCACATCATTCAATCGATACTGCCATACTGCCAATTCTGCGCAGCTGGCTGAATTTTCGAATACAGCCGAAGATCTTAATATACTGCAGCAGTTTGGCTGTCATGTCTAGAGGATTGGATTTGAAGACCCTTGACATTCTATAGTAGAGGTTCTTGGCTTTTACCAGTCGTGCACGTATTTCTGGCTCCATGCTGTTTATGCCTACCTTTATTGGTGAAAGATTATACTACTTAGAATCCATGTTTCTTTACTTTTATTGTCGGACCAATGTTCGATTGTATCGCAGAAGGGACCGCCATGTACTTCGTTTTCATTTCATTGATGTGAGGCCCCAGTTTTAGTGGCCGCTCAATATGGGTTAAACGGTTAAACCGTTAAAGCGTCCTGTACACTCGTTAAGGATTATTCTCTTGATTTCACATCCGAATCTCGATGTACTTTCTGCAGTGCTCGATTGAATAGGAAGCTGTCCAAATCGTCTACAGAAAAAATATATTATACGTAGTATTTAAGAACGTTATATCGTGATAGTTGTGATATCTCCTTTTTGTAAGCAGATTATAAGATGCCCGTTTTGAAGATTTCTGGCATCGCTTTCTGCTCCCCTATTTGAACAATTACTTCATGCTTCGCGATTGTGTGTCATCGTTACATATATACATAGATGATGCTTCCAGTTGCTCAGCTGGCTCGCTAATTAGGGTTAGCTATTCAGTAAAATTGTTGTTCCTATCGTTGCAATATGTCTTTGAGATCGGCAATCAGATTTCATAGCAAATCTCATAAGATAAATGAAATATAACTTTATACGAGATCTAAGTGTGCGTTCACACCAATAAGTGCCACGCTAAGCTCCTAGTGGCTAGCTAGGTAGCAGGATGAATTATCCAAGCTAACGAACGTTCGTGTTAGCACTGCGTTGTTCATACCGACCGCGCTTCGCTGTGTCTAGTCGCCAGGTGGCTATCCAAGCGAACAGGCGTGTTTGTTTTTTCCTAGGATACATTCAGGCAACGACGACCAGACCAACTGCAGCATTTTCTAATATCCTAGCCAAGCAGGTATCCTCTGGTGTGAACAGTAGTATATCTTAGCGTAGCACCTATCTTGGCGAGCCACCTATCCTGCCACCATTGGTGTGAGCGTACACTAACTGATTTGCATTTTCTTTGAATTTCCGAGGAAGCTAAAATTTACATCATTTAATTAGTACGAAAAACCCTAGCCGTCGTTCGAAGAGATCCAGACTATAGTTTTTAATTTGATGTCTCGAGCTTCCTAAAAAATAACGCTCATTTATTTACTTTTCGATTATTAACTTTGAAAAGAAAGTATAAAGAAGTATACAAGTCGATAATACTACATTTATTTCATAAGCGATTCGTATCTTCTTGAAAAAACACCTATAGTAGACATTTTTTCCAACGCCGCGCCGTATGGGTTATCATTGCCATTTACTTAATTGTAAGTTGACTATACAGACCGACAGGATGTATGGGATCGTCCTTTATGGAGATCTGACATTTGAGCCCAAGCTTGTTGGTTATTTCCGCATGATTTTCGGAGAAAATATCGAAAATTGTCCGGGATCCGTGGCTTTGGAGAGAGTAGTACGAGTTAAAGAGATTGACGATCGACCGGAATGAAACAAGTCTTCAATGAATTCTTGACAATTCTTGAATGTTCATGTTTTCGATAAGGTTGATTCATCGAAGGTTGATTTAATACAAGAACCATATTTAAAAAAAAATGTCAGCTATTTGTGCGACATTTTTATTTACTTTAAAACTCGAAAAGTACGTTTGAGCAGTTCTACCTAGTGCTAGACGGAGAGATTCATCATCTAAACTAAACAAATCTCCGAAACACTAAATCAGTGATTCCCAAAGTGTGCGCCGCGGCTCCCCGGGGCGCCGCGGTGCCGTCATAAGGGCGCCACGAAATATTCAATTAAACAATTCGGCAATTTTCTTGGAATTTCCAACTCTCCCATTTCCAAATAATGCTTTGCTAGCATCATACAAAGTTGCATATAGAGTTGCTAAGTGTAAAAAGGCCCATACCATCGCAGAGCAACTCATTCTACCGCCTGCTGTAGATTTAGTGAACATTATGATTGGCAATACCATTAGTCGCAGAATTCAGCACATGGGAGAGGATCTCAATATACAATTAATTGAAAAATTAAAAAGAAGTGAATTTGGATTGCAACTCGATGAGGCCACAAATAATAATAAGGACGCCTACTTGATTTGTTACGTACGGTTCTTAGATGGTAATTCAAGAGTTGAGGACCTTTTTTTTTGTAAAAGTATTACTGGAAGTAGGCTGGCCGCACACATACGGTTTCCGTGTTCGGTTTCCGAATACGGAATTCCGACTCGGAATTCCGTGAGCCTAGCGCAGACGTTCGGTTTTTGACATCCTAAACGCACGTCTTGTCTTTCGAACCGAATATAAGGAATGGTTTCCGAACGGACAATTTAAGAACGTGTGCGCTATGTAGAATTATTTGTGTGAAATGCCTGCATTCGGGTGTTCGAGTACGGAAACCGAACACGGAAACCGTATGTGTGCGGCCAGCCGTACAAAGGCTCAGGATTTGTTCCAGATCCTGAATATATTTCGCTGTTAAATGGGTAATAGCTTTTAAAAAGGAAAGTTTTCCAATTTTTCAAGAAAGTCGAAAATTTAGAAAAAATCTGATGTACTAAGGGCGCCGCGAGAAAAATCCGATTATTTAGGCAGCTGCAAACCGAAAAAGATTGGGAACCTCTGCACTAAATCATAAATATCTACTATCTAAACAAATCAAACCACCGAACGCACAATTCGCTATACCATGAAAAATTTGAAACTCAATTTTTATTATGTATTGGACACAACCTTCTATATTACAAGCCATGAACAAGGAAAATATTGAGAGCGAATTTCCGCTCAGTCGGACCACAACTCGGTGAAATCACGTTATGTTGTTAGTGTAATTTGGAGAATTTGGGAGAATTTGGTGGTCCGATTCTCTCAATTGAGATTCTTGTTCATGGCTTAGAAGGTTGTGGTATTGGATAATACGCGGCCTAATAGACCACATTCAACACAGTGAAGAAAATGAAGCGACGGTAGCTGGTACACTATGACCGTGATGAAACGATTCGCCTCCGTTCTCAACAGCTTGGCTTGTATGGAACAACTAGGCGTATTTTACGTAAGGATCTTGGTTTAAAAGTATATAAAATACAATTTGTGCAGGAATTGAAGCCGGCCGACCTTTCGAATGATCACCGGTTCTTGAAAAGCTTGAAGAAGATCCACTGTTTTCGACCAAAATTTTGTTCTGCGGTTAAGCCGGCATATTTTTCGCTTAATGGTTACGTCTATAAGCAAAATAGCCGTATTTGGACTGAAAACAAATCAGAAGAGATTCACGAACTGCCATTACATCCAGACAAAGCAATGGTTTGGTGTGGTTTATAGGCTGGTGGAATAATCGATCCATAATTCTTCAAAAATGAGGCAGGAACGTAACTTTGAATGGTGGCCGTTATGGCGCCATGCTAACAGACTATTTGCTGCCTGAAATTAAAGCCGATGATCTCGACGACATTTGCTTCCAACAAAACCGCGCTACTTGCCACAAAGCCCGTGAAACTATTGCGTTTTATTGCGAGAACAATTTGGTCAGCAGTTAATTTTACACTTCGGACCGAATTGAATTGGCCACCTAGATCATCTGAAATCACACCTCTAGACTTTTGCCTTTGAGGCCACGTCAAGTCCAATATCTTCATTGATACCGGCTACGATCAGGCCCGCCGCAATGGGGGCAACTGGGACGAATTGTCCCGGGCCCTAGGTCAGAGGGACCCCGAAAATAGATTGAAAACCCAAAAGTTAAAATCCCTATAGCCCTGCTAGTGGTGAGCAAACGCAAAAACCAAGACAAGACTTTTATAGTCGTGGCCTTGGTCTTGCTCAGTTAGTCGTGGTCTTGGTGTTGCGATCATAGCTGAGTCTTGGGCTTGATATTATTCTTGAGAGATCGGTTGCAGGACTGATCGTAAAAATCATATAATTAGAATCATACGCACTATTATTTAAAGAATTTGTTCGTACCCTAACCTCTTTTGTGTTCCGCGTCATTTGTTCTTACAGGAATACCAAAGATCAAAATCTGATGATGATAGTGTTGGTGAGAATTTTGCGATTCTCTTGCTAAAGTCTTGCTCTGGGCCTCTACGATTGAAGAATTGGAAGCGGACATTACATCAACATCATTGGCCAAATACCACTCGAAATGTACGAACGCGTTATCGAAAATTTGAAATTCAAAATGGACTACATAATATGACTAACATATTATGTTGTATGTAAATAAGTATGAATTGTCCTTCAGCATTCCATAAATGCGATAGTTCCGGAAATCCGACCGTTCTGGAGTTTTGAACCCCAGTAGCTCACTGTTTATTGCCGCATGACTATTAAAGAAGCTATCTAAATTTTCCTTTGATCAATCTAAGTAGATTTCAGGCAATTATACTATCTATAAAATGTCAAAAACTACTTTAAAATAATTTCAGAGACTAAAAAACGAGAATTATCTTCGGACAGGTAGAGGGTGCTAGTCCCCGTTCAACCAATTTGTAACATTTTAATACTTCCTAGATTGAAAAAGACCGAACAGGAAAACATTTTCACAAAATAGTAAATTTGAAGGCTTAAAACAAAAATTTCTGGAGACATTAAAAGGCATGTCTTCGGACAGCTACTTCCATAATGGGTGAATCGTTGAGACAAGTGCAACAGGACCAATGGGCGGTATTTTGAAGGTGACAGCATTTTGTAATTGTTACGAAATGTGTAACTCAATAGTTTTTGGTTTTTGCTCGTTTTATGTGCCCTGTCGTATATATCATAATACCTTGTTAGCAGGTTCACATATAATTAACCTTTGTAGTTTAACGGCTTGTTGAGAAATATTACTGAAAAATTACTATAAGTTCAGAAGGATTTTTCCACGCTCACTCTGCTGTCCACCAGACAAATTAATAACAATAAATAATTTAAAATATTTCTCCCAAAAAAAATAACATTTATCCATTTATCCTTCATGTAAAAATATCTCACAAAACCTTCATTTGTCCGCTTTAATTTTCCAGAAAAAAAAATTGGAATGAAGAAAATGCTGCAAAAAAAACCATATTTTGTGTCCCAATTCACATAAAGAGTTCTTTGTAAAAACCGCAGAAGCATAATTAACGAAAACGAGCATAATTTATTGGGTCGAGTGGCATAAATTATTACGAGCTTAATTTGAGTTTGAATGAGTAAATGTTCAGAAAATTGGATGTGGATACTGTTGGCAACTTTAATAAGACATGCTAAAGAAAGCCATTTACAACATCCGAGAATGAGTTCAAGAACGATTGTTCAACGGCCACCATGTCATTGGGTGGGTCGTAATTGTATAATAGTTAGTTTTAAGATTAAAGTCGTTTGTATTTAATTAATAGCTAAAGTTACCTTATGCATATGCACATTCTCTACCAAGTTAATGGCATTACCCTGTCGCACATATGAGATCGGGGCACCTAGATAACAGCCAGCAGCAGCACACCAGCAATGGGATTTAACGTGATTAATTCAAATTTTAAAATTAGTCAGGAAACCTGCGATTTTGTCTAGAAACCCCCCCAGCAAAGAGTTTTATATAAATTAATGGTATTTGGCACACTTCACTATAAAATCTGACGGGTTGGGGGCTGGCTTAAGTAAATTCACCCCTTTTCAAGTAACTCTTACAGGAAACGCATTAATCTCGAGACGTTTGTCGTCGTTATCAAGCAACAAACAGTGAACGAAGAGCTCAAAATAGAGATCAACTCTTGATAGCGAGCACATCATGAAGTCATCACTGTCAGGGAACACACGAAGGAGGATATGCTATCGTAAGAAATTCTCAGTTTTTATTTTCTTTGTATATCTATTCATTTTGCTCAACCGTTCAGCTTCTAAGTGCTATACGCATGTGTCTTCTGTCGTTCTCAGCCCAGCTGCTATCCGTCCGTCGGTTTTGTGAACTACTTCCATCAACATAAAGCCGCCTTCATAACTAGGGGAAAAACAATAAAAAAAGAATAAGACCAATAAAATGTATTTGACGGGTGATTTATGATTCAACAAGATTTCAGTCAGTCATTCTCGAGCTGGAGGCTCTACTTCAAAAATTACATTCCATCATTCCCATGAGTGGAAAATTGCATCTTTGGCGCTTCCGTCAATCCGACGTCTTTATGCACTCAGTCGTTCTCAAGTGGAAGATGTCACAGCATAAGAAGCTCCCACAGATCAGGCAGCGTCTGCGTCTGGGTCGCTCGGTTAATTAGGGACAAAAAAAATGCTCAGAATCGCCATTTAAATCTATTCAAGCGTGTCGCGTCCCTCACGATCATCAAGTATCTTCTTGTGATCATTAAAACTTATCACCACTTAGCCTTTCGATTATTTCCACTGTAGCCCAACACTTTTACGAGCTTTTGATAGGGCTGCATCTGTCCCGATCAACGGATAAGGCGAGTTTCTTTGAATTAATAAAAACAGACAAGCAAAAAATTGTCAACGGGTCATTTTCTGTGGAATTAATTACTTTAACTGCTCTAGAACAGTCAAGTCGAATTGAACAATCAATTTTGATGAAAATAGGAGTTTATATCGGAAGTACATAAATGTCACATTGCGACGGGGAGAGATAATTTAATACAACTGCTTTAAGTGTTGTAAAGTGTGGGCAACGAACACATTTACCCAGATATAGTAGCGCATCCTGAGGTATAAATAGGGCTATAAAGGTAAGACGATCTATGTAGAATTATGAGTTTGATTACGATTTAGCATTATTACTGAAACGTATTGCATAGAAATTGCAATCCAGCACTCGTGATACTACAGTGTATTGCAGGATATCTGATCATCTTTAACCCTAGATAGCTAATGTTCGTCAAAATGACGAATATCCAATAAATATCTCCCTCTCCCTTTCTAAATTTGTGCTATTTATGATTTGTGATTTATTAATTAAAACTGAAATAAATATTATTTTTTTCAGTCATTCTCTTTTACTTATATCCTATATGTCCTACTAATACAACAAACCTGATGAAAAATCACAAAATTTCACTAAAATTCACATTTAAAAATTTGTCATAAAAAAGTCGAATGGTTAGCTTTTATGATGACTTCAGGAACGTTAGCTATCTAGGGTTAAGAAGATTTTCGACACAATTTTACCGATCGACCTATCAGGTTAGTAGGAGTTCATCCGTATATGATCTATAATGTGACATGAAAGTTCGTTGACAAAAGCTGGAACTTCACATCAAGTAGGATGAACCAATCGTGTACAAGCTACATTCCAAAAATATCTAAATACATCAACAACATTCTTTGGAGCAATCAAGTCTAGCGATCATTAGAAGATAAACTAAATTTTAACTCGCGATATACGAAAAATCTGGAAACTAGAATAGTTCTGAAAAATAGAGGAAGTTAAAGAAGCTTGGGCTTTGGTTAGGCCATTACTTGTACATATTTCAGTAGAGATCGAACACCTGAATCAGTCTTCATTAAATACATAAGACAACTTTATTCAGAAGGACATTCTACCCGATCGCAGAATACCATTAAGAAGCTTCATCCTTCCAGAACCATTCATCTACTAGCACTCAAAAAATTGGTTCGATGGAGATCGTGAGTGCTTTCCTGCTGGTATCGACTCCTATACCAAAGCCAAGCAGAATTTGTCATATTAGTATTGGATGGCAACCTGAGATGGAGAAGAATAGCAGACTGCGGCTTGTACCATAGGGAATGGTAGAAAGGCTACATGTAGCTTGAAACCCAACTCCAACAGTGGTTTCGATGTCCAGACCCCAAACAGACGGGAGTCTGAAAACTTTCAGCCTGACAACAACTATGACATAGTTCGATGCTTGAATGGTTTCTCTTCAGTTTTTCAGATAGAACTAAAGCCAATACTCCAAGTCTGCCTACCAATAGAGACGAACCCAAGACCAGGAGCCTAGGAATTCAGTTGTCGCATAATAAGTAGACATCAAGGTACTAGGCGCGGTTTATAAAAAGGTCAAACTGGCTGTCTTCTTTGACTAAGATGTATAGGATATCTCTTCAGTGAACACCAGGTCACAGGAACATCGAGGACAACAAGAAGGGAGATGAATTGGCCATAGACTAGGAGTAAATCTTGCAGACAAACCTGTGGAAAATGTACAAAAGCCGCTGTGTGTCGAAGAAAGTCGACAACACCATGCACTTCGTTTCAATTGCAACGTCCTGGTGATGTTCAACATTACGCGCCAAGCATACAGCAGACATTGCCGCAGTTGCCGGGAGGAATAAATAGATCATAGTGACAACCGAAAATTTTCTTTGCACTCGTCTGGCTCGTCTGGATTAGATGCCATACATTTGGAAACCTTTTTTAGAGGGCTTGGGAGAGGTTTCGAAGCTTAGGAGATATCTCTTAGGCGTCGTGCAAAAACTATGAGGAATTCTTTTTCGTTTTTATTGTGCAAATACACAGGCATCACAATCGTCACACGAAAAAGTACATCGAGTAATACCTGAATCATACACAAAACTAGTTTAAGCTGAGTAATCTAGGAGCGATAGTGTTTGGTTTGAAATAAATAGGCCCTGAGATTTCTCAACGCTATAATTAAGACAAAAATCGTAGGAATGAACATGTCTTGGATAAAAAGGTAAAAACAAAAACGTTAATATGATCAAAATAAATTTATTAACAAAATCCTTCATTTCAATTTTAATAAAATAATTTTATTTCTTCTGCTTCTTCTTCGTCCGTTTCAAATGTTTCCTTCTACTCGCAGCTTTCTTTATTTTATTATCTTGTTCACGTTTCTTAACAAACTCCAACCTAAGTCGTTTCTTAACAATTTGCTCCGGATTCATAAGTTCCGAGTCTACACCCATGCGTTTCTTTGCCTCAACTTTAGCATTATGTCGTCCCCATCTACTAACTGGATACCGCTGCTCATGTGTTAACGGGGTCGCAGCATCATCATCACTTCCTTGTTCGCGGTAAATTTGCTCTTCCACTTTAGATTTCTCCTTCCATTCGTTATATCGCCCCGTTTTATATGTAGCTGGAATCCACATGCCAGATTCAGTTTTAATTTTTCCCTGTCGAGGGTCTTGAACTGTGACCATTTTTTTAAGCCTTCGATCCCATTTTTTTAAGCCTGGCTTATGTTTGATTTCTTGATGCTGTTCTACAACACTGAATTCAGCTTTTTGAGCTTGTCTCTCAAAGGAGTTAATAGCAAATCCATCTTCTGTATGCTTATCAGCTGACTGGTAAGGTACGAAATTTTCGGCATCCTTGGTATGCTTTTTCTTCTTCTTTTTGGGTTTGGGCTTGTAAAGTGCATCCATGTTTTGGCGTTTCGATGTAACAACCTTATCGAATGCCTCTTCAATATCGGCTTCGCATGATTGCGGAAGACCCTAGTTTAATTAATAAAAAACATTAATCTACTTAAGTCTCACCCATGTTAGTACTTACATTTTCTTCATTTTCTTTTTCATACTGCGTTTTATCATCCTCTTCTTTGTCTATTTCTCCCATTTTATTCCTGAATTTCTCAATCACTTCTGAATGTACCGCTCTTTTATTTTTCATTACTTGGAGAGAAACGGACTGATGGTGAGGATTTAATTCAAAAATTGTCTGAAATAGTTAATAATGTAACAAAGGTGTTGATCTTGGTTCTGAATTAAAAATCATCTTACCCCCGATGGTCTATAGCTTTTCATTTTTAAAATAAGTTCATGTTTTTCTTCCACCATTCTCCGTTCTTCTTCCTGTTTTTCAGCATCAGTTTGTTTTGTTTTATGCTTTTTCTGCTTTTTATTTTCACTGTCTCCTGGCTCTACATTTGATGGTAAATTGCAGAAATCTTCTAAATGTTTCAAGGCATAAAATTTAATAGTTTTAACACGTTTATTTGATTCAGTAGAAGCTACAGGTCGTGAGCTAATGTATTTCTTATAAGCATTTTCACTTGTTCTATAAACTCCTGCCTGAAATAAAGAATATATTAAATATTTAATATATTTTTAGTGCATTACTTACTATATGATGACTATTTACAAAATCTAAAACGGCGTGATGTTCTTCTTCAAGTATATCCTGGGGTATCACACCAATTGCTTTACTGTCATTAATATTAAAAGGTCTATTTAAGAAGAGATGAAGATCTAATAGATGTGCTAGATCATCAGTAGAAAATATGGAGTATGCTGTTCCATGTCGTCCGGCACGAGCGCAGCGACCTTTAAAGATTAATGTTTTATTGTAAGCATGCTTCCTCTAGTTTAATATTGTAATATTTATGCTCAGCTGTCACCCTTTGTACTTATCAGTCGGTCATGTCGTTCATCTAATGGTGCAATGTCGAGTAGTAAGCTTAGCTCGAAGGATAGAGAAAGGATAGAATAAGTTAAACGAAGTCTGGGGGATCATTAGCAAGTGCCGAGGAACCTTGCTTTTGAATTCTTGGATGTTATATGAGTTCGGGAATATTGACTGTAAGAGGTTGTTCCACAGTCGAGTTGCTAAATAAGGGCTGAGTGAACCGAGTGGGCTATTCTCGTATTGCGGAAAAAACAGGTTTCGTCGTCTCGGTCACACCGAGAAGCTGGTTTCAGTCTGTTAATTGCTATTGACTTAGTTGTGCCGTTTAACTTGACAACAAAGTGTTTTCGTAATCTCCGAACACGGTCGGTGCTTTTGAAAACGTAGTTGGCGTTCTAGGATATTATATATACACCCTTCTGTACTGACTGTCGAGGCTGTGATGCCGAGAAGCCTTTCATTTATGTATGAAGACGAGATGAAAATTCTAAGTGTTCTATTAAGTTCTCATCTGTTGGGATGGATTGTATTGGCGAGTCTCAGATTTTGTCCATAGAGAAGCTTTGCTCGTGAGCACTGTAAGTCGGTTTTTATTGCCGAGCGAATACCTAATAGGACAAAGACAAATCCTCACTCCAATGAGTAGTGTTGTCCCTTGCCATTAAAGCCGCTTTGCTTGCGAATGTTAGGCGGTTGTTCGTATTCGGTGAGTAGCGAGAAGTTTTGTGACTTCATTGAATAATTTAGATTCGAATTGCGAGCCTTGATCTGTTGTGAGTGAAGCGGTGCGCCAAATCGTGGTTCATATTCGGTAACAAAATGTAAAAGCTGATATATTCCTAATTGGATATTCTTCTGGTCATCTTGTAAATCGGTCTACGATTGTTAGGATATAGGAATATCCTCGAGAACGGGGCAGTAGTCCCACTATATCTATATGGATATGTTCGAATCTATTGTTGGGTAGTTTGCTTCATGGGGAGATTTGGTGTTTCTGGAAACTTCCTTTTTGGCAACCAATACACGATTTAGACCAGTCGTTGCAGCCTTTATTGATCGATGGCCAAAAATATTTCTTAGTGATAGCTCGTCTTGTGGCACGTATGCCTGGATGTGACAAGCTATGTTCAGCATTAAATGCTAAGCTTTGTAATGAAGTGTTGTATTGGTGTGAGCATTAGTTTTACTTGTGAGCTACCGTTGGGCTGCTCTTGGAGTCGTTTTAAATTTGTGTCACCCGGTCACCAATTATTGTGCTCACAATATTGTGTATTTTGATTTTTATTATAACTTATTTATTCATAACTTTGCACGTTTGTAGAAATCCCAGGCATTGCGATGCATGTAGATCGGCATTGGGGTTGCTTTCTGTTAGCGTCTTCCCTTTGTAAATGGAAGAAGCAGTCGTGGATGTAGTGAAATTTTTCCCGATTGAGGTTACCAGAACTTTTTACTGCCAGCAGTGGAGTTAGTGAGTTTACCTTTTAATCTGTCATCAAATGATCAACCACATTCAAAAATACACAAATTTTCAACCCGCTTATATCCCGCAGAAGAATATTCTACTTTCTGTCTTGTGAAAGAAATACCTGTAACTTACCAACTCGATGCACAAAAAGTTTTGGCTTCCCAGGAAAATGTACATTAACAACATAATCCAGACTAGGAATATCAATACCACGAGCAGCAACATCAGTAACGATTAAAACTGAAACTTTTTTGTGTACAAATTTCGCAGTATTTATTTTACGTGCAGATGGATCCAAACTGGAATACACCGAAGTATTAGAAATACCAGCTTCATTTAAAACCTGAAATAATTCTCAAGATTATTTTTATATTTTTACAAGAAATAAAGTCCATACGAAAGAAATCAGTTCGACATGATGTTGTGTCCCAGCAAAAACTACAGTTTGTGACTCCTTGGGAACAATATATTTAAGAAGTACAACCAGAGCTGAATATCTCTCATCGGGGCGACAGTGGATGAATTTTAGTAAAAGTCCTTCTGGGAGCTTTGATTCAACGTCTATAATTTAGTAATAGAAAGTTATTATAAAACTAAGAAAGATATTTTATTACATACCAAGCCGAATTAAAACAGGATCACTCAGACCCGCTCTAGCAAAATCAACTAGAAGTTTCGGTAACGTGGCGCTGAACATTACCATTTGCTTTGATGGTGGTAATCTATGTAAAGTTTCATTAAGCTGTTCTCCGAATCCCATTTCAAATAATCTATCAGCTTCGTCACATACAACATATTCTACAACAAAAATCGTTTCAACTATGTGAAAAAAAGAATTAAGAATATTCTTACCAACAGAAGATAATTTTAAATCCATTTCCACGCATAAATGTAGAAATCGTCCTGGTGTTGCAACAATAACATCTGGACAAGTGTGAATTGCTGAAAATTGCGAATCCATAGAATCTCCACCTAAGACTAGGACGACTTTCAAATCCATAAATTTCCCGATTTCCTTTATGAATTTAAATGTTTGAATTGCTAACTCTCTTGTAGGTGACAAAATAAGAGCCCGAGCGCCTTTTGAAGGTTCTCTCCTTTTAAGCTTCTCAAACATTGGAATTAGAAAACATGCAGTTTTCCCTGATCCCGTTTTTGCCATTGCGACTACATCACGTCCCTCCATTATTAAAGGGATTGTCTGAAATTAAGTTATTTTAAAAGTAATCGTTTTTTCAAAGTGTTAACAATTGGACTCACTTTTCTCTGAATAGGCGTCGGTATTTTATAACCACGTTTTGTTATTCCTTTTAGAACAGGGAAACTCAGCCCCATCGCTTGGAAACCACCACTTTTTTTAGATTTTGTGGATTGCTTAGCGGGAATATCATCATAACTTTTATCTCCTAGGGTGGGAAACCCTGGCAAATCATCTGTCTTCTTTTTATTTAACTGTAAATGCGTTAAAGGAAAAATAATTTTAGTAAATTTCAGCAATTTTCAGTAAAAATCTTACCATTTTTTCTGGTCTGTGAAAAATTTTGTAAACAACCGGAGCACGTGTTGTCAACCTCGAATGTCAAAGGATAATTGTGTCAAAAAAGAATGAAATGTGGCGGACACTGTACGAGTGAAAATTAATTCCGGTAGACGTCGCTGAGTGATAAGATAATGCAGATCTTACGAGCGAACAAATCCGCGAATCAATTGCAAGTCAATTTCGACTTGTTTTTATTTTCTTTTTAAATTAACAAATAAATATATATAATACTCGAATAGATTTAATTTTTCTGTAATAGTTTCTGTTTATAAATATATGGAGTAATTGCTGAGGGATTTCAGAGATAGGATACAATACAGGACAGTCTTATAACACCCTCAGCTTGACTATCCGAGAAAATTATGTTCGAGCTATTGGGAGCTCTATAAATACAAGGCTGTGCACATACCTGGATGGCGAGTACTTCAGCTTGAAAAACTAAGGGTCATGGATATTTTGCACCTGGGGCCATATACGCCCATTCCATCCCAATATCGGTTTTTGCATCGCTCGTATACCAAAAAGGCAGTGTATCCTCTAAAGAAAAAAACTCAAAAGGGGGTCTTTCTCTGCCCGTTTTCGACATAGGGCGTGTAACTCAAAAAGTCGATCGTTAAGGTTCTTTTTTCTGAACTCGTTTAACATCTTCCAAAGCTGCTTAAAAATTCTTCAAGACTAGCTGCCTTGGTTTGTTTGCAATTTACCATTCAAAAATAAGTGTCACTCACTGATCTTTTTTAGTATTTTGAATAGGTATGCTGTCAGACCCTGACGACTTATTATTTTTTAATGCTTGGCGTATTTCTTCTATGATAGGGTAGGGGCTACTGTGCTGTCATTCTCATCGCCCCCGTTCATGCGGTCTGTACATTTGGGGTACCAATGTGCTCTCGCTCGAAATCCTTTGCCCGCCTAGCCAATACTTCGCCTTTGTTATTTAGTATAGCCCCACTTTTATCCTTGCACATTGTCACTCTAGGCTTAAATTCTTTCCGCTGTTGATTTACTTTTTTGTAGAAATTTCTTGCATCATTTAAGCTTGCTGATTCTTCTATTTTTCTCATATCTTCTTCCTAATACTGCCTTTTTTGCTTTGTGTATTCTCTTCTCAGTTCGTCTCTTTTCTCTATACTCCTTTTCAGAATTTCTTGTTCTGTGTCTGCTTAACATGACTTGGTATGCTCGGTTTTTCTCCATTGTCGCCTGGGCGCATTCTTCATCAAACCACTCTATTCTTCGTCCTTGTTGCACGAAACCTGCTAATACTGAGGACAGCTAATATTTATTTATAAAAATGTAAAATATTTAACTTACCTTTACTCCGCTGTGTCACCTAGAAATATTAAGTGAGAAAAATTCTCACATACAAAATATCGAGCGAGAAAAGTTGTCACTGAATCGGCGTTTGCCAATATATAAGTGACAGCCGCAATTCTTTAGGGATCAAATTAAACTGCGGTAGCCTCATATTGAAAGGATGTGTATGGTGATCCCTTTTCGTCCCGCAACGACTTCGGTACATTTTCCACAGGTTTGTCCACAATATTTACAAATGGCTGGCCAATTCATTTGCTTTCTCGTTGCCCTCGACGTTCCTGTGATCCGGTACCAATTAAAGTGACCCTGTATCTTCAGGCCAAAGAAGAGTCCCTTTTGACAGGTCTCGATTAGCTTGGAAGTTATATAAACCGCCTAATATTTTAATATTCGCTTGGCTATCCGATAAAGAATTCCAGTTTATTCCGACCTTTCTACCATTCCTTGTGGTTCAAAGGTTAGTGTACCTTTTCTCTCCCCCGCAACTCGCTTCTCGTAGCCTCAGGGCTGCCCAATGCCTGAAGTATAAATCGGGTGACAGGGTTGTACACAATGCTCATGTTATTCCGAGGCGTGCCATTCTGCGGACTTGGTCTACTCTAGATTTGTTCTACTCTTTTGAACGAGCGGGCCAGCCTACCTCATGGCAGAGTCGTAAGTTGACAATAGTTTAAGTACTACCGTGCAACAAAATGTGTTGCTTTAAACCCCATCTCTTTCCGAAATTTTGCTTACTGCTATAGAGCTTTGTTGGCCTTCTTTGCCGTCTCTTCGATGTCGAGCCTCAAATTTAGCATTGGGTCAAAAATAACGCTCAAGCCGCTGTACTGAAACTCAATTCGTGTGGCGTGACAAGTCTTTTGACGTTCCAGTCGAATTACGACTTTCAGGACAGGCGCTAGTGAGTGGATGTGCTTAGTTGAGTTTGTGGCCCTGTGCTGAAAGTCGTAATACGTTTCATTCTTTTTCCTCCTCTGTCCAAATTGCTGCCAGATATTGCACCTAATGTCATGATCATATTACATGGTCATCAGCTCAATTCTTTGTTTCCCACGTAAAAAATCAACCTTTAACAATTCACGCAACGCTCGTAAGCCTCTGTTCTCCCTCAATTTTGTAGCAAGTTTGCAAGCAGCGACATTGGAACTCTTTCATTTGTTGGGAATTTTGAAAATAACAACTGTGTTATACTAAGCCTAAGTCTTTTTTTATAACTTCATAACTTTTAATTCATTAATCTGTACAAAAATAATGTATACAACAAAAATAAAGTTTTCGTGTACTGTATTAAAATGTGTTATTTTGTCTGAAATGTTCTCAATATTAACAAAAAATTCATGACAAAATAAATGAACTTCATAATTCTCATTGAGATAATTACCGCTTACTATTTACATATTAAATATAACAATATAATATTATAGATTTACCCTAATAGTGCTTCTTTTGTTTATACAATTCCTTTTCCAATCTTTCTATTCTTGCTCGATATTCAGAATTTTGTTTTTGTGAGTATTCAAACTGCCTTTTAAGATCATCAGTTTGTTTCTTTAAATCCAGAAATAATCTAGTTAATTCCGGCAAACCAACAACTTTTTTAGGTGGCAAATTTTTCGGAATACTAGGATTATAATTTTTATTATTACTATTATTATTTAGTTGTATTTGTATTGAATTAATTCGAGTAAATGGTGGGGATAGTGTTGTTTTGTTAGGGATATTATTATTAGCTGGCATCAACGGCTTGATCACATTTGTTGGCAGAGTTTCTTCTATATCGCTATCTGAGCAAACATCAATATTTGGAGGTAAATCCTCTTCATCCTCATGTATACTGCTTCTTGGCCTTTGTACTGACAAAATTTTAGCTGTGGGCTGAAATAGTAGGTATATATAAAATAGAAAAATATTTTGGATTAAGTTCAAGTTTTAAAAATATACCTGAGGTCGTGTAGGTGTGTGAACTTTAGTTAAAAATGTTTTACTAGGCGTAGGCCTGTGTATTATTGGATTACTATTATTAAGTTTAGTTATTTTTGTAATAGTTGGTGTTGATCCCTGTGATCTGTAAATAATAATTTAAACATCAATTCAATCTGTTAATATTAAGTTAAAATTTTAATAACATACTTAAATATTTGTGTCTTCTTAAAAGGACTTGTTGAGGGGGCGCACATCTTTTTAAATGTATCTAGCGAGATGACAACACTCTACAAATAAGAAAACAATAAAAAAAACAAATAAAAATCACTTTTAAAATAGTGCTACTTACTTTAGCTGGTTTAAAATTTCCATTTTTAGCGCGTAATGTTAATTGATTATTTTTTTCATTATCCGGTGTTTCAGGTCGATTACTTGTCGATTCTTTAAAATTTTTCAATTCATCCATGTGTTTCATTCGTGTTTCGCTTAACATTAATTTACCAGCCTCGGATAGGACTAATTTTCTACCACTTTGCAAAGCCGATTCTATTAAATTATCACCAGGATCATCATCTTGCATCATTGATATTCCATGACTTTTTAACAGTTCAACAGCTGACGGATCAAGATCTCCAGAATCTGTAATACAATAATTCATAATAATCGATTTTTTGATTTAATTTTTGCAAACCAACCGTCATCTACACTATCAAGCTTAACAATTGGTTCGGCAAAAGTTACATCGTCTGTATCCATTCTTTCAACTTTTTCTTGGATTTTTTTCTTCGGATCTAAAGATTTCAAAGTTCTGTATGTAGGAAATGTTTTAAATCCATTTGGACCAGCGTTAGCTTTGGGGAAAACATTTATCCGTGGCTTTGGTACGTCTGATGAATTTATAACAATTTCGTTGTTAATTTCATTTTCCGATGGCATTATTGATCTAACTGCAACATTTGTTTCGTTCTAACAAAAAATAAATAAAGACCAGTCATGATTTGAATTAAAAATTACATACATATAAATAAACATGATTTGGGTGAAAGATTATTTTAAGTACAAAGCCTAATCCAGATTAACATTAGCAATTCAAATACAAATTACACTTACTTCCAAAACCACAATATTTTATTTACATAGAAACAAGAAAAATGTACACTAAACAAATATGAAAAATAAGTTAAGGCAGGGTGGCGGTGTTTCGAATGAATTGGCCAATTTTAATTTAATTAAATATTTGCACTTTCATTGCCTCGTTAACTTAAGGAAATAGGATTTTTTTGTCCATCCTGAACATATTACTCCTTTTACCATATTCTATGATATACAGCCCACCCGTGTTGTTTGCTTTATTAAAAATGTATTCAATATGTTTGCATAGTTTGCATGGGAGACGACAGGAAAAACAAACATGTTTGATCGGGCTCCATTCTCTGCCGTCAACATGGGTCGTAAAATTGAATTTCCTGGCAAAATTTTTGGATTTTATACGGTTGTTTTTACATTTCTACGATGGTGGAAAAAAGAAGAACACCACAACACCACCTGGGGGAAATATAACTTCGAACGGGTAAACCAATTTAACTGCCTGGGGTCCAGTCAGCGAAAGGATAGACAAATTCTACAAAACGATCATATACGTACAGTAGCTACGTAGCGGAGTGAAACATGGAGTATCCCCCAAAAATCCACAGAGAAGATGGATATATTTGAGAGGAAGGTTCTTCGAAGGATATACGGCCCAATCACGAATTGTACGACTTACACAAAGAGTGCAAACTATCAACACATGACAAGCTACAACGTTTACGTTAGCCCTGTCCAAAGAATGGATGACTCAAGGATAACAAAAAGAGCCTTGTATCTACTACCAGATGGGAAAAGAACAGCTCAAGGTGGGAAGACAATGTTAAGACTGATATAGCAAAATTCCTCGATACAAGAAACCGGAGGAGGAGCAGAGAGACGTCTAGAAGCTGCCAAGGCTGGAATTGCTGGTCCATTTTACATATTTTTATAGAATTCAAGAAAATAAGTGAACGACTATGTTCAATAAGGCTGCGAACAAAATTCATCGCCCTATCGATTATAAACGCCCAATCAGACACGACAGAAAAAGAGTACGCCACCAGGGATACTTTTAGTTATGACCTGGAGCACGCATATGATACGGTCCCTTCCAATGACATCAAGATGGTGATAGGAGAACTGAAAGCCAAAACTGGAAGATGTAACTAGCATAGACCGACCATTGGAAAGGAAAGTCTCCACGCAATAAGCAAAAATATGATCGTAAGTTCAACATATTTCCCAAGAAAGAACATTTACAAACACATATGGGAATCTCCTAGCGAAAGATACTGAAATCAAATCGACGGAAGGGCAGCTTCCAGTATCCTCCAAGTAAGATCCTGTAGAGGTGCGAATTGTGAATCGGCTGTCCACTCTGGATTGGAACTTTCGGTTCATTTTCTACAATTTGAGAAGATTTAGAACTTGTCGTTAGCTACAGTAATATTTTTTTTCAGGGATAAAGCAACCCTAAACAATCCACCTTGCAATGTTAAATGTACGCTCACACCAATGGTAGCAGGATAGGTAGCTCGCTAAGATAGGTGCTACGCTAAGGTATACTACTGTTCACACCAGAGGATACCTGCTTGGCTAGGACATTAGAAAATGCTGCAATTTGTCGTCATTGCCGGAATGTATCCTAGGAAAAAACAAACACGCCTGTTCGCTTAGATAGCCACCTGGCGACTAGCCTCAGCGAGGCGCAGTCGGTATGAACAACGCAGTGCTAACACGTACATTCGTTCGCTTGAATAATTCATCCTGCCACCTACTAGCCACTAGGCGCTTAGCTTGCCACTTATTGGTGTGAACGTACACTAAATGTTTTAGAAATTAATATTAAATATTATTTTCATTTCATTTTACAGTTTTAGATCACAAATAAATAAAGAAAAGAAAATATATATCCAAAAAACTATATCACATGCATTCAATATAATAACTAAAAGTATTAATTTATACATGCAGAAGGATGCAAAACTAAAACAATTCCTTTAAAAAGTAATAAATATATCATACTTTTCTTTGCCAGTCATCCTGTTTGCTTGGAAAAGACTAAAGCAGAATTAACCCATTAATTGATACCATTTATAACTTCTTACCTGACTGGTTTGATCTACTGACGAAAGCGGATCTTGTACAGGCTGCTGTTGTCGTTCCTTTGCATCTTCTAATTCTTCAACTAAATCAAGCTGCCCTGTTTGTATAGCAAGTAGCATTGGAGTTTTCAAGAATTTTGATACACTAGTTACATCTGCACCGTTTCTTATTAGCAACCTTGCAACTGCGGTATGTCTTTTCTCAATAGCCCAATGTAAAGGACTCATTTTTAGCTAAATATTTTTTTACGTGTATATTGCATGAGACCTATTATTCTTGAAATATGATTTACCATATCTTTAGCATTTATATCACAATTTTTTGATATAAGTAAATCCACGATAGCGTAATTCCCTTCATAAACAGCAAAATGTACCGGTGTCCTATCAACTTTTGTTTTAGCATCCTTATTTATTCCACCCTGAAGTAGTATATCACAAATTTCAAAATGTTTGTTCATTGCCGCAAAATGTAGGGCAGTCATACCTAACTAAAATATGGCATAATGATTCGATTAAAAGAATTGTAATATATCTAGAGAATTAAGCCTACCCAATCGGAAGAAAATGGAGCTCCTTTTGATATAAGTTCCTGCACTTTATCGATTTCGCCATCTCTAGCGCTTTGTAAAAGCAATTTTCCTAAATTTTGAAAGTCTCCCTGCTGAAAGAAAATTTTGTTTTGTAGTTGAAAAAGTGTTGTTCGTGTAAAATGTAAACAAACTCGTTGAAGGTTATGTTTACAAAATAAATTTTAAATAGATTGCTGGTTGAAGGTTAATAAAATAAATAAATTTACCCTATTATTAAGTACATTTTCGAAGCCTTCGCCAGTCCAAATCATATTTTCGGTGGCTGCAACTATTTTAACATGGGTGGGAAAAACCTTATTTGCTAACATCTTGGCGGAGTATTATTTTGTGCTTCTAATCTAAACTTTCAAGTATTAAATCTGAGCTGAAATAAAAGAATAATGTTAAGTGATATTACTTTATAAAAGAGAACAAATTTTTAGTAACAACTTTTACTTTCACCAAAAAACTAACTTTAACTTTTTGATTGAAACTGTTGATATTTTGATAGATAAACAAACCCATTTTCAATGCATATTAGTAAATTACAATTACGTTAAATTGTTTATATTATAAAAATGTTTAGCTATTTTGAATTTTACTGTCCATATAAACAATTTACTGAAACAGGATGAGGATGTAATGTCAAAAAAAAGTCTTGCCCCGGATCGCCATCATAGCTAGTTCCAGTTCCGTTTGTCACGAGCGGAAGTCGTAATTTTTAACCATTTAACGTTATATTCATGTAATCACTTAAATAACTATTTATATAAAAATGAACAAATATACCTGTGCGGTAGTTTTTTTCATAGATTTAATTGTATTTATGTTTATTTTTCTTCGTATATTCTCACAATAATGAACGAAGCTGATCAATATGGCGCATGGTGAATTTTAAAGTTTTGACACTCTGGCCCCTGGCTGAAATGCCATCGCTTGTGATGATAATGCAGTACACCAAGTTCCTGGCATAACATTTTTTTATTTAACATTAACGAAAATAGATGACGCAGTTATCGATTCTTGTGAATACCGTTATTATCTGTTAACGGTACTTATTATTGTTTTGTTAATATGTAATTTCATTGGAGAGCTACGAATGTGCGATATAATTTGTTGTTGTTATAATCATTATAATAAATGCTTTTTTCTAAAGTGGTGAAGTATGACTTATGAAGGAGATTGGTATGAATGAAACTAGACTTAAAGAACTGAGCTCTGGGGTGGAAGCACCTAAGTTGTTTCAATCGACCGCTTCATACAAAAATTCAGAATTTTTGTATGAAGAGGTCGATTGAAACAACTTACGTGCTTCCACCCCTGAGCTACCAAAATATAAAAGTGGTTTGCCAGAAATTACTGTCAATTGATTTAATGTCAACATATCCAATTTATATAAGAACATACTATATATATTGTGTTTAATCACTTAACTAATCTTAATAAGTGTGCTTCATTCGGAAAAAATTACCCGTAGTAAACATAAATATTAACAAAAAGTGATGACAAGTCTTGTGTACCGTTAGGGTCAACTGCGGCGAATTCACAATATCCAATGGTAATGCACGTACAATATAAGATTTTTTTACCAGACCATTATTGGGTGGTGGGTGAAAGACACTAGTTGATACCGTCTGTCTTCGCAGGAGTAGTAATCAAGAAGCATTTCCCTGGGGATAAGAGCGCTGTTGGATATTCAGGCCCCACATTTATTTCAATCAGGTCTGGCAAACATTCTTCATCGACTGCATATTCGCATGCTTTGGATTTGGAAACTCTCGTTGACTTGGAAGAATTCGAATCCATCACAAAATTTCAAAATAGTGTAAAGCCAATATTCATCTTTACCGTGAATGGAGGACCAGACGAGAACCCTCGTTATCAGAAAGTGCTCGACGTTGGAGTGCCACATTTTGTGAAGTATGATCTGGATGCATTACTTATCGCCACCAACGCACCTGGAAGAAGTGCTTTTAACCGAGTAGAACGAAGAATGGCAGGTGCCATTAAGGTTAAAGTCGGGAGCTATCTGGACTCATTTTACCGCATGAGCATTTTGAGACACACCTTGACTCCAAAGGTAAAACAGTCGACCTCGGTCTAGAAAAAAAGAATTTCAGGCACTGCGGGGGAACTTTGAGTGAAATATGGAATTCAGTAGAAATTGACAAGTATCCAACTGTAGCAAGATACATATGTAGATCCTGAAGATTCTGAAATTAATACTGGAGAAATCATCAAGAAAGATTTAACATGGGTATCAAAGCACGTTAGAACGAGCCAATATTTTACTTAGATAACGAAATGTGATGATTTGAAGTGTTGCTTGAGACCAACAAGCTCAATTTTCAACATTTTACCAGAAAGATTCTTGCCTCCTCCCATTTCAATCGAACAAACTGATTTTGGACTGAAAACTCCTTTGCCGGCCAGCAGTGAAAATGCTAAATTTCCATCTCTATTCATATCAAAAAGTTGGAATTTGCGAGAAATGTTGCCATCACCAGCCGAAAACTATCCTATTCCATACGATTCATTTTTCCCTTCAGTCCAAAAAGATCTAGAGTCGAGAATTTGTCAATCGTGCCAAAAATCCTCTGAAAACCCGTGACGTCCTTGGAGGGAAGGAACGAAGATGCTTCTTGTGTGATGTTGACCAAACCCTATGCGTGTTGGCATGGTCTTGTTAATGGCTCAAAGAAAACAGGGAATGTCTTAACTTATATGAAATCAAAATATAACCGAATGAAAATATGACCTAGTATTTTTTTCATTTTATACCATCTTGGAAGATGTTAAAAGAATTCTCAGCTCAGAAATAACCCTATGTACTACGAGTCAGTCATATCGTTTTATGGTGTGCTGTGTTCTTTAGCTCGAAGGAGCTATTTTTGGATGTTACTGTAGTTCGGGAATACTGGGCCTGATTGTTGAATCCGGCGGATTTGGGATTCCCGCCGCTAAAGAGTTTCTTTTTCGTTTGTCGCTGCGATTGTTTAATCCGCCGGGCGCAACTGCCATATGAAGTGACATATTTTATTTTCAAAATTCAAATGACGAATGGAGAGTTTGCATTGAAAAAACACAGCTCCAAACAAGTGGTTTTTTAGTTTAACTTCCACTTTCGACTGTAAAATTCTCATTCACTTTCCCGCCGGGGATTCAACAATTAGAACCTGTCAAATTCGCTTTCACTTCCCTGCCTGCGGATTCAACAATAAGGCCCACTAATTACGGAAAATTTATTCCACATACGGTTCACATTCTCACAAGAGATTGTTATGTATAAGGCCGCGTTTATGCCGACATCGTTATGTAGTTGCTTGTCATGTTAAGAGCTGCCTTAATCCAACAATTTTAGACGCAACCTCTCAAATATAATAGACTACGTCCTTGGAAGATCCAGCTATTTCTACTCAGAAAAACCCTAGATAGTGTGAACATGAGTTATTTGATGCTATGGAGCAGCTTGGAATACTAAGAAAGCAAAGCTTAGGTGAAAAACTACTAAACAAGTTAAAAAAAACAAAACTTTGACGACGCATAACTCTGGAAGTTAGTAGGATGGAACCGTCGCTTTTAAATTTTAGATAGGTGGGAGTATTCTGCGTATACTGAAGGAGTTCACAAAAGCGAGACTCGGGTGTGCTCCGTGGGGCTCTCCAATTCCACTTCGGCCCTCCTTCTCCAATAAAATAAAAATTAGCTATTTAATTCTTCCTTGAATTCCTCCCATTTTTGTCGGGCTAATGTTTTCACGCAACACCTTTAGCAACATGACGAATTTCTTCCAGTAAACCCACTAGCCTTTCTCGTTGCGTTTTATCGTACTACTACTTGCGTTTTATCGTACTACTTTTTTCCTACATAAAAATTTGTTAATAACAATTATTATGAATAGAATAACAACACAGCAGTCTTCCAATAATATAATTGGCCGCTACGTTTCTTTGCGGAAGGATCATATCGGAAGGTAGTGTAATGATTTCAATATTGTTTTTTTAATGAACTATACATAGTTCTTCCCCATACAAATCTGAAAACTCAGGTTTCATCGGGGTCTCTATCGGGGTGTTGGGAAATTTCAAAATATCCCTTTCTTTTCGGAATGTAGCATACTTACCGGCTGTCGGAAAGTCATTTAAAATAAGAACAACAGGGAAGTGACGAAAGCAAATTTGTGGGCGTGAGGAAACAAATAATTTATTTTTTAGAAACTTATTTATTATTTTCTAGAGGGGAACTCGCGTAACAGTTGATAACTGACACGCAACTTCGGTTTAATTTTAATATATTTTAAGCATTGAAGATGACGCTTAGTAAAATTTCCCATGTCGTTTTTTTATGAACTCGATGGAAGAACTATATAGTTCATTAAAAAAACACGGATAATGTGGGCCTATCACAGCCAACTATGGCGAAGATACTCGGAGAGGCTTTGAATATTTTTGGGAGGTAATTTTGTCCCTTGGTAATAAAATTTCCTTCGACCTCTGAAGAGATGGTGGACCTTAACTAAACAGCATCATTGAATAATTAATAATAATAATTAATAATTGTCACTCAGGTGACTACGGAGAATACGAAAACTGGTTTGTCACATTTTCCGATAAGTGATGTGACTATGGAAATAGGGACCGTAGTTTCGACACGATAACAACATAACACCACATTTTTAATATTGCCGATGTTCGTTCCAAGCCAAAATGTATTTATTCGATTTTTTTTAGGGCTGCACAGTGGGCGCCAAATTTAGCAAAATTCATTTCATTTTTTTGGGGAAGAATTTTTAAGGGCGAATCTACGCGGACAACATCGTGAGGAAAGCTAGTTTGTAAATAAAAGTCATAACATTTTAATTTAGTATATTTTTATTCAGTCATTCATACTTGTTTTTGTAAATCCTTAATGTTTTTCTTTTTGTACAAAATAAATGACTAACAATTCACTTTTATTCAAATTGAAAATATTTTCGGCAAGGAAACTTTTTTTTTTAGTTTTTTTTAATTATTATAATTATTTGTTTTGAATAATTTTCTTTCCAATAATTCGGATATGTTTCAACAATACATTTATTTGTTCGAAAATGTTTCAAATTTGTTTTTTTTCTTCATGTAGAGTAAGGAATAAGTTCCTATAAATATATAAAATAACATAAATATAAATTTTAACGATTTTTTCTTCCAATTTGTAAAAAGGAAATAATAAAAAAGTCGAGGAAAGTTTTTTTTATTTCACCCAAAATGTTTTTTTTTGTTCACATTGGTGAATATATAATTAACGAGTTTTTCTTTTTTTTTTCTAATACAAAAAATTCGTATAATTGATTTTTTTTCATCTAAATATTTAAATGTTTTTTTTTCATTTCTTAAAAACTACGACTTATGTTTCTAGGTGTTTTTTTTGCTTATAATTTATTATTTGCTTCTACACAACTCTATTTATTTGATAATTTTTTTTTACTTATTTTTCTGTTTATTTTCTTAGTTATTTCTACTCTTAGTTCAAGTGTTGCGCTTTTAGGCAGTTCTCATTAGAAAAAATAACACACAGAGGGAGCATTTCTATGGGTGTTTTTAATTTTAATATTTTATTTTGGTTTTTTTTGTTTTTTTATACAAAAATAATATATGTATCTATGTTTTATTTTCTTTTTAAATGTTACACACACTTTAAACTAATTTTCTGTTTTATTTTTGTTGTTGAATTTATTGTGAAGAGTGCACTACAGTCTACATAGTTTATCTTTGTTTTTTGAGACAATAAAATTCAATTTTTATTTATCTATTTAATTTTTTTATTTTTATTTTTATTATTTTTTTTTGTTGTAAAAATCATCAAGTTAATTTAAACAATTTTTGTTACACTACAACAAAACAAACTCATTTTGGTTTTAGTTTTATTATCTTTTATTTTAAAGCGTAATTTGTTTAAATTATAATTTTCACAATCATGGCATAGCCGTGGAGCTTAAAATTATAAAAAAAAGATTTTTATTTATGTGCAAGTAATAAACAATTTTAAATATTTCTTTTTTTTACATCTAAAGAAATTTTATTAACAAATATTTTTTATGGTGTCATGTTTTTCTTGTCTTTTTTTTTGGTTTATCACTAAGTGGGCTGATCCTTTTCTTTTATTTTTTAGTTTACAATTGCAAAAAATTTAAATTTTAATCATATTTAACAAATATTAAATAGTTATACTTTTGTTTTCTTATATTAAAAATTAACAACAATTATGAAAATTAAAATTAAAATCACTGAAAAATGTAATTTATTAAATTTATAATATATTGAGTTGCACCAACCAAAGAAACGTTTGTGAATCAAAACGTAATATGAGACCTTAAAGATTAGTGTTATTACTAGCTTGTTCTGAAACTGAGTTATAACTTTTGGTAAAAGGAAAATAATATGTATTGTTGATAGATAGAACATAAAACATGAAAATAATTTTCAGGAAAAGATATATATTTAATATTTTAATTTTTCTCTCTAGTTCAGGAGTTAAACATTTTTAATAGTTATTCCCGGGATAAACTAAGCCTTCGTTCACGCCATTGGCCCCTATTGCGGTTGTCGAGTCGACTAGTAATGGACCCGACAATCTCTAGTGGAGGCGATTTTGATTTTGTGGGTGGCTAGTCAGATAAACACAGCCCCCCTCTGAAACTGTTATTTGGCATTTTACTTAAAAGGAAACAGGTGAATCGGAAGATGGACTGACGGTGTTCAAAACAACAGGGGGAGTTCTGCAGGGATCCATCCTCGGCCCTCGCCTGTGGATCACAATGTACAATAATGTGTTGGGTCTACGCCCCTCAAAAGGAGCAATTGCGATCGGGATCGCTGATGACATGGGGTAATGCTCGTAGGACGACGCCTCCATAAGGTGGAATTATGGGCGAGCCAAGAGATCTGGCAGATTAACGCGTGTGGCCTGAAAGCGGTGCTCTGACACTTGCTGAGCTAAAAACTGAAGCTGTGCAAACGGAAAAATCTCGAGTCCGCAAGGATCAAGGTATGGGAACAGATCATTCTGTCATAACCCGCCCTAAGGTACCTTGGAGTGATGATCGGCCGCGGGCTAAATTTTAAAGCACACTTGGAGGGCATGGCGGGTAAAGCGTCCGCTCTTTGTGAAGCACTCCCAAGATTTCTACCCAACGCGGCGGCTCTTGACCGAATCGTCGCCTCCTAATGGCGAGAATTGTTAGCTCAGCCCTAACGGCTAACAGCAGAAAATAGAGGGCCACATACAGACTAAGAGCCCTTCGGCGTTCCGCACATATAAGGCCACGAGCAACTATGTAGCGTGCGTAATAGTGGGGCATGCGTCTCTATGATCCAGAATATGTTAGATGGGAGTCTAATACAATGCAGCTGCAGCTGACGTCCGGCGAGTCTGTAAAGCCCCTTTTTCCTAGGACAATTTTCGTTGCGAAAAAAAAATCGTTGCGAAAAAAATTTCGCAGTCTGTAGTCTGTTGTGCGATTTTTTTGAGTTATGTTCCTACGAATTCAATTCTCGCAACGAGATTTAGTCAAGTAAACAAAACGTAACCATGACGAAAACTCAAACAATAAAAAGTAAAACACATATATAGAAATTTTACAGCCAACTTTACAATATTTCGCAACGAAAAATATCTCGTTGCGAAAAAGAATGGTTGAATCCATTCTTTTTTTCGCAACGAAAAAGAATGATTTCTCGCACTGAAGGTGCGAAATTTTCGATTTTTTTCGCAACGATTTTTTTTTCGCAACGAAAATTGTCCTAGGAAAAAGGGGCTTTACGGAATGACGGAAGTGGGACGAGTTGTTAAGGGTCGGTGGATCCACAGACGTGGGGAGATTGGTTTCGATGGAGCGTGGGAAGTGAATTACGACCTCAAGCACTTCTTGAGTGGACATGGAAGGATATACAAAATACCTCCATTCCTTCGAGCACGATGACTCAGCGCTGTGCCCAGCATGCTCAGGTGTCCAGGATAACGCAAAGCAAGTCTTCGTTTATTGTGTGAGGTTCGTCGAATATAGGGCGGAGCTCGAGGCGAAATTAATTCGGTGGGGGCTTTCCCTGTATTCTAAAAGCAATCAAAAGTCACAACGCAATCACAAGTGTGTGGTGAGTCTCAACTTGAAGGCCTATACTAAATGAAAAGTAGCGTAGAAGCGAAGTAGAAGTGAAGTAGACGTAACTTCTGTCAACAATCATACAGAAACCAAAAGATGAAGTTCATAAGAAGCAAGCGCGGGTCGCCAAAGCTTGTGACTTATGACTGGTCACAATTTTAGAATAGGGGGATAAAAGAACCATGACCATTATTTACATATCTTCTAAGAATACTGGATTATGTAAACTGAGTATAGTTAAACTCGAAGTCACACGCCTTGTTACTCTGTTACGGGTATTTTACCCACCCGAAATTTCCAGGGTGGATACTGCTACCCACCATACTCACATTATCCGCCGACTATGGTCCTAGTAGTAAGCTTAGTCTAAGGTTACACTGGCTGCGATAAAAAAAGATTGAAAGATTTCCTTTCGAAGAACAGTAAGTGAAGTACTCCAATCGCGCATTTTTCTTAGCTTCACATTGAGAGGGTTAAACGACAAAATTGACTAAAGCATTTATTTATTTAAAGCTATATTAGCAATACAATCTAATTATAAAGGCTTTTATACAAAGAGATATATAGTACATCAATATTGTTACTAAGCAACAATGAAAAGAAGTTGCAGATACGAAGTTTGTAGAAAAAGAGTATATAGAGTATTTATATATCTGAAGTTAATAACTATAATTTTTCCATGTCCACTATTCTTCTTACTTTACCAGTCAGTCAGTACTTATTTTATAATATTCAAAAAGTTTACTTTCTACCAAATAAAAGATGTCAGATTGTGTAATTCTATGAGTAACACACTAGGCTAACTATAATGATCTCTTGTGACAGATGTTGAATTTTCTTTATTCAATGTTGGGTCAGTGATTTTATTTCTTTATAATTTTATGAATTTAGCGTTACAAATTCTAAATTCAATTGCATCGCACTTTTTCCTTAATATGGAATGCACAAATCAGTAACGCCTGCGCGCCGCAAACAATGTAAGTTCTACTTATGGTGCAGCTTAGTTCATGGTGCAGACATGTTTATGTAGCAATTTTGGAAATAACGTATCAGAGAAATGAGAAATGTTACTATTGAATTTTGATTGATGTCGCAGGGTTATTTCAGCAACACTACATTCCCAGTGACTACTTTAGTACATTATGAGAAGTTGCCGTTGCCGATGATTTAAAGAAAGACTGGTTTAACGAATTTAAAGAATTTGCAAAAAGTTCAAAAGGAATTTCCGTGAATATCTCTGGTTGATCGCCATCAGGGTTTCCCGAAAAATTAATATAACTGTGCAAAATGACGACCGAAGAGTGTAAAACAAGGTGAGACGAGGTTGCAATTCAATAAGCAATAATGAGAGAAGCAGAACTTAACGGAGCAAATAGCATTTTCACAAGAACTATTCAGATGACCTAGTCATAATTAGACGGAAAGCGCAAAACGTAAAGGATACCTTTTCAAGAATTGTAGAAAGCTTAGCGAAGTTCAATCTAAGAGTAAATGGGCCTGATTGTTGAATCCGGCGGATTTGGGATTCCCGCCGCTAAATGGTTTCACTTTCACTTGTCGCTGCGAATGTTCAATCCGCCGGGCGCCATATGAAGTGACATATTTAATTTTCGAAATTCAAATAACAATCGAATGGACAGTTCGCATTGGATAAACAACTCCAGACAAGTGGTTTTTTAATTTAACTTCCACTTTCGACTGTGAAATTCTCATTCACTTTCCCGCCTGGGAATTCAACAATCAGAACCTGACAAATTCGCATTCACTTCCCAGCAGGCGGATTCAACAATAAGGCCCAATGACATGAAAACAAAGTATAAAATTGTATCGAAAAGAGAAGAACGATTAAGACGAAGCATCAGCATTGACGATTTTCTTCTTTTTTCGTCTTTAGCGGCTCTACAACCGGGATCCGGTCCTTGCCTCTCGCAACTTTTCTCTCCACCGATCCCGATTCTGAGCCGGTGTCATCCAGTTTGGCATTCCTAAGCTCTATGCGTCCTAGTCTACGCCATCCTTTCAGCGAAGGTTGCGCCTCCCTCGCTGTCGCACCCCATAGATCTTGCCTTGACGATCATAGAATGCAAATTGTAGATAATTTTATATATTTAGGCCCAGTTTCACCGACCTGGATAATAAATATCGTGAATATTTCGTATTCTATGATATTCGTATTATCCAGGTTGGTGAAGCCGGGCCTTAAGGACATCGCACATTTCGCACTAGTCCCAATTCTCCAAATCAAATTCAACGTGAGTGAGATTATATGAAACACTAATTCGCCCAGTTCTATTCCTCGGGTCTGAAGCTTGGACATTGACCAAAGATACAGAATATCAGTTCAGAAAGGAAAATCCTAAGAAGAATGTTTGGTCCTGTAAGAATTAACCAAAACTGGTTTCCTGGTAATCTAAAGGACATCTATTGAAAAATTTTCAGGCTTCAATGCAATAAAATGAGGAAGAAATACATAATTAATAGAAATAATACAAATAAATCCCGTCATTATCTATGTGATTTCATCAATCTCGGTGCAAATTAAACTACAGATGGCTTAATCCTAATATATTTTTACAGTATGAATTATATTTGTGGAATCCATGCTCTGAATATTACTCCTTTGACAGTTTTGAAATTAACGACATAGGAAAGGAATATTTAGTAACATGAGCATCGTAGCCGTAGCTGCGGGGAGACGAACAAGACTAAAATCCTCGTTGACTTCATGTGAAAATGTCCGGTTGTAACCAAAATCAGACACTAAGCAGTTACGTTCTGGAAGACTTAAAAGAGATCTCCAAACTATAGGTCAGACACTTATAAGCTTCCCAAATTCCACAAGATGGTTTTCGACATCCGCCACAGTAGATCAAACAATCACTTAACTTTAGGTACACGAGGTTGTTGCATTAAAGCGGAGCGCAAAAGGTCTAGTTTAGCATCCATTTGACTGCGCTGCTTTGTTGTTGTTCTTCTTCTTATGGCGATACAGTTCGGTGCGAGCTTTTGCTTCCCTTACAAAGCCTTTCCACGCTTCTCTACTTTCGGCTGCATCCTTCCAGTTTCTTATTCCTAGGGTCCTGATATCTTCTAAAATGTCATCGAACCACCTCTTCCTCGTTCGTCCTCTTCTTCTTTTTCGATCTGGTACATTGAAGAATTTTTTTGCACTCGTTCTTCGTTCATTCTTATTAGATGGCCAAGTCATCTGAGTCTTTGTGCTTTGTCATATCTTCTTTTCCAATCAGCGTATCTAACTCTCAAATGTGTCTTCTCACATACTCTTCGCTTTACAACCGTTTTGGACCAAATATTTTGCGAAGTATTCTTCGTTCAAAAACTCGGAATTTATTTTTGTCCTCCACAGTTGACGTCCATATATCTTATTCCGTATGTTACAATTTGTCGTATGGCAGTTCTGTAAACTATGAGTTTTGTTTTTCTGGTTAAGAGCTTACATTTGGTCTTGAATTATCACCTTATTCATTGTCATCATCGCGGGGTTTGCTAGCTTCCTTGGGATTCCTTGCCCTATGAGCGTGTTTGTGACAATACTCCTGCTTGTTTAAAATCTATGAAGAGGATGTGTTTATGAATGCTATATTCATAACTCTTTTCCATAGTTTTCCTTAATTACGAATATTGCACAGACAAAATCCTATAGAAGTCTATAAGATAAAAGTCTGTACGAACAAAACTTTGTGCCGTGTGGACCCATCATTAGGTATTGCTCTTTGAAAAAATTGAAGAAAACATATAATAATACTAATTCCTTCTTATGCTATTTTTTACGAAAGGAATGAACATTACTGTAACAAGAAAATGTTTTTAACAAAGGTTTTTCTTCAAAACCAAATTGTTTTTGTTTCATACTAACCTATTGAAATACTGGTAGTCGTACAGACAATATAATCAATCCAATGGAAATATTTTGTGTATTATAGAAAAGTTTAGAAAACGACAGGTTTATAGTCTATAATACTTGGTTATATGATAGCACGAAACTCACAATTGTCTACGCATATTTCGATACCTCTTCTTAGTTATTATCGAGGTTTATAATAAAGCTAATTTTATCACACTACTAAAGATATTACAATTTATTGATACCGTAAAAATCTTGGTATGATTAATTCAGCAAAAAATTCCATAGGATGTGAAAGTTACGTATAAAAGAAAGGACGACAAAAGGGAATCTAGTTATTTTTGAAAATATAATAGCAACTTTAAATGGTGCTTATGTAGAAAAATAATACAAATAAAAGGAAACAAAAAAATATATAATAATTACGAAATTTTAATTAAATAAAATATTAATTACAAAGTATAAAAAAATAAAACAAAACTAAACAAATAAAAATTAATGAACATAAATTTAAGTAATAATAACAGAAAATTTCCATAATTTCTTATTGCTTTCTTTTTTCTTATAACATGTGAGAGAGTCTTTTTTTGTGTTTTTTTCAAAAATCTAAAGACAATTTACAAAAGAAACTAATATACCCTGATAGTTTTTCTAGTTACAATTATTATTCATTTTCATTTTTGTAAATTTTAAAAATGTACGTGTGTGTGTGTATGCCGATAACATTGTTGTGTTTCTATAATTTATTTATTCACATTTTTCTTTTAATTTTTGTTTTTTTTTATCTAAAATGTAATTTTGTGCGCATTTTTGAAACACACAAGATTGAGTAGAGATAATAATCATTTCCTTTGGCAAAAAATGTTGGGTTCATTTTTCTTTTACTTTTTCTCTTAATATAATCAGATGAAAAGCGTTGTATTTTTATTTTTCAAATTTTAAATTATTTTGTTTGTTTGCTTTAACTGATTTTAGGTTTTTCTACACATTTTTTTTGTTGTTGAACACGTTAACAAATTGACGAATCGAGTGTAGTTAAATAATACCTTGTCTTAAATATTCAAATGTAATTATAGTACAAATTTGAATTTTTTGTTGGTTTTTGGTCTTAATTATTAGTTTATTTTGTTTGCTTGTTTTTTATTACAATAGTGTCGTTTCATTTCCTCATGATGGGATTTCCTTTACTTTAGATTTATTTGGCTTATAGCCAAGCGCTGGACTGCTTTGTGATGAGCTATCAGAATTGAAAGCTACAGAATGATGTGTTGGACTTTGTGTTGGTGTTGAATTGGTACTTTTTGCTTTCCGAAACCAACTACCAATTTTTCTTCTACCCAAAGATCCAGTACTATATTCATATCCTTCCTTAGCTGTTGTTTTTCTTGATTTCTTTGGTAATGTATCGCTATATTTTTGCATTTTCGCTGGTGATTCTGGTAATTTCTCAACATCATAAACACTTTCACGCCAATTTAAATTCATATTATAGAAATTTTCTGCACTCATATTACGATTAATTGTATTTGTTGGTGTATCATAATCACTATGATATTCTCTATCTGATAAATTTTCATCATCTTCACCGCCCAATTCAGATACAAATAAGTTTGTTCCACAAAATTGCCTTTCTATAGCTAATGTGCTTAAAAATCTCAATTTTCTACTGGCACTTCTAAAGCAAAAATCAAACCATTTATTACGAGATTCACAGTACATTCTTAGAGCATTCTTTAATGTAACACCAAATAGCTTGCCATCTGGTAAATTTAATATCCGACAATTGTCCAAAAATATTCGTCCTTTATAAATGTAATGATTACGCTTTAATATGTCCTTTTTACAATAAATTAATTGATGATCAAATAGGAATAATGTGTATGTGTTATTCCATAAATTTGGTGAAACTCTAGTTGCATCGGTTTGCATAAAGAAACGTGTACTATGAAATGCTATCGGTGGTCCTTGGAAATTTTCAAAACTTGCTTGAAAACGTGTTAGATGTTCACTATGTCGTTTTCCTGGAAAAATAAATAAATAAATATAGTAAAAAAAAGGATTATGAAACAAAAATGTTGCTTATGCTAAGGTAAATAGTAAATTGGATAATGCTAAGGATGAATCATTAACGTAAAAGTGATAAAACAGAATTCACTAAAAAAATTATTGTCGATTTAGGTAATTAAATTCTAAATAATTATATAATGTTATAAGTGTGTTTAGTTTTTCCTTTTTCAATTATCACACGGTTACATAAACGTTTTCATTGTTTTCTAATAAATTGACACTTTGTAAAGAAAATAGGTTTATTTGTGATAAGTAGGGCAAGCCATCAAGATATCAAGTTTTAAATAAACATGTCGATGGCCAATTTATTTACGTCGTTTCCTTATCTCTTGATCGCGACATTAGTATATTTAATCTGACGACATTTCATTGAAGAAATCTTGCATTGCTTTACCTTTATCGACAAAAGAGTAGAGGTTGGAATGGGCGATAACAAAATCAGGTAACTCAAAGGTTGGTTTTTTCTCAAAGCTGGAATGAAATTATGCTCCTACATTTTGAATATTATTTACTAGTATCAAATTTTAACTGTGAAATTTTCAACAAATATTGGGCCATATACACCCAGCCCTACCCCATTATCGGTTTTGGAACCGCCCGTATACGAAAAGCCCATGTTTCCATTAAAGAGGGGCCTGCCGTGTTGCCATTCTGACCGACCTCTGATAAATCCGAAGTGCAGAATGGCAAGAATGGTATCGGATAATGCGAGCATTGGCTCCAGGTTTAGTTTCTTGAGAATCGATAGGTGATCCACAAACACAGGTACTTTTACCTCCCGTGAACAGGTACTTTTACCTCCCGTGATACCGAGACGGGTTAATCACGGCACTCTTTTATTTGGTTTTGACCCACCATGCAGTAGATGTATACGTGACTATGAGCCTTCTGACTGTCGTGTAAAGCCAAAACATTAACGTCGGTCTGAGACCCCAGGTTTTGCTCACAAATTGACGACACATGGAGAGATGTAAGTTACTCTCTCAAACTGGTGTTTCCAGGAGAGCTTTTGATCCAGGATTATGCCTAGATATTTAGCCTCCGTTGAGAAGGGAATTTCCGTGCCAACTAGGGAAGGAGCTTTTAAAATTAGCTTCTCTCTATTAGTAAATACGATAACAGTTTTTTAACAATTAATACCAATGTTCTAACTCTGACACCAGCTATGCACATATGAAAGATCGGCTTACATGTGGTCCGAGATGGTGCCATCGTAAACGCCATATTCATAGGCCTGTGCTTTAAAGCCCCAGTTATTCAGGCCGGGAATCATTGACTATAGGAGAGGCGATAAGACGCCTCGCTGAGAATAGCATTTTGCAGCAATTATGTAACCGAATCACCATTCATCTCAGGAGGTATCAATCTACTTCTGAGAAACGACATGATCCTTCTCATAGGGGGGGGGGTTCAGTTTCCTTTATTTCTGCGGCAAAAGCGAAGGCAATGTTGTCAAACGGACCGTCTACATCTGCATCTAAAGATGGAGACTTCCTTGGGCCGGGGGGTCCTCTTGATCTAGATAGGATAACTACTCCGATAATCTTCAAAATGCAAATTGCGCCCGATTTTACGATAGAAAAAGAAATAGCTTTGTTGGTTATGCTTACGGGCGACGACAGAAGAGTAGACAAGAAATTGCTGTAAAGAGGAAAAGAATTTATCTAAGTGGAAGAATCGGTAAGACGAAGGACCTTGACATTGTACGGAATCGAGTCTCTACGATGGTAATCGGGCGCTTTAACCCGTAGGATACAGAGGTCACTGCAACAAATAAAGTAGTTTTGCTTAAAAGCCTTATCTGTATTTCACAAAGGTTTTATTGAAACCATCTTTACGTAATGATGAGATTTCTGCAATTTATTGCTTAATGTTAATATTGCAATCTGTGGCAGAACAATCGGCAGTGTAAAGAGCATCTACCTCTGACATCTAGTCTTCCGCATAAAAATATGCTTAAACAAATTCTGCAGAGATCGGCACAAATGGTAGTCTGATAGTGTATGACGAGGACTATGTATACTTTCATCGCAAAGGATAAGGGTGGGACTTTCGTTGTTATGATATAAGACAACAGGTATCCTATTGATAAACTTTGATCACTCTTCCTTCTTGTTTATTAGCATCAGAGGTCAATATCCATTGCAACTATATATTAAGGGTTACCAGAGTTTCGACATCCAAACGTGCCTTTTGAAAGCACTATTAACGTAAGTACAATACAATTTATTAATCTTTAAAGGAGTCTGGCAGGGGGTTTCCACTATGCATAGTGTCTGGCAATGGAGGAATAGTATTCCATAGGAAATATCAAAAAAACAGCGTTTATACTAGTAGGCAGCAATTTTTTGCACCTTTGCTATCTGCTATCTGTCAAAGCCAGTGCGGCTCAAGGTTCGTAGTAGCCAAACGTGTTACCGGCTGTAGTGTCCTTACGCAGAAAAATTTTCAGCGTTTATACTATGACGTAAGTCTGGCGTTCACGGGCTCTTGCTCTATAACTTTTCGCATTGTAATTATTTAAGCGACTATACATTCGGTATCCGGCCATTGCTTCTTACAACTATTTTCTCAACCAGAGGCAATTTCCAGCCGATGTCATCTAATTTGACATCCCTAAGCTCTTGGCGGGAGGCAAAATCGAACGGTCGTCTACTCATGGTCCCCCTGGAAACCAACTGGCTAGTTTTTGCGCTGTCGTTTCAACATCTCCTCTGGCCACCAGGTACATCGAGTTGTATAACGCCTTATCCGAATGTGGAAGCTCTGTCGGGATAAACCTACCCTTTCCTACCATACTGGACTTCTATCGAGCAATTATTATATTGCGTTCATAGGTCCGGGACCAACTATTGGGGCACTCACCAGTTCTGTGAAGAGGGTCCTTGCCGAGCCGACCTGGATGAAACAAACCGAACGATGGAGGTCTGTGCCTGGATTGGCCAACTTTAAGCGGTTCCTTCTTGCTTGTGTTTTGATGCCAGGACACTTGTTGGCTTGTTTGTCACCTCCTCACCCGGCTAAGGAAATCTGAGTCGCAGTAAAAAGGTGAAAGATGTCAGGACACTTGTTGGCTTGATATCAGGGATTTGTTGGCTTGACGTCAGGACAGCGGTTGCCTGAATTACCAATTATGGAAGATAGGAAGGGAGGAGGATCCGACCTGCCGGCTTTTCTTTGAGGAGGATCAGTCTGCCCTTCGGACAGTCAAGTCTAAGGGACAAGCGATTGAGCTGACTGCTGAACCTATTCAAGCGGTCTGCCCTACAAATATGAGGTATAGCGGTGTAGTTCAATAGGCCAAGTGAATGGCCACGGTACTTTTCAGCCCTATATCTCACTAAAGAAGAAGAAGAACAGGCTCTGGGCATGTACCGGCTTTTGCAAAAGGCTTTCCGACCACGCTCTTCTTCCCGCATATCAGTTAGATATCCTGCTCATTGGGATCTTCCGAGCTTCTTTTCACCATATCTATGTAACGGTTTCCGCTCGTAGATCTAGTTGTTGTAAAGTCTCCGCAAATGCCTTCTCTAACGTACGGGGCTAAACAATATCAGAAGGACCTCCCTCTTGAATAAGTGTAAGATATTAGATTACTTTTTGTTGAGCACCTCTGTCGCATAGGTGAGTTCTGATATAATAATTGTATTATACAGCAACAGTTTAAATGTCATGTTTTCGCATTGTTTATGCATTAATAATCTGGCCATCTATTATGTAAGAGAAGAAAACAAACAATTTATTCAATAATTTAGTCTTCTTAAAGCATCTTTTCGTTATATTAACATGCTTTAATAGGAGTTGTTATTTATTTATTAATTCGCTTGGTAGAATCCGCTCATTTACATCAATTTGATCGACTAAGCAAAGCAGTTTTTCATTCGAAATAGATGTCTGTACATTTAATATAAGTATCTTGCCAATATTAAAAGGCATCCAATTATCTCTAAAGGATTTGCTTCTTACTTAAGAACTTGTAGATGTATAATATTACATAAATATTAATTAAACTGATAATGACTTAACAGAATTCCTAACAGGAAATTGAGTTGTAATTATAAACGGGAAGATAATTGATAATATCTGCCTTACCTTCATTAACAGTTTCTGTCACTTTCTTCATGGCAGTTAAAGCAATCTCTAAAGTTTCTTTACAGTCTCCAATATCATGACTAGTAACATTTTCATCTAATCCTGATAAAATTTGTCTTGATGGTGTATGTTTTACTAATTCAGATAAATGCAATGGATATCGACATATTCTTTGTATGGGAGCAAGTAAATGTGCTGATAATGGTAATTCTGGTAGATTCTCCGCAATTCGACAGCTAAAATAGTATAATAAAAAGAAATTTATTATTGCATATGAACCAAGATATCAAATTGTATATTAACTCGTACTTTTCTAAAACACATTTTGCTTCTTTGCTGCTTGAGTAGCTTTCCAATTCCATAAGAGCTCTGGGATATGAGTTGCAATAATTTGAGTATACCATAAAACCCGATTGCTGTAAATGGAAGAAGAAATTGAGTTATTGCTGATTTATTGAGAATATAGTTAGAAATTGCTTACATGGTCCAAAAAGACTTGAGCAATTCTTCTATTTTCAATTCCTTTCCTTAAAGCATCCAAAAATGATTGTTGAAATCTCCAAACGCTTTCAATATTTGAGAAAATTAAATTGAGACTTTCAGTTGGAAAAATGTCAATACGTTTTCGCATTTCTCTTAAATAACTGCAATGTAAAAAAAATTATTAATTTTAGTAAAAAAAAGAGGATGTTAATGTGTAAATCTCTTACCCTAAACATAGTGAAGACAAAAGTTTCACATAATTAATTTCTGTTTCGAGCAATTCCTTAATGACACTATTCCTAAGACTTTCTGTGCTATGGTGTTGATTCTGTTGACTAGGGGATGAAAGCATCGATTTGGCGGGCGCTTCTATACTATTAACTGGTAATATTGTCGTTGTATTACTCATTCTACTATCACATGATTTAAACTCAAGAGTATTGTTTTTATTAATTGATAATTGTTTGCCATCATCGGGTTCAATTCCAAAAAACGGTGGTATGACGCGAACAAATTCCTTTGGGAACCATCCTTGCTGAGGTTCCACAATTTTTGCGATTACAGCATCATGTTTAATACGACCGTACCACCAGGGACCAATATCTTTTCGCAAAATTTCAACTAAACTACCCTTCTCTAAGGCCAACTCCTGCGGTCCAGCTGGGGTAAAGGGGTAAAGAACTTCTGCGTATATAGATCGTTGACCTGAAAAATATATTTAAATATTAAATTTTATGTGTAGCGAGATTTATGAAAATGTGTACAGGGACGAAAAAAAATGATGGAAGGCCTTAAATGTATTTTTTATGCAGAAATAAAATTTGTCTTCTTAGAAATTTCGTGGATCGTAATAATAAAGTTTTTTTTATATACTTTTTCCCGGTGATATACAGGAAAAAAACAAATTTTAAAGCTCTCCGCAATTTCGCCAGGACATAAATGTTAAATGTATTATTTCGTTTCAGTAATCCCAAGATATAAGAATTAAGGCAACAATGAATTTTAATACGTAGAGAACTGAATACAAAATTTATGTTAAACTTTCGTATTATTTCAGCAAGTTTGGGTTTATGAAAAAAAAAGTACTCAAAAACTTTTCCTGAAGAAATTATTTTTTTTAATCTAATGCATACACTAAAAATCCTTCTTCAGTGGTATCACTCTAGGACTAGAATAAAAAAAATTACTTTCAGCTTTGACCATGTTTTGTTGAAATTTTTATGTAAATTAAAAGATCTCGTTGAAGTTGTGTACTGCTCGCTCTTCAACTTAGATTTTAGCGTTACTACCCTAAGAATTTCATTAAACTGGATTAGCGTTTAATAATGGAATTCTTAACTAGAACCAATTACGTCTAACGATGGACTTGCTATTTAAACAATGTAACTTCTGAGCATTTTTAGAAAGTTTGTTGATGGAAAGTATTTAATAAGTCTACAGGAAACTTTTCCCCAAGTAAGAGATTTTTATATTTATAAAGAAGAAAATTCAATGTCAAGGTTAGGTGATTTCCTTTTCTTAATGGTTTGGTAATTCTAGATTAAATGAAAATGTTGCGAATAAAATAAATTAAATTACGACTGGAGAATCTTAGGAGATGTAAATACCTCCTTCTTTCATGTGGCTCGGGTTGTAATCTACAAACTCAAACATTCGACCTTTCCTTGAATACAACTCTTCTGTTAGTCGCGGTACTTTAAGCGAGGTTAAATAACGTACAAAATGCTTGAATTAATGGGCCATAATGTAATTTGCTTTATCATCGATCCTTCGGCCACCATAGGAGTTTTACAACCCTATAAAATATTATCGCTACTATCATTATTGTTCTATCAAAATTCACTCTCTGTTGTCTCCACAGTAATGGTATACCCGCGGAACCAGATAAACCCATTATCGCCATCTTCTTCAATGCCATTCTGACTTCTTATAATCTAGGTCCAAATCTTTCCTAAGCTTGTTACTAGACATTGCCCCATGATGTGACCAAAGGCATGATAGACCAGTAGTTCAAAGTGCAATTGTTAAGCTTAGAGCTGTCACATAAAAAAATAAATGGTTTCCGCGGCATTGTGCTACACTCCTATATCTGATATTTGTAGGCCACACCGCTTGAACAGGTTCAGCAGTCTGCCTAGTGGCTTGTCGTTTAGACTTGGCTGTTTCAGCTATCCCGGTGCACTCACAAAGAACATGAAGGGCACACTAATTCTCCTCAAGGCAAAGCTTGCATGTGGGGTCACCCGTTCTATCCTTCATCAGTGGTAATTGATGGCTTAGTGTTCGGTAATCGAACCAACAAGTGTCCTGACATCAAGCCAACAAGTATCTTGATATCCTATCACCCCAACAATTCCTTAGCCGCGCTAAGATACGGCACAGGAAGGAACCGCTAAGATTTGGCCACTCCAGGCGCGCCCCTCTAGCGTTCGATGTGATTCATCCAAGTCCGATCGGCAAAGGCCATCTTCGCCAAATTGGTGGGTGCCCAATAGCTGGTTGAGGACCGATGAATACAACATACATGGGACAAACTCAGGACCAGTATAAAGAATGAAGCAGCAGAAAACCTTGGGTGGAACCCAGATGCACTAAAAATGAGTGTTTCGATGAAAGCTGCAAAAAGTATAGAAGAGAGAAAGCAGTGACATTGAGACTATTTTGCCAGACCCAGGAGAACAAAGAATATAGGTGAATTTATATATCCGAAGTTTTTTTTCTGTCGCGCCGCTCTTTTTTAAGATTTCAACCAATCAGCAATAATTTCTGCGACATCAAATTGTTTCTGATTGGTTGAAATCTTAGAAAAGAGCGACGCGGCAGAAAAACGTCGGATATGTAAATTCACCTTAAGCTTTTTAAGCTGAAAAGGAAAACCGCTGATAAAATTTGTAGAAAAAAATAAAGAGACATGAACAGGAAATTTATCAAAGTTCAAGATGATTTTCAAGAAGGAAGAACATGAAGTGCATATCAACGAATAAAAGAATGCAACTACAAAATTACCATCACAGCTCAGAGTGCAAGCTGCTATGATGAAACAGAAAAGTAATAAATAGCTAGGCATAGATGGCATTAAGATGGAGCTATTCAAGGACGGAGGACAAACACAGCTGCACAATATGCGAGATCGGGAAGGAGATACCTTTCTAATCGACTAGAATAAATCTGTTATACTATATGTCCAATTCATTAGAAGGGAGACAAATTATCTTGCAAAAATTACAGAAAATCGCGCTACTCCCTGTTGGTTACAAGATGTTTACATCTATCCCAATGGATAGTTTAGAACCATTCGCAGAAATGATCGTAGCCGAGAGTCAAGCGAACTTCAGGAAAGATCACTCAACAACTTGCTTAATCTGAGACAAATCCTAGAAAAAAGCTGGGAGAAGAACTTAAATACCTTCGTTGACTAATGGGCCCAATACACAATTGTTGTTGTTTTGGCGTGGCGTGGTCGGATGGAGCGCTCGTGTATTGGGCCCATAAAAGCAAGTGTACGGCGGACTCTATACACAGTCGAAAATTCATAGAAATTCTAGGGGATCTAAGATGTTCCAAGAATCGGAAACAAAATCAATAGATTTGAAAGTGAATTTGTTCAGAGCTTAAGATCTTGTCAGATTAAACCTTTACCTTAGCAATCAAATCTATCATATTTGAAGAGAAAGTAATTCGCATGGACCATTACATCGGAAAAAGTAAAAGGATGATCTGGATCGTTAGCCGGTAGCACGATAAATCTTTATTTCTTTCAAAATGATGTCGGACCTTATGTTATTATGTTCGTTCGGTAGAAATCCTGATGAATGATCACTTGTTTCCAAATTTGATATGTTTCCTTCTGCTAGTGGCTTTATGGTAGTACCAGTTTAATGATTTGATAGAATACACCGTGTAAATCGCAGCCGCGGAGGCTTTAATGGCAATAATCATAATCAATACACACGGAATCTAAAAATGTACAGTTTTGATTCCTTACTGTAGTACTATAATGCTTATTGAATAGATAATATTTTATTTAAAACATTTATGGACAGTACTAACCTAGTAATAATTCTTTGACTTTACCGGAAATTTGCTTCCGACTTTCATTCATTTGTTTGTACAACAATTGGACTAATTGAAATAAAACCTTTTGTTTGCTTCTCAGAACTTTCGTCCGAAGTATCAATGTTTTGCAGCCATAATCGCAGGTGATTAAGTGTTTATCGATAGACTTAAAGCGTGCTTAGAATTGAACTGAGTAATTTTTATCCACTACAATTGACACTATCTAGCAATTATCAAAGATTTGTGACTTTTTTGTCTGTCCATATTTGCTTTTCTGATTCAATACGATTTTAATTGAATTGTTTTTTAAAGTGGATTCTTTGTTCTTTAATATTATTTGGGTTCAAAACAAGTGCACGTTAGAAACAAAATAAAATCCGCCGACTGCGGAATATAGTTAGTTATGATTTCTGAAATATATATACTATAGCGTTCTTTATTTAAATTCTTGTTTTTCCCCAAAAAAGCTCTATTGCGATTTAACTTATAAACAGAGATAAGCTGTTATGTTGCTTCAAATAACTTTCATAACTCCTCGAGTAATTATTTTTTGTTATTTACGAACTTTTCTCATCACAATACAATCCACGCATAACAACATGTAATAAAACTAAATATTTGCACACTTATGTAAGCAAATTTGAAAGTGGCCACTCGATAAAAATATGCTTATCATCAGACCAATTGAGTGATTAGCATCAGAATGAAATTCCATGTTTATACTGTGTTTCGTGATATCGCACAACGTTCAAGGTACGTAATAATATGAAAAAGAAAAATATTTAAGGAAGTTCATAAATTCACTAAATAATATTATAAATAGCCCGGATGTTCACTTGTAATAGAGTAGGTATGGAATTTCAATAACTACACGATAATCACTGAATATAAATCAATTATCATAATCTCACATAAATAATGCATAATTAATTGATTTTATTATATGATGTATACATTCCTGGTACCATCTGGTCAGAAAGCCACTAACTAACTAGATTATTAATTTGTCCAGGGAGGTCACTGGGGAATTAACCCGTTCTCTTTCTTGTCTGACACTAATTTACAGCATTTTAGAGCGCTAAAGGAAGGGTTCCGCCATTAAAATGCATTTGGCCTCGCGCGAATCATGGAATTTATGAGTTGCATTCATGAAACTATAGAAAAAAAAGAACAACATCGTTATATGCTTACCTTCGTGAAGATCTGGGTGAGATGAAACACTATCCGTATCGCTTTCATCTATATCTAAAAAACAACAAAAACAAAAAAAAATGTTTAAACAATCTCGTCAAGATTGCAACGCTCTAGTGAGGTTCTATAAGAAGATGATGGTGGTGGTAGTGGTAATGGTTGGTTACTTTACCTGCTCTTGCCATTCGGTCTAGTCCTGAAGGTTGGCTTAAAGATCTTGTTGGCAGTGGAGTTGCAGTCAGTTTATTTTCATAGCTCTCCACCTTCTTTAATGCTTTCGCTTTTGCTGATAAGCTTGATGTCATGGAATTGGTTACTTTAGCAGAATTTGCACGTCTAACTCGGGAATTTAAGAGTGTTGGTGATGTTTCCTTGAAATATTGAACAATTGTTAATATGTGAAAACAATATTTTTTGAAATTTAATACTTACAATACTGTCTAGTCCGTCTTGTGTAAATATTTCCTCATTTTCAAGTTCAATTTGTATACCAGAATCGCCACTGTTGCATTTATCCCTACGATTGTACTTAGTTTTTCGTCGTTCTTTACTTGATCTCCATATTAATGGTCCAAAACGATATTTTCCAGATTCAATTTCAATTGATGGCGGTTGAATGATTTGTGGCTGTTGCTTTCCAGTACCTTTAAACTGTGAAAATGTCTTCTTGAATTTCTGTAGGACTCCGGCGTAATTCTGACTGGCAGAATAGGGAATATCCGATACTGCAGCTTCGTTTTGGCGGCTGCAACGATTCTGTTGCGTTTGCGATATTATTTCTGATGGATTCTCTGACAGCGACGGACTGGAGACTGCTCTCATTTGATTTGGCTAAAAGTATACAAAAAAATAAAAATTATTAATAATAATAAAAAAAATTACATCAACTCCTATACCTCATCATTAAAGAATTTAAAGGAACCATAAACTTCTGCTTCCATAATCAACATGTTTATTATGTAAAAATTTATACATTCAAATTCTAATTATACTAAACTCAATTAGATAAAATATTCTAAACAAAATTTCCCTAATTTGTTTCCGCGCCTTTTCAATTTGCACCTTCTCTTATTGCTTAAGCAAATTCTCGCGTGGTACTAACTGATTGCAAAGTAATGAAATTATGCGATGGTAATACAATGGGAATATTATTTTTTACGTAGGCATTCGCATGTTTTATCACCGTGTATTGATAAGATAAAATTCTTCTCCTTGTGGCACACAACATCGCACCTGAGATTATTACGAAAAACGATAATGACATTTGCTCATGGTCGCGAATATCAACAGGTGGGATACGTCGGTGTTTATTGATAAAAAAAAGGGATTATACCCTGGGAAACTTGATATTTCCGATCAATGGACGAGTTTTATTTTGGGTTAAGATACATGTTTGTAATTTTATCGTGGTATGTTATCTATACTATAGAGAAGTTTTTTTTTGAAATCGATAGTATTGAGAAGGGCGTGGATAGTCGTTGATTAGGGATGAGGCAATCATCTACGTTTTTATAGTTTTCTGTGCGCCAGAGTGAAGTTTGTTTGTAAACAGTGTTATTTGTTTGATATATTTTGGCGAAAATTTTGCAAAAAATGTGTAATCTAGAATAGTTATCTTAAAGCACAGGAAACTTGGTGGTATTTGATCAGTGGTATCCACTTTGAGGGGACTTCTAATTCTAATAAGAACTTGTATAGCTTCTTTGTTTGTTTGTTGGAAGTCTACAAATATCTGGTTATATCTACATTACTTTCCCAGCTTTTCTCCAAGACTTAAGGTCAGCAGCTGACCCGATATTGACCTGTTTGTCCTGAATCCAGCTTGATATTCTCCTATAAGGCATTCCGCTATAGGTTCTAGTTTTTGTTTCACTAGAACTGTGAAGGTTTTATAGCTGGAGCTGAGGAGTAAGATGCCCCTGTAATTTTTACAGATTAATTTACCCCTTTCTTTTATATTGGAGATATAATCGCTTTCTTTCACTCATCTGGTACAAGTTCTTCTTCTTTCTTTTTTATTAAAGTTCGCGTAAGATTGTTAAGAGTTGCGGTCCTCCTTCCTTTAGGAACTCAGCTGTGGTTTCATCAACGCCTGGCGATTTGTTGCTTTGTTGCCTTTTCCCAGTTTTTACGCAGCTCATCCAGTATCAGTAGTTCTTTTGAAATATTATCTTGAGGAATTTCAAATATCTCCGTCAGTGGATCCTCGTTCACTATGGGGATCGGATTCAATTAGTTTTGAAAATATTCTCTCTAACTTTCTTTTTTCCTAGAGACAAGACAAGACCTTTTCTCATCACTAAGTCCCAAAAGGCTTGTAGTGATGATCCAAAAGTCTTGTCTTGGTCTTGCTAAATGTGCAAAACAAGACAGTTTGCTCATCACTAGTTGTGATGGAAATCGAGTTGGAAAGTCTCAGGTTTTAACCGCATACGAGCTGGTGAGAATTGTAAGTCGGTCTTGATCGCCATGCGGATGCCTAACACGAGAAGGAGAATATGATAGATCAGGAGAGGTCTAGGGAGTGTTGGAGCAGGTGGCGATGAACCTTACGTTTGAACTCTTGGGTGTTGTACGAGTTTGGGAAAACTGATTGTGAGAGATTATTCCACAGCCAAATTGTTCTATTCATAAACGAACTTTTAGACGTTAGTGTGCGCGAAAAATGGGCTTGCAGGGTATGAGAGTGAGTCGAGTAGGCTAGTCTTATGTTGCGGGAGAAATATTGCTGTGCAGGCAGGAGGGCGGAAATTTCAGTGAAACAGTCGCTGTGGTAATAGCGATACAACTTTGACAGGGCTGCTACATTCCCACGGTGGCTTAGAGAGTCAATGGAGACACAAAGGCTGTCATCTCCGATGATTTGGATGGCGTGGCTTTGCACCTTGTCCAGCCTCGCTAAGGCGGTTTTCGAGGCGCCAGCCCAGATAAATGAGTTATACTCGAGACGCGGCTGAATGTAGGATTGTAGATTATGGTCCTGGTTGCTGGTGGAAGAAGAAAGTTGCATCTCTTAAGAAACCCTAGGCATTGGATCGCTGTTTTGCGATTTGGAATATGTGATTATTCCATCGCAAGTTCTCAGATAAAGTTATACCCAAGATGTTAAGAGAAGGATCAGCTGTAAGGTTTGTTTTGCCCACTGAAACAGAAGGAAGCTCGGTGCAGGTTTTATAAGTAATGAGACAGTACTTCGTTTTGGCGGGGTTGAACTCAAAACGATTCTTGCGGCCCCAATCAAGAATGTGTTTGATGTCCCTGTTGATAGAGTTGGACATGAGTTCACGATGGTGAAGACAAGGTTTGGCACGTGCTTGTCTTATATTTGGCGAAAGCGTAGGAATAACGCAAAGTACTGTCATTAGCAAAACTGAGAAGTGGGTTGGAAGGGATTGAGAGCAGGTCATTTATGAATATTAGGAAAAGAGCGGGTGAAAGAATATATCCTTGAGGAACTCCGGAGATGGTGTAGGGGTTAGATTCGAGGTCATCCAATACTAGCTTTATTGAACCAGAAAGGAAGCTCTTAATCCATTTCCTTAGAACTGAGTGGATACCAATAGCTTGGAGTTTTGACAACAGAGCAAGGTGCCATACTCGGTCAAATGCTTTGGACATATCTAGAGCAACCAGAATAGACTCACCAAATCGATGGATGTTTTGGTGGAGGGGCTCTGTTAGACATACAAGGAGGTCGCCAGTAGATCTTTTGGACCTAAAGCCGGACTGTCGGTCATGTAGAATTTTGTTGGTTTCCAGATATTCCATTAGCTTTTTGTTGATTAATATCTCCATGACTTGCTATTTGGTGGTAGTTTAAGGGGTCGCTAGAGTCACCATTTTTGGGTATAGGCTGAACATGAGCCAGTTTCCAGGAGTCTGGATCGACTCCGGGGAAGTATGACAGGGCCATTAAAGCTGCTTTTGATTGCCGGTAAAACTGAACTGAACTGCGTACCTTGATCGGTTGTGATCTCAAGAGGTACGCCGAATCAAGTGACAAATTCAGCCAGTGTTGAAGAGGAAATGTTCTGAATTGGGTATGCTTAAAGTCATCTTTGGAATTTATCTATTATCTATATGATATAGAGGTATCCACGATATGGTGATCGGGGTCCCACTATATCCATATAGATGTGATCAAATCTATTATTTGGAAGCTTGAAAGCTTTAAATGGAGATTTAGTATGCTTCGAAACTTTGGACTTTTGCTAACTCATGGCAGTCTTTATTGTTCGATGGCCAAAAGTATTTCTTGGTAACGGCTCGTGTTGTAGCACGAATACCAGGATGATGCAGGCTATGTTCGGAGTTGAACGCTAAGTGAAGTGGGTATATAAAGCCTACTTCCGGTACTAGTTTCACACCAGAAAAAAACTCAAACAGCTGTACTGGTTTATAGCGACAATATTAAGAAAGCTAGATTTATTCTTTTTACCTATTCAAACAAGTGGGACTTCGCTCTAATTGTGAAGAAACAATCAAATAGGAGTACTACGGCACATTTCAAATGTCTGAGATCGAAACATAACTGGTAGTATTGTATTTTAAAACAATACCTAACTTTTTTTTTTAAAAATTCCAAGGCTTAGTTCAAGGTGAAAGGTAAAAGAAGGCATAAGTTAGATTAAATCTGGGGAGATGAAGCAGATATCAAAAAACCCTGAATTCTTTGATAACTATTGTAAGAATTCTAAAATATTGACTGATTGATTGCTCTACAATCGTGTTGTTTGGGTAATAAACGAAATTCCTACCATCTCTTCAATAGAAGGGTTGTAGGTGGTATGAATGAACCGATCGATACTACTAATACGGATTATACAAATTTATGTTAAGAAATACGATTCACTTTAAAAACCTGCAGGTTGACACTCATTAGCGCTTACCAAGAAAATATGTGAGTAACGTCTCGTCATAGTTCGATGGGGTGGCAAAGGTTGACTCAGAAATATGTTTGAGTATAGAAGGTATTTAGTATCATATACTTAGTCCTACATACGTTAAAAATACGAACAAAATATGTGTATAATTCAATTACGTGCTATAGTTACTAAAACAGCAACATTGTGATAGTAATCTAAATACATATTCCAATATCATAGATCCCCATAAGCTTCCCCTTGAAAGGATTTAAATTTCACTTATCTCCTTATTCCTTTCAGTTAAATGGGTTATAAGAAATAAAACACCCTTTCTATCTACATATTCCAATGCATACAAATATGTGTTTGTTTATAACATCAGGACAACATTCTCTACCCCTTTTCGCATATACCCTTTCTACTTCGCATATTTTTCAAACATTTTTATGTCTTCATATATTTTTTCCATGTTCTAAAATTACTCCATTCAATGACAATCGCTTACATCAATCACATATAACGTTATAACCTGTTATAAACATAACCAAATTTATCTCCTTTTATTCCTATTTTTATTTTTTATAATGTGCTTTTGTTGGTGCTTTTAATAAAAATGCAAAAAAATCGATAGCCGTAAAACCTTCGATGTTCTCTGATACTCTCTAACTCTACAGAAAAAAAGGCGGTTTTTAAGGGATATTTCTACGTAGGTTTTGCCTGAGACCTACGTCAAGTGATATGAGACATTTTTTTGCATATAAGCTTTCACAAAGTTGAGAAGAGATAGAATGAAAAATTCATATGTCAAGAAAGCAACGAAAAAAATTGAATTTTTCATTTCATTTTAACAAGAGTGGCATTTTGGGTTTACCGGTGTGTGAGGTGAAATTTACCTTTTATCTACCTGTAAATACGGTTATTGGGCTATGTGCATATCCCCCTTCAAATTAAGAGGCTTTAAAACGTTATCTAACAAGAATGACAGGTTACTGATTTTTCTTCTCTTCCTTTTTTTGGTAATTGAAATAAAAATGAAAGCAGCTCTGTAAAAGGTTTTGGCATCAACCACAAAAGTCAGAGGAGATAAGGGAATAGAAATTCACTACACTTAAAAGTTTATGAAATTTCAGCTGTTTGGAGCTGTCTAGAGCTATCCCTAAGGTTATTTCGGTATGATTTTATTAAGAGAGATCCAAGGTATGACGAATTTTGGTCCCAGTTGCCTCATAAGGTTATAAGTCGGTTTCAGGCTGAACAGGGATTTTCGTGATTGTGTTGGATAATGCAAAGGGGATCATGACAGGAGATTTAATGTTGATTCGATGATAGTGGTTGTAGTCTTTTGTTAAAAGCAAGAGAGATAAAGAAAGTAGTAGAATTTTCCACAGTAGTGGTTCTCATTAAGTAATTGCTTCCGCTTTTGACCCACTGTCTAATATTATATACAAGACCAGATTATTTTTGATTTTATATCCTTCCATAGTACAAGGATATTTATAAAAATAGTGAAAATGTCGGAGTGATTCCATGATCTAAGGAATTTTGAACAGGAAAGATAAGGTACCAGCTCGCCAGGTGTAAGTAGGGATATTCTTCTTTGCATTATGCATCTGTTGAGCAAGTACAGCTCAAGTTAAGGTTAGTTAGATGTAGGGCTGCCTCCAGTGCGACCGGATGTCTAATTAACACTCTGGCGTGGCGTTTTTTTGCCACAACTCTTGTATCTAAGGTTCAGTGGTTGTTTGGTCGGATGTGACGGATATCTAAAGCCATCCTGTGGAATTTAGAAAGCATATCAGTGATGGGAGAGTAGAGCCCTTTTAAGTCTTCCAGAACGTAACTGCCTTGTGTGCGTTTCTTGGCTTTAGAAAACACGGGCGTTTAAACAGAAAGTAAACAAGTGTTTCCCTCTAGTTCGTCTCGCCACAGCTACGGAAACAGACGTTGCACGGGACGGCCAGCTTGGCAGCGTGGTCTTCTACGGGCCAATGTCCTGTGATTCTCAATATCTCGTCGGGTCTATTTAGGAGCCTCATTGTTTTTTCTTTGTTATAAGTGGGCCAAGTCGCCCTAGAGATAGAGATACGGAATCGGTACTCGATTTTTTACTCATATGAGTATTTGGCTTTCGATTCTACTCATATTATTACTCGATACTTTTGACCGAGTACTATTACTCAAATCATTACTTATAGGGTGGAATCGAGTACTGAGTACAATTTGCATTCAAGGCCGAATTCAAGCTAACTGCAAGTTTATATCAGGCGTGAATAATTTCCATATAAACACTTTTCATATCATCCCTCTTAGCACAGAAATTTGCATGCTTTTCTCTCAGTTGCCCGAACGTGGACTCCAGACAGAGGGATGCATACAAATTTCTGTGCGATAAAACAGCTCCAATTTGCGTTTTGGGGTGTAAATGGGCTTTTATAGGTTTGAATTTATATCCAATCTCGAGTGAAAATAAGACTCGCCCGCCCTTAGCCTGCAACAGGCACGGACAGCATCGAAACGCCGGCACCCGCAACAAGCACGGTACGCCTGAGTAAAAATTCTACTTTTTCCAAATACAGCCCCTACAGGCACGAACGGAATAGTCTAAACGAAGCACGGAACACTCACGCTTTTTTATACTAAAGGGAGCTAAATTGGGACTTTAAAAAATAAAGGGTGCCATTAAGCATACTCAGTAGACCCGTTCTCGTTCGATTGCGCAGGTCAAGCATCATTGGACGTAGTTAGTACTTAGTTGGGGTACCGCTGGGTCAAATGGCACTCGCGTTTGGAACGCTCGATTACGACTACATTCATATCTGTAACAGGGCGTGCAGGCGCATTTTCTGATTTTCATGCCTGTAAGTGTGCCTACGCGGGTGGGTGGTTACTCGGGATGTAAGCTACATAGGTATTTGTTATCTGTCGCAGCCGAAAATCGACTAATCCATATGCTAAGGCAGTTCGCAGAAATCTAAAAATAGTACTCATCGATTCTGAAGGAATCGAGAACTTTTAAACGGATAAAAAGTACTCATTGAGTATTTAATTTAATCGAGTACTATTCTCTATCTACGAGTTCTACTCTCCACCGATTCCGCATCCCTATCTAGAGATAGTGCCGGCTCCAGTATTTTCCAGGTGGTAGTGAAAAAATGCGTTTTTGACCGTGCCTATTGTGCTGCTGATTCCCTGCTTGGCTAGGTAGTCGGCTTTCTCCTTCCTACCTATGTGCCTAATGTGCAGGAACCCAGACGAGAGTCACGTTGTGCTTTCTATCAAGCCTATCTATCTCAGCTCTGCATCGCTCATCGTCGTAGAGGGGTCGGTGAATAATCGTATATGTAACCTCAGGAGTTTCCATTTCTCCAATCCCTTCCAGGTTCCAGTCCGTGGTTGTAGCCATCATAGTCTCAGGTAGCAGATTCAATATGTTGCTTGTCCGTAGGGGTTTGAGGTCCAGGCCCCGGATTCCCTCAGTCTGATGGCACTACACGAGGCTAGGTGTTTGATGTGAAGGTCGGAGGGTTCATAGAGCATGTTCTCATAGCCCCTGTTGCCTCTATTGTTGCCATCCTCTGAGCTCTTTCCAACTTTATGACATTATAGCTCGTGCTCAGCGCTTTCCACCATACTAGCAAGCCATACGTGAGGATTGACCGTACTACGGCTGCGTATATTCTCAAGACCATTTCCGGCTTGAGACCCTATCACTTGCCGAGGGTCTTTTTACAGGTGTGGAAGACTATGCAGGTTTTCTTTACCGTTACCTTGATGTTCGACTTCCAGTTGAGTTTTGGGTCTAGTATTAGACTCAACAATTTCACAGTGAAAGATAAAATGAGGGTGTGCCCTCCAACCTGAATAGCATTAGCTCAGTTTTGCCCGGATTGACTGCCAGACCGCAGGCCGCTGTCTAATCCGCTTGGATTATTCTCGAGCTCATGTTTCAGCTATAAGATTATTAGTCATCTCCAAAAACTAATTTTTAATTTTAACCACGAAACACTAATATCAGTGAATTATTTTCATTCTATAATCCTATAACCCTTAGCTCCTTTGGTTAAAATGTGGTAAATGTGGTGGTTGTTCAGCACTAATTTGTGTTTGAACTATCTGCTGATATCTATTTTGTGTTCTACTATTTGGCGTTTCAAACGTAATTAAAATGTTTTACGAAATCGATGTTGCTTAGAAATTATTAAATCAAGAAATTTATCTAAAAATATAAGAGCTGTTTTGGTTTTGTAGAGTTTCGATAAGCAAGTTGTTCAAGGCTTGTTTTCTTTCGCTAAAATCAAATCTACTAATATAATTCAATTAAAAATCCTTGCAACCACAGATGTGAAAAGTCACAATGATGAAAATTAATTTACTTCACTTATACTTTTTAGAATATGTCGCTCCCTCAATCCCTATACGAAATTAATGATTCATTTTTACCATTCAGAGTAATCAAATATCACGAAGCATATGCTTTAATCCTTAATATTTTAGGCACACATATACCACAAGCTTCACAACATAGAGTGCTAAAATTTAATGAAAATTCCCCATTGAAAATAATTCATTATCCTTGATTGTGACACTTCTGTCACAATATCAACTGTACATCACTCATACTCTGAGAGATAGAACTAAGCGGTATCACTAAAGAAAACATAAATATGTAAAATGTACACGAGTTGGTTCAAGTGATAGGACATTATCTCATTTCTAATTAGTAAGACGTAAAATGGAAGGAAAACGGTACGCGGTGAAAGATAATAGAGCCCAAGATGATTACATTAATTACTTGTGCTGCGAAAGGTTGAAGGCACGCAAGAGGGGATTACTTAATTGCCAATATTCTACTTTAGATTGCAGAAAGACAGCGCACAACCAAAACCCTGCGGTCGTTTCAAGGCAGAATAGCAGAGCCTTCGAGAGGTATATTAAATTTAATGAAAATTATACTTGACAGGTTCGTTCACTCCTGGTTATGTTAACCCTAAAAGGGTACTAGGACTGGATTCTCCTGGCCTAGCTTCTGCATCGATCCCAGTCTTGTGCTTTATAGTCCATCAGCTATCAGCATCTAGCGATAAAAATACATCAATTATATCAACGCTCAAGAACGTTGTTATTACACTGTCCGTACGAGGATGTCTTTATTGCCACAGACACTGTGCTGTGAGGACTTCTCTTAAGAGCAACTAGAGGAATTCTCGCATCGATTATTCGTGGAATAGCTTTGTGAGTTAAATGTAATTTACATATTTATTACCATTAGAACCATGCATAGTTTCGCCTTGCTGGTTTCGATCTTTAACTTTGTCATACATCAAGTGAAATAGCTTTTCTGCTAGCACGACTAACTCGAAAAGTTTCGATTCCTTTATCCTCTCGAAATATTCATTAAGGGCCATTTTGTTCACTAGGGGAATAAACCTGAGTTAACTCGGAGATAGTTAACTCCGGGATAAATTTATCCCAAATGCATAAACTGTGGAATAAAAATTTCCATTTGTTCACATTTTGTCTCGGCTTTATACCCAGAGTATAACTTGGGGAATAAATTCCAGTACTTTCCAGTTTTAACTCAAGGTTATCTCATAGTTGGTTTTAATTTACACAAATGACTTTATTTTGCGAAATATTAGATTTCCATGGATACGATTACTTTTTTGACTTGTCTGACAGTTTTTGCTTTTTCAACTCGGTCGATAAAAATGTCGGGTAATCGCGAAAATAATGAGCGTGGCCGATGCGCAAATTATTCAGAAGAAGACAAGAGATTGTTCCTGCAATGCGTATTGTGTAAAGGCCCGTCCTTACTACCCGGACTTAGATTCCACGCGCTTTTGGCCGTACGGCCTTAGAAAAAAGCGCGCGTGATCTTTTAATTTTCTGAATCATGAGCGAGAAAAAAATCAGTTCTCATTTGAAACGCCGTACGCGCTTTTGAAAAGCCCGTATTGTGTGGACGTACAATGTACCTTTTTAAGCACAGCCTTTTGTCCGCGCAGTTTTGCCGCACTGCCTTTACCATTGAGAAAGACGTAAAAAAGTGATAAAACTCTATATGAAAAAAAGGCAAAAGCGGTTATGAGCTAAGTCCGCGTAGTGTGGATCCACCATAAGTCGCATATTTTAGAGTGCTAAAAGGCAGACTCGGTATCCAATAACGCAAAGCAGAAAGCGTGGGAATCTAATTCTTTGGGGACCAATTAATGTAAAATTAAGCATTAATACATTCCATTTAATTTTTTTTCTTGCATGTCATCTTTCGTGCGAATACCGTAGAGATGGTTCAATAAGCTGAAGCACCCGGGCAACCATGTGTTTTGTCAAATGAAAACGACCTAAAAAATCTACGTCGTCTCATTTTTCTAATCCAATGCGTTCCTGCATTGTATACTACCGACGTTCCGCCACCAAATTCATTTCGTCGTCTGGTCTCAAAGTGCCCAAAATCTCTCGAAACGAATTTTTATTAATTTGATTTCCTGTGCACACTGCGTTATATTGAAAATTATAATAATGACATGTAAACTCGTGAAAAAAAAAAATTAGAACAACTCGGAGATAAGTGTGAGTTAAGAGGCTTATCCAGCCGATTTCCATGAGTTAACTATTACCGGGGTTAAGCTAAATCAGAGTTATTTCCGACATGCGCAGAAACGAGTAAATTTCTTAACTCGCAGTGAACAAATGCAATTTTGGAATAACCCTGGAATTAACCCAGAGATAAATTTATCTACTAGTGAACAAAACGGCCCTAAAGGATCTTAAGTTTAACTTGAGCTAAATTAAAAAAAGGGTAACGGAGCTTGGACGGAATCGCAGGGGGAGTTTATAGAGCTACTAATAAACACACACCTACAAGAATGAAAATGAGGTCAAAACATCAGGGAATGGACAAAGACACTCCTGGAAGAAGATTTCCGCTATTACCACAAAGGAGATTGGGCGATTAAGAGCTTCCTCCTTCAAAGCCATACTACAGGCATACTGCAGGTCATGCTGCAGACATTACAACCCACAGCTGTTCATGTTCAATAGCTGCGTGTGGCTTCATTACATCCCCATGAGTTGGAGACAGGCAGGAGTCGTCTTCATCCCAAAGACAGGAAGAAGAGGTTACGACTGCGCGAACAACTATAGGCCGATTAGCCTCACATCCTTCGTGGTTAAGTCACAGTAGATGTGACTTTGCTGTACCTAGCTCAACATTCCTATCTCAGATGTAGATCCAGCGAGACAACTTGGCACGAGGTGGTGGGTACTATCAAAAAGACCCTATATTACAAACAATATACCCTAGCAGCCTTCCTAGATATAAATGGCGCCTTTAACAAAGTAAGTACTGAATCGGTTCAAGTTGCTCTCATAGCCCTATCCGTTAAAGGTAGCCTTAGGCAATAGCTGGCGGCTATGTTGAACTCGAGAATAATCCAAGCACAACTGAAGCTTCTCTTTAGATTACCACCCTTCTGGTGTCGTATTGCACGAATTGTCCTGAAATTTTATATGACCGATACTGAAACTTATCTTTTATTAAAAGAAGTATATGGCAATGATTGTTTATCACGTGCGCGGGTTTTTGAGTGGTTTAAGCATTTTCAAGATGGCCGAGAAGACGTTGAAGATGACACATGCCCGGGACGCCTTTCTACGTCAAAAACAGATAGAAATATTGAATTAATTGACAATCAGTTCATCATTTTACTACTTTGAGGTAGGGTTTTTCAAAAAAAGTGGTTTTCAAAAAACAGCTGTTACTGTTTTTAATTTTCTGATATCAGCCGTTTTTACTGTTTTTCGAGTTTTCTCTAATTTTACATTTAATAAATAATAGTATTTCAAAAACACAAGCGCTTAAAGTGATTTGTCTGAAAGACGCGATATTCTTTTGGTTCAAAAATTAGTGCATACCAAAAATACACGCTCAACATCGAGAAATTTCATTTTATAATTTTTGCAGATTTTCTGTGTGTTGACCAGTATTTTTGAAAATTGTAAAATCCGATTTGATTCGCTTGAATTGTAGTGACTATTCTTCTTTTTGAGGCAGCATTCATCTGGTAACGACAAATTTTCGTTCTCATCAGTATTCGGCCACTGTTGAACTTCCTCTCTACTCTTACATCGATGACACCAAAAAGAGGCTAAATTGCCTGCAAAAGTTAGTGTAGTTCCTGATGGAGTGGTTGTGGGTTCCTTGAGGCTTGGCAATAATTTCATGACATCCTCATTCATTCGGCCATCTACACGAATTTTTAAATTTTGTATGAGTTTATTACTAATGTCACTAATGTCAATGTAATGAATGGTAAATTTTGGATCCTCACGACTAAGATTCTCACCACATAATTTTACGGGCTTCATTGCCTTGACCCAATGTCATATGCAACGCTTTGAATTCTTTAAATATTTCGCGAATTGCTGTTTTTGTCTTGACTAGTTGTCCCATAATTGATGGAATGGAGCACAATGACATTTCGATGCCATTTGCAAAAACTAGAGCTTTTAACTAGTTTCTGTGTAGAGAATTTCCAATTTTGACTTGGGCTTATCGATCATCATAATCATATTTTTTAAATTTACTTGTACATTATGTTTGAATCTAAGTTAGCTTGAGTGAGATTCTTCCCAAAATAGTGAAAGAATCAAGTTCTGTACTGAATTTGTGGGGCACTGTTTGATTAAAGAATTGTCCATACTTCTATCACAGTACTGCATTCCTACTTTTATGTCCTACAACGTTGTCGCCCATGTAAACAACGTGTATAGAGTTAACGAATCTTGTTTGGGTTTCACTTCACTATTTTCCATATTCTTGAAGCAGATTTTTCCACTCTATGAAAAATTCATTGTCCCATCAGCTCAAGACCACATCTTTCTCCCAAATAACCATTCAATAAACCAGTTTATCGCTTTTATCTACACTTAACACTTCCGTAATCACGTACCAAAATACCTTGTCAAGCATCAAATCCAGACTCGGGAAAGATCAAAAACCGCTCCGATTGGCATCTACAAGACTTGTTACAGCATCAAGAAAATTGTCAATCGATAGACAACACAACTCCCGCGCGCCCTGTAGTATCTACAAGAGCAACCGAACAAAAAGTTTCCGAAAATCTAATTTGGAAGCATCCAGCGACGACGAGTGATTCATTTTATCCGAAATGAAAAAGTTAAGCGACGTTATGGACTATATTTTATCAGAACCGTAAATTATTATCTTCGCCTAATTTATAGATGCTTCCGCAATGCATGGGGATACCATGAGGTCCCTTTGTCGGGTGGTGCTCCGTGCAGGGCACGTGGTGAGCCTCCGGAGTGCTGTAATAAGGCATCAGAGTCGCAGCACAAGTCGTTATTTTCCTTTCATTATTATTTCCTCCAGTTTTAGTGGTCGTATAGTAAATATTATGCTTTTACTTCTTCTATTTCGGGAACGATTCTTTTTCGGTAATGCCGCCATTCCGCTCAGGTTTATAATTGTTATCGCAACGTGAAGTGAAGATATAGGATATGTGGGGACAGTGAAATGTTATGGTATTTTTTTTATGATGGCTCTTTAGAAGTATGTCGCAATATGTTTTAAGTAATTTGTGTTTCGTAACTTGTAACTTTTCCTTAGAGAGCATACTGAAAGTGAGTAATGGTGATGTTGTAATTTTATATTGTTTAATACGTTGTAAGCCGGACTTACTGGACAGGTGATTGGATTAACTTTTGAAGAAAATGGGTTACAATATATTCTACCAAAAAAAACTTGGCACATAAAACTATTCAAGATTATCATAACATGTCCAAAATTAAAAATGCTGCTATCTATTATGTTTTCGACGCCCGGTTTTAGAGTGCGAGTTTAAATCCAAAGTGGATGTTAAAGCATCATTTAAGGGGTTAAACAGCACTTCAACGTCTGTTTATAGCTTAAACTCGCACTGTGAAAGTTGACATAAATTTTTTTATGGAAATACGCTTCTCAAGTTTTTAATTTTGTGCCCTACATCTATTTTATTTTTAAAATCTTGATATAACCTACGCTAACAAATAGGAAATGTTAAATTCAAGATCATTCACCACTACAAATTTTTCGTAAGTATTATTTATAAGCAACGTTTCTTATAAGTGATTTTACAACAGGTGTAACGTTGAAGTAACACTGGTTATATTAATGGGAGATTACGAAAGCAGGTTTATAATCTAGTTTAAATAGTACTACACAAAGGTTAGTGAGTTTAAAGTTCAAGTTTACTTTTTGTATCTAAAAAAATGACTGAAGTTTTAAAACATAACATGTTAGGTTAAGCAACAATATACCCCTCTCGCTAAAGGATAGAGTTTCAACCCCACTCATAAATTCTTCATTTTTACTGACGAATGCTTTGCTTTTCAACTAATTTAGTGATGCCAAAAAAATCCTAGTTTTCGCGGTACTTCTTTCTTATTATCAAAAGTAATGCTGCTCATTTGCTTCGATGGTGAATGGAACATAGACCTTCATTTTAGAAAGAACTGTGCAGTTGAGCTGTTAGAGAACGACTTTAAAGATAGTTGTAGTATGGGATTCGCTTTGCGGTGGAGAAGTATGATTTCGTCGTATCCATCATGGTACAATAATACAAGGTAGGCTCATAAGGAAACGACGACCTTGCTCTATTACAGTTTGATTCCTGGGGTGGAAGCGCGTAAGTCGTTTCAATTTGATTGTGACGAGTTTTTCGTAATTTGGCAGGACGCAATTTGTTTTAATCGATTTGAAATTTGTTACAATTTTTTGGATTAGGTACCTTTAAAATGATATATCAAACCAATTAAAAAACTAGTTGGGTTGTGGGTTTGACCCTTTCGATCGACACGATCAACTTCTCAGTATGATGAATGCTGAATAAAGGGCTCGACCGAATGTTATGAAATTTTTTTAGAGCATGTTTTCGTTAATTTGCTTCGATCGGCACCTCAATGAAGACGATATCATTTTTGGTTTGCGCGATATCGTGCAGGTACAAAAATTACATACGTCGTTTGAACAAAAAAACCGGTCGACCGAATATTATGAAAATCTTTTCCGATTATATATTCGTTAATACGCGTCGATCGGCACCTCAACGAAGTCGATATCTTTTTTGGTTCGCGCGATATTGTGCAGGAAAAAATGACAACCTACACTCACACACACACACAAATACCTACTTCTTCTCAAATTTTCGCTTAAAATGCTATCGGGACCTTGAAAACTGAAAATTCGTTAAAAATCACGATTTCGATTTTCGGACCGATTACATTAACTTCCCTATAAACTGGGAAGTTAATAATTTTGAACCTCAAGAACTTAAAATCACTCAGATAAAATTTAAAATTGTCAAATTTAAACTCAGCACACCAATTTCGAACATTCCTCTCTTTCGCGTACCCGTTGCAAATATCTTCCCAGGCGGTTTTTGATGATGATAATTATTAGGTGATTTTGCTGTAGAAAAAGAGCGAAAGAAGCGACTAAAAAATTCGAAAAATATCTTAATACAAATGGTGATCAAAAAGCGCAATTTTTGCCCCAAAAGTACGTTTACGATATTTTTTTTAAATACAACAGGAAAAAATTGGATATTTTCCAATGATCCTTTTTTTTGGGTAAAAACGTCTTTCAAATGACCGTCACGTGTTTGTTCTTTTACAGACGACGAGACCTTTGACAAATTTTCCCATGACATTTTTTGCACATTTCGCGATTGTGTCAAAGGATGTCAATATGTTATTTATGTTATTTTGTGGATCATTGGCGTAGACCTTAATGAAGATCTCCTCATTTCAAGATAACTATGAGCTTCCTTACTATAAACCGCTTCCCTTCAGGGTTAATTTTACATATATCCAGAGGACATTACAGTAGTACGTCAAATTTTAGCCGGCCATGTTGATTATGTCGCAAATGGCGCAAAATTCAAATCCTACGCATACTTTTGGGACACGTGTTATAATTGCATTAAATCTGATAAGATGAGACTGGGATATTTTCAGAAACATTCTAAAAACTATTGCATGACAGAATCAATCACTTGTTGAGTCTCTACAGCATTTTACTCGCGACGTAACGTCGAACATATGTATTCTGTTTACACAGATGTTCGGAGATTTGAAATATTCTTTTTTCTGTAATGAATATTTACGATTGCCTTTTATTCTTAGCAATCTTCGTTGATAAAGTGGAGCTTTTAAATTTTATGTTATATAATGTATACTGATGGGAATATTTTTTTAAATAAATGACACTTAATTTAAAGCAAAAAAACTAGCTGGGTTGTGGGTTTGAACCTTTAGGTCCACGCGACCAACTTCACAGTATGTTGAATATCATGAATGGATATTATATTCAATAATAATAACAATAGATATTAGCAAAACTAAACAATTTAAGGTACTTGTCACACTTGGTCGAAATTTTTCTTTTAACCAAAACAAAAAAAACAGCTTGACCCGATGTTATGAAAATTCAGTTCATAATGCCATTAATACACTTCAATCGGCACCACGAAGAAGTGGATATTATTTTTTGTTCGCGCGATATCGTGTAGGAAAAATGACCACGAACATACGGCCATATACAGACAACTAGTTCTTCTTAAAATTTTTTATTTTATTTATTTTTTATTTTATTTATTTATTTATTAACAAATTATGTACAAAGACTTAAAGTCTTAAATTCATGTACATTAATTATACAGAAGGAAATATGTAATAAAATTCAAATACAAAAAAAAGAAAATTACATATAAAAAGGAGATAAATTATTTAAATTTAAAGAACAAAAAAAAAAGAAAATTAAAAACTAATAAGAGAAAGACAGAAATAAAAAAAAGAGAATACACAAGCTAAATTTTCTTTATTTTCCTGTATTCATGCTCTTGCAGCTCTGTTAACTAAAAGTTCGAAAAGACGCTTCCTGAAAATGCCCGCTGAATCGATACGTTGCAATTCAACCGGGAGAGAGTTCCATAGTAGAGCAACGAAGACGAAGAAAGAGCGCTGTCCAATTAAAGTGCGAAAACGCGGAATAATCAAATTATTATTTCTAAGTGAATGTGAGAGCTGCACGAACTGATTGAGGTATGCGGGTTTGCGCTGGTTCAAGATATCGTGAAGAACACGCAAAAGCCTATACTCACGGTAAAGGCTCATGGAGCAACCTAAAACGGAATTCAGATAGGGTGAGACATGGTCAAAACGACGTAACTTATATACAAAGCGTATGCAATCGTTAAAGACTACTTCAAGCTTTCTCGCACAAGACGAGTCTAAAGAAGGAAAAATAGATAGGCCATGCATTAGAAGAGGAAGGAGTAAGGCTTTCACTAAATTCATGCGGATAGTCCTTTTGAGAAAACCGCAGTGGTACCTAAGTTTTGACAGAAGCCCATATGTTTTGCCAATAATGAAGGTGATGTGGTCGCAGCAGGTCATACTGCTATTCAGAACAACTCCTAGATTTTTTACTTTTTCAACGCAAGTGAGAGGGACCCCATTCAAAACGATTTCTGGTAGAGAAAGACGAGAGATGGAAGTGAGAGAGAAAAATATACAACGGGACTTCGATGGATTTAACTGAAGTAGGTTCAACGTGGCCCAGCGCGAAATGCGGCGTAAGTCTACACAAGTAAAGATTTGGCTTTTTGGCGCAGATATATATAGTTGAACATCATCAGCATACATGTGAATCTTGGAGTCTTTTACTACTAAAGGAAGATCGTTAATAAAAATGCTGAATAGAAGTGGTCCGAGAATGGAACCTTGAGGGACGCCCGAGCTAAGTAAGGCAATTGAGGAACTGCAGGCACCTAGTGTAACTTGTTGAGAGCGGCTAGTTAAGAAGCTATGCAGAAGTTTAAGAGCAGTTTGAGAAAAGTGGAGTTGTGAAGAGAGTTTTTCCAAAAGCAAAGTGTGATTAACGCTATCGAAGGCTTTCGAGAAATCAAGCAACAGTAGACAGCACACGCAATGCTCATCAATAGAAGTACGAATATCATTCGTGACTTTAAGGAGAGCGGTTTCGCAGCTGTGGGCTTTGCGGAAACCAGATTGCAACACACTTGCAAAATTAAGTTGTTCACCATATTCAAGAATTTGAACGGCTATCATCTTTTCCAGAACTTTTGCTAAGAATGGGAGTATACTAATGGGTCGATAGTCAGAGGGACTAACAGGAGAAGGACACTTGGGAATGGGTGTAATTAAGGCGTGCTTCCAACATTTAGGAAACTTAGATACCGTAATACAGGAGTTGAATAAGTGAGTCAGAGTAGGCAGCAAGCAAGGTAGTAACATTTTTAAAAACCTAGGTGAAATGTGATCGCTACCCGTTGCTTTGGATTTGATCGAGTTAAGGGCAGTGATGACTTCAAGGGAATCAACACAACGAAAGCTGAAGCCATCAGATGGAGCAGTAACAGGGATATTAGCATGTTCCGCCGTTTGGTTAGATATAAAGTACTGTTTAAGAGTTTCAAGACTGAGGCTATGAACAGTAGCTTCATTCTTAGTGTGTACACCCAAATTGCGCAAATTGCTCCATACAGTTTTCACTGAAAGAGAGGGGTCAAGCTTACGGCTGTAAAAATTTCGTTTAGCTTCCTTAATTTTAGCAACAACAAGGTTCCTAAGGCGTGTAAAGGATCTTTTCGCAGCATCACTTTTTACTTTTAAAAACCATTTATATAGGAACTCCCTTTCAACAATAAGTGATTTAATTTCTTCAGTTAACCAAGGTTTGGATTTAGCTAAGAAAGTTTTACTTCTTAGAGGCACAAACTCATCATAAAGGTCGAGGAAAATTCTATTGAACCTGGCAATTTTCTCATCAACATCAGCCATTGAGAAAATGTCATTCCAAGGTAAACTGCGACATCTAAGGTCAAGACTTTCAGGGTCAATATTAGAGAAATCACGATAGGTAAACGTTTTCGCCAGCGGGGAATCAACATTAAAATTGTGACATACGAAAAGAATATCATGATCTAGATAGCTGGGCGGAGAGATTTGATTAAGAAAAAGAATAGAGTCGATATCGTTTGTGAGATACAGATCAAGCAAGGAAGGTGATCTACAATTAAAGTAGGTAGGGAGCACATTCACAGAATCCAAACCAAGAGAATGCATATTGTACCGAAATGATTGTTGTAGAGAAGAATTTACTAATAAGTTGACGTTAAAGTCACCGCCTACCAGTATGTTATTATACCCTCTGGAGAGGTGCTCAAGGGTATCATTCAATTCTTTAGTATTGTTAGGGTTAAACATGCCCGGAGGAGAGTATACACAGACTAGTAGAAGCTTATCGGCAGAACTAGAGACTTCGACACATAGAAAGACAATCCCCGATTGCCTGGAAAAGCCAACTATTTTGGAATTTAAATTGTCACGCAAGTAAATTGCCACTCCGCCGCCGATGCGTCCTTGCCGATCATTACGGAATAATTTGAAGCCATCAATCGAAACCATAGAGGAGGAGATAGAACTGTTGAGCCAACTTTCACAAATAAGTAACGCGTGTACACCAGAACCAATAAATATCTCATTCAGTTCTTCAATTTTCGGTCGAATACTACGTGAGTTGATTAAACAAGCGTTAAAACCTTTACGTCTTGCACTAAAAATTTTGACAAGCGTTCTAACCCGATCCTCGCTACTAAAATTAACTGGCATCGAGGCTTAACAACACGAAGCAACGAACATCACCAAGAAGCGTATATGCGAAGCAGGAAATAGAAGAAGAGCATTTCGCCGAATTACAACATGAATACATAACGAAAATAAAGTGTAAATGAAGAAAAAAGAATAAAATATTAAATTAAATAAAAATTAAAGTAAAATATTAAATTAATTAAGAATGAAAATAAAATATTAAATTAAAAATGAAAAAAAAAATAAAATGAAACAAACTACAAGGAAAGAGAAAAAAAAATAGAAAGCGAGCAATAAACAAATTAACTTAGGAATTGAAATAAAGAATAAAGAAAAAAAACAAATTATAGAGAATTACGCTCTCACACGCTGGCACTGCGTGGATCCAGTGTCTCAATAGATGGGCATCGTAATTGAGAAATGTCTCGCACAACCGCAAAGTTGTCATCCTTTTTCCATTTTATTCGGACAAGGCCATCTCTGGTGGAGACAGACAATTATGTTTAAAATATTATTGGGAGTTTCAAATTTGAAAATATATAGAAAATTACGCTTTTGATTTCTGGATCGCTACAATAATTTCCCTATAATGTGAATATGCCATAAATTTTGCAAATGGCGTCAAATGTCAATGAGCTTTGACAATTATGTTGTAGACAGATAGAGAATTAGTTGATAACAAGCGATATAATTTTTATCAACTCAATTATAATCAATTTTATACCTTCAAATAAACTTTCCGTTAACACAGAGATTTTCTTCATTTCTAACGAAATGGCAGCTAAATTCACATTGTGACAATTCTTTTGCCCCAGCTTGTATTAGAGATAATTTTTGTTGGTACATTTGTAGATTCGATTTTTTTAAGTGCCCTGAGGTAAATTGGAATATTCCATCTTTCTGTCTTCACCTCAAAAAGGTTTATGCATAATCCAGACAAAAGCTTTTGCTTCAAAAGAAAGCATCCTGGTGTATTTAGTTCTGAAGATAAGCAAGTATATTGCGCAAAATTTTATTTTTCGGCATGCAATATGCAATGTAAAGCGAAGGCGATAGGGATGGTCAAGTAGCATACTCAGGACCTAAATACAAGAGGATGCATGCTTCGGGGATAGACTTAATGAGTTATCCAAAAGGTTTAATACCCAAAGAATATACTATGTAAAGCATAGCTGTGCAATAATTCGAATGAAATTATTTTCCATCACTAATATCATTAAATGCTATTTCAAACTAGTTGGGATGTGGTTTTGACCCTTTCGGTACACAAGATCTACTTCCCAGTATTATGAATGTGGAATATTATCAATGGATATTTTAATAATAAATAAACAATAATCAATATATAATATATAATACCTAACATTTGTCACATTTGTTTATCAATACTTTCGCTAGATTGTGTGTACTTACAAGATTAGGATGACGAAGTTGTAAATAAAATTAATGTATTACTTTTAACACTGACACTTGGATGAAAAGTGAAGAATATATTGTTATTCCTGAAGTTGCAGCTATTGGAGTTACTATCTCCCAAAATAAGGACTCATGCGGACGTTACGTTACAAAATACTTAGTCATGATAAATCACCTATTCGTGAAGTGTGTGTAGGCAGATGTATGGCAGAAAATGGACAAATCATTGAAAATTTCGTGGGAAGCTATTGCTCGGCAGAATCCATAAAAGTTAACTTCATTTGGAACGGGTTTCTTTCCAACGAGTATATTCGACAGTAGCAAAACTAATTAATTTAAGTACTTGGCACACTTGCCGAAGTCTCTTCATTTAAACACAAAAAACACCTTGACCGAATGCAATGATAATTTTTCAGATCATATCTTCGTTAATACACTTCGATCGGCACCTCAACGAAGTCGGTATCATATTTGGTTCGCGCGATATCGGGCAGGTACAAAAATCACGAACTACGTTCAAATAAAAAAACGACTCGACCGATTTTTATGAAAATCTTTTCAGATCATATTTCCTTTAACAGGCTTTGAACGGCACCTCAACGTAGTCGATATCTTTTTTGATTCGCGCGAAATCGTGCTGGTACAAAAATCACTTAAGTCCTTCAAGGAAAAAAACGGCTCGACCGATTTTTATGAAAATCTTTTCAATTCATATGTACTTTAATACGCTTCGAACGGCACCTCAACGAAGTCAATATCTTTTTTGGTTCGCGCGAAATCGTGCAGGAAAAAATGACCACATACGTACGCACACACACACACATTTTTCTTCTCAAATTTTTGCTTAAAATGCTATTGGGACCTTGAAACGTGTAAATACATTGAAAATTTCGACTCCGATTTTCGGACCGATTACAATAACTTCCTACTGGGAAGTTAACAAGTTAAATACCAGTAACCAACACCACTATTTAATTTACATACGCAATCCTATCACCCTTGTTGAATAACCTTTCATAAAGTCTGCATTTTATAGAAGGGCTATGGAAACAATATAATCCAATATCCTTTTGTTTGTAGGGTCGTAATGACAGAACCTAAAACTTTAGCCTATGACTATGACTATTGAGGGATATAATACTAACTTTTGCGCTCTGTTATTATAAAATGATAAAGGAAAATGTTTTCATAATTACAGAAAATAATAGTTTCAATTTTAAACTTTAATTGTTTAGAGGTGGGAAGAAGTTTTTTTAAATGATTTATTAGAGGTTGAACATGCCTGAAGTTTTTTTTTATGTGAAAGTCCAAACTTAGGAATCACCCTTTGCACAACCAGTCCATCATGTCGTACTCGTCATTGTGCAATGTCTAGTAGCAAGTTTGGTTCGAAGGAAGGAATAGAGGACAAGATAGATTAATAATAGTCTGGAGAATGCTAAAGGGCGAGTCGATGGACTTTGCGTTTGAACTCCTGTGTGATGCAGCAGTTCACGCCAAAGAAAATAAATTTGCACGAAGCCCACTGTAACAAAAAACAAAATCAAAATTTTTTGTGGGGCTTATGTTGGTATTTTCTTTTATTGTTGATACTATAATTTTTACGAATTATCATTATTATTAACTTTGCCAATTTGGACTTGCAAATCATACTTTATTCTACAATAAATCCAGATATTATGAAAAAAAATGCGAAAAATTTTATAATGTTTGAAAAAAATACTGCAAATCTCGAAACTATGACAGTCATGTTCCACAAAAAATACCGGATGGGAAATTCCAAGAGACAATGCATTGTTCGTAGCACTTTAAACTACGAAGGAAACAAATTATTGATATCTAACAATTGAAACGAGTGAACAACTTAATCTAACGTCTAATAAAGCTAATTGATTACGTATTTAGTTATCTATAGTAATACAAATGATAATTATATTGAACTTGAGAAATGTACCCAGTCGCCTTAATCACACTGATATCCTGAAACCATACACGCCCCCAATTTATCAACAAAAGTATTATATTACAAATTCATAATAACAAAACTTCTCCCCACCACCTTTTATCGATCGCACTTGAAATTTAATTATTAAATCTCTTTGAAAATTTAAACTTGAGATGAGATAATAATATTTTCATATAAAATTACTTCAGTTTATTAAATGTGATCACTCTTCTCTAGCAAAAGCATGGAATATATTTAAGACTTGTTAAGAAATTGTTTGTGATGAAGTGGTGTGGTGTAGGTTAAGCCCTTCGTCACCTTTACTGACTAGAATTTACCTTAAAAGCTTTTCACTCATATCAAAAACTTCATGATTGTATTTTAATATTTAATATATTTTCCACGTTTTTACTGCAACCTTTTCACCTTTTAACCACCACAAGACACTTTTCCTAGAATTTTACCTGTTTTTTTTTCTTGTCTTCTTCCTTCTTCTGTGTAAAAATTTATCAAAACATTATGCTCACATTTTACAACCATAAGAAGCATTAAACATTAACATACACTTGCCTTCTCCAGATAACGAGAACCGCCAGAAGCAATTTAACCCTAGTAATGTTAACGTTTATCTTAGATAAACATAAACAGCACGCATTCGAGTGTTTTTTTATCCATCCTTATGGCAACGCCACCACCATTCACACAGTCCTGGTCCCAATCCATTCGGCTAGTAATTTTCTGTACTAGAGGTGAAGTTACTACTGGTGCTCTCTGGTGGAGGAGCTCAGAGCCAGCGAAACCAAGCGCACTTGAAAAATATTCACTTGGATACACGCACTTTTGTGTGGTGCCTGTATGTTTATCCTAGGCGCTTATCCTCCAGCTCGTGTGGAGGCTAGACTTCACAACACGGAGACGCGAATAAACAAAGGCGACACAGCACTCGTCTCTCGGCTGAAGATTGCCGACTGCTGGATAGGGTGCTGGCAATCTGACGTTTATCCGTTATCAGAAAGAAGTGATGCTCGGTGATGCGGCGTCAAAATGTGGGTGTTCGCTCGTGGGAGAAAGTCTAAACTAACGATTAACGAGGATCTACACCAATGCTGAGAATACTAAGCAACACCAGCCATGCGCCATTTCAGGCTTCTTGCTTTTACGATAAAACTTTAATCCACCCCCCAACCCCCTGATAATGGTGGATGGCTGTTTTGCTTGTAGGCTTCCTTCCCTACAAGCAAACGCCTCGGTGCTACCTTCTTCTTAATTGGAAAAGTAACGAACTGTGAACCTGTTGGACATATGCTACTGATGGAGCCCCAACATTCATTTGTCCCTCGTCGTTTGTTCATCTGGAAGCGAAAATAGACCGAACCACACACACTCCGGGCATAGAGAGTGGGAAAATGTCAAGTGTATTCACCTCTTGCTACTGCTACTAGTTAACAGATGTTACAGGTGATTTAGCTTATCCTCCATGCCTGATGCATAAAAAGACGACATTTGCAATCTGTTGAATTAATTATTAGAAATGTTCACAAATCGTTTCAGTTGTGATAATGGGGAAAATTCCCAATTTATTTTCAGACATATCAAATGAATTATTCATGTCAGTGGAGCCTTAGAGCCCGATTACAAAAAGGATCATTTACTTAGAGACGAGAAGGAGTGGATTAAAAAGTGATTATAATTTTGCCAAAAAGACACAGAAAAAAGAAGATGTCTTTTGTGCGTTAAATTGAAATTGATGGCATAAAATTTTATTTAGAAAATTGAAGAATTTACCAAGGACACGTTGTTTCTGCTATCATTTTTCACAAATGAATTTTGTTTATTATTATGCGTGAATTTAATTGGGGATTTTGTGTATATATTTTTGAAATTAATTAAATATTTTATAATGGGCACGAAAACAGCACCTGATTGTGATGAACCAAATTTTCTTTCTGTAATCGATGCTAACAAGGTTAGTAGCGCTTGCAAAATGTGTCGTCTTGGCTTGTTAAAAACATTTTCGTACTTTCTTAAGTTTAGTTAAAAATAAAAGCGGTGTTTGGTCCGTGGGATGCAAAAAGAAATTAAATGGGGACACACTAATGATGGTTGGAGCTTTCACAAGGATTCTTAGTGTTAATTAGTGCACCACATTTAAATCACAATTTTAATGCTTTTTAATTTTGTGTGCTAAAAAGTGTTTTATTCAGTGCTTAAGTTGGTGAAGTAATATTATATTGTGAAAGGCTTATAGTCCGACCAAAAACTGATTTTTGGAAACTTTGACCTTGAATGACTTTGAAAGGGTTAAGTTTTCGAAAAAATGACAACAGGCTTTTTTGTAGGCAATAACGTTTCGTATTGACTGATCAAACCAAATTTTCGAAAAAAGCAGTTTTTGAGTGATTTTGTGGCCAAAAAGTGATTTTTGATAACTTTGAAAGGGTTAATCGGGTCAACATCTTTGTAAGAACTAAAGTTGTAGAGAATTTCATTGTCAACATTTAGGGCCTTTGTACGGCGTTGTACGACCTATAGAAACCGAGATACAAGGAAAACACCGGAAACCCGCTATATTTCCGGCGGCCATGTTTTTTTTTGTGATTCCGAAATTGTTTTCTTAAAAAGTCCCAAGGAAGCTGTTGACCAATTTTCAGACATTTCTGAATTTTGTCTCCTTTAAATGCTAATTTCCCCGGACTATTAGTGTTTTTCAACCCTTCTCATTGAGTGGCACCCCTGACTGAAAAATAAAAAATCGTGGCACCCTTGACCAGCGGCGGATCTTTTTTTTACGAGGGAGTGGAGAGAATCTTACATCGGTCAAGCAACAGGGAATAGGCGCGACCGCCTGCCTACGACAGGATATACCTACTGACTAAACTCTCCCACCCTTTTTTGCATGACGCTCAAATCCAGACCGGTACGATCCGTAAAGGCATTACTTCAACCTGGCGTCATCAGCATGACCCTTAAAAAGGTGCTCGCTAGAGCCGGAACAGTCTAGCCGTCTAGCTATCTAACTGCTATCTCTCCTTGCATTTCTTGCCTTTCTCTGTTTCTTTGTGCTTCGTAATGCTGCCAAATGTATGAAATTTTGTTTTATTTTACTAAAAATGCAATAAATAACGGGAAAAGGTCGGATTTTGATAAAAATTGGAGAAAATATGCACTTTGATGCTATAAATATACGTGGTAAAAATTTAAAAAAAAAATTTTTTAATTTTTACGCCAACAATTGGCACTTTTCGAAAAAATTTAAAATTGCCGCCATTTTATGCCAAATCATCGTACAGTATAATATTTTTTTTAAATAGTAGGTTTTTTTATGTACTTTCTTGTGAGAATACGCAATATTTCGTTACTTTATTTAAAATGCCCATTTTAGGACTACGAAAAAAATAAAAAATTTGAATTTTTCAAAAAATCGATTTTTTTTTTGAAATTTCAACCACTTTTTTTAGCATCAAAGTGCATATTTTCTCCAAAATTTTATTAAAATCCGACCTTTTTCCCGTTATTTATTGCATTTTTAGTAAAATAAAACAAAATTTCATACATTTTGGTTTTTTGAGGTTAGGATTCATTTTTTAAGTATTTATACCGAATCAGTTCGATAGTCGATTCATTCATGAGAATTTTCCAATTTTTTTTATTTTTCTACGACCAAGAGAACTGGAGAAATTAAAAAAATAGGGAAGCAATGCACTCAAAATGCATCAAAAATGGACATTTATGCAATTATCTCGTGCAGCACAGGACCGATTTTGCAGAAATTTCTTTTTCGCTTTATCTTAACATATGAGGAGCGTCGGAACAAAAACCGATAAAGCACATTTTGACATTATTTTTTTTAAGATGACAATTGGTTGTTTTCGTAATGTATCTATAAGCATCGTTGATCGAATCTGTTCAGAAACGATTAAATCCACTTCAATAACCTTCCCAAAATACACTGGCCTGAACATTAACCGATAAAATAGGACATTTTTTTCAATTTCCCAAAAAAATTGCATGTGATATATCGGTTTTTGTTCCGACGCTCCTCATATGTAAAGAAAAAAACAAAAAAATCCAACTTCCCAACTACATCACTATCATATGACAATTTCCCTCTACTACAAGTGAATGGCCGTGTAATTTCACTCAATGAAACCAAAACAAAGTCTCTCTCTGAAATTCGCGTGCCAAAGAATCTCAGGAAATTTTGGAACATCGCTGCCTTCGTTTGTTGAATGAAACTGACTCGCTTATCACAATTGCAATGCATGTGGTGCATGTGCAAGTCAATGCCAATAGGGGGAGATATTCAGGATCTTCTAAGGGATGTTCAGAATTTCAGAGAATGAAGAGCAAAGTGCTTCTTTACTAAAGTAGCTATAGGATCTTCCATATTTGGGTATTTGCCCTCTTGGAATAGACGCAGCCAAGGTTCGAGTTGGTCTGTAGTGCCATTGGGAGAAGAATAGTTTTATTTGCATGCTAGTTCTAAAGATTAGCTTAGGACTTAGATAAGATGTAGCTCTGGTTTTTACCTTAGTAATACATTTAGATTTAATTAAGTTATGGTTACACTAAACAAATTACCTGTAGACTAATTTTGACTTTAAAAGGCAACCAATGGAAATTACATTAAGAGTGACATTTCAATTACATCAACAGATCATCCAGATTAGCACTAATGGCAACAGAATGGATAACAAATCCCTCTTAATTTTTCAAGTCCATTAAGAAGCTCCTCTCTAAATTTACCTAATTAAAATTTAAGCAAATCCCCTTCAATCACGTGCAGGCTCAATTAACCCAACCGATTTTCGTCGTCCATTAAATGTTGACACAATTTTTTCCCTTGGATGCTGGCTGGCAACTAACTAAAAAAATGGTTTTTTTTTCATTATTATTAATTCGCCATAATTCCGGCGCGGCCACTTTGAATGGGAAATTATTAAAATAGCCGGAAGAGAACCTGCAGAGCGGGCGCAGGGCCGCAGATTAATCGGCTGCCGGGTATCGATTGGGCTAACCTACTTATCAATAGGTGGTCGTGTGATATCGCATCGGACTCTGTTTTTTTTTGACTGGAGCTTGGTCGAGATTTTCTTCCGTGGAATTGGGCGAAAGTGAATCTGCGCGATGGACCAGTTTCCTCGACAGTTGCTAGATGGATTTTGGTTAATTATTAGTTTTTACTTTTTTTCTGGATGGTAGAAAGTTTCAAGACCACGAATAGTATAATGTGTTTTTAATTATGGATGCATGGAAGAAAATTATAGGTTCATTGGTAGGCGATGGTGAATTTGTAAATTTTTTGGGAGGTTTTTATAGTGTTGTTTTCGGACGGCATTTCTCAGATCGAATTGACGTAATGTTTGCATATGGAAAGAATGATTTTGTGTTTTGGTAATTTTCTATGTAAATTATTTGTTGGCGTGGGAAAAAATGACAATAGAACAACAAGTTGAAATAGTCATAGACAGTTTCGTTCATAACTTTTTAAGAAATAAAAGGAAATGAACAGGAATTTCTATAAATGCAGATTTCTAAAATTGCCACTTAATGATAGAATGTTATTGATGGAAGATTTACGTAATTTGAGAAGAAACAAAATGTATGTTATATCAGTTAAATTTGGGGCTGGATTTTAACAAATGCAATGGCTTAGGTTATGCGAGTGAGTTGTGCACAACTGTGACCAACTTTCATCTCCGAAACTACTGACATACAAGAGTTAATATGATAATTGGAAACAAATGCAACACATATTTTGTCAATATTAATTTCACTTATAGGTCTCAGTGGCCTTCTAGACCTAGAGGATAACCCGTTCGACTAGCTTCACTAGTTTTCACGCCAACAATATTCTTTACGATATGGTATTTGTTAATAGGGTCGACAACTTTCTAACTATTGTGATTAAAGGTCATGTTGCTAGAATATCACAGAGCATAAATCTCATTTATCTATCTGGACTCCAAAAAATTGGTCCAGAATGGATCAAGAGGCAACCCCGTTTCATGCTGGACCAATTTCTTTGAGTCCAAATAAATGCCTCTGAAACGATAAATCCAAGTTCCCTAGGTCAACATTTTCCTGACATTTCCGAACATTTCTTTAATTTCGATATACTCTTACATAAATTTGTGTCCTAATGGCATTAAATCATTGATTGGTAATTTCTTTGATAAATATTTTATTTGCGATTTGTAGATAATAATTTTTGTGTGTCGAATAGACCGTCTCAACCAAACTATAAAAGATTAACCTAGTTTCCTGTTCTCCCGGTTAAACTCCGACCTATCGCTTTTCGACCCATTTGTAATGAGCTCTATTAAACATTTTCTTTCTAGCCATTCAATCGAGGTAGATTCAATTGTGTCAAACTTGAAACTCCACATCCCTACCAAAATACCGGGCCAAATTCTACCATCAGAAATGCAGCCAATCATATGCCAGAACTTGACTCCATGATTGTGAACTCACGTCTAAATCAAGCAATAGTGACATTGACCTAGGCCTCAAGAGTCGTGTTTAGTTTCACGTTTCCAAAAGATATACTATGTCACATAACCAAAACTTACTCCACCATTGGTTCTTATGCCGCCCATACACGACGAGACATGTTGATCAACTTGGTTGACTACGTTGTCCGTGTTGTTTGCCACACACTTACAATTTGATTGACCAACCACTCCACACACGACAAAACTTTTTGTTAGACTCAACTCAGCAAATTCCTTCTTTTTTCGCACACGCAGCTTTAGAGTTGAGCCGGACTTACACGAGGCAGTACGTCCCTTACACTATGATAAATTGTACTAAGGCCTCAATTTTTTTAAATGTCCCGGTTAAAAAATAATGTGTGCTATGAGCGTGTATCAAGATAAATTCTTTCTTGATTTTCGATTTCTAATATACACGACACGAACATGAGGAAATGAGGAGAAGTGTGATTGTAAAAACGTAGTGATGGGTTTCTTCTCTTTTACTGCTTTTTCCAATTTGAAATGAGGCGAGATGAGATTGTAAAATAAAGTATAAATCGTGGAAACATACGATTTACTCTTACTCTGAGGCAGTTTAATGCCTATTAGAATTATACTCGTAAAAAAGTCCTTCATTGGAATTTATTTTCTTTATTTCTTTAATTTGCCTTTTTTTTGCCGCATGTTCCTCAATAGGCCAGTGCCCTAACAAGACACGATTTTGGCGATGTCTGTCTTCGGCATTATCCTCGCATAATTTCTGCTTGGTGTACTCAAGCCAAGTTTTTCTAGTCTTGGTCCATGATGTTAATCTTGCAATTGAAAGGAAGTCATGTTCATCTCTAATGAAAACGTAAAGTCACAAGTGTAAAATGGATTGCGTAAATGCAGATTTAAGTGATTTATTTAAGTTGTGGAAGAAACAGCTTAGAAGTGCTCAGCAAAATAAAAGGAAAAAATTTAACCGAAAAATTGCTTAGGGACAGATGCCGCTTACGGATGCTTGTGTTTTGTGCCCTTTTTACCGCACCGTACCTATCATGCGAGAAATATGTCATCTTAGGTCGGTGCCATATGAACACTAATATTCCTACTTTAGGTTACGTACAGTTACGTTACGGTACGTCATATTAGGTTCAGGCTTAAGACCCAAGTACTTATTAGCTGATCGGGATAGGCGACCACTGGGCCTTAGTTGAAATCAGGCAAAAATTTGTTCTATTAATAAAAAGCATTCAATTCTCTCTTTTCCGTATTATCGGATAGTCCACAATGGTTGGACCACTCGCTAAACTTTCGAAGAGCCATCTCCAATTGCACATTGCTTTCACTATTGATCAAAACGCTTAACGCTAAACAACGAATTATTATTGTCGAAACTCAACTTGTGTTGTGACCACGGATTATTTATTTAACCCTTAAACGGGCAAGCGGGTCCAGTGGACCCGGCCAGTTGGATTAATTCAAGTTATATACGATTTATAATTATGTAAAGCTTCAGTATGGAAATTCCTGCCAATTTAGTTGTAAGTCATATAAAAATTCAAGAGTTCCGCAACGGTCACTCATAGATAACGCCTAAAGAGCATTTAAAGTTGAAACTCCCTCAAAAGGGCATGCCGGGTCCATTGGACCCTATTATTATATCATATTCCCGTTCTAAGGCTCCTTTAAGATTGGTGACAAAATCGCGCCTAAAATTTCAAGTGTTAGGTATAAACAGCATGTTAACTCAAAAAAAGACTGAATTGTGTGAGCAGTATCACCGCACAGGACGAAATGTAACCATGGATAACTTTTTTACAAGTTACGCTTTAGCTCAAAATTTTAAAGGAAATGACCTATGTTGGGACGGTACGCAAAAATAAATCATTTATTCCACGCGAATTGCTTCCAAATAGACAACGCTCGGAATGAAGTAATTTGTTTGGTTTCAGAAAATTGGCAACTGTGCCAATGTGATAGGTGCAAAAAACAAATAAAGCTGTCGTGTTATTGTCTACATTGCATTTTAGCAACCAAACACATGCAAATGGAAAATCAGCAATAAATCTATTTTATAATGATACAAAAGGAGGCGTCGATGTCCTTGATCAAATGTGTCATACATACACGGTTCAACGTAAAACTAACCATTGGTCAAATGCACTTTTCTTCAATTTAGTCAATGTTGCTGCAATTGCAGCTTTTGTTATACACCGAAGTGTTACTGGAACTAGCGGTCAACCAGTGGGTTCTCAAAGAAAGCGTTTCTTGACAAGATTATGTGATAATTTGGTGTATGAGGTATGACCAAATAAAAGCAAGGAACAAAATTGGCCTTCATACATACTGAACACCGACAAGCTATAGAATCCGTTCTTGGAAAAGACGCCACATTGTCAAGAGCAGAAACGGCTAGTGGAACATCATCGAGTATCGACCGTACCACCAGAAAAAAAAAACTAAAGTGCGATGTGTAATCTGTCCTTCATCAAAAGACAGATAGGAGCGACATGTATGTTCAGTTTGCAATGAACATGTTTGCAATGAACACGCAATTATTGCAATCAAATGCAAAAAATGTGCCAAATTGTCAGCGCTAAATGAATCAGACAGCGAATAAAAACACTTTATTTTTACAATTTTCTCTATTTCCATTGAATTAAAAAATATTATTTAAAATAAATTAACTTGTTTTAAATCATTATTCTTAAGCTTGCAATGAAAAATCTGTTAAGGGTCCAATGGACCCGGCTTGCCCTCCAACGTCATGTTTTTAGCTTGCCCGGTTGAGGGTTAAAAGAAGGAAACTTTATGATTACATATGTATCTAATTGACACTAGCGCAATCTATTAGTATACGAACCAAATTATTTATCTTCCCCATAAAAGTTTGTGTCCGTCCAGTTGTCAATGGTACTTCGATACTTCTTTCTAGCCAATTATACTTGCTCTAAGTCATTATTCGGAAAATCACAAAAAGTAATTCTGTCGATCAAATTTTTCTCTCTTAACCCAGAGTTGACATAATCACTTCAACACTATAGACTGGTCAGTATTTCTCTCGAAATGTTCTATGTCCATTGCTTTCAATTATCGTCAATATTTTGTCGTAATCAGAGTTTAAGGTGCCAATACGATTTTCTGAAGCAGTCCTTCATTTAAAACTAAAACGATAAACATTTCTTGGTTTTGATGATCCAATAGAAGCAGTCTTCCTCGCTACGCTCAATGCTGCTGTTCAACATGACCAACCCTTGCATCAACCTTATTACGGCAAATGTCTTCAGGAACATATTTTTTCTACGCCTCTGTTAGAATACAGGCATTCTGATATTACTTTTAGTTACGGAATTAGCAGCATTCCACAACCCGTGTGGAATATTCATTCCATCACTTGTTATGGAATGACTACTAGTGGCGACATCTGTTCCTCGTAATCCAAGAATATGATTTATTAATTAAAGAAAAAAAAGATTTATTAATTAAAGAAAAAAGGATTGTTTCAATAAATAAACAATCAATGATGTTCTGCCAGAATATTTTGGCTTTAAATAAACTATTCAATTATTAAATTGCAGAAAATAATAGCATTTTTTTATTAAATTTTGCGGCGGCCATCTATTAATAAATTATTAAATTACAAAATTGTTAACTCCCTACTAATATGTTATTTAGTATTGCTGTGCCTTATACATTATATTTTTGACAGTAGCTTTACATTAGGTATGTTTTTATTTACAAAATATTAATAAAAACTAATTAGAGGCGTAGAAAAAGTATAGTCTGCAACGCGTTTTGAATGGCATATTCCGCACTCGTAGACCGCCACCCTCGCCTTCAGCTCGGGTGCCAAACTTCCACTTGTGCGGAATATGCATCATTCCAAACTTGTTACAGAATATACTATTCTTTAACATACAACAAAAAGGTGAAATCTAATAGAAATTATTTCCCCCCGAAAAGTGCTTTTTATAACAAAACACATTCTGGATTTGCTGTCACTGATAAATTCTGCAATACACAGTCACACTTCGATCCTTTTTATTTAATTTTCTCCAATATCTTGTTGTCACCGTACCACTACCACCAACCAAATAGCGAACATATTGCGAGTTTGTTACTTTGTGTTCCCCACTCAACTTTTCGAATCGTGACAAAGTTTTTTTTTGATAAAATTTCAAATCCAAGCCATTTGGTTCCAATTTCGAAGAATCGAGAAGACCCTTTTAAGGTTTTGCTTTTACAAGATTCTATTGTATCGAAAATATCATTTAGATTTTCTACACTTTTTCGTCCTTAAAGCCACAAACAATATTCTTCTATATGTCATGTTGTCAGGACTAAACTGATAACGACAATACTCTTTTCTTACCTTTGTCGATTCGTCTTAAAATGTCCATGATTGTTTTTGTCTTTTATGCGAAAATGTGGGTTGAGAAAGTTCTGTTTGATTTTTTACCATTGGATAAAACAATTTACTTTACAAATTGCCTTTTTCTTTTCTGGGAAATATCCAAAAAAAGGCAAATAAATTATCATAACAAAGATGATTTTAGGATTTCAAATCAAATAGTATCAAAAGAAAAGGGATTTTTGTCTAAAAGAGTGGGTTGAAAGACTATTGTTACTATTATTTAGTATGCAACAGTAAAAAAAACATGGACCAACTTTTAAAAATATAAAAATGTTTCTAGAACCAAACCTGTATAAAATATTCGTAATTACAATCAAAATAAGTCTTTGTTCCTTGACTTCATTGACAACTACTAAGAATACAGCAAAGTAATTAATTCTCTGTCTAGACTGAGAGAGAATTTACTAAATTAGTTCTATTCGTTGTCTAAGCATAATTGCGATACCTGAGCATATTAATTGTCTGTCTGCTATGGAGTGGATCTCGAAAATGAATTCTTTGATTAACTTGGACGAACTTTGACTTAAGTAATGTGGAGTAGATAGCTTTGTACTTTATTAATCATAAATATTAAATTTACGATCATGAATGTGAATATTACAAGGATGCATCTGAGATTTTTTCGTCAAAACAGTTTATTTCGTTAAAAAAAATTATAGTAGAGTTTCCAATTTGTAAAACCGAAAAAATTATAAAATATGGCATCAAAATGCGTTAAAATTTGTAAATCAAGATAAAGTAACATTATAAAATTTCCTGAAGATATATTCGTAGAAAAATTAACGTAGGCCGAACCATAAACTAACAAGCGATTTCCGTCAAACTTAAACTTCGAAGTACAAAATTTCAACCAATATCAAAAACCTTTTAATTCAAGTTCGGAATTTTGTCATTTTTATCGAACTAATGAATAAATACCGCACTAGTACATTATTTTCACATTCTTCTACTAAGCGTTCTGAATTTCTTTAAGGATTTATTGGTATTTAAAACTCCGTTTACAATTTACAAAACTTTATCAATATATTAAGTAAACGAGCCCTTTTCTTCTAATTGTAATTACTGAGCGTTAAAGTTTATCCCTTAAAGTTGTCTACCTTAATTAAATTCACAGAACAGCTTTGCCGGTACGCAAAGAGAACTAAGAAATACTCATGCAGAAGAGTCTCATATGTCAACTTAAGGGGGTATTAGCATGGTGAAAAAAAACCGATTTTTTATTTTTTTTATTTGCTCATTTGATAGTTTAACATCTCTAGAATATATTCCTAAAAAGATTTTGCGAAATTTAACTTAAAAAATTTTTGACAGAACTTTTATGTAAGCACACACCTCATTTTTCGATTTTGCTTTTTTTGAGATTCAAATAACTGAATTCCAATACGCGCTTGTTTTCTTATATTGGAACAAGCGATTGGAACAAGAAGAATTATTTGAGGAGGGCAGAGGGCAGATAAAAAATGGTTAGATAAAAAAAAATTAATTTATCAAATTTATCAATGTAAAAACTGTTAATAAAACTTCAAACTCGTTTTTCTCGACATGACGTTTTCCAAGTCGGCGCGGGTGATTGAGAAAAATCTATAAGTTCAATTAACTTCTAGTTTGGGTAAATATTCAGATTAACTCCTCCACGCCCGATTTCGATGAAATTTTCAGCCAATGTACAGTTAGATAGTACGTAGAATTCAGCTGCGTTAGTAAAAAGTGTCGCTCAAGTCCCGTTATCCCGTAATGTCACTTCAAAGTGCCGAAATGTAAAAAATTCAAAATGCGATAACTTCTATATAAGTTCACCAATATTGATGAAATTTTCAAACAATATATATTTCGATATGGACAATTTATTTCTGAAAAAAATTGGCTCTTATGCACCGTTATTGTTTTATTTAATTTTAAAATATTATAATTCCAAAAATGAGATAATTGACAAACTGCGCCACTTTTTTTCTTACCACTTACTTATAATATATATCTTTGTTTGTATAATAAAATGATTTAAAAAAATGGCCTCTTATGTACAGTTTTCTTAATACTTTTGTAAAGCACCGCAATATTTGGGAGTATAAAAATAATAACTAATAAAGCTAAGTTACCATGGGCTTAATGATGGTGGCGTATATCCAGTACATGGTTTTCAGCTACAAATCCCACGCTCTGCGGCAAGCCCACAAGGATCTACGCGTTCTGCTTGTCCAAGTGCTGGTTCCAGTTGAGCTCTGCATCTAGCGTTACTCCTAAATATTTGGCTTATTGTGAAAAGCCTATAGTTCTACCTGCGAGTGTCGGTTGCGAAAGCCCAGGTAGTGATCGTTTTCTGGTGAAAGGAACCAGAATCGTTTTGTCGGGATTGACTTTTAGTCCTGTAGCTGTCGCCCCAGCTAGATACCAGATCTAGTGCCTGCTGCAGACGTCTTGGCATGGCTCCTTCAGTTTCGTCCGTTACTAAGATGACGTCATGGTCTGCGTAACCTTGGGCGAAAAAAGTTGCGGCCGTTGAGTAGTTCCAGGAGTTCATCTACAACAAGGCACCACAGAAGTGGGGATAAAATTTCTCCCTGTGGACAACCTTTTGCTATATTGCCCTCCAGAGACCCCTCAACATGAGAAACCATTTCTCAGCATATAGTCGATCCAGTTGCAGAAAGTCCTACTTAGACTTCGTTTGCTTAGAGCCCGAGCTATAGTATCAAAGGATGTATTGTCAAAGGCTCCTTCGATATCGAGCAAGGCCGCCAGCGCAACTACTTTGTTTAGTGCTGCGCCTTCCAGCCTGAGCACCAGATTGTGCAGTGCTGTCTCAGTAGACTTGCCCGCCTGGTACGCATGCTGATAGGAGCTTAGTGGTTGGCGTTGAAGATAAGTTTCCCTTATCACCCTTTCGACAATTTTCTCCATTGTCTTCAAGGCAAAAGACGAGCGACTTATCGGCCTGAAAGCCTTAGCCGAGGTGTAATCCGAACGCCCTGCCTTGGGTATAAATGTTATGTTGACGTTCCTCCAGACAGATGGGATATAACCATGTGCGAAGGAAGCCCTGAATATTTTGCATAATAAGGGAGTGACTAGGTCGCAGCCCTCCTGTAACATAATGGGATAGATCCGGTCTGCTCCAGGGAATTTGTATGGTTTGAACGATCTAATCGCCTCCCTAATAGCTTCGTGATTAAACATGGTGTTTGCTTCTGTGCAGGCAGATTTGGTCGCTTTAGAAAGTGGACTTGTTAGCTGCCCAGCAGAAGCTGTATTCCCATTTGAATAGATGGTTGTGCCTGGGAAGTGTGCTTGAAGCAATATTATCAAGGTTTCTTTCCTAGACTGTGTGAAAGAGAAATCGGTTCTCCTGATAGATCCGAGATCTCCCGATGAGCCCTTTAACAAAATTTTGTGGATTTTTTCTGAGTCTCGAATGTCTTCGATACTCTTGCAGAAATTCCTCCAGCTATTTCTTTTTGCTCGTCTGATCGCCCTGTTGTAGGTGGTAAGGGAGCTTTTATAATTCTCCCAATTGCCTGCGTTGAATGCCTTCCCCGTAGCGGATCGTTACTCCACCATGGAGTTTTCCTGTTACGCGTTCTCAGTTATTGTTGTAAGCAGCAAAGGTTTTACTTTCTGCCTTCTCTATAACTCGTTCTCCATTGTCATAAGGGTTTTGGTGCTAGCTGTGAATGCTAATGCTAACGTCGTAAGCGCTCGCGACTTAGTTTAACCTAGGACAATTTTTGCATCATAGCTACTGCAGGCATTGAGTTACTTTTTCACTACCTCGAGAAATTCTTGTTTTTGTCATTCGCGGAGTCTTCTGTAGATCCGTGGAGTTTATGTTCTAAAATTTGTCTCGCACACAAAAAGTGCACATTTCTTCATTTTAAATTCTTTCGTTTTCTAGTTCCTCCCATTAAACAATTTACATCTGTACAAAGATGAATCACAAACGGAATGTCCGGCCATAATTCTTAAACGTCTTAAAACGAAATAATAAAATGAAATATAAACAAATTAAACTTTGCAATTATTTACCATTTTAAGAGCAAAAGCATATCTTAAAAAGGCATAAAAAAATGGCAAATTACATTTTGCAGGAATGACGCGAAAAACCCCATTAAGCAGAAGCCATTCTGCGAAAAGGAAAAATTGAAACACGATTCTAAAATAAATAAAAACGCGACCAATTAAATTTCCATAAAAAATAATTCCTGACAATTTAAAAAACAATTAAGCCCCATCCACGTGACAGCTTCAAGGTAGGCAGCAGCAATAGCACACCAGAAGAATCCGCGTCCCCGACTGCCACATTTTCGCATTTCAATTATTGGTGAAAACGAATCTAATTAAAGATCTAACGGAAATTGCCGCGTTGGTGGTTGGTTGGTATCTAGATATTATATCTGGCGCAATCCACCCTTATCCCGCAGAGCTACCAGCATTGGACTAACAGCAACAACAACAACAAGAGACAAAAGACTTACCAGGTTGGGAGAAAATGGGTCAGGCCTGATGGCATCATCTGTTGATGTCGCTGATGAAAATCTGAAATGAAACGAGGAAATTTTTTTTTATAATTGAATAAAATAAAAAGTGTATTAGTGTGTGGAATAACAATGCTGTTCGTGATAATGGCGACAGGATTCAGGGGTAAAAGCCAGCGTCATTCAAGGCAGAGATATTTGCATTAAGGATGTCAAGGCTCATCGAGGCTGGTGAAAGGATTCTGTTGAGGAGTCTTTAAAGATTCAGATTGAAACATTAGAGTTGAGGCGGGGGAGTGAGAGTAAGTAACAAGCGTTTATTTTTAGAGATTTGATACTCGTATACATCCTTTTTCCTTCTGCGAACGAGGAGCGAAGAGGGCCGACTTCGGATGATGAGGGTTAGGAACGGATGTCCTGTCAGATGTGCTCGGAATGGTTGATTGGTTCAGAGCCTGCATCGAACAGACCGAATGGTTAAAAGTTTCTCCATATTTAATTAAAATTCTGTAAAAACGAATTATTGCGTCGATGTTTTGAGTTGAACAGTTATTGGTTTTATCGAAGGCTTTTTTTAGATTTCTATGAACTACTGAAGTCAGTAAACACAGCTTTTATATAAAGCAACAAAAAAGTGATCCTGATTGCTTGATTAATCCTTTCAGATACTCGACCCACATGGAGTCCAGTGTCGCATATTTTATAAAATAAAAATAGAAAAAATAAAATAGAAAAATAATATGTATTTTAACGTACAACCCAACAGATTTTCAATTGTTGAAAGGCGCCTTAAGGATTTCTTATAAAATAGGGTCCAAAAATTGAATACAAATGCAAACATCATGTGGCATTGGAATATTAAGTATTTATTTTTTGAGTAAACCAAAAACGTTCTTCAGCTCCTCCCAAGGATTTTTACAAAGAGTTTCAATGACATAATTCACAAAACCATATAAAAAAAATCTAAAAATGTATTTCCAACTAATCCACTTTCCAAATGGAAAAATGTTTACTATGGAAAATTGCTTAAGCTCTTCCTCAGAACTACGTGAATTTTGAGATTGTTTTGTGTATGCATATCCATGTTGAAAAATGTACCACCATTGAATTCCTTGTTGGGGAGAATTTTCAGAATCCTTATGATTGATTGCTTGATTTTTTTTTCAAAAGATCAACGTCAGATTCCTTTGGGAAATTGTTTTCCGGAAAATTCTTTTCTTACATTTTCCGAGCTTAATGTGTTCAGAAAGATTTGAGATTTTGACTAAATTTATCGCAAGAAAATAGTTCAGGAATTTACTGACTGATATCTAGGGTATTGAGAGTTGATGATGATTTTGGAGGATTTAAAGAAATGTTACAGTTCCAAAGTTATTTTCCAAGATTTTAAGATTAAGAGATCATTGAGAGCATGTTTTCGAGACAGATATGGCAGTCACACTGTTTTTTTTAATGAAAAACATAAAATTGAATTGACCAATTTATAAAAGTATAACGCCTCGGCTTTACCGACCTTAGTTTAATAATGTTCAGTTTAATCCACATAAGTGGCTTCACCGGCTAAAGTCAAGTTCATGTTCAGTTACCCAAGATGGCACTCCACTATTCCAGTTGATTACTCTCTTTTGAGCGAGCTTGTACGTTCAACTTCAGTTCGAGTCCAGTTGGGCGAACTGAGGTTTCTTTTATCTTCAGTTGAATATGTGGAAATTGTATGCGAATTGAGATTATTTTAAAGTTCAGTTCGCCAATTTGCTCGAACTTGTTCAGTTCGGCCGGTGAAGACTGTTTTGAGGAGTACCGACTTGGATCGTATTTTTCGTTTCCTAAAACCATAGCTACGACCTAGTACTTTGCGAAATATTTCCGGCTTCCTTCGCACTTGGTTATATATCCCATCTGTCTGAAAGAATGTCAATATTACGTTCATACCCAAGACAGAACCTTTTAATTACACCCTGGGCAAAGTCTTTCTGGCCGATAAAGCTAGGCCTTTTGCATGGAAAACAATGGAAAAGATTTGCCACAAGAAGATAAGAGGCCCCAATCGTCTGCGTCAACTGTTTTGTTCCTCCCAGCAGACGTAGCAGGAACGGAAACTTTTAAATTAAGGGTAACTCACTTAGTCTAGTCTTTGGAGGGCACTTTAGCATACGACTGTCCGCAGGGAGGAGTTTTTCATATCTCCGCACTTGCAGTGCCTTAATTTTTTTAAGCGACAGTTCAAGCTTCGGAGTGTATCTTTGTACCACTGGTCATTGTGCAATGTCTATTAGTAAAAGCATGGTTCGATGGAAGGAATAGAGAACAGGATAAATTAATAAAAGTCTGGAGGGTGTTAAAGGAGGAGGCGATGGGCCTTGCGTTTGAACTCCTGGATGTTGTAGGAGTTCACACTAAAGAGAAGAAATTTGCACCAAGCCTACTTTAAACAAAAATCGAAACAAAAAATTTGTGTAACGGGGTCTCCATCTCGGAAAGTTGATATCCTCAATAGCAACCAGCTGAGCCAGAGACGCAACCGCCTCGTCGACCTAAACAGAATTTTGGACAATATAAGTAACCGGTTAAGCTGGAGAGATGCTTTGGTAGAGCTACTCGAACGAATTCTTAAAGCAGCGGCACGTCTAGGAGCATGGGATTTTGCTTTCGAAGAATTTAGGATCAATCCAGACATAAAACTTCTGGTCCCATTTACCGGAAAACACACGCTGCCGGGAATGACGAAAATGGTCCTCGCAGTAAAACGTTAGGCTTCTCATAACTAGCTAAATACTTAGAGGTAAGATTAAGTGACAAACTCTTTTGGAACCAGCACATGGGTGATTTGATGAGCACGATACACAGATATCTAAAGGCCTATAGATTCACGGAAGAGTATTCCACAATCGAGTTGTTCTATTTATAAACGGACTTCTAGACCCAAGTGTGTGCGTAAAAGAAGAATGCAGCGCGTTGGGGTGAGTCTAGTGGGCTCCTTTGGTATTGCTGGAAAAATATTGCATAGAAGATATCAAACATTCAAGATAAGCTATCCTGAGTTCTTCCTAAGATGCCGCAAGGTGGGCTCGTGTGGTTCACGGTCGGTCCAAGACTAAGGAAGGTATGGGTGCTGGAGTCGAAGTGAAAGCCCCGGTTTAGCAAACTGTTCAACTGGAGTACCCGGACTATGGCAGAAGTGTATGATATACTGGTATGCTTGGAACGCCTGTAAAGCCCATACTTAAGACAGGAGACACACCCAAACGCTAGAGTCAGATTCCTACTTCACCAACCCTTTTACATAACTTTTGAGTCCAGCCCGGCACAAGCCGTAGAAAGATTAGTTTGGCCTGGCGTCATCAACGTCAACCTTAAAAGGGTCCCTCAAAGGCGTACACATCAGAGTCGGAACAGTGGGGCATACGGATCAACGTATCAGCCTTCTTTGCGAGGAAAGGTGACTTCGATGAAGGTCGCTACGTAATTCACTGGCTACATAAGTGCCCGTAGGTGCGTTTGAAGATGGACAGCATTCTACTGAGAAGCCTCTCGATTCTGTGGTCGCTAAACCGGTTTGAAAAAAAACATCTCCTTCTTATCTTTCATTCTTCCGCGTGCTTGCTTTACACCATTGCGTCCCAGGGCTGAATCAGCTATCTAGCTGCTATCTCTTCTGGTATATTTTTGCCTTTCTCTGGCTCTTTCAGCCTCACATTCTAGTCCTAGTGGATGGCCTTCAGCGTCACTTCCATCTTTCCCCATACATCCTCCAATATGCTCTCCGTACTCTTTATCGTCCAAACATTCGAGGCAGAACGGTGAGTTGTCCAACTTGAAGGGATGAAGATAACCTCTATGTCCACTCAGGAACTTCGTGAGGTAGTCCCCTGATAACCCACTTCTGCACATTTGGTATGAGTCTATGACCAGAATCAGACCACAATCCGTCGCACTGCTTTGGACACATCGTTTGCATATTCCGGGTCGTGCAAGGACCCGGCTCTAGTGACACCCAACAGTTTAGTGTAGAAAAGTTGGCATATACGACGAGGACGGTTTTCTCTGTGCTGTCTAGTAACGTGGTCAGAAAACTGTGGGGGGCCCTTTATGAAGGATGTCACGACACTACTTGGTTTGGTGGTTACCAGACACAACTCTAAATTAGAATGTATATTTGCGGCGAAGAGGATGAGTCTGTATTTCACGTTCACTGTCACTGTCGCGCGAGAGCGGCTGCAGACCTTGTTGGCTGGCGTGTGTTTGCACGAACAAACAACTCTGAGCTACAAATTTCTAGACAGACTGCTGAGCCTGTTCACGCGGCCTGAACTACAATTCTGCGCTATAGGGACTTTCAAGAATACAACAGGTCCAATGGGGCCCACCGTAGTCGTGGGCTTGAAACCTTATTATAAAGTAAAAAAAAATCGAGCCACTATAGAAATATAGCGCCCCTGACAAAATTCTATCATAGTGATAGCTCCACCGTAATAAAACTCTTTCTTGTCTCAACGGAAATCTTAAAGCCCCCCTACACGAGCGCTCCGTCAGTCCATTGGGCCGGGTACAAAATTAGGGTCACACGCACGATGAAATCGCCAAATCGGTAAATCTAGACCACGAGTCCATTCGAGATTCCTTCGACACGGTGAGTTTTTAACTTGGCCCGACGCCATTTCGGTAAATGGATCGCTCGTGTAGGGGGGCCTTTATATCCACAGTACAAGATTACCTCTCTCGGCTCATTTTCTCCTGACTATAGCCCCTTTTTTCAGCACGATACAAGCAATGAATTCGTTCATAAATAGAACAACTTGCCTGGAGAATAATTCATGCATTCAGTATTTCCGTACTCGTACAACATCAAAGAGCTCAAACACAGGATTCATCGCCATATCCACTTCAAACCTATTCTATCCCTCGTACTAAGTTTACTACTAGACAGAGCACCATGACGTGAGCAACGACATGACGGACTAGTAATACAAAGACTGATTCCTGAGCTTAGACCTACCTTGAATCCGTTTGCATTTCATTTATTTCACAATCTTGAAACATACGAAAGCATGATTCACGCACTGAAAACCCTCTTTTTTGATGAGTAAAAATTTCAACAATTCTCCATGGACAGTTAAGAAAAAGTAAACAAAACCCTCGAAAATTTTAGTAAACAGAAGTTTCCAATACCGACGAATACCCCGGGTTTTGTACCGGGTATGCATAATGCATGATTCAGCAAAACTGTACAAACACATATTTTAGAATTCATTTCATCATTGCGGCTTATAATTGCACTGTAATCTGCATTGCGTAGGTTTAAATTGTATAATTGCACTGTTATTAAGTTCGTAATTTGTTTGGGAAATGAGTATTTATGTTTAAAACGAAACTTTCCACTATTATTGTACAAAATTTCATATGAATGCGAATAAGTTTTTGTATAGTAAATATCAATCATTTATGAAACACCTGGAATTGATGCCTATTGTCTCTATTAACAGTATTTTTTTGTTGTCTTTGTAAATATTCTTTTTAACATTGTAAATAATTTCCGTTCGTGTGACCTGCTGTCGGCTTTCTTTTGATTAATCACATACTTTGAAAGTAAAATATACCTGGACACTGTTTACCTGGCAATAAACCTGTTAAAGCTCCAATGAAAATCTCACATAAATCTCTGTACGTGCACCGTATAGGCTCTGCACGATTGGGTATAATTACTCGCTTCGTAACTGGCATTGAGTACAGTCGTTATTTATCGTCCAGTATTCAAGCATCATCAACGAGTGCGGAGGAGGGGGGGCGGGTTAATTTGCATTTTTAACCTTTTAATCTCCGATGTCGATGGATATTAAGATTTTTAAGAAGCCCGCGCAGATATGCTAGTAGTATTTGCCTATGGCCATATGCTCGAATGTAGCTTTCATTAGTCCCCACACAAGCGCTGTATGCGCAGTGCCGTTTCTTAAGTGCACTTCTTTAAAATAGTGGGACTTGCAGTGGATTGCATTCCTACAAAAAAAAAAAATAAAAATAAAGAATCGGGAACACACGAGAAATTAGTTACCGTCAACGGGTTTACAGAAATCTGAATGCGCGGCAGCTTATTAACATTTCCGTTTTGTCTTGAGATTTTTTACAGCTATTCTATTGTGGTTAAGATAAAGGGTTTAAAATTAAGAAAACAATTTTTCCCTTTTAATTAGCTGCATGACAGCGAGTCGTTCATCTTCTGATCTTTTTCGATGCACGTAGATAAGTTGCTGCTGCTTAGCTTTTGGGAAGCAGCACAAACGAAAATTCAAGATGTGTTTTTTTTCTTCATCTTCATTCTTTTGTTGCTAAGTGTTGTGCGCATGTCGAAAAGTCTGGATGCGTTCTGAAACTGGTTTGTCAGCCGCCGCCAAAAAGGTAGGAGAGAAGTAAAAAAATTCCAAATATCCAAATTGCAACCCCAACCTGGGACTGGTCTTAAACGGCGGTAAAAATTCATCTTAACCTTCAGGTTCTGCCTGGATAATTCAGAGCGTGCGCGCCGGCATTCGGCAGATGTCTTAAAATACTTTTGTACCTGCTGGGCTCTCCGATCTGTTGTTGGGACAGAGTCACGTCTGAACTGTTCAACAATATCAACCAAAGGTATATAATATAAATCGACTTGGAAACACTGTTGCCGAATTTCCCGTTTCTTCTTCCGAAGTTCTGTTCCTCGCCTTTCTTCCTTTTTTAAAATTCGCTTCCCAGAGGGATCGGATACTGATGAAGCGGGCATCAGGTTTCAACACTTGGTTCAAGGAAGCAGCTGTTCTTGGTTTTGTTATACTACCAACATGCATGCAGACTCATTTCAATGCACATAAAAAAAGCGGGTGGTTTTGCTCTTATGATAACGTCCGCTACTGTCGCCTACCGAGCGCCTGCAGGTAATTGATGGGAAATCTCTCAATGATTTATAGGCGAAAAACTTGTTGAACCAGATTAACCCAAAGTCTCATATTTCGCACGGCAATATCAGTTGCATATCACACTCGTTACTTACTTACTTTTTTTCACCCATTCCCTCAATCAACCACATGTGTGCTTTAACGCCTTGCCTTAATTGAATAAAGAATGTGTCGATGGAGGTTCATCGACATTGTGACACTGCACCGCGGCTGATAGTGCGCGGATAAGATGGAAGTGATTAATGGGAGGTGAGTGTGAGGTTTTCACAATTTGTACTTTGATTTGATTAAAAGCACTTCGCCAGTACTCCACTCGCCCGGCGAATTGTATGATGTCATTGCTTCTTTGATTAATGAGAATTGATGAATCAGTTGTACTGTAATTCTTTTCACTGCGAATGGGATTTATTGATTAAGAATTATCGCTGAAAAAGAGCTGCATATGTTGCTAGCGATGGTATCTTTACTGTGTTCAGTGTGTTTATGGTTAAACGATAAAACAAACAATGAGTTTAGAGAGCAATTTAAGACGATTACTGCTTGCTTATACTGAGGAGTAAACGTGCTTCAATGCTACCTGATTTTGTGTAAACTAAATTTAGAGCTGAAAACGAGGTCAGTTATACACAAAAAATTGAGCTCGGTTATTGCTGCTGATAAGAAGGTTTTAAGTTAACAATTTTCTTTTATTTGTTTTCATCCCTGTAAATGATTTTTTAACCAGGTTATTTATTCAAGTGTTAAATTCTTTATAGAAACAATAATCCTTTCAGAGTATGTAGAACGCGATTATATATAAGGGGACATCCATAAATTACGTGAGGTGATTTTGGCGATTTTTCGACCCCCCCTCCCCCCTTGGTGAGATGTCGTGAGATTTGCCTCGACCCCCTCCCCCCCCCTCAATCTCACGTGAGATTTTTAAAATTTTAAAAAAAATCTAGGATTTACACTATTATGCGTATTTTTAGTGTAAATACCTTAATCTATGCTTGATTGCGTTGGATTTATTTAAAAAAACATAATTTGTGTTGAAGAACAGTACCACAAAATCATAACAGCACCAACTCGGCATGCACCCAATATAAACTACAATACCTGTGGATTACCATTTAGCAGGTGATTCTGCCTACCCTTTGGAAACCAACCTCAGGGTGCCTTACAGGGATAATGATTTCTTAACAAGAGAACAGAAAACTCGTGTATTTGTAGAGCAAGCATATGGAATATAAAAAAAATTTAGAATTTTACAATATATTGACATACGAATGTTGGCTTTGGCATCCACTGATTCGTTTTTAGAGAGTGACGACTTGACTGTTTGAATAGTAATGGTAGAGCCATTTATGACTCTGGAGATATACAAACTTCGGAGCATTCTTCTATAGATGTCATCGTTAGGTAAAAAACCTGTGACTGAAAGACCCAGGGGGGTTATCATGGAATCCGATTCGAAAGTCATGAAATTCGGAAATAAGAAAATTGTATCCTCCACCAATGCGAATTCGAAATAAATTTGTCCTCCTGTTATCGGATTTCAGTCCGTGAATAAAGCCATTGCCGCATGCGCTGCTTTTATTTGTTTGTTTTAAAATATTCTAAAAACTCTTTAAATATTCTTGAAACAATTTATTGTTCGCATCAAAATGTCAAATTAAGTTAATAAATGTAGTTGGTTGGCTGAAAATAATTTCTTTTCGAAGATTTATGAGGCATCGCTACTAGCTTCCGTTTGCTTCCTACTTTCGTATCGCCTTAGAAAAGCGGAATCTGACGTCACAGCCAGCTTCTCAAATTGACGTTTGAGCCGCCTGTACATCAGGATACAGATTGAAGTGCGGATCTGTTAGACTTCCATTCTTCACAACTCTCGATAATGATAACAAAAGGTTTTCAAAATCTATCTTGGCTTCTAGTAGGTATGTATGTCAGAGCAGATGGTCGTCGATTCAAAATTCGAGTCCTGTAAGATGCTTAGATAACTAATTATGTCGCCTGGTTCAAATGTCTGCTTTTTGTAGTGACATTGCACAGCAGATAGCATGAGTTCTGACTGATGTGAAAAGAGCCGATTCTTAATATAATCTCTATGATTGCAGTAGGATTGGGTACATTATGCACTTGAGATACTGAGGAGGGCATTAGGTTCCAGGTTTATCAATTGGGCTTCTAGGCCTTTTTGTTTTGTATAAGCTTAGACCCACCACTAGTTCATCGTAGGGTCGCAATCTGTCCAAAAATTTTGGTATAAGTCAATGCATACATTACTTTCGCAGTTTTTCCCAGACCATTGTATAAAAAGATAAGAATTTTTCATCACGTCTTCATTCCCAGATATTTAAATTATTTTCTTTACTTTTTTTTGGATGTTCCAGTTGGATGGTATTTAAAACAGTGAACAAATACAGTGTAAACGGCAGTGCAAAATTTTTATACCCAATTGCTATTGAGTCGAAATATAGTAATAGTATCACGTATACTTTTGATTCGTCATTCCTTCTCTATTTGCTCATCATTCCTTCTCTATTTGCAATATGTTTTGATAAAACCTTTCAACATGTTCATCTGATACTGCACCAAGATTTTCGTGAATGAAATCTAAGTGCGGTTCAAAAAGACGATTTGAAATATTTTCTCATTTACAGATATTGTACTTAAAATTGAAAAAAACAAAAAGATATTAAGAAATATTGCAAAAAAATTACAGAAAAATCGAAAAATACCCATTTTGAGGGCTAGAACCCCCTAAAAAGTGGGCTTCTCGGAGTAGAAAACCGGTAGATAAGACTTTATTTATAACCCCTTATTAAAAAGCATAAAAAGAAGCTCTCTGCCAATTTTCAGCCTGTACCTAATTATTTCCGCTATATTGCTTTTTTCGGCTTAATTTACCTGTACTATTAATTTAACCCAGTTTTCTCGCGATTTTACACTGTTTCTTGCGGAAAAAAATTACGTGAGATTTGCGGAGACCCTCCCCCTCCCCCACGTGAGATTTGGTGAGATTCGGCTCGACCCCCTCCCCCCCCTAAACACCTCACGTAATTTATGGACGCCCCCTAATGTGAATTTCTGGTAATTTTATTCGATCTGTTGCTAAATACAAGATCATAATCGATACCAACGTGGCCTATTTTCTACATTAGCTGATATCTACGATTTATGGACCATCAATATTTTGTTATTTTGGTATAAATCTGTCTTGGAAATATTAATATGTCTCGCTAAGATTTTAATTTTTAGTAACACTTATTAATTGTAATTCACATACACAGGGACGGGGGGGGGGGCGTAGTACGGGGAGGGGGGTTACATGGATAATTCTAATATTGAAGTAGAATTAATTAAAGTGAAAAACAGCTTGCTTATTGTCAATCAAATGACGTTGATCATTCGAATTTGTTTGCTGCCATAATCTCGAGAACCTCATTCGGATCAACACCTAAATCCCCATGGTTCAACAGTATGGCGAGTGCACTGAGTCTCTCATTGGCCGTTGAGTTTCATATCTAAGTTTTGATTCTCTTCAGTGACCTCTCCACACTTGCCGTTGTGATTGGAAGAGTCGTCAAAACTGTTAAAAGATACTTGATTTTTGGAAATCTGCTCGGGTTACAAAAATCAAAAACTTCCAAAACCTCGGCTACTTTCTCGAGCTCTGATATTTTTTCATACCACAATTTATATTCAGGGGTTGAAGTCGTTTCAACTCATTTGTTACGAGTTTTAAATGGAAAAATTCAATGGAAAACTCGAAACAGATGACTTGAAACAACTTGTGTGCTGCCACCTCAGCTCTTACAGCGGATTCTGATACTCGATCATTTAAGTATGGAGCAAGATGATCCAAGTAATCTACTTTTACGTATTCACAATTTCGTGAACATGCTTTACTGCTGATGTCAAATTACGTGATTTTTCTTGCAGTTCAACTGACAAAGGAAGCGTGAAAATGAAAAGTCTGTCACAGGCCAAGAGACTAACGATGAACTAGCTTTTCTGAACTGCTGCAAGTAAGCAGACCACTGTTTTTGAGATGATCCTAGATTTACCAGAAAGGACCCCGCACTTTTCCTATGGAAAATGGCTTTCGGCTAATTTACCTGAAATTTCCCCGCCGAAAACCCACCTCCAAGGGGCTAGAGGGATATAACAGATTTCTGAATGTAAAACAATTTATTCTTGTAGTCTACCCAACGGCTACCCAAAACAACCACCCCTTTGACCCTTCAACCACCGACCATCTAACCCTTCATCTCCTACGTCCCCTCAACCCTAACTGTCAGTAAAGTCAAAATGCAGAGTAGGTACTCACCTTTCAATTCATTCGTTCTTGATTTTTTGAAAAACCAACAACACTTTGTTGGTCTTGTTCACCTTCCGACAAATAGATTCGTTCGTAAACATGCAAGGCCCTTTTACATCCCAAGCGCAAAGTGGAAACGCAAATTGGAACTCTTTTATTTGTATGTTTTTCTCTTTGTTGCACGAACGTAAATTCCCGACAGAGAGAAAGCATACAAATTTTTATGCGATAAAAGACCTTTAATTTGCGTGTCCACTTTTCGCTTGGGATGTAAAAGGGACTTAATATCAAAAAATTGGGTTGGAGTTCGCGGGTTTTGGCGATTAAAACGTGAAAAGTAGACTTCCGCGTATTACGAATTTGAAAATTTTGAATTTGGATTTGTGGGCATATTGGAAATTTTAAAAATTAGAGACGGGAAAATTACGAAAATGCAAATTTAGCAATTTGGAAAATTCTGCGAATTTTCAATTCGTTATTCGAAATTGGAAATTCAAAATTTTCCGAACTTTTTGACATTCACAATTCTAAAAATTAAAAAATTTACAATTTTGTGACTCAGAATTTCGGGAGGGGCCCTGGCCATACGGGCCCTATAGCTGTCTACGGCCCTGCACATATGTACATCTCTCTATATCTTACCTCAATTGTCAGGCAAAACCTGGGGTCGCAAACCAAGGTTAATGTGTTGGCTATACACCATCCAGACCAAACAAAAGGGTGCCGTTATTAAGCTGGCCAAGGTTGGCTTGGTATCACGGAAAATAAATGCACCTGTTCGATTGCGACTATGGAAGCCCTACTATCAACCCGAGTAAAAATAAAACTCGCCCGCAGCTAGCATGCAGCAGGTACGCACTAGCCTGCACGGCGCGCACAGCAAGCACGCATAGCGAACAAATGCGCATGGCACATTTTTACTAGGGAACTATGATTTGGTTTTATCTAACATTCGTAGCAAATTTGATAGCATTGTTTGAACTGAGCACCTAACTTTAACACTAGAGTTAGCTACTACAGAACTTTATATCCAAAGATTCTGGATGCTCACTTCACGATCGTGGAAAAAAAACCACGGGCCAAAACTAAAATACGTTTAGTGAATTCCACTTTTGATCTCTCACTTGTGTCTCCGCAATTTTCTTTATATGGCAGATTTAAGCTCACGAATCACTCTTTGCCCTACCGGTCTTAAAGCTATCCTATTCTCCAAGCTAAGCTTACTACTAGACATTACACGATCTCATACTGTTCATAATGTTGTGTTGCAATATTTAATAGTAAGGTTAGTTCGTGGATAGAATAGGTATGACAATAACAATTGGTAGAAAATACTCCTCGAGCCCCTAAGTAATTTTTAACATGTTCGCTGATAGGTTTAGAGTAGTACTTTTAAACGAGTAAAACGTACTCATTGAATAATTTTCTTTCGATTCTACTCATGAGTATTTAATTGAGTACTTTCCACCGATTCCGTATCCCTAGTTTCAGCTTGTTAGAGGGCGCACCATAAAAGAAGGAAATCTCAAAATCTCTGTTTCCATTAGCAGTGAGAGTCTCAATTCCCCATAAGCGAGCAACGTTACTCTGTTTGTTTAAAAACTCAAATTACCGGGTCATTTATATTGTCAATCACAATTCCACATGCGCGCTCATTTCCCTTCTTTTATGGTGCGGGCTCTAGTGACCTTATTTCTGCCCTTCTGTTATGTTTCTACTGAGCGCCAGTGAGTTACGATTTAGCACTTCTGCATTATTATGTAACACAATCAGATTGTCATCTGAGGACAAATAATAATGGTCATTATTCAGCACAGCTGAATTCGTCATGTTTGAAAGTATTCCACCTATCTTAAGATTTATCCTTCTTTCTCCGTTAATAAATTTTCTTATTGTGTTTGTGCATCGATTAACCTTAACACTGTCTGCTTACAATATCATAGATATTAATTAAACTTTCGATAATAATTTTTAATACCACTCTAATCTCATTTATTAGAGTGATAACTGGACTTTCTTTTACATGATCTGAATTTGTTTCGCAAGTCATTCAAGAATATAATACATTATTAAATTTAGCAATAAAATACGATAAAATCTTTAGCTTCAATCTCCTGCCAATTCGACTTTATGACTATACAGAGAAAAATACCCATCTGCCAATCTCATCAGCCAGACAGCTTTTCGCCCTGGATCTTGAAGCAAAAAGCAATAAAAAGAGCAACATTATAGCTTCTCTAGTTCACTGAAATAAAATTTTATTTCACCCAAAAAAAAAATCCGTCCTGTCCGTTCTATTGAAGACGATATAACAGAAATTCAGTCCAAGAATGTCTGGCCGAAAGTTGCAAAATGGTATTTTTTTTGTGTTCATTCATTAAATTTCACTTTATAGACAAAGTTCAAGTTCATGAGAGAATTGGAATTGTATTTCGGTTTTAATCACAATTTGGATAAAAGTAATCCATAAACTAAATACTAATGTCACTACTATCAATAATTATGTTAAAGTCAATTTTTTTAATCATTACAAATTCTTGAATGATATTCCACAAAGTTAACTTCTTAGGACTTTACTATTTTTTAATGCTTATTAAAGACGTGTTGTTATGCCCCTAAAAAATTTTAAATGGTCTGTGCTTTCCATTTTAATCGCAATCAATTGAAACAACTGCAATGCTGTTACGTAGTTGAGAATATTGGCGTATTTCATGCTTTATGTAAAGCTACCGAAACGTTAACGTGACATGAACATCTCGAAATTGTTTGGCATAATTTTAGTCAAACATGCAATCCCCTAAAGGTTCTTAGTAACACATAGTTGTACCTTTGCAGTGATTCTATTTTAAAATAAATGTTATTGTTTATTGCTGACGTAAAAATTTAATATTAGTTTGATCCAATTTAAATTAAAACATGGAAGTTGCATGAAACCCATCAATAAGTCTCACGAGGCTTGAAGCTTCTCTCCTAAGCTATGCGAGTTTTTTTTGATATAAAAATAACTCGTTAACTGGATTAACTCACATTCATATTCGTAACAATCAATGCAGCGCCGCCACCAACAGCAGCAGCATATAATTATTTTATTCAACTTTCCTCAACACAATTTCCATATCAATCGGCATATCAAATATGGACATGCAGCACACTACACGCGTCCAATTTAAATTAATGATTCCATCGACTTTGGCCGGATTTTCACCAAAAGTGAATTTGATAACGCGAATTCCATTCTTGGCACTCTTGAATGCGCGATCTAAATGTTTGCACGTGAATTCTTCCAGAGCAGATTTGTTTTCTTGCTCACCTCACCCCCCGAAAACTTTCATCGCTGAGAGTACACCTGAACGGATTCCCGCCTCATCATCATCATCATCATCGGAGGAGAAGGAGTCATTAGCACAAATGCACTTAAGCCGATGTCAGTCAAATTTCTTATCTTACTTCTCGCGCATTTGATCTATCATCAAACAGATCGGGCTGTGTGCTCTCGTAACTAATTCAGTTCCCGTTGATACAGGTAATCCGCTGCGGCTTAGAGGGCGTTTTACTGTGAATCCCGGGGGCTCTAGTTACCTCTAGGTTTAGAGACATGGGGCTGACGGGGTAAATATTTGATAGATCCCCGCGTTTGTTCAACGAATCCAGGCAGCAGCCCTTCTGAGAAATGTCAACACTGTCAAAGAAGACGGCGACGAGCATGTCTAGGCTTAAATTAAAACGTGTACCTCGACACTTTTTCCCCTGACAAACGGAATGAAGACCCTCTTCCTGACGGATTTACAACAGAAGCCGCCATCAGGACGGAGCAGATTTCGAATGGAGATAAACATCCTGAAATTGACGATATGCCTTTTTTTCGTAGAGCACACACATATGCAAATGGCTTTCTGGGATCCACCCTTCTGTCAGCTCTTTTCAATAACGGAATTGAAAACCGGCTGTGTTCTCTGTGCGGAGCGCTCTTCTTCCGCCCAGTTCTGCACTAAAAGGAGGGTTTTTTTTTGTATAACGAGGCTATGGTGCTCCGCTTAATTAAAACCTGAAGTGATTTCCTCGTATGCTTGCACCGCAGGAGGCACATGTTCCTGCGATGATTGCGTCTAAAAGGGTTCCATGACAATTTATTATCGGAGCGCTCTCGTTCAGAAAGCATCTGAGCACTTAACCAGTCGCCAGCCCCATTCAACCTGCAACGCTCTTCCCGCCGCCTGCCTGCCTGCCGCCCCAGATTTCCCGTTCTGCATCTCGAGATCGGTGCAATATCGCTGCCGCAAGGCCTCCGGATTGATATGCAGCATTGCAACGATGCATCGATGCAACGTGAGCCGCGAACAACGTGTGTAATAAGATAATTTAACGGCTTAACTCCAATAAAACAATTCGCAAAAATTAATTTACCACCCGCCAAAGACAGGGCAACTACAAAGGTCTCACCAGCGCTGCAATTGGCGGGGTGCATGATGGTGCAATTGCAACAACACAAACGGTTCAAGTGCACGCATATAAACCGGTGTGGGAGATTCGCCTTCCACATGCTATGTACAAACAACTTCCACACTTCAATGGGGCGCGATGCTTTGTCTAATAATGAGGAAGAAGCCCAAGCAAGATTGCGTAGATGTCTACTAGCACGTCGAAAAGCGCGGGGAGGAAGGTCAGGGACACCGAAACTCAAGATGAACAAAAAAAACACTTCCATTATATTTTAATTTTGAAAATCTTCTCTCTCTGCACGTGAGGTGGGCCGAACTTTAATCCACGGATCGATTCCGGCGCTTTGGCTTTCAGAAGACGTTTTAATCAAGGGGAAATAAATCTGGATTTTGGGGCGGTGTTTTACTGGTTGATTTCCAAACAGATGTGGGTGCTGTGATTAAAGATTCTCGCCTTAATTGGAAATCGGATGCGCGCACACGCATTCACTGCGGGATTAATTTGTTTTTTTATTTTATTTTTAAATCATGCAAATTTTGTTAGTTACGAAAAATCTTCGAATCCCAGAGTTGAATTACCTTTTTTTGATGGATCGCTGGTATTTTTACCAAAATTGGAAGTGGGGGTATATTGACATAACACCGCACGAAGGAGAGGGGATTTATTTATAATTTTGGTCTAGGGAAGATTAAAAATTGAAAGACAAACAATTCATGGTAATCTGACAGGAGAAGATCTGTTTTGTGTCTTGGCGGTTGTCTTTGAAATTTATGTTTTTATTTTATTTATAATCTATTTTTTTGTAGGACACTTAAAATGAGAATAAGAAAATACTGTTTAAAGACGTGAGATTAAAAATAAGGCGATTTTAGGGTATTTACGTTGTTACCAAAAATCATTTGTCATTGACTGCTAAACTACTCGTATTGATAAAAGCTGGTACATCATAGTCGCAAAGTCGTTGATTGCTTATTCTCTTGTAATAGAGTAGACTGTAAAAAAATATGTAAATTCGCAGTGCAAATGTGCAGTAAAATTACAAATCGCGATATGAAATATTAATTTACTACACAATTATTGTAATTTTACTATAAATTTTGTAACTTCACAAAATGAAATTGGAAATCTCCAATACTGCATAACGTAAATGTTGATTACATGAATGTGACGTATATTTTACACAATTTTCTGTATTTTTCTAAATCGTTTATGTAGGAAAATTACAATATTTCTTATATATTTATCAATGTTATGAACTGAAAACACTTTGTACTGTAATTTTACTAAAGAGGCGTAATTTTAGAACATAAATTTTCAGTAAAATTACAAATCGGTTATTGAAATGTAAGGTTTAAATTTTTCCTCTCGTGGATATAATTCACAGGTAACAATGAAATTCTAAGCATATAAACCCAATTGCTTTTAAGTTAAGGCCAGACCTTTGACTTTGCCAGGGTCTGGGCAGTTCTTGTAACAGCCAAGAAATTTTGATAGGCATTGCCTCACGTACATGCTTAACAAGGTATTGCGAGCTAAATTCTAATTTTTTATGTATAGGGAGTGCGCATTAACTAAGAATAAACTTTGGCGCTTTGAAATATTTCAGGCAGGGCCAAGCACATTGGCACAGGGCGGTAATCTTTAGCTTTGGGTTTTTCCCTTTTCGTCTCTCTCTGGTAAAAAGTTGCAACAAGAGTTTTGGAAATTTACAAAACTATGAAGAGAAAGCTCCAATACTGATTGTATTTTAACATCCCACAAATAATTTATATTTACTACACAGTTGGTAAAAATACGTAAAGTAGATTAGGAATACATATTCCTAATAATATATATTGCAAATTTACGAAACTGCTTGTGAATGAGACTTCCAGTATTTGTTTTGTAAAATTACCACAGAAATTTTTTTACAGTGTATTGTTATGCCCCAGCTTCACCGACCTCAGTTCAATTGACATAAGTGGTTTCACAGGCTAAAGTACAGTTCATGTTCAGTTCGTGCTTGAAATTGTTGTTGCTTTTTCGACAGAAGTCAGAAATGCAAAAGCTCACTGGAATGGCATTCCACTATTCCAGTTGATTACTCTCTTTTGAGCAAGATTTTACATTTAACTTCAGTTCGAGTCCAGTTGGTCGAACTGAGGTCCGTTTTATCCTCAGTTGAATGTGTGGAAATTGTATGCGAACTGAGGTTATTTTAAAATTCAGTTCACCAATTTGCTCGAACTTACGCAGCTCGGCCGGTGAAGCCGGGGTATTAGATAAAATGGCAATCATTATTGCAATCTGTTAAAGTATTTATTTGTAGAAGAAAGTTCGGGGCCATGGACTGGAAAAGATATAGTGTAACACTGTGATTCCCTTTAAAGTTATACCTTCCGGATACAATACACTTATGCTGACATTTTTCCAGTCAGTTGGTGAAGTCGAAACAGTTGGTGAAGTCGATTTCCAGAATGTCTTTCAAAACCTTCTTCGATTCAACTTGTATCTCTTTAATTGAGTCAAAACGGTGTCTTCGAAGCGGAAGGAATTCATAATACACAACAAAACGATAATCGAAAAAAATTGTAAATATCACTTGCTTTGACGAGTTTTTTCGATTATGGCTCAACTTTAGCACGATACATTTGACTTAATCTTAATCTTTCCGGGTGGCATGTGTAGAGCCCTGACTCATCTCCCGTAAAAATGCGTTTGATGACGTTTTTGGGAGTCAGAAATGATTGGTTCACAGACATTAACACGACGCTCTTTTACGAAAACATTTAGTCGTTCTGAAACCAAAGGAGATGCCACGCGTCTGAGGGCCAAATGGTCTTTCAAAATCGATTGTATCGACCCTAACTTTGGTTTTATGTTTGGGCCTTATGTTACGGAATATGGTGTGGATTTCTATTCAGTAGATTTGGAGAAATCCAAATTTTTTCCTGTCAGGCATATATGAAAACGCTCGAAAATTTCCATCGCAGGAAGCTCGTCCGGCAGAAAGCTTGCCCACACCATATTTCATTTCCCCTTCGCCTAAAGGTGTTTGTTCTGAAAATCAAGGTGTTCCTATGCCTGTGTGTACCGACATACTGCTTCTATTTTTTTTATGAGAGAAAACAATAATCAGGAATCACCGAGCCAACAACGAGCTTTTCCAATAATCTATTGACCAATAGATGGCCCTTTTTTTGGGTTTTCGTCGTAATGTAAAATTTGCTTCATGGGGGTTCGTAATTATGACGGTCATATTCGTCATTAATGACGAATTGTGGTCGAAAAGGCGCCTGTGGGTGAAGGTATAATAGAGTATAGTCTAAGTTGATAAGAATCTGTAGCAGGACTCCCGTGGCTTATGAAACAAAAGATTTGTTGTGTACGGAATTTAGCCAAAAAACACGAAAACCTCCACCCCTACCCCCGCCTTCTATGAAAAAAAATGCTTCTGAAGCATACATTCTCGTGTATTTTGGCAATTTAGATTTCAAAATCCCCAAGATCACAGCCAGCGAGATCGCCTTCACATTCTTCAAGAAATTCTTCTTTATCAGCGTTCAGGAACTTTCCTGTAGATGCGTGAGGGTTTATGAAGCAACGCACATTCTTCAATGAAACTTTGCGTCGGGTTGAAGAGACTTGTTCCGAGGCAATTTGTTCATCCATTTGACGATTAATTCACTGGTCCTAAGTATGAACGCTTGTGATAAGGTTGTGGACGAAGGAAAAAGCACTATCGATACCTGGATTTATGTTTATCGTCTTTCCGTTATGGGTAATGCAAAACTGCTTAAACCGCTTGCAGCGCTTCTCTTGCCATCCCAGTTCTATATATTTCTTAACATTGCTTGTCCGCAGATGGGAGCATTTCTTTTAATGCTCTTTTAAAAGCGTTTTAGAAGCAGTATAAAAAGGCTTTTTAATAACGATTCATCTCTGGATATGTGAAAAAGGCCCGGTGTCGGAAAGCCTTTATTTTTTTGATCGCTTTTTGCAATTGCTTTTTCCTTTCCAAACAAGAGTCTCGTTTTACCAAGGTGGTCCCCCAACTAAGTACTAACCACGACCAGTGCTGCTTGACCTCAGTAATCGAACGAGAAGCGGTCTATTGACTATGTTAATGGTACCCTTTATGGTTACCAAGATAATTGCCCGTTTTCTTCGTCCTATACAATTTTTTAAAGCTCCAATTTTGCTCTCTTAGTAGCGTATTGACAGCGCTCAAATATCGTTCCTTTAGCAACGTTCTGAAATTTTTCGACTGGATTTGAAGTCGATATTGGAAGGTCTCGTCCTTTTCCTAACCATAAAACCTAGTCTGAGCATATGATATTATTGATATTGTGCATGACAGCTGCAGTATAGTTCATAATCAGGTTTTTACAAGACACCACTTCCTATCCGCCACCACATCCCTATATGTAAATGTGAAAATATGAAAACAGAATTTTTGGTTTAAAATTGTACAAAATGGAAAATCGATTCCGTTTTTGTCTAGGATCGAAAGGGATTAAACGAAACGAAAAAGAGAAAATTGTAACCAACTAAAATACTCTTGTCCAATTCCAGGACAAATTTTAACAACATTCTGTCCATGAATGGAAATGCTTCTACCACAAAAGGATAATCTTTCAGGTTTGTCCTTTCTGAAAAATTTACATTCGTATGCGTCCGAAAGGTCAGACAAAGTCCTTGCTGGTTTCCTTCTCTTTCTCCATTTCTAATTCCCTTTCTATCCTTAATCACTGAGACAAGCCATAAATTTCACGCCAATGGGGACGAACTGAAAAGATTAGTGGGAATATCATTGTTTACATTTAATTGCCCCTACCCTGTTTGCTGTAGGTCGCTGTTGTAGCGTACTACAAAGAAACTCCCACCCCTGCTAAATAAAACATGATTTATGACTTTTTGTCTGGGGTTTCTTATTTTTTTGACAAGATTCCCGAAAGGGACGGGACCAGTTCGGGTGGGTTTCCTCTCAAACTCGTAGTACGCGGGCTTCATGCTGGTGTTTTCATCCCGTATCCATTATCGAGTATCCTTGGGAATTCTTATTCGTTCCTAGCTTGGTTCTTGTTGACTTACGATTCCGTTTGATAGGAATCAGGCTTTGATGTTCCAAATAGAGTATAGAAAGAGCCTCAAACACAGGCAACATCGGCAGCTCTCTAGAGGGGATGGAAGCCATTTGTTTCCTCAGAAATCTGGATCATGTTTTTCGTCTTGAAGAGCGAATTGACCTTTTGCCCTCCTCCGCCTGCTACACGCTCAGAATCCATAGAATTCTTATGGCATATAAAATTAAGGAGAAACCAAGAATCGATGACGACAACTTCCCTCGAGATCATTACCTATAATTTCACCTATTTGTGTGTTGCTTCTGTTGTTGTTGTTGTTTACGATTTTCCTTCGTAGAAAAGTGTGTCACCGCAGAAAATATGTTTGTCGTGATGTCCTCCAATTTGGCACAACTCAAATGCATGGAAATCAATTACGAACCAGCGAAATTTGACTTCATTAGCGGCGCGAACTCCATGCTCAGGAGGCACAGTAGCGGGCAAAAACGGTGATGATATATTATAGTAGCAACGGTTTGGCTCCGAAAATAAATACTGTCGCCATTAATAGCGAATTAAATAGAATAAGTGGCGAATTGCCCGCCATTAGATGACTCAATGCCCTCCGAGCTGTGCGCGGCTCTAAGTGACGGATGTTGGATAAACACTGATGAGCTGGAAGCTAGACTGTCATCGTCGTTGTGGGCAAACGGAGGGAGAGGTGACGGAGGAGCGAGGCAGGCCCAAGAAATTATGCTTCTTAAGTTTGTCCACTTTAGTGGCTTTTGTCTCTTCGCGGGTTCATTGTCTGCAACGGATTTTATAATGGATAGTTTTGATTGACTTTAAGTTGACTCCAGGGGAATATTTTAATAATCTGCGGTTAGGCAGCATAAACGGAGAACCAACATTGTGTAATAATCCCCGTTGGACTGTTACAGCGAAAAAAAATTGTCTTTATGAAACTTATGCGGGAAACAGAGGCTTGATTGCGCGAAATTATGCCGGCGGATTTATGTTGACGTAATTTTTTATTTAGTTCTGATTTTTAATTATTACGACATTGAACGTTGTTTATCAAATTTGTTCTCGTATTTAATAACAGAAATCAGATTCAAATGATTTTAATCCAAAATTAACGATTTTTTTTAATCCCAAAAATATGGAAAGGATTTGATTTCACTGAAAATATGGTCGTTAAATTTATTGATGGGCATAAAAACTCGATTTGCCTTTAATGCTTGAATATTGGATGAACTTTTTCCTACAGATCAACTTTATTAGGATAAAACCGGTTATATTCTTTTAAATTCTTCTCTGACGGCTTTTTTCGTTTCGTTCTTTTCAGATATTACCTTATGAAGATGTTTTAGCACCTGATTTAATTGCTTTATGAAACTGGGTAATAAATATAAAATTAGTGGCACCAGTCAGACTCTTACAAGGAAACTTTTAAAGGTTAAGTAGTGCAAACAGATTTGGGTATTTTATTCTCTGACAAAATTTACTTTAAATAATTATAGTAAAAATTATTGAAAACTTGTTTTTTTTATTGCAGAAAATGGTGAAGATTACTTGAACAGTGGTGTAACAAATAGGGTCGCAGGACTAGCAAAATTTCTGGGGGCCTGCTCCCCTTTATTTTTAAATAAATTAACAACTACGTATATATCCAGCTAGAGAGATATAATCAAACGTAAAGACAACTAAAGAAAGAGACTCTAAGAGACCCAAATGTTGTAAGGGTTGCAGCGCCATTTATGAAGAAAAAGCAATTGATGCTATAAAAGAATCAACAAATTTATATCTTTAAGCATCAAACAGTAGCAAATATGATCAAGATTTATTTCTTGTGCACAAGAAGAATCTTGGGATTGTGGAACCTAAAAAGCGCTAACAGAAACTATGCGTAAGTTTTGAAAAGAGAAAGCAGCAATAGTTCCTTGATTAATAATGTCAAAAACCTTGTCGAGGTACTTGAATTAGTTTTTGCATCATTCCTGGAAAATGAATACAATTTCTTACAAAGCATAGTTTTCTCTAGAGGTAATAAAAGGGTAATAAAGGGGTAATAAAACAAATCATCAGAATAATCCATTTTACACACTTGTTAAGGCAGAGCCGGGCAGTAATATTGATCTGAAAAAAAAATTCCACCTCCTTACTATTATTAAGTCCGATTATAATGGATTTGATGCTATTGAGTCGGAATAGGTAGATATCACTTATACTGTAATGCGTGTTTTTAATGAAAGGCTATTTTTGCGAGTACTGTGAATACTGTGGGGACTGAAGGGTATTTATTGCCATTCTAAAGCAAAGAAGATTTTAAACTAGCTTTCGACGAATCAATAAAAAGTCGCCATTCTTCAGATCTTTCAGAGAAATCCAATTCTCGTAGAAGTCCTTCAGCATTATTGAATCTTTGGTGACGTAATTCTTCTTGGTTGGTACAAAAATATGAGACTCGATTTTCACCTAACAAATTCTATTATTTTAATCTTGATCCAAGAAATTGAAGCTTCGATTTTGAGAGACCTTAATTTCGAACAAGATCATTCGAATCATATTTATCTAACTAAGGAGATGAGGTACAAAACAGTTGCTTCAATGAATCTGTTGAAAAGAAAATGCTTTCAGTATCCACCATTTCGTTACTTTTGGAGGCACTGGAGGTAAAGCATCATTACTTCGAGGAACTGGTTTTCGTGAATCCTTGCGTCATAGTCATACAAAAGTAACTATCGTTTCTAATGGTTTTGTGGGTCACTCCAAATCATGGGCGTTACAATTGGAATGGTTTTATGACTTCCTTCGAGCCAAGCCCCGGACCCCCTCAATCTAAGGGTACTGCACGGGAACAAGTGTTTGATGAAGATCGGGAAGAAGAAGGTGCAAGAGCACTTATAGCATCTATTGTTGCCGTTCTCCGGACCATTCTCAACTTTATGGCACTATACGTCCTAAACTGGCAACTAAACCCGCAAGCGGTACGTGAGGATTGCACATACCACGGCGGTGAATATCTACAAGACCATCTTTGGCTCTTCACAAAGAAAGCAGAAGCAGTGATGGAAGGCCGCTGATCCGTCTGCCCCACTGTTCCGATCTGGTCAGCACCACCAGACGTGGACCCTTTTAAAGATCACGTTAATAACGCCAAGCCGAAGTAATGCAAAGCGTCATGGAAAAAGCTTTGTGAGTTTATTCAGTAGGAATTTGATACAACCAAGCTGTTTTTGTAGGCAATACAATGCAAGTAACTTCTGTATTGTATTTGTTGCGATGCTGTTGATGGATTTAATCCACATTGTTTTGAGCCTTAGTAATACTGAGGTTGAAAAGGATGTGATTCGATTCGTCACATCTTGGGTAGCAAAAACCATCACAAACCGAAAACTTCCTTGCGGGTATAGAGTCTAAGCCATTTTCTGCACCCACATTTTGAGAATCCACTAATATATTACATATATCTTAAAAAACAATTTGATTTCATAATTCCTTTGAAAAATTCCTCCTTTTATATTTATTGCATTATGAGGAATGAGACACACTGCCATGTTGCTTTGTTACAGCACTGCTTCAGCTAAGATAAGACCGGATCTACCTGTCACTTTCAGAATTCTTTTACATCTACACATAAAGAAATATTGAGCAACTTCTGTCTTGTTGAAGGTTATCACAGGGATATTGACAAGTATTTGTACCAGCGTATACACGTAAAATGATGTATTTCCAAGCTATAAAAATGAATACAAAATATTTACTAAAAGGTAATAAAAAACTTCTAGGAATAAAGAATGCAATATAACAAAAGGGCAAAAGCATTGTAATTTTGTTACGCTCCTGTAAAGCAGCGGGTTTCATATATCGGCAGTTGGCAAAGGACATGCTGGTGCATTATTAGGTGCACAAATATTCAAAGAGATTATATCAAAAATGTGGGTCCAGTAGATCGGAATGTTCGATATTGATTTTTGAGAAAATGAAATTTTAATAATAGGCAATCTTCTGGGAAATAGAAATACTCGTACCGGAATGAAATTCACTAACTAATGCCTCATTTTTAACTGGTAACATTGTTACTGAATCAATTGGTTAATAATTTTCCATCAAGATACCACTTATAAACCAAATACAGGAAACAAATTCAATAAAGATAAACAATATTCGTTGTGTAACCAAAAGAGATTGAATTGTATTGATTCGAATAAGAATAATCGAGTTCTAAGGCAAAAAAATGAATTATTTTTCTGTCACCTGCAAAAAAAGTCAAAACTACGCATTGGCGTGCTTCACACCTTGGAGCAACTACGACTTTTCCTATTATGCATTTTTCCAATTATCCTTTTATGTCCAAATTTTGTCAGAGTCAAGATAATATCTAAATAGGAGGATCCTACAGATATAGGAAGACTTCGATGAAGGGAGAGTTAGACAAGCGAACAAAGGAATGCGCCAAATCAGGAATAAACTTCAGCCAAGAATGAACATCTGCAGACACATAAATGGGAACCTATTAGCCAACCCTGAGGTGCGTACAAAGCCAAAAAAGCAACAAATCGCCAAGCGCCGATAGAATCGCAGCTGAGTTGCTAACCAGTGGCGGGTAGAGTAAAAACCATAAAAGAAGACAATGAGTGTCCCATTCGCTCTGGTTGTTCGAAAGCGCAGCTTTTTCACTCAAACAACCAGACAGAGCTTATGGAAAGCTCGTTGTCTTCTTTTATGGTTTTTCCTCTAACAGCTTTAAAAGCTCTGGTTTTTATGGTGTCATTCGAACTCAAGGCTTTTGTCTATATCTCTGTCACTCGAACTCGCAAGTAGGATACGAGGGCTCTATAGCTGAAACGAAACCTTCACTCTACAAAACAGTAATACGACAAGTACCTACTGTGCTATGGTAGCGACACTTGCACTATGACCCAGGACATATAGGAACCAGTCAATAGGTTTGAGAGAAAAGTTCTCAGATGAATAATAATAGACCCAATGAAAGAGGATGGAATACCGTGAAGGAGATGCAATAGCGAGTAGTATGAAATTTTTAACGACCTAGAATGCTCAACCTTTATAAACATCAACAGACGGAGGCAGGGGCGGTGGACAAATGGTAGAAACGACCTCAGGGACCTTTGGTGGTTCCGGGTACAAAGAGGACATATGTAAGTCCTACTTTCATACCCTTGAAGATGTTGACGTTGCATGTGGTGAATCCTGGAAGTTCTTTTCTATTTAAGAAGGAGAATACAAGGGGAGTATTTCGCGCCTCAAAACGAAGTGAATACCGAACTGGCCTTCCTGCTAAGAGATTTAGCAAGACGTTGGCAACCTCTAACCTGTATGTAGGGTGTCTTTTCCTAATATATAAAAATGACCTGCTCACAATATTTTCCTTCGATGTTGAGGATTCTTTTTGTTATTCCTATGCCTTCGATAACGGAAAAGCACGTGTCACACCTTGTTTTTATGATAGCGAACTTATATGACCGTCTCAATCAAAAACGACATTGAACTTATTCCTGGTTATGGATGGAAGAAACGTGAAGAATGCAACACCGCCAAAACGGAGTCTGTTTTACCTTACTAAAGCCTAGACTAATCTTTCTTTCATTTTAGTGGGCAGTATGGAAATAACGACTAATCCATCGTTTAACATCCTAGGAGGATCTTCGATCATCACATCCCGGCTAGCATTTAAAGAGGGTGCAGATAGGGTCGCTATGAGGCAATCCCCACTGCCTCGTGTGGATTGTCCTATAAGGCCACAAGGGGTATCTAACGCTTTGTCCCATCTCGAGTGGAATATAGAGGCTAAAAAATTCGAGAATTTTGGCATGTTATGCGAGTAATAAATAAATAACTTGCGGCGATATTGAAAGATTTTTATTTTCAAGCGCGAGTGTCGTTTTTCCAAGCGGTCCCCGCACTGAGTACTAACCACGTCCAATGCTGCTTACCTCCGCAATCGAAGGAGAACCAGTCTCTTGAGTATACTAAAGACAGCTTTCACGCCCATCAACAAAAGCTTTTTAAAAAGCTTTCCGAATACGTAAGGCAGATGTTGGAATTGTCCCATTTCATTTGAAATGAGGTTTGCCTCATGGGGCTCTTATGAGAAATTTATAGGGCATACCTCCTCAGTATCGTAGATTTTTTCTTTGTGTGGTGCTCATGCGGAATTTAAGGGGAAGGCCCTCTTTCGGCATGCCCCTTATTTGCCCCATGGGGCCCACAGGCTGCATGAGGCACGCCCCCTTTAAATGCTAGCCGGGATATTCCACCATTGGCATTATTTTCTTAGATTATCGGTGGTAGAATATACTAGATATTCAAGCAGTTCACTTTTTTGTCGTAAATGAATCAAATTACTTAATGGTAGTAAGATGACATAGTTTTGTCATGATAGCAAAAGACTAGTTGTCTGGACAGCGATTCTCAAGTTACTGGCTTTTATCATTTTCTCAGTGAAGGACTCAGTTATATGTACTTCGAATTCATCTTTTTATTACTACAAACTTTGTTGAAAAACTTAAACAATGATTTCCAAATGTAAAATTTCAGAGCCATCACACATTATACACCAATAGCAACAGTCAGTGAAATTCGTTTAGAATTATTTTCAAAGTACGCTGTCTTGCACATGGATTCCTTCATGAGTCATAACAACCGTTGGTAAACATCTCATAAAAACCCCTTTAGATCCACCTGAAATTTTGTTAAACTAATTACATTGAGGTGGGTATGACCTGTTTCCTATTTTTCGATCTTATGGTGGGTTCACACGATAAGGACTTTTGTCCGTCCGACTTTTGTACAGACTATGAAGTGAATGCAACCGGCGACGAAATATCTGTACGGATATGTCGCCGCAACGTCTCTGGGGACTTAACAGCGACTATACTTTGTTTCACAAATAAAATTCTGTATAAGCCTCTACGTGTGAACTCACCATTAGGTCAAACTTTTCTCGCGCAGTGCATGTAAAACAAGTTTCAGAAGTTTTATCGAAAACATTTGTTAGATGTAAAAGATTGCAGCTATCAATTTTTTTATGTACAGGTACAAAGATTTTGTAGTTGTTAACTTTGTATTCTTTCAAGAACCTTTAGCCTTTCGATAAATGGTGCATTAATACCACATTCCATTTTAGTAGCGTCAAGAAGAGCACCGTCCAAAAAAGGCGTAAAGAAATGAAAGAAACTTTCCACAAGCTTAACTCATAAAACTCTTAGAAATAGAAGAAATAAGCCTCATAATAAAGGTAAACCAAAACTTCACGAAAATTCCTTCTTATTAAAATTTTACCTCCTCAATAAGTAACAAAAAAAATATATAAAAATAACTTTTGCCAAAACCAGCATACGCCATACACGACTATCGTAATGCATATCGGCCACTATTCCCCCTACGTGCCTAGGCAGCAAATCTTTCCAGGAATATGCGATAAAATAATAATCATTGTTAAACAAAAATCCTACAAACGAACGACAAGACAAGGAAACCCCAAGACGTTCCTGAGAAAATAGCGAAAAAGAGTCACGTTTCCAAATAAAACTCATACGTGTCTTCATGAAGATTCCCACCGGTGTGCGCCAGGGGCGGCACGAGGTGCCACAAGGGAAGGAAATGGATTCCCACTTTTAACAAGCGACTGCAGAAATATGTGTCTATACTTGAGAAGTAGTATAGTCGCAGTTATACAATCGCTCTCGTTGCCCTAGTCAAGGATTCTTATCTCCTCCGTTTCTCCATCTATGCACAGGATACAGAAGATTTCAAAGACACATGACAGCATCCTGGTTCCATATGGAGCACTTCCTTCCGCAGTCACTCCATACGTCACCTCGTTCGAGTATAGTTTCTGGTCTCTATTTAGACGACGACATCTGTGGACTTCGCACCGGGGCTTTTCCCATAGTTGACAGAAATGTGCAATGGCCAAGAGTCGCTGCTCCAGAAACTAGGATTCTATGCCACAGCAGGACGATTACACATTGCCGGGTGGAGATGCGCTTCGCAGGAAACAAAAATGTTTGTGTGTTTGTGTTTCTGGTGTTTTTTTTGCTGCTTCTTCGCTTTTTTTTAATTCCCCTAAAAGCAATCAAATAAGCCTTAAATGAGTGTTTGCTAGGATGCGAGACCTTTTCCGGAAGGATACCAGGAAAATGGCAAAGATAAACACGGAAGTCTGCGCGCCATTGTAGGAAAGGACATCGTACTTCGTGAAATGCCAGCCGTTAACGTTTAGTGAATGTGTTGCTCTCTCGCTTAAAAAAGGATTCGCTGCGATTGTGTATGGTGGAAGGAATGAAATTTTCAGGACATTCATTGGGGCGCGTTTTGTTAACGTTACGTTGGGGATGTGTAGTTGGGAAGTAATTAAAATCTCCGCGATTTTGCAAGAGAACCGAGAAAATTGCTTAAACAAAATTCAGCTGAGTTCATTCCGTTGATCAAGGAACGATTGAGCGCAGCAAGTCTTCTTCTGGTGAAGCAAGTTTCTTTGGAAATTTCATGCTATGGAAACGTGGGAAATTTTTGCTGCTAATTGAAATTTCGTAGAATGAAAGTTTATCTACTTTAATCGCATTGTCAGTGGGTACCTTCACAGGGTGCATTTCCCGAAAGGTAAGTTTGAAGAAATTTTATGTGTACATCTTTTAAAAGAATAGAATTACAAAGTTCATTAACATACACTATTTTAACGTTCTTGATGATGACGAATCGATATTTGGCTTACTCTGACAATCCATGCAATGACACTACAGCCCAAATCAAGCCTTGGCCTGCTCTAGGGTATTGGTGAGGTATTGGGTCCAAAAGTTTCGCTATCACTTCACTACGCCTATTATACTACACCCGTATACCAGAAATTTGTAGGGCAGACAGGTTTAGCAGTCTGCCTAGCGACTAGACTTGACTGGCCAAGCTATGGCGCGACAGTCACAGAGAACATGCGTCTTAAGCTTTAATTGCTTTCATTCATTCCCGATCAAACTATCGATTCGACCGAGGCTTTCAAGGCTTGTAAGTGAGAGTAAGAGGCAATGTAAGTATCAAAAGCTTGTGCTCATTCGGAATCCAGGTAAGCCCCCAGTAAGCGTATAAGAGTTTCTCCGCTATCCTACAAAACAGGATTGCCGTATACGCCAGAAACATGATAGACGCCGGCAGGCCGTGGCCTTTGAGGCCAGGTCGGTAGGCACGGCGTGATGAAGGCCACACATTACTCAGTCTGACCGAGGGATGAAGACTTGAGACAACCGCCTGAAAGGCCGTGGCCTGTAGACCACCTCATGATTGTCCAAAGACACACAGGCGAAGACGACAGTTTAGCGTAGCAGCGACCAAACCAGAAATAAATTCCGGCTGATTGCACTTTTTTTTACTTATGGTTTCAAAGAAAACTTCAGACTGATTAGAAGTTCAGATCTTAAGGCGCCAAAGCCTTCTATATTTACAAGCCATGCTGTAGAAAAATATTGAGAGCCATTTTCTCCTTAATGGGACTTCAAATCGCCAAATTACACTTCTAACATAACGTCACTTCACCGATTTGAAATCTCATTAAGGGGAAATTTTGAGACCCAATTTTTCTACAGCATGGTTTGTAAATATAGAAGGCTTCGTAAGGCGCGGACGGACGGTAAATGCCCACACACATACAGAATTTTGTCAGTTTTCCTGGACTGCATGCCACACCCTTTATCACACCCTTGTAAAAAAGCATAACACTGGCCCATATATGTGCAGATATATTGTACACGTGCTCCTAGACCCCTGATATTTCAGTATCTTTTAAATATTAAAGAACGTGGTATACCACTGGCATCAAGCCCACCAGTCAACCACGGACTGTTTGGAGTGCTATGCTACCTGATGAATCCCGTCAATCAACCGATTCGAGTTTAGCCGGACTTACACGAGGCAGTACATTTGCCCCTTAAACGATGGTAAATTGTACTGAGGCCTAAATTTTTTTATGTGTCCCGGTTCAAAAATAATGTCTTACTGGTACATGAGTGTGTATCGAGCTGTGATTGTAATTGTAAATTACGTAGTGGAGAGACAATTCTTACATTTTCCGAGGGAGCGAAATTTTGTACTGTAGAGACAATTCTTACATTTTTCGAGGGAGTGAAATTTTGTACTGGAGAGACATTTCTTACTTTTTTTGAAGAAGTGAAATTTCCAACATGAAATGAGATGAAGCAAGATTGTTAATGCGTACTTGAGAGATATTTCTTACTACTTTTGAGGTAGCAAAATTTCCAACTTGAAATTAGGCGAGGTGGGATTACAAAACATAAATATATATTGCGGAGGCACAGATTTCTTACTTACTCTAATGTAGGTAATGCATATTAGAATTAAATTCGTAAAAAAGATCTTCATTAGTATTTATTTTCTTTCTTTTTTTAATTTTTTTGGTTTTGTCATTTTGGAATTACAATAGCACCTCGCCTCATTTGAAGTATGACATTGTACTGGCTCAAAAGAAAAAAAGAGGCACCTCTTACAAACTCATTTTATAATCGGGTCCTACCCAACACTACAACCGATAAATCTGTTGTCGTGCAGTGAAATGCGAGTTCGCCTTGCAGAATGGGTGTAGAGAGGATTTCCATGCACACTTATTCAGTGTAATTACTGATGCGATGATGACTTTTTGCAAGCTATTTGCGCAAGAACGCACTTCGCTTGGTTTTTACACTAGTGTTCACGGAATTTATTTAAGTGAACATTGGGTGGAGTGAATAAAAACTAAGTGTACACTTAAAGGGAACACTCCTGAGTGGAATGATTCGTTAAAAGTGAACACTCGATTTAGTGTGAATAAAAATTCTCTTATTCGAATACTATTCACTCATGGGAAATTTTGGGATTAAAGGGAAACGTCATTTTTGTGAAATTAGTAGGCTAGTAAACGTGGATGTATTTATATGGAGTTTTACTTTGGGAAAATTTATTTAGGGCTAAATGAGGTTCTTCGGGAAAAATTTACCTTTGCGGGATTTAGTTTTGGCAAAAGGTGGTTTTGTTGCGAGCTTAAGCATTTATCTAATGCTGAGTAGATTAAGATCTTTAAACAGATTGAAAATATAAAACGTACCTGCTGCTTTTTAAAATGGATTAATTTAAAAATTTCTTAGTTATTTATAGTTGTGACTAAAAAGGAAAAAAAATTTTTTTCTTTGGCAGTGATAGGTATACACAAGAAAAGTCTCATTGCAAAATAAGAAATTCTAGAACTCAGGGTTATCTTAAAGTTTAATATGTAGGTATTAACAATTTTAAAATTATATTCTCGTTTGACTTTAAATGTTTGATCTCTTATCAATGAATTGTGTAAATTTACAGCTTTTCAAATGCATTAATAAAAGTTTGGACATCCATAATTATAATCACAATTGTCTAACTGCAACTCATGCCCAAACTTTTAATAATGCACTTGAAATGCTGTATTTTTACACAATTCATTGATAAGAGTTCAAACATTTAAAATTAAACGAGAATATAATTTTAAAATTGTTAATATACATTAAATTTCTTATTTTGCAATGAAACTTTTCGTGTGTATACCTATCACTGCCAAAGAAAAAATAATTTTTTACTTTTTAGTGCATTTCATTTATAAAAGTTATTTATTTTAAAAGTTTTTTTTAATTTTTTTTATTAAAATGAATGAAAAAGGTCCTCGCAACCACCCTAAAATTTTACAAGTGTTCACTCACAGGCAAACGTTAAAACTTTGTTTTATTCACATCAAAATGAAGTGTTCACTCTAGATGGAGAAATGACAGCGTGAAGTACTTAACGAAACCTAACGAAGGTTATTTTTATTCACGCCAAAATAAGTGTTCACTCCAAAAAATGGAGTGAACACTTGCACTCAGTTTTTATTCACACCACCCATTATTTCTATAAATAACGTTAGTCGACTTAGCAGCCTTCCACATCACTTCCTCTATTTAATGAAATTGTGGTGATTATTTGCGATTTCAATTTCAGCAAAGCTTTCACCAAATTATTGATTGAGAAATGTTTACACCCAAAAATCGAAGGGACCGCTTAAAACAAATCCAGAATATCAGAGAAATAATATTTTTGCTACTAAATCTCTCGTGCAGATTCACTTCTAGCATAAACAAACAAAAATAAAGGTTTTATATGTTTTAATGCATTAAGTAATGAAATGATTATTTTCTTCACGATGCAATAAAATTGTGTTATATGAAATTTTCCAGAAGCTTACTTCACACAGGTCTCGACCTTTTCCGGTATAAATCATTTTACAGCACCGAGACTGACCACATTCATATTCAGTCCAACTCATCATCACATTGCAGAATAAATTATATTTTCTCAGAGATTTGTCAAGATATAAAATGAGTTTGGTGACGACAGTAGTCAGATATTCCAGGCTAAGAATTTTTTATGGGTTTTTTCCCTGTCTGCTTGAAGTTAACTTAAGAAAGAAAATATTTCTGTGGAAGTAAGAATAAATAAAAAAATAAAGAAAAGTTTAAACTCACAACAAACAGAAAAAGAATACCAAAGAATCCTTATCTGTCTCATTATATTTTCGTCCTTAAACAAATTACGCTTGTGTACATATTTTTAATTAGGGCCTCTATATATATAATATACATGTGCAAAGAGATGTAAAAAACCGCTCCCGGGGGTACCATAAGCAGCATTACAAGGACATCATAATTGAAGGACGAATAGCAAACTCGTGAGAGAGTTTTATTTAAATTAAGTATTTCTAAGAAAACAGAACAGAACAGCTTGAGAGAAAGAGGAGCATCCAGTTACACACTTCAACATTTCCTACTTTTCTTGTGCCTACTTTTCATCCCAAAGAAGGATGTGGAGAAAAGTTTAAGGAACGCTCAAGTTTACCTTTCGACAATTCTATAAACATACAAAATTTCTCATGCTGTGTGGAGTATTTATCTTTTTTTTCTGATGTTCTAGTATATGAGGAGGCAACAGATTACTGACATGTAAATTAATCCAAAAGGTCAAAACCTTGAGGAAGACTTCTTCACTTTGGAGGCGAAATTTGATTAAATTAAGATGGAATTTTTGTTTAATTTTAAAAAGCTACGAGCTGAGTGGGTCTCGTTTGACGAGGCAAATGTCGGCTCCCAGCTCCTCCAGCATTTTCCACGACGTTAAAGCAGCTGGACTCTAATTAGAGCTAATAACTTATGCCCACAATAGACGCTGCAGCAATCTTGAGACGAGAAGCGAAGTTAGTAGTGGCATCATAAATTTGCATGGACCAACAAATAAGCACACGTTGCCTGGATGGGCGCGCTGCTCTGCAGCGGCGGTATTCGCGTTCAATATAATTCTCCTTTGTGGTTTTCTTTTATGTAAACAACTCCAATTTTTTTTCCTGGGGTTTAAAATAACATAAACTCCCCTTTTTTTTGGTGAACGGAAATGTAAACATTAAGAAATGTTGAAGAGGTCTAAAAGCCTCTGAGGTCAGAAATCGACATGGACCCAGGCAGAATCTTGAGCGCTTCTTAATGTATTCGAATTCGCATCGATTGGAGCCTAAATATTCTGAACTTGTGCAAAGATCGATTTCAATAAATAACCACCCAACCGCGATGGGTTCTAATAATTAAAGTTTATTGCGGCTCTGCGCCATGCCGGTCGGTCCATGCCATAAAGGGGAGCATGGCAATGCCAAATCAGTCGGCACTAATCACTTTATTGAAGCGCTTAATGGCAATTATGCGCGCTCCCCCCTAAAAACCTCAAGGGGCAAAGCTCCTCGATGTTTTCCTAGACAATCTGGACGATTGCCAATGAAGAAGCACTAATGATGGGGCGGCGGGCGGGGGCTGAATCTGAATCGTCCTTCCGTATAAAAAAACATCATTTCACCGGGGATGCGAAGGGAAATCGTCCTGAGGAGAGCTTCCAGTGTTTTGACGTTGATTTAGAACCCATTAGAGTGGCAAATTGGGTCTCCATTCTCTGTCGACCTTTAGAATTTACTAAATTCCGTATGCAAACAGGTTGTCGGGACAACACGTCTCTCTCTCCGAAAGAACGTTTCCGGCATACCATTTCTCTTGGTTGGTTTGATGAGATTGTGAAAGTGCCATCGAGGGGATTTTTTATATATAAATTTTTTTCTGTCGGGGGGAAACCTTATGCTAATCAAAATTGGAGCACTTTACCTAATGCGCCTTTATTGCTCAGGTGTTGAAGCTTTATGATTTCGAAATCAATGAGGTTTGAACCGATTTTCGATGCCAATTTTAGATCGATTGCGAGATTTTTTTACCTTAACAAAAAAATTGTTTGTTTTCAAATTGTTGTTTTCATTGGTTTTGGGTTATTAAAGGTAATTGCGATTTTATGTGCACAGGTAAATTGATTTTTCGCATTAAGTGGGAACTGTTTTAACAACAATACATTTGTTTTTATATGGAAACATGAATGCACTTTTGTTTCGTTAATATTTTTACGATTTTATTCCAGGAAAATTGAAAGTGTAATTAAATGCAACAATAAAAATTTGTATATAAAGTTTATTACCGTAAAATTGAGGGAATTTTAATTTTCTGTAATTAGTCTTTATTTGGTTTATTGGAGAACTAATAAAAACTGAAACAATAACGATTTTTTATGTGGTAGAACTAAGCTTAGAAGGTACCCTTGCAGCAATCCGGAATATCGTTCAGGTCATGGGGCAATGTCTAATAGTAAGCTTAGTTTAAAAAATAGGAAAGAATAGGATAAATTGGGGGGAGGATAGTGGAGCAGATAGTGATGAACCTTGCGTTTGAACTCGAGGTTGTTATACGAATTCGCAAATACTGACCTGCGGGAAAAAAGTTGCCGTGCAGGCAGGAGGGCGATAATTTCATTGGAGTGACTATGATATTAACTCAGATAAATGAGTTGTACTCGAGACGTGGCCGAATATAGAAATTGTAGATTGTGACGCTGCACACAGGCGGATTTTCAAATATTCCTGGCCAAAACCTCAATAAACGAAGTTAACCATAACAACCACGTGACTTAATTTTTTGAATCTTATGAGTTTCTTACAGTTAGTTATGATTCGTATGATATTTTAAACCAATGTTTCCATTACTTCCCCTCCCCATAGACAAAGTGTCGCCCCTGAGCAACAATTAATTACGGGTAAAAATTGAGGTTTTTTTAAAAATATAGTGTCGCGTGTTAAAAGTGTTCAATGTAACTTTTATCATGGATTGTGAACCTGGGGGTATATATCTGTGTTATTTTGAATATTTTTTACATATTTCTAAGTTTAATTATAAGAACTAGAATGAAACTAATTTATACATTAAATTTTAAATTATAATTAATCTTATTAGCCTAAAAAGTTATAAATTCATTAGTATCAGACTACTTTATCAAGTTTACAGTAAAGTTACATATCTAAGCTTAATATCTGTGTTAATTTTAGTTGCTAATATGTGCTACCCTCCTACTACTTAAATAATTAATAAATTGAATTCGAAAAAAAGAAAAATTCTAAAATCTTTACTGAGAGCAGTGATCGATCAAAACACAGAAAAACTGAAAACTTGCTTAAAGAAAGATGCAGCAGTGAACTTTTGTTTGCCGCTAAAATGAATTTAAGAAAAGATGGTCGGTGGAATCTGCTGAACAATGTAAAGATATGGTCATACACTCATACAACAAGACACTAGTTCAAGACAATATTACACACCTTACACGCCAGACGAAACTTTAGTTGTTGGGGAAAAGCTTACAATTTAGTAAGGAAAACTGAAAGTGATCATAATTGCAAGATTTATCCTCCTTATGAAAATGTGACTTCTGTAAGAAAAAGATGCTACCCGGAAAATATATCTATTACTGAATCATCTGTAAAAGTATCTTTACAAGATTGGTTAGATCACATATTAACGAGACTGTGTCATTCATTGCGTGAGGTAATGTGCGCTTTTCCTTAACACCAACTGCAAACCATTTCTTTGGTTACAAAATAGGGATGTAATGGCAGATCCATTAATGACACAGTTTCAAATGCATCTTCACCAATGTCTATTTTAGGACTTTGAAAAAAGTAAAAAAATTCAATTTTCAATTTTTTGCCGTTTGCTTACTATAAAAAGCTACTTGCCAACTATGAAAAAAAAGGCAAAAAATTGTAAAATTGAAATTTTTTGGTTTTTTAAAGCCCTAAAATGGGCATTTTAAACAAAGTAACGAAGTATTGCGTATGCTCACAAGAAAGTACATAAAAAAACCTACAATTTAAAAAAATTTAAATGGCGGCAAATTTAAAATTTTTCGAAAAGTGCCAATTGTTGCCGTAAAAATCGAAATTTTGTTTTGTAATTTCTACCACGTGTTTATAGCATTAAAATACATATTTTCTCTAATTTTTATCAAAATCCGACCTTTTTCCCGTTATTTATTGCATTTTTAGTAAAATAAAACAAAATTTCATACATTTTAGTTTTTTGAGGTTAGGATTCATTTTTAAAATATTTATACCGAATCAGTTCGATAGTCTATTCATTCACGAGTATTTTCCAATTTTTTTATTGTTCTACGACCAACAGAACTGGAGAAATTAAAAAAATAGTGTAGCAATGCACTCAAAATGCATCAAAAATGGACAGGACCGATTTTGCAGAAATTTTTTTTTTCGCTTTATCTTAACATATGTAAAGAAAAAAAACAAAAAAATCCAACTTCCCAACTACATCATAACTTCACCTTTTTTTGTTTAACTTCTCTCTACTATAGTTGTAGGGCTACTTCCAGTAGAAAGTTCAAAATTAGAGTTTTGAGGTCTCGGACCGGGATTCCCTCAGTCGAAGGGCCCAGCACGAGCCTCCTAGTAGATTAGCAAAACCCCTGTCAAGTATCTCTCTTGGTCGAGGCAATTGTTTTCTTGTACCGATTTAGGCATTTTTTGCAGGGCTCTCAAAGGCCTTCTTTGTAGCAGCTATTGAGCTTTTTAACTTCCTGAGTGAAATGAAGATGACCACGGGGGAAAACTTTTTTTGCTCCGTCTTACTACGCAGGATATTTTATACGCCGTGTCTATTGCGTTTTCACCCGCGAAGGTTTTCACCCTATCTTCGATTGCCTCTATAAGGTCTATCTTTTCCTCTGGGCGCTCTGTAGAAAATCTTGAGTACCTGACCAAATTTCTTCTAGTCAATCCTTCTTGAGTTTCAGTACGGTTGAGGAGCTTCAACCTGCTGGTTTACCCTAAAGCGTATCCAGCGGTGATTCGAAAAGGACACTTGATCTGATACTTTCGAGCTTTACGCTTTGAATGTTACCTTTATCCGAGCGGTAGTTAAAGGTGTTTTACTGGCTGTCCCAGAGCTCTTTTACGTTCCGTCCTCGAACCAAGGGATCATGTATTAAGGCGACACGCCCAGATTTTTCTCCTTTAGGATACTCTGAAGGTTATCTGTGGTTGTCTTGGAGCGTTTAGGACGTAGGAAAGATAAAACTAAAATCCAAACAATTTCTGTCCATTTTAAAAATTGTTTTCATCAACTTCATTAAGCTACTTTTAAGGTGACTCAATTTTATAAATGTTTCCGAGTAAAAAAGAAACTCGCCCGCAGCCAGCATGCATCAGGTACGCACTAGCATGCACGGCGCCCACAGCTAGCACGCATAGCGAACAAATGCGCATGGCACATTTTTACTAGGGTTCTGAGAAATACAAAATGTGTAATCAAATAAATCTCGTCATTTTTTAGTGCTCTCTCACATACAAGTTACATACAACTTCATATTTGCGACGCAATTTAGTCTCACAAATTTCCAAAAAAGTCATCAAAGTTACTTTCATAGTTAATGCACTTTCTCTTTGTTAGAATTGATGGAGTTTTTTTTTATAACTAAATATAGGAACAGAACTGAGTAACGAAGGCATAACAAAGAAACCAAACAATAGCTCCTTTATTAAATATCCCTAACACTCCGCTAAAAACCAAATTAGAGTTGCGTTTTTATAATAAAAAAATATTCTAAGAATAGTGTTTGACGTGCGTAGTCATGAATCATAACCACGAAAAGGTAACATTTAAGATTTCGTTAAGTTCAGAGTAATTAATTGCCATAATTCATAAAAGACTGTTGCCGATAAGAATTAGAATGCTGAAGTCTACTGCAATAACTCTGACTGAGCTCAAGTAATGAAGTGCCTAAAAATGTTTTTCTGGAATTGGATTGACAACAAAAAGTGCGCGCTACAAAAACCACTGATTTATTGTCGTAGAAATCAAACTGAATATAACTAAAATGTAGATATGAATGATATCTATAGTACACCTGAGAAACGATTTTGGAATACACTATGTGAAAATGTCGCTGCCATGTATTAATATTTATGCCTGCCATAAAAAAAATGTTTTTATTAAGAGAAAGCGTAATAGGACAGAATCTTATATAACTCCTTAGAAAATCGTGTGCAAACAAACAATAGTTTCAATTCAATGTCACTCAACGTATTAAGGACCATAACGAGAAGAAACCGGTTAATTACTGCGTTTTGTTTATTTTTTCTCTCTTCAAGTGACGTCCATTCGGGGCACTTTGACGGATCAGGTATGTTATGTCACGTAAAGCAAATCGTAAACAATTTTTTTATCGCATCTTATGACAAATCCACGATTTCTAAGAAAACATCAGCTTTTAATCCCTTGCACAAAGCACAAGAAAATTGCTTCAAATGAATTACCATAAATTCTGCTAGATTCCACCCAATACTGGTCACACAAAATGTGCCAAATTTATTTTTAACCTGTGACAGCCGTCGATATTGAGAGCCGCACCGCCGCCTCGCGAACAAGTCCCATTCATTATTGTTGTCTCCAGAAAACCTTGTGCGGTTTTGCAGTTTGTGATTACGTAAACACTTCGCTGGTCCCCTTTCGATTTCTGCAACTCTCTGGATACGAAAACACGACTCGAGCGCAGTCGCCGAGAAAACGTTCACCTTCGGAGCCGCGCTAATTACTGAACTCGACAACAATGTGTTCGAGTACACTACTTCGACTAGTCTTCCACAGCTCGATTCTGAAAATCGTTCGAGCATTTAAGGTATGCTTTTGGTGTAAATACCTGAAATTGTGCCAAGTTCAATGACATTTTCCTCCATTGGGGATTGAAATATGTTTAAAGAAAAACCCTGCAACGACGCACGCCCTTCAACACAGATTTTTCATTAAATCTCGTGGAAAATCTCTGCTGTTGCTGCTAGGGGTTTCGTGTGTGCATTCAGAGAGTGACAACAATTATTACCTGGAGTTACCTGAAAATATACCGGAGGGCTTTTTTGCTCGGTGTTATTGCTTCTTTGAACTCTTTGCCATCGACTGTAACTCGTTTAAATGTTCGCCTGCAGACATTTCGTTGTGACTTGGCGAGTGTTCTTGGCGGCTTTAATTTCGTTTTGCCATTGCACTCTCGGGGCTGTCATTTTGTATTCTGTCGAAGAAAATTTTCTGGTAAATTATTCACTTCAGGTATTTGGTGTTTGGTCTGGCATATCGGCGCCGACTGCGCGGATACCCTCTCTCTGTGAAGCTATACTATGGTATCGGGGCATGCCGAGCATGCTATGCTAGACGAGTGACCACCATGAGTCTGCTGAGGTGGTTGTCTTCAGGTAATACCTTTACCTTTAATAGCCCAATGCATTTGGGAATTGATCCATTACCAGAACTCGAAATTGACCACTTATGGTGAAGGGACCCGGGATTCGATCCGTGATTTTTTTTTCAACTTGTCTGTATAATCGATGTTTAGTGTATCGTGATAAAAGCATTTTCTCTCCTCTGTAATCGCGTTCTGTGTTGATTCTGAAATTATTGTTGTCGGCCCAGGTATGTAATGTACATAGTTACGTGTGTGTATGTACTTTTTTCGGTTTAATGTTTTTAAGTTATTTTCAGGGCGTGCAACAATAAACTGCATTCTTAGGAGTTGGTCTGTTACTCATTCGATTGAAACGCGGTATTGATTTGGGTCATGCATTGCATGTTGTTTAAATTATCGGTGTTTGGGAATGGCTGTGAGAAAATCACTTGCAAATTTATTGCTGTACAATCAAGTGTTATACAATTTCGTAATTACGAAGGAAATGTAATGTGAACCTGTAAGTTCTGAGGAGTTGTAGTGCTTTGAGGTAAATTGGGAACACTTTTGCATGCAACCAATATCGATACCGATAATTTGGTTAGTGTATGATTGAAAGCAAGTTAAAAAATATTAACCGTTCGAGTTTTTAAAATCACAAAGAAAAAAAGATTTAAACTTATGGAGGTCAAAAATTCATGAATGGATTCACAAGCATCTAGTATCCAGCTGACGTCAGAAAAAAATGTCACTTGAATGAACGGAAGGGTGTTATGTAACCTGCACAAAAAAGAAAGACCAATTAGTATGTGAGAACTATAGAGTTATAACCCTCCTCAACAGCGTTCAAAATACTGTCCACTTTCTTGTAAAAGAAACTTCTCTCAATCCCAGAAGGCATAATCAGAGCCGGATTAAGGATCTGGAGGCCCCTAGGCGGAACCTGTGGTGCGGCCGCCCTTCCCAAAAAAAATTTTCCAATCATTAACCTTGACAGTAGAAATAGAACAATATAATGGTTTCAAATTCAATTTCTATACATTCGCTAGTACCTTCTCCAGTAGTAAGACATTGGACTTTCTTAATAAAAAGAACTGTGGTATAGACCTGGAGGAAGACGTCATCTACAGGAAGTTCGAAAACCTGCACCTCGACATTACCAGGGTTATCCTGACTTGTCACACTCAAAAAACTGCTACATTGACCTAGGGCATCACACCAGGCGAGACAATACGAGTTTTGGATAATTGGAAGGATCCCCCTTCGACCGAGCAGAAATGTTAGGTTTGGCCTTAGAATAGAGAAGAGAAGGAAGGACAATTAATTAAAATCGGGGAAGCATTTCGGCAACACATATGCACAGCACTCCCATAGTATTTGTGCACCTCCAGGACAATAGCGGTATCATATTTAGTCAAAAACCGGGAGGGGATTGCGTTTCTCAGCAACTATCCATATGAGAACACATCACTTGGCTGAAAATGTTTGGAGTAAACGCGAACGAATTTATAGGCCTCTGTTCGCGAGATGCTTGGAACCTATGAAAATATGGTTGTTTATTTTCTTTTAGAGCGAGAGGTTCTTGAATCCAAGTGCTTCCCACGAATCCGTATGCATGCACGCTATGTTCTGTTCCTTATCTTCTCAATTCTAAGGGTTTGGCTGTATTTTTATTAACTCCTGCCAATTTCCCTTTGACCAAGATCGGATAAACAAGCTAACTCTGTCGGATGAAACACTTCTAAGCAAGCCCGTTGTTTTTTGTCATGAAAGTAAAGAAGGAAAAATGAGACAAAGTGAAAAAAGAAAACGATGATCTGAAACTCTGAACCTTTTAATTTTTGCTTGGCCTTTGGTCAAGATTACACTGTAAAAAAAATATGTAAATTCACAGTGCAAATGTACAGTAAAATTACAAATCGCGATATGAAATACTAATTTACTACACAATTATTGTAATTTTACTATAAATTTTGTAACTTCACAAAATGAAATTGGAAATCTCCAATACTGCATAACGTAAATGTTGATTACATGAATGTGACGTATATTTTACACAATTTTCTGTATTTTTCTTAATCGTTTATGTAGGAAAATTACAATATTTCTTATATATTTATCAATGTTATGAACTGAAAACACTTTGTACTGTAATTTTACTAAAGAGGCGTAATTTTAGAACATAAATTTTCAGTAAAATTACAAAACGGTTATTGGAATGTAAGGTTTAAATTTTTCCGCTCGTGGATATAATTCACATTAACAATGGAATACTGAGCACATAAACCAAATTGCTTTTAAGTTAAGGCCAGACCTTTGACTTTGTCAGGGTCTGGGCAGTTCTTGTAACAGCCAAGAAAATTTGATAGGCATTGCCTCATGTACATGCTTAACAAGGCATTGTGAGCAAAATGCTAATTTTTTATGTAGGGAGTGGGCATTAACTAAGAATAAAATTTGGCGCTTGGAAATATTTCAGGCAGGGCGGTAATCTTCAGCTTTGGGTTTTTCCTTTTTCGTCTCTCTCTGGTAAAAAGTTGCAACAAGAGTTTTGGAAATTTACAAAACTATGAAGAGAAAGCTCCAATACTGATTGTATTTTTACATCCCACAAATGATTTATATTTACTACACAGTTGGTAAAAATACGTAAAGTAGATTAGGAATATTCCTAATAATATATATTGCAAATTTACAAAACTGTTTTTGAATAAAACTTTCAGTATTTTTTTTGTAAAATTAGAAATTTTTTACATTGTACGAAAATATGATTGAAAATTGAAGAATTCTGCTACCAGCGCAAAGTATCTTTATGTTATAGTACTCTGGTAATGGAACTAGTACACGAGTTTTCCAAATATATTCTCTTGGATACGCACTCTACTCGTACGACAATGGGAAGGAAACTATGCTTGGGCATCTGTAATCTGATTCTTACAAAACATCTTTGTAAATTTACAGCCCGGTCGTCAGCAAACAACGTCGTTGTTTAACAAACTTTTCATTATTCTACGATTGGATCGCACCGTGCACTAACGAACGAAACAATGCGTCAATGGGTCGATATTTGAAGATGGCGCCACCGTCAATGTGTTTGAAAGCTCCTTTTTGTACATTATGCAGCCATGTTAAGAAAGTTTGCAAAATCCCCGCAAAAAAATAAACAAAGTCTATTCGATCAAGGCCGAATGGAAGTTTTGGTAGATTATCCCCCACAGGGTGGAGGAGCTATTGACACCTCTTCAGACTTTGCGAACGTTTAGCTATTTTGTAATTTGTCATGGCGAAGTTCATTATGAAGAATTTCCACTGTATTTCTTACATATTTTGAATGGAGTTCATCATTTGCGAATATGACAGGAGAAACTTCAGACTGTGTCTTGCCAGACTAGCAACATCAACGTTCTCCTAGTGACTTTTATAGACCCTTGAATAAAAATCACCACACTTTAGCCATATAACACTTGAATCTACATGAAATATTTGAAGCAATCGTGGGTAGACATAGTACTTAATGCTAAAGAAACATTACTAATCTTTGTCTCAACTTATTACGTGGCATTGCAGGGTGAAACCATAAAACGATTTCATAAGCATCATTTTCGCTTTATAGCAGTTTTCAAAATCGGTTTTGAGAGCATTTGACATTTAAAAGCAAACACGCTGTGTATATTTGCCTTTATTAGAAAGCAGAAAGGAATTTTATACAAAAAAGTTAAACACAACAAAATCGTTTCAAAATCATAATCTCCTCGGCACAGGGTTAATACACAACCTTCTGCAAGAGAACCCCAAAAATACAGAAAATACTTTACATCGTTAAGTAGGATTAGGTTAATCCTAAATTAAGCATTTCTCGTGCATTAGTTTGTGAGTTTGGTATCCCTAAAGATTCCCTTTTACGTAAATACTAAATAATTTCCTAGAAAGGAACTTTTCCACCCTGATAAGTCCTTCTTTCCATGCAAAAACTTTCCTCATTCCCACTTTATTGACACGTTAAGGCAATCACTAGAAATAGAATCGACCCCCGAACGTAAGGAAATCGAAGAAAGTGGAAGAAAACGTTAATAATTCATCCGTCAGTGTTTTGTAGCAAGCACCACCTATCAGTCGGTCTTAGTCGTTGATATGGCCCCCACCGTATAAAATGGTAAAGTCAATATTTATGGACCTATTTCAAGCGTAGACAAATCCCTCCACAAACAATGCCTTCAATACTTGTACACGTAAAACCAGTTAAAGGGAAGCATGACAAGAAAAGCTCGCCTCGCTTTCAAGGGGATTAAAAAGGGAAAGGAAACTCGCGACATTAAGCTGCAAGGAGAGGCGAATACTCTCGCTTTCAAGTTCTGATACTTTAAGACGACTTAAGCAAGGTTGAAGACAATATATCGTAGTTTACTGAACACCGTTGGCTCCCATCTCTACATACGTTCGTGAATTGAATTTTACGCATCATTTAATAGAGCTCCCCCAGCAAGGAGTACGTAATAAACAAAATCCTATCAACGGACGTCGCAAGATCCTCTCAGTCCCCTTTTTGTGTTTATAACGATGGCCGCAGAGAACGAGCTCCATAAAAGGCACAGGGAATCCTGGAATTAGTTGGAATTGAACAAGACGGCAGGGGCTCAGCATTAAGTATTTATAAACACTGATGACCAGGATTTTGGACCTTATACCACCGCCACCGACCAACAACGCATCGGGGGCGAAGTTGTAACGTTCCGGCAGCGTTTATTATGAGGCTAAGTAAACATGGTCAATAATTAATCGGACTTTTCCCATTTTCTGGGCCGCAAAAGAAAAGTTTTATTCCTGCTGTTTCCCTGCCCTGTCCATAATCTCGAATGGCTCTGACTTGTGCTAGATGTGGATGCATTAATCATTCATGGGAGAACAGCAACACGAAATGGCGCAAAATTCAATTTCGGTGTAGTGCGGTGCGCATCCGAAGACTGAAGCACATCGAAGGACTGTGGTGATGCTCTCGTCCTCGCCAAGAGTGGAAGTAACTTGGCTCAAGATGGTATAGGAAGATGCCAGAGGAGTTTTAATTAAGACCAGATCTTGTTAAGTTCTTTTAGAGGTCCACAAAAGAGGTCAAGGAGCTGCTAAATGGAATATGGATGGAGGCAGCCATCTGCTTCGCTTTTGGCTTTCTGGGGGTTCTTTGGATTAATTTGAATTTTTAATTTACTTATGCTGCTGCTTCTGGTGGTGGTGGCGCTGCTATTTTGCTAAATTCTCGGGAAATTCTTGCTGACCTTCTGTGAAAATATGAAAATGGAGATGAAAGCTGGCCGGGGATGAATTAAAGGTCTTAAAGACGTTTTCGGGTATTGGATGGATTTAATACGACGAGTTTGACTTGTTTGAGGAGTTAACATCTCTTAGATTTTTGATTTTTGTCTTAAAGTATTTGTTAGGTTAATTCAGAGGTTTCTAAAGGCAATTTTGGAAATCTTGAGGGGTCTCTGGAGGGCACTACAGCCAAGCTCCCCAGGGTAGAGTTTTATCTCCACTTCTGTGCTAGTGAAATACTTAATGGCCGTAACTTTTTCGCCCAAGCTTACTCAGACGATGTTCTCATCGTGGTAACAGCTGAAATAGAAAGTACTATCCCAAGGCGCCCACATCAGGCACTTGATTTGGTCTCAGGCTGGTGGACCAGCATAGGGCTAAATCTCAATCGAGATAAAACGATTCTGGTTCCGTATTCCAGAAGACGAACACTGCCGGGACCTACAGAACTCAACCTCGCAGGCAGAATTATGGGGTTTTCACATCAAGTCAAGCACTTAGAAGTAACGCTAGATGCCAAGTTCAACAACTGGAACCATCTCCTATATACTCTGATGAGCAGGACACGCTGATCCGTCTGGGTGTACTGGTTGCGGATCCACATTGGATTTCCCGAGTAAAAATAAGATTGTTGGTTAAGCTTTTGAAAAGGATATACGCGCCCGCAACTAACACATATAGCGAACAAATTCACCTGCTTGCCAGAGGTATGCACGCTATCGCTATAGGTATGCGGGAACATCTATAAATAATCCCGCATCTGCATAGAGCATTCCAAACGCGAGTGTTGTTTTACCAAGCGGTCCCCAAACTAAGTACTACCTACGTCCAATACTGCTTGACATAAGCAATCGAACGAGAAGCGGTTCACTGAGTATGGTAATGGCACCCTTTATGGTCACCAATTGCCCACTTTCTTCGTCCTATACAAAATAGTCCTATATTTCAAAGCCCCAATTTTGCTCCCTTTAGTCTAGAAAAAGAGTTAACATACCGTGGTTCCTTTGGACTATTCCGTTCGTCTTTTATTGGTACGTGCCTGTAGCGGGCTGCATTTGGAAAAGCAGAATTTTTACTTAGGCGTACCGTGCCTTTTTCATGCTAAGAGCGAGGGAGCCTTATTTTTACTCAAACGTACCATGCCTGTTTCGGGTGCCGTGCAGGCGTTTTGACGCCATGCGTGCCTGTTGCAGGCTAGTAGCGGGCGAGTTTTATTTTTACAACCGAAAGCCATGTACTGGATGCACACCACCATCCATCATGAGCCCCATGGCAACTTACGCGGCTTTAGTTAGATGGCATAGAACGGCGCACAGTGGGGCAAATAGCACATTTTTTGGACAAACGACAATTCCCAAGCCTGGAGTTAATGAAACTTAAAATTTTTTTTTAAACTATTCGTTATAAAATTGCCTTTAATTCTATCGAGCCCGAATTTTGAAATTTCAAAATTAAAGATGGCTAATCCAATATGGCGGACATAAATTTTGTAAGTAAATTAAAATTTTATCAAAAGATTCTTTAAAATTATTGAAATTAATTATTATTAATTAATTTTTGGTTTCCAAAAAACCCCCCAAGTAACATTTTTTTATAATTTTAAAGAATCTTTTGATAAAATGTTAATTTACTTACAAAATTTATGTCCGCCATATTGGATTAGCCATCTTTAATTTTGAAATTTCAAAATTCGGGCTCGATAGAATTAAAGGCAATTTTATAACGAATAGTTTAAAAAAAAAATTTAAGTTGCATTAACTCCAGGCTTGGGAATTGTCGTTTGTCCAAAAAATGTGCTATTTGCCCCACTGTGCGGCGGTTAAAAGTTTCATAAATAATTTAAGCAAAGTTCAAAGGATGATATGTTTTTCTATCACCGACGTTAGCGCTGAAGACTCGTACCACTCCATCTTGAGGTGCCATAAAACGAACGCTGCCGCTGAAAACAAATGGCTACAGAAGAGATTCCGGAAGCGGAGATACTATTGGACTGCATGACCTTTAAGATTTCAAAATTTGGACCACCTACCGTGCACCATGCAAGACAGGCTAATCTGGACAGGACTAGCCTAGAACGGTAAACCTAGGCACTGTTTTTCAAGCTGAGATGAACGCTATGCTGGCGTGCACTTATGAGTTCCTACCAAAACAAAGAGATTTTTATTTTCTCTGATAAGCAAGAGGCAATCAGGGCGATAAGGTCCGGTGTAAATTGGTTTCGGACTACCAATGTCCCCTTGGTGAGCTCTCAATCAAGTCACCCTTTTCTGGGTCCTGGGGCACTGATGGCCTGGCTAAACAAGGCTGACGGGGCACCCACCAGCTTCCCGAACGGACCTTGATGAAACATACCGAACGCTGGAGGTCCGCGTCTGGACTGGTGAACTCGGTTCCTTCTTGTGCCGTCTCATGACGCGGCTAAGGAATTTTGAGTCGCAGTAGAAATTATGTCAGGGCACTTGTTGGCTTGATTACCGGAAACTGTGCCCTGAATTACGACTTATCGACGATAGGAAGGGCGTAGGACCCTAAGTCTAGGCTTTTGCTTGAGGAGCGAGTCTGCTCTTTATGTTCTCTGTGAGACCCCGCGATGGCGAGGAGCAGGGTCTTGTTGTTCGGCAAGACCCTGCTCGAACATTCTAAGCGACAAGCCACTAGGCAGACTGATGAATCTATAGTACAATATGCCAAGCGAGTGGCCATAGTACCTTTGGACCCAGTACTTCATCAAAAGAACTTTTCATCACAATAAGTCCACAAGTACAGGATTACCAGAAAAAGTATTTTCATCCCCGTTAGATTATTATTCATTTTAGCAAATTTACCTAAAAATTCTTTTCTTCTTTTGTACAAATAAAAGTTTTTTTCATTCTTGAAACAAACAAGCAAAGTTCATGGATATAAAATGATTTCGAATTAGGGGCCAATTCCCTGATGTAATTTTATCAATTTTGCTGAGACAATTGCAATGAAATAAGCTTGAGCTCAATTATAGTCGCTCGTAAGCAATGAAGTAGTACAAATTTTGTAATACTCTCCATCACATACCGTTCAGCCCTTTACCAAGAAATCAATAGACATTATGACATATACTATCCCTAAGGACCCTGGTTACAATGTTCCCATTTATTTTATCTATATTTGTGTTTCATGATGATATTAATGATTTAAGTTTCAACGAACGTAAAGTTAGCAAAACAACTTTCAGAAATTAAAAAAATTGTTAATGGATAATTTACCGCTTTTTAACCGCTATTTAATCGTGGAAAAACGAAATTTACCGCTCTTCGTTTAATATGAAATTTGGGATGTTTTGCTAACTTTACGTAAAGTTGGCAAAACAACTGTCCAAAAAATGCCAAATTCTTATTTCTCTCGCGCTGAGAATTTACCGCTTTTTAACCGCTATTTAATCGTGGAAAAACGAAATTTACCGCTCTTCATTTAATATGAAATTTGGGATGTTTTGTTAACTTTACGTAAAGTTGGCAAAACAACTGCCCAAAAAATGCAAAATTCTTATTTCTCTCGCGCTGAGAATTTACCGCTTTTTAACCGCTATTTAATCGTGGAAAAACGAAATTTACCGCTCTTCATTTAATATGAAATTTGGGATGTTTTGTTAACTTTACGTAAAGTTGGCAAAACAACTGCCCAAAAAATGCAAAATTCTTATTTCTCTCGCGCTGAGAATTTACCGTTAATTAACCGCTGTCGAAATATGCAGTTGGAAATTTTCCCGTTATTTTTAAAAGTCACATTTTTCCTAAATTTGACCGCCGTGTGCGACCTCTAAATATCCTCGGGTCGGCCTCAAACTTCACATTTCCCCGTTTTTCATCCATTCGAATATTTTGAGGGGGCGACTTGCAAAAATATCGAAAAAGTTGAAAATAAGGGCCACCCTAATATATATTATACATATGCATGTATATAATTCATTTCAGGTCGTTCCACTTTCCTTGCAATAAATTTTAAACAAAATGAGGAATCATGTTTTCTTTAATGGAGGATGTTGAAAAACTTCTTTGAGTCGAACATGGGAAATGGTAATTCTCATGTATGGCTTGTAATTTCGTATACTGTGAGAGATATAACTAATTCATTTTGGGCAATTTTAATGCCAGGGAAAATACATTTTTGTAAAACAGAGGAAATTTTTTTTCATGTAGTTGAAGTGGCCTGAAATGAATTTGCTATACTTCTCACAATATTAGAAATGATAGTAGGTCAGGCATGGAAATGCTCATTTTTCATGTATTGTCCGAAAAGTTCTTCGGCTTCTTTATGAAAGAAAAAATCATTCCCATTTTCTTTTTAATTATTATTTCGAGCGGATTGAAATGACCTGAAACGAATTTGTTATATTGATCACAGTATAAGAAATTGTCCATCAAAGAAAAAAAATTACATAACTAATAATAAAAATAATAACTTATATTAATACGCAAACAAGAAGTTTGTTAACGCTAAGGTTTTTTTGTTCATGAACCGATTTCGTTTAAATTTTCAAAAAAGGTTCTTTTTATGGAATAGTTCTGTAATAAGGAATTTAAAGTAAATCGATTCACTAATAAAAAAGTTATAGCGATTTTAATTTTTCTAATTTGAAAAAGCCGTTAGCAAATTTGAATATTTTTGTGAGCAGCAACGTCGCCTACTCAGGGCTACGATTAAGGCTTTCATCCCGGGAGTCTCGATATCGAAAATTTCGAGAGTCTCGCCGTTTTTTTTCGTATTTTCGAGACTCGAGACTGCTACCTCCAGTCTCGGAAATAACGAGACTTTCGAGACTTAAAGAAAATAGGCTGATTGAGGCGAGTATCTTACAATACTTACACAATCCTTCTGTTTTTTTTTAAAAAAGCTGGATCCAAGAGCCTTTCAAACTTTAAGCAACGATAAAATTACACTATCATTAAAAATATTGTTCGCAAGATTAAATCAATCTACAACTGAAAAACCAACTGACAGTTATCCAGAAAATATCAGTGATTCAAATGATATGACGATTGCGGTGCTCACCACGAGTTTAACGACAAAAGATCAGATAGAATATGAACTTAATAATTTGCTAAAACCTCAACAAGACATAGCAGAGAATAAAACTTCCGTGTCTATCCATGACGTGCAAAACACCTTGCATGTGGAAAACCCTCACTTTGAAAATGGTGGCGACGACGGAGGGAAATACTTAAACCATTGCTATAACAATCTAATATCTATCCCCATACTAGCGTAGAAGCAGAAAGGGCTTTTTCTAACGCAGGTTATTTTTGTAATAAAATCAGATCCTCTCTGTCTGAAAGTACATTAAATGCTCTTTGTTTTTTACGTGCGCTGCCCACTATAAAAATGAAAAAAAATTCATAAATAATTGTTAATTTTACTCGTATTTGAGTTTGTAACAGTATGATTAATAAAGTACTTTATTGAAATATCTTGCATTGACTGCCTAAATGCCTAGCCTATGAGTATCAAACCTATTTTTCATATAGTCTCGAAAGTCTCGTTTTTCCTGGGAATTTCGAGACCGGACCGAGTCTCGATTTTTTTACCGGGACATGTGAATATAGCGAGACTGAAAGCCCTAGCTACGATAGACACAAACGCTGTTTCAGTGAAGCGAATGAGAATCAGAGGAAATAATCGTTTGTGTGGATTTTTGCCGCCAAAAACTTACATACAAAACTCGCTTACTTTGTACGAGCATTTTTATACGCTTTATATTAGCTTCACCTGTATGTTTGTATTTATGTATGTATTAAATGAAGAGCGGTAAATTTCGTTTTTCTACGATTAAATAGCGGTTAAAAAGCGGTAAAGCTGGTGACATATACAAGCGTACATGCGTTGCATTCGTTGACAGATAATATAGAAGTGTGTGTATTCAAATGCGACCTGACGAAATATTCCGTGAAAGTTCCGCATGCCACGCAAATGTCGGGCTACTTTCAACTTTTTCTGCATTGCCGCATTCGACATAGGACACACAAGCATACACAACAAACACATGCGACTCGTTACTCAGATTTTTGGGCTATCTGGGAGAGCCGGGACGGAACGCAACCATGCAATTATGTGTCAGTGGAAAATTTCCGCATATCAGGGAGCCGCTGAATGCAATGCATGTACGCTTGTTTATGTCACCAGCTTAAATTCTCAGCGCGAGAGAAATAAGAATTTTGCATTTTTTGGACACTTGTTTTGCCAACTTTACGTAAAGTTAGCAAAACATCCCAAATTTCATATTAAACGAAGAGCGGTAAATTTCGTTTTTCCACGATTAAATAGCGGTTAAAAAGCGGTAAATTATCCATTAACAATTTTTTTAATTTCTGAAAGTTGTTTTGCTAACTTTACGTTCGTTAAGTTTCAATTGTTACCATTATAAGGCTGTGGGATTTGTTGAAACAAAGCATTCTCAGTAGAAATTGCTCTTGGAATACATTTAAGTGATTCCTAGATCCGCTGATTGTTGGCGATAATTTTAATCGTTTCAGGACATCAGCTTTTCTTGAATATACTAGAAAAGGCATCTCAGTGGGCAATTCAGGTGTCATATTTATGTCATCCTATGAACTTATTGAGTGATTTAATACATGAGTCCAACAATTCGAAGAAGGACTTTCTCAGTTAAGACGTCACGATTAAGAGATTAGAGTAGTGATGAGCAAAACTAGTCTTGCACTTGCACATTTAGCAAGACCAAAGCCAACCAAGAAAACAAAGGACAAGACAAGACTTCAAGATCAAGATAGCAAGACTTTTTGCTCATCACTTAGTGCCAAAAGTCTTGCAGTGATGAGCAAAAAGTCTTGGTCTCGCTAAATTTGCTAAACCTGCAAGAAATTTTGCAAGAACAAGAGTGCAAGACTTTTTGCAGACTTATTGCTCATCACGTCATACTTTTGGCACTTAGTCATGAGCAAAAAGTCTTTCTAACTATCTTGATTTTTGAGTCTTGCCTTGTCCTGTCTTGTCTTGGTTTTGCTTTGGTCTTGCTAAATGTGCAAAAACAGACAAGAATGCAAGACCAGTCTTGCTCATCACTAGATTAGAGTACTTCTTAACGGTTATCGAAACTCATGTTCTAAAACAAATATTGATCCGAGAGTCCACAATGGCGGCGGTTGGATACTGAGTGAGGTGCAGTACATCTCGTGTACATTTTACTGGCAACGTCGCCAGCGCGCCAGAGTATCCAGACTCCATACACGGAACCGTAGGTCGTGGCTACGCTTCCATATTGGCAAGGTTGCCAAACCGTCGCCAAGTGAGTTAGATGCCATACATTTGAATTGTTTGGATACATAGCTGGCGACGCGCTATGGCGTCCTAATGAGTTAGGGCCCTTAGCTCTGAATATTTTTTTCGCAACGTTCTATGAGACTGATGCCTTGCTCAGTTCCAGCATTCTTACGTTCAACTGCCACCTTGCATTCATCATCGAACCAGTTGTTCCGATCTCAACAACTTCTGCCTAAGATGGAATCAAGAGTACTAATAGCAGTATTTTCAGTAGGTGGCAGATATCTTGTCTCTGGAATATATTCTTCCTTCGCTGAGGGTGAGCTCTACACTGCAAACCTCACTCAGCATTTGGAGGTGTGTTATTTCAATTCGGTTAAAGTGTGTTATTCTGAAGTCAACCATGATATTGCTTTTGAAGCAATAATGAGGGAAGCAGTACTAAATGGAGCAAATAACATCTTCACAAGAAACATTTAGCCTTCGTAGATGATATTGTCATAATTGGACGCAAAGTACAAAATGTAAAGGAAACCTTGTGCAAGGTCAGCAAAGTTTAATTTAAAACTAAGCAGTGCATGAAAAGAGAAAAAGGTTAAGACAAAACAATCTTTATACGACGAGTGTAGAAATTGTAGATTAAGGCCTCTGTGCTGAAAGCCGAGTCGTGCGGAGTGACAAGTCGTTTGAGTTGAATAAAGTGACGTTTCAGTCGAATTACGACTTACGGGGCCAGAGAGTGTAGGTGCTAAGTTGAGTTTATGGCCACGGTGCTGAAATCCGATTTAAACGTCACCTTCTTAAACTCAAGCAACTTGTCACGCCACGACTCGACTTTCAGCGCAAAGGCCTAGGTCTTATACCTAGGGATGACGTGCACAACAGAAAATAAAAACTCCAGAAGAATGCTAGCCCGGATGTTCAATGGTAGACCAATAGCAACAAGCAGACCAAGAAACAAGTGGCTGGATAACGTGCTAGAAAACATTCAAAAACTACATATATAATACTAGATATAAGCAGCAAAACTGGACTGGAAGAAGAAACTAAACCAGAGCCGTCCGAGTAATTTAAGGACAGGAGCTTCATTTAAAAAGAAAGCAGGTACTTCCTATTTATAATTTTAAGACTATCAAAGGCATAACCGAGAGTGGAACCAAAGTATAATCATATATTGCAGGAATAGATGGAGCGAAATAACTGTCTAATCTAATCTAATTGCTCCTTTAATCCCTCATGGGACATAGGGCGGAAACAGTTGCCCTCCAGCGGACTCTGTTTTGCGCGACAGCTCTCAGCTCTAATAATAATAACTGTAATCCCCCTTATTTGTCACATTGATCCAATTTAAGAAACTCAAGCAGAAATTCCTTAAATGCTAAGCATGACGGATTAACATTCAATTCTAAAATCAATTCAAATCTTTGTTTACATTTCCCCCACTAGACGCGAACTTCAAGACCATGGATGGCAGCAAAAAAAATATTGGAAAAATCAAAGCACTCCCATCGGCAGCATTGAGTCCGACCAGTTACGCAACGGCAAACGAACGAGTTCCACACATGCCGCAACTGAATTTATTTGAAACTATTTTAAGCCCACAAGTTTATGGCCAAGGCAAGTGAATAAATTAATTAGAAGACGCCCCTGGCAGCCACCGTTATTAATCAACGTCTTGAATTCCAAACTGGAGCGAGCGCATTTCTGACAGGCGAAGTGAAGCCTCGGCTAAGGTCCTCGGCGGCAATTTATCATCCCGAAAATTCAGGCCAGAAATAGTGAATTTTTTATGAACTGGAATTCGGCATATGCTGCTGGCTGTCATCCGGGGGTTATGTCACAATTCCGAGTGACTCCACCAACTGGATCGTAAACACCGTTCAGCCAAGGAACAGCTGGAGCCAGAGACGTGGATGTCCTCTAATCTCTCTCTCATCCCGAATGGAGGACAGCGCCCAGGAACAAACTTCGAAGGAGCATGCCGACATCCAGCGGGTTACAAAGGGATAAAGAAATGTGATTTGAACTTACGACTTTTCCTTATCTGGGAGGTGCCAGCTGTGGCGGCTGCTGGGTGACCCGGATCGATCCCGACCGGGGTTCGGGGCTGGTGCGTCCTTATCTGAACGAACGTAGCTTCTGCCGTTGCAGGTCAAGTACCACTTGGTCTGGCTCATAGCACCATTTCCACTATCACTGGGCCACAATTCACTTTCATTTTTCTCATTTCCACTATCATCAACTCCATCGCAGTTGGAGGAGTCACCTCCGAAGCACTTCACTGATTGCCCTCCTTTCAGGCTCCTCCGCAAGGTGGATGTCAGATGGAGGCCGACTCCGCTCGTCGTGGATCCCGACGATGCTTTCTCTGTCATTTTCAGAACGTCAGCGTCAGCCATTTTCGACCCAAGCAGGAGCACAATCACATCCTAATCCTCGACGCCGAAGTATTCCTCTGCCCCGTCTGTGGCGGGCGGGCGTGGGAAGAAAGTCACCAATAAATTTGAACAACAAGGAAATAATCGATTTAACGGTTCTAAATCGCTCGCGGAAACAGTAACGCGCTAGAAACTTTCACACTTAACGCAATTCGCGGGGTTCGCGCGGCTGCCGTCCTTCCGCTGCATCCGACCGGGCGCTCGCGTGATGCAAAAACTCAAACAGGTGAGACCGGTGTGATAAAATCCGACGACACGATTCTCCTCACGCGCTGCTCGTTTGTCAATGAATGAACGGCTCGGCGCTCGACGGCGTGCAAGAGAGATGGAATAGCCTGTCTTCCAGGGAGTTCTCTCGCAGATGGCCACAGATTTCCCCTTACAATTCTCTTTCGATTTGGATACGGGTGGATACCGGGAAAAACAAGGAGATTTCGTGCAGTTTTCGGGCGTTCTTGGACCAGTTTTAAGAGAGTGTTTTGTTTATTTGTTTTGATGTGCTGCAGTGTTACCATTTACAGTGAATAAAATTAAAATACAGTTAATTTTGAATCTAAGGTGATTTTAAGCTAACAAAAAAGTTTAACTGTATAGTCGGACTGTACAGTTAAATCGTTAGGTGTGTGGAAAAAACAGTTGAAATGTACAGTTTAACTGAGATCTAACCAAAATATCAATAGATAAAACTGTACAGATAGAACTGTACATTTAAAACTGAGAGTGTGTAATTAAACTATACAGAATCGGAGCCTTCGTTGTGGAAAATCAAAAGCAAGGAATACCATAATCGAGTTAAAGAAGATTCAGCTTATGAGAAGCTCATTTTAAAACTACTACATATATATTAGCCCTACGAGCGTCGCCTGTAGAGCCCACATTGATGAAAACTGAAAGAGCTCACAGTTTTACTTGAACGTGTGTAGGCCGTATGGACGTACGATTTATCTGCACAGTCCGACTGTACAGCCAAATCGCACAGTTAAAACTGAAGGTGTGTAGCGGGCATTAGATCCGGGGCTACAAATGGGTGGTTTTGTGGTTAAAGAATAGAAACAAAAAAGGAAGTCCCTGATAATATCGCGTGAAAGTGATTTGTTATCTTAGACTTTCACATAAATAATATAAAGATGGTAACTGAACTGTCGATAGTCAAGCTTAATTGTATCATAGACATTGGCGGCCTCGGTAGTCTAGGGAGTAAGGCGCCTGGCTACCATTCCAGAGGTCCCGGGTTCGAATTCCGGCAGCACCACGGTTCTTCGCCTATCGCGGCTTGGTTGCTCCCTCCTTCACTTCTCTCCCTCTCCCTTCACTATCTTCCGACTAGAGCTTGCTGTTCGACATTGCACTCTATACGAAAAAAATAGATTGTCTACAGTACATCCTAGTCTTTCACATCAAAAAAAAAGAAAAATAGACAGGCACATTTTAGCCAAAAACATAAGCGTCGAAAGACAAAAAATTTTCTTACGAAGAAGGCATGCGGGGGTGGAAAAGCCGTAGTTTGGTGTGTTTCTACAATGGCTGTTCTCTCTGAATTTTCAGTAATCTTTTAAAAAACTTCGATTCTAGATTCGTGATGTATACATCATCGTCTATAATGGGCCATAAAGCGCAATATCTTAGAGTAAGGTCTAGTCGAAATAGTAGAGAGAGAAGAATGAAATTCGGCAAACGCAATTAAGTCATTATTACAAGCTGCGTAAATCAAATGCTACTGTTTAACTTCATCAAACGGGGGTCCGAACGGAGGCATATCTGGAGAACAATGAGGTTTAAGTAGGCATAGGAAGGGAAATGCGAAATGGACTATGCCTGATCGAGGGAATCGCATCCACAACTTCTTCGGTAGCAGCTATCGGCAGCCTGAACCAAATATGACGTGCGGTGTCGTAACATGAGTGTTCATAAATTGACTTAATGAATTTGCATATGTTCCTTCGTTACGGAACGGCACGTCACATTTGGTTCAGCCTATAAAAAGCCACAAACTCCACAATGGCATTGATATTGGCATATACTGCATGAAGTAAGAAGCATCAATCTACTTCCATAACGCCAACAATCGCAGGATGACCAGTTCCAGTTAGAGCTTTTGGAAGCTTTTTGTCAATTTTAGAACCCATGACCGAGAACAATAATTTGAGATGTAATTGGGCCATTGACGAACTGACGGACAGAGCCTTTGTATGCTCTTCTTCTTTTAAAAAATTTAAACATAATATCAAATTTAAGAAATTTATTGCCGAATTGGCTTAAAGCTTAAACTCATAATTGAGCTAAGCTAAGATTTAAGCTTCAGAGTCTACCGCAAAAAGGGTAACTAGACCCGAGCAAGACTAATTAGAATAACCCTAGTTTTCGATAGGGGTGTTTTTTTAATCTGTTCCAGCACAGAACAGAACAGCTTCCATAAAAACGTCTTGTCCCCGATAATTATCAAGAACCCTATCCAGCACAAAGGGAAATTTTAAATTGCCCTTTTCTCACATACGTTTTTTAACTTGACAGTTAACAAATAAAGTAAAGTGTTTTGTTTACTGAATGAAAAATGAGAAAAATTAATGGAGAGATAAATAAGACCGACGTTTATGCAATATTAGAAGAAATTAAAATGCCCAAAGCCGTAATTTATGTAAATAAAAATGAAAATTTCCTTGCCGTTTTTTTAATGTTCCAGGACAGAACAGAATAGAACAGATTAAAAAAACACGGCAGATATAAACTCCCAAGTACTGCTAGAAACAAATTATAATATTTTCATGTAAAATTTTAACCTGGCAATGTTAAAGTTTTCTCTTTTCAAAAGTACAAACAACTTCTAAGAGACTTTATCACAAAACTGCACGAAATTGCAGCAACAAAGGCGACAAGTCGAAAGTAGGGGAAAGAGTACACCACACCGAAATCGGCTTAATTTTTACTCTTAAGCCTTCTCAACAACAGCTGTTCGGGTAAAATCGATTTGGCCAGAAAAGGCGCACACCATAATCAACTGGTGCCCCTTCCACAGGATCCGAATGATAATGAGCGAGATAATAAAACTGTCTAAAGTCAGTGACGGGGAAAATATTATTCCTTGATCTCTGATAAGAAAGACAGCCGGAGAATATGTCGGCAAGCGCCATCTAAGATTTATTGAAAAGATAAAGAATTTGTGGGCTTTTTTCACGTGCGCCTGTAAGTATGCAATAAGTAATGCCGAGCGGTATTAAGTTCGTTATTTTTAAAATAAGAAAAAATTTCGTTATTGATTTTGTATTTTCGATTATTGTTTTTGTGTTTTCGTTCTCCGAAAGCGAAAAAGGGAAAACAATGACTTAAATTTCCTCAATTTTATTTTCAATTTCATAATTTATTCAATGGAAAGAAAGAAAATGAGCTTTTAAAAGCGATTTTTTGTGTTATTTTCTTTCATTTACAAACAATCGGGCAACGATAAACTAAATAAAAAAGGATCCTTTCACCTTTTTATTTCCAGTTTGTTTCATTTTCAAGGAGCATGTTCGAGCAAGCTCCTGGTTATCCTTCTTCCCCGCCTCCGGTTTACGTTGTTCTTCGGAAATTTAACCAAGAAAGCAAAAAAAACGGGGGCAAAAAAACAAAGATGCTGAAGTTAACGATTCCCAGAGTTTTTTTCCTTCAATTGTTTGAACAGGAAAACGACCTTGTTGAAGGCTGGAAGTAGTCTTAGGGCTACTTGAGTACAAATTAAATTTTGTAGCCGCAAGAGTTCGTTACCAAAATGAAATGAGAACCGTACATGGGCATGGGATGTACAGTTAGCCAGCGGCTGTTTGATATCTAAAAGTTCCAGAATTATGTTTCCGGGGTCGAAGAAGAAATATCATTAGTGGAATAGAAACAATTTTGTATTCTGCTGCATTTCATTTTCGGGATTGTTGCTGCTGCTGCTGATGGTGGAAAAGCCAAGATAACTGGATTTAAAATGGAACTGCTGCAGCAAGGATGAACGATAATGTGAATGTAGCAAGGATATTTGAGATTGGAAAAGGGTTTTTATTGGTGGAAAATAACTAGGACAGGAATCGTGACTAGATTTTCGAAGGACTATTGTTTTTGTTGCAATTCGGACTCTAAAGCATCGAAAGTGCATCAATTGTTGTAGTACATGAAAATCGTTACAATTCGTTCGAACGAGGTCTTTTGAGGATTTACAATAAGTTAAAATGGTTTTCATGTCACCGTTTAGGAATAGCGATCTCCAGTTCGTATTTTGGGATAGTAGATCCCCGCTTGTTCAAATTAATCACGTCATGGTGCAATGTCTAGTAGGCAACTCGAAACACAGACTAGTTTTGGAGTTATGAAAATAGTCAGGAGGGTGTTAAAGAAGATGCTACTGATGGATGCTGTAGGAATTTGAATGGATACTGTAGGAATTATTGCACCTGGATAACTCAGGATGTAGGAATTATTGCACCTGGATAACTTAGGATTATTTGTCTTAATCTAGACGATGCAAAGTGTTAACTTATATGTACTGCGAACAACACAGTCGAGTTGTTCTATTAATGAACAAATTTTGCCTGTCCAAAGCGTATGACTTTTCATAAAAGCATATCTGGTCGTAAAGCTTCTAGTAAAACCTCACTTACCTACACATCGTATACCTTGCATGCATACAAACGGTAACGAAATTTATATCAATTTCAGATATACGAGCACGACTAAATTATCCAATGTGAGAGCTTTATTGAATTTTATATGCGCTCGGAAAATGGAGATGTAATGGATACGGAATGGTATATCTTAGAAAAAACGGATTATAACTTATATATTTCAGCTGTTATACAAGACATCATGTGCTCAAGGTCGGTTTTATAGCCAGCAAAGGGATGAAAAGTACCATTATCGACTTTAAAGAAGAAATAAATGAAAGTCTATGCCCTTTGAGAGCGAGGCAAATTTAAGAAGGAAATCCTCAGAAACGTTCACAATCTTTCAGAAAAGTGCACTGACGATGAATAAGAACAATTCTTCGTAGTAGTTGATCTAGTTTCCCTTCCACAGGTATGACATTAACATCATTTTAGTAAATTTGGACGATACAGTGGATCGTGATCCCGTATAAAGGCAGTATATCGGCGCTAACAGCTTGCATGAGAACTTTTATGGTCCTAAGTACACGGGAAGCAAGCTTCTGAAGAAAAAGCGGTTTTTGGGCAGCGTGGAAGGAGGAAAAAGTGGAGAGCTTCGTGTTTCAGTATAGATTTTTATTCTTTTGCTTCTCACCTGAGAACACAAATAAGGAATTAAAAGTTCGACGCTATCAAGGCAAAAAAAATTGTTTTAGAAAAGCTTCAGAAACCATCATTAAAAGAAACATGATATTTACTGAGTTTCTATGCAAAGTTTATACTCTGGGTTAATTCAGAGTAAGCGCCCATGGAATCGGGGGTTAATAGAAGTTTCGTTAAATCCATGTAAACTCCACGAAACACGTCGGATTAGCCTGAACCCGATATGGCGTACCGTACCGTAAGAAAACTTAACGAAGTTTTTGAATTTTGAATTTACTTATGTCTTTTTTACACATGGCCCTAAATGAAAACGTAAAGTGACAAGTGACAAATGTAAAATGGATTTCGTAAATTCAGATTTAGGCGATTTATTTGCAGTGCTCAGAAGTGCTCAGCAAAATAAAAGGAAAAAATTTAACTGAAAAATTGCTTGGGGACTGATGACGCTTACGGTTGATTACGTTTTGTGTCCTTCATACAGAATTTAAGTTTATTACGTCAATGTAGGTCGCTGCCATATGAACATTCTTGTTTGTACTTTAGGTTAGATAGAATTAGTGTTTGTTTGAATGGTTTACTTCCCATATACCAATGGTGACACAACATAAATTTACTTATTTGCCGCTTCAACCCAGAACCGTCATGGAAAAGGCTTCGACTTAACTTGAGGGAAAGCTTTATGTAAACTCAACGATTGTGCGGTGCTACACGAAGATTCACGAAGTTCGTAAAAACCGCTTTTATACGCATATGACGAAACTTTAACGAAAGAATTTTCATCCAAAAATTCCCTGTCTTTTTTCTCTCAGATGTATAAACAATGGCCGTGCTATAACACACATACAAAGTTTCATATAAGATACAGGCCCCTGTGCTGAAAGTCGATTCGTGTGGCGTGACAAGTCGTTTGAGTTGAAGAAAGTGATGTTTCGGTCAAATCACGACAGTACAGGGGCCTAAACTCAACTTAGCCCTTCCACTCTCTGGCCCCTGTGCTGAAAGTCTAATTCGACAGAAACGTCACTTTATTCAATTCAAACGACTTGTCACGTCACACGACTCGACATAATAATTTTCCTTGTGCTGTCATCACTGCTACGTTGAACATATCCCATCAATAGAATTCTGTTCATTTTTATAGTTGATCTTTATACAACTGATTCTCCTCCAAATACCATTTTCGTTCACTTCTCCATATATAGTGTGAAGGATTCTTGTTTCGAAGAACCCTATTTACTTACTTATGCTCCTTTAATCCCTTATGGAGGGCGAAAACAGTTGCCCTCCAGTTTTTTAGCGCGACCGCTCTCAGCTGTGACCAGGATCTCCCAGTTGAAGAACCCTAGGAGATGTCTTTATGTCCAGGTTTCGGATCTATAGAGTAGAATTAGTCTTTTAGGGGTTCTGTATAGTTTAACTTTATAGGCCAATTCTTAGTTGTGACGGGTCATAAGTCATAAGCAAATATGAAAACATTAATCTCGAGACAAACCTTGTGACAAATCAGCTGTTTCCGATTCTCAGTGAAAAGCCACAACATTCATCACTAGAATTCCACCACGGTGGAAATGTGAAATGTGAAGTGTTGTGAAATTCTTATGTGAGTGAAATGTCAATCAGTAAACGCGCCAAAATGGAAACAGGTAAATTTTTCTGTAAATAGTATGAAATTTGACTGTTTATATTATTTTTAAGTCTTTACAGAAGGAAAAAAGTCGTACTAGAGAACCTCTTCAGAGCAGCTTGAGTATTTCCTCGAATTTTGGCTGAATCATCCAGAAATTCGACCCTACCAACCCAAAGCGGATACAAAATCTTTGGGCTGATTTGGCTGGAAATTTACATGCCCTTAAAGGGCCAACCCGGACGCCCGTGTGAAAAAACCATGTTTTGTTAGTTTGCTGTGAAAGTGTATTTTATTTTGAATTTAGTACAAATAAAACGTCGTGTGAAAAAAATCTTGTTTTGTTAATTTGCATGTTCTACAAATAAGGTATTTGTTCCATTATTATTATTTTGTCATCCCTGTGACCAGTTCTATACGTCATCACAAGCCTGCGATCCAAACCAGGAAGCACAGAGGTTTGGGATGCCTAAATTAATGATATTTGCGATGACAAACTGAATAAATCGAGAGAGGTGTAGATAGCAGTTACAAGTGGCCAGGACCGGATTCCAGTTGTAGAGCCGAGCGAGTAAATAACAATGTGATCAAAAAATAGTAAAATTCCATTATCGTGGTGGGGTACATTACGAATTCCTTCCGAAACCAAACTGCCAACCTGTTTACAAGGAATATTTTTTGAGCATTATGCCTCGTTTGAGTGAAGATTCGCCAGAAAAGGCCACAATTATGGCCAGAAAACTCTTAGCTTTTGCATCACTATAATGCAGCCGTCTCACATTGCGCGCTTGGTTATTCGAAACTATATCTTCATCCAACTACTTCTTTGCTGGACTTTTTCACTCATTTTAAAGAAAAATGCCTCTTTTTTTAAAGTAAACAAGCGAAACTTGTTAACTACTGTAGATATTGGCACGAAATTTGACAGATGTCAGATGAAGTGCTACCAACCCTAAGAAAAATACTACTAGTTTATGCAAGCCCGCCCGCGTGATGCTATTTGGTGTTCATTGTAGTAAATGCGGTAAGGTCAGATCTCTGCCGCTCTTGATTGTTTCGGTATCACAAACAAACTTTTTTTACTTCTACCAAATGATAAAAAAAAGCTGTCGATTGTAAAAATTACACAGAAATAAAAATCCTAACGAAACCAATCAACCACCATTTTGAGACTTGTACCAGATGAGGAAAACATTGAGGGATCCTTGCTACACCTTTAAGCCTACGCAATTTCTACCAATTCATTAATAATTCTCATAATTCAATTTCTTTTGAGCGATATTTTTTCCATATTAATTATTCAAATCCATTAACGTTTCTCGTGTTAATGAATACGTTACATCGCTTTTGATGAAAATTTATTTAATGTGAACCTTTCCAGAAATTAATCTGGCACTAGGCGCACGCCACGCGTTGCTTGAATGCGTATCGAAAAATTCAATTACCGAAGATGAATTTACTTGAATTATTTGTGATCCAATATGTCAAGGCGCGCACCACCTGCCGGTGGATAGGAAAGCTTTTCACATAGCTTGTTTTTGTGTTTTTTTCCAATGGATTTCTTCTCGAAATAATTATGAATATTGAAAAGTCCTACACACCCATTTCGTTTCCTTGAATTCGTCCTGTTTTTTTTCAATACGAAATTATTAAATTGCGGTCGTAATTTATATTAATGGCGTCGATTTATTTGGTAACGGCAAAAGTTCAAGTAACGACAGAGCCACCGCCAGGGGTTCTGTGCGGCTGGTGAAGTGGTCTCCTTTTGAAATGAATCTCGAGGGTTCAGGATGGAGTCCTCTGCATGATAGTATGACGGATTTTAGACTCGCTGTGAAGATAGCCTTGCGGTGGCTTATCCTATTACGAAAACCGACCACAATTTGGGAATTGACTGAAAATTATTTTTTTCTCGTGTTTTTTTTCCGGGAAATTACGTCCACGGGGAAATTAGGCAACAGCCAAAACCCCTTCTTTCCAATTTGTCTCTCTCTCACTTTTCTGGTTGATAAGCGGCAGATGAAAATTACAAAAAGGAAATTTTCCGAGGATTTTCGTGCCTATTTAAATTGAAGCTTTTAGTGAGTTTAAAGAAGGGCGTGTCTTGTAAAGGAATTTCGCTTTTTAAATGCAATCTTAAATTTCAGGGTAAGTTTGGGGCGCCTTTTAACATCAAACAAAAGCGAGCACTTCAACAGCGATTTGTCTTTTTTGTGCTAGCATCGCAAGGAATCGTGTCCTTGGGTTTTGCTTCTTGAGGCAGGGTTGGCCTGATTTTAATTTGGATCTTTTTAATAAATTATTTGAAAAATAATCGTTTTAATATGTACAAGTATTTTGCCAAAAATTACCGCGAACTAGCTTACTAGAAAAACCCTATAACACAAATGTGTTGGTCAGACTTTGGACAGGCTCATCAGTTTGCTAGATGATATGATGCTCAGAAAACTAATTAATTTAAGTTACTTGGCACACTTGCCGAAGTCTCTTCATTTAAACACAAAAAACGCCTTGACCGAATTTCATGATAATTTTTCAGATAATATCTTCGTTAATACACTTCGATCGGCACCTCAGCGAAGTCGGTATCATATTTGGATATTTGGCGGTATTGGGCAGGTAAAAAAATCACGAACTTCGTTCAAACAAAAAAACGGTTCGACCGATTTTTATGAAAATCTTTTCAGATCATATTTCCTTGAACACGCTACGAACGGCACCTCAACGAAGTCGATTTCTTTTTTGGTTCGCGCGAAATCGTGCAGGAAAAATGACCACATACGTACGCACACACACACACATATTTCTTCACAAATTTTTGCTTAAAATGCTATTGGGACCTTAAAACGTGTAAATACATTGAAAATTTCGAATTCGATTTTCGGACCGATTACGATAACTTCCTACTGGGAAGTTAATAAAGAATGTACATTTCTCTAAAAACGGAGCTCAATTTCGTTGCTCTCAAACATCTTTTCTTAAACACCCTGTGTCTCAGTGGATAGGTCCGATAGCCCCATTCTGTAGAACAATTTTGTTCTCCAAATATACCCAGGAATCACCCCTTGACGGATTAGCATCTTAGTCGGGAACACCCTGTATAAAGTTTGTAGAGCTTTTTCATACTAATAAAATAAGTTTGATGTCAATACATAAACAAATAAAGGAGTAATTGCAAAAAAAACCGCTAAAAATCAAGTTTTTTAAAATGATCATATCTTTTACCAAAAAAACGATTTTGTAATGAAACTCGTGAAAGTGTAGCAATAAAACCGTTTTTGAAAATTTGCAAAATAATAAATATTTTTTGCAAAATACGGTTTTTTCGAAAAAAGGACCTTTGTTGTTGAATTCGATTAGCTCATAGTCATCAACATATACAGAAACGTTTTTGGGCTCAAAATGTTCTGGAAGAGTTGTGCTAATAGTAGTTTTTTGTGCACATATTGCTACTTCATTGGAGACTTGCGAAAAGATGGCGAAAAAAATAATTTCGCTCACAAAATTCGAAAGGAAAGGCTATCAGACTTGTCACTATTGTCTATAGAGACAGAAAATTTAGAAAAACTGATGAATGATTTAATAAATAAGTTCGCCAAACAAAAGGCAAGAAAAGTATATATTTGTTTTCAATTGTTTGACTTAGTTCCTAGGAGTATTTATTGCAAGTAATAACTTATAATCAATATATAATTATTTTAATTAAATGCGAGCGTTTTTGTTCCTTTTGTGAAAAATCTTTATCCTTCATTTGGGCCCCCAACAAATTTTGATACAGAGCCCGTCTAAGGCACGCTGCGCTACTGGGCAGCCCAATGGCTGCAGCAAAAAAAAGTCTTTGTGGCGCTAGAAAAAGCCAGCGAAATCCGGACTTATCATCAACGAAAATAAGACGAAACATATGTGGATCCCTAACAGAACTAGTAGAGGAAGAACAGGCCAAAATATAACAATCAACAGATATAATATAGAATCCGAATAAGAATACTGCTAGCGAACAAAACATACTACAGTACCTATGTTGAAATATATTAAGTCAAAAAGAATAAGCAGAAGTATAAAAACTAGGTAGGGCATAGGGATGGCCGATTAGTGAAAAAAGTCCGATTAATCGAATGTCGATTAATCGTACAATACAATTATTTGTAATCGATCAATTGCTTTGTAGTATCAATTGTATCGATCAATTGATTTGTACAATAATCGATTACTTTTTTAATGCAATTTTAAAAATTTTTTCCATCATGTTTTAATGTTTTTTTTAACAATTATTATTTAAATTATAATTTATTCAGGATAAAATAAAGGATATTTCGCCTGCTCCACCCCTCAATCACTTTGCCCTATCAGCCAGGCAGCAGACGGGGCAATTTGGTGTGAATAGCTGAGTGCTCACGCGCAGGATGAATCTTTTTTAATTGGCATTGTGGCTGGTCATGATTTTGTTTTTTTCTTGTTTTCAGGCATATTAATATATTTCTCCGATGAAATGGAATAAATTCTTTTTACAACTTTTCATGTTCAAGGCCTTTTCGCGACATTTCGCATTTCCCGGCTTTGATAGTTGTTCCCGGCCTAAGATTTCAGGTGCGCGGGACATAATCTATTTGAATTGTATTTGATTAGCCAAGATCTCAGGCGCAGGGCACCGCCGCACAGTGGGCTAGATTTGAGCCATAGTGGACTTAGGGACACATGAAAATGAAGTAGGTCTTTTTAAAAAAGTAATGATGGGATTTAATTCTATTAACTGATACAATTAACAATAAATTGTTATATGACTTTTTTCGTTTAAACAAATATTTTCTGAGTTTGGTTACTAGTTGCATGCTAATAACATTACACAATTTTTTAATAATCGATTGAAATAATCGTAACAAAAAACGATTAGTATAATAATCGGATTGAGCATAATCGATTGAAATTTTTCGATTAATCGAAACCAACAATCGATTGTACGATTAATCACGATGTAAGCGGCCATCCCTTGTATGGCAGCAGTTTAGCCTGGGAACCAAACTGTCAGTGGAAACAGGCGAAGCTATTCAAACCATTAATAATACTTCACGGATTCATGTACGGATCGGAAACATGGACGCTTACTAGGTATGATGAGCAGGTTCTCGTAAGTTGCGAGATAACAAGACCAAGAACGTTGGAAGACGATTCCTGAGGAGGCCAAGGCTCACCGAGGGATGGGAATCAAGAGTGGTAAATATTTTTAGTTCTAAGACAAAAACAGTATGCTACACACTTAAAATTTTTAACGAAAGAAAAAATATGTGAAATTTTCTATTAATCGGGAAAATATCAATATTTTTCTCACACTTACAGCCAAAATGCTGCCCTTAAATTTTGGCGGCTCGGACCAATGTCCGGGTTGCCCGCCCCTAGAGCGGGGACTGCTTCAAACCTATGTATTTTCTTCATCGAACTTAGCTCGCTTCTGACCAGTGACATGACGTATTGCTAGTACAAAAGGTGAGTTCTGATCTTAAAACTGGCACATAAAAGAACCTGCCATAAACTTCCCTTAAGGCCATGATGTATGCATGTAGGTGTGGGTTGGTATCTTCATGTCTAAAAAAGTAATAAATCACAAGAAAAATCCATAAAAAAACATAATTTTCAGATTGGTTATTGCACAAATACGAGCAACCCTCCCCAGCAACAAATCACTTCTCTGATTACACTTTGATTTAGCTCGTTTTAATCAAACGGTGCCCATCACATAATTTATTACTTTACGACCGATTACAAAAAAACTTCTACAATCGATAAACTTTGAACGAAAATATAAAATTTAACATCGAAAATAAAAAAAATTTTAATCTGCCAAAGGTAGAACAACTCTTTGCGAAATTGCAGTTAAAAATCCACCACTTACCATTTATCAATTTACAGCTCTTATTAAAACTCTGAACACTCCCTTCTGCTATGAAAATTTAACGATTTTCTGCCTTTTTCTTGCTGGCGTGTTACTTTATTACATTCTTGTTTAAGCGTGTTCCATGAAATGCTTCCATCGTGAAATAGCGCTTTCTACCAAAAAGCAAAAAAAAAAATATTGATTTTGAGAATGTGGAAGCATCGGGACCGCTTAACCCCCGCTCGGCGGCCACCCCGTTGGTGAACGGCATCCACTGCTCCATATAGTATAGAGGACGTGAATAAAACATTTTGAGTGGCGGTAGATTGCATAAGCTCACCGAACAAAAGGACCAGGTAGAGATCACTGTACTACGGAGAAATGCATGTACGTACTACACACTGCAAACTGTTATCCTTTCGGAGCATCCGCTGATTTATGAGCACCAGCGAGGATGCAGTTTTCAGTTCTATATGGCGTTGGCGGTATGGGTGTGTGCTGCTAGGATCTTCCCCACAATCTTTCACAATGTTACAATGGAAATGCAAGTTTCTAATTGAATTGAGATTAGTTGCAAATTCCTTCCACCACCGCCTTAAATCCTTGCAGTAGAGCTGTTCTTCGTAAGAATGCTTCGTATGCATTTCAAACACTTTTCGGCTTCTTAATGCCGACTCAGAAAGTGGGGGTTTGACACCTCCAACTGAACTGGAAAGAAGCTGACGCCGTTACGCCAATGCCATACGACTCCACTCTATTTCATTTCGCAAACTATCACCTGCTTGGCACCTTTTAAGGACTTTTATATTCCGTGCTTCTTTCCATTCCTTTATTGATGATTTGCATTTTTCTTCATCTAGTCTAGAGTGTGCACGATTTAGCGACTTCTTTCTTGTATTATTTTTGTAGCCGTCATTGGTGTGAAAAGTGGAAGGAGAGATTTGAAAAATCACCATAAAATGCAACGTTGTAAAAAATTATTTGCACGGATGGCAGCGAACGTAATTTGAGAGGGCTCTAAAACTAGATTAGGTCCCGTTCGGAATGCGTTTTTAGTCCTTTATAGCGCGGTAGTTTGTATGCATGAACAGTCGCCACCTTAATTCGTCGCGTTGGATTTTTATATATTGCAACAAATCTACATAGTTGCCCTGATCCTGTGTCAAATCGCGCAGAGTGCTTCCCCGTATATGTGTGTGTGGGTAAGTGGGTGGATGAAAATTCTTAGTAAAACCACTTATTTATTTATTCAAGACGAAAGGAATGCGTGCTTATAGTGCTGAAAAATTTCTTTTGTTAAATAATTGAACAATAACAAAAAATCACGTAATTGAACATAAGTGTAATTTCCCACAGGATAGTTTCTGAGTATGCTACGGAATCTCAAGCATTCCATTAGTCTATGGGATTGTTGCTGCGTAGATGAAGGCATCTACAACTCTGGAAGATAATCGTTTCAGGGCTCCAGATACTTGTGTGCCAATACAAATTGGCACATCCTGAAATAAGCTATGCGGGAACATCGGGTGTCTTTTTTGTTTCGGTGTAATAAGTGTGAAGGGAAATTCCGATTTATGATGAAATTAGGGATTTGTAATAATCGTCATAGACGTTCGTTTGGTTATTGTTTTCCTGGAAGACATGCACTTCAGAAAAGCTAAATGTTTAGGTTTCCTCTACATACACTGTTTTTTGGTCATGGTTTGATTTCTAGAGAAAATGAGAACGTGATTGCGCAGGTTAATTGTTCCGAAAAGCAATTTTGGGTTGTCGAAACAATAAATCAAAATTTCCACAAAAAATCCTACAGCAAACACAGAGATCATTTTCATCAGTTTAATTGGAGATTAATGTCTCATTATTGTAATATATTCAACTGGTCTGTCGTCAAATTTTCATTTACGAATTCCAATGAATTGCGGTAGCCCGGAGATGGTCTGTCTGGCGAATATTGTGGGTGAGAAGTAGGCCGGTGGAATACGGGGACTAAGATGTATGAATATACCTGTATACACGTGTCGTAATTATTCTAGACTGGTGGAAGTGTAATCATTACCTGCAAGTAGTGGCCACTGATAACTTTCCTGATATTGGGTGGTTCATTTAGAGGTACTTTTTTTAAAATAAAAAAATAAAATTTTATCGGGTGATATTAACTATCATACCAAACACCCATTCTTTGTATTAATTTTTTAAAGATCTTTACTTTCGTTCCGGGGATTTTGAAGTGAACGTTCCCTGCTTCCGTTCTGGGGATTCGAATAGGTACGAGTCAATTCAGAATTGGCCATGGAAGTTGCGCTCTCTCATTTACAGCTGTCATAGTTCAGAATCCGCCACGAAAACAAGGACAGCCGTATGAAACGGAAGTTGCCTTCTCACTCGTTTACAAAAAACAAAAATCTTGAACCAAATTAAACACTAATTTCATAATTGAATGATTGCACAAGTTTGCTAACAATTTAGTTTTCACTTTATTTCGTTTAACAATTTGGATTTTAACAACTTAAGCTGATGAATTTAGCGAAGATCACCGCCAAAAGAGCAGTTTTCCAGAGTGCTTCAACCAAGTAGCTGACAGCAACAGCCATCATCGCAATTAAGTGATGCCATATAAATAAATTCTACCAAACATACAGGAAAATATTTGCATTTACAATTTTTTCATAGATGGCGCAGGCATAGGTAAAGTAAAAATGAGGAGTCGGTTATTTAAAAAATTAAGATTGTGCTATAGACACTATGGTATCGATACCAATCTATAATAATATTCTTAGTTGTGCCACTTTCAACATTTTTCCAAGAAATCGAACGAGAAATTTTTTCAGAAGAGAATTTTTTTATTTTCTGTTGTGTTTGATTTTTTTGCTATTTTACTTTTTGTGTTTTAAGAGGGGCCCCACTAGTACTAAATAGTATACTACCCCCTGACACATACCTTTTTGTGGTATACATTTGACAGCTCTCAGCCTACTGTTATTTGTGAAGCTTTGAAAAAATGGAAAATGACGTAATGACGTAAACGTAACTAATTTTACGTTAATAAATATGCTTGAAATCGAAAGAAAAACGGTTAAAAATGGTTGTTTCATTTTTCAACAAAAACTCAGCTAAATTTTTATTTACTAATTTTTAAAAATGGAAAAATATGGTGTTTTATTTTCCGCTTCTATACAATGGCGTTGTTATCAGTTAAAAGGTTCCTATACCAGGTTTGTGCATAAGGAAACCAAGAAAAATTGGCTCATTTCGATACCACGTCGAATGATGGTATACCATGTTTTTGAAATGGTATTGACCTGGTATTAGGTGACACACATCTGGTATACTACGTCCTATTTGAATACCATGGTATCGAAACCACATGTGTGTCCATAGCATAACATGGTCTATTTTGAAGTTCCAGTTTTCAAAGACGCGTTCGAGCATTTCGAGTGGTATTTGGCAAATGGCGCAAGTAATTTCAGCTTCCAATTCCTCAATCGTACCCAGCTTATCCATGTAGACTTTGAACTTTACATAGCCCCAAAGGAAAAGTCTAGGCTTTAAATCAAATTGAAGGTCACGCGCAAAAACTTGGACTGCAACGTTTGCAAGGCGATCTGACACTGGTTTCGCAATCAAGCGGTAGAAGTATGATTTTGAAGTACATAGTACAACCCTTCATCTACCTGGAGTCAATGATAGCAACAACATGAAAACATCAATATACGCAGGGTTGCTAAAAGCCAACAAATCATATAACGATTTGCCAAGGCTCTTCTTCCAAACAGCTGGTGTATCAATACTTACATATGGATCCGACACTGTGCTGTGCAAAAACGAGTCTAACCTAACCTCTCCTAGCTGTATTCGAGATGAAAGTGCTTTGGAGAATTGAATTGAATGGGTGGCAAGACGATTCCAGAGCCTCTACAAAGTCGATACCTTCAATTGTTATCGTGACATAGATGTCTTGAAGAAATAAATCTTAGTAGGCTTCGGTGGGCAAAATATCTAGCTCGTCTAGCTCGTATAAAAGAGAGCAATCTGTTTGAAGGTTGGTGTAAACTAGGACATCCAGAGCCGAGATATGCCATCTTATTCTCGACACGCGGACGTCGCGAATAAGATGAATGTGAGCATTGAAAAACGACGAAAGCCCAAGACGTAAATTTTACGTCATTACGATGAAAACTCAAATAGAGAGCCATCTCTCCGTCGATAAAGTATTGCAAAAAAAGCTCGTTTAAAAGCGTTTTTCCAGTGGCATGCAGTATCAGTTGATTTCGATTTTAATTTTATTTGAAAATTAATAAAAGATATAACTTGTTTACAGATTAGCCGATTGAGAGACCGTTCGTTTATTGACATTATTCAGTACGCATCCACTTATTACAACTGTCAAAACATAATGACGAATTTTACTGATACGAATTTTACGATCTGTCATCCCTTTAAATGAAATTTGTCGAAATGATGAATTTTCATCGTAACGACGTTGCCGTGTGTTGAGGGTGTAAATGGCATAGGTTCGGAACCGGAACCGGGAAAGAGATCATGTATTTAAATGTGCAACCAAATTTGAGATTGCAGCTTAGAATTATTCAGGAAAACGTTAAAAACTTAGCACTTTTCTCCCATAATAAAGCTATACTGTAAACAGCTGCTAATTATCTAATTTTCATTGCATTAATATTGATATCAGTCATGGTAAGCCTTCACAAACTTTAAAACTATTCACTAAATGGCTGAAAATTTAAAATTCAAACTAAGCCAATACCAGTTTTATGAAGGATAAAAGTCCACCCCCGGATAATGTATGCATTAGAGGCGTTCAACATGAAAAACTCCCCATCCCAAAAAGCAAACTATTTTCCATGCTTGGCTATCGCATCATTGCAGGCACTTTGCCACTATACTCGGTTGTGTGGAGCTCTTTCCCATCTGATTTTCCTCGGGAGCTTATAAATAATTAACAGAATGCAATCCTGGCTGAAAGTTGAGGTATTTAAATTAAGTTCCTGAAGCTGCTCATGGGAATGATTCTGGTGGAAATTACCAAGTCTGCCCGGGATCGTCTCTAGATACAATAAATTCGCAATGAGTCTTCGGCTGAAAGGCTGCAACTAGTTGAAGTATCCTCCTTGCTACATCGATGCACTCTTGTGTTGCTGCTATCTGTTGGGAGCAGAAAGTCAATTTCCCGTTAAGAGTTTCTCAAAAGGATGAAAATTTGCTTCCCATCTTTTGCAGCGGAAAAAAGGAGTTTACACCCGGAATACCCCGTAAGAAGAAGATCCCTTTTATACGTCCTAGTTACTGTTAGTGAAATGTGAAAATCCCTGAGCTGTAAAGGATGAAGAGGGGAATTTTTACTGTCCAGCATCAGAAATACTGCTCCAGGATATCTTGAATGAAACAGATGAAAGCGAATTCTCTTGAAATGCGAGTAATGATAGCAATCTGAGGAGCTCCATTAAAAACCTTCCAGGACCTTAGGAGCTGAATGACGACGGGGCAACGGGCGGGTGGTGGGATGGGCTTTGAAATCCTTTCATGCGAAAAGAATTAAAGTGTGTACCTCATTAGGATGGGGATTTATTACAAAAGGGGTATTTTCTTAAAACAAAAAAGGACTTAAGTTGTTATTGTACTTTGAAAAGTGTACGCGCTACAGGAGGTGTCGGAGTTTCCTTACACTTTTCAAAGGAATAATGAAATTTTAGTTCTGTGAAAGGTGAAGCGATTTTAAGAAGCCATTTTTGGATCCTTTATGTTTCACAGCTCAAATTTTCTTTTTGCAGGATTAAGAATTGTGGTTTCAAGAGTAAAATCTGATATACGCGAGGTTGTAGCCCTCCTACCACAACCGACACTTTGTGCTTGTTTAAGAGTTTAAAATTCAGTTTTGAACTTTCGATAAAAGTGAAAGTAGAGGAAATGCTTTCACGAAAGTTAGTAAAATTAAATATGGCATGCTCTAAAGTTTTGTTATGAATTGTTTTTATAGAGAGATAGTTTTAAAACAATTCCTTTAGGGTTTGAAAGTGTGAACTTTTAGTATAACTGCAATAAAACTGAACAGAAGTTTATGAGAATTAAAAGTCCTTTTAATAATATTACGTTATTCTCAGTTCTTGCCTCTACTGAAGACGCTGAAGTATCGGAGAGAGATTTTTTTCGACATGTTCGGAAACGCTATAACGTCAAGGGAAAGATACGGTACGGTGATAAGATTGGAAGATTTCAACGCTATATGTACTAATGTGAGACCCGATCGTTGATCTTGGGTGGATAGCGTTTTTGATCGTGGGACTTTATTTACAGTGGCGCGGGTAAACTTATCAATTTAGTTGTATGTGGTTGCCGCGTTATGATTACTTTGTAGTGCCCTCGGTATGGAGGTTCGAAAAGTTTTCAGACGATGTCGATTCGCCAGTAGACGTAGTTAGACTCCTCCAAGGCTTGAGACACATAAACTTGGCTATCGAGGATACTTTGCCAATAAGTTCTGCTTATACAAACGAAGAGGAATAGAAATTCTGAGTACTCTTTAGGAGGGGTGGCCAACTTTTGTATACATAAGATCTACTTTTTATCACAAAAATATGTCGCGATCGACTTGATGGCATACCCGTAGTTTAACTAGGGGAAGAGGTCTGAAATACATATGTGGCGATAGTCAGTACATCAAGCTGTGGATGAATTTTTAACCTCTTTAGGTTTTTTGCTCGGAAGTTCACACAACCACTGAAAAGCATTACAGCAGGAATGACGGAGAGCTTCTGACGATGCACCAAGGAGTGAAACACTACAGTCATCTTTTCGAATGACGTGAACTTAGTATATTTCACAAACCGCTTACCTTCGCTTTTAAACCAAAATCCGAGAGAGCATCACTATGTCTACTTCTACAGCTAGACTTCATCGGCCAGTTCTCAACGAACATACGGATACATTGAAGGAAAGCCCATCAACATAGCAGATCTATTATCCAGAATTGAGGAAATAAATGTAACAACAGAGATAATAGATTTCAAGAAATTTGCAGAGGCCAAGTGAAATGAAGAATTAGAGGATTTGTTACGAGACCAAAAAAGGCGTTCGTCCTTGCTGGTGCAGCAGTTTGCTGTCCGCAAATAACGCGTGGAAAGTCTACAGACACATCTGTCAAGACAAAATTCGCCCTTACGTTCTTGAATCACTTTGACAATTAGTCATTAATGCTGTTAAGCTGGAAACAGATAGATGCTGGCGTGCGGGGCGTGCGGCCGATCCGCAGTATGCGGCAAGTTTTTGCTGACAGATAGTTGCGTGCTTGAGTTCTGTCTCATCTTTCACATATAACAAAAAAATATAAGCGATGAGTGCATGTGTTTTTTCTGTGTGTGGTGCTTGCGTTTGGGCATTTCAGGCTATATCGAATATGGCAATGCAAGTAGACCAACTTTTGCGTTGAGTTCGTTTCGTTCATGCATCTGTACGTCAGACTGTATTTGAATGCGGGCATTTCTATAATATCTATTGTCGCACGCAGCGCACGCCCGCATGCATCTGTGTCCAGCTTTAGGATTGCGAACAGCAATAAGCCAGACATACATACGAGCCCGTTGGTAAGCAAGAAACTGTCAAAACATGTAAATTTGTAAAGGAATTCAAAAATAAAGTACCGAGATCAAGCCTAGAGCAGTTTTATCACATGCAAAATAAATCATTTTCATCCAGGAGGATCTAAAAAACTGCCAGTTCGTTGTCAAAAGAGACGATAAAGTCAGAATATCTTTGAACGCATCAAACGAAGGTAATTTCGAGGTGTTGATAAAATAAAAGGAATGAATAGCAGTGTTTCAGTCGATCGGCTAAAACTCTCAGAAGAAAACAATGCTACAAAAATCATTCAGCACTAAAAACAAATCAGTAAACCACGAAGAAAGGTTAGTTGCCAGACGTCAAACCACACCGACCTTTGCAAGAAACCAGTGCCAACAAGGAGCGACACAGAGCATGCAGCATCAAAGCAGACGAAGAGCGGAAGATAAATCACCATTCCAATGCGATATTGCTGTCGCTAGAGGGGGAGTATGTGGCGACAGCGAGCGCCAGTGTAAATGAAGCTTAAAAGGCGAAGTAACTTGATATCACGACCTTAAATTTCTCGATGTAATGACCATAAGATGTTTATACACTGTGTTTCAATACGAGTTACTATAGCTAGATAAATAATAGTAGATTATAGCCTCGACACACGCACGCATTTATGACGAAAATTCCTCATTAATTAGGAATATGAACTTCATCAATTAGGAAAGCCGATTAGGCAAATTTTGGTTAATCTAGTACGAAATCTCAAAAGAGAGCCATCTGTCGAACGATAGATCATGTTAAAAAGTCCGCTTTTAGGCGTTTTTCCAGAGTCAGCTGATTTTTATTTTAATTTTACTTGAAAATTAATAAAAAATATTACTTTTTTCCATATTAAAAAATTAAATATTACTTGTTTCCCTTCCATTGGGGCAACAACGTGCCAAAGATATAATTTTTTTTATTTTTCGTTCTCTGACATTTTTCACTACACCACAACTGTCATAATGAGGTATTTTAACGTGTGTCACCCCGTAAGGGCGTTCGTCATAAATTAGGAATTTTCGTCATATTTTGATTGCCGTGTGTCGAGGCCATTAGTAAAGCATCCGACGGCCCGAGATATGTACCGTATTTTTTTTACAAGTGCCCGAGCCATATTTATTTATTGGTTAAAAGCTTTGAATAACAGCAGTAAAGTGTCGCGTTTATACCGCTATTTATATTTGTTGGTATGCATGGCTCGGTTGCCTAGTGACAGAGTGAGCCCATCTGAGAGGCTCTGAGTTTTATACGTTAAAAAACTATGAGGAGCAGGCAGTACATAGTAACTCGAAGCGGGAGGTAACAATTTTTACCGCCCGCCTCGATACTTTACCGCCCGCTTTCTCGGAGAGGTCTGGAAAACGCCATTTTCGGTCAAAAGAACATGCATGAAAAGAGGCACTTTCGGGGCACATGTGAAAAAAAAAAATATATTCAAAAGTGGTTTTTTAATTTGCTAAATCACTGGCCGTGTTTTTCTATGATTCGAGTCTCATAACTGCAATGCATGCTGTTGCATTTGCGCGTTACGTTGACGCATTGCGTCTAAATGCAATTTTAACACGTTAAACCAAAGATATCGCGAGCGATCGACCAATCCTGGCTTTGCGATCGACTTGTTGGCCACGCCTGCTCTATCGGATGGAAATTGAATTGGGAAATCTCAGATTCTGGCCATAGACGAGCTCTACTTTGAGCATTGTAAGTCGCTTTTAAATCCTTTGCGTATGTCTAGCCTAGTGGAACAAGTTTCACTCCAATGAGTAGTGTTGTCTTTTCCCATTAATTCTTTGCATTCTTTTATTATTATAAAATATTCACAAAACACAAAATTTTCCATATACATATGAACAATACCCTTCAAAACTTCTAAAATTAAACACAATAACTTATAAATTCGGTGCCTTGCCAAACTTTAAAATTTCATTGAACATATTAAACAAGTATTTGTTGTTAATAATTTCCAAGATGGGTTTGGTATCTCTATCAAAAAACATATGTATATAATATATACGCCACGGTATGTTTTAAAGTAGAGTACAACAGGTCCTTGACGAGAACCCTTAGAAAGAAATGTTTGAGGTGAAATCGTGCAAACAACTGAAGTATGTTCGTTCCTCAATACGTTTCCAGAACAGGAAGGAAGATGTTTTCTCTAGGAATATCGATAACAACTATGTACTTAGGTAATGTATTTTCCCTCACTTGAAATCAGAGGAAATAACGGGCATATTACAAGCGGAATTTTTTATTATCAAAGAATTTCCTAATGGTTTTGAACGGTAGTGATTAATGGCTGATTCTTTTTTTTTAAATCGATAAAGAATAAATATGACCCCAGCCAATGAATCGTTGGGTCCTATATAAATTGGTTCTTAGTGAAAAAGGTATTAAGAAAATTGCTTAAAAGAACCCTAAACAAATAGAAAACCTTTTCCTGTTTTTTGTAACAAGTTGGTATTGATTACTTCTCGAGATCAAGATGTCTTGAACAAACGTGTTTTTTGCACACTTTTTAGTTTAAATTTGTTCTATTAAAATCGTTAGCGATTAATTTCTCATTTAAAGAAGGAATTTAGAGAGTACCTATCTCAATAGTCGGTCCTTTGCTGTTGAATCAACCTTTTTAATGACTCAGAAAAATATAACTGACGACCGGGAACCAAACAAGGGTAATTTGGTTAGCATTCCTGGCTTAATAGCAGTCCCCGACCAATTTAGAATTTTGTCCTAAAAGAGAGGATAGGCTAATTTCTTCTAAGTAAAGTTGGCGGAAGGCCAATAATCCCGCCCCTAAAAACCTTAAGAAAGCGGAAGGAACTTAATTCTACACTGTTACCATCTAGCTTAGAAGAAGCTAGACAAGCCATAAACCAGCTCAAAAATAGGCAAAGTCTTGGGTATAGCCAATGTTGTGTGTCCATCCTAAGCCCTAGGCAGGCGATGGAAAAAATTTCTAATTTCAAAACTAAATTCAACACCTCTTCATATGTAATGAAGTCGCCTTATAGTCCAGGCGCTGCACACTGGGACAGATTGCCCCTTTACGACGACAAAAATAAATTTTTTTTTACATTTTAACTGACCAAAACTAACTGGGATGTATTCTTAAATAACCACTCCATAATACTAAGCAATGACGAGATAATAACATAATTAGCTGGTAACACGAGCCAAACTTCCCCGTTCAGCGCACGGTCAACGCGAGAATCAATTGCGCTCGAAATATCAACGGCTTATTACGCTTGTTCTGTGTTATTTTTTTGAAGAGTCGTGGCATTTTAGCATGGAGGAAGTAGCGACAGTTATCTATATACAAAAATAATTTAATAAATTAAAATACTGATGTAGTATATAAGACGTTTTTCTAAGTATTAAATAAATGACTCCTACATACTGTAGTTTCAAGCTATTAAAAAAAAGTTCCGCATAGGTCCATTTGAAATTAAATTTTTTTAGACGCAATAAACATTAGTGATTTCAAAAAATCCATAAAGCGGTCCCCATATTTCCCCCTTTCTTAAACAGACCATCTTTTCTAGGTAGTCGTGGCGACCATACTACCATACAGACGACATACACTACCTGTGATGAAACTACATACAAATTCGGTATTTCTACTTTGCACGTTTACCTGAGATGTTATGAATATCTGTTGCATATCGATTAAATTGGACACAAAACAATGGCAGTCCAGCGGCAAGGAAGCGCAAGAGAAACTAAAACAAAAAAAAAATAAAATAGCACAGGACCTTTACAGCGAAATGAGTCTTGTTGTAGACCAACCAAAAGAAGGTTTTAGTAGTAGCAATGATGGTAATACAGCCCAGTAGTACTAATATTGATTCATTTTATAATTATGTTAATCGATATATTATACGACATATATAGGGTGTTTCAAACCACCCGTGCCACCCAATTCTCTCGGAAAGTTTCGAATGAAAAAAAAACACTTGTTCAATATTTTTTGTAAATCTATCTGATCATACAGAAATTGACGACACGCCCCACGCCCCCCCCCCCCTTTGGGGGGCTTGGGATGATGGTAACTCTAAAATTTTAAATGGCAACCCTGATTTTTTTTCACGGATTCTGATTTTCCGAAGAGAAAGGGGGGTGGGGCGGGGGGTCAATCAATTTCTGTATTGTCAGATAGATTTTCAAAAAATATTGAACACGTGTTTTTTTTCGATCGAAATTTTCCGAGAGAATTGGGTGTTATTATTTTTGTCGTCGTAAATTTGCTATCTGTCCCAGTGTGCGCTGTAGCCAAAATTTTACTAAATCCTGACACTAACCGTAACCAATAGAAATGATTTTTGGCACACGAGGAGTTTTTAAGAGTACTTTAAGAAAAAAATTGTTCTGCACGCGAACACCCATGGAAAGTGGGGAAAATTCGCGGGAAAACTCGGAAAATTGATATTCCATCAATAACGTGGAAGGGGTTGAAAATTTCAATATATGTAATGTATAGAACAAACTTATAGACCGTGAAAATCTTCACAAAAAAAGGTCTTTACATGTTTTTTCGAAAATTGCTTCCTGTGAGAGATAATGAGTTTTAATTGATATTTTCAGTTTTCCGGATGTTATTACTCTAAACAGGGCGGACCTTAGGCTGTTAGTTGGATTTCTGACTGGCCCAGTAAGTATCACCTTCACAACCTACGACTTTTTTGGAGTTTATTGAAGTTTACTCCTTAAGAATCGTTTCATATACATATAGAGCACGGTATGAAAAATAGATGAGTAGTAAAATAAAGCATTAACAAAAAAAAACCGTTTACAAAAAAAAACCTTCAACTTGATTTTGACCCACCTTCATAAAACCGATCAACTTCAAATTTAGCACATATGTATAGCTCGCGTGGAAATGAAATCTCCAAGATGGTTCCAAGATGGTGGCCGATTTTTACATTTGTGTTCCCCGATCCGCGACAAGTGTATCAAATGAAAGGGCATGACAGGTAGAATAGAATTACCTGTGTACCGTCATTCCAAATTCTTTATGGCAGCCAACACAAAATGGCGGAAGACATATCTATAAAAAGAAGAGAATATAACCGATCAACTTCAAATTTTGCACTTACGCATAGTTCGCCTATGGAGATGGCGGTTCCAAAATGGCGACCGATTTTTGCAATTGTGTTCGCCGACCCACCGACATGGGTATCAAATGGAAGAGCATGACAGGTAGAAAAGAATTAGTTGTGTGGCGTCATTCCAAATTCAAAATGGCGGATTACCTTTTCCTTCATAACCCCCTCAGTATGGGTATCAAATGAAAGGGTATGACGATTATAATGAAGTAATCTGTGTTTGCTTTGTTTGGTACTTTTCGTCATAAGTTTATGTGAAAAGTGTACCAAATAAAGCCAATTTTAACATCAAAATTTGCTAATATCTTCAAAAATAAAGGCCGTAACACAAAAATTGTCTGGACATTATTTATAGGAAATTGTCCGAACTTTCCAATTTTGGGAAAAAAATATTGACTAACTACCAAAATTTTGAATTTGCTGACTCATAATTCTTGAAGTTACACTTTTACAGTTTTAGATAGGTGGGAGTATTCTGCGTGCAGTGCTACCTTATTTATGAAAATGGGACATAGGGTTGCAAAAATACGGGGTGGTATGCAAAACATTAAAAAAAACTTCAAAACGCCCTAGCGGCTAAACCGTTACGATTCCCCCCCCGACTTTTTATTCGTCTATCCGACAGCCGACTGCTTTGTAACTTTATGCAATACACCCTGTATATTTGAAGACAATCTTTTTCCAGAAGTAAACTTCAGTCACCCGTCGCCGGAGCACACTTTACTTTTTTATAGGTAACTCGAAATTTTTTCAGATATCTTCTTTTTTTCATTATACCTTTTTCCTACCGCGGACTATGCACACATAATCTTTATTTATTTAAAGGCGTTGCAACGCACGCGGGTTTTTGCTAGTATGTTAAGAAAATGAAGATAACTAGTTTTCTTTGTTTTTTCTAAAAGTTTTATCAGGTTTTATCGACTAGATTATTTGAAATGTGGAGAATACCAAGATGGCCGAGAACGCGTTTCCCCTTCCGTCTCATGGTTTCAAGCTTGATGTTTAAATTCGCACTTTAGACTAGCTCTATAAAAAGTGCCAATTACAATGATTCCGTTCCGTCCGATCCGTTCCGAAAAAGTTGAAATCCGTAAGTACCATTGGAACCACTCTTCCGAACTGACATATAAGTTTTAAGCAAACTTCGAATTTTAACTTTGACAGCTAAGCGGATCGGAACGGAGCAGATGCATTCTAATTGGCCCTATTTTCTCTAAGTTTTATATTTGGCATTGCGAACGAATCGACAGATAAGTGTGGCATACAAAACCGTCTAATTGTATGGTATTACTCAAAGCGCAGCAAACCACTTATATTTAATTAAAAGAGAAACTGTTAAAAGTTTATTGCATGCATAAATTGAGCTTTTTAATAAACGTCAAACGTTTTTATCGACACGTAAAGAGACGATAGGATTGTCGATATCGTGTTGCCAAATACCAATTTTTATTTATCGACAGTAATCGATGTCGACTCGAGAAACCAAATACGGCCCCAGGTTGTACCGGTGTGGCCATGCCGAGGCCAATTCAATGTAGAATAACCCTAGGACAGGTCGAAAATAATGTACTTTTGTGTCTTTACAATGTCGACATATTGAAACACTTTTCAGAGAAAAGCAAAGACTAACTTAGCCGCGGTGTTCACCATATGGGATGCCCCCTCCTCACATAATAATAATATTAGTTTGACAGGACGGTCCTTCGAGGAATTATTGGTACGGACGATTCCGGAGACTCTTCAATGAATTCAGGAGACTATGCCATGACTCTGTGATCAGGAAGACATCTAACTTGTATGAGTGAAGTGGAACCTGAGCGGTAGAGTTTATGGAATGTGACAGAGAGGTAGACCAAAGGCCGATTGAAAGAGCAGTTTCTAAAGGCAAGGAACGGATCCCGAATCTCAGAATAGTGTATACGTACAATCACTATGAACTTCGGTACTTTCACCACAAACCTTGGTTCTTTCTTGGAGCCATTCCCGTACCATAGTAGTTAAGCCTGTGGTATCTGGGAGAAAACTTAGACAGTCTATCTTGTTTGTTAAAGAAGGTAGGCTTATGCCTTGAGATAATTACTGGCTTACAATCTGAAGAGGTTCTGTTTCCGGAATCTCTTTTATAACGTTTACCACTGCACAATAGGGCTAACTACAATGGTCTTAAGGCGTCTTAAGACTACTTAAGATTTTGTACGCTTCTATGGGGCTAGAACAAACAACCACAATGGCTTTAAAACGATCTTTCGTTCTCTTTCACAAACTTTCGTCAAGTCTTAAGGGTACGCTGAGGACCGTAGAATCTTAAAGAATCTTCAAGAAATTGATGTTAGCGATTAATATTTAATTTGGTGTTTTACGAAAATTAAAGTATTAGAGAGAAGATAATAAAAAAGATTACTTGAAATTAAAATCTGTGTTGAAAATATATTGAATAATGGAATATTTGGTTCTTGAATTTTGATTAATTTTTACAAATGTCAACAACCTCTTAAGGCTATTATAGCTGAGCTTAAGATCGTTAAGTTTTGATAGAAAAATAGCCAGTCTTAAGAGAATTTAACGAGGAATCTTAAGACGTCTTAAGACCATTGTAGTTAGCCCTAATGTCTCCGGTGAAGACCATCGTCCAGGTGACCATTGGTTCTTAGCATCAGCGCAGCGCTTATAGCGGTTTGCTCTACCTCCAGGTGAAGCGGCAAGTTGAATATAATCTCCAGCGTTACATTGAGCGAAGATTAACCTTAATCAATTTTTCTGCTAAATCCCACCGACTTAAAGATAATTTTTCAGTTTTTCTAAATAATATTCTACAAATCTGCAAATTTCCTCGAATTGATTCCGATAAAAGTCTACATTGAAATTGTTTTACATGTTTCGCAACAAAAAAAATATTCCTTTGATACACCAACAAGGATTCCGGATTTTATTGAAAGATTTCAAAGGCTTCTTCCTTCCCATGTTAATACTTTCGTTATCCTTTGCTGTATCCAAATAAAAAAAGGTAACACAGAGCAGGAAACCCCTTTGCTTGTGCGGTCTGTTATTTTATTTGTCAGTTTCTCTATGGTGTAACTTTAGAAGTTTTGTGTTTATACAGCATTTCTCAATACTATAAAAATGTTCAATGTCCTTGACAGGTGCTATCGGAAAAATGTGGCTGGTGTGTTGTTACCCAGCTTTCTTTCCAATTTCCGTCCCAACATATTCGTATTGTGTATAAATGGAGCTCGACAGCATCAAAAGGAAGAACTTGATTCCTTCGATATATGAAATTAAATATCGATTTTCTTCGTTCGTGTAAGTCGCCCAAAGGAGGAGCAGAGCAACAAAAAATAAAGAAGATCTGAGCTTGAATTTTTTCCCGTTCGAAGTAATGCAGTCGCCTATTTTTGTTATTGAGATTTTTATTAAAAGATTTTCTTTTCTTTTCTATTTTGCAGAGAATTTGTATAAAAGGACATAGATGTATATATTTTTCATATTGTGAGAAAAAGGATCTTGGTTATTGAGAAAGTTAGGTGAGGGCTGAGGTAATATTATCGAGGTACTTACTGAATCTGAAGGAAGACATTCGGCAAAGAGAGGCTCCTCTGCTTTCGATATAGTCGAATATTGTTCGGCGTCCCGGCTTTTGATCGGAGTCCAGTTGGTCTGTAAAGAGAATTTTTTTCTTTTAATATAACTTATAAAAAATGAATTTTTAAAAATATTTTTGTTAATGGAATTTATTTAAACAAGTTTGAAAGACATATGCATATACATATACATTGAGAATTTATATTTATATTTAACAGAAAGGATAACACCCAATTGAAATATGATCTTTTTTGAAGGTTTTTGGATTTAATAACATTTACAATATTTTTTATGGTTTCGTAAAAACACAAATATAGAATCCAAGGTAAATGGGGGATGTTTTAAGATGTATGAATTTAGAATACAATCGCGATGTTTAAAATAAAACAAAATGATTGAAAAGTATTACACCAATTTTAAAATAATGTTAAAACAATTTAAAAAATAAATGTTGTTAGCAATTTTATTTTGTTGTTAAATATTTGTTTTTATGTACAAACTTAGAATTAATCGGAGATTTTAATTTAAATAAGTTCCATATTGTAAACATGTATATATATGTGGTAAAACGCAGGTGCTAAACAGGTAATAATCTATTACAATTTTCTAGGTATTTGTTAGTTATGTAGCTCTATCCTAATTTAATACAAGTTTCTATGTTAATTCTTTACTACGTATGCTGCTTCAGTCCTGGTGCTTTCTAAAATTGGGGTAGGCGTTTCCTGCAGCGGGATGTTTTTTTTTATCACTTTCATGCTATAGAACATTTAGATTAACCACAACAGGAGAGGAGCAAATTTATTCAACTTATTACAATTCATAATAGAAATGCCTTTATACAAGAAAATATTAATTATGTTTAATTGTTACGAATTGAAGACCACCTTTAAATTAGTAAAACCCTGCCTCCTTCACATACATATATATAAAAAACACGTGTGGGTATACCAAGGGAAATTAGTGTCCTGACAGATTTTTTTTCTTTTGAATGGAGGCCTTAATATAAGTCATGAATATGCATTATTTGAAAGGGGATTCTTAGTAGAAACATATTTATATATGAATTCATGGGTAATTAAGGTGAAATCTCACAAGGTTAATAATATTTTTCCAAAAGCTGTTCAGTTCTATAACTTATCGCCGTGACGTTGAAAATGCTTTATATAACGTTTCCTTTAATAATTTTGTGGTGTGAAAAATTTGGTGCTGCTGTTGAACAATTCGTAGAAGATTTATTAATGACTTGATGTATAATAAAACTGTAACACAAAATATTAATTAAAGCCATAATTGATTTGATACACATTCTTTAAGGAGGCGTCTTAGTGGGTATTGAGACCCATTTTCTTTGGTCTAGTGTGCCGACCGCGTCGTTAAAAACTATCCAAGTTAAGCCTTTTGATATATCCTAAAATAGGTTTGGGATGCATATCGCAAATCTCCCTGGAAGTATGGAAGTTGCAACGGAGGAGACTCAATGTGCTCCTCGTTGTAGCCTCACAGTCAAACAATAAGTGCTCCGAAGTTTCGGAAGCAACCTCGCAGAACCGGCAGCTACAATCACTGGCACACACCTAGATGGCAAGTAACTCAGCTTGAAAACAGTGGGGCAGTATTCTGACTGGATTTCGATAATCGTCATAGACGGTTTGTTAAAATCCAGAGTGGCAGGAATGAAAGCTTTGGGTCCAGGTTTAGTTCCTTGAGAATCGATGAGTGATGCCCCTTGCCAGAGCATCCTTCTTCACTACTAGGTGTAGCTGGGGAGGTTTGGTAGAACTTCCATAGCCGCTCCCTTGAAACCGAGACAGGTCAGCTTTTGCATTTTGGCCAGTTTAATCACGGCACCCTTTTGTTTGGTCTTAACCCACCATGCAATAGATGTATACGTATGACCTTCGTGATATTTAGCCTCCTTTGAGAAAACGGTTCTTTCTATCTATAAAGTGAGCTTTTAAATTTAGTTTCCTTCTATTTGTAAATAGTCCGATTACAGTTTTTTATTGGTTAATGTTCTTGTTAATCTAGTGGCCAAAACATATATATCTTTTATCCTTATCTTTTTTAGGTTAATGGGCATTTAAAAACCGGTTTTGGTTCCCAGGAGCAACAGCCCCAATACCTACTGACCGATTTGAAAACTCCCTCTGCGAATTTTGTTTTATGACTTAGAAGTGGAAGTCTCAGTCTCCGGAACAAAAAAGGTCACACGCATTTGTGAAATAATCGTACGTTGCTTGATCGACGAAATTTGTTGAGTGTTTGGTCAAAAAATCCAATACCAGAATCGATGGGTTAGGCGACGCATTATCATGATGCAAAATCCACAAATTGTTCTCTCGCGGGCAACAACGCCAACAACAATGGTCACATAAAAAATAGTTGGTTTAGTTCGTTATCGAAGCGACATTCTGAAACGTCAAATCCCCTTATCTTTACTCTTCTGCAATTGCTTATAAGCATTTTGAGGACGCCTGACGCTCCTTTCATCGAAGTTAGTATTTGTTTCGGTAATACTAGATGAGAGCCACGCTATCTCATTCGACTTTAAGCCCGGCAAATATAGAAAAATGTATTGGATTTTTAAAATTGTACAGGGACTTCAAAAAACTAGAACTGTAAGGAAATGCATTCATTAATTCAAGACATTAGTCTTAAGTCAGAAATTTCGATGGTTGTCTTGTAGTCAGTTTGTTTTGTCTGGTTTAGTTTTTAGTTAATATCGATGCATTAATTAGGACACCGTATTTTCTAAAACGCTCTCTTTATTCGCAAAAAATGGGGGTTAACTCGAAGTACATATGTTGTAATCATAAATAAAATTTAAGTAATGCAAGATCATGGATAATTGAACTAACTGGAATACAGACCATGAATACGGCTATCATGGCAGAAGGCGTGCCTTATATCTATAATGTCGAAGCTGTAACAAGAAGATAGATGAATTGGCCAGACTAAGAACAAATGGGGAGGGGGGTGAACCGCTAACAAAGACCTCGGAAGGCGGTGGCACCCGATTTGTCACTTCTACTAAAACTCGAGAAGAGTCACTGCAGACGAACACCTAGCAGCTCTGTTAGCAAGTCCTAATCCCACCTCCCCGCGGTGCCACCTGGGGTACTTCTTCGGACGGAGCTAACGGGAGACGGTCGAATGGCGAGTTCTCTGCGCCACAAAACAGAGTTCTAAGTCGGTTGGGCTGAGGGCTCCTATAAAACACCTAAATGCTACGAATCGGCAAACAATGCCTCGGAACCGGATGGACAACACGACGACGACCTTTGCTCTTCGAACCATGACACGAATCGGATCATGGAATGTGAGAACACTGCTTGCTGATGGTCGCCTGGATGAAGTCCTTGACGAGATGAACCGCTATAAAATCAAGGTCATGGGACTCAGCGAGACCAGATGGCCCGATGCGGGGAATATATCTACCCAAACGGTGAGTCCTTCTTATAAACTGGTAGAAACGAAACTGAAAGACGTAGGAGTGGTGTGGGCGTTATACTTACCAAGGAAGCCAGGTCCAGCCTCATTAACTGGTCACCAGTTTCTGAGAGGATTATTACCGTGTGCCTGCGTACCAGACTAAGAAGTACTACGCTAGTCCAATGATACGCTCCAACTGAAGACACAGACGATGACGTCAAAGACGAGTTCTATATGCGACTGAATGAGGTTTATCGCTCTATTCCAAGGGGAGACATCATTGTTTTAATGGGTGACTTAAACGCACAGATCGGCCCCAAAAACACCGGCCTTGAACACACAATCTGAAATCAAGGTATGGACCAGGTAACTAACAGCAACGGTGAGCTTTTCGTTGACCTCTGTAGTTCCCACCAACTCATGGTAGGTGGAACTTACTTTTGTCACAAGAAGATACACAAGGAGACCTGCGTATCGCCCGATGGTAGAACGAGAAACCAGATAGATCACATGGCCGCCAGCCGCAGATGGAGAACTATTCTAGATCTAGAGGATGTCAGGAGCTTTAGAGGAGCAGACACTGGAAGTGACCACCATTTGGTAGTAGCATCTCATCTATTCGCCTCAAAATCGTCGCAATCAGGAACGACCAACGCAATGCCATAAACCGTAGAAGGTTTAACGTATACCGTCTGCGTGCCAGCTATAAAAGGCGAGAATTTGCTGGGAAACTACAACAAATTTTAAACCGGCAAAACGTTTCTGACGAAAATAATATTGACGATGATAAGACTTACCATTTAAGAGATATTTGCAAAAAACTGATATTTTGACCTTTTGACCTGAATATTTCCCGGCGACCGATCGCCCAATCTCGACAGTTTATTTATAACGATGTTTTTAAGGGATGTACTGTACCAATTTTCAGCAACTTCCCAATTTATCTCCCAATTGGAGCTTTTTTCGTGTATTGTGACTGGACTATTATGTATTTCAACATTCTAAATAAAGATACAGGTTTTACAGGTATATTACAAAAAGTGACGAATTTTTTTGTGAAGTTTCTAGCTGGCAGATCGGTCCCATTTTTTTTTGCTTTTGCTTTATAAAATTCAGAACAAGACCTTCTTTACGAAAGTTGCAATTGATGTACACTTCTTCTATCGTGTCGGACTGGAATTTCTTTCTCTGAATGTTTGCGAAATATCGTCATTGATTATGTTCTTCCTATAACATCTAGGTACATAAGCAACGCATTCATAACAACAATATTAAAAAACTCGAGAACCAACCATTATATTGTAATTAGGGAAGTAAATATAGTTGCCTTCTCAACGGAAAGCTGCGCGAAATTTGCCCTGCTCCTATCATCTGTATGAAATTCTAGACTAATCGTATTTTTGTATAAACGCACTTGAACTGCGGATTTATAATGAAGGGTATTCTAGTAATTTACCTTACTTTCTGAAACTTTGCTAAAAATGCTATTTGGCCCGACCATTGACAGAATGAGGTAATAAAGTTATCTCCAGCAATACTCAATAGAAAATACCTACGCGTCGAATTGATAACTTCCTCCTTTTTTGAAGACGGTTAAAAAGACACCAAGATGACAGTACTTAATAGTTTACATGCTGCACATTTCTTTGTGTTTTTATTTTTGAAATGGTCGATCAATGTATAAATGACATACAAACCTTTAACGTAAATGGGCGGTCATTTATGCTAAAATTCGTAATTTTGATGGGTCAATACAATAAAAAAAATATGCCGAAAACCAAAATTAAGTAGACCAGATTATCGAATGAATATGTTCCTACCGTGCATCTGTTCCGCATACCCTGCAATATTCCAACTATTAACATCAGCTCCGACATAATTCTCAAGTTTTCTCACTTACATAAGTTTGTTGAGAATATTGAGCAAAGAAATGTTTGAATTGTATTCAGTTAACACATGAACTGAAGAAAACAAACAATTTGGATATGAACCTAAAAATTGTCGATAGTTGTAGTTGTAGACATATAATTGTCATAAAAATGTTAATAAAATGAAATAAAAAAAATTGGAATTAGTTTGTTTAATTTAAAAAAACATTTAGGAGCTTGCTTTGAAACACCCTATATATTAAAGAAGGGAGGAGTATTATCACCGAACTTGTCAGCCCAATAGAGAACGTTTGGTACTTGTTTAAGATATGGTTTACAAAATGTCCAACCATAATAAATAGGTTTTAGAACACTGTGAAAAATGTCTGTGATAATTTTACAAATAAAGCAGTGGAAGTTTTATTCACAAGCAGTTTTGTAAATTTATAATACATATTTTTAGTTATTTTCCTAATCCGCGTCAATTTCTTTACGTTTTGCCAGCACTACCATTTATCACCGCGTTGGACGTAGTTTTTGACATTCTTGACGCAAAGGCATCACTTACACTGCAAATCTGAGATTTTAAAAGTGTTTTATTTCAAAACGCTTAAAGTGTTTTATTGTGACGTCATCCATTTGATTAACATTGTAGACACTTTTAAAACACTTAAAAGTGTTTAAAAAATATCGGGTGACGTCAAAATAAAACGTTTTAAGCATTTTGAAATAAAACACTTTCAAAAGCTGAGATTTGCAGCGTACATATTAATCCAATAGTCGCTAATCGGTTTGTAGATCGCTTATGATTTGGTCTTCCTTGAAGCAAGCTACTAATTCAATTTGTTTTCATATTTAGAATAAAATTTAAGAAAAAGAATATGTACATTACAATTACAGTCGACAAATCATATAATTTTATCAACTATTTGTAGATATCTTTACAGGCGTTTAGCTTAGACATAATAAAAATATGGGAAATATTAAGTTCTGATTATGGAATAACTTCAGAAATTATAGGAATAGAGATTACGTATTCAGCTGTATAACTAGGAGAATATTTTTTGGTGTCGTTGAAAGATCATCTTTTTTCACTTTTTCACTTGATACGGTATTCAAAAAAAACACAAATCACCAGCTAAATTGTATAAAGTGGAATCTTCTCGCACATCTTGATGAACTTGATTATGCTGATAGCACACGTGTATTCGCGATCCAATATAATTAGAAACTAATAAATTATTCGAAACAGTTTCGATTAGAGATTATAAATACTAAAATTAAACACTAAGACAGTATGTCAAATTACTGTAAAAGTTGGCTGCAATCTTGGCTGCATATTTTCTATCAATTTCTCAACAAGATTATGTAGTATGCTAAAATTTTTGGCGCAGTCCAGTTTCAATAAACTTGAAGATTGGAATTATCGACCTAGCTAACCTCCTATGAATTTTATTGTATTGTACAGGGTTTTAATAATTTAAGAAGGTTTCATAAAATTTACTGAAGTACAAGGTGCGTTTCTCTTCACTTGGTGTGAATTTAATATTTGATCTAGATTTCTTAGAACGTTTTTAAATTGTTTTGCATGGGTAAATATATGGGTACTGTTTTAATACATAAAACATAAATCTAGTGGAAGAGGGCCTTTAGTTCAGTTTCTAGTTGGGCAGTTTGAATATCAATATATAGAAATCTTTGCCTCATTCTGCGCAACCTTTTATATCAACAAAACAAAGAGTTTGCACGTACTATAGTTACAGATAAGCGCGAGTAAGTTACACCTAGGATAATTTTATTTTCATAAGTTGTTCTTCAGTGTATCAATAATTATAATGTTCCCCAATTCGAAAAAAACAGTGAAGACAAAATTTGTAGGAAATTTTATGCTATACAACTTTGCTCATTTTCACCAAAATGCATAGTTTCTCCTTAAAATAGAGGAAAAGACGAAAAAACGCTAAAATTCATATATTTCTCAAAACGCATCCTTTTTTTAGAACTGCGGGTTGTGAAAATCATGTTTAGACAACTCAAATCCTTTACTTGGACCGGTCTTATAGCTGTGGGGAAAATTTCTTTAATTTTTCCGAATTTGAGCGGACTATATATTTTTTTTGAATTTTAAAAATGATGGAAACTTTACGAAATCAAAAATTTTCAGAATAACAACAGCCCTAATACTTCTGTTTATATACTATAAGGTATGGTGAAAGTGATGCAGTAGCAGATCAAATAAACATATTAAAGGTATCCTATATTTTCCAAATCTAACTTCCAAGCGTATCTGCAAAAGAATAAATAACACTCTTTGTACAATTTAATCAAAATATAATCCGCTTTTCTATTGCAATGAACTTAGAAATCCGTTGGATAAGCTTTTTGCATTAGTACCACTCGTTATTTTACACATACATAAATGGAATAGGTAGAAACGACGAAAGAACCTAGTTTACAATAAATTGTCATAAGCGGCTTCGTCCTTATTCTACCAATTTTCTCTTTGCTTCATCTATCTCTAGTTCAGCTGTAGGACTGCCTCCAGTGGGACCGGAGGCCAAATTATCGCTATGGCACACCATTTTGATGCCACTCATCTATCTCTAGTTGCTTAAAGAAAGGTTTAACACAAAAAATAAAACGAACAACACTATATAAACATAAAACTAACAATCAACAATGATCGGCATAAAGTGAATTTAGAAAAGGGGGGCCTCAAAAAAACAGACAAAAAAGATTTGGACTCTCACTGTTATTACATGCAGGTGACAAACAAATGTTTTTTTTCCGTTCTTATAAAATACATACATCTTGGTTACGTTTCGAGTAACATCGTCCTAACTTTTTCCAATTTTTAGAGCACCTGCAACTTGAACGAAATAAAAGCAATCATATATCCTCGTTTAAACGTAAAATAAGCTTTGTTATTATATTTTGTATAGGATTCGGTATGTACTACAAATCTCACCTTAAGAATCTGGAATCTCCACTGCCGCTCAATCCAGTACCAAGTCTATTTTGTTTATCACTAAGTTTCCCATTATTTCCTGGCGAACTTTGGCTTGGCGTTGTCGTTGGTGATGTTGGTAAATCTCGTTCTCTAGTGATAGGCATCTCGCGTTCGCCCAAAAATACCACCGACGCAGACGCAGACGTCGATTTGCCAGCAGCGGCGGCGGCAGCGGAATTCACGTAAATTGGCGGTTTCGATCGTATGCGTCCCTCCGAGTCTGTTCGTGAGGTTTTTCCTGTCTCCTGGAGGCTGTAACTCTTGCGATTGTATTTTGATCGCGAACCGACACGTTTTCCCGAAAAACCGGTTGTGTTAGCACCACCACTAGATTTTTGTTTTTTAACACCTTCTCTAACGATAATGTAACCTTCATCATCTTCTTCATCGTCACTAGCAGCGTCTTTTTTGGCTGGATCGCTGGTACTAGCAGCACTTGAAATGTTCGGATGGTCAACACTTGTATTTTTATTTGTATTGAGATTAGTAAGGCCACAGTGTGGCCAAAAGTCACAGGAACTAGCTGTACAACTGAAAGTAGAAAATAGACAGGCTCGAAACAAGACACGTGATAATATAGCTAGAGTAGGCTAACTAAAATGGTAACGGGTTAGAGAGGGTGGATCTATGATGTTAGTTGGCTTGCACTCGATTCTTAGATTTTTTTTTTGATTTTTGGGTTAGTTTTTTTTTTAGCTTAGATTTTGATTTTTTGCTCTTAGTGATAGAGGTTAGAATGTGAGTCAGTTTTTTTTCTATTCTAGTCTATAGCGATACTATTGCTGGTAGGTTCTAGAATTGCATTTCGTTTCAATACCTTCCTCTTGTTGGCGCTGATGATCCAGTGAAGGATTGATGGCTGCGATCAAGCATCGACCTTTGCTGTTGCTGATGCTGCAATAGCTGCTGTTGCTGTTGACCTTTCATTGGCTGTCTGTAAATATAATCGCCAACACCTGATCGCATCCTTTCATCGTTCATGCTAGCAAGTGATTCTCTCATTGATTTCAGTTCAGACTCAGGTGTCATATTGTCGCGAGACTTCAGTCGATCTATATAGCTATTTTCAGCTGGCATTGAATTTCTTACTTTCATTCCATGATCATAAATTCGTTCATTTAAAAAGTTCAGTTCACTTCCGCCTACGTTCATCACCTCTCTACCTTTCATGGGTCTTGGAACATCATAATCGCGACTAAAATCCATAATAGGCGATCGGTCTAAAGTACGACGCAACATATCATAGGTTAGTTCATGATCACAAAGTCTTGTTCCATAGTTTTGAGGACTGGTTTGGCGGGGAGCCGGTGTTGTCCTTTGCAGATTTGGCTTTAGAATATTGCGATCTTCTCGCATTACTCCTGTATCAGTCAAGTATCTCATATTATTGCTTTGTTCCCTGTAGTCTTCATCGAATGATCGACTTTTATCGAAATCTAGTCGCGCAGGCACTGGTTGATTGCTAAATGAAGGCCCATAGTCTAGGTCGAAGGATCGACTTTTATCTATGTCAGATCGCATATTTCTACTGTTCGCTACCTGTTCAGATACGATCTGATTTGGTCTAATTGTAGGCGGAAAGTTTCGTACAGGTTGGTGATATGTCTGCTGATTAGTTACCGTCGCCGGAGGCCCTAGACATACCACCATTTTATGTGATTGTGTTGTGCGACTCGGTGATTTCTCAGACAGCTGAAGGGACCTAGTAAAAAAAATGAAAAAGAAATTTAAAAAAATTTCTCAAGTAACACAAATCAAATCATACCTCGATCGCCTTATTCGATGCTCTTCAGGTGTTTTAGAATTTCTCGTTGCTGATCTTCGATGCGGAGTTGCAACATCATGTTCTCTACCACTATAACTTGAACTAGACGAACTACGTGACGGACTGTGTGATTTATCCTCGTATTTCGGTTTTCGTTCTAATGTATTATTCCTCGATCCTGAATTTGGACGCGAGCTCAGTGACGCCTGTGATCCTTTTTTTCGACGATCTTCAGGTGTTAATGATCTACTTTCAGGTGTTAGCGATCGTTGCTTACGTAAACTATTTTGTGCGCTATGTGTATCGTATTTTTCAGGTGTTAACGATCTTTGCTTTGGTTGAAGAAATATTGGTTGTGATTGGTAGCTAGCTGATAGGAATTCGGTTGAATTATCATCTTCATCGTCTACTTCGTCATTTGAGAGATCTGTGGTTTATAGATTATAAATATATAAATGGATAACAGCATTGATCTTTAAAAGTAACTTACCTGATCGTGCTCCGCTATCACAAGAATTAAGGCGGTGACTAATATTAGTATCGAAACTACGAAATCTCGAATTACCTAAATTAGTATTGATTCTAGAAAACTGTGCTCTTCTAGATCGATCATTTCGATCTAGACTAGTTCTAATAACTTTATCTAGCTTTCTAGGATTGTTGTAGGCGAGCGCTTCGTTTTGTTTCAAATAAGTCGAACCAATTTGTTGATATTTTGGAGAATTGTCACGACTTCGATTCTCTTTCTTCGTTAAATAATTGGGGGAATTCCCTGTTAATGTGCTAAAATTAGGTGATCGATCCCTCTTCACCGGCTTAGGAGGTTCGGATAAATTGCTATCGAAACTTTTCGAAAATGTTTCAGCATAATCAGCAGGCTTTCGATCGTATTCAAAACTTCTAGAAAACACCATTCCTTTGTTCGTTTTCTGATCGTATTGATTCGGATTGATTTGGACTTTAACACTGCCATTAATGTTTGTATGCTTATACTTAGTTTTAGAGTCTTGAAACGCGGGTGGTGGTGACAGTATGGGAGTGATCGGAGGTGGTGACTCATTGTCCATGAATGTCCTGACCGGTAAGAATCCTGGACGCTCATTTAGTATTGAAGCTATTTGCGGATCTAGAATTTTATATCCAGGCCTCATCAATCCTCTCGAAGTGTTATTGGAACGACGAGCCTCACTCCTTGATATCAGTTCCTCAATTTTGCTGTTAGGCATTCGAGGAACAGCATACACCGGCTTGTCTCTAGCATTTTCGAGCTGTATTACTCTAATTGAGTTCTTAAGGCTTCCGTTTTGATTCTCCAGTCGTATAGAATTAGATTTTCTATTGTGGCTATTCGCAGAATTCTCATCATTTATTCTCTTGCTGTTAACTTGCACCCAACCAGACTTATTTAGAAATATCTCATCAGTGATATTCTTCTTGTTCGACGACGTTCGATTCTCTCCGAAAAGATACGTTGGCTTTATCGAATTATTCTGTGTTGCTGTAATATGACCCAAATTATGATAATGCATCTTTCTAGCTTCTAGCTTCTCGCTAAAATGTCTATTCGATAGCTCAAGACTCTCTCGCCGTTTTGCGATATATTGATTTTGGCGATTTGGTTGAAACTCTCTCAGGTGTTCAGCTGTTCGGTTTCGATCTCGTGCAAGGTTCTCATTGTATTTCGTGATTGCAGTCTTATCTCTATTTCGACGTTTCTTCGGCGGTAGTTCAGGCAATGGAAGATCTGAAATGTCTATTTTATCGACTGATGAAAGGTCATTGGAACTTTTTGTTGAATTTTTTGTTAACTTGCTGTCATCGGTTGATGTTGCTTCGCTATTTTCCAAGCATACGGTTTCTTCTTGATTATCCTTTTGGGGTTTTTGGGTGTCGTTTTGAGATCTGAAAATAAGAAGATTGGAAATTTTAGTTGAATAGGCTTTAAAATTTCATAATGTGTATGGATTATCGAACTGTTTCGGCATTTGTAGTAGAAAGCCAATTGATAAGAACTTATAGGAATCGATAAGAATATTACAACAGAACTAAACGATGCTTTTCTTAAACAGAAATGGAACGCTTTTGGAAACGATGGCCAAGCACTACATAAAGTACTTAAGAGTCACCCTTAGGAGTCCAAGCTGTCGTACTCGTCTTGTGCAATTTTCAGTAATGAGCTTGGTTCAAAGGAAGGAAACAGGATAGGTTGATAGCGATTGAATTCCTGAATCTTGTAGGAGTTCACATCAAACAGAAGAAATTTGCACAAATACCACTGTAACAAAATTCAAAACAAACTTTTTTTGTAACGGGGCTTCATTTTCGCAAAGTCGATATCCTCAACAGCGTCGGAGTTAGCAGGGATAGCCTCGTCGAAGTTTTATGCCTTCTGAAACAAGTGAAACTCGCTAACAAGCCGATAACGGCTGGCGCCGGAAGTGCCTGGACAGATTTAAAAAAGGTCTGAGTAAATCGCTTAGATTAGTGTGAAAGGAATAACGAGGGACCATAACGATGTAAGGAGCTTGAATCTTGGCAACGGTTGTCCTTAACCCTAACAACCAATGGCAGTTGGTCATAAGATACATCTTCTATAATGATGTGGGAAACTAAGCTCAATCTTAGTAATATTCGCGAATACAGAGTGCAGAAGACACTCACAGTCGAATAGTTCAATTTATGAATGAATTCCTATGTAGATTCTAGTATAGGTACGAAAAGGAGGGCCCAGGCTGAAACGATTCCTACGGCGCACAGTGCGGCAAATAGCTCATTTTTTGGGCAAAGGACAATTCCCAAGCCTGGAATTAATGAAACTTAAAATTTTTTTTCTAAACTATTCGTTATAAAATTGCCTTTAATTCTATCGAGCCGGAATTTTGAAATTTCAAAATTAAAGATGGCTAATCCAATATGGCGGACATAAATTTTGTAAGTAAATTAAAATTTTATCAAAAGATTCTTTAAAATTATAAAAAATTGTTACTTGGGGGTTTTTTGGAAACCAAAAATTAATTAATAATAATTAATTTCAATAATTTTAAAGAATCTTTTGATAAAATGTTAATTTACTTACAAAATTTATGTCCGCCATATTGGATTAGCCATCTTTAATTTTGAAATTTCAAAATTCCGGCTCGATAGAATTAAAGGCTCAAATTGTTCTGACGACCTCGTGCGTGTTCTGACGTCTTGGTCGCTGTCAGTGTAAACACTATCATTGAAAAGCAGGGGTTTGATTTTTCGGACGAATACGTCAGAACACGTCAGAACACATTGTCGTCAGAATTCGCAGGCATAGTAACCGTAGCCTTAGAATTTATAAGTAGGTGATAACTCCGATGTTTTCGATGAGAATGCGATTTTGCACATCATTTAGCCAGAGGAAGGCGGGTTTTGAGGCCCCAGTACAGATCAACGAATTGTATTCAAGGTGAGGTCGAATATGGGATAACCAATCGACGACGAACCTGACGTACCAAGTGTCGGGGGGTATACCTGGGCCACCCTATCCGATAGGGTAAAATTCACGGTCCTGGTAGAGGGGTTGGCCTAACTTCCGGACCCCGTATAAACGAAACCCCGTAATTAGGAAACCAGAAGCAAAGCTTCGAACGGGACTATAAATGGCGGCCAAGACTCATATTGGATTGGATTTGGCGCTTTGCGATTCCCTAATCCGCCGTGTGGGTGTAATCGTGAATCTTAACGTATAGCAATGCCAACCTGTAAACGATCTCCGAGAATAAAATTAAGGAATCACAACTTAAACATACGGCATTTTGGACATAAGTGTCAAATCCGCACTCACTTCCGATCCGCCGGTTTCGGGAATCGAGGCCAATGTTATTGTGAAAGGCGTTAAATCGGACAGGATTTCTGCGAACACAATCAAGACGGATTTCGATGTCCCTGTTAATTAAATTAAATATGAGTAGAAGATCATGTATGTATGTTAATATTATACGAATAAGACAAAGGAATAATAAAAAGATGAAACGAATATTTTTTACATTTAAGGGCATCTAACTCTAGTCTATTAGCCTTGCGCCAGGAAGGGTGTCAAGTTCAAATGAAAAAATTGATGTAAATATCTTCAAATCACCTGCGAACAATAAAATACTGGCACGCGAAAAAATATTACAAATATTATTAATAAAAATAATTAATAACAACGGACCAAGATGACTACCTTGCGGCACACCTGATTTGACAGCAAAAGTTTTAGACATACATGTATCAACTAAAACGGACTGCTTAGAACCAATAACATAAGAACTTAGCCAATTAAGAAATGAAGAATGAAGACCAAAAAAAGGCAAGTAGTTTCAGTGTCAAGTGTCAATACGATCAAAGGATTTTACAAAATCGGTATAAATAACATCAACCTGTTCACCTCGTTCCATAGCATTAATTACATAGCTTTAAAAAACCACTGGATTAGTGGTAGCAGATTTGCTATTCATAAAACCATATTTCTTCTTACAAATACATTTATTTACAACAAATTGTAGTCTGGCAGTAACTAGACATTTAAAACATTTAGGAACAGGTAATAATTTCGCAATTCTATAATTAATAATTTCGCCACGATAATCGGACTTATAAAGTGGTTTAATAATCGAAAATTTCTAAGAATCAAGGAATGATCCAATGATGATATCATGGCTCGGACACGTTGATCATCGATCGACTCGGATACACAATATACAATATACCGAACACCGCATTATATACATACCCGCCTAGACCGCACCAGTAATATCGCTAAACACCAGCTTACGCACATGTAGAGTGCAGTAATGAGTAGATAGTAGAGTGCAGTAGTGGTAGTTAGTTGCTTAGATATACCCTTAAGAAACATGTAAATATATATCCAGATATAATAAGTAGTTATTTATATTTAAGATATCCAAATTGTTAGTATATAAGGATTTTGAATGAATAAAAGAAATATTATTTTGTAAGAAGGTGTTTGTTCTCACAAGACCTTGGCCAACTCAAGGGCCCCCGGCAACCCTCCCTTAAATAAGGAGGTTTAGAGAACTACCGGACGAAACACCATTACACCCCATCCACAAATGTCGTGAAGCCTGCGCCTGGCGCAGTATTCGTGTCACCTGCTTTGCGTTGCAATTCGCGACTCTCCCTTAAAAAGTATGAAACACAGAAACTGTGCTGCTCTGCCTGTGTCGCCCGTATCTCAATGTGCGCCCGGTCTATCACTCGAATGGTCACCTTTCAAACGAGTGTTTAGTGAAGTCGCTGCGATCAGTGGTTCGTGACTTATCTGAAATTGGCTCCATCTATCGGGAACAATTTGTATCTATTTTTTTATGTACTTATACCCAGGATAGACAGCGTTCTTAATGTGCATTTGCTAAATGGACATTAGGTGCTTAATGTTCATTAAAAAAGAAAGTGACAGACAGTGACACCATCTGGACATTAGGCCATTTTGATTAACAGGTTTTTTGACAGCGACAGCTTTGAAATTTCAAAAAATGTAATAAAAAGCGAAGTAATGAACAACAACAAGAAGGAGACAAAAAATTTATTATATTAAACATGAAGATTAAACATGTGCATGGTTCGCCGTCTATGAGAAAATAAAAACTAAGAGAACTGCTGTAACAAACTTGATTTACTCGCTAATCATCAAAATATTTTAATGATTGAAGCTTGATGTTAATCACCGTTTTGGTATTCTTAGCCCTCAGTTACAAGAAAAATCTTAAATAATTCACCTCTAATGGTGAATTTGTAATCGTGTAATGAGATAAGTCTGGGAAAAATTAGAATACCAAATAATATCAAGTTGAGACTCACCACACACTTGTGATTGCGTTGTGACTTGTAACTGCTTTTAGAATACGGGTGTTAATATAAAGTACTCACGTTGGTTCATGTCTAAAAACAAATTCCACCCCAAATTTCTATTAATGGACTATGGAATAGTCCGGGGAAATTAGCAAAAAAAAACCCACGAAAGGAGACAAAATTCCAAAATGTCTGAAAATTGGTCCAAAGCTTCCTTGGGACTTTTTAAGAAAACAATTTTGGAATCACAAAAAAAACAACATGGCTGCCGGAGATATCACCTTTTGACAAAAAAATCACTCAAAAACTGGTTTTTTCGAATTTTTTTTGATCAGTCAATACAAAACATTATTGCCTACAAAATAGCCTTCTTGAATTTTTTTCGAAAACCTTGATCTTTCCGAATTATTCAAAGTATTTTTTGGCCGAAATGTGATTTTTGGAAACTTTGACCAAGGGTTAGGTTTTCGTAAAAATGACAATAGCACTTTATTGTAGGCAATAACGTCTCATATTGACTGACCAAAAGAAAGTTTCGCAAAAAACAGTTTTTGAGTGATTTTTTTGCCAAAAAATGATATCTCCGGCGGCCATTTTGTTTTCTTTGTGATTCCAAAATTGTTTTCTTAAAAAGTCCCAAAGAATCTGTGGTCAAATTTTCAGCCATTTTGGAATTTTGTCTCCTTAAAATACTAATTTCCCCCAACTAGAAGTGATTTAGAAAATTACTTATCTCAAACAAATGAGCCGTTTTCTTTGAAAGTGGTGTAAGTCCACTTCATATATTTAAGGGTTTGCGTTTGAATAGATTGAAAAATATTGGTATATGCTAATACGCTCATTATGTTTTTTAAATATTAAATTGATTTAATTTTATAATGTGATCGTTTTTAAAGTATTAGTTAAAAGAAATTTATACTTTTGATGATCTCAAATGGAGTTACACCACTTTCAAAGTAAACAAAATATGAAAATCATATATTGATGAAATATTAAATATGGGATTTCAATTGAACCAAACCAATTTTTCTTATGAAATTTTTATTAAAAGTGTTAAAAAAGAGTAAAAAGGCTTTATTCCAATATTTCTTCAAGTAATGCCATTTATATTATATTAATTACAACTTTGTATTAATAGGCTCCATTTTAAAATTTTTTCATTATGAGAAAGTTGTCATGATTTATTGGAGGAATATAAGGTATCCATTATATCGTTGAATTTTTGAGATGCGATGGATGGATATAAATGTGGTAGTATTATATTTTCAAATTTTCGTGGTCTTCCAAGTGTGGGGGATAAATCTTATGTTTTAAACTCCCCATTTTCATCAAATGAAGTTTTGTTTTTTAAAAACCATATCCAACATATCTTCAGCCAAGTTACCTCTTCACCATAACTACTTTTTCCGTCTTTTTAGAACTGCATTTTCTAATAGTTTCGTCGAAACAAAATCATATCGTTCCATTTCATGTTAAATAAACTTTTTACGTTTTCGGCATTGTTGTGTGATGGTATAATAATAAACAGTAATTTTTTTTCTTATGGACGTCTCGATAGTTCCAAAATCGGCATATTTTGAAAGTTAAGAATGTCCAAAAATTTATGTCTTTGCGGAAAGTGGACTTACACCACATTCAAGGTAATTATATTTGTAATATCATTAACTAGCTAAATTTATATTGACAAAATGAAGAAAATTTTGAAGGAGTTTTTTGGGAACTGTTTATAGATAAAAAGTTCATAGCAGATAGCACTGAATCCTATCATTGACTAACTTTTTGTCAAAAATGGACTTACACCACTTTCAAAGAAAACTGCTCAAATATTACAATCGCTCATCCCAATTTTGTATATTTGATATTAGTTTTGTCTAAATCACCTCAAAGCTCCATTCATCACTAAAAGTTCTCATAAAACATATCTAAAAGGGCATCATTCACCAGCATGAAATACTACGCCTGCCCTTTTTTTATTTCCTGAATAAGAGAAAAGGGAAAAATCAAATGTTAACTCCTAAATCAAACACCGAACATAATTTACATTCACTAGTCCTTTCCCATAGCAGCTCTAAAACCCTTTTGTATCCCTTTCACGCTGGGCAAAATATCCAGGGCGAGACCCTATTTTTGTAGAAAATTGCGATAAATGAAACATAACGGTAATTACATTGCGTAATAAACAATTTCTACACCACGATGTAAAAGTCCTGTTACGTTACGGTCAACCTGTTTTGCATACACGCGCCATGATAATCAACGAAAATGATACACAAGCAAACCGCCCCCAAAAACGCTACCCGCCATTAATGCTGACGCCACCCCCTTGCTGCTCTGACAGTTAATTAAAAACAATGACAAAGCAGGCGTGGATCCCTGCTGTGTAATCAATTATTGACAACGGTATCAAATGGCAATTAACATGCAAAGGCCATTCAGTGGATATCTGCATTATCCGGTGGCCCCCAGGTGGGGGATAGCAGCGATTTCAGGGCTGCCGGTCATTATTTCGGGAGCGTTCAGCCGATCCGGATGAATGTTTGGACAGGCGTGTGCATGCTATTTGCAAGTCCATTCGAAATCGCTGGCCCGAATCGTGTCGAGTGCAGCCGGAACAGGCTTTTCCAGCCGATGATGATGGCTGTGTGCTCGATTGAAGGAGCCCCACTTGTCAAAGGTGCGCACCCCCACGTGGCAGGAGAGGCTCCTTTAATATTTAATCAGCCCCGATTGATTCCATTCAGGGCATTCCCGAGTCAAATTATTGGCTCCGGAGTCCCGCACAAACCCAGGCATTTGGGGGCGACCGTCCGTATATTTTATTCAGGCATTTAATCATCGGAGAGATCGCAATGATGAACGAGCCTCCGGGCCACCTCTGGATTGGCTCGGCCTACACTCGAGCGGCGCCCAGGAGAGCCTTCGAGAGCGGAATTGCAATAATGAAATGGGAATAAATTATATTTTTCCTCCTCGGGATAAATTGGGAAATTATGCTTCGATTTGTTTCTGCCTTTCTCCACGTACTCGCTACACACTCGTGTCCTTCCGAACTCTGGCAATGTTTATTTATGCATTTGCCTACTTACGGTTATGTTTCCAAAATGACAGCTTTGTACTTTGTGCTTGAAGGATAGCGCGAGCACTCATGTTTCTCCCGTCTCCTCGGCGGGCGGCCCGGGGGCGGGCTTATTTTATTGAAATTCCTCCAAGAATGATGTCAAAACAAAATGCCAAGTTGTGCGACAGAATCCTGTGTACCGTCTACCGTCTTTTTACCCAGGACTGATGGCTGAGCGCTTATGTGAGTCTTACTGGAACATCCAAAAGCGCCTACGTACGCCCTTGAAACTTTTTACTTGGGCTAAGTAGCAGCGTGGTTCTGGTACTTGTTCTTCTGATTTATTCGAGTTTTTGCCTTTTACCCAAAATGTTCCAGTATCAAGATATCACAAAAATGTCGAAGAAAATAAGTCATTTTCTCTGTTATGTAAATTAGTTGAAAAAGTCCTAAGGGAAATGGGCGTTAACATTTTCCTTCCATATTTTCCTTTCGCCATGAGAAATGCAATCGATTAGGGAATGTTTATTAAAAACTTTTTTTTTGATAACGCGGATTTTTCCTGTTTTACCAATTAGTTTAATTTTTTTATAAAAACAAACTTTTGGAAACAACCTGAGCTGGCTTAAAGCTAAGGAGATAAGGGATGATTGTGCGATTGAAGTGTTCTGGGGTAAAGTTTTACAAAATAACATAATCTATGTTTTTTTTATATAATTAATTAGATGTATTAAAGCATAATTGAAAAAGAACATCAATTCTCCTTCTAATGGCCCAACTCGAGTTTTGGTCTCCCCTACCCATGTAGGTTTTGCCAGATCTCACAACGGAGCCAATGATTGACCAAAGTATGCTTGTCACCGGTCGGCCAAGACTCGGTAATTTTTATTGGGCCACGCTTGGTACAACGCTGGCAACCGTTAATGTCATATATTTTAAAATATTGATTGAGTCTACAGCTAATGCGTATTTCTTCTACTCTTCAAGAGGGGGGGGGGGGTCTAACTAAACTACATATATCATATATTGAAATAAAATAGTATATTGTCTTGCTAACTTTTCGAAGCCGAACATATTGATACCTGATACTGCCACCTGATCGTGGGGGAGGCCGTAAACAACGTTAAAACGTTGCACTATAGTATACTTCCTTACATTACATCAAAAATCAATGAATTTCCCCTCATTTACCGTATCAACTAATTATTAATTTCAAAAAACTAAATTTTTTTTATTCTTGGCGGTCTTTGCTGGTCCAGTATCGTGAGCCATTACAAGTGGCCAGTATTGAGCCGAAGTTATCATCCAGCAGTTTTGCTGTAATGGGCCAGTCATGAGTGGTGTTATTGCGCTATTACTGGCTAACTGGAACCCAGTACTGGTCCATTACTGGGCCAATTGTTAAACCCTACATGGGTAATCTTCTTTTCCAGTCTTCTCGATCCCTGACTGATCTCCTCCAGTTCGATGTATGAAGCAAAGACTCCGTGTCCGCTGCAACCGCATCCAGCCGCCTTTTTTGTCGGTCTGCTTATATGTAATGTCTTTCTTGGCTGGCACGTCTAATTCGAGAAGGATTTGAAATAACTTTTTCAGTGGATGTAGTCGCTTGAAGTCTAAGAAGAGAGGTTATACGCTCACATTTTTCTCCCAATATTTTTCTTGACTCAAACCAAAATCTACGTATTTGAGTTAAACCGTTTGACCGTCTCGGGACCCTTAATGCCGGTCTCGGCAGGGGTTAAGTCGCCAGACTACCTTCCCAGAGGTCCATATGTCGAATACACACCGCGGCATGTTTCTTCGATTTTCTCCATTTCTACGACATAGGGAACTTTCCTTCTTTCTTGTCTTTCTGCTTATGAAAAATTATCTTCCCTTACTCGAGGCATCGACTGTAAGCATAATAAGCGTAGTTAGCCACGGTATACAGAAAGAAGGTAATGTAAAAGAGACTGACAGCTTCGAATATCGTAGAAAAAGGTGACGTCACCCGGCAACTTTATGCAGAAAACAACAACAACGATTTTATATGGGAAGAGTTGCCGAGTGACGTCGCACTAAAACGATATTCAGTCTTTTACATTACCTTCTTTCTGTATAGTATACCGTGGAAGTTATTTTGTTACGGTAGTATTGAATTGGGAGCCGATAGAATAAAAACCACGTGTCGACGTTGTCAGTTCTACTCTCTACTGTGTTTCCGACTAGAGCGTACTGTCCGACATTGGTCCGATATTGGGTTGATAGCGCTTTTGATCGTGAATGTTTCTTTACCGTGGAATGCGTAAACATATCGGTTTAGTTGTAGACGGTTTTCACAGAACCATCGACAGTACAAAGGGGCATTACTTCTAAGCGCTAATCTTTCACAAATAAAAATGCATAACCAAAAGCATTAAAAATCCAGAGTTATTTTTATCTATTCTTCATGTATAGGTTTCCATAGAAATATTTTACAAATTTTGATTCTCGTTCAGGTTTTGATTCAAAACTTTACTAGAACAAAATAATATCCAATTCCACATGGTGCAGAAGTTAATTTTATGCGCCTGTCTACCGTTCCAGAGATTTGTGATTCAATACCATGCAGCGGTATGGTCCTCGGTTTTTCCATTTCTTTCTTAACTTCCACCTTTATAGCAACGCTCTGCAGTCGCTCCTGTTAATGCCAGCAAGGACAATAAGCGAAAAATTTCTTGATCGCCGAAGTTAGCATCATGATGGAAGGCCTGAGGTGGGAGGTGTTAGTGTAAAACCGTGTGTTGGCATCGGCAGTTCTTTCATTCTTATCTCCGGCTGAGCCATGCTAGTCGACATTGCACTGTAGGTAGAACTGTCAATATTATTTCTAAGGACTATTAAGGTCGATCCACACATATCCGTGACGTGACGGCGACGTCAGTGCAGTGCCGGGAAGATTAGTGAAAAAATATCTGCAGGATGTAATTCCATTGAAACAAATTGGGAAAGGCTCGACATGTTCCCACACATCCGACGCAGTGGGACACGGACGTTCTCAGTGCCCTTCAGGCGTCCGCGGAAACGTTGCCTCCGATATTTTTTAATTTATCCCGGACGTGAATTTCACGTCGTGAAACGAATGCTTTTTAAATTCAATGGAAAATTTTATAAGAATTCAACAGAAATTTAGTTAAAGTTTATTTGAAATACACTCAAACGTAAAGATTGCTTTGATGTAAAGTTGTTCCTCGACTAGTAGTACAGGATCCGTAGAACAACTACCTTCACCCATCGAGTAGCCGAATGAATTTTTTTTTCATGATACTAACTAAAGTAACGGTGATGGGTTGCCTAACGAAATATGTTCAAGGCTATATTTAATAAGCGTTTTTTCAACATTTTCCGACTTTTCCTCTATTTTGAGGAGAAACTATGCATTTTGAAAGAGCAAAGTTGTAGAGCATAAAATTTCCTACAAATTTTGCGTCCACTGTTTTTTCGAATTCCGCATAGTTTCGCCGCTACCGGCCGTTTCGCGCCTTTTTTCAGATTCTGTTGATAAATCAAAGCGTCCAAAGAAAAGCCGTTGAAAAACTGCAACTACTAATTTGATCTCATTTAATTTCTCATACAAATGTATAATTATAGCTCAAAATCCAAAAAAAGGCGTAAGACGGCCGCTAGCGGCGAAACTATGCGGAATTCGAAAAAACTGCGAGGACAACGTTTGTAGAAAACTTTATGCTCTACACCTTTGGTCTTTTGATATTTTCACCAAAATGCATAGTTTCTCATCAAAATAGATAAAAAGGCGGAAAGTGGCGAAAAAACGCCTATTAAATATAGCCTTGAACATATTTCGTTAGGCAACCCATCACCGCCTCTATGGTAGCATATTATTTATGATGAAAAAAAATTTCATTCGGTTACTCGATCGGTGAAGGTCGCTCTTCTACGTATCTTAGGTTATAGGATCAATACTAGTGCAGCAAGATATCCCACGCTAAATACCATGATCAGGCCCGCCACATAACCTTGCGTGGCCTGGGCCCTGAGGCAATTCGTCCCAGGCGCCCCCTCCTTGTGGCGGCCTGTCCATGATGCGCTTGATATTACCGTCCAAATTTCAATACTAAAAAGTATTCACAATGTCATTGAACATTGAGCCCTGATACCTGAATGTCAGTGAAAAATTCATCACGTAAGCCACTGACACGGAAAACTTCGTTTTGTAGTTCAATTGTTCAAATGTTTCATATTGGTCCTTTCTTTCTTTCTTTTGATGCAGTATCGTGGCCAAAAGTACAGATTTTCGCCCTTTGGAGCTATTTGTTTGTATCCTCTATACTTAAATTTTGAATCTTGTCTAAAGGAATGAAGTGTAAACTACATACCACGCTGATCAAGCCCGTTTTGGAGGCATGGACTTTGAAAGTGGCTGATGAAATTCTTCTACGTGCTTTTGAAAGAAAAGTACTACGTACAATATGTGGCGGTGTCTATGAAAACGGTCAAATGAGAAGGAGATATAATCATGAATTATACCAACTGTGCAGGGGACCCGACATTGTCAAACAAAAGTATATAATTAAGACATTAAAAAGCTTGACGATAGCGATCCAGCTAAAATAACGATAAAGCGAAGCCCTAATGGAAAGAGAAATTCAGGACGACCAAAGAAGCGATACATGAACTCCGTTGAGACAGGCTTAGTTAATTTAGGCGTACGTAATTGGAGGGTATTACCCAGGAACCGAACGGCATGGAGATAAATGCTGGAGGAAGCCAAGGCCAACAATAGGCTGAAGCGATACAGATGATGATGATATTTGTCACGCATGCATCCAGATTGTGAAGCTCAATTCTCTTAGGTTGATTTCTTAGATCGCTAAGGTCGTTGGTTCATTTCTCCGTTCTTCAAATCATTTTTGACGTGAATACGCCTGTAAGTATGGCAGTAACATGACAAAAAACCGATGATAACGAAATTATGGCATACAGTTTTGAGTTGCAGCTCAAAAATTATTTATATCGAAAAAAAATACCGTGATGTAGATGAAGAATCAAAGAAATTTATTGTTTACTTTCAAAATGAAATTTAAAATTGTCGCCGAAATATAACCGAAATTCAAAATGGCCGCCCAAATATCGTTGAACTTGCCAATTGTGCCAATTTGCCAAATTCAAATGGCCGCGCCAATATGGCGGACGAATTTTGTCAATTGTGTTCCGATTCCAATGAAAGTGCGTGGAGGTTTCCCATGATGGCGCTTGAAGGCCGATTTTCGAAATTCAAAATGGCCGCGCAAATATGGCCGAAATCTGTAGCTAGAGGTTTTTAAGGTAGCAAATAACGAATTTATGATCCAAACTTTTAGATTCAATATGGCGGGGCCAATAAGGCTGACGAATATTGTCAATTGTGTTCCGACTCCAATGAAAGTGGGTATCTAGGGGTTTTTGAGGTCGCAAATAACGAATTTATGATCAAATCTTATAAATTCAAAATGGTCGCACCAATATTGCCGACGAGTTTGCCAATTGTATTCCGATTCCAATGAAAATCGGTATATGGGGGCTTTTAAGGTAGCAAATAACGAATCTATTATCACAACTTTTGCAGGGCCAATATGGCGGACGATTTTTGCCAAATTAGTGTCATTTTCCGGTCAGCTGTATGTAGGTTGTTCAAGAGTTGGAAAATCTGAAAATGTTCACATCCTAGCCCCAAATGGAAGAACATTGAACATAGTGTATCCCGAAGCTCTCTAAGCAATCAATTCAGAATTGATCAACAAGATTTTTTCAATTTGTTTTTTATTGTTTATTTCCTACCTTTATGATACCAATAAAAAAATAAAACGATCTCTTTCAGAATATTGTAGACGTATTCACATCATTCGTCCGTACCCGTGATACAGACACCCGCTTTTTTTCTCCCTTATGTCTTCGCCTATAGCGTAGTCGACAAAGTGCCGCCCGCACCATAACAGAAGCGAATATGAAAATAACTGTTTCCATGCGCCAGCCGTGAGAGTTCGCACAAGCGAGCAATGTCAATCTATTTGTTTAAAAACGCTTGCTCATTTATATTCTCAACATGCGTGTTGATTTCCCGTTTTTTATGGTGCGGACTCTACCTGTTTTCTTTTGACTAAAGCTCGCCGTACACGAAAACATAGGCGAATGCAAAAATTAGGTGATAATTAGGTTGGGTATCGTCGCCGAGCTCTAGACTTTCATATAAAAAAATTCAAGAGCAAGGGCTATGTCCTTTAAAGACGATGAAAACTTGTGCACACATCTAATATATTGTGATGATTTATGTGTCATCTATTAGAGTTTGAAGGAGGTGTAGTTTGTACCGATTTCTGCAGTAAATTAACGGCGCGCCATCTATTAGAGTTTGAACGAAAAGTAATTGAAGACTTTAAGCTTCGATTAAGCTGCTTTAAGTTTCCTGAAAGTATCGATCGTGCGAGAAATAGAGGGCACCCCAGAACAAGGTGGAAAGATCTAGAAATTGGATAAGGGAGGAGCTTGGATATATAAAAGCAGTGGCAGCGGCAGTTTTGATTACAAAAGGGATGAAAGTGTTCTAAGTACTTAAACAAAATGACCTAAAGCGAAAAGATGTAATTATGTAGTAAACTAAAAGGCGATAAATAGGAAATTGCAAGTGTGGTAATTAGTGAACTTTAAGAATTTGTTGAATTGTTAATAAAGAACTTTTGTGTGAACATTTAAAAATGTAATCCTAAGCCGTAAAAATGTAACAATATCAGCTTTATATATCAACACATCAGCATAGCAGGTTCTCGAATATTTCACAGCACCAAGCCATTATTTACTTGTACAAGATTAAATCAGATATGCCATTTAAAAATTAAAACTTCATATAAAGTATATTAAAGTTTGGGCGCGTTTTGTCAGCCCAAAAAAAATTGACATCTATATCAAGTCAGTTCTCACTCAATAGCAGAGGTGTTGTTCCGCGAACACTTTCAATACATATTTTAACTGCGATATTAATAATTCCATAACTAGAGAATCTAATTATCATATAATTAGCATTATCATTTGCACCTGTATTAAAGAATGAAATTGAAAGTTTCGAGTACTTAAATTTGCATTAACAATTCGCGTTTCGTGTTGCACCAATAAAACAACAATCGACAAACTAAATAAAAATATTTTCATTCTATTTAAGCCCAGAATAAATTACGCTCAATCTCGATGAAGCTTTTATGTAAATTTATGTCACAGTCTTGAACCGCAACAAAAACAACAAAAACAACCTGGATGTCTCTTAAAATGGTGCTAATAGCTGCAGCTAGTTTTCCCCTTGAAAGATAAAAAAATGTCTTTTATCCATCTGCACAAGTCGTGAATAATGAACGCCTCTTTAGTCTGGATTTCTGAAAAAATGCGTCACATGGTCACTGCCTCGACGATGCGGCTAAAAATCCAACACTGGATTCCAATCTGAACTTGGATTAACTGGACATTGCGAAATGACCTCATTGGCAACTCTCTGAGATTGACAAACCACCATTTACGGCAACTTGTCGTTATGAAACAATTAAGTTACGAGCTGCAGCATATAGGGACTACGCAAATTTCACCTTTTCGATCTTTCAAGAAGCAACAAAATGCGTTACGAAGTGCATCACACATTTTCCGAAACATGAGAAAAAACAAATCTGGAATTGACATAAATCATTCGTGGCTCGTCATTGATTTCGCATGCCGAACAGCAGATGCTCAGAGGTGGAATTTACCTAGTGAAGCTACCACAAGACAAACCCAAAAGAATTTAAGACATTTTATGGAACTCCGACTCCGATTTGTTGTAGGCGTCGTTTTCCCACTAAAATCGGTTAATTGCCAAGCAACACCGAATCTGGGGGTTTTCACCGAAATGAACTCAACAACGGCAGGAATGAATTCGGGTGCTGCAAGAATCTGCTTAACTATGCCAAAGGCGGGGGGCTGGGGGCTTATAAGGTTTTAATAAGTCCTGTGTATAGCATCGCGCCATAACAAGCTCCAATACACCCAGAAGATTACCTCCATTCAATTCCACAGAAATTAGTCGGAAGTCAGCGTCGAGGCACCCAAAGTGCTGCGAAAAGTACAGAATCATTGCACCTAACAAGATTTGGATTGCTGCCTTTTTACCAGGTGTAATTAGAAAGTAATCTTGGTCCGGACCGGAGCTGGTGCTTCTCTGGGGAAGTAACACCTTAAAACCGTTTTGATGGCGGTCATTAGCAGGTGCCGAAGAATGAAGTTTTTCGCCTTCTTGTCTACATGCAAATGGCGAGTAAGCATTGAAATTGTTGCGGCTGGAAAAATGTTTGTAATTCAAAGTGAATATTCATAGTGTTATATGCCAACGACTTTCAATGCCCCAATCTTTGCGGAATATTGTTGGTAATTCTGGTGCCTGTATAGAGCGGAAGTAGCACATTCGATTAATTTTGATACGATTGATAATAATTAACTGAGTTGCTGCACTGGGAATGCTATAAAAGGCTTTAACCAAATGTAAATTATTCGATCAATAAAATTAACACGTCCATTAACGGTAATCCTAAATACCCTTTAGCATATTAGTGTTTAATGATAATAAACCTCCACCCACAGCTCTGGATGATGAAAGGCATCGGAAATGAATATAATCCTTCCATATAATGAGGAAGTGTAATCATATAATAATAATACGCTTGAAGAGGTTGTAAGCTGGGCTTTTGAAATTTCACTTAAATCAAATTAAATTTTCGAGTTGTGTTTCCCAATTTAAACTATCAAAGGCAAATCTCAAAAACAATTTATTAACTTCCGTGTATGACTCTGCACTGATACTACACAGATCTTTTTTTGTTATTAATCTGTTCTCTAATAGTCTAAACATTACAACCATTGTAAAGACGTAAGCCCTATATGTGGCAGAGGTTTGCAAATATTTTATCAGTCTCTTTTTACCTTATCAAAAGTCTATGTTTGGATTTTGAATTGATAAAGCTATCAAAATACCACTTAGCTGGTATACCATAACTTACACAATATTATTTTATTTTAATAAAATTATCTTTAGCTATATAATAGCACGCACAATCTGTTCAGGACTGCTTTCCAGTACAATCATTCAATTATTTCAAACTGGGATTTGTGTTTCCGTAGCGAGACCGCAAACTCTGCTGCTCTCTGTGTGATGGGCATATGTATTTTATCTAATCTAACAAAGCATAAGAAAAATAAGACAGGAGTGTACGAACGCAATCAAAACTAATGTAAATCGCCTACAGACCGTACTGGAGTTCATCGACTGAGTCGTCGCGAGTACAGGAAACCAAGAAACGCTTGCAAAAAAATCTTCAGAAAAGTCAAATCACCATAAATTGACAGATAAGATCTTTCACATTACACGGCAGTAAAAACTTCTAGAACTTGATGGCTTCCATCAAGAAGAAGACGGAACTGATAAAAGAGTAAAAATCCAAGGGCGATGTGTACCATTTACTTCCAACGACAACAAATCCACTGAATCTGACAATAAGCCTCCTATGCTGTTAAACCCATGCGCAAAGACTTTGCAATATCATATTTCTCCTGTGTTTATCAAGACTCCCAAATACAGCCTCAATAGAAACAATAATCAATAAGAAGTTTATCTAGAACTGAACTGAACTAAATATCTAGAACTGAACAAAAATTTAAGCGGCAACCAATGTCGCTTTAGATGAAGGACTACTGGCGACCTTTTGGTATATCTAACCGAACATCTCAATCGAAAACACTGCTTCAGTGTATGAGCCCTGGCTGTTAAGATATGGGAAAGGGTTTTGAGAGGGCATGGTATTCAGCTCTGTTGGCTAAATTCTAAACAATTGGCCCATCTCTGCCGGTGTTCCCACCGGGTGTCAGCTCTGTTATCTGCTTTATTGTAATCTTTTTAAATGACCTCCTATCAGTCCTCTCTAAAGCAAGGCAAGCATGTGCCAGATGCTGTGTTTACGAACGTGGACTTATGTCTGACTAACAGAGACATTGAATTCATTCTTGATGGGGCCGCAAAAATCGTGTCGAATTGAATGCCTTCACAACGAAGTGCTGTCTATACCTGCAAGAACTACACAGTGCCAATGGCTGACCCATCCCCTAAGACCAAGAATTTGAGATGGAGAAATCGAATATTCCAAATCACCAAATTAACATCCCAGTGGATTTCTTAAAAGATGCCATTTCCTCCACCAGCCATCGGTACTGGTTGTGATGTACAAATCCAACATTTGGCCTCTTCTCGGATACAACTCGTTTATTTGGGCCGAGGCTCCGAAAAGTACCCCAGCATGTGTAGACAAAGAAGGCCCCTAAAACTCATCGGCAACAATGCCATTTTCTCTACCTTCAAACCGTTGAGCCACCGTAGGAATGTTGGTGTCTTGACAAAATTTGATCGTTACTATCGTAGCCATTTTTCTATCTTTCTGCTCTGCTGACTCCACGGCAATATTATACCCGCAATACTAGGTTAGCCCGCTTGGTTTATTTTCCTCTGCCTACAGCTCCCTTTTTCGCGTAATTCGACTTTGGAACAATCTTTCGCAGCCAGTATTTCCGAACTCCTACAACATGCAACAGGTCAAACGCAGGGTTCATCACCAACCACCGCTTTCAACGTCTTCAAAACTCCTTATAACCTGTTCCATCCTTAAAAATAACTAGACATTGCACCACGACGTGACCAAGGACATGATGGGCTGGTAGTACAAAGGGCTATTCCTCAGCTTGGAACTGACACATAAAAAAACTCTCTTCGACACACCGCGGATTCTGTAAATTCTCTACTCTTGTGTCAAAACAAACAATTTGGATGAAAGCTTTTTGAGACAATATTCTTTGGGATGCGGAAGGCCTAATATCATCAACATTGGAATAACGAAATCAAGAAAAAAAACTCAGGTATTTTATTACCCTTTTATTACCTCTGGATGCAGAAGGCCACATATGCCTAAACAATGGAATATTGAAATCAAGAAAACAGCTTGGGGTTTTTATTACCCTTTTATTACCTCTAAATGCGAAAGTCCTAATATTCATCCACATTGAAATAACGAAATCCAGAAAGATGCTTCGCTTACAGAAAGCAATCCTCTATAAAACAGACTGGCTCACATACCGATGACGAAGCACCAATTAAAAGTCTAATTTTAAATGAGGTCAACGGTACTCTTCTTAAATGTCAAAGAACAAAGTGCATTGAGCTTGATGGAAATTTTAATGCATTCATATAAAAATGATTTATCACGAAAAAATATTTTTTTTTTCTTGGGTCGAATACTTTTCATTCAATATAAAGTTTTTCGACAAGGGCAATAATTAGTTGTAATAGTATTTGAGTAATGTATGGCCTTCTTCGGGCCGTACCTGCCGACCTGGCCTGAAAGTCCTCTTTCGGCATGCCCCTCATTTGCCAAATGGGGCCCACACGCTGCATGGGCGTGTCACCTTTAAATGCTAGTCGGGCACTTTTAGACGTCATAACAGATAAGCATATGGTAACAGATTCGTATTTTAAAGTAGACCGATATTCACAATTTGAAACCGCATACATAGACGCCGCAGCAATTGTAAATTAGTTATTCATTAGGTAAGATGTTAAACACATATGAGCCAACATTATTCAGAAATATTTATTTTATTGGCTTTTCTGTTGATCAATTTAATTAATTGCTAAAGTAGCTTTTAAGGATTATATCATATCATCCCAAAACTCAACAAACATAATCCCAATCCCACTTTCTTATCAAAATCATAATCGCAGCTAGACTTTTTCAATAAAACCCAAAATCCTTAAAACTCCATCTTAAAAAAAGTACAACAATCTCTCTTCCTTACTTCTAAGGCGCCATATTTCGTTTAAAATGAACTTAAAATAATCAACTTAATAATAAATTTTCATTAATCCTAATTCTTGCATTTATCGTCCCTTAAAACCCTGACAGGGAAAATGCTCAAGATAAGAATCTTATACAGTTTTCACTTTCTGCAAAACATTTTCACAAATTTGTCTTTATTAACATCGGGAAAAACACAGTAACAAGCCGGAACAAGTGCTCTCGGTACACATTATCCCCTCCATAATAAAATTAAAATTACCCGACATTACTCAACGACCACCAAAAATGGATGTTAACAAAAAAAAAACACCAACCAACTGAACCGCCATTAAAGCCACAACAGAAAATCCCAGACTAATAGAATTGCTCTCGACGAGCCAAATTCACTTGGGGAATACCTGCAATTACAGATTAGAATGAAAATCTCATTCAAATCGGATGTGCTCTCATTCAAAGAAATTCTTCCTTTCTGTCTTAAAGGACGAGCCGAAAAAAGCGTCTCCTTCTGGCAGCAATATAATACTCAGGTTTTTTTTTTGTTAATCCCATACCCTCGGCAGTGGATTTTCTTATTCCGAGGATACTTCGCTTGAAATCGCATTGCCTTTGGCATTCGTTTTTTTATATTTCAGGAAAAAGGAGATTTTTTAAAACTCCCCGAAGTATTGTGAATTTCAGTCGCTATCCCTTATCCTGGCATGGGCTGCGTGAGGTGGGGTCACACGTTCTTAAAACCGAGAATCCTCCACAGGACTCAAGAGTTAATCGATAAAGCAGCACGCACATCTTCTATCCCCTAATGGTGAATTGGTGGATCTGCAAACTTTTCCCAATTTGATGATATCCTTAGAAGTAAGAAGGACCCAAATGCGGTGAAAGGAACACATTTCATGATTTGCAGAACTCGAATTTAAGACTTAAGGACTTTTATTGACGGCGCCAAGGCACCGTCACCGGGTGTTCTCTTGGGAATGCAACTCGATATGATTTTAGCGCCTGATATAGAAATCCTGTTCTTAACTTTTAACACACAAACACACACATATATATACGAGGAGAAAATCCTTACAAGTTTATTAGTAGGTAATGTGAGAAAAAATTCACGGAAATAAATCACAGTCGAACTCAGGCACTGCCCAGTGCACTTAACATGAGAAATTGGTTTCGGGTTTTTTGTTTTGTTTAAATCAACATTAAGGATCACCAACAGATCCTTGCGGGGTTGTTATGTTAACTCATTACATGTCTCCGTTAAAAATAAATTACTAAAATCATTTCCATATACAATCCAAGCTGACAAAAGCAGGTCCTTTTGAGTGCGTTGCGAAACGAGCACCCTGGAGTCCCTATATAACCTTACCGAGAAACCCCCGCGGGAATCTCCCAGGACTTTTACTGCGCTCTCGTGCTGAGTGTACAATTTCTCAAGTCAAAGGCGATCACCTTGGATACATTACAGCGGCAGACACATCAATGCCATCCACAATCCCAGAACGCCTCCTTAAATCTCTAAAATAATCTCTTTTTAGTTGATTTACTACGGCTACAACTACAGCTACAACCACACCACTGCAATGTCAACGTTCTTCGCGAAATTTCGCCGCTCGATAGGTGGACCCGGGTCTTCTGCAGGTCGCTGTGTACCGCCTCCGACCACTTTCCATCATCTCTCGTTTTTGGCAAGTCTGTTGCTACCTTGGCAACTTCGATAGAATCAAGGTCACTGGAAATTATGCGTAAACTTCTCTAGGTCAACGCTTCTGCACTCCTGATTAGCGATTAGCCAAACGCAAAGTCAAGATCAAAAATCTCTGTGGCTTCTTGTGCGGGGGTGTGATTTAATGACTCGTGCGGTGCGCGGTGGAAGCTATATGACTAATAACGACCAATGGTGCTGACGTATCGCAGTGGGATAAAAACAAATTTGTTCGATTTTTGTGGTAATTTCTGGGAAATTTGGCATCTTGTGGTGACAAGAAAATATTTCAGGATTTTCAGTAAGTGGTAATTGAGACATCCTTATGGTAATTGGTTGCTCTTGCATCACAGGATTAAATTCTACAATTGTAATAAGAAGTACAGGACATCTTTTTTATAAATTTTCTTAAAAAAAAAAGTTTTCGACCAGTTTGTAAAATATTTAAAAAAACAACTTCACATTTAAGGAATTATACACCAAATGGAGTCATAATTAAAAACATGTTTTTTGCTTAGTTAAAAGACTCTTGTCTCAGCCAACATGCAAACCCGGAAGCGACTTTTGTCAAATTTGCAGCCAAACGTAATTACCAAATTTGGAAAGTAGTGTCACAACTAATTATTGCCCCTGTCAAATAAATATTGCATTGAATGAAAAGAATTCGGTCTAAAAGTATGTATTGAAATCTCCATCAACCTCAATGCACTTAGTTCTTTGACATTTAGGAAAAGTACCATTGACCTCATTTAACATTAGACTTTTTAATTGGTGGATCATCATTGTATGTGGACCAGTGTACTTTATAAGGGATCACTTTCTTTAAGTGAAGCTTCTTTCTTAATTTCGTTATTCCAATATTATTCATAAAAAACTGTTCATGAACTTCCCGAGTAAAAATAAAAAACGGCCTTATAAAGGGCGAACACCGGCCGCTTGGCTTTTTAAGGGGCATATGATGGCCGTAGAGTTTTTAACAATTTTTAATGGGATCATATACGGCCTTACGACGGCCAAATTTGACCAAAAGATTTAAAATGCCAAGTACTGGGCTGTAGAAACGGGCATTCGACGGGAAATTTGAGCCAAAAAAAGAATCTGCACCAAATGTATTGTTGAATGTGTTTTATGGGAACTTCATCATTTTCGTTATGTACAATGGTTCTTTCGATTTATCCTACTTAAAGATATCGATGCACAAGAGAAACGAGCTCGCCAGTCGTCGCGTCGGTTAGTTGTACGTGAAGTGTGTGGTGCGTGTTGATTTATATTTTAGTGGGAAATTTTGTTATTTAACGGCTTGAAAAAAAAACACAACCGAAAAAAAAATCAAGCATTTAATTGCAGTGAAATATATTTTCTTATAGGAGGGCGAATATCCACGTTGCTGCCACTGTACCACCGTCGTATACCCGTAATAGCAACCATACGGCCGCCGTACCACCCTCGTATGGCCGTTGTTGGAACTGTAAGGCCGTTGTTTCACCGTCAATCGCCCCCTGTACGGCCGTACTGTCCTGCAACGAGCCGTCTGTTAACCGCCAGATGGCCGAGGACTATGTGTCAATCACAGTCGGCATTTGCCCGTTCTAAGGCCATCATTTATTTTTACTCGGGTTTACCGACATTGGTAGTTTAAGAGTTAAGAAGGTGATCGACTATCATCGCAGAGGTGTGGTTCGATTCCATGGGGGTATTGTAAAAGGGATGATGCGGCTTATCTTAAAATATTTAACAGTACGTCTTCTGATTTTAACCAGCTCTGGCTTAAAGGCATCATTCGATATCACGTAATTTTCTTCTGCTTGCTATACAGAAGTACCAACATAAGTAACGAAGCCTCAATTTCAGCATTTGATGTTAAGGCCCTCCAATGCCATCACAGAGGTCTATGATTCGAATTCAAACAATGCGATGATCCTTTGCCTTTCCACCTTTCCTCCCATATTATCAGTGGCGGATTTAAGTTCGACTGCGCTCTAGGCCCCATCCGATATGGCGCCTTTTTTGCTTTGTAGTGATAATTAATTTTTATAATAAAATATCTAATTTACGAATATTGAAAACATTGTATTATATGCTTTGATAATAAATTCTTAAAATTAAATAATAAATAGCTTTAGCTTGGGCGAAAACATCAATTATATCCTCATAATCGATTTCTTGCACCAATCTCGATTCGATAGACAACAATAGCTGCGTTTTTTACACCGGGATCCAGCTCAGATCATTAACTTTCAAGTAAACCCAAGTAAACCAACAACAACAACTTGATCCAGAAAATATTTGGATCAAAATCTGTGATACGTTTATACCACGCATCTCATTGGAAAATCCAGTGCTTTTATAATTTTGTGGGTTACTACTTCTATTTTCTTTAGTTTTGTGTGTTGGTAGTTCTGCAAACTTTCATATGTTTACTTGAAAAATTGTTAGCGGAATTTGCGCTATTATTGAAAGTTGACTTTTGTTAATTTTGGAAGTCATTTTTATAAATTGTTTTTAAAGCAGTTAATAAGTTTTAGAAAATGATATAAATTGCGACAGAAATCAGAACTACAACTTTAAAGAGCTAAATTTCTTCCATGATCTAACTCTGTTCTTTTATGCTCGGCTGATCTGATCTGGATCACGGTGTAGAAAAAACGCAGCTAACTGAGTTTGTCTTTGGCCATCGTTGCACTCAAATGGCTACTTACTCTTCTTAGAGTAGAAAACAGAACAATTTGTAGCTGGAATGCTCAAAAAAATGCGTAAAGCGATGTTTATATTATATCTATATTATGTAGCAAATATTACGTGACTGTAAAAAAATGCATATATTTGGTGAAGAACGCACGTCTTCATTATTTTCTAATAATCGTCGGCCAAATTTCGCGCAATTGCGTTGACACACGAAATATGATTTAGAGGTAAGATCAGGCGGCATTAGGCGCCAGTTCGTAAAAGCAAGTGGAAACAATTTTGATGCTACTTCCATCTATAAAATAAAACACTAAAATACTACAATAAATACAGTCCACGCTCCATTCGTTTTCCACAACGAGTAGATGGATAGTTACTCATGAGTAGAATCGAAAGAAAATTACTCAATGAGTACTTTTTACTCGTTCAAAAGTACTCGATTCCTTATCGATGAGTATTTATTTTAACATATCCCTACTCCCTCACGAGAGAATGTGTATTGGGTACATGGAACAAAAATTTGGGCAAATTCGCCAATCCTTGCTTTGTCAGAACTCATAACTTTCAACGAAGGGTTGTCTTATACCTGCGATCTGCCTTTGCATGCATTACTCGATTTCCGCCTGAGACAGTTTGCAAATACTTATGTAGCTTACATGGGATATCAATTCAAACCTATTCCTTTATCGCATAGGAATTTGTATCCTTTTCTCTCTTTTGCACGAATGTGGATTCCACGTTGGTGAATAGAGAACGAAGAATATAAACTCTATGCGATGAAATAGTTCCAATTTGCGTTTCCACTTTGCTTTTGGAATGTTAACGGCGCTAAACTTTTCTTAATTGAGGTAGCAAAATACTTATATGTGTAAAGCGTTTATATGGAAAATATTCACAACTGAGATAAACTTGCAGTTAGCTTGAATTCTGATTTAATGCAAATTGTAGTTAGTACTCGATTCGACCCTATAAGTAATTATATGAATAAAAGTACTCGGTCAAAAGTATCGAGTACTGATATGAGTAGAATCGAAAGCCAAATACTCATATGCGTATCCCTAGCAACGAGACTGTTAGTTCTTAGAACTGGCGAAAGAACGGAGATAGTGGCACCTAATTGTTTCCCCCACAATTTGGCAATTGCTTAAAAAACTTGTATCTGAGAAATTTTTGGTAAAAAATTTAATAATTACTTATTTTTGTTTAATACTTCAACAATTATTTTAAATACACTGTACAGCAAAACCAAGTTAAATTTAAAATTGCTCTAAAATTTTGCCACTCCTAAAATAGTGCCGCCCTAGGCCCGGGCCTCACGGGCCTAAGCGTAAATCCAACACTGCATATTATATTCCTTCATGCTTGGTCTTGCCTTCTTACAACAAATCCCTGTTCTCTCTCCTGCCTTTGACTGTGAGTATACAATAATCGAGGAAGCCATCGGTTGTGTTCGATCACCAAAGCCAGGGTTCTTTCGCGGTGGGATTGGATAGAAGCAGGTGGAGCCAAACTACGTGTTGGCTGGCGTTGGCAGTTTTTACATTCTAGTTTCTCTACTATTCTGCCGGTTCGACCTTGGACTCTAGAAAAGTACGAAGGAACTAGACTTTAAGATCGAATTTATACTTTTTATTCGCAATCTCTTTTTATCTCTGTTAGTTAACGACGCATTCTCTATCTCAAATTGTAGGCCCGGCCAGGGGACCTAAAACAGAGAAAACGGACCCGAAGTTCCAACGACTTAAAGTCAAAAAGGAAAATTCTATTCCGCGCATGTAAATTAGAGCTTTGAAATCTGTTGTGGCGGAATTATAATATGGCGCACAGCATTTCACCGCGGCCACTGTAACAGTGGTACTAATTCAGAATATAAATTACTTAAAAGTTTTTCATTTATGGTTATAATAATTATGATAATACCATTTTTACTTTCTTAGTGTAGATGTCTTTCCCGCAACGGTCGTTTAACTTCTCTATATTAAACACCTTTAAGCATGCCTGTCAAATTGGATATTTTTATTACCCTTTTATTACTATTTTATTTTTCAAAAATAATGCAGAAATTAAAAGGAATGGAAATAAACGTTCTCCGGAATGAATTCTGGATTCGTTATTCAACTGAAAACTTGCCTTGAGAAAGCGTAATTAGTAACGAGTTTCTCGATACGAGAATCCATTTGTTTTATCTTTCCTCCTTCCCTATGTTTACTCCTTCCTTGTAAATATGGCATTTAAATATTATAGTTGTATGGTTATCATTTGATAAATGATTTTAGACGCTGTTAAGCTTCTTAAACGCCGTAGATATTTGTTTTTACATAATCATAAATGGTGGATGGTGGTTCTTCCACAGGGATACAAACTTCGTCATTAGAAAATAATTTATTTAAAGTAGTTTTATGATCAAGTCGCATTTGAAATATTTTTTGTACATTAAACGGTTCAAAGAGCTCTAAAAATCAAGTAATCACAGTACTTTTAAAGATATGTCGATCAGATCCTCGAGTACTTTTTACCATTGACATGTTTTTCACACTATTCAGAAAACATTAGCTTCTTTAGCTTTGATTTGAGTACATACTTCGTTAACCTTGCAACGTCATCCAATATTACAAACGTACATTAGTTTATTAACTTCAATCCCAAAACAAATTCCATTTTACCAAATAAACAATTCCATATTTTTATGGCACCTTCACCTTTTACAGAAGCTCATATCAAAAAATTATGCTTTCATTTTTGTGGAAATTCAACTCAATTTCTATTTAATTACTTCTGCCGCACGTGTGTCAGGTCTAATAAACTGTTCCACTACTATCTGGTAAAGCTTTCATATCATAAAATTGTATCCAGCTGCCCCAATTTATTGTTATTAAATCAATAAACGTCTTTATTTGATCACTTTAGGGAATTGGCTGGAACAACTTGTATATTGTATTCTCAAGCTACAAAGAAAGAATGGAAGCAATTTTCTCTCACTTGGCTTGGCTTACTACGTTCTTACGGAACTGGAGAACCCAGAGAGATTGTTATAATTAAGAAAAACCACCACTCAAATTGCACATACACACATTCGTTATTATTAATAAATTCGAATTGATTTCATATGTCAATTTGTTAATTATTGATTTTTTTTTGGGATAATCCTTTATTTTTTTCGTATTGGGTCCAAGGAGTACAGTATAGTAGTTGACTTTTGTACCATTAACAACAGCACTACCTTAGATTTGTGGGCAAGACCACTTAAACAGGTTGAGAAGTCTGCCTAAAAATTTGTCACTTAGACTTATTCAAGCAATGTTGCAACGAACAATGACAACCTGCTCCTCTCTATCCTATCTTATTCTCTTCTGTCTTTCAAACTAAGCTTTCTACATTAGATATTGTGTCAATGTCGGTAGGCCTCAGCAACCTAGGGGTTAAGGTACCCTACTACCATCCTAGAGGTCTGTAGTTCGAATCCACTCGATGTATTTTATCAGAATCCATTCGTCTAGGGATCTTTCCACCAAACTGATGGTCGTCACAATAGCCCGTTCCAGACCAATGCAAATACTGCCAGAATCTGTCGACCGCCTTTTCATTGCCCGCAAAGTGCAGATGGCTTGGGATACACGGAAGGGTGACCTGATAGTACATAACTCATCAAGGGCACGTTGGAATTCCAAACCTAATTTGAGCTTTTTTCTATTTTAAAGCACGGCGGCAACCATATGGTGGCCACTCCGGACCAAGGCAACACGGTATTTTATCTAAAAAGACCGAACCTGAGCGGGGATCAGAAGCTATCTGATAATCATTCTTCTTAGTGCAGGACATACAGAAAACATGTGTGGAAGTCAAGTCGTCTTCCATTCATAGTCAGCATTGCTATCACAGCCCCACATGGCCAGTCATATATGCCCCAACAACTCTTTAGCTCGTATAAGATCTGCGACCGACTCCCAATCGGTTACGTTCAGTTCCTTAACCCAGTCCAGGGACATTGAGGTGTACCTTGAGATGCCACAGAAAGCTTGTGCACCTTTGATACCCCAGTGTCTAGGAGCCCAGCATAGAGAGAGACCCTATTTTTCCTAGCCATGCTCTGGAGTTTGTCAAACCACGTTGAAACTATTTTAGAGGAAAACTTCCACGATGCGCATTTCGAACCTTTTTCAAGGCTGAGCCTAACGCAACTCTCAATGGCAAGTATTTCAGTCTGGAAAACAGAGGGCAACTTTTCCATTGCAATTGAGACTTTGGCGTTGAGAACTACGATACCAGCCCCTGTAGCATGCTCCATTTTTAACCCAATGGTGAACCAGTAAAGTTTCTTGAACTCCCAGGAAGCATGAGTTGCTCCTATAGTTGTCTGCTTGTCTGTGTGTCCGTCTGTCTGATCTGTCTGGTAAGTCTGGTCTGTCTGGTCTGTCTGGTCTGTCTGGTCTGTCTGGTCTGCCTGGTCTGTCTGGTCAGTCTGGTCTGTCTGGTATGTCTGGTCTATCTGATCTGTCTGGTCAGTCTGGTCTTTCTGGTCTGTCTGGTCAGTCTGGTCTGTCTGGCCTGTCTGGTCTGTCTGGTATGTCTGGTCTATCTGATCTGTCTGGTATGTCTGGTCTATCTGATCTGACTGGTATGTCTGGTCGGTCTGATCTGTCTGGTCTGTCTGGTATGTCTGGTCTGTCTGGTATGTCTGGCCTGTCTGGTCTGTCTGGTCTATCTGGTCTATCTGGTCTTTCTGGTCTGTCTGGTCTGTCTGGTCTTTCTGGCCTGTCTGGTCAGTCTGGTCTGCCTGGTCTGTCTGGTCAGTCTGGTCTGTCTGGTATGTCTGGTCTATCTGATCTGTCTGGTCAGTCTGGTCTTTCTGGTCTGTCTGGTCAGTCTGGTCTGTCTGGCCTGTCTGGTCTGTCTGGTATGTCTGGTATGTCTGGTCTATCTGATCTGTCTGGTATGTCTGGTCTATCTGATCTGACTGGTATGTCTGGTCTGTCTGATCTGTCTGGTCTGTCTGGTATGTCTGGTCTGTCTGGTATGTCTGGTCTATCTGATCTGACTGGTATGTCTTGTCTGTCTGATCTGTCTGGTCTGTCTGGTCTGCCTGGTCTGTCTGGTCAGTCTGGTCTGTCTGGTATGTCTGGTCTATCTGATATGTCTGGTCAGTCTGGTCTTTCTGGTCTGTCTGGTCAGTCTGGTCTGTCTGGCCTGTCTGGCCTGTCTGGTATGTCTGGTATGTCTGGTCTATCTGATCTGTCTGGTATGTCTGGTCTATCTGATCTGACTGGTATGTCTGGTCTGTCTGGTATGTCTGGTCTGTCTGGTATGTCTGGCCTGTCTGGTCTGTCTGGTCTATTTGGTCTATCTGGTCTTTATCGTCTGTCTGGTCTGTCTGGTATTTCGGGCCTGTCTGGTCAGTCTGGTCTGCCTGGTCTGTCTGGTCAGTCTGGTCTGTCTGGTATGTCTGGTCTATCTGATCTGTCTGGGCTGTCTGGTCCATCTGGTCTGTCTGGTCTGTCTGATATGTCTGGTATGTCTGGTCTGTCTGGTATGTCTGGTCTGTCTTGTCTATCTGGCCTGTCTGGTCTGTCTGGTCTTTCTGGTCTGTCTACCCTGTCTGGTCTTTCTGGTCAGTCTGGTCTGTCTGGTCTGTCTGATCTGTCTGGTATGTCTGGTATGTCTGATCTGTCTGGTATGTCTGGTCTGTCTGGTCTGTCGGGTCAGTCTGGTCTGTTTGGTCTGTCTGGTATGTCTGGTAATCTGGTATGTCTGGTCTATCTGGTCTGATTGGGAAACGACTTGAAAACTTGCTATACTATTTCACTCTCAGAGCGATCCGGAATAATAGCCTTAAATTTCCTTTGGAACCGCAAGCCACAAAGCATACGGTCGAATTCGCCGAAAATTGGTTGTTTGGGATACTTTTGAGAACCTCCATATGTCCGTCGATTGTAATGGGCCAGTTCGATTGTGGCGGTGGATTGCCCTATGGAGTCACCCCAAAGATTTCCTCCACGGCCGCTTTAAGACAGGCTCCGCTAATAGAGAAGCCAGCAAGCCTTTGCAGTCTGCTACAATTGAGGATTTGTTACCTGTTTGGGATTGGCCCACCAGACTATAGTGACATAAGTAACAACAGGTTTAACGATGGTATTGTAAATCCAGTACATCATTTGAGGTCTAAGACCCCATGTCTTACTCAAAAGCCTTTTACTGGATCATATTGCCCTAGTGGTTTTACTGATGGCGTAGTCCAGTAGACCGTTCCAGTTCAGTCGCTTATCCAGCATTTCTCCCAGATATTTGACTGATCCTGATTACTTAACTATCGTGCCCTAGATACAAATAGGACTTCGAAACAATTTGTATCGTTAAGAAAAAGGGACCAGGACAGCCTTATTTGGGTAGATCAATAGGCCATCCGTGGAACACCTTCTTTGAATTTCTCGGAGTGCTGTTCTCATGACTTCTGTAATGGTCAAGTCAAACTTCTCTGCACAGCCGATGGCATCGAAACCAAATTCGTGTAGTTTGGTCAGAAGTTCGTCGACAACCAGTGACCAGAATAGCGGGGACAAAACTTCACCTTGAGGGCAGCCCTTAATAGCTTTGACACTAATGGTGGAGTCACCCAGGGTAGAAGAAATGTCACGCTATTAATTTGGACCCACATCTCGGCTCCTACGCCACTCTATGGCGGAGCCATCCTTGTACTAAACGGGCCGCCATGTGGTGTCTTAGGGAAATCTCAGGATAGACTCTATTGTGTTTGACCATCGCAAAAGGGATGTTCAATATCAGCTTCAGTGCGCGGATTTCTCTAGTTTAATTGAGTAGAGTCTCCAGCGATACTATCGATGCCCGAATAGCCTCAGTGATGGAAAGGCATCTTGTTTAGTCTTTGAATCTTGCTTAGTCTTGTAGCAAAACTATTAATGTGGGTTTTATGTCATCGCACCAAGGTTCCGGCTTTAGGATGGTGGTTGATATGTAATACATGGTCTTTGGTTGTTGACCTCATGTGACCTCTTCAGGTTGTTCATGGGATGGTGTTTGGTATCTAATCTCATTGTTGTGAGAAGCTTAAAATTTTCCGCGCAAGGACCAGATCAGGCATTCTTGTCATTGTCCGTCGATACCAGAACCCTTTTATTGGTAAATATGAGAGAAGTTGTAAAAAATTTCCTCATCCCACTTTTCAGTTGATATCAATTTAATCGAGTTTTTTCAAATCTTTTCATTGGCATTGTGTGAAAAATTCCCGAATTTTGAGTTTTCCTTTTTTCACCCCTAAATACCACACCAAAATCGTCCCTTTTTCAATACTGATTGAAGTATCCTTGTTCGTGTCGGAAGTTTCAATTTTGCTGCTTTGAGGAGTGGAAACGCGTGAAATGACATTTGTTCCACTTTCGAAGGACCAAAAAAGCTAAAGCCCTTCCGATACGCAACTCGTCGCCTAAAGTATCCATGCCAACAAGTGGCTCAATATATAGAATGCCAGCTACTGTAAAGTATCGGATCGGAGATAAAAAAAAGAAGTTATTCGTGGTCTGGTTTACGACACGGGAATCGATGAAGAAGATGACTTCACTTGCCAATGGAGGGACCAAGGTACTAAAAAGCCCTGAAAAGACTTCCAGAAAATAACATCAAAACTCTTATGTGGCTCCTTTCTTCAGCCCAAAGGACCGACTACACAGCCCCGAATGCGCGCCTAACAACAAAGCAGATAACAAATTTTATGGGGTGCTGAATACGTAGCACTTCCAATTTACTCGCTGAAAGGAGATTTTTTTTTATATCAAACGTGACAAGGCGCACATTTAGTTCAGTACTTTTAAGGATAATGTCCTTGGGTGAATTGTTTCCATGTGTATATGTGCCCGTAAAGGATTAAAGTGTGCCCTCTTCTACCCCTTGTTCGACCGAAAAACATGCATGACCTGAACTATAAGTTTTCAGCAGTATCGTTGGAATTTTTTGATGTGCTCTGGCTTTAAGGATGTCTACTAAGGAGGAGGAGGCACTGTAAGCGCTGCAAGCCCCAAAGGAACTTTCTAGACCGTGACGTTAAATTGTGATATTTTCAACGCGGCTGACGTTTTATGCAATGGAAAATAGTAAATATTCAAGTGTGACTGCTCTACGTGCTTGGTATTGTACCATAACCCTTTTAACATAAAAAGAGTCATAAAATGTTAAAAACGCTCTTTTCCAGAATTTATTGCCAGCGCAGCATTAAAAGTTTCTATAATAGCGCCGAGAGATGGAAGTATTTATTTAGTTTTTTTTTTCGCTGGGAATGTGTACCCGGAAAAATGAGATTTCCTATGGAAGTTATATAATATTCCTTCGGTTTTTATCCAATGGTGTGTACACTACGTTGCGACAAGCAATAGAAATTTCCTAGAGACATTTTTGCCGCAAGAATGCGTAAAGACGTTTCTGTTACGATTGCATGCTTCAATTTGTATTGTTCATTTCTGACTGAATGAGTTAATATGGTTTGGCATTGTTATTGGTTAACTGAGTTGTAAACCTGCCTAATAGTGTAAACCCAGGTAAGATGATTGTTTCGTGCCTGCTTGACTGGGTACAGATTTATTGGAAGCGATTGTAATGTGGAGTAAATTGATTGCAGAGATTTGATCGTCGTATTGTTCCTTAATGAAATGTAATAACGAGATGTTTCTAATAAAGCCATAACTCAGATATTAGTTTTATAATAAATTGATATTACACATACCCTCATGGAAGCTGGCGTAAAATTGAATTTCGTTAAACTCTAGAAAAATCCACGGAAGAAATCAGGTTAAGCTAGGTTTGGCATACGAATTTGTGATTATTGTAATGTATGTATTTGGAAAAAAATTCTACTAAGCGACGCAAAAGTCACTTCATCCTAGAATCTTCATAGAAACAGCATCAACTTAACTAAAGGGATAAAGATTTGTCAAAATTTAACGAATGCTCAACCATGGCTCATCGAAACAATTACTGTATAATGACCTTAACGCGATTTAAGGTCTTAAATACAAGAGGATTCATACGGTCTGAAGCAAAAGATTCTTTTGGGCTAAAGCTGGTGACAGATGCATGCGTTGCATTCGGTGACAGAGAGTATAGAAGTGTATGTACATATTCAAATGCGACCATACAGATTGTTGCATAAATACAATGCATGGAACGCAAAACTCTTTTTGCATTGCCGCATTAGGCCCAAGCATGCACGCGTTACTGAGATTTTTGGGTTATGTGTGAAAGCCGGGTCGGAACGGAAGGCAAACACGCAGTCATGTCAATAGAAACGTAGGAGTAGTATTTTCATGCTCCCATTCAGGACCTGGGGCCGGATTCCGCCAGCGTCTGCACGAGGAAACAAAGGAACATGGAACTAGTGAAAAAAGTTCATGAACATAATAACAAACCCAGCGGGAAAAGTTTGAGGGCCTTCCTCAAGAAGCTTTTAGGAAGGACTTCGTATTCGATGAGGATTCAATTCGATGGAAGGGTCAAATATGAATATGTAATTAATGTACAGTTTTTATTCAGTTAATACAATTTACCATTAAATTTTGTTTAGAAATGTGTATCTAAAAGATTATTATAAAAGGATTAAAGCAATATCTTCCAAGGATCTCAATATATTTAGAAGATGCAAGAAATTGTACTTCCTTGGAAGAAATAAAAGAGAACGTATCACAAACACCTTACCGGGAATGCGAGGGGAAAGTGAATGAGCTTTTAGAGCTTTTCGACTCATTCCTTCTAATGACATGGCTGCACAAAAAAGATATGGAGCGGAATGAGAAAAGGAAGGAATTCTCGCCTTCCAAAAAAGGCTACCGTCATTCTTCTTGGTATGATTCCATTTCCCGCTGGGTACCTACACTAAAATCTACCTCCCGCTGAATTTTCAGTAAGCTCTTAAAAAAGCTGTGGTGTCTGGATGCATAAAGGCTGAACCAAAAAAGACGTGACGTAACCTTACGTAGGAAAACTGAAAGAATTTGTTTACGTTTGCTTAGGGATATTGTAAAAAAAATTACTGGAAGCTCATTTAACTGACGCCGCTTACCGCTGGTTACGTTTTGTGCGTTTCTTACGGCATAAAACCTTAAGGTTGAGCCTATTCCATACCACCAGTTTATTGTTTTTTCTAAGTAGTTTGTTTCTTATATTGTTGTCCAAGAAGTACAAGATTTAAGGGGCCTATCCACTATCAGTTTTGCGTGTCATGCAAGAAGGCTATTTTTCCATCCATTATCATGCATGCAGTCAATCCTCACTTTTAAGGAAGAAGTGGTAGTGAAAAGTTGCTGAAGTATGAGTGCTACAAATATGAGTGATACATAGTAAATATGAATGATTTGACCTACTCACTTCGAAATTCACAGTCAGAATAACGAAATGATTGACAGCAACAGCATCCACTGTACTTCATGCTGTCATTCTCTTAGCTCCGCCCACAGGATTTCAAACAATTTTGATTTTCGTCATGCATGCAGGAACTTCCATCCTGCAAGCCCATCCACTGTACGGCATGCATGTCAGTCAGCCGTGAATGTCATGCATGCTCGATAGTGGATAGGCCCCTTAAGTCAGATTAACATGTACTCATATGAGTATTTTTTGGCTTTCGATTCTACTCATATCAGTACTCCATAATGTTGATTGAGTACTTTTACTCATATCATTACTTATAGGGTGGAATCGAGAACTGAGTACAATTGAAGCTAACTGCAAATTAGAGACCGAATTGAAGCTAACTGCAAGTTTATCTCATTCCTGAATAATTTCCAGGCTGTATAATTTGAGGCTGTATTTTCCTGCCTCAATTAAGGAGAGTTTAGGGACGTTTAAGGCCTTTCTACATCTCAAAAGCCAAGTGGAAACGCAAATTGCAGCTTTTTATAGGACATAAATTTGTATGTTTTTCTCTCTTCCAGATAGAGATCCATACAAATTTCTGTGCGATGAAAGAGATACAATTTGCGTTTTAGTATGTAAACGGGCTTTTATAGGTTTGAATTTATATCCCACCTTGATGAAAAATAAGATTCGCCCATTCTTAGCCTGCAGTAGGCACGGACAGTGTGAAAAGGCCTGCATGGCAGCCAAAATAGGCACGGTTCGCCTGAGTAAAAATTCTACTTTTCCAAATGCACCCCACTACAAACACGAAGGAAATACTCCAAAGGAAGCACGATACGCTCACACTTTTTGAGACTAAAGGGAGCAAAAATTGGAGCTTGAAGAATTGGATGGGACGAAGAAAACGGGCAAAGGGTGCTCTTAGAATACTCAGTAGACCGGTTCTAGTTCGATTGCGCAGGCCAAGCAGCATTGGACGTGGTTAGTATTTACTTGGGAAACCGTTTGGTAAAACGACAATCGTGTGTGAAATGGTCAATTACGAATACATTCATATCTGTAAGAGAGGCGTGCATACCTCTAGCGAGCGCATTTTTAGATTTTCATGCCAGTATCGGGGTGCACACCCGCGTGGCAGGTGCATTTATTCGCTATGTGCACTAGTTGCGGGCCAACTAAATTATTTTTACTCGGGATGTAAGCTACATCAGTACTTGTAATGTGTAATCTGTCGCAGTAGAAAATCGAGTAATGCATATGCTAAAGGCAGTTCGCAGGAATGTCAAAAAAAGTACTCATCGATTTTCAAGGAATCGAGTACTTTTGAACGAGTACAAAGTACGCGTTGAGTAATTTTCTTTCGATTCTACTCATGAGTATTTAATCAAGTACTTTCCACCGATTCCGTATCCCTACTTAAATATATGTTCGGTTTTATAGTAATTTCACAGCTCCATTAGAACTTATTCACATTTTGTGGAATTTTATTGTAATATTTCAATAAGGCCATCCATATCACCGTTTAAGCTGTTCATCATATGAACTTCTCTGTCTAAATAAGTGACGTCGTTTTGTATTGCTTTATTTATAGGAATCCATACTCGAGCTGCCTTGGATATCTGAATTGTTATTGAAGAGATCGGGCAGAACATCATGTTTTGCTAGCCAATTCAAGTCACTTTTCCTCTACAAGTAATAATAATCAACAGTTTCGAAGGATGCCGAATCAGACTAATTTTTGTAGGTTCGTTTACAACCCCTTAGAAATGGGGGTTAGTAATGGCAACCGGTGATCGCAAGTTGTTCTCAATCTAAGTACTAAACGTGCTAAATGCTGCTTGACTGCGTTAATCGAATGATCACCGATCTATTCAGTTTGCAAATAGCATCCCATGTATAGCACAGTTACTCTTCAATACCTACAGTTCACTGGTCGAAATAAACTGATCACATTTATTGCGGTATCAACGGATGCGAATGTGAATTATCCTTACATTATAATTTTAAAAGGATTCGAATATGACCAAATGGAAAGAAAAGGAAGGGAATTAGTTTGTTTACGATCTAAATTCCCATTTTTTAATAGAAGTTCGTTAGTTAAAAATTTATGTCCTTTATGTAACAATTACTTTGTCCTATAATACTCGGTCTTTTGAAATCGAAGTCCTGTTTGGTAACGATGTAACATTCAAATTAGTTTTTTGATTTCCATTTATTATTATTCATATTTTTTGTAGGCAAAAGAGAAGAAAATTCGATAAAATTCGAAAAAAGCATATTGATAAAAAAATTTAAAACTACAGCTTATGTGAAAATCTCTTTAACAAAGTTGGAACTCCTATCAGTATGCTGGTATATGCATCTATATCTATTTTGTTTCCATGTGCACTAATTCCTTAAATGTTTCGACCGAAAAGCTTCAAAATCCACTTGTGCAAAACTCAAGCTTTTGGAGGCATGCAGAACGAGATTCAACGGTTCATAACCATGGCTATTGTTATGCAACAGAATCATTAAATATTTTTAAAAAATGCACAGTCCAGCAAGTAAAATGCAAAAAAGCGTGGCCGATATTTCATTTAAAAATTAATTCCAAATCTCCAACTTTATAAGAAAGTCACGTTTTATATGTGTTTACTTTAAAAAATAAATTTCAACTCATTATGAAAATTTAAATATAGACATAAAGGATACCATAAGTAGGAAAAGTGTGGAATCATCACAGCTGAATGCAAATCAATGAATTCCATTGGATTAAAGAATATTCATTTACTCCGGTACAGATTTTATAAAGGTTAGAAGTAGTTACGGGTTCTAGCGGGAGAGAGCGTATTTCTAAAATGTTTTGAATGAGTTGACCAGCCGTCATATTTGAAGAAACGACTCGACTATTTGAGGCTATCCATAAATCAATTTTTTTTGATACCTTCAAAAGTACTTAAGAACTGGGCAGAATGGCTCTGGCTCTGGTGTGACACCAGTGTTGGTGCACCGGTGTTGGTGTGACGCCAATGTTGGTGCACCGGTGTTGGTGTGACACCAATGTTAGGGCACCGATGTTAGTGTGACTGCAATGTCGGTGCACCGGTGTTGGTGTGACGCCAATGTTTGATGAACATTTTACACCCGCGTACGGTATACCACCTCCTTCACGACTAGCCTTCTACAGCCCATATCCATGAAAAAAATGTACTATTACTAATAAAATTTCTAGTGAAAATTTTACTCCTCCAACTAAAGCTTAACCAACTCCCTGGACGATGCTGAAGTTCAATAAATAATACTCCAAACCACCACCACCCAGTCCGAAACCTGGCTGAAGCCAATTTATATAGCATGAAGCTCAACCAAATCCAAGGTAACCCTAAAAGTATGCAAAACAATTGAGAAACATTTCTCTAAAACTATGCAAAAATATCTATCCTTGAATAAAATTCCATAGCTCAGCCAAAGCACCATCTGAGCCCGTCACCTATATCCAAGACACATCCATGATTTGGAACCTGGATCAAATTCGCAATGAGATCCCACCCAAGGCCTCCGATTCCCAGCCAAGATTCCCCCAACAAGAAAGCTCACCCGAGACACACTACAGCAGGTGACGCCAAAGCTCACCGTAAAAAAAGCTTTTCACACAGGTTTTTTCCCAGGATAAAGTTCACACCCGATCCCACAACCGATGACTTCCCTGATCCAGAAGCGCCCTTCCTCTACTACAAAAGCTGTGAGTTCGAGTAAGAGAAAAGCTTTGCTGGTGCTCTGGAAAACTCAACTATTGCCAAAGCGTAAAGATACCCAACTATCATCCCAGAGGTGCACGGTTCGATTCGAGCCAATAGCATCATTGTCCTTGCTTTTTTCACTTGTCCCACTTAGATAATATTTCTTCTGTCATATTTTTTTCTTACTTCAGCAATTCTTTGCCCTCCCTCCTGCCATTGCCTAAACACATAATAAGTGAGAAAGCAATTTCCAGAAGCCGGTGGAATAATAAAACCACGTGTTGGCATTGACAGCTCCTTCACTCATCTCTCTACTATCTTTCCTACCTCTTATCTTTCCTACATCCTTCCTTCTTGTACTCAGTGAGAGTATTTACCTCTTTAGTCCTATACATAAAAAGAAGAAATGTATAACGTACGTGCTCAACGACAGTGCAGATAGAGCAACCCTCAAGTGTTCTGCAACTCCGTTTGATGTTTCAAAAGGATTTGTTCTAATGTCGATTTAAGCGTGCCGATTTTCTTCCTTTATAAAGCAAAGGATTCAATTTAAGGTATCATGAAATTTTGTAAACCACTTTTGCGACGACGCGACGTCGTTATTGAAACTCAAAGAGTAATAAATAATTTCAACCTAATAAAAAGTTTGAGTCTCATATTTTAAATTAAGAGTTTATCCTTCGTGCTGAATATACCCAGTAATTTGCAAGGACCGACAAAACTGATACAGATAGTAAGGGGTACTTTTAGTCCTTTTTCCTATTAGGATATAGTAATATGCATGAAAAGAAATGCCGGAAGTGTCCTTTTACCGAATATTAATGTCATTATACACGATTGAAAACTCAACCCCATAACATTCTAGTTTTAATTTGAGCTGTAAAGTGACCTTTTAAAACGTTTTCATTGCTTTATCTGAATACAACAGGATTAACGCCGCACCGAACTATACTACAGTAAATGTCCTTCCATAAAATTTAAATTCCCATAAAACGAACAGTAAAATTCCAGCAAATGAAACTCTTTAGCATCCAAAACAATCTTGGCAATCTCCGTCATAAACATAAAGTTTCCAACTTGAAGGCTGGAAGGAAATCAAGGCCTTTCACTAAATCATTTTATTATCAGTCGAAACTAACGGTACCGCAATCGAATAACGTAGAAATAAATGGAGGTCTACAAAAGCTACAACTACGTATGTTATTGGATCATTAACCAGAGGGCGGTAGTTAATTTGTTTTCTTGTACACGAGGAATCCATACTGTGGCACCAGCTTTAAGTGCTTTTCCCTTTCAGCAGGACGTCAAAAGGATATTCCATGGCCGCACCTATCTATTAAGGATTTTATTACCTAATTTTTCACCCCACATAGCACAGGGGTTATGATGTCCCATGATCACCGGCAATAATGGGACTAAGTTCCCCGTGGGTGGGGGAAGGACTTATCAAGGACCTTTTGAAAATCCCTTTTCTTTTCAGATAAATTTATCTCATTTGTTGCGATATTCTAATGGCAACAGGCCCTACACAAAACTGTGTCGTCGCGCGCTATCAACAGTTATTTTTGGGCTGCGTTAACCCGCAAATGGCGGCGAAATTGGGTGCGCAACAAATCTTTCTATATACCGTTACCTCCTTATTTTCCCTTAAAATCTGACAACTTCCCTAATTGCCACTATGCAGGCAATTAATGGCCGGTGGGGCGAAGCGAGAAAAAGCCCCCAAGCTTTCCGAGGGTCGTTAGCATTTGAACTTTGCCTCCATAGAATCCAGGATAATTGTCGTTTGGCACCTTCGAAGCCCCCCGAGAAGGATCCTTCTTAATGGGCCAAAGCCATGAATGGAAAGCTCGACTCTAATCAAGAAGCTTTCCGTATTCTTTAGTCCTTAGCCTGTAGTGTCTTTACCGTTAAATCCTTGTGCCGTGCAAAAAAACTCTCTTATCCTTATTCCGCTTTTGTTATTACCATCAGGAAGCTCACACTTAAAGCTGCTCCTTTTTTTCTGTAGAGCCGCTTTTAAAGTAGTTGCAGCGATTACTTCAGGACTTCAGACCTGAAAGGATTTTAATGCCTCGGGGAATATCCTTCAGATGCGTGGAGAAAGCTGTAAATGTCTGAAGTGTCTAGAGTAAACCCTCCACAAAGGGATATAAATGTTGTAATCAGGGCGGGGAGCGGGACGACGACGTAAATTTGTTCGTTTCGAGATTTCCCCGTATTTTGTTGCTGCTGTTGTTGTTGTTGTTATTTCGTTCGATCAATTTGAGTTCATTCTCTGTCGCGCTGCTTTTGAAGTTTTCTTAATGGCGTCAAATTACAGATGAAAGGACAATTTTGGAAGCTTGTTTTAGATCAAACAGAGTTGGCTAAATGTGCAGCTGGAGTTTGAGCTTGTTTAAGCCTCAATGGGCTCAACTGTGTTTAGATTAGACGGAAAAGCTAAGAAGTCTGTAAATATCTGGATCTAAATTAAGCTGGATTCGAATGGCTTTGCGGAGTTAAGTAAAAAATTAGAGGAGGTAATTTTGTAGAGAGTAATTAAATTGCGTTTATATCACGGTTTTATGCTTAGTTAGACTTAAAAATTGGTGTGGGGGAGTTTAATCCAAAAAATTCGACTTGATTTTTCCGTCTCGTCGAATTAGCTCGTGCAATCCTATTAAAAAACACAGAAACACCTTCATGGGATACAGGCCCCCTTCACTTCCACCTGGCTATTTCCAAATCTTTTTTTGCTGAATGTTATGGTACCAGAATCCATTTTTCATCCCTTGCTATCATTCGATTATCTAGCACTATGGAAAAGCCAACTAGCTGGCATTTATTCGCTTCTTGAAAGCCATTCACTGTCCTTCCGTAATTCCAACGCAAACTTTGTCGCTCTCCGTGCCACTAAAGTTATACATGCGGAAATACTTTTGTTCATTTCTCATTCAACCAAGTCTATAACACCTCGGTGGAATAAATGGTTTAATGGAGAATGCATGTATGCAATTAAAGTGGAAGAAGCAGCATGCAGGATATATAGACCTTGCCTGATTGTGTCAGTTGGTTGTGAGGATATTAATAGAGAAACTTGAGTAATTTGTCAACAGGAAAGTTTAACTATCTTTTGATAGCTACAAGGTGAAATGATTCTAGGAAAATACCTTTTAGTAGACCCTGATCTTACGGTACGAAATAGCAAATCAAGTATTAGCAGGAGTTCTAAATGCGAATTTCAAAGCAGAGTAAACCCATTCAAGAAGATGTGTTCTATCGGATTGTTACAAAAGGATGATATACTGGAAGGAACACATCATTATGTATGTTAATAAATCATAATACATATTCAATAATCTATTCTTTTCTAAAATTGTCAATTTCATATTTTTATTTTTCCAAAAGAATTTTAGTCCAGTCAAATTAGTCGAAAAAAGAGGATGAAATTGCATTTTAAGAGGTAGAGAATTTTTTTTTGGCATTTGTTCGGGTACATCTGACAATGATAAAACCAAGTTTGTGGGGTCGCAGTGGCTTGGGAAAAGCAACCATCTTGAAAAAGAGGGAGAGCTTGTTTATATTAAATAGCTCGTTTGCCTGCAATGATAGCTGATAATGATCCATGGCAAAGTCGTGGAGAATAAAATGATCTAAAAAATGAGCCCTCAACGAGCTCTGTAAGTTGATTTGGCTCAAAGTAATGACCGGTCAAAGTTCAACGATGATCGCGTGGTGAGGGTTGAATGCAGTTTTTTGCAATTAACTCGCCAAATGTTAATTTTTTTGGCTTAATGCCCATTAACAAATTTAAAGTCCTTGTAATTACCTTTAAAATGAGCCCGTCGTTATCGCTTATGTAGTTTGCGAGCAATCCAACGCCAAAGTTCGCACTAGACGTGCCTGAAATAATTGATTACGCCATTTTTTTTGAATTTTTCGTTAACGGTTGCTCATATGAAAAAGTAGTAAATTAGAGGAATACGGGCAATGAAAATATCTTTCCAACGAGGTATTGGTCGAAACTCCAGGCGAACTTGCAGGCAAACGAGCTATTTAATATAAACAAGCTCTCCCTCTTTTTCAAGATGGCGGCTTTTCCCAAGCCACTGCGACCCCACAAACTTGGTTTTATCATTGTCAGATGTTCACGAACAAATGCCAAAAAAAAAATTCTGTACCTCTTAAAATGCAATTTCGTTTCCTAATTTGACTGGACTATTTAAATTCCAATAAAAAATTGTCGAATAAGCATAATGTACAAAAATTTTCCATTAAACTCAGACGTTAATATGATGCCTCGGCGGCTACACTCAAAATTTTACATTTTTGTGGAAAAATTTTGGCATACAAAAATTGCAACTAAGCATTTCTAAAAAAGAATTTTTTTTTACTGTATTGAAAACCTTAATTTATTTTTTTGTTGTTTTTTTAACGTCCTAGGTATATAAGAACTTAGTCTAAAATAAAGAATTTAGTCGAAGCAATTCAGACGTTTGAGCAAGAAGTGGTTGCAGAGCTACTTCTTTTTTACCTTAATATCTTTATAATGAAGATTATTTATATGGAAAATGAGGACTCAGTTCACCACTAGCCAGGCGGTAGGTAGGGGTAGGTAGGAGCGGCAGTCCCGACCAAGTCGTAGGTTGGGACACAATTGGCGTTAAGGTGCGCCGTTTTGTAGCCGCACTCGTGAAAAACTTTTGGGTGGAAGGAACAGTCCCGTCAAATTTAGGTACCGTATCAAATCTCCGATTTTAAGTTACGAAACATCCCCCAAATCATTTAAAAAGAAGCTTCGAAATACACGGTGTCTGATATTGGCCAGAGCTGGGCATTCGCAGAGAAAATGTTCAGTTGTCTCATTGGCCTTACGGCCAGTCCACACATAAGAAACCATTGCAAAAAAACATTTGTCTAGGTAGTTCACAAATGTTTGACAAATGTTTGACAAATGTTTGGCAAGCATTCGTCAAACATTTGGTGAAGTTTTTGCGAGAAAAATGTTTTCCGAAATGTTTGTTATTTCCTGAGTCTGTTCCGTAGGAAGAATAGATTCTTCATTTGCCACAATTTCGACTCTTCTTCCTGACCTCTCACTTCAGAAGCCACTGTTATAGAATATCCCCCTTCTTTTAGATTTTTGACAGTATCATCTAGAGCTCAGCCGGACTTACAGCAGCTTGTCCCTTACACGATGGTAAATGGTACTGAAGCCTCATTTTTTCGAAATTTCCCGGTGCAAAAATAATGTCCTACTGGTATATAGATAGGTGAGACATGGATTTCTTCTTTCTAACTTCTTTTGGGCAGTAAAATTCAATTTGAAATGAGGGGCGGTGGACTGTAAATACGTAGTGGCGGGTTTCTTCTCTCTTACTTCCTTTGGCGCAGTAAAATATCCAATTTGAAATGAGGCGAGGTGTGTTTGCAAAATATAAATATACATAATATCGTGGAGGCATAGGTTTCTTAGTCTCTTACTCTGAGGCAGTTAAATGCATATTAGAATCAAACTCGTGAAAAAAGCTCTTCATTGATATTTATTTTCTTTTTTCTTTAACTTGCTTATATTTGTCATTTTGGCATTACAATGGCACCTAGTTTCATTCCCTTTCACAAACTCATTTTGTAATCGTGACCTACCCAACACTAGTGTCATTTTCATCTTCTTCCTTTGAATCCGCTTGCATGTCTTTCGCAGTCGGAAGATTTTCTGTGTGCCTCTTTGTCACAACCTCCTATTAGTAAGCCATACACTAGCCATTCTTGAGGAGTTGACCGCGGATTTTCCTTCCGGATTGCGCGCCTTTCTGCAAAAACCTTTTCGTCCACATACTGCACATTCTTTCTTACGGGATAGCGCGCTAGATTTTGAGCTTTCAAAGGAGATGAAAAAGTGAATAGGAATTGTTGTTGCTTTGGCACTTAAAGTGTGGCGTGTGGAATTGGGAAAATTATGTGTTTTTGTAGATTAAAGTTGAATTTGAAAAATGATTCAATTTTTTTAATTTTATTTTTAATGAAATACTATTAAAAAATTTAGGAAATTTATTCTAATTCCCATTTTTAAGGGAATGAAACCACCCTAAATCAAGACATAATAAAAACAATATTGAGTTTTACGTTTTGAGTTTTATTTATTACAAAAAACTGTATTTCATTGAACTATTTTTGTTTATAATTGAAATTATCGCGAAGAATCCTTTAAAAGGGATGTTTTTTTATTTTTAAGGGTGTCGCCCTAATTTGCGGATTGAGTGACCCCGATTTTCGTAATCAGCGACCGAAAAAACATAAAGGAAAAGTAGTCTCAAACCGGTGTTCTGTTCCGACCCCCAAAACGGCGGTTTCGAATGGACTACGATTCGAACAGTTTAAGTCACTACAATCGGTAGGATTGCGCGTGTGTACAATTTCTAGTGTGTGGCTGAGGAGGAAAGCAAACCTATCGGTATAATCCACATGATTTCTCGTGATTAGTCGTGGCGTGTCATATCATCCACACATCTACGCGCAATCATCTGAAAATTGAGAATGCAAAGGATTGCGGGCGCGCTTTCCTCTCAGTGTATTGCGGCCTATTTATCTCCCCGGAAGTCATTGGCAATTAATTTTAATGTTTCACTACGCTTTATTTTATTTTTATATTCGCTACTTGACACAAATTTCGAGGGGTAGAATACAATTAAAATATAATTATGGTGGTTTTATCCCACTTCTCACTCATGGTGAATGTCTATCTGCATAAAAGTGCATGAAAGTAGGTACCTACTGAACAATTTTCAACAAACATCCGATGTTTTCCATTTCATTTGGATTAAACCCATTTTTAAAATCCAAAGACTCCAAGACTCGCGTCCACATATAACAAACACTATTCAAATATTTGTCAAATGTTTATCAAATGTTTGTCAAATGTTTGTTATGTGTGGACACGGCTTAACGATCACCTCGTTACTGTACAGTAAGTGCTCCGATGATTCAGGATCTATTTGATAGAATTGCTAACTTGTAGTCATTGGTCAGTTTTACCTTGTTAAGATTATACTTACTTAACAGAATAATGACGCCAGAATAATTCCAGAATGGTTTCGAGCTCTGGTTTCTTCATTGATATGAACGTTTTTGCCTTAGCTTAAAAGCTAAACTTAAAACAACTATAGCGAACTGGGTTAAAGGATAGGTTGACCCAGCATTGGGAAACTAGTTCCTTTTGCCAACTCTGCAGAGCCGATCTTAAGTGACATATTTATATGCTACAAGTCGCTTTTGGTACAATAAATACTGAGACACCCCGTAAAATTTCCCTGGTTCAAGATATTTGCTCCTCTACAACTGCAATGCACACTAGAGGGCCTCTTGTGATGTTCAAAAGAGCAAAACCTAATATAGCCTCTATGGCTGCAAAAGGCCAGGAACTTGTTGGACCTTAAATGCTTAATTAGGCAATATGTTACAGATAAAAACTTTTAGAAACATCACCAATTGTAGGCCAATAACAATTAGAATAATATCTGTATTGCCAATAAGTTATAAGTAATATTTTTACAGGTTTGTAATCGCTTTACAAATGTCTGATAAATTTTTTAAATCCTTTTAAATTAAAGTTTTAAGAATCCTTGAAAATAGTTATATAAAATTTTTATTTAATTTCCAAAATTTTCAGTTTTATGACCAAGTCCTTGGTTGTAATCGTTGGCTTATTCAAAAATTCAGGAATTTTGTTACATTTAACATTTTTACGGATTTGAGACCCCTTAACAGGGTCTTAAAAATTCTCCACTCTTTACTTTTATTCACAAAACTAGGACACAATTTTCAGTATCCTTCTGAGAGAATAAAATGCAACTAGACTTTTACCAACTTTTACTCTGAATCAGACTTTCACGTTAATCAGAAATCATCGGAAAGAAATTAACTTTTCTGCGTGGTTTGTGATATTAGCTATAGGCAAAGTTTTTTAACTTTTTTCTTAGACTATCCATAAATGTATTTAACCACATAGTGAAAATTTAGTGCAAAAGTAATTAGTTTCAAGTTTTTCTCATCGTTTATTTACTAAGAAAAAAGTCGAACAGTTAAACACAAATCCTATAACTTTTACCACACAATGTTTTTGACCCTAAAGTAATAGTAAAAATGTAATTATATGAAACAAAAAAAACATCGGTTAAGTTATCGAAGTGATTGACAGCCTTGTTTCAGCCCATATGGAAAAAAAACTACAAACAATTCGACCAGGTGACTTTCACCTGACGCCAAACGCTCGTTAATCTCTAATCTGCTCGAAGTTTTTTTTTGAATAATCGAAAGTGAAGAATTTTTTCCGCTAAATTAAGTTAATGTTTATAAAAGTATAACCACACACAAAAACATTCTCTTAAAGTGCAATTTCCTATTTACGAAGCACCAGACACGAATTTACAAGGGCCAACTTACAAAGGAGTGTACTTGAAGGCCTCAAGATGTTAAGCAAGAATTAAATTATTTCTGAGATTAATTAATTTACTCCAAACTGGCAATTTCCGGACGTTCTGGGTGAAAGGATATGTTACACTTGCCAAAAAGGCTAATAAAGTTCACACGTCTTTAATGGCGTGCAAATTGCTCTTCTTCGCCCCGAGGGTCAGACCAAGCCCTACGAGTTGTAAGCGCTTAAATTTTGTGGGGACGGAAAGCGTTATTAATGTGGCCGACTCCCCCAACATGCATGGCTTGTAATTGTAGTAACAAGGAAGCACTGCTCCTGCTACGATATGTCACGTCCAGACGTCACTGCTGAACTGTCCTCTGGTTACAACGTTCCACAGCCGGAACAAGATTCCCCAAATGGGCAGTCCCTGGACTATGGCTCTGCCGAATTGAAGTCTTGTTTCATCCGTCCGAGCCAGAAGATAGTGTTATGCAAAATAGCACTATGGCCGAAATTATTAGTCTGTCAGACATCCGGACAATGTTTGGGGCATGGCTTCGGTGGATTTATGTCCATCATCAACACCCAAAAACCTTCAAGTACAAAACTGAGAGGAAAGATTTGCAGCCATCACATGTCTCATGTCTTCTTTCGTGAACTGTTCTTCGGATTTTCTTTCTGTGGATCGAGGGGAAACATTTCTTCGTAAGCAATTAAGAGCTTCAAAACATGGAAAGCGATTAGATGCTACACGTGAGAAATCACTGCTGGTTGGTGGCACCTTTGACAAGAAAGGCCATCGCAAGTTGTATGTATATTTTCGCGTGCAGCCCTTAGGGCGGACCGTGTGTGTTCATTATGGATGACCTTTGCTTAAATAAAGTTGAAATATTTTTATACAAATTTCAATGCTTTGTGGGGATTTTGTAATTTTATTAAATATACAACAAACAAATTAAGACAAAATTAGAAAATATTTAATTAAAGTGTTGAAATTACTTTGAAAATGTCATAAAAATAAATGCTCTTGACATTTTGTAAAACATTGCTCATACCGTTTTAAAGCTGCTAAAGAATAATACTTCTTATTCTGTTTAGGCATATATCCGGTGGCATTCCCGTGTCATATTACGAAATATTTGGTTTATTAAATTATCTTTCGTTCATTTTTATTTGTAATTTTTTCGATTTTTTAAAATTTTTTAACTGAAAAAAGTCTAATACAAAAACTCTGTCCGTCCGCTCGTCTATAGCCCATTTTCATCTACGAAACTACTGTAGCTAAAAATATATGCTACATTTTAAACTGTAGGTCTCGGCCAAGAGTTATAAAACTAAGTAGTAGACTTAATACCAAAAAAAATATGTTCGCGCATGCGTCATGACAATTCCAATTCCAAATAAACATTGCGATGTACCCATGTTACATTGAATGATGCAACTACATCTACCTATAGCGTCTAACTAAGCCAAAAGTCATGGTAGCGCATTGATTGACATTAATGAACAAAAATTAATGGTTTATGATATTATCTACTTTTATAGCGAGGATATCCTCTCTCTTCGCATGGAAAACACATTTTTAAATGATATTTAACGTCACGCCAGATTTTCTGCTCTATTTTTCTAGTTATTAAACACAAACTCAATCTTGTTAAGTGGATTTTTATGACGTCTTGTTTTATTACCTTTTTATTACCCCTCTGGTTATATCCATGTTTTGTATGAAATTTTGTTAAATTTTCAAAGAATAATTTAAAATCTAACAAGATCAAAAATTTGGGAATAACAAATACTTGAAATCATTACACACGTTCACCAGCCAGAAATAAGTAGCATGTCCGAACAATGCTGAATTAAACAAACAAAATGGAAAACCGCTGTTTTATAATAGATAGCGCCAACAGTTAAATGTTGGGCAAAAATGTCAGATCAGAAAGATCCAATGATAAGGTAAGCATCTGTCAACAATTAATCAGCACATTTGTGAATTTTTAACGGCGTCATTTTTTTTGGGTCTGAAAAAGTCAAACTTTGAGCCAAAAAGTGCAATATGCCGGAAATTTTGCTTTTTGTGTCCAATTCGAAAAAACTACGACTGAAGCGCAACGAATGCTTGTAGAAACATATTAGTTACATATAACTTGTCACGAATATGGAGGCAAGTCAAACGAAACAAGAAACGCAATAGCAAAGAAATTGGGTGTCATACGAGTTGAAGCCGAGAGACGTCGAACGTAGTTTTTCACGTGCGGACAGCAGCTCTGACAGCAAAGAAGGAGGGTTTTTTTGGCATTGTATTGTGACTGGCGATGAAAAGTGAATCCGTTACGATAATTCAAAGCGAAATGAATCGTGGGGTACCTCGGCTATCAAGTATCAACGAAGACTAATAAAAAACGGCGGTATTCTATTTGTACCTACTCCTAATATTAAAAATTAAATGTGGCCCATGCACGATGAGATTCAGTCTGAAGACTGAGTCTGTGAGACTCGTAAAGTTAAATTTAAAAAATCAAATGAAAAAAATTCTCTGGTAACACTAAATTTGAACTGTTGATTTCTTACCATAGGTCTGTTCCAAGAGAGAATGCGGGATCCCGCGGGACCAAGAAATCACCCAATTCCTGTTCCAATAGAATCTCATGCTCGGAAAAGCGGGGACATTTTTACATCCCCTCGACCAAGAAACCGCAGGAGATTTTTAGGTGGAGTGAAATCTTACGACGTTTTCAACATGCCAAAACAGCTGTTACTTGTCATGTCAAACCAAAATGATTACGATGTGCTGAAAATAATTTCTTCATTTGGTGCCTTACTACAAGATTTTGAATAATTTCATAAATGATTTATTAATTTCAAAAGTTTTATGTCATTATTTTGAAGACACAAGTGATTTTTAGGTTATGGTCTTCTTGATTTGCACGAAACATCCCAGAAAGCGTTCCTTCACTTTTCGGGATTTTGACAAAATTTTCCCCCACCAATCAAGTAACTTTTCGCAGGCTACGACAGGACAGGTTTTCTATTGGAACAGACCTCATATAATGTACCAAAAAGTCTGGCAAAAATGTCCTACCCAGTAGGAATAGTCTGTCAGACACTTGGCTCCGCGCAGAGAAAATGCAAAAGTATCTATTTTACCCAGAATGAAGTGCAGGCTGTCCCACCTCCACATATGATCAGACTGGACCTTGGATCTCGTCTCATCGTACTATAACACTAAGTATGGAGTTTGAACATCTTTGGTTTTCTTACATTGACAAAAGTCTGTTAAAAGTCGGCCTTAACTAATTTCGAGAAAATAGGGTGCGTTTTATGCTCCAGGCAGAATACCCATACCTGTTTAAACCACATGTGCTGTAGAGCCAAATGAATTCGGCCACAAGAAAGCTTTTCAATACGACACGGTAGCAATCACCAGTAACAGTTACACCATTGCCTCTAGCATCCTCGAAGAACGGCTATTATGATGCCGTCGCACAGTGGGGCCAACTCCCGAAAAGCTGGTCATAATATGAAGGCGTCGTACGATTCGACTGAAATTTTATATTTAGAGGTTTATGAGCATTCTAAATAATAATCTTGAATTAAAATGCCACAAAACAAAATGGCGGACCAATATGGCGGACAAAAACATCAAAAGTTTGTATTTTTAATATAAAATGATGGTGTTTATAAGTAAAAATGAATTAATTCGGGTTTATAAGCATACCGATTAGTAATCTTGAATTAAAATGCCACAAAACAAAATGGCGGACCCAATATGGCGAAGTGCCATCACATCCCCACTTGCAAATAAGATTGAAGTTATGAACTGTATTTATATCCAAGCTCTGAATGATTTCTTTTTTAATCAACAAAATACGTTCGATTGTATGATCTAGTAATGATTGTAATTTCAGTTCTGCTTTGCTTTCTGTTATGGTCATATCGTATTTGCTGGGATAACATTTCCGTTTTGATTGATGAACTGCTTTGTAAGAAGGAAGTAATTTGCATTTGTTTTGTAAGCATAAATTTCGGAGCCCCTGGTATTGGGATTTCGACAATTTTTGTTCTATCAGAAAAGAGACGGCAGCATCACCTGACAGTTGATTTTCCGGAACAAACTCCAAAGATGATCGATATGTGCCTGCTGAAGTCGAAGACGAATCGGATAATGATACGTCTTTGACAACGTTCGCGGCATCAGAGTTTCCGCTACTTCGCAGATTCATCTGCAAAGCATACGCCAATTCTGCCGTACTTTTCTGGCAACGAATGTTCTCAGTTCGTCTGCGTTTCGACCTTTCACTTATTTTTTCGAAATCTGTTTGAGGACGACCTACTTTATTTGGTGTCTTTGAAGGATTTGCCGGTACCCGGAAAGCAATTGTGCTTGAAAGCCAGTCTTTATTTGTTGATAAGAACCTGTCTTCTTTTCGCTGTGCTTCATCATACTTGGTCCTGAATTGATGAAGCAGTCTGCTCAAAGGAGACTGGTCATAGGAGCCCCAGGCCCGGCGCCAAAGAAAAGTATCTCAGATTATCGGTTATAATGAGTATTGAAATACTGTATAGTTTTTATTTCCGGTAAGTGTGGCAAAGGTGTTAATACTGGCATTTCTGTTTATTCAGGCGAAATACCTAATATCACCCTGTATTTTTGTAACCCTATGACCTATTTTCATGAATAAGATATCAGTGTACGCAGAATACTGCCACCTATCTAAAACCGTCAAAATCAAGGTTCTACCCTATCAACTTCCAGAGCAATGAGTCTTCAAAGTCAAAATTTTGTTTTTTTTACTAAAATATCAACTTCAACTACCCTTTTCTCCAAAAAATATACAGTTAATCTATATTTATTTTTCCAAAATTGGAAACCTTGGACAATTTCCTATTAATAATGTCCGTACAATTTTTATGCTACGGCCTTTACTTGATAACTTAAACATTAAAAACCACTGATATTATAAACCAATTTAAAAAAATGCATTAATAGATATAATGAAACATGCTCAAAACAGAATAATCCGATAAAAATTAAGTAATGTGCATGTTCTTTTTTATAAATGCATTTGAAAAGTGAACTGCTAGCAAAAAAAATTTCTTGGCCAGGGGCTAAAAAAAACACAAAACAATTGAAACTAACTTATTTCCATTTGTGTTATGAACATATATTTATAAACTATTTCTTCGGAAATGAAGTTACAGCTAAAGCTATAGTCATCCTAGATGGTACTTATTTGTTCATAGAAAAATCCAGCAATTTTTTTATTTCAACGCGTAACCTACAGTACGCATAAGTACCGGAATTTAATGAAGCCGTTCATGATCGTATGTGCCGATGGCTACATCCTGGATGTGACGGGTCCATATCCTGCGAGAACGTCGGATGCCAAGATAATTGAAATGATTCTGCAAAATCGTAATGAACCCATGGAGGAAGGAGCGTTCCATTACTTCTTTGAGGAAGGCGATGTATTTATTTTAGATAGGGGTTTCCGGGACTCAATACCATTATTAGAATCGCATGGCTACGTACCACATATGCCTCCATCGAAGGGCCGAAATCAAAATCAATTAAGTACAGAAGATGCAAACAAATCAAGGCTCATAACAATGGTTAGGTGGGTTGTAGAAACCATAAATGGACGCTTCAAACGCGATTTTAAATTATTTAGAAGCAGAATTTCCAATCTCCATGTACCTCATGTGTTTGAAGATTTTAAAATCGCTGCAGCGATAATTAACTGCTTCCAAGAGCCGTACACAGACAGTGCATATACTAATGCTTTTATAGATATTATAAATACCAACATGAACAGACCAAATCTTTTGGCTGAGTATGTGGACCATTATAATATCAATAGACAAAGAGCAACGTTCTCAAGAATGGTGGCTGATAGCCCAGAAGTAGCAGATTTCCCACAGCTTAGTATTGAAGAGTTGATTTTATTTGTGATTGGTACATACCGTGTAAAAATAGCGCGATCTTACTGTAGCGAGCATCTGAAACGGAGTGGCGTATACGAAATGGAGCTATACAGACATACGGAAGCTATAAATGATAACAACGATACGTTATTAAGGTGCAGGATAACCTCAAGGCACACTACTTCAAAAATCTATTACACTATCTATTATCTTGATGTCTGACCCAGCCCAAATAATAGACAACACTGACAACATGGGCGCAGCTTCCTAATGTCCTTCTGCCCTGAATACAGGTACAATAGTAACCTGTAATAGCATTTCTGCCTAAATATAATATATTATGTATAACCCTGTTTCTGAAGGCAGTAATGCTATTACAGGTTACTATTGTACCTGTATTCAGGGCAGAAGGACATTAGGAAGCTGCGCCCATGTTGTCAGTGTTGCCTATTATTTGGGGTGGGTCAGACATCAAGATGTGTTTAATCACCCTGCCTTAGGCATGGATGAGGTGCTAATAATTGAGGAGTAATGTTATAATGTAAAATAAAGCTGTTTTTTCTACACTCAGTTTTTTAAATGTTTTCACATTCGTAATTATTATATTTTCTACATTATTTTGATAGTCAAGTGTCATTATGCTGCATAATTATTAATATAGAATATAAAGAATATAAACTTATACTTATGCAAAAATTTTGCGCCTGAACAAAAAGACTAGGTCATTTTAATGTGTTTGCCACTGATTTCGGACATGCGGACTTTTTAGATTTACTTTACCTAATTTTATGAAAATTCTGAGAAAAGTTTCATTTGCCCCGGGCGTGGCGTAATTTTCTATGGGCCGTGACCAATCTCTTTTTTTCCCAAAACCAAAATTCAAAACACCCTATCTCGAGAACGGGCAGACATAGCCCCCCACCATTTGTGTTTTTTGTCGAACATTTTTTGTCTAAATTAATTCCTTGGCAAGCCAGGACACCCTGTACAATTGGCTCTATTTCGTACTTTTTAGTAGGTACTTTTTCACCTAAGTTTTGTCGAAAAGTACCAAATAGAGTCAATTTGAACATCAAAATTGCTTATAATTTCAAAAGTAAAGGCCGTAGCATAAAAATTGTACGGACATTATTAATAGGAAATTGTCCAAGCTTTCCAATTTTGGAAAAAAAATATAGATTAACTGTATATTTTTTGGAGAAAAGGGTAGTTGAAGTTGATATTTTAGTTAAAAAAAACAAAACTTTGACTTTGAAGACTCATTGCTCTGGAAGTTGATAGGGTAGAACCTTGATTTTGACTGTTTTAGATAGGTGGGAGTATTCTGCGTACACTGATACCTTGTTCATGAAAATAGGTCATAGGGTTACAAAAATACAGGTGATATTAGGTATTTCGCCTGAATAAACAGAAATGCCAATATTAACACCTTTGCCACATTTACCGGAAATAAAAACTATACAGTATTTCAATACTCATTATATCCGATAATCTGAAATACTTTTCTTTTGCGCCGGAGCTGGGGTAATTTTGTATGGGCTGTGACCAGTCTCCTTTCCTTTATCGTTGGAAGAAATCATAATTTCTCATCCAGCCATCTGCAATATATGTTCTTGCAAACGGGTAACAGCATTTGCTAGTTCGATATTTAAATTATCTTTTATCAGCACAAAAATGTCGTTCCTGGATAGCTGAACTTGTTTATCTTGAGAACCTTCAATAGAAAAAAAATGTATTCCATTAGATAGGCATAAATATAAAATCCACCACATTATACACTGGTTTGATTAAATTTCGTTAAATTATGCAATTTTTGTCCGCCATTTTGAATTTTGCAATTTCACTATAAAATTCGTAATCAGCGGCCCCAAAAACCTTTGTAAATCAAAGTTTTTGGGGTCGCTTTTGTATGTTTTAAAAACATTTTGTTATTAATTTATATTCTGGATTCTTAACTTCATTTCTAGCACCACTGTTTGAGTAGTGACATACAGGAACGGGCGCAAATATGCGCAGCTATTGCTTTCAGAAAATGAAACGTTATAGGGTTTGCTTCAAAACTGTATAAAAAATTAGACAGGATATTGCGGGATATATAACTTTCTCCTAACTTATGTAGTTTGAAAAGTTCTAATTTATTGTTAAATTTTACATAAATAATTACTGTTAACCAAATAATCTATTCTTGCTATTATTAATAAATATTTATCTGGAATCAATCTACATACCTCCTGCAACAACGTCCATTTTCATTTATGTAAAAAAATTTATTTATAAAGAAGTAATTTGTGTTTAACTGTGCCACTTTCACCGTCCATCAAACATCAAATGCTTTCGCGACACAAAGAGTGGCGTATTCGAATCGACGCAGGCTCCTGGGGTAAAAGCTTTTAACGGTTATTCCGATGGATTTCTACAGCACGGACATTTAAGTTGACAACTTACTGGAACAAAACATTTAATTCGAACTTTTTTTTTTTAGGTTTTGGCCAGGTTTTTCGTGTTTTGCCCCACAGTGCGTCGGCCCAAATTATGCATCATACAGTCGCTCTACTAGGGTGTAATGCTCGTTTGTGTATAAATTGAGAATTTTCAATGCCCCAATAGCGGCTATTCTGTTTATTATTAAAGCCAGCCAAGTCAAAGTGTGGCTTTGATGATTTTCATTAAAAATCGCCTACTATCCACAACTGTCAAATATGAACTGATAAATGACAGCTAAGCCAAAATGGCGGCCAAACAAAATCGGCCTGAAACATAAAACGCAGCCTGTATTTGGTTTTCTAGAAACTCTCTCACTCTCTCTGAGCTCTAGATAAATGGCATCAGCTGGAAATCGGAAGCAGTAGAGGACACTGTTTCGAGAGGACGCTGCCAATCGGTCATTGTGTGAAGTATAATTACAAGGACCTGTTCAGCCTCGCAAATGCGAAATTGTTTAAATCCTTTTTCCATAACATCTGAGCTTGCATAGGTTGATCTACATATTCATTTATTTTGTACCGATACTTCTGAACTTGTTTCAGAGCTGCTGTACCATATAAGTATACGCACGCAAAAAGTCCAAGGCCATTAAATTTGACGATAGTTAATGCCAATCAACATCACCAATTATGCAGATAATTATTTTGATTCCTTAACAGTTATTATGTGAAAAAAACAAAGCTTAGGAATCTAACAGTTTCTCTTTACTGCCAGTTAATCGTGTCGTTCAATTGATGCGATGTATCGCAGTGGGCTTGGTTTGATGCTAAGATGTTGTACTAGCTTCGAAATTCTATTGCATAGTCGAGTTGTTCTATTTATAAACGAACTTATAGACCAGTGATTCTCAAACTTTTTTCGGTCATGGACCCCTTACTATAATAAATGCAGCCCCAAAAACAAGTGAATCAAATTTTATGATATAATAAAATCTACTAGAAATGCTTTAATCTGTTCTCTCTGAGAAGACAATTGCACGTAGTTAGGTAAATGAATTATGGACATATTTTTAATTATTAAGAAAACAAAAGAAAAAATGCAATTGTGCTTGAAAATATATACTTAAATAATTTTAAGTAAGAAGGATCCCAGCGGGAAAAATTGGGTTAGCTGCTCAGGGTAACTGATTTTGAGCTTACTGGAGTTTTCAGAAATTGTAGAGTGCAGTAAAAAAAGGCCAAAAAAATGAAAAGATTGGTATAGTCTGGTAACAGCAAGATTATGATTTTATCCTGTTTGGGATATCACCAGGAGTAGGTATATTGCTAAGTTTTGGACCTCGAAAAACTTGTGCTAAGTTTTTTTACCACGTTTTTCGAGCTTAAAATGTGAATTACTCCGGTTCTATAAGTCGGATCGGGGCAAACTAAATAACAGTCTCTTCGTAATATTGTCAATAAATCCCTGTTGGTCTCAAGTTTCTGAAGTTCACACATAACCTACAAAACTGAAAAAACGAGAAAAAATAGTATTTTTTCATTTTAGTACCCAAGACAGTCAACTAGACCAATTTGCATCAAACTTTCAAAAAATATGCTTCATGTTATAAAAAGACCCTGAAAAATTGGTGTCAAAATACTGAACCCGTTGGCCAAAATTGCATTTGTTATCTAAAATTTTAAATGTCCGCTATTTTATGCCATCAAGTCCCAAATGAAAATTTCTTTTTTCAAAATGTAGGTCTCGATGCCACATTTCGAAACCAAATAAAAAAATTTTTTTTTAATTTATATTTTGGTTACTTTTTTTTTTCATTTGTTTATAACTCAAATATTAACAATTGCATTTTTCGGCCATTTTGAAAAAAAATTTAAAATGTTTTATCAGATCTGGTAGAGAATTTTGGGACCTTTAATTTAAAAAAAAAGGTTCATTTTGGTTAACGTGAACTCGAGATATTTAAGGCATGTGTGGGAATCATCGCTTTTTAAATTTTTGTAATTTTTATAATTATGAAAACTTGCGATCTTTTTCGCGGACCGCTGGTAGTTCTGCGCGCACCCCCAAAAAAATTATGTATTATCACGGACCCCCTGGATCATCCCATAGACCCCCAGGGATCCATATGGACTGCTTTGGGAATCACTGTTATAGACCATAGTGTGAGAAAAAAGGGGACTGCAGAGCATGGAAATGAGGCGAGCAGGCTAATCTTGTGTGGCGGGACAAATGTTGCCACACAGACACGAATGCGTTAATTTCGTCAAATACGTAAGAGCAACGCAAAGTACCGTCATCAGCGATTGGAGAAAGTTAAAAGCAGACTTTTAATAAAGATTAAGAAAAGAGCAGGTGATAGAATTGACCTCTGGGAACACCGGCAATGACGTTCATGGATACATTGGCTTTGTACCTGTTAAACACGCAAAAGGGCCCCCGATGATGGCTGCAGCAGGATACATTGGGAACATTGGGATTCTTGGTTAGCGATTTGGAATATGTAGATGGGCATTCTTACGATGATCATTAGTTAATATCAGGGTTAGATCCAGATCGTCTGAGCAGTTTTTTTGGAGAAAATATAAGTACATACATACATGTAGTTGGAAGAATTGTTGGGTTCATCTTCGCGATCCCGAAGAAAACTCCGTCCATTGAGTGGATCGTACCTTTGGGGACTGGAGGTGGCACAGTAGTGGCAAATAAAGTAGAATTCGAGCTATTACCACCATCTTGTAAATAAAAAAATTATTTGAGAAGGCAGTGAAACTCTTCTAGATGGAAGTTACCAAAATCATGAAGGACCAGCAATTTTCACAGTCAGCGGTAGTATTAAAGACTCCATTTCCCATCTTGTCATCAAATTTTGATTTAACTTTCCTGATGATAAAATTAGCCTAAGGAATCACCCTTTGTAGTACCAGTCTGTCATGTCGTTCGAGTCATAGAAGATAATAAGAGAAAATGGAAGTGGGAAATTAGCACTGAATAGACGACAGTGTTCCGAGTTGCTAAGAGGTGAGTCAATTTAATCGGAATATCATGTTGGATAGGAAGTAAGATATAGGTCAAGAAGATAAAATCCTGGGGACGAAACGTTAGAGATTCTGATAGAATAATTTACAATTTGATGACAATTATTAATGTCTGCCCGTGGTGTTTGCCAAAAATACTGGTGCCATTTGAGTAATTTAGCCAATTTACATTAAGAACGCTGAAATTACCGGCAACAATGATTTCACACTGCGGGTGGGAGGATAAAAATCTGGTCTGGAATAACAAAGGAATCTGAAATGGAAGCTTCATTACTAATATTAGAACTTCGCTTTGAGAAATTATTTTAATCCAGGCACTTTCTGAATAAACTATGATGCCGTGATTATCTTTTTGAAATAGCTCTTCAAAATTACTACTACTTCAAAATTACTACTATTAATAATTATTAATTTTTGAAAATCCATATTCATATAGAATAACTGCGAATAAAAATCTCATTGCCCACATTTTCCACTCGACATATTTAATCATTACTGATTTCATTACCGCGTATTTTAACGAGGAAAGCCCTTAAATTAATGTAAGAGTAATTTTCAAAATTAAATTTAAGTATGGCTGTTTTACAGCACTCAATTAAAAAACTCATTAAATATAAAAATTTCATATCGAAATAAAAAATGTGTAGTCCAGTCCAGCAGCACATTGCTACTCTCATTAAATCCAGGTCATTGCAATTTTTAAGCCTCCTTCGATCAAGGAGCACTCATAAAGCATATCAGGGGATTTCAGTGGCCTAACAGCATCAATAAAAAAGTTTAAATCAGCCTTCGACAGCCATTAAGGCTCTATAAAAGTACGTGATGTCCATCTCTTAGCCCGGCACGCAACACCTTATCTGGTGGACATCCCTGTCACGGGGCCTCCTTAAAATGAAATTGTAATGGCCCGAAAATCCCTCAGCACCTCAGCACAGGACCCGGCCATTATGTTGTGAAGGCCTTCATACTCATTCACACACGCTTAAGCCCAGAGATGTTAACTTGATGACAGAAGCCAAGGAGCCAGAAGTCAAAACGGAAGAAGGACGAATAATAAAAGTATGCCAATCCCGAAGGGACCGGGTCAGAGGAGTCCTTCTTTCTTCTCTCGTCCACAAATACTGAATAAATATTGATGATATGAATTTTGACTTTTGTCCCGCTTCTGAAATTCATGACTCTTGGCGGATTCACACACAGACATATTGCCCTGCCCTGTGCCGGGGGAGTTTGTTTTGTTTTGGGGGCTTACGTTGCCGTTGGTTGTGTTTTTTATTGTCCATTCATATAGAGGTATCCACTATCCCAAGGATCTTAAGGATCCGAAGCCAACAGACAATGATGAAGTAAGAAAAATAGCCAGAAAAATGCCATATAACTTTCAATATGGCAACGGCTGAGTAAATTGAAAGGTTTCAGGTCAATGAAACTTTTATCTTTGTTGACTGATATTATTTCGTCTGCTTTTTTCGTCATTTTTCGTCGGTTTTGCGTTTTTCTTATATTTTCTATTGCTTCTGGTTATCTCATGTAAATTTCTCAAAATGAAAGGATTTAAGGTGCATGAATATTTAATGGTGTTGTTTGAGCGTAGGCTTTGTAAAAACTGTTTTGATAATGTGTTGAGAATTTTGGTTAACTTGAATCCTCGTTACTATGGCTATGCTACTTGAGGCTAGTCAATGCTTTCTCTGGTGGGCTTATGGCAATGAGATATTGATCTTTTTTTATGCGGAATGGCAGAGCTCTTAACCTTGTACTGTCGTCGATTTAACCATAGAATCCATTGTCGAACAGCTACCTCTAGTCGCAAAGAAATGAAAGAATGACACCTCCAATGAGTAGTTTTATTCTATCGTCTTCCATCCAATACTCCTGTGACAAACAGCTGTCTTCGCCTCCAACCAGGGAGTGATTCAATTTTATGCAGGCGATATTAAGAGAAAGCTCAGCCGTGAGTTATAGGAAGTCCATAGAAACCGGAAGGAGGGTAGTGCCACTTTTATTAGAAATGAGGTAGTACTTCGTTTAAGATATGTTCGAATTCAATACGAATCAACTTTTAAATTCAACAAACACCCCAATCAAGAATGAGTTCAATGTGCCTCTTGATTGACTTGGAAATGAGTTGACTTGGGGCGTTTGGGGCTTATAAGCGGTTTATTTATAAAAACGAGGAAAAAAAGTCCTGAATCGAGCTTCAAGAAGTTTCGGCAGAGATGGGGCGAGATATACATGCGACACCGTCCAATGCGAAAAATTGGGGAAACAAATTTAGTGGGGTAAACATTGGGGAAAATTGATTCAGAGGTTTTAAATCCATTTTTGCTTATTATGCTCTGCGCTGATACAATTCGAACCAAGAAATTTATATTTAAAAATAAAGAATGCAATTATTTGCATGAAGAAACATGAAATTCTCAAATTGAGGCGGGGAGACACGTGCGCTGGGATAATAATATTCATTGTAATTTATAATTGCAGTCACATTTTAAAAATGGGGAAAATTTGTTGGAAAGGTATACTTTTGGGGAATTTTCACACAAACTTTGGGGAAATCACTTTCAGTGGATCTGGCAACACTGGCTGTAGCCTTAACACATCGTTATGCGTTGCAATCCACAGGAGCCCAGGGTGGATCCCTGCGGAACGCTCATGTCGCCCACTTTTTCAATGTCGAGATCTTCATGCTGTAAACATTCTCAGGGCGACGGCGAAACTATTTTTCTCGGCCACGGCGAATGGCCCGACGAAATTAGTTGTGTGCACACTCTATGAGCGACGGCGACACAAATTAAAAACACACACCGGAATAATCATCTTGGACAGACGCATATACTACACACGCCCACAGGAACACACGAGATTACCCTGCAAACATTACGACTCGAGAACGAGTCGCGCAATCTTCGAGAAGATTTCGAGACGAGAGTCGTTATCGAAACGATATCAATTTGTAAAAGACGAAAACGGAATGCTATACCAAATCCCTTTGACGACTCGATAACGACTCGTAGTAGCGATTCGAAAACGACTCGTAGATTCGAAAACGTGTCGCGAAATCTTCGAGAAGACTTCGAGAAGGCTTCGAGATGAGAGTCGTTATCGAAACGATAATGATTTGTAAAAGACGAAAACGGAATGCTTTAGCAAATCGCTTTGATGACTCGATAACGACTCGTAGTAGCGACTTAAAATCGAAGAGCTCCTTATTCATTTTCTTTGATGGGCGCACACTGTATTAAAATCTAAATCTAGCGGAACTTAATTAAAAATTAAATGTGCTCATTTCTAAGTGAAACCGTATTTACATTGTAGCTTTGTATATATATATATTTATTAGTAAAACGAATAAACGCGTTGACAATACAGATTGTCATAGGGTAAGCCCCTAAAAGTGGCAAGCGCGCATTGCATTGCTTCGTAATCACCAATTAGATTTCGAATGTAAAATATTCTTTTGCTGTGTTGTTTAAAGCCCCAAGTTGAAAATTTATTTGATTGTTGTTTGTTGTGTCCTTGAGCAATCGAGAAATGTATGTTTGAACAATTATTCACTTAATTATTTGTAGAGAATTCGCTTTTTACTGGTCCGTTATTCAGATTCTTGAATTCGGGCTGAGTTTTAAAAATGTATCCGCATGTATCCACCTTATTTTTACTTCTAAACTCTTTTATGGGTAATACTCCTTAGAATACAGTTGTCATCTCTTGCCCATATTTGCCCCCGATTTCCTTTAGATATAAGCACATTTATGTTTTAATTAAGTTCCGCTGGATTTAACTTTTAATACACTGTGGGGCGGCGAGAAATTGTAGAAAAAATATAAACAAACAAGGGCTTATAATGGATATTATGTATTAATTCCTTCTTATTTTTGCATATTAATTAACTAAAATAATTCATTTAAAATTCATTATTTCTTAACACTATTATTATATTATCTTATATATAAATAGGCAAACAAAAAGTTTGTACACGCTAAGGCTTTTTTGTTCGTGAACCGATTTCTTTTAAATTTTCAGAAAATGTTCTTTTTATGGAATAGTTTTGTAATAAGGAATTTGAACGAAATCGATTCACGAATAAAAAAGTTATAGCGATTTTAATTTTTCGAATTTGAAAAAGCCGTTGGAAAATTTGAATTTTTTTGTGAGCATCAACGTAGAGCTGAGTAGCCTACGATTGACACAAACGCCGTTTCAGTGAAGCGAATGAGAAACAGAGAAAACAATAGTTTGTGTAGATTTTTGGCGGCATAATTGACATAAAAAAACTCGGTCACTTTGTGCGTCCATTTTTTTTATACTCTTTTGTGTATAGTATTATTGTGTAAGGGGTTGCCGTTCGTTTTTGGCGAGTGAAATCAAATGCAAAGTGATAGAATGCATTTATTATTTGAATTGAATTTAAAGAGGCAAGTTGCGACGTTATTTTTTTCAATATTTTAATTTTGATGCTTTAAGTGATTTTCTTTTAATTTTATTTTGTAGTTTTTTTGTTTTTATTGCTTATTAATAATTTGTTTGTATTTTTTTTCGCGTTTTATTTTCGAAATGCCAAGTCATAGCCGAATTTAAATTCGAAAAAGGGTGAATTTTATTTAGTAATTTTTTGGTGACCGAATTTCGGTAACGGGCGTCCCTACTAGTATTATTAATTACGACTTATAAAATAACATAATTCAGGCTGTCCTGAGAAAGATTGATACATATTATTAAAATTATTGTGATAAATAAAATAACCCACTTACAGAAGAAAAGATTATTTTTTAGCCCGTAGTTTGCGTCTCCGGGGTTTGTGGAGAGCCTATTTGTAAATTTAAAATTTTTAGAAACATTTTAAGAAAAAATTGTTTTACATTATCTTTAATCTTCAATTTGTCAATCTTCAAATAATAACTTTTCAGTAACACTTTCAATCACTTTAATTCACGGACTTCTTCCTTTACTAGTTAAAAAGAAACTAATCACTTTTTGAGCCTTACTGAAAAGTGTTTTATTTTTATTTTTTGGGAGTAACCGAAAGGGATGTATCAATTGTTCTCAGGCATTAGCAAAGGCGAGACAATTAGCGCTATAAAATCGGTCTACTTATTTGCGGCATGAGACTGGTTACGGAAGCGAGTGAGAACACCCCCATTCTAGAATCCTAACCTTTCCTTTTCCTAGAATCCTTTCTATTTTTAACTCCATAAAACCGGACTATGCAGCTCGGGGAAAATCCCTGATCCCTTAAAATTCGTTCAGACCTGAAAAACCGTCATTAAATGAAATATAAGAAAATTCCGATCGTCGAACGTATGTAAAAAAGTTTATTCAAGATCAGATACATTTTTTATCCTAACTATTTTTGCGGTAAAGGTTACCGTTTATGATTAAATGGAGGAGTCGAGAGCCAAGGTTTTTCGGAGTGATTCTCAAATCGTAAAGACGACTTTAAAGCGACGAGTCCAGAACCAAGATTTTGGCGAGTGATTCTCGAATCGTAAACGAATCGTTAAAGCGACGAGTCGAGAAACAAGTTTTTGGCGAGCAATTCTCGACTCGTAAACGAGTCATTTAAGTGACGAGTCCAGAAAATGTTTGCAGGGTAGCAACACAAATCCATGCCACAACACTCATGCAACTTTGACAGGCGACGGCTACGAAATAGAAATTAGATTGATTCGGTAGCCACGCTCGGCGGCGTCGCCGTCGCAGTCGTCTGCAGATTGTGCACCTTCATATATAAGCCGTGTGTTCTATTCGTTTTTGACAGTCGCCGAGGAAAATAGTTTCGCCGTCGCCCTTAGCATGTTTACAGCATCAAGCGCTATGGCGAGAACGAAGTAGGTCAAACCTCATGACATCGGCTCAAAATCGAGATGGGTGGAGGGGGCAGTTACGAGAAGCTAATTTCAGATTCTTCCACATTATTTTGATCGTGAAAATTTCTTTACAATGGCCTCCGTAAACTTATCGATTAAGTTGTACGCGGCCGCCACAAAAATGTCCAAAGTGGTGTCTTCTACGGTCTGTTATATAATTGTATAGAGGACTCGAATAGCTAAACCTAAACCTAAAATATTATTGAAATAGGTAAACGTTTGAATAGAAATCCTTGGATTATAATTAAGCAATTCAACGAATAAATTTCCAGTAACTCCAAAATAATCAAGAAGCTAAGGCAAGACCAAGAAGTGCGAAGCTGTATTTTTTGATACCAGATTCTCTTCCTTTTTTGTTTTCATGAGAATTCAACAGGTGGAAATGTTAGAAATGAGAGTGGGGAAACTTTCACTAGAATTTCGTTGTACCAACCTTGTAACGTTGTAACCTTAAAATAAATCGAACTCAAGCTTTAGCTTCCTCCAATACAAACAGAAAATAATGCTATCAAAATCGTCTCATTACTCTTTTTATCGCAAATATTCCATCGAAATCCTGGAAAACTTTTTTTGAGTTGTCGTAAAAAAATGACAGGTATTTTTCGAAAAAAAAACTTGAATTCTAATTTAATGCAATCAAAAGAGACTGTGGACGTCCAAATGGGCTAAACTCCTAGCTAGAGGGCAAAAACTTGTTTTAAGGGCGAAAATCTATGGAATATTTTCAGGTGGGTTAACCCAATTTGCCACATCGGATTAGAAAACTTAATTTGCACAATGTTAACCTTTCTCTTTGACCTGTGGCTAGTTTGCGCCAAACAGAAGGCCCGAAATTGTTTGAAAATCATCGGAGCGTGCAGCCTTTCTTAAATAAATTCAACCCTTTGGTCATGGGGCCACTTAAAATTATCCCCGCCCTTCCGGAAAAAAGAAAACACAAAATAAAAACTACGTTTGGCTTTTCGGGACGATTTCTTAAGAAATGGATTCTTTCATGATATTTTTGTACCTTTATCAACCCGACAAGCAGGTAACCTAGGAATATACATCTCAAGGTTCCGGGAGGATTATTTGCATTTCATTGTATATACTCGAAGGACTACTATGTCAGGACATTTTTCTCGACTGTGATGGACCTTTGATCTACTCCCAACGAAGGCTACTTACATATTCGAAATTATAACCAACGGGAGAGTCATCAAAGGCCAACAGCATAGGCTCATCCGAGTATATTTAATCAGCTCAAAAACATTTTCAAAAGGTCATTTATGCTCGCCCCACTTGCTGTTACTCCCATTACGAGGACCATGATCAAAAGGTCCTGGGAATTTTGTGATTTAGGTTCAAAACCGTTTTTAGAAAACTTTCTTCCATGGACGTAGAACAGGGCACGCACCACTGTTGTGTTGTGGCCCTATGTCAGTGTTTATGTTATCAGATATTTTCTGGATTGGCGAACGCAATTATAAATGCTTTTGTTGTACGCGCAACGGTGTGTATTGACCTTCGATAAAATTTTGCTGCGTAGTGAGAGAAATTGGCCTGGAAACAAAACTTTTACCACCAATTCAAAATCATTTAAGCAAAATATCTGATATTCGAGAGCCAACGAAGGCATCTTCCAATCATCCCATTTAGTATTTATTCTCGCTAATTGAAAATTATTTTAAAAATTCTCCTCCATTTCCTCCGCAAAATTGCGGGGGAGGAATACTTCTCTGTTTGGTAAAAATAAAAAATAAAATCGCAGAATTAATGTGAAATAATTCTTTATATTTTAATTACTGAACCGTTTTCAAAGTCAATTTCAGTTTTTTTCCTCTCATTCAACTTATGTGCCACGTAAAAAATGAATTTTTTATTAGATTCTTCCTCCGTGAAAATTTAATGTTAAAGAGGATTTCAGTATTTTTGTGTGTTGTCAAAGGTAAGATATAAATGGAAGTAAAGGACGAATGAAGGATGGAAATCGTTTATTGTTGGAAATTAGAGATTATAGCGTTTTTTGTGCCTTATATTCTGGCATCACTTTTTTTTACAGGGACATCCAACTCATTCTTGATTGAGGCCGCAAGAACCGTGTCGAATTCAACGCCTCCAAGACGAAGTCTTGTTTCTAATAAAACTTGGACCACTACCCCTTCCATTTCAATGGACAATCATAAGGCTTGGGTTTTCTTAAAAGATGAAAATTTCTCCTTCATCCAATAGCCCGGGCTATAAATTTCAAAACCTACACTCGACATGGCGTTGGATACAATTCGTGTATTTGGGCAAAGTTTGAAACTTCGCCGTTAAACTCATCGGAGATAATGCCATTTCATCCTCCATTGACTCATTGAGCCCCCGCATTATGTAGCCTACCGTAGCGATTTTTTCACTAAAATAAGAAACCTAGCACGACAACAAAATTATTCTAGTAACACCAGAACATCCCACTGTGCTCACGCCTATGGCCTACTGCCCTGCACATTTCAGTCTAAAAACTCGAACATAAATAGAACAACTCAACTCTGGGACAGCCTTCCACAGTCAGTATTTCCAAACTGCTATAATATCTGAAAGCTCAAACGCAAAGTTTAACACCACCTTTTTATAGCAGCCAACACTCTCCATCTAACTCATCTATCCGTACCCATCTTTCGGGCTACGTCGGACATTGCACTATGTCGTGTATAGAAAAAAAGTGTATTTTCAATTGCCATTGTTACGGTGGGATTTAGTCTGCCCAAGGAAAAAGATCATCTTTTTCCTTTAGTCTGGCGTTCTTCTTTTAATTAGATATCGGGCCCAAAATATACCGGCCACTTTCTTGCCCCTACACCTCAAATTTCTCGCAAGGACGTCGAGCTCTTTGCAGACACCAATAATTTGCATCAAATTGTAAATCATCCCACGAGAGTCCCTGATGTTGCGGATCCAAGAGGCTATCTCCTTGATCTTTTTCTTACTTCCCATCCATCGCGTTACTCCGTCGAAGTTGATTCACCTCTCGGCAATTCGGACCACAGCCTAGTCAGCCATTCAAATTTCCGACCCCTCCCAAACCTGTAAGGGGAACTGTATGGCATTATGTGAAGGCCAATTGGCTGGGGCGTTTTCGTTTTTTCCAATCCACTGACTGGAACCACTGTTTCCGAAACAAAAACGCCAACTCTGCCGCTATCTGTATCACCAATATCATACAGGCAGGAATGCATTTGTTCATTCCCCATTCTACCAAATCTGTGAATCCTAGGCCCAACAGATGGTTTAGTCGGGAGTGTATGAAGGCAATCAAAAACGCCTTCCGAGAGTACAAGAGTTTTCCGAGTGAATCGCTCCGTTTAGAGTGCATACAGCTAAGAAATTCCTGTAAAGCCACCACCAAAACTTCATTTGACAAGTTGAGAAGTAAACTCCTTAATGCAACCTATGGTAGCAAAAACTTTTGGTCCTTGGTAAGTTCCATCAAGAAAATTCCACCACATCCACAACCCCTTCTTTCATCCACGATGAGAAGGTGATAACAGACATCAAATCCAAGGCCGATTTATTAGCATCTCTGTTCGCCTCAAATGCTTCTTTACCCGAAACTCATACGCTACCCCCGGTCTTTGAGCACAGCGCTCATTCAATGCACAAGGTATTCTTCAGAACTCGCGAGGTGTACAGGTGCCTAAAGAAGCTCGATGCCAACAAATCCACTGGACTCGATAATATACCCCCCATCGTCTTAAAGAAATGCGCCTCACCTTTGGCTAAACTCCTGCGTAAACTTTTTTCCCTATCATACTTCTCCGGAGTTTATCCAGACTCTTGGAAACTTGCACATGGTCAGCCCATACCGAAAAAAGGTGACTCCAGCCTGCCCTCCAACTACCACCCAATAGCAATTACTATTAGCTCCAAAACCATGGAGACGATAATCAACAAAAAGCTTATGAGATATCTAGAATCCAACCTGCTTATAAATGACAGACAGTATGGCTTCCGACAAAAAAGATCCACTGGCGATCTTTCAGTTTGCGTTACAGAACACCTCAACAGAAGTCTACATGGATTTGGTCAGTCTAGTCTGGTTGCTCTAGATATCTCCAAGGCTTTCGAAAGTGTTTGACACTCAGCCCAGCTAGCTAAACTCAAAGCTTTTGGAGTCGAATCACTTCTACAGAAGTGGATCGAAAGTTTCCTTTCCGACCGTTCAATCAAGGTAGAGTATTGGATGGCGTCAAATACGAATCTCACCCCATCTCAGCGGGGGTCCCCCAGGGGTCAATTTTAACACCTGCTCTATTTCTTATCTTTATAAATGACCTCTTCTCAATCTCCTCCAACCCTCTTCTCAGTTTCGCTGACGACGGTACCCTGCGTTACTCTTACGGCTTCGACAATGCAAGACAAGCACATGCCATATCCTGTCTTGATGATCGCGAACTCCTGTCCAACTCTATAAATAGGGACATTGAACTCATTCTGGATTGGGGAAGTAAGAATCGTGTCGAATCGCGTGACTTGCGGTGGAATGACCACATACACCAAATCGCCAAACAAGCATCCCAGTGCTTGGTATTTCTTAAGAGGTGCAAGTTCCTCCTCCAGCCATCGGCCTGTGCTGTAATATCCTACATTCGGCCTCTTCTCGAATACAACTCCCTGATTTGGGGCGGCGCTTCTATAACCACCTTGGCGTGGTTAGATAAAATATAAAAAGAGCCCTTAAACTAATCGATGAAGACACCGTTTTCTCCGCCATCGACCCCTTGACCCACCGTAGGAATGTAGCAGCACAGACAAAATTTCATCGCTACTATCAAAGCGACAGTTCCAGCGAAATAAACGCTCTCGTGCCTCCGCGGCAATATTATACCCGCAACACCAGATTAGCCCACTCGTCTCACTCCCACCACCTGCAACCCGTCTTTTCGCGCACTCAACAACATAGCAATTCGTTTCTAAATAGAACAACTCGACTGTGGAATAATCTCTCGCAGTCGGTATTTCCGAGCTCCCACAACATCCAAGAGTTCAAACGCAGGGTTCATCGCCACCTTTTGCAACACCCCCCGAACCCTAATAACCCGTAACCTATTCCTCCCATACTAAGCTTGCTGCTAGACATGACGTGACGTGACGCACCATGACGTAACAAACGACATAACAGACTGGTAGTACAAAGGGTGATTCCTGAGCTTAGCACTGCCACATAAAAAAAAGACCGCTTCAATCTGGCTAGAAATTTGCCCCTTAGATTTTTTATGTGAATGGCTCAGAAGACGGTTCTATCATTGGGTACAATGTCGACCTGCAAGCTCTAGCCGACAATATATTAGAAGAAAGAGTGAAAGAACTGTGTACCAACGCCAAAATGCGATTTTTACTCCACCGGCTTTCATCCGATACTATTTCGACAGAACCTTGGCCTCGATGATCGAACAGGAGATAGTTTCCACGTTCATTAAGCTTGATGATGTTGGCAGAGGAGTAGGAAACGGATTTTTGGAATGGTAGTCACGTGCTTTAAACACAATGATACCGAACAATCGCCTGTTCAAGCAAAGTCGCGACAATCAACGAGATCCCGCTTGATAAGTGACAGAAAACGTGAAGGGACAACTCGTCGTCTTACACAGTTAGTCTTGGTCTTGCTAAATGTGCAAGACCAAGGCAAGACTGCAAAGCCAAGAATATTTTTGCTCATCACTACTTCAAAGACTTGTCAAAATCAATGAGCTTAACTTACGAGACTCTGCATTCAATCAATGATCGTACAACATCATCGGTATATTGCCTAATTTTTGTCCACTGTCAAACAAGATCTGCTTAACCAATTTCAGTTTCAGCTATGAAATCGACGCAACTGTTATCAAAAATCATTACTTGCTCATGAAAATATCGAGTACAAAAGTAATACTCTTATATGAAAAATAATAAGTGAGGATCAAAATAGACCAAATCAACTATCAATGGTATCATAGTACCAAAGACCTTTGATCACACCTTTAAATAATATGAACAACCTTCCACTGTGAAACCTCCATTAAAACCAAGTTTACACTTCGCGAGAACCTTGATCCACCACCGATCGGTGATCAGTCCACAGAATTGCAAGATCAACGTAAATGCATATTATAAATCCAACCAAACTAACCACAATTATTTCCTCAAAAATCAATTACTGCAATTAGATATCTATCACATTACGTGGAGGAGATAAGCTCGGAATTAGACGCCTGCACCGGTTGCACCGACCAACCAACCACATCTAGCCAATGTAAAGAGTACAGTCGGTAGCCACAACTGAAATTGAAATCCACATCCGCGGTGACGGAAATGAAGTCCCGCGGAAAACACTACAATTTCTCAGTTACGTCTTCCGACTTTTGCGCAACAATAAAAATGAAATAAACATGGAAGATTCACTTAGTGTGGTCGTAATTTTTGTTTTGTTACAGAAAAAAGATGAGATTTGTTTTTTTGAAAGATTCAATAAATTGGAGTAGCTGTCGTGGTAAACATTTGCAGAGACAAAACTGCTAAAGAGTAAAAAGTGATCGTGGCGACAGGTAATTTGCGATCGTTTATGAACTGTGGCTATAACTTTGCCTTTCACTGTGTTTATGTTCATAAGGAAACCAGTTTCGTTTCGTAATTAATTAATTTATTAATTTGAAGATGTCTTCATAAATTTTACGACAAGTGCCGAGTATGCAAAATATTTTGATCGAGTAAAGATTGTTTATGGCTTTTGATATTCTGGTTTTGGCGATTGTGGGCTTGATCATTTAATTGTGACGTAATAACAAATGTTTTTTGACACCTGGACTAAATCTTTGGTTTATTTTGAAACATCTAGCCTGTTTACATCCTCCACCGTCGTCTGGTCCCAAGTCCAGGGTGTGAAAGGAGGAGGGTGGTCGACCTGCCAAATTGACCAGAAGCAAGAAACCGCATTGATATACGAACTAACTATTTACGAAAAAAAGCTACTACATCCGGGGCAGCCGATGGGCTTGCGCTGGGGACCAGGGATGCTGATGAGAAGTGGGTTACTAGCCGAAGACCCAAATTAATCACACCGAAAATGGAAACTCAATTCGCCGCGTGGAATGTACGAACAGGACATCATGTCGGTCAAAAGGAAATCATAGCAATGGAATTATCGAAATGCAAAATACCAGTTGCTGCGCTGTCGGAACTACGACTTACCGAATCCGGGTCATTGACGATCGTCCCGCCAACAATCGACGAAACGATGACGCTTTACTATTCCGGTTGTATGAAACGAGAGGCCGGCGTCGGGTTTTTGGTCGATCGACGGGCTGCCAGCAGCGTTATCGCAATCCAACCGATATCCGAGCGTTTGGCGGTTATAACTATCGGTGGAACGATCAAGACACATATCGTATCCGTTTATGCGCCAACCGAGACCAGCCCGGACGCAAACACGGACGAATTTTACGATCAGCTTCAACAGACGCTTGATATGTTACCTCGAACCGAATTAATAATACTCGCGGGGGACTTTAATGCACATTCAGGTGCAGATCGAACCGAATGGGAAGGAACGATGGGCAAATTCGGACACGGAGAAATTAACGACAACGGTTTACGCCTCCTTTCATTCGCAGCGTAAAACAGTTTGATCGTTGGCAACAGCATCTTCCGCCATCCGCTCAAACACCAACTCACCTGTCGAAATCCATCCGGCAACGACTCGGCGATGGAATACGTTTTGATCAACGTAAGATTCCTATCGACGGTCAAAGACGTACGTTCGATGTGTGGGCCGGATTGCGGATCGGACCATTAGCTTGTTCGAGCGAAATTACAGATGCGGTTACAAAGAGCGAAGAAAACGACGTCACCACCAGCCAAGAAGGATTGGGCGTGCCTACGAGACCCGGCCATCAGGCGAGTTTCAAATGGCATTATCCAACAAATACGCGGCGCTCGCAATACCGGACGATAACGATATAGAAGAAAAACAATTATTGGAGTGCATTGTGGGATGTGCAATGGAGTTGTGTCTATCCATCCGTAAACGGACGGAGCCATGGATCTCGGTCAGCTGTCTGGACCTTGTCGATCAGCGGAAATGAATGAAACACGTCGATTTCGAGCAATACCGACGATTGAACAAAGAAGTTCGACAGAAAATGAAATCGGTACTGGAATAACGTTGCGGCCGACATGGAAGAAGCGGCGTCGAGGCACGAGTACCGGACGCTGTACCGGACGCTGTACCAGACAATCCGGCGGTTAGGCGGCAAAACAACATCAACAAACAACAACATCAAAAAATTGGATGGAACTTTCGTGACCTCTCCCCATGAGCGCCTGCAGCGGTGCAGAGCATTCTTTCACCAGCTGTACAACCACGATTCGCCACAAGGTCCAGCACCCGAACCGCCGATTATCGGATAGCCGACGAATCAATTTCTCGATACCGAACCGACAATTATCGAGGTGAAGACGGCAATAAAATCGCTGAAAAATGGAAAAGCGCCGGGAATAGATCAACTAACCGCCGAAATGATCAAAGCCGGAGGTGATGTCTTATCACAACAACTCCACGTCGTCATAGCACACATATGGCATTCGGATCGTGTCTCGTCAGCGTGGAAGAAAGCGATCGTTGTGGCAATTTTGAAGAAAGGCGATAGTCGGGAAGGGAAGAATTATCGCGGTATTAGCCTCCTTTCGATCGTCGGCAAAGTATTTACGAAAATCATATAATCGAGGCTACAGAAACATCGAGAGCAAGCGAGCCGGAAAGATCAAGCGGGATTTAGACCATATCGAGGATGCATTGATGAAATATTCGTTTCCGTGAGTTAATTGAAGAAAGAATTCGTTGGGGCAAACGAACTGTCGTCGTTTTCACCGATTCCAAATCCGCTTTCGATTGCACCGATTGCAACAGCTTGTGGAGAGTCTTGGAAACCGAATACGTGCCATTGAAAATCATCCAACTTCTCCAAGCGTCGTACGATGGCTCAACCAGCAGCGTTCGTATTTGAAGCGACTTATCCGAGGAGTTCCCGATTCAAACAGGTGTCCGACAAGGAGACGTCGCTTCACTACTTCTCTTCAACTTTGTGATAGACGCGATTATGCGTGAAGCATTCGACGGACAACGCGGAGTTCGATACGACGGCTACAACTTCGCAACCGACTTGATGTTCGCCGACAATGGCGCCGTCGTCAGCGATATGCCGGGTTTTCACTAGTAGAATTAGTGGTAGAGTATACTGGTCGAGTACTAACTATCCTTTGAACTCACCTAATGAAAACTCGGTTATAGTAGAGTAGAGTGGGATATCACCATGGTAAAGTTACGCTACCGCTTAAAACTAGGCCAGTTACTCTACCACTAATTCTACTAGTGAAAACCCGGCAATATGGATGCCGAAGCAACGGACATCTTATACGATGTTTCCCGCATCTCCCGGTCATATGGGTCAAAAATCAATGCGGAAAAGACCAAAGCGCTCACAACGGACGGATCGAAAGCCGTAGTGTTCACCTCGATGAAACCCAAATCGAACAGGTTCCGATGTTCAAATATTTGGGATCGTTGGTTGAGGAAAAGAAGGGCATCGACGGCCGACGTTAACAGACGCATTCGCCTCGCTCAAGTGGTGCACATGGAAACGAACAAATATTACCATCAAAACGAAAGTACGCCTTTACCGAACGTTTTTCCTTCCGATTCTTCTTTATGGATCGGAAACGTGGACACGGACGTCAACAAGCTTGAGGTCTTCCAAATGCAATGCTTGAGGCAGATTCTCGATGTCTCACTCCGTGATCGCCTTCGAAACGAGACAGTTAGACAAAGATACGATCAACAGACACTGATCGAAGAAGCAATACAAAAACGTCGACTACGATGGTTTGGACATGTTTGCCGAATGGATGAAAACCAATTTTCACGTAAACTTTTTTGGCGAGACCGTCATTCAGAATGGAGAATTCAGCGATCGGCACCGAAGAAAACCTGGCTAAAGAATATCGAGAGCGGCTTAAAGGATCAACGATTATCAGTTATCGAGGCTCGAGACGTCGCCAAAAATCGTCGAGAATGGAAACGAATCGTGAATGGAGTTCGAGACCCTGCGGCACCGATAGCAGCGTATTCGTTGCGGGGACGTCCTGCTCGGACCGCAAGCTAACGTATCAAAGAAGAAGAAGAACGAAGTACTAATGTAAGCATCTAAAGTCATCTTGACTCCAAGTAGGTTTGAGTCAAGCAAGCTCAAAAAGACTTGGGTACTTTTGGACCCAGTCCCCCTTAAAAAAGTAAGTTTCACGTCAGGAACTCAAGACGTTTCTGTACACTTAAATGTAAACATCTGAACAGTTCATCGAAATTGTATCTGATGTCTCGGGCAATGAAATGTTGCGTGTTTTTGGAAAAAAAATAAAAGTAGTGATGAGACAATCTCAACTATTTTTGAGTCCATTATTTTTAATAAAATTTCACTTAGTTTCACACAGTTGCGACAGATACTCTGAATGTAAACAAACTAATAAGGGTAATTATTACACTCAGCAATGTCCAACCACTTTGTTGATTTTACAGTACGACGAATAAAGCCGAAAAGTTAATTTCTGTGATATTTGCATATGAGATGATAATTTAAAAAAAAACAACAACATTAAAAAAATACCATGCGACAAAACGAAATTCCTGGAAACATTTTTGATTGCTTTAAATTAAATTGAATTTTATCGAACCTTTGTCAACATATGCTTTTCACTGGCGCAATTTTGTTTTTAATTTAATTTCCCTTTTTCATGCTGAAATACTTGATTTTATTTGTGATTATTTTCATATTATTTTTATTTTTCCAACCAAGCTCGTGAAGTTAAATTTTCGGTTTACATAATTTGTATTTCCAACGTCAAAAACCAGCTGAATGTACATGGGGTAATTGGTACAAAGTAAATCGAAAATTTGTGTTTCATGTTGAGAGTTCATCGTGCGTGATTTGGACAACATTAGTATGATTACAGCATCATCGTCATTGCTCTAAAAGCGAGATGAGATTTATATCCCTTTTTGTGAAATTAAATTTGGAATGTGAAAAGAGGATTCAGAGCTGCACATTTGTTTTTGAGCGTGTTGTATCTATACTCCGGCTAGAGTTGAGATTTATTTTTTGATTAACTTGGAAAGTTTAAATATACTTTTTATGTGAAAAACTAGAGCTATGATGTGAAGCTTCTTTGTACTGTCGACAGTTCTATCATTGATTGCAATGTCGGACAGAAAGTTATAATCGGAGTTATAGTAAAGAGAAGACTGAGTGCTAACGCCAACATGCGGAAGAACCCTGACTGAATAGAGGTTTCCTCGGTTATTGCACTTACAGAAAAGTGCAGAGGAGAGGACAGGGAATTGCTGTGAGGAGCATAGATAAACTAGACAGAATATTATGTACACAGAACAACTGGAACGACGAAGGACCATGCCACGGATTGGAATCGAACCATAGACCTCTGAGATGTTAGTCTAGCGTGGGAACCTATAGGCTAACGAGGCCGGTAATATGGACTTATCGCTCTCGTTTAGGATTCGGACTCATGATTTACCAATAACGATACATTCAAAAAATATTACATCGAACCAAAATCGCTAGGTTTTGTTATGTCTTTTTCTTATGTGCAAGTGTATGGTCAGGAGTTACCCTTTGTAGCCTGCCCGTCCGTCATGCTGTTCACAGCATGGTGCAATGTCTGATAGCAAATTAAGCTCGAAGAAGAAGAGAGAATAGATGAGTTAAATGGTATCAGGTGGGTGCTAGATGAAGTATTGATGAACTTTGCGTAAGAACTCCTTGATTTTATAGGAGTTTGGAAATACTGACTGCGAAAAATAGTTACACAGTGGAGTTGGTCTACCTATGAACGGTTTCTTAGATTGAATTATTTGCGAAAAGGATGTAGGCCGATCGGGCTAGCTTGGTGTTGTGGCGATATATTTCCCGTGCAGATAGAAGATCGATTATTTCGGTGGAATAAGCGCTGCTAATACCGATTACGATTGTCCAGGGCATATAAACTCTTGACTCAATGGAGAAACAAATGGTTCTATTTACACTCGTCGATCCATGATAAAGCGGTTTCCGAGGTCTCAGCCCAGATTAACGAATTATATTCGAGAGATAGTTCGGTTGATAAATCAAAGCGTCCAAAGAAAAGCCGTTGAAAAACTGCATCTACTACTTTGATCTCATTTAATTTTCAAATTTTCAAAATCTACAAAATGGTGCAAAACGGCCGCTAGCGGCGAAACTATGCGGAATTCGAAAAAACAGTGAAGGCAAGGTTTGAAGGAAATTTTATGCTCTTTCGATATTTTCACCAAAATGCATAGTTTCTCATCAAAATAGATAAAAAGGCGTAAAATGGCGAAAAAACGCCTATTAAATATAGCCTTGAACATATTTCGTTAGGCAACCCATCACCGTTACTTTTGTTAGCATATTATTTATCATGAAAAAAAATTTCATTCGGTTACTCGATCGGTGAAGGTCGTTGTTCTACGGATCCTATACTATAAACAGAAAGCTTGTGCAATATCTTTAATGAAGCCAAATAAAACATGACAAGCAGTACGTCTTTAGAACGAAAATATATGCTGGCGACTTTCCTTTATTCCTTAACAGCCAATCAATCAACGTATAATAAGTCTGAACGTAATGTGAGTCTGGCCTGTTTGCTCTAGGTATCTCCAAGACTATTGATAGAGTATGGCACCCCGATCTGTTCACTAAACTCAAAGCTATTGATATCGACTCTGTTCTAAAGAACTTGATTAAGAATTTTCTTTCTGGCCGTACAATCAAGGTAGAATAGGCGTCGAATCTAAATCCTACACCATTTCTGCAGGTGTTCTCCAAGGATCGATTCTTTCACCAGCTCTTTTCCTAGTTTTTAATCTCCTCCAAATCACTTTACAGATGTGCTGACGGCAATACTCTGCGAAATTCGTACGGATTTGACAATGCAAGGTAAGAATACGCCAGACATTGCCTGCATCGTGAGCTCATTTCAATTCAATCAACAAGGACATTGAACTCATTTTTGATTGGGGACGCAAGAATCTTGTTGCATTCAACCATAGAAATATAAACTAAACACGGAATGGCTGTAAGCCAGATTAAGCGTACCACAATTCTTGATGTGTTTGAGTTCACTCGGTAGTAGTGGTCAGGCAATGCAGGCCAAAATATGCAGAAATAATAAGAGGGACGTTTTAAAAGCGGGGCGATTAAAATTCCTGGCATAAAATCTATGCCCCCGGATATTGACTAGGCACGCCACCATTCACTCAAGAAGCTACCCTTGACAGTTCGGCAATTTGTGTCCCACTTGTGCACACGATTGCTGTCCCTTTAAACAAGCTACCTTTAATGTGGTCGCTCACGTACAGGGTTTTTATATACTACACAGCCGTTCCATGTTAGTTTATATTTCTATGCATTCAACGCATCAAAAGCGGGGGACTATATCAGTCAGCGGCTGGACAAGGTGCAAATGCTTGGAGTGAAAAGTATTGGTGATGACCGCATTTACTCTTTAATTAACTCATTGAGCCACCGCAGCTTAGGTGAAATTTTATGGCTTTTACCACCATGGCTGCTTCACTAAAATAAGAAATCTTCTGCTTCCACGACACCCTTTTTTGGCGCCATTCAAGACAAGCCCGCTCGGATCACTTGCATATTTTACGGCCCTAATTTTCGGGGCACTCAGGTCTATAAATTCGTTTATATTCCCCCTTAAACTATTCTTTACTTTTTCAATCCTTCGAGCTAACTACGAACTAACGAGAAGCGGGCAGCTGGAGAAGAAAACGTATCGACACAGCAATATTCTGCGATTAGTAGGCCATCTGACTACTTGACATCGACACTCAAATTCAACCCAGGTTTAGCTGTCTAGATCCACAACCACGGAGGCATGGGAAAATTTCCAGCTTGGCATGAGTTATGACGTAGTTCTTTACCCAGATGGTCACAAGACTTTCAAAAAACAGAGATGACGCAACCTGCAAATGCCAGCAGACTAGCGTTGCAGTACGACCCTAGTATACGATTCTTATAGTTATATGACTGTGACTGTGCAGGGTACGAATATGCTCACTCATGAGGAACTCTTATTCATGAGTGAGGAAAAGGTTTTAACTTCGGCTTGCTCGCACTCATGAGTGAAGCTGTGTACATAGACTGCTCATGCATATGTGTGAGGATACCAATTTTAGCAATTTGCACAGGAGCGTCAGTGAGCGTACTCACCGCTCACTCACCCAAAAAGAAAAGAAGTTTAATAAGGATTGTTTAATAATAAAAGTTTTAAATATATATTATAAAGTTTATTTGGTCAAAACTAATGATAAGGCGCTAAAAGATCTTTCAACAGAGACTTGCGTTGCTGGAACTGCAAGTACAACCTACGCTACTTTTTTGATGTCATTATCGTGATAGGTTTTCCAATATTGCAGAAGTTTTGTATCGGGAGGTAATCTTTTACTTTAGGCAATACAGCAAGTCGATGCCATAGAATTCTTGTGGAATATTGCCGCACTTGCACACCTCAAGAAAATGCTCGCACAACCCCTTCCAAACAACCCCACCCATTCCCAAACCACAAATCATGTCGCACGAAATTAAACCAAAGCCACAAAGACTCATGGGCGAGTTTGGAGATTTCTGAAAAAAATACTCACACACGAATAAACATCTCTCGCTCGTGAGTGAGGAGTGAATTGAATTGGTCGCACATAAGTGAGAATTCCTGAACAAATTACTCACACACGCGTTAGCGCACTTTATAGCAAACAACTCTCACTCGTGAGTGAGGAATGAGTTGAATGAGTCGCACATGAGTGAGGATTTTCGTACCCTGGCACTGTGCGTAGCCTGGTGCACCTACATGTAAACAACTAGCACCTGTATTTAACAAAAATTTCATAGTATGCCCATTTGCCATTCACATCAATGCATTTGTTCTCTTTATGGCGTATGCGGTATACATGTGGTGAACATGTAATGTAGTTCCTGAACGCTGTCCTGCTAGGAACTTTGTGGAGCTTTCCTTACAGAACGTCAGTTATTGTTTTTATTAAATTTTCCAGATCTACCATCACTGTTTGAATAATTCACGGACGATCGATGATGATTGACTAACTGAAACGACCGTGGTCAAAGTCAAGGCAGTCGACCCGTGTTTGTTTATACATATCAAAATCAAGTCGCGTCAAGTCTTTAACGTCTATGACGAATATATTCGGATTCGGAAAAAAATTATTTACTGGTATGACGAATATATTCACAAATTTAAGCCTCAAAATTTTATTTAATGGTTATGTCGAACTAGACTCACTGAAGAACTGTCACAGACGTACATACATACATATAATATTCACTAGAGAGAAAAAATTAAAATCCAGTACGGCGCAGATCAACCGATCGATCATTTTTACTATAAAAATTTCGTTACATTGATGCAAATTTTCAAATTTCGCTTAAACAATAATCAATATCCAAAAACGCCAAATTCAATTAGAATTTTCAATCTCCCAACCAACTCCCAAAACAATCGCGCAAAGTTTGTTTGTAGCCAAAAAATTCTATTTGTCAGTCCATGCCTAAAGTTCGCCTTCATATTGTCACATGAAATTTATCTTTGGCCGGAATCAAAATCACCTAATTGAATATTGGCAGCGTTTAGCAGCTTAAATCGAAGGCCGTCAAAAATCACCTCAACTAAAAAAAGCATCCAATTTACGACTACTTGTTTTTTGCCATCATTGTCGAAATTTCCATATAATCGATCCGGATAAACGTAGCCACACTCAGGTGCTCCTATAATTTTATTTTTGTTGTTTTTTGTTTTTGTTAACCTCGTCCATTTTTTTTGCGGGGAGTTTGCACAAAACTTTCTTCGGCATTTGCATAAGCACACGGCAAGAGACTTACACCACTTACGTAATGTCTCTAGAAATCTCTCAAGTCACGTAAAATGGACCAAACCAAGTTGACAATAAAATAGCAGCAACAAGTATATATAAACTTCGTCGGAAGTGAAGAAAAAAAAAAGAAAGAGAATCAAAGTGTGATTACTCAACGTTTATAATCTTGGTTACCTGTGTTTAGTCGATTTTTCTAGGTGGTTTTTGGTGCGTTGTTTTGCTATTTTGTTTCTCAAAAAATTTGGTCGATATTGTCTTGCAATTTGTCAATTTGCTAATTTATTGGTGGCGATTTAAAGTCACGAGCTTGATGGGTGTCGCACAATGGTTATTGGTGCTATAAATAAATCAGTAACCGCTCACGGTTTGTTAATGTTCATATAGGGAAGAATGAAAACAGTGTCAGACTATGACTGACTCATTTCAGTTGGTTTTGCGCTCATTTATTATTCAAAAAAAAACGAGCAAAACAAAAGCAACAGTTATAAACCCGCACTTAAACCAGAAATGACCGCTCTATAACCGCGTTTGTTTACTAGAATCAGTCTAGAAAAAAAATTCTTAATTGCATAAAATCTTGAAGAGACATTTTAACGGTGACAAAAACTGAATATCTTCAAGCCGCAAAAAGAATCTCGCAATGTCATTAACCGCCTACTTCCGAATAATCCAGAATGGGGGCGTAAAGTGCCTTGTTTCTCTGTCACAATTCCACGGCCGCCTTGGCTCGTTGGACTATTCATGATCAGCTTGATTATTTCCCCCCGGGGAGCAAAGATGCAAGTCCAAATCTTGAGTGGGCTTCAAGACATAAACTTGCTCCAGCGCCTTTTTTGTGGCTCACAATATTTCGCGCAGAGAGTAGCCGCCACCGGCCACACTCCAGACGTCTGTGAATTTTATCAATGGGAATATGGAAAATCCACAAACGTAAATTTATGCTGCGATAACACACCTGAGATATACATATACCTGTGCTACCTGCTGGACGTTAGATAATTTCACAAAACGAAAGCAGCACGGAGTAAATCTTTAATGCCAAGTGACGTAACGATGGCTCAAGAGATCAGGAAGTCACGATTTAAGTAGACTTTAAAAAAAAATTGCAAATTCACCTGTTCTCATTTGCTCTGCTCTCTTTCGTGGCACCTGGCCATAAATCTTGGTTTTGTGTTTTTTTAGTGCTTCATTTTGCAAATATTTCACTAAAATTTATCTCTGGTTCTCACTCCTTCTCCCCATGCCTGATAATAATTCTTTTGTCTTTTAAATCCCCTTTTACCTGGGCACCAAATTAAAGAAGGCACAGGAAATTATTTTCGCAGGACAATGGCGTCTCCTCCACCCTCCATCATCTTCAAAAAAGGACACTTTGGAATATCGCTTTATAGAAAATCCAATCGACCGGTGTGTGCCCCTACCCCTCACAGCCCCGGCAACAAGAGCAACTTTTAATTGATTACGTGCCCCGTAAAATATTTTTGACAAGGATGATCCATTTGGGATTTATTTTCCTGGACAATACATCGAAGCCTTATGGATTTATGTGCCGCACTAAAATATTCCGGTCAGGTGAAAGTTGCGATTTTAGTTTTCAGGAAGCAGAAACGCTTTCGCCCAGGAACTAATCAGTGACAACCGGGTTTAATGGATTTTTGCTGTTACCCAACTCCTGTGAATGGGCCCAGTGTTTGGGGTGCTTGCTTACACCCTCGATTTTATTACATTTTTTGGTTGAAAGGAATTTATTTTTTTATCAAATTTTCGCTCTCGATCGGATATCCTGAAGTATAAATTTTTTTTTTGGCGCACGGAAGCCCGGAAATTTCAGCTGCGGTGGACGTTAACAATTAAAATATTACGAACTGTTTTGAGTCGAACTCAGGTGGAAATTGCAAACCATTGATTCTTTACAATCGCGATCAATTTGAGATAAATTCCCGGATTGTAGCGAATTCTAAATTAATTATATACAGTGAATTAGGCACCAAATTTCATATGCATTGAATTTTCCGTGTTCTTGTTTCATTAATAATGGAAAAATTCGATTGCGACGAACATATTATTTTTTTTCTCATAAATTATTACACATACAGGATGTGCAGAGCTCGACTACGTTATCGAATGAGAGGATAAATGGCAAGACTGTAGTAGGCTGGGGATGTTATCAAAAAACATACATATGTGTTTTTAATTTTTACATGTTTTTTGTGTTTTGATAATATCTTGTTAAAATATTGTGGTAAACAGAAAAAATAATTCGATGGTTAAAAAAATACGTTTTCCGTTGTTTATTTCGATAAATCTCTCTCTCATGACAAGGACAATATAAATTTTTGCACCCACCTACCGAAACTCATTCATAAAAGCAGAAATAATTTTAACACATGGAATGTTTTTATATATGTCAAAGACTTGAGCTTGGAGGTAAGCCCTCGTTTATTGTGCTACGGTTATGTTATTGAGGACCCAAAAAGTAAACTCTATAGTCGATAGCAGTATAAGAACAGAAGAACTGCCAACACAAACAGGCAGTTTTATTCCATCGGGTCTCATCCCGTAAAAAAGGAAAACAAGAAAGAACGAATGTTCGAAGGAATGAAGAGACACGGCACCATGGCGTGGAATCGAATCACGGACCTCTGGTATGGTAGCCGGGAACTTGAACAACTAGTTTACCGAGGCCAACTAATATGTCTTTTTAATATTGTATCACGTTAGTAGCGTACTTACTTACTTCTTCGAAGGGGCGCCTTTGCAACCAATTTGGTCTATTGTGGCAACCTCGTCTTAAAATGCTTCGACGTTAAGGCTTTTGATATACCTTAAAATCGATTTAGGATTCATTTCCCAAATCTCCCTGGGAGCACGGAAGCTGCGATGGAGGAGACTCAGTATCCGCCTCGCTGTAGCCTCACAATCGTACAGTAAGTGCTGCATTACTTCAGGAGCTGCTCCGCAAAGCCGATAGCTTTAATCAACTATCAGCTTTTTTATGCTTATGCTTAGATAATAATTAAGCGAGTGGTGGTCCGTCAGGAGGTCTGTTATTCTTTTTAGCTCTCACCTGTTGAAATTTAAAAGTTTAACCGAAAAACGAAACAAAAAGGTGCTGTGATTAATCTGGCCTAGGTTGAAAGGCCTATATCAGTATCACAGTTGTAGATTACCTATCGTTCCTCAAAGAAGTAAACTTGGAGCGAATGCTCATATAGTCCGATACTATTCTTCCAGTCTGAATTCCGGTAAATCGTTTATGACGATTGTCAGAGGTCAGTCAGAATGGCATCGGGGCTGGCTCCTCTCTAGCAGAAACACGTCCTTTTGGTATTCAAAATACTAAAAACAAATCAGTGAGTGACTCTTATTTTTGAATGGTAAATACCAAAAAAAAAACCAAGCCAGCTGGAGTTTTGGAGTGCTCCAAGAAATGTTCAGATAGTTTTTGAGGATGTTTAAAAAAGTTCAGAGAAAAGAACCTTAACGATCTACTTTTTGAGTTACGGTGAAATATGTGGGAAAAAATTGCTTTTTTTCATATTTTTTTCCATAAACAAACCCCTTTATTTCTGTTTTCTCCCATTGTTCACTATTGTTTTTATTAATGAAATGAAAGCCGCATTCCTAACGATAACAAGATACCCTAGTCGTGGAAATACTTAGAACATTGTTTCATTAACTTTTTATTCTAAATCATTAAACTAAATTTTTTCGCACAAAACAAAATTCTAAACGCCCTATCCTGAAAAAGGGCAGAGATAGACCCCCTCCGTGCTTTTTGGGTTTTTTGTCGATCATTTTTGTTCGACTACCACCCGTCATTCGGTACTTCATCTTTCTACTTTTCTTTACAGCTATTCTCGTCACCTTTCCTGCTTTGTTTTTATTATAATAATACTAGCTGACCCGGCAGACCTTGTCCTGTCAAAATTTCAAAAAATTTGTTTGTGATCGATTTGTGAATTTGTGAAAAGCTATTGGAAATGTGCGATTTTCATTGGAATCGGAACACAATTGGCAAAATTCGTCCGCCATTTTAAATCTGTAAGTTTTGATCATAACTTCCTTATTTGCTACCTTAAAAACCTCCAGGTACTGGTTTTCATTGGAATCGGAACACAATTGGCGAATTCGTCGACCTTATTGGCGTAGCCATTTTGAATTTATAAGTTTTGACCACAAATTCGTTATTTGCAACCTTAAAAACCCCTAGATACCCACTTTCATTGGAATCAGAATAAAATTGGGAAATTCAACCATATTTCTGTGGCCATTTTTAATTTCTGTCATATTTCGGCGGCCATTTTGAATTTTTAAAATCGGGCTTTAAGGTGCATCATGGATGACCCCCTCGGACCTTCAAGCAAAAATTCGAAGCACTGAGATGATTTTCAACGAAGCTCTTCATGACAGCGCCATCTAGGAGTGGCTTTAGAAAACAATAGAATATCTTTGTTTCCATTTCTTTCATTTTCTTGTTTTTTTGCTGTCATTGGTCACTTCCTGGAGAATATCAGCACTTTCTGCAATCACTATAATATTATTCGCGAGTGATTCATTCGCTGTGTATTTGCATTCCCTTATTACCCCATGCTTTCTTTCCTGAACACTTTATCTATTAATACAGAAGGGATTTGCGGTGATGGTTGCAGAAGTCATTGGTGAGTGAATGAATCAATATCGGTTCATATATGATTAGCACATTGCGGGACTAACTCAACTACACTCTCCTGCAGAGAATCCTGATGCATAACACTAATAATTAAAATGTTATTGTTTATCGTTAAAACTAATGCTCAAGGCAATCAAATAACGAACCCACCCCATCCAAAATTGACAGCTTTAATGACTATCAATAGTGGATCTGCAATTCGTACTGGAGCCGAAATGCGGTGGCTCCAAAATTGTTGGCAGTAAGTCACCACTCCCAGCACAAATATTTCGGTTAATCAAATTTGGTTTATTTGTTTTGCGCCGGGCTGCGGTGAAAAACTCACCTGAGCGGATCTAAAACAATTAACCCAAGAGCTTTCTGCGGTTATTCGCCGTAATGGATTTTCGCTGGCTTTTGTAGTGCCGCGGTATCGAATTACTTCAATGCAGCCAGATTTTAAACATAAAAAATTGCGAGGCGCAAAATTTCCCATTTCTCAGAAAACCTGGGAAAATATTTTCGGGAAATTGGAAAATTGAAATATTGGCCGGATGACAACGGGTGCCCTTTGATTGGAGGATGACATTTTTTTATGCGGGATTTTTTAATTTAATTTTGTGGGTTTATGACATTTTTAATTACTGATTGTTTTATTCGCGTAGCAATGCTTTATTCGAATTTCTTGAATGCATTTTGCGAGGATATTGACATTGCATTAAATTCCGTTGTTCAATTGATTTTTAATTCAGGTTTATATTTCTTTAATTATGATGCCTCAATATAATAGTTTATTGAGAAGGGGTAAGGGGTATGTATGTGATGCAAAAGAGTTATTCCAAGAATTATTTTTGACGTTAAAACTGGTATTTGTTCATTATCGGAAATGAGGCATTATGAAAATAATTTAAAACAGCGAGTGTCCAACTTTTACCTTACGATTAAAATTGGCTGCCAGTGTTTATTGATACTTTTCCTAGAGATACGTGTGTTTATTTATCTAAAAAAGTGCAAGTTTCGATTTTTAAAATAAGTGAAAAAGTTCAGTAAAGATGTCATCGGAGCGGTTTCGTCGAGTAAAAACTTTGTGATTTGTAGTTGTGGGTTGGCTATCAAGGAATGGTTGTCCATTGAAGAACGCATATTAACCGTGAAAACCGCCTTACCAAATGGAGAAATATTTTGCTGCAACTGCAAGAATATGCCGTACGCAGTTTGAATAAAAGTTGGTGCAGTTTGAAAGTTATTATGATTTTTATAAAGAACTTTGAACAGTTCGTGGTGACAACCAAGAGAAAAATTAGAGCGATATTGATTAGTGTTGATGAAAACTCGAAATTATTGTAAAAGTTCAAGTCAGCATTTAAAGATCGAGCCTGCGTGGTATTTTAAATAAAGAGAGATGATCTTCATTGCTATTTCATAATGAAGATAGAATGAACATAAAAAAAGATTTCAGCGCAACAAAATAGGTGAATCTAGGTAGAAGAAATAGAATTATTTTAGTCGTACGACCGCGTTGAAGATACTCATGGAAATATGATGGACGGTCGGAGGGTAAGAGTTTGTAAACAAATGTTGGTCTAGCAATTCAGAAGGACTATTTGAATAAATTTGGACATCATCTACATACATCTGCAGTTTAAGGGCGGAGTAAGGTTTTAGAGGCGAAAAAAGGCATATTTTCATGATTTTTGTTTGGAGATATGAATAATGCTGGTTTATTTATTTCGTATACAAGTTATAGCATAACATCTGACGTATCTTTGGAAAAAATTTCAATTAAAAATATCAAGAAATAAGTTCGTGACGGCGAATCTCCGGAGGCGCCTCGAAAAAAAGTTGTTTTGCGGTGAACACTATTACGCGTCACCGGATTATTTGAAACAAAAAAAAAAAACAAAATGCGTTTAAAAGGTGATAGGCTTCCCGAGGTAATTAGGAAGAGTTTTTTTTGTCGATTTTTTTATTTTTGGCAGCATTTGGAAGTGAAAAACGCGATTTTCGCTACAAAATTTTGGGTTAATTTGTTATTAAAAAATGGAACAGAAATAGTAAAAAAAAACTCTTCCTGATTACCTGTTGATTTGTGTGTAGAATTAGTGTTTAAAAATTCAAAAGGATCGGTCATGTAGATTTTGAGTTCTGATGTGCACGGACTTCAAAAATGACGTTTGCGAGAAATCGATTTAAAGTTTTTTGTACTTGAACATCGAAGCATGGGCGCCGGTCGCTTGAAACGCTGTATCTTCGTTAGTTCTGCTCCGATTTACTTGAAACTTTGACACAATATTCTCGACATGTTGTACATTCAGAAAAAAAAATAAAAAAAAAATGCAAAAAAAAAATTTATAACCTTACCGCCCTTAAGATATATCACGAGGCCATTTATGCATATTCTGAAAAGCACAGTTCCTAGTATGGAACCTTGTGGAACGCACTGCGTTATTGGTAAAGGATCCGAAATTGTAGTCATACATTTGAGATCGAATGAATTCGTATACTATAATGTAAGACTGATTTAAAAGATATCAAACCTGAAAACCTCTTGCGGTTAAGGTTATAAAGCTCATAGGTAAATTCTTTGTTCTGCTGACAGTTTTATCTCTCTACAGATAGTCGCAATGCAATACCGAACAGCAAGCTATAGTCCGAAGGATAGTAGAGAGAAGAATGGAAGTACTGCCAACGCCAAAACGTGGTTTTACTCTAAGGCAGATCGTTGACATAGGCGATCAAGCAGGGGATGCTTTCCTCGCTTCTTACGCTTTGGAGTATGGTATGGTAGTCGTGCGACCTAAATCCTAGGCAAATATATATTTAGGTGTCCGCATTTAAGTTAGTTTTAAATCTAGATTAGATTTAAATCTATTGGTTTTAAATCTAGATATTGTTTATTTATTCCCTGGAAATATGCCGTGTGGATGGGATTTCCCCAGTGCGTGCTGCGCCCGCTGCACTCGGTCTAGATATAGTATTAAATGAGTTTTAGAGATAGTACTTCAGGTTATGGGCAACACCACTGTAGGATTTTGAAAAAATGGATTTTTTTTGGCTTGAAATATACTTCAGGGTCATAAAAACAATGTGCAGTTGGTTCTATAACAGAAAAATAATTTAGAAGGTTTTAATTTTCGATTTGGTCGGACTTATTGCTAGTATATAGCTTTTACCTGTCGAAATAATAAGTGCTGCTATAGCCAAAAGGCTATTTGGGTTCCCCAGGTTCCCCACACAATAATAAACGTGTTTTACATTACATCGCACAGTAAAGGTAAAATAAAATTTTCAAATACTAGAGTACTTTCAAAACTTTAAGCGCGATTGTCTGAAAACCATGTTTTTCGAACTGGGTGGACGGATTACTCGAAGACTATTGCATGGATCGGTTTGAAATTTTGACAGTAACTTCACAATTGCATTCTTTACAGAAGCGCGTAGCCGTTTTTTGATTCGTTGTTAATTTTTTTTTTATAAACAATTTATTGCTCATTTTTTTGCCGAGAATCACATTTTTTCATAAGTACGCCATTTTTACAAAAATCAGTTTAAAAAAAATCCTACGGACTTTTATGGGCAAAGTCAAATAGATTAGGAAATTATTTGGTTTTTTGTACCCGATCTTCAACTATTGGAGGAATCCGTCCACCCGTGGAGGTCCTTATCAAAAAGACGATTTCGAAAAACGACTGTGGCCCAACATTTTGTAACAAAAATCAATAAAAAATTTTTTTTAAACTTGAATATACATATGCTTGATCAATTGTTTGAAAAGAATTTCGATCCCTTTTACCATACTTTTTAAAGTAATTCCCAAAATTTGGCCTTTTTTCGCACCCCTACAGTGGTGTTAAGTTTCTCATAGATTCTATAAAAGATAACGATAAAAAATGATGAATGCTTAATGGGAATTTCGACAAGAGAAAATGTATGCGACAATGATGGACACAAAGATTCTTAAAGATAGTGAAGCTAATGAAAATGACAATGGCAAGGAATACTGTGCAAAATTACAACGACTTACACTGTGCCTAACACATTTCTATTTTCCTCTAGTATTGCGAAAAAAGGATCCCGCTATCGTCCTGCTTCAATGTAGAGAAATTTCTATCTACAAGTTTTTAGTTCATGTTTAACTACCATGGAATAAAGAAATCTCAAAGCAATCGCAATATATTTTATTTGTTTGTTTATAGCCGGGTTTATTTAACTGTTTTTTACAGAATACAAGGACAACTGACCATCAAGCATGACTTAAAGCAGGCCGATGGGTTGGCACTCAAGCTATTTAATTATTGCCTAGAAGGAGTAATTCGCAAAGTAAACATTTATGCAAAAGCAACCCTGTTTAATAGCCTCGACACACGAACGCATGTATGACGAAAATTTATCATTTATTACGAATATGAACCTCATTAATTAGGAAAACCGATTATGCAAATCGATTACGAAAACTCAAAAGCGGGCCATCTGTATATCGACATAATATTGTAAATAGCTCGCTTTTAGGTGTTTTTCCAGCGTCGTCGTAAGGTATCAGATGATTTTTATTTTACTTGAAAATAAATAAAAAATATTACTTGTTCCCATATTAGACGATTGACAGGCAGGTGGACAACAACGTACCAAGGAAATCAATTTTATTTTTATTTTTCGTTGACTGACATTTTTCACTACACTACCACTTGTTGCAACTGTGAAAAGATAATGACGTATTTTAACGTGTGTCACCCCCTAAAGGCGTTCATCATTAATAACGAATTTTCGTCATATTTTGATTGCCGTCTGTCGTGGCTTTAACAAATCTAAACAGTTGGCAGTTTATTCTGATAACATAAAATGCCTTGCCAGATCAGATCATACCTTAGAGACAACACAAGAAATTGGATCACAAGTTGCGCAGCAGAACGTCTAAACGAAGAAGCAGATGGAGGCGAAGGCTCGAAAAGGGCTGTAGAAGGCCTGTAGGCTGAAGAAGAAAAAGCTGTTTTGAGATGGGAAGCGCCTTTTTACAATAAACAAACAAGCATCCAAGATTTCTTAACAGATGCAAGTTACTCCCTCAGTCAGCAGTACGGGCTATCATCCACACCTCATACATTCGGCTTCATCTCAAATGCAACCCAATTACTTGGACTGGGCCATGGAAAACTGGGTTAGCGTGTCTCAACAAAACTGCGCAATCAAATTTGCATTTTTCAAAACAATTTATCGCTATTACTATAGGGAAGGGACGCTTTCAGTGAAATCAACGCCCTTGATGATAGTTGCCGCAAAATTTCTGTGATCGCGGTGGTGGTAAGAAAAGGCAGCAACATCTGCAGAAATGGTGCGAAAAGTTTGCAAGTTTATCGAACGAAATTCGCGTCATGATGATAAATAATAAAATTTTAAAAATATAATGTTGTGTGTTTAATTTGATCAATCCTGCTTCGTTTTGATACATTTCCGTAAACTACTCAACTAAGTCTAAGCTTTACTAAGGATAATCCCCCTTAGCAGGCATTTTAAATGATAAACCTTAGTGGATATAATGATTAAAGAACTTCCTCAAAAAAAATAGCAACTGTCAGACCTATCTTAAGCGAAAAAAATCATACAACTATTAAATAATACACTGTACTTAATCCTCAAGAAATAGTTATTTCTACATTATACCTGCTTGCATAATCTTACAATGCATTATGTCAACTCGTTGCACATTTTACAATCTTTTTGTTCAATTTTTTTTATGCTTTTACATACTAAATCCATCCATTCGCAATATGCAATGTGTCTCCATTTTCCATTACACTACAAACAAATGTTAGCACAGGGCATCAATAATAAAATAGTGTCGATGAAAAAAAAGGAGATTTTATAGAGTAGTAGCACAAGTCAAAAGAATAGAAAATGAGTTTCATGGCAATTTCAATCAAAGGATTAAATCAGAACTAAAAAAAGCATAAGGCTTAGTAAATGTGTTCGATTTTTTGTTTAAATAGATTAACTTCGTGGTGTATGTTAAATTTAAATTTTTGGTGCAAATTTGAAAAAAAAATCGTTTTAAATTTTAAACAAATACTAACAATCATAAAAACAAACTGTTCACAAAAATATTCTTAAGGGATGAACTTTAAACAATAAAAAAGTGTTTTATTCATTTTGATATATCCTTGAAAATATATGAAACAAATACGCAATTTCACTTCGTTTTAAATCACAAGATACACACAGAATATCTCATTTTTATATATCCATCACAGGTAAAAGCAGATAAGAAGTTCGTCATACGTCATAACTTTTTACTTTTTGATTTGTTGTTGACGTTGCTTAGGAGTTAACATTTCAATTTATACTTAACAATATATTGTGTATGAAATTTTTGAATTTAGTCTGTTCTTTGGAATTTGTTGGAATTAGGGTTGATTGACACTTGAACTTTATGTATATGAGAATGAAATTTGCTTATGTTGCATTTCGCACATTTTTGTATTAACATAATGAAATGCATTTATTGTTAAAATGTAATGCATTTTACACAATAATTTTTTTTAATAAAGCACAAGATCATCTCATAATTTTCGGGCGATTTAAGATAGGATTTTGCGTAATGAAAAGAATCTCGAAGGATTTATTTAAATCATAAAAAATCTACGAAACTCCTTTGGATTTGTTTAAAATTTCTCCCAATTCCTTCGAATAAAATTGAATTAATTAAAAATCCTTTTTTTTCGGTGTTAAAATCAGAAGAAACACATAAAAACACAAAGCGCAACTTTTCTGTTCTTAAACTGTTCATTTCGCGCTTTTAAAAGTTTTCTTAAACCCTTTCACACTGTTCCAAGGGCAAGGATATAAAACAACAAATTAACAAACCAGAAAAAAAAACATTCGCCCACACCCGGTTTTGTTTTGCTAGCCACCGCGGAAAATTACAATAGGAATAGCTGAAGTAGAACAACAGAGTAAAAGGAGAAACCTCGACTAATTATCACCAGCAATTATCGTCCTCATAGTTGTCATAAACGTCCAAAGGTTCCACCCTTTTGCCATAAACCCACCAAATGGTCCTTCAACGTTTTTTTGGGATTTTTTTTTGTAAATCAAATTGCCTTAAACCTCAAGAAATGGGGTAGTTGCTCGATGGGGTAAGGGTGTAGTAACCTGATTACAAGTGCCCAGTTTAAGTTTTTTATGAGACTTTATAATTTCAAAACTGGGCAAATACAATTACAAAGGCTTGCGTTAGTTCTGGGAAAATATATAAAACTGAAAGGTTTGCCAATCCTAAACTAATTTAAACAAAACAAAAAAAAATATATAATTTCCGAGGACGAGACTTTGTTATATTATACGGTCTCTGGACATACTGTAAGAGGGGGTGTATAAAGCAGAACAAGAAGAAGAACAAAAATTACTTGTTGATGGTCCACTTAAAGCTTTCTTTTAAAGCTTACGTTCAGGGAGGGTCCTTTAATAATCCAAGGAGCTGCACCTTAATACGCCGCTTGTCGTACTTAATTGCTTCAAGTGAATATCCTTTAAGGACTCTGCCCGGCTGGGTCCAGGGAGCTTCTTTTTTTTTATAATCCACAGATTCTTAAAGCACAGCTGATCAGCTGTACACAGAATTTGGACAGCAAAATTAAAATAAATAAAATAAACGCACAAAAAAAACAACCAAAAATTTTCACATTCACTACACTCAGGGCGTCGTTCGGGGGAGCTGGGGATATCCGGGTTCCGCCCGAAAATTAATGCAACTTTAACGAATTCCAAAGGAAGCTGCTCCACCCAAACACCCGACACCAAAACGAAACCGTTAAATATGAAAAATGCAATATTCTGACCGCCTTAATTTTTAACGAAGTTTTTGCGCGCAAACAGAGGATATCGCCTTATCAGCGAAGGGGTGTGGTGGTGGTGGTGGTAGGTGATTATAGTTGGAGCAGCACCCGGGTTACACGCACTGTGCTCCCTGCGAACACGCGAATTCGGCCTTGGCTCTTCAGGGGCGAGACCACCCAACGGAAAGCTCTCTTTTTTGGCTTGCGACGACGAGTCTTTATAGACACGCGAATTACGTCTTCCGGCGCGGCTGTAGGGACCGAACAAAAAGAAAATAAACTGACGCGTACCTGTTGAGAGTTGCACCTGCGGCATCCGATTCACGACTGATCTCTTCTGCAGAAGTGGCTCCACCAGCTCCAGCGTTGGCGGCAGTAGTTGCAGACGTTGTCTCTTCGTTTGCTGTTTCCCCAGTGTTGATGGAGCTTGCAGGAGTCTCCCCAGGTTCGGCCTTGGAGCGTTGGGGAGCTTCAACAAGGGTTGTGGAAGTAGCAAGTGCAGCCGTGGAGCTTTGGCTCTTTTCTTTATCATCTCCCCTACCAGCATCCGGCTTTTGTGGAACCTGTTTGACGGTTACAGATTCCACAATTTGTTGCTTCGCTTTCATTGATAACTCGGAGCTTTGGGGAGTCTTCTGCTGAACTGGAGCTTTGGCGGCAGTGTCTGAGAGCACAGTCGTCGGAGCTTTTGGGGGGTGTTGCTGCTGCGGCTGTTGTTGGCTGCCGCCACCGTTCGCTGTCGCTTTTGTTAGCATTTCTGAATCCGTAGTCGGAGCTGGTTTCCCTTTTGTTGCACTTGTCGTCTGTCCGCCTTTGGCACTTTCAGCACAGTCTTCTTTTGGCGCTGCTGGCGCTGGGACCTTAGTCTGCATTTTTGGCGAACTCGGCGTTGGCTGTGGCGCTGTTGTCGTCGTCGTTGTCGTCGGTACTGTTAGGGTGTCCCTCCCGCCGGGTGGTGGTGGTGATTTGGATCCAGTTTCGGGGAGCTCGCTCGTGCAAGGAGTAATTGGAGTTGCAGGCACTGCCAAACACTGAAATAAAGAAAACCCATAGAAAATATCTTTTTATTGCACTGTTACATAATGGGGGATTTATTGCGGGTACTCAGGATTTTCAAAGGGGATGTTGGTGGAGAGCGGACCTTTTCTTCATTTCAAACATTCGAGGTCAAAGTTCACTTGGAGAAAAATTCCCCCCAAAACAATTGGTGAAAGGTTTTTCTAGGCTTATTATGGGATATTATTCTGTGAATTGTTTTTGGGGGGGCGTGAGGAGTTTTTCCGTATATTTCATATTTAGTATTTTTATTTTCATTCTTTCAACCCTCAAAGTGCTGAATTATGTATGTATATGCATCAAGGATATTTATGTAGAAAGCCAAGTATTTTAAAACAAAAACATACAAACGATTTTTGGTTTACTTAAGGCGGTAATTACATTTTTTTGTCGTATTACATATAATTTGATATTGCGACGTATTTTTTTACGATATAGTGTATGTGTGTGTGAGTGTGCAAGGTTAATAATATTGTCCATATTCTGGGAATGTGTAAAATTTAAAAAGTTGTTTGAGTGATGCCTCTGATGCGTATATAATCCTTTCTGCTCGAACATACATACATATACTTACATAGAATTAACAGGACTTTGACGGTTGTTTTTTTTTGGTGCTTTACATATTGAACGAATTAGTTCAGAAAATTGGAAAATCAATTGGATGAAATCGTATGCTTGACTAGTGCATAACTTTCATACCTGGGCAATTTTAGTTTGGATAGGATTTTCGATTTGGTGAAAGAGAGGGTAAATGTTTTAAAGCCACACACTAATAGTTTCGGAATGTATTTTAGCACGAAAACTTAACAAAGCAAGTTTAAAATATGAAGAAAAATTAAATGAACTTGAAAGCATTTAACTCGATTAACAGCTATGATTTGTACAATATCGAGGGCATCAATGGAACGTTTTGTAGGTGCAAGGCATCTATACAAACTACATATGAAATTTTAGGATAAGAATACAGATCTGCCCATAATTAGTGATTCCAGGATGAATGCAGGTTAACAAAAAAATAGAAAAATATGGTGTATAAAATAAAAATAAAAATACACAACCCTCAAAAAACAGAAGAAGAATACAAAATCCGACAAAGAGACAAAAAGGTACAAAGAAATAAAAAAGCATACGAAAAGCGCAAGATAGAAGAATTAGAGAAATAAGGAAGTTCTACAAAAAATATGAGAGAGTAGAAAAGCAATTAAACCAACGACATCTGCTTGCAGAGACATGCAGGGAAATATTTTAAGCGAGCCAGGGTTAAATTGATGGGTGGAACATTTTACTAAACTCTTGGATCAAGATGAAGAAGGACGTAATGGACACACATTTTGTTAATAACGAAAGAATCAGGAATGCAGAAACAGTACGTGACCTTATCCTACAGGAACTAGGAGAAGCTATAAATAAGATTAAAAAATACAAGTCACCACCGTATATATAATATAAAGTGTCATCCAAATGTGACGGCTAGATGCCAGTACTGTATAATGTTTACAAGTGACGTTTTTTCAAATGACATAAGCCATTTTGTTTTAGTAGAAGCTAGAAGGTAGTACAATTTCAACCCTGAGCAGGAGGTATATTGCAATAACGCATTTACATTATTTAAACTTATTATGAAAATGGGCGTTCTTTGAAAACTAGTAATCTAAAAATTCGTGTTTTTTCGACGCAAATAATCAGGCAACGCAGTAACAGAAGACTTCGTACTGCGACAAGGTCTTAGACAAGGGGCTGGACTGGCTCCCATGCTTTTTAACCTGGCCCTGGAATGGGTGGAGGGGCGGCGCTTTCATAGGTGCAAATGGTGCAGTTGCACCGGGCGTAATTTCAGAAATTAAGATTTAAAACAAAATTTTAAACTTAAAAAAAAACAAAAAAATTTATAAAGTATTCCCGTGACTTCATTTTCATCTATTAAAGGAATTAATTTTTATTACAACTATTACGCTTGGTAAAACGACACTCGCGTTTGTAATGGTCGATTACGACTACATTCATATAGTGCGGAGCGTGCATAACCGTGTGGCAGGCGCCTTTGTGCACTATGCGTACTTTTACTCGGGTTGTAAGTTAAATAAGTATTTGTAATCTGTCGCAGCCGAAAATCTACTAATCCATAAGCTGAAGCAGTTCACAGAAATGTCAAAAAAGTACTTATCGATTTTCAAGGAATCGAGTACTTTTGAAGGAGTAAAAGTACTCATTGAGTTCATTTTCTTTCGATTCTACTCATAAGTATTTAATCGAGTACTCTCCACTGCTTCCGTATCCCTAGATAAAATAGCGAGTGTTGTATGAAATTCTTGACGACCCTCTCAACGTTTAAAGAAATGGTTGCGTTTTTCTCCGTTGAAATGTCTGTAGTGACTGTGTCCTGTGCCATCGCCTCAATGAATAATTTATATCTGCTAGATAATTCTTCGCTGATCCGAAGACTGCGGCGACGTCCCAATAGCCATCGTAGAACCGAATGGGCGCGTGAAATTTATTTAAAACGAGATGCATTTGGCGGATTCCATCATATTATGTCGGACTTAAATAATGAGCTCGGGCTATTTAATGGTTATCTACGCATGAATAAAGAAACCTTTGAATATATTCTAAGCACCATACGATCTTAGCTGACTAAATAATGTAACTTCCGCAAGACCATTACTGAGTGTCCATGCAGAGTTTACCCTAAGTTTACTCAGATTAAGCGCCCATGGAAATGCTGATTGAGGAAAGTTTTGTTAAATCCAAGTAAACGCTACGAAACCAGTCCGAAACGCTACGAAACCAGTCCGATTACGCTGGGTTTTGCATAAGTGTGTGTATCCTTTACTGCACATATACCAACGGCGACACAGCGTAAAATTATTTATCTGTCACTGCAATCCAGAACTTTTATGGAAACGGCATCGGGCTAACGTGAGGGAAAAGGCTTTTTGTACTAGGCTTGAGTAACTCCGGACACAGTTATATCTTCGGATATGTGTCTCACTTTGGATATGAATCGTTCATTCCCTTTCTAACAAATAAATATATCCTCTATATCAGTTTCGTTCATTCGTTCGGAAGTAAGAGAGCGAGAGCGTAGGCTCGGCTCTGCACTTTTTTTCCCTAGTAATTACTCCATACTAAGCTTTAGTCCGACCACCAGTGTGACAGTTGCGTGTGCATTTCGAATCACAGGGAAAGGGAAGGGAATCGATTTGCTTCCGTGTTAATAACTGATTTGCTCCGGGGTTAGCTGCACCGCGGTCTTCTAGTGTAGTGCAGTTTTTTGTTCGTTTGAATTTAATTTTTTTTTTTTAAATACTGCTGGATTAGATAGAAAATATCGCTTCTACACCGCCGCTCTACCTGTTCGCAAATTCAGACGTCAAACAAAAAAAAAACTTCTGTAAACTACTAAATCATAATTAATAATCGATTACAAATCATTGTAAATACTATTTGATTTTTAAATACCCCAATCAAATATTTATTTGGTTGACAGTCCTAAGCCTGTAGGTGTAAAGTATGAAGGGAAATCAAATAGTTTGTTCTTGGAGCGAGAGCGAGAAACTTTTGAAATCTCTCACAGCAACATAGTTCCGCGATATGGGATTTGTCTTCGCTCTCTCTCGTCATCATAACTGCGGATATGATTAGCGGACATGGATATAGTTATGGGATATGTGTCTTTGGCTGGAATGATATGTCTTATATCCAATCTTCTAGTGGAGTTACTTAACCCAAGCCTATTTTGTACACTCAACGAATACTCTACCCTGGCTCATGGAAACACAGTAGGGGTATTCATGAAAACATGTAAAACCCTAGTAAGCCGCGTAAATCGTATAAGTTTACCACCTCGTAAATTAACTGTCAAAATTTGTATTGAAAGTGAAATACGCACACTAGATAAGTTTACGCTAAAGTTTTGCTGTGTAAACTGCATAACTGATATGTGTAAAATATGCAAATGCCAATTCGGTATCATATTATTAGCTGTTTTGATTTTTTAAGTGCAAGGTGAATGAGGTAGCTTATTTTTTACACTTTTTTGGAATTTTTCAGTTTAGTAATTTAGACATTCACGTCCAGGTTGAACAGTTGATGAATTACATCGTTTATATACATCATGTCATCATAGGTGCGTTCATCAAACAAGCCTCGTAAATATACGAGTATACCTAATGTGTAAACTTACACGTTTTCATGAATACCCTTAGTGCATATCCATATTTCGATATCCATATTGAATTTTTACCGCAAGGATGCATTAAAAATCCGAGCATGCTGGGATTGATTTCGGACGTCGGAAGTATACGCACGTACACGTACGACTAGCTCGCACCTAGTGTGCGCGAAACCATAGTACTCAGAGTATCGGGATTATTCGTGAGTATTCGTACAAGACAAATTCGAACGAAAACGCATCCAATGTGCGGCCAGCCTAAGACTACCAATCAGGATGGAGGATAACCGTGTTCCAAAGCAGCTCATGGTGGCAGAAATTTCCGAGAATAGACCAGTAGGCAGACCCAGGAGGAGATGGATAGACTCTGCGACGGCTGACGCAAAGGCAATGCTCAACATTAGGAACTGGGGAACTGTTGCCAAGAACCGTCAAACTTTGAGAAATTCCCTAGAGGAGGCCAAGGCTCGATTTGGGCTGTAGCGCTATTGGCTGGATGGTTGCAAAGAGAAAAACGCCCTTGGGTAACAAATTCCATGCTGATTATTTTGATTTAGAGACACTTCATTTAAGGTGACGTCGCAATCCAGCCAATAATAGAATCAAGCTACATCGAGGAAAACCCAAGTTTAGGTATTACCTTTTGTATCAGCAATGCATCGTGTTGCTCTGGTAATAAGAAAAGATCAGGGGTCTGGGGGTAGGTGCAAGAGCAGTGTGCGATAGAAGACCTTACTTTTGAAATCTAGGATGTTGTACGAATTCGGAAATACTCACTCTGGAAGATTGTTCTACAGTTGAGTGGTTCTATTTATAACCAAACTTCTAAAGCATAGTCTACGCGAAAAGGAGGACTGCAGGCGATGGGAGTGAGCCGAGTGCGCTAGGCTTGTATTCCAGGAAAGATATTGCCGCGCAGACACGAAAACGTTAATTTCAGTTGAACTTTCGTTATTAAGGTAATAGCGATAAAATGTTGACAAATCAGCGTAAGTGTGGAAAGTGTAAGGTACCGGCAGAGTACCGTCACCAGCTTACCTGTGAGCCGGGTTTCAGGGGATTGAAAGAAATCAATTTATAAAAACTAGGAAGAGAACCAGTGCCAGAATTGACCGCTGGGTCAAAAGCAAACAAGGATTAGGGCGTCCAATTTTCATGTCAGAGCTCCGTGGTTCGAATTCACTCCGCGTCATGGTCCTTCGCCTTTCCATTTTTTCGACCTAGATTAACTTTCCTTCTTTCTTGTTTTCGCTCTTAACAAATCTATCTATCAAATCTAAATGATACAAAAGTCGACAATACAAAGGGACATTACCCTTGAGCAAGACCAAGACCATCTCAACTAAAGGCTTGGAAGTTGCCGAGCCTACTAACACTGACGCAGCTGATGGTAGGTTCGGAATAAATAGTTCGGAATAATGACAGTTCGGAATAAATATTATGGAAGGGAGTAGTTTCTCCAATGTTTTCGGTATATTTTTGCAGTAACAATGGATAAAATGAATTTCTAAGAAAATGAATTAAGTGTTATTTAGATTTACTCTTACACAAAAAAGGAGATACTTCCATGATTCAACCACATTTTTAGCTTTATAGGTTTTAGATTAAGACACCACAAACCAAGTCCTAAGAATTCATTAAGTCTGTGCCAAAAAAAAAATACTTTTATTTTCTTGTTAGTTACTAGACCCAGCAACAACCAATATGCCAGAATATTTACAACAAGAGTGACAGAACCTGGTCAGCCTATCAACAAGAGAATTTTAGCTCAAAAAATAAAAGGTTAGCAAAATGTCTACCAGGTAAATGAATTTTTGATTAAAGGTGTTCCTTCGGATCCAGTCGGCATTAACAACTTTTCGGGCCCTCGGAGCAGGATTATAACATCTCTCCTCCAGACATGTTTTATAGTTAAAGTTTTTTATGTACAACTTTGTCGAACTTTTGGGTTTTTGCATCAATGACGCAAATGCCTTTCTTCTAGTTGACACTTTTGTATGACAAAGGCTTCATAAAGTTTGACCTTGAAAATTGTTTGGAATGGAGGGAGATTAAATATTTAGAGCCATTGAATATATTTTTGTTAGAGTGTTTTATTGAAAATGTTGCGTCGGCGTAAGTTTCTTGTCATAATAGGAAAGATGGACACGAAAAGAGTCTGTTGGTTTGTTTTGGTGCATCTCAAGTTACATCTTGTAACAAATCCTAAGGAATGTTACTGAAAATATTGTAAAGCTAGTTGAAGAGATAAACAACGAATAAGTCAAATGGGCGACTCCAACTCGAATTCTCGATAGGATTAGGTTAGGTGCAGGACTGCCTCCAGTGATGCCGGAGGACCAATTAGCGTTTTGGCGCATCGTTTTGAGGCCACAAACTCATGTACATAATGTAAGGTGGTTGTTTAAAGCCATCCTTAGGACTTTAGGGGCCGTATACATCAACGAAGTTAACCCTTAAAGATTTGTGGTAATTTGATAGCTTTAAGGCCCATATACATCCCAAATGCAAAGTGGAAACTTTCGTGGGACAGAAAGAAAAGCATACAAATTTCTGTGCGATAAAAAAAACTCCAGAGGTGCGTTTCCAATCTATTTGCGCGTGGGATATAAAATAGTCTTTGCACAGGCTTCGCTACCTGTAAAATCTTGAACCACGAGATACTTCAAAAGCGTAATCTGATAGCTTTTTTGATAAATTACAACAACAATTCAGTGGTTTGTGATGTTAAGTGACGGTTACGTACGTGGATCTGAAAGCTCTTATTTTCCATACCAACAAGCGTTCACAATATTGGAGTGAGATTTACTCTGAGATTACGCTTTACATTGAAAAAGTAGTAGGAGGAGATCCATATGCGAATATGTGGGACAAAAGTCTCGATACAACATCCCAGTGATTTTCGAACATTTTAAGCATATCACCGATTGAGTGTAAGGGTAATCCTTCAATCTCGGTTAAAGGTATTCCTCGATCATGTTTGCAGCAGTAGGAGTTTATCAGTGAACCAAGCCCTAATCTTCCGGAACATAACTGCATAGTGTTCGCTGCTTGGTTTTGGCTCTAGGGGCCAAGTTCCCGTGATGATTGCCATAATTCTGATACTATCCCTTCATGGTTTGCTTAGGAGCCCCATTGTTCATTCTATGTCATAAGTAAGCCAAGTCGTCCTAGAGATGGTAGGCGTAGGTAGACGACTTGTCGGAAAGGAAAGGGGGCTTCAGGAAGTCTGGATCGAAAAAGGATGCTGTCGTCTAGCAAGGGCTGCAATTAATGTGAGTATGAGTCGGGCAACGATAAGCCTTGTCGTAAAAAGTGCTTTCAACATCGTGAATCGGAGCAAGAGCGTCGATGCGTTAATAAAGCTGGATAAACCAAAATAGAGCTCGCGCAATAAAAGAAGGGAATCTCAAAATCGCAGTTTGCATGTGCAGTGAGAATCTCAAGTCCCCACCAGCAACGTCACTCAGTTGTTTACCAACGCAAATAATCGGCTCATTTATATTCTCAATCACCTTCCACATACGCACTAATTTCCCCTTTTATGGCACGGGCTCTATCTAGGGCGCATTATGACAACATTTCTTGTAGGTAGAATACTGCACTGCGAGTCAGACGAGGGAATAAGGGAGTACAGGACAACTTACGGAGACCCCCAAGGCTCCGTCCTGGACCCCTCTAAGCATCATGTTTGATGAAGAATGGGCGCTTTGGCTCCCGCGAGAAGTGGTCTTTATTGGATACGCCGATGACATCGGGCTCACGGTATGCGATTTCACGAAATCGAGATATTCGTGAACGAAGCGTTATGGGAGATAAAAACGTGGCTAGAAAACGCTGGTCGAGTGCTAGAGGAGCACAAAACGGTAGTAGTGCTAATCAGTAAGCGGGAAAAGGTGCAGACCATAGCGGTGGAAGTAGGTTAGTAAGTTATCCGTTCTAAGCCCGCACTTATCTGGGTGTGATGATTTATCACGGTATCTGTGAGTGATGATTTATTCCAGGCCAAGCCGACGCCTCCTTATCATGAAAATCGTTATTTCTGTCCTATTGTATGCAGCGCCAGTGTGGGCAGCGGCTTTGGACAGAGCGATTAATAGAAGGAAAATCTGCCCTTCGGCTAAGTGCCCTTCGAGTATGCTGTACGTCCGATAAAGCAGCAGGAATGACACCAATCGATAGTCTAGCGGCGGTGACTAGGAGCTTGTACGACGGGGAATATGCAAGGGATGGGAGCCTAAGACAATGCGACGAATTCTGTCGCATTGCCAGTCCATTGCAGTGTGGGAGCGGATCTGTGACCAGTCTTCGAAGTGTCGATGGACTCATACCAAATGTAAGGAAATGGATTATGAGACAACAGGAGGAAGTGAGTTACTACCTCACGCAGTTCCTTAGTGGAGGTTATAGGGCACACCTTCACCGCTTCAGTTTGGACGATTTAGCGTTCTCCCAAGAATGAACGGATGATAACAATAAGGACTCCGAACATGCCCTCTTTAAATGGCCGAGGTTTACGGAGCACAGGCCTGTGTTTGAAGCGGCCATCGAGGTGCAGCTAACACCGGAGAATATCCTGGACCAGATGATGTGGTCGGAGCATGCGTGGAGAATGGTGAAAGTGGTGCTGAAGGGCATCCCACAGAAGCTATACGAATCTCAACGAAAGCTATACGAATCTCAACGAAAGCTCAACGAAGCTATACGAATCTCAACGAAACAGAGAAAGAGGAAAAGAAATGCCAGGAGAGGTATCACCTGTATAGCTGATCCAGCCCCGTGACGCAATGGTGTAAGCCGGTCAAGCGGGAGAAGGAGACTTAAGAATGAGGTTGTTCTTTTCTTAGACTAGGGTAGTGGCGCACATTGGGTAGCTAGCTTCGTCGAAGTCCCCTTCTCGCGAACAAACCAAAGATTGTAGCTTGCTGGACTGTTCCGGCTCTAATGAGCACCTTCGAAGGATACTTTTAAGGGAGACATTGATGATGCTAAGCCGCCCTTTACGGCTCGTACTGGTCTGGATTAAACGGTATGCAAAGGGTTGGAGAGTTTAGCCACAGGAATCTGACACTATCGTTTGGGTGCAGACTCCCCGGTCGCATTTGTCTTTTGTCTTTGGCACGGGCCTTAGACAGGTCACACACATTCCCTGATGCTAGACCACCACCTCCCACGTAAAAAAACCCGGTGGTAGATAGAAACGGCGTTGCGCCTATTGAGCTGCAGACCACTTCGATCTCCGAGCCCCGATGAACTTTCTCGTTCCCATCTATGTTCCTATGTTTGGGAACCCAGGCGAGAGTAACGTGGTACTTTCTACTGAGCATATCCCCTAGAGTATTTTTTTTTGAAAATGTTACATCTTTGTGTAGGTTCAAGGTTCACTATCTGGCAAGCCTTCAGACTCTCTAGACACTCGTGTGCGGTGGACGATACCAGTTGCCGTTGGTGAATATTCGTAAATCAAACTTCTTCAGAACGTTTTCGTTTCTCCACCCTTTCCTTGAATGTATTTCGACGACGAAGTCTTTTCTGATGGCCAATCTTCGCGAAAGGTAATCAGTGGCTGTAGCAACCATGCACCCGGGTAGTAAGTTCAAGATGTTGCTATGACCATAGGCTTTGAGGTCCAGGCCACGGACTCTCTCTGGATGGTATCGCACGTGGCCAGGTGTTTGATGTGTAGGTCGGGAGGGGCAGGTGCAAGAGAACATAAAGGGCCTTCGTCCACTACACCACACCAGCGAGCCGTAAGTGAGGATTGGTCTTACCACGGCTGTATGCATCCCCATGACCACCTTTGGCTTGAGACCCCATCTCTTTCCGATCGTTTTTTACAGGCGTAGGTAGACACAGGCTTTCTTTACCCTTTTCTCAATGTTCGAAGAATGTTCAACAGTTGAGTTTTGGGTCCAGGTTTAGACCCAGAGATTTTACCCTAGAGGATAGAGTCAGGGTATGCCCACCCGACCTTGGGAGGTTCAAGGTTGGGATTGTCGTTTTGCCAGTGCGTAGCATTAGCTCAATTTTGCCTGGGTTGGCTGCAGTTCACCTTGCAACTTTGTTCAGGCATACTTCCATGATTTCACTGATCAGGGTTGGGAACATGGTAGAGTAGACTCTGAATCTCGTACGTTCAAACATGGTCATTAAAGCATAGTTGTGTTGATATATATTTAAAGCACTCCTGGTTGATATATGAATGTAGGAGCATACTATCTCTCAGAGAGCAGAGACCAATGGATTCAAAACGCTTTTGTTGTTCTAATGGAATTGCTGTTCATTTATAAGCTATGTCATTCCTCAACCATACTGGGCTCATCTTCGAAAATTCCCTCTGTAACCATAGACCATCAACACAAATGCCTAAAATTACACAATTCAATAACTCCAGCCCTGAAATAAAAAAAACACCCCTCAAAAAGGCTTCTTCCATTGTTAGCTGCTTACAATTTGATCGCCTCCGCCTACATCTCTCCCCGGAGGGAAACAATGGACCAGAAATCAGTGGTGTAAATTCGAAGGGAAAAAAAATGAAAATAAATCAAAATTAAATGAAACGTAAAAAGAGGCCGACTTACTCTCTGTCTCGCTCCAACGGTGGTGGTGGTGTCGTCAGTGTTGGCATCCAGGAACACATCGTCGTCCTCGTCATCGTAGTCCGACCAATCTGTGGACTTGAAGCACGTCGTCTTGACCTTTGTTTGCTCTGTGTGGACTTTGCGTGTAACTTGGGGTGTATTTTGGTCCTTCGGCTTGGGTTCAGGACGCGCGGTATCTTTCCCCCCCGAATTTCCGTTGTTATCATTATTACAGTCGGTGGCAGCGGGCATGCTGTCCTCCTTCTGGCCATTTTGGGCGGTTCGGGCAGCAGCATCAAGATGAACCTTCCGAGATTTATGATTATCCTGGACAGGAAGCTGCTCCTTTGCCGGGTTGCGTTGCTGTATGTCTTCTATGGCGGCGGGCTTCGTGGATGAAGACATCGTAATTAATTTTTTCGGCTCAGATGCAATGTGATGATCTATTATCGCCGGGCGTTCGGATGGTACGTTCGAGTCCTTGCTTAAAGTTCGGGTTGTGTGCCGTGGGCTCGAGTGAGGACTTTTTGAACCTGGCACAGAAATCCTTTGGACGTTATCTTTATTGGTGGTGGGGGTCTTTTGGCTCCTGTGCGACTGATGAGGGGACGTAGAAGATGAGGATAACTTTGGGATGGCTCCGGTTTGCTTCCTTTGGCTGCTGCGTTCCAATGAGTCCTTTTTATCCTGCTTGCCGGAGTCGCTGGTACGCTGCTGGATTGTGGTCTGTAGTGCGTATTTTGCTTCAGAAAATTTCTGGCTTTTGTCTATTTCTGTTGTGGCTGCCGTCGACGGGATTTTTATGGAATTCTCGTTGTCCATTGTTTGGCTGACTGACATTCGCGCATTATTGCCAGAGGGCCCCTTGTTATCACGATTGGCGTTGACATCCTTCATCATCTGTGTCGGATACGGGGTAGGCGGTGGATGCGGAGCTATCTTGAAGGGACTGCTGTTCGCCCGGCTAGGTGGGGGCTGATGGTATTGTCGGACTGAATGGTGGTTCATTGATTTTTTCATTTCCATTTGCTTCGGCGGTGGTATGGTGCCGTAAGCGTCGGGCTTCCCGACCATTGTTGTCGGGCCATGCTGCAGTTCAGCTTGATATATGCTCCGTTTGACGTCGCTGACATGCTTGATGAAGTCCTGGGCGTATTTGTTCTGCTTGACATCGATTGAATCATTGTAGCAATCATAGGATTTTTGGCTGTTGTTCGAGTGACCGGTGCTCGTTTTCCGGCTGTATTCATCGAAATCGGACGAGAAGTAACTGGACGAGCAGTCACAGTTCCGGCATTCGTATCTGCAGGTGTCGGAAAAGCTGCATTTTTCGCCGTCCAGGCTGCAACGTCGACATTCGAAGGCGAATCTGCAACTTTCCGAGCTGCCAAAGTATCGTCGCTGGGTTGAGTAAGAAAACATGGAGTCGCCCAGACTGGAGTCGCTCACCTCCCCGCACCGGAAATTCCGGTTGGAGCTTTCACTGCGAATCGAATATTCGCTGATTATGGAAACTTTGGAGTCGCTCTTGTAAATCTTTTGATCGTACGGCGCCAGGGGTTGGGGCGCCCCGTATATCACTGGGTGGTTGTACTCGTACAGTTCCTGTAAGCTCTGTTCGCGGGCGTACTTGTGGTGTAGGGAGTCGCTGGAGGATGATGATTTGGTATTGATACGTGTGCCGCCAATTTGGCTGGCAGTCCTCGAGAAGCGACGTGGCGGCAGCTGCTTTTGATTTTCCAGCTGAAGTTGATGGATTGGATTGTAATCGCTGGTGAAAGCCACCGGAGTGGTTTCGATTTTGTATACACCCGGATTGTTCGGATTGTAGGATTGATATTGTAAGATGTGGGCTGCTGTCGGTGCCGGGATTTCACCCGTCAGGTGCGAGGACAATGTGCTGTGATGCTTCTCGTTCCTGCCCAGACTGCCGAAATATTGACGGCTCTTCAGATCTGCTAAGCAGTATTCGCAGTTTTCTTTTGTACATTGCTGCATGCAGAGCTCACAGTCGGGATATTTGCTGTGCTCCTCGTTATCAGAGTTCTTATCAACGAAAAAAATCTCTTCGTAAATATTCTCCTCGCTTCTCGAGTGGAGTTTTTTAGCGTCGCCCTTCGTGAGTGAGTTTCGTTGTTTGTCGACAAATTTTTTCGATGACTTTAGGCCCTCTTTCAGGAGGTAGTAATTGAAGCTTTTGATACCGATTTCGCCCTTTAGAAATCTCTTCCCAATCTGCATCTTGCTCTGCTCCTTCCTGCCCGCGTACGACTCCTCGTTCTCGGTGGCCTTTGATGAATCTGAAGTCGCAGCCAGGCAGGAGCTCCAACTCTCAGAAGCATTCTGCCGCTGTACCGATTTCTGCTTCGACTTTTGTCGCTCAAAGCTGGCTGTCTTCAGGGAGGATTCAGACTTTTCCAAGGACCTTCTTAAACTATTTGAAAGGGCATTGTCTAGGCTTAAGTTTCGCTTTTGTTTAGCGGATCGGTCACGCTTCTCGCGTTTCTTTGGGCTCCTTTCAATTATATTAGCACGCTCGAGGCTTTGTCCTCTTTTGTGTTTTCCCGGATCTGGTGGCATATTATCAGAGCTGCTGGATTCATCTTGCTGATACCCGCCCGATTCGCTTCTCTTTGAATATTGACTGTCTTTGTGTCCGCCGGTTTTCCGCTTGTGTGTCAAAGAGCCTCCTTCAATCTTATCGGGGCCACTGTTCCGTCTCAGGGGAATGGCCAAATGACTGATGTCCTCAGTGTATGCTGGGTCATCGTATATTCTATCACGGACATTCGACTGGGACCTTTCCTTGACCTGAAAATAGAAAGAAGAAGAACAGTAAAAAAAAGGATAAAATACGATAAATTTCTTCTTCTTTTCTACTCAAGTTTCAAATTTGTTGAGATAAATGATAATGAGATTGTGTGGAGTCGTATTCTGCCTCCAATTTCTGTGTACGTGAAAAGGTTTCGTCTCTCTATACGTGGACGTGGATTACTGAGGTAATTTCTTGTCATGAAAAAGGACGAATACTGTACGTTTTGTGTGTACATACGTCCTTAGTGTAGTACCCATTGTGGGGGAGAATGTTTATGTGTAATTTTGTATCTCGTTTTGATTTGATTTCAAAAGGATTGAAAAGATAAAAGTCGATAGCTTCAATTCCCTACGATTTTTTTTTCTTTTCTTCAGCAGTTACTTGTGTACGTGGGGCACGTGGGTACGTGGCGTAGTGCGATCGGGGGACACGGCACAAGTCACAAGGGAATTTTATTATATATCCCCCATCTTGGTTTTCTGAAAGGAAAGAGAGATTCCTTGAGACATTTTTCAAAGTACCACGTTATATGTAACGACGTATTTTTCTGAATGTAAACATTCGTTCCGATTGTAAAATATGGCGGTGATTGGTGTCGTGGTGTACTTTGTATTTCTCCACAGTGAGCAAATGTAAAAAGTTGCAAGTAAGTTAGTAAAATGCGGATTTCGAGGTCATAAAATAACGAAAAAAAAAATGTTTTATAGACTCGTTTTGGGTTGATTTTTGTGACGTACTTTAGTCTAGGTTCTAAGGACATTTTCCTTATCCTTTGCCTTTATATTTTGATAACGAAAAAGGTTCGCAATTTTATACTCTTTCTTGACATGAAACTTGATAGCAAATTTTATGCTAAAAATAAAGTTTGTTCAGGGAAAAATACAAGTTTTTGAAGCCTACACCGAAAGAAGTTGTTGAGAGTTCTTGCTTAGGTTCATTGTTTAATAAGTTCAGCATTCGAAAATGTAGACATGTATAAGAGCCCGTATTTTTTTTTGGATGCTGTCTTTTGTTTTTGTTGTTGTTGTTGTGGAATTTAAATAAGGAGCAATTCCTCGTCTGATATGTGATCTTTTTGTAAATGCCTCTGAATCAGTCTTTGCTTCAGTTGAATGTTTTCTTTTGGTGCTTATTTTTTATATGGATTGGGTAATTTGTGGGAAGTCTTTGTACTTTGTTAACAGAAAATGATGCCGTTGACATCGTTTCTTTTATATATAATTAGGCCGTTTTTTGCGTTCTTAATAGCAGGTTACTTTTACATGTTTTTTTAAGTTTACAATAGAATCTTTGTTGAATTAAGATTGAACAGATGTTTATAATTGAAGAAGGTGGAATTGATCAACGCGAAAGGTGAAAGTTAGTATCTGTTCTGTATACAAACTAATTGAGTTTACTTACTTCTTAGAATAGATTTGCGTAGTATTACTACTTAATGTATAGAGAGAAGCCTCGGGCGGTAAATTTTAAAAATTGGGTGCCCTTGACTCTTCTTATCAAAATGTTAACTATTTGAAAGTCGTATGAAATTGTATCCTTTTCATAATTTGGAAGGAGTGGTGCACAATCTCTTCAAATCTTTTTTAATGTCCAAAATAAGCCCAAGTGTTGAAACTTTTAAACATACAAAACATACATTGCATATGTCGAATTAATATAGACGTAACGTCATTGTTGTCTGACAACTTAATCACAAATATTCGTTCTCGGATATACGCAGCTTAATTCGATTGTGTTACTTTTGCAAGGCTTATGGTATTTTTTCTATATTTAGGTGTTCGGCCATCACTAGACTAACATGTAGTATACGTAAATACACACGTATCGTAACTATTCGGGATTGGTGGAGGTGCAAGAAACTAGAATGCGAGTACCCAGGACTCATTGCTACGAAAAGGATTCAACTATTTTCGAATTTGTTCATGGTTCGCACTCTGTACAGTGCTTTAAGTGCTCAATTGCTAGTAGATACTCTGTCAATCTATATTGGTGACATAATACTCATCTTAACATAATGCTCAAGTCATACAAGACATAAAGTGCTTGTGATCACCAAAAAATTATAAAGGTTATTTTTAGTGATGAAACGATTTCGATTACGATTAATCGTAATCGGGTGTGTTTTTGCGTGCTCCGGTAGTTATATTATACAGTCCATAGTACATAGTATATAGTACACAGTACACAGTACAGTGTAACTGTACACACTGTACATACTGTACACACTGTACACTCAGTACACTCAATACACAAATTCATACGTTGTCACTCGTAAAAATCAGAGTGCTTTTTTAAAGCTAACGGTTTTTTATATGTACATGACAATTAAAATTAATTATTTTTTCGCCCCGCCAACTTAAATATAATCAGTGAAACATTCAAATTCTCTATATTTCGAGAACAGCTTCACTTATCTGGACTAATACTATCCTATCTCTCAATCCGGAACCAACACTACACATTCCCAAATTTTTATTTAAATCTGTGGGGCGGTTTCGGAGATTAGCGTGAACAAAGCTTGTGACACGTAGTTTTTATATATTAAGATATAGAGATGTTCTTCATATTAATTTGAAAACCTATTTCTACCGTTTTTACTGTTTCTATACTGGTTAGGGCAAATTTAAGAAATTTCCTACATGTTCTTCCATTTGGAGCTAGGATGTGAAATTTTTTCGATTTCCTAACCCTTGAACAACCTACATACAGCTGACCGGGAAATGACACTTATTTGGCCCCGAAATTTAAAATTTATAAGTTTTCATTATAAATTCTTTATTTGTTACCTTAAAATCCCCCAGATACCGATTTTCATTGGAATCGGAATACAATTGGCAAACTCATTGGCCATATTGGTGCGGCCATTTTGAATTTATAAGTTTTGATCATAAATTCTATATTTGCAACCGTAAAAACCCTAGATATCCACTTTCATTGGAATCGGAATACAATTGCAAAAATTCGTCCACCATATTGGCGCGGCCATTTTGAATTTGTAAGTTTTGATTAAACATTCTTTATTTACTACCTCAAGAAACCCCAGATACCGATTTTCATTGGAATCGGAATACAATTGGCAAATTCGTCAGCCATATTGGCGCGGCCATTTTGAATTTATAAGTTCTGGTCATAAATTCGTTATTTGTTACCTTTAAAAACCCCAGATAGGGATTTTCTTTGGAATCGGAACACAATTGGCAAATTCGTCGGCCATATTGGCGCGGCCATTTTGAATTTAATTCTATAACCACCCCCTGGATGTAAGTAATATGTGGTTAAATTTTTGTGGCAATCGGTTGGATGGTTTCAAAGTCTATAACGGACAAAGAAACATTTTTTGTGTTTTATATGTATATATAGATTCTGTTTTCTTCACGATGATATTTTGAACCGTTGAACGACTCTTTCCAACAATATCACCGATTTTACGTACCGTTTTTCCTTCTCCATTTAATTTTATGATCAATTGCCGTTTTTAAAAAGTTGTTTGCTTTTCTTTTGGTGCCATTTTGACTTAAGCTTTTTAATTAACTGAAATAATAACAGAATGCGCATAGCAAAATTAAATACCAAAAGTACTAAAAAAAAGCCGTTACTTTTCCCAGTATTACCGTCGGTTTTTAATTTGTCCCATTATTCGTTTGAGTTACAAAATTGAGTCGTTTGTAAAACATTAATTTTTTTAAATTAAAACTTAAAAGAAAAAGAATATTTAAATTATTAATACTGAAAGAGAATAAAATTAGCTAAAAAATAAGGTAATATATGATTAAATTCGAACAAATTACTTCACTATATATGACAGGTTTTTCATGGACAACATCGTTGTCCCATTATTTGTTTGAACCACTGTATATAGACCATTTAAAATATTTGAACCCTTCAAAAATATTTTTTTTATAAAATTTTTTTGTTGTACATAATTAAGAATTAAATTTAAATCAAATTTTGTGAAAATCTGATATAAAGAAATTAAATTTCATTTTTTTTGTTTTTTAATTTAAAAAAAACGACATTTAAACTATATATACAGATTCCGCCATATGTTTACAAGAAAGGACTTAAAAAAACTTACATTTTTGGAAAAAAAAAAATTTACCCTAGGACCATCTCTCATTAAATTACAAGGGTTTTAATATTTTTCCAAAAAGACCAATTTTGGCCGTAAAAATGAATATTTTTTGATGTGAAACATCTTTGCGCGCGTTGAGAGTAATTCTTCAAGGTCGGGAACATTTTGTGGGAACGCTTTTTAGGGAACGCTTTATAGGGAACGCTTTATAGGGAACGCTTTATAGGGAACGCTTCGTCCAATCCAATTTTCATTCCGGGAAACGGAAGATCTGTATTGAGCAAGACAGAATAAGACGGAGATTTTAAAAAAAATAGTAGCACCAAAGAAAAGTGTTTATATGCCGCGAGCCAGACATGACGAGCCAGACATAGGCAGAATGGAACAAATGGTTGAGTGGTTGCCTTACGACGTTGATATTCCAAAAAGTCACGGATTCAATTCCTGATCTCTGCATTTGAATTTTATTATTTATATTTAATGGTTTTATTTGTTTGTTTGTTTGTTCGGTTCAAATCTTGCGACAGCTTTTTCAACTGCTTCTACTTAACCGATTCTTATGAAACTTTGCACACACATTTAGTTCCCGTGACAATGCAATCTGACATTTTTGTAAAAAATCAAGATGGCGGTTCCAAGATGGCGGACGAATTTTCCAATTGTGTTCCGATTCCATTGAAAATCAGTATCGGGGGATTTTTAGGGCCACAAATGACGATTCTGTGGTCAAAAAGTGAAAATTCAAAATGGCCGGGCCAATATGGCGGATGAATTTTGCGAATGTGTTCTGAATCCATTGAGAATCGGTATCGGGTTGTTTTTAGGGCCACAAATGACGATTCTGTTGTCAAAATTATGAAAATTCAAAATAGCCGCGCCAATATGGCGGATGAATTTTGCAAATATGTTCTGAATCAATTGAAAATCGGTATCCGGGGGTTTTTAGGGCCATAAATGACGATTCTGTGGTCAAAATTTGAAAATTCAAAATGGCGGATGAATTTTGCAAATGTGTTCTGAATATGTTGAAAATCGATATCGGGGATTTTTTAAGATCACAAATGACGAATCTGTTTTCAAAATTCGAAAATTCAAAATGGCGGCGGCAATATGGCGGATGAATTTTGCAGATGTGTTCTGAATCCATTGAAAATCGGTATGGTAGGGTTTTTAAAGTGACAGATGACGAATGTGTGGTCAAAATTTGAAAATTCAAAATGGCGGTACGATTTTGGTAATAACAATTCGATTTCACTGAAAATCGCTATTGGGGTGTGTTTAAGGTCGGAAATAATGAATTTGTTGTCAAAATTAGAAAACTCAAAATGCCGCTGGCAATATGGTTGTAGCATTGAGTCGCGTAAGAACTTTGGAAGGGCTATGTATTGAGGAGCTTGATTGTGAGAAATTAACAGGTAAGAAACCGTGCAACAAAGATGCAATGAAAGAGTTATTTTCGTAATTCTATTTTCATTTTTCGTAATTTTATTTTAATTTTTCGAAATCTGCTATTACTTAACGTTTCTTGTCTAATCACTACAATTAATTGCGAATATCTGATACATTTTCTCTCAAAGTTGTGACCTACTTTTCATTATGTTGGCTTGTGTGGGGTTTTAAAAGTGAAAAACGGTTACGTTACTTGTTGTTTGCGTATTGTGGTGCTATGAAATTAGTGCGATTGAAAGGAAACTTTTTTAATAATTACGAGTTACGGCATCTTTAAGTAATTTCCCGTTTTCATAGAAGAAATGAAGCGGAAGATACTCGCTCGATTTGAACCAATATACAATTGGGCTGGCGTACACGGATCATAACGTCAACAATAAAAACCGGCTTTCGGGACAGAGGGGCAAAAGAAAGAGTTGTTGTAACTTTTTGAACAGAAATTTTTGGCGTGAAAACTAACACATGCACAAATGTATCTTCTTATCATCTTTCTTTTGGGGTCTGATGTTGACATATTTTTTTAAGGATAATAAAGTTACTCTCGGTGAAGGGAATACCCATGTACGCCGAAAGCATCATAAAAACCGGTTTTTTAGCGTTGTCGTTATGATCCGTGTACGCCAGCCCATTTAGTATCATATGGAAACGTACAGAAAGGTTATGGATACGATTGGATACTTTTTCTGTGTTTTAATGGATGCGACCAAGCGCTCAGAGAGTGGCAACAGTGGTAGCCGTGCTGTTTTCTCTTGTCTTATGCCAAGGGGCACTTTAAGTCGCTGCGTCGCGTCAGCGGATTAAGTAATAGTCTGAGACTCTTAACAGACTAAAATAAAAACATGGGGAGCATAAAAATTTGTATAACGACTGTATAATTAAATAAAATCGACTTTTCTAGAAAAATGTGTTTCCAAGCCCACCAAAAATATATTTCAAATGTGGTCAGACGTCATGGTCGAAGGTCATCAACGGCAATGGTTCATTTTCAACACAAATCGGTGTGTATAAAACTTACGGCTATTTTACATCCCAAACGCAAAATTGCTGTGCGATAAAAGAGCTCCAGAGCTGCGTTTCCCCTTTGCGTTTGGCATGTAAAATGGCCTTTATTCTTACTAATTATTCAATTTAAAGAAAGATAAAGATCGCCAAAGATGTTTCACATCTTTCACGTGCACTGGTTACACGCGCTATATTTTTCAATAAAGTAACGTCTACTGAAATATGCGAAAATCAGCTTTGTCGAAAATGCCAAAAGCAATGAGAACGCTCTTCACTAAAAACCTCATTTTTTGGCCGAGAATTTCATTAAAGAAGCCGCAAAGAGAAATTGTCATTTGAAAGTGATGTAAACGGGACTTCAAAGATTTTTTTATTTTTTCATTTCATACATACACCTGAGTCGAAACAAAGCCGAAAAGTTTGGAAAAATCAAATGCGTGCATAGCGAGAAAAGTGCATAAAAGTGAATTTTTGGTGAATTTTGAGTGCATCGTAACACTATTTTTCAAATGTAGACAAAGGAAAAGGAAAGGAAAATACTCGTGAGAAAAAGGGCTATCGAACTAATGTGGCGAGATTACGTTAGAAGTATTTCCTAATGTTACGTTAAAAGCATTTCCTAATCTTATTTATTTTTTAACTAAAAATGCATTAAATAGTAAACAAATCAATGGATTTTCGTAATGATTTGAGGAGACTTGTATTTTAATGTTATAAATATACTACTAAATTTTCAAAAAAAATATTCATTTTTACGGCCAAAATGGGTCATTTTCGAAAAATCTTAAAACCCTTGTAATTTAATGAGAGATGGTCCTAGGGTAAACTTTTTGTTCTAAATGTAAGTTTTTTTATGTACTTTCTTGTAAACATATGCCGGAGTCTGTTTATAAAGTTTAAATGTAGTTTTTTTTTAAATTAAAAAAAATTTAATTTAATTTTTTTTTAAAATTTTATCGTTTATCGTTTTTTTCTAAACTTATTTTTCTAATTGTTTGCATTCCGACGGCTTTTACTGTTGCTGTATCTTGAAGCCCTAAAAGATCGAAGTTACAAAATACACATATATTTTTATCTCTGTGGACGATTCCTTTTTCTAAATTTAACCGCTCAAATTTTTGTAAAAAAAGAGAACAGATATAGAAATCTGAAAAAAAGACATTTCCGTATAAACAAATAAATAAAAATTACCTTCAGTGGTGCTAAGGCTCAAAAAAATAATATTCAGTTTTTGACAAAAAGGAGAAGAAAAAAGAAAAATATAATAATAATAATATAAACGCGTGGCTTGATGGACGTTATTATACAAATATGTGGAGTATTTACTAAAAGTTAAGAATTTTGGAACACGGTAAAATTGCTTGGTTTTGTATTATTTTTATATTTTATTGAAAATTTATAGGTGTTGTGACTGATGAAAGTAGATTTAATTTAATAATACAATACCCAGCAATTTTACTGTGTTCCAAAATTTTTCATTTTAAGTAAATACTCCTTGCAAAACTTTAATCTGGACTTTTTATTGTTTAAACTAATAAACGGGTTTTTTTTCGAATTTTTCTGCCATTATAGTTATTTAATTTCTGATTTATTTCCTCACACACACTTTTCCCAAAATGTCCACGTTACTTTTCCCAGTATTACCGTCGGTTTTTAATTTGTCCCATTATTCGTTTGAGTTACAAAATTGAGTCGTTTGTAAAACATTAATTTTTTTTAAATTAAAACTTAAAAGAAAAAAATATTTAAATTATTAATACTGAAAGAGAATAAAATTAGCTAAAAAATAAGGTAATATATGATTAAATTCGAACAACTTACTTCACTATATATGGCACGTTTTTCATGGACAACATCGTTGTCCCATTATTTGTTTGAGCCACTGTATATAGACCATTTAAAATATTTGAACCCTTCAAAAATATTTTTTAAAATCAAATTGAAAATCTTATATAAAGAAATTAAATTTCATTTTTTTTGTTTTTTAATTTAAAAAAACGACATTTAAACTATATAAACAGATTCCGCCATATGTTTACAAGAAAGGACATAAAAAACTTACATTTAGAAAAAAAAATTTACCCTAAGACCATCTCTTATTAAATTACAAGGGTTTTAATATTTTTCGAAAATGACAAATTTTGGCCGTAAAAATGCAAATTTTTTTTGGAAATTTAATAGCATATTTATAACATTAAAATACATCTTTCCTCCCATTATTATGAAAATTCATTCATTTGTTCATTATTTAATGCATTTTTAGTTAAAAAATAAGAAAAATGAGAAACTTGGATTTTTTGAGGTTAGGAAATATTTTTAACGTAATCTCGCCGCATCAGTTCGATAGCCCTTTTTCTTACGAGTATTCTCCATATTTGGTTTTTTTCTACGACCAATATAACTGTCTACATTTGAAAAATAGTGTTACGATGCAAATCCAAAAAATTCAAAATTCACCAAAAATTCACTTTTATGCACTTTCCTCGCTATGCTCGCATTTGATTTTTTCAAACTTTTCGGCTTTCGACTCAGGTGTATGGATGAAATAAAAAAAAATTTTTTTTGAAGTTCCCGTTACATCACTTATCATCAATTTTTTTGTTCATTTTCACTCTACTAAAATGGTACTTCAGTTGAAGAAGCCATTAAAAGAGCTTATCGAATTATTCACTTCGCTTCACTTCTAATTCAGATGTATCAACTGCGGTAATCAAATTGAAGTTGTTTAATCTATCATTGATTTGTTCCCAATATCAAACTTGGGTCAGCTAAAGCTAAAGAGCTTGCACCATTTTATATTTTCTATTGGATGAAGCTCCTAAGTTTCCTAAATATAGACTTCAAAATATGGATCAGTTGATCAATCTCAGCTTTTGGAAGTGTATTAGTTTAACACGCTTAAAAGCGTGTTATTGTGACGTCACCCATTTGATTAACATTGTAGTCACTTTTTACACACTTGAAAGCGTTAAAATAACACCCTTCAAAAATCTGAGATTTGCAGTGTACTGATAGTCAAAATAGCTGCAGCTAAAACGCAACCAACTGTCGCTACTAAATTGGCGTGACAATATTGTTAAATGGCATGATATGAATGGTGGTGAGCTTGCAGCGATGTTTTTGTTTAAATACTGTAACTTCAGCGTAGATGCGAATACTGTGGATATTGAGACCTGACTCAATAAATGAAAAAGAGACTAACAATATTTTTCTTATATCACTCTTTCTTTGAACTACCACTGCGTCATGTCGTTGAATTCATGGGGCAATATCCAGTAGTAAGCTTGCTCGAGATGTTGATGAGCCTTACGTTTACGTACATCTGAGTTTACTCTGCGATGTTAAACGAGTTTGGAAATACTGAAAGTTGAAAATTGTTCCACAGTCGGGTTGTTCTACTTAAAAACGCAATCCTAAGCCGTATTGCGGTGTGAGCCGAGCCGGTTAGTCCTGTATTTCGGGTAAAACGTTGCCGTGTAGGTGGTCGTTAATTTCAGTAGACGAGGGCGTTAATTTCAGTTCATAGTATGGCTCGATGGGCTTATGGAGATGCCAAGAAAAGGTGTCACCACCGTTGAGTTAACTGACGCGGTTTTATAAGTTGTCAAGCCAGTTTAAGGCAGTTTTTGATGCACCACCCCAGTAAACGGGTTGTATTCGAAGCGGGGTTGACTGAAGGGGTGGTAGATTGAAGCCTGGTTTGCTGGTTGAAGGAGGAACTTGCATCTCTAAAGGAATTCTAGGCACTGGTATGTTTGTTTAGCGATTTGCAACATATGGTCGTTCCATCACAGATATTCGGTTTAAGTTATACCTAGGATGTTAAGTGATGGGTCAACCGTTAGGTTCACACCGTCTATTGAGACCGAAGATAGGTCCTGCACGTTTTATTAGAGATGAGACAATGCTTCGTTATTATAACTGGCAAGGTGTATACCAAAGGTATCGAAACATTAAACAACAATAGGTAACCTAGAAATCTGCTTGAAGTTTGTAAAAAGTAAGGCACCCCCTCTATGATTGACATTAAAAATGGCTGGTTAAAAATTGCACAATATTGAATTTTTCTCCCAGGAAAATCTCAAACCCTTCAATATTTTCATCATCAACTGCAAATAATTTATGTAGACCAATGAAATGATACCTAAATGATAACATGATAAGAAGCTCTTACGATATAATCCCGCACAAACGAACACGATAATTGTCCTTACCTTCGTTTTAGTTTTCTTTCGATTTCTATGCGGCATTGAGACGTCTGTAAGCTTAAGAAGTTTCGGACGACTTGGGCGCTTCTGTCCCTTCCTATCGTAGCTGGAATCTTGATAAGTCTCCGATGTCATCGTCTAGTTAACTCTCTGCTGAAAGACAATAAAAAAAATACGATAAAGAACATAAAACTTGTTGGGAAAAAGAATACATCCAATATATTTCTATGGAAATAAAAATTAAGGGAAGAAAATTCAACCCCCTGCCCCCTCATAAAAACGACGCTGATAAAATCTCGTGATGTCGTCATGTGAAGAAAAAGAAAATCGGCAAAGGAAGAAGAACACCAAGATTTTCTTTTCTGTGATTTTTTCAAGTAAAAGTTTCCTTTGAAGAAATTCAGAGATAGGAGGATTACAAAATAAGTCCTTATGGTGGTGGTGGTGGGTACTCCCAGAGGGTATGAGTGATATTGCACACTCCTCCTCCCTCTCCACTCCTACGCCCCGTGAACACGGTTTGCCGCCTGCCAATTGTTCCGTGCATGGTGACTGTTGGTGAAAAATAACATTTTCCAGAATTAGGAAGTGTCCTACATTTTCTCGGGAAATTGTGCGATGAGGCATTCCGCTTTGAATTCTATAAGATAAAAGGTTTCTGATGTTGTCCTTAAGTGTTATCAGTTTGTGCTTCTATTGTCTGGGCTTCAATGTCAAGCACTAGAAGAGAGCGTTTATTGAGGAATTAGTTACCCACAAAATCTGTGTGGTAAATAGAAGCCGCAGAGGGGCTGTTGTTAAAGAGATTTGCCACGTGAATAAAGTTGTTCCATGACGATGTAAATTCAACATTTTTTTTCCCTGATCTGTCTACTCAGGCGTAATCTTGAGTTTTACACCATTCTTTATATTTCTGTGAATTGTTGACAACTTTTTAAAACATATTTTTATGGAGAAATTACGTGCTGTTTTTGTAATATGACAAGTTTAGGCCGATTTCGCCACCACATTGATTCCGCAAAAGAGAATTTGACAAAAAAAAGAAGTAAAAAAATTTCATTTTAATTAGTAAACGAAGCGAACTTAATTTTATTTGGCATTTAAATTAAATTGGAGCAATTTTTTCCCATAACCATGACCCATAAAAAAAGGGTTCCATTTTTCCGCATCATTTTCACTCAAGAAGTTGTCGCATCGATTGGATGACATAAGGAAGAAAGGTAGAGCTTCAAAATTGTCATTACATTCCCCCCTTTTGGTGGCGGAGCTACAAGGCGGCAGCTCCACACGTGAGCCATCGACAAGAAAATCCAATTCAGTTTTTTTCTGCCTCATAGAATTTCTATGTTTGCCAAAGTTCCAGTTGGTAGCTTCTTGCGGTATGAAAAAATTACTCTGGGATCGCTTCCTTGTGAACGCTGTAAGGTGAAATTTTTTCGTTAATCACAACTGGTTAAGTGTAGTCAACATCATCTCAGAGTGAACATTTCCTTTTTGGGTGGTTGTGGAAATTGATTTATGAGGTTTTTGCTCGGGGACAGTCGAGGTAATAATTCTTTCTTTGTTGGTTTTGCACAGGTGCGGAAGTATTGTTACCTGTTGGAATTTTCACTATAAGAGTTAATTATGATGTTAAGCGGGACTTGATTTAGGAGAGGAATTGTCGAATAATGTCAACTCCATCACTACCAAAGATACATAAAGCGCCTGGGATTTCTTAGAAGATGCTAATTCTTCCTACAACTGTCGGTTTGGACCATAATATACAGCGATATTTTTGCCCCCAAATTAAACTCGTTTATCTGGATCGGAGCCTCGAGAACCGCCTAAGAGCAGGCCCGCCGCTAGCCGGTTCAGCGCCCGCGTGCAAAGCAGACAATGCCGCCCCCTCCCTTATCCTGTTTTTTCTGACTGAGCTTGCTGGAAGGTGTTTTGGTTTGGTTACTTATAGGAGTGTTTAAAAAACAACTTTTATAGTCAAACAATTTATTGTCACACCGTACGTCGGACTATCGCCCGGCTAGAGGAAAAACTAACTAAAAAGAAAACGGAGCGCGCAGCATGAGTGAAAAAGCTGCGCTTTCAAATAACCAGAGCAATATAGGAAACTCGTTTTCTCCTTCCCGACTAGAAATCGTATACCGGCGACACACTACACCAATTTATGATCATATTCTTTATGTTCATTTTTATTTATCTTAATAAATTTTTAAGGTTGACACACTACAAACCTCATATGTGCAAGCTTTTGACATGCGTAGTTTGAAGAACTCAAATATTTAAAACTCGTAAAAATGCAAACAGAGAGGAATTTGTGCTCAATTTATTTAAAAAGCGCAAAAAAGCATACATTTATTGAAAATATGAGTAGTGATATCAAGTTACCTCAGAATTTAACCAGAACTGACATTAAAAATGCCAACTGTGCAATATAAAAACGGGGAAAAAAAGCTTTTACTTCCAATATTTCCAACTTCATATTTAATATGAGCTTTGTGTAACTTAATTTATGAAATTAAAATGAAGTTCACAAGCACAATTTATGATCATAGTAGGTGACACACTTGAAATTTATCTTAATAAGTTAGGATATGATCATAAATTCCTGTAGTGTGTCGCCGGTAGTAGTCAGGAATACCCTAAACCAAATTAGGTCCCAATAAGGTTTTCCATAATTGGGGAAAGCCTTATTGTTATCTAGTGAGATCCTCTTAAGGGTAGTCGGAATAGGGTATTCCTGAACAACTTTGAATTAGATTATTGTAAGAAAAATTGAAGGCATTCCTTAACTGGGGCACATGTTCGGAGTTCCTTGTTTGAGAGCCTTACACTAATAATATTTTTAGTGGCTTGCAAAAGGAACTCCACTAATTTACCTTAGCCAGAGACTGCCTTCAAGTTTCCAAAATATAATCTAATTTAAAATTTTTTAGACATGCGCCATTCAATTATCCTTATGAGGACTTGACTAGATAATAATAAGGCTTTCTAATAATATTATAAATATAAGGCGCGAATAAGGAACATCACAAATTTGCCTTAATTAAGTAATGCCTTTAATTTCCCCAATGATAATCTACTTACGCAAATCATTGGAGTTCTTGACAATTAATAATAATCAATTGCCAATTTTATACATATACAGGGTGTCCCATGAGAAGGGTCAAAGCGGCCGGATAGACGAACAAAAAATCGTATGGGGGGGGGGGGGGATCGTAACGGTTTAGGCGTTTATATTTTAATGTCGTTGACAAGGTTTTTTTGTATTTTTTTATATTAACTTTAATGTTGTTAAGAAAAGATTTTTTTTGTTTTTTTTTTGTTTTCATGTCATTAAGAATATTTTTTTTTATTTTTTATATAATATTAATGTCGTTAAGAATAAGAATTTTTTGTATGTTTTTATATTTACGTTAATGTCATTAAAATGTAATTTTTCTATGAAAACCAATAAAATGTGAAGTTATTTATTGTAAAAAAGTGTTTTGTTCACAAAAATTCCCAAAAGACGCTCAATTCAGGCAATATTTGGCTAAAGGCGATATTTGGAAATGAATTTTGTATTGGGTTCATTTTTTGTAAGGACCTCCAGACTAGAAATATTATATAGGCTTTTCTTAGGTCCTAATTCGGTCCGCGTAAGGCCCTATTGAGGCAATCAACTAGGCCTTCCTAGTACGGTACGAACTAGGTTGTGCGTTATTTTTCTAAATAGGGCCTTATTTTGTTACCCTTATTAGGACCGAGTCAGGATCTCAGTTGGCCTAATTAGTAACTTAAAAAAAACGAACCCTAATTTCTAGTCGGGTTTGTTGGTTTTTCCTATACATGGAACAACGGGGAATTCTCTTTAAGATTATCTTAACGAAGATCGATTGAAGGAGCATATTCCAAATTAAAAATCTGAAATTTGAATACGTTATTTATTGATATCTCATACATTCAATAAAAATTTTTAAAAAACATTGGACGTTTTGAATTCGAGTAATATTCAAAATTCAAGTAAAGGTCGAGTAAAAATGATATCAAACGTGGGAATTTATTGCACATAAAAATGGATAATCCTCAATAACTAGACTTTTTATTTACAGAATAAATTTGACTTCTATCTTGGAAATTTAATTTTACATTCTCTGTCCTTATAGTATACTATTTTCAGAGATCGATCCTTCTTAAGGGGAGCTGCTACATTGAAATTTCAAAAAAGATATAATTTTTATTATTTTTTTGTGGGAAAACTATAATATATGGAAACCTTAAATTTTTTATACAAATAAAACACAAAAAACAATATTCTAAAAAATTTGTAATTTTCCAAAATAATACATATTTTTTCCATTAGATGGCGTTTAAAAAAAAGTTGCCTATTCAGCTTAGTCACGATAACTTTGTTTCCAGATGTATGAAAAAAAAAAAAAAAAACATATTAAAGAAGACAATATTTTCTACATTCGGTACCAAAATATAACGATTTGGTCAAAAAAATAAAAATTTGGCAGCATATTTTTCAAAAAATTGTAAAACAGACTCCTTTAATCCCCCGCCAATGGGAGGAGGAATAACAAAATTCAAAAATGTTGGTATGTTTAGTAGATATATAATTTAGGAAAAAAACAAGACAAACTACGACAAGATCGGTTAAGTATAACTCGAAATATCTTGACTAAGCGGCAAAAATAGTCACTTTGAGAAAAGGGTTTAAAGAAAAAAAAAATTTTCACTTATTTTTTGAAAAATATGTTAAAATAAAACAAAACGTCTGCAATTCGCCAAAAAATACAAAAAATTTGGTGTTATTTTGGAAATTTTTATAGGTCGACTCACTTTTGACGCTCACTGCATAGAGCTATAACCCAAAAAACATATTTTTTTTTTAAATTTCGGGTACGTATTATACACCTATGTATAAAGCAACATTTTTATGTAAAAAAAATCGACAAAAAAAAATTCCAATGTAGCAGCTCCCCTTAAGTGGTTTGAATTTGCACACGTTTTCGGTTTATCGGTTTATTTTTTAAGAAGATCAATACATGGAATTGTTATGGCATTATAAAAAAAACCTAGGTGCAAATGATGAAAATGAGTTCGATGACGAGATTATTGTGTTTGTCGCCCCCCTGAAAGGGCCGCCCGCGTGCGGTGCACACTCTTCAGGCCCGCTCCCAGCGGGCCTGCCTAAGAGTGGCAGGTCAAGCTACAAAAGCGCGCTTTCGAATTTATTGCTCACGGCGTCATTTGCTTCTCAACTGATTCACTGATTCACCGTGAGAATGTAGCGGGTCTGGAAAATTTTATTGCTAATACCACAGCGAATGTTCCACCGAAATCAATAACTATCTACCTTCAAAGCTATGTTTTTCCTGCAAGCTAGGGATACGGAATCGGTGGAGAGTACTTACTGGATTAAATACTCATGAGCAGAATTGAAAGGGAATTACGCAATGATTACTTTTTACTTGTTCCAAAGTACTCGATTCCTTCAGAATCGATGAGTACGTTTTTGACATTTCTGGGAGCTGCTTTAGCGTACGGATTACTCGATTTTCGGCTGCAACAGATTATCAATATTTTTTTAGCTTACATCCTGAGTAAAAGCACGCGTAGTGAAAGAAGGCGCCTGCCACACTACTACCTGCTGCAGGCATGAATATCTCAAAATGCACCCGCCCGAAGTAGCAAGCCTCTATTACAGATATGAATGTAGCCGTAATCGACCATTCCACACGCAAGTGTCGTTTTACCAAGCGGTCCCCCAACTAAGTACTAACCACGTCCAATGCTGCTTGACCTACGCAGTCGAACGACAACCGATCTACTGAGTTTGCTTAATGGCACCCTTTATTATTTATAAATCCCCAATTCTGCTCCCTTTAGTATAAAATAGTGTGAGCGTACCGTGGTGCGGGCGAGTCCTATTTTTACTCAGGCGTACCGTGCCTGTTTCGGGTGCTATGCATGCATTTTGACGTTGTGCATGCCTGTTTCAGGCTAAGAACGGGCAAGTCTGATTTTTACTCGGGATGGGATATAAATTCCAATCTATTGAAGCTGGTTTACATCCCAAACGCAAATTGGAGCTCTTTTATTTCTCTGTCTGGATTCGACGTTCGTGCAACAGAGAGAAAAGCTAACAAATGTGCGATAAAAAAGCTCCAATTTGATTTTGGGAGGTTTTTTTCTGCTGCAATTAAGAACCGTTTAGGGACGTTTAAGGCGTTAAGCGTTTATATGGAAATTATTCACGACTGAGATAAACTTGCAGTTAGCTGAAATTCGGCGTTGAATGCAAATTGTAGTTAGTACTCGACTCCACCCTATAGTAGTAGTATCATTACCGAAAATGGCGGTACAGATGAAGACGTCAGTTCCAGAATAAATAAAGCACGAAGCGCATATGCATGTCTCTCTCACATATGGAGATCAACAGAGATCTTAATTAACACCAAATTGCGGCTGTTCAACTCCAACGTTAAGGCAGTTCTTTTGTATGGTTGCGAAACATGGAAAATCACCCAATTCATCACGGGGCGCCTACAAGTTTTTATCAACAATCTGGCAAGATAGAATTTCAAATGAAGAACTATGGCGCCGTGCCGGCCAAGAAGGGATAGACGAACAAATCAGGCGAAGGAAATGGAATTGGTTTGGCCACACCTTGCGACGCGAAGACAATAATCTAGACAAACAGGCCCTCGACTGGAATCGGCAAGGAACCCGTCGAGTCGGAAAACCTAGAACAACTTGGAGGAGAATGAGGTATTAAAGGTCCCATGAGGGATTAAAGGAGCGTTATCAACTGCCACTTCTTGCCCGTCTTTAATGTTTTATATCATATTTTTTACATGTACGATTTACGAGTCTTTTGCTACATTTTCAGCGATTTCGTACATGAAATTTTGTTTTACACACAAAATTTAAGACAAACTCTTTGTGCAACCAATTTTTATTTTGTAAAAATCGTGGAGAACTTAAAAGTATAATTAACATAAACAGCTTCTGCGAACACACTGAGCAATATAAGCGGCTCAAATTCCGCGTGGTATCTGGGTACAGCATTATCAGCTTACGGAATTGTTTTTAACAATATCTTGTACGGAGGTCTATCAAATGATAAATTCGGGGTACTTTTTACACAGTGTGTATGTATTACCCTAGTAGCAACCACCAGATGTATTTTTAGAAAAATCTCAGGTTGTTGAGCTACTAAGCTTTCCATGAGGTAAAAATGCTTCACGTGATACTACTGGTATTCAACACGTTACTAGGCTCATTACAGATAACTTGGTACAAATTTATTCACGCGAATGAATCTAAAATCACGCGTGTGCTCTTCGTAATTGGATTGTTAAAAAATTTTATTTTCAAATTTACTCAAAAAAAACTTCAGGGGAAATTATCTTGAATTGAAATCGATATTTTGAGCATTTTTGCGAAGTTCATAGACCTCAAAAAATAATGTTTACAATAAAATTTTACTAAGCAATTTGTTTGAAATTGGAAATGTCGATGTTTACTCTGAAACAGTTCCGCCCTATGTCCCATGAGAGATTAAAGCTGCATAAGTAAGTAAGTTGTTTACTCTAATGCTCGGATATACCTATAAATGATTTTTTAAAGCAACGAGATACAGATTTCCAAATCACGAGTGCATTTTGTTGAGATTAAAACGTCTACACTTTTGGCGGTTTAAAGCATGAGCCCTGAGCCAATAGTTGAAATTTTCTGCCATATTAACTCTTTGTAATCGGTGCCACCCATAATGTCCAAATTTGTTGTCAAAGTCCATAGCGCCCGTATGGTTGTACGATATTTTTTCTAAGTAGTTTTTCAAGTCGTATAACCAAGGAACTATCGGATAATACCAGCTTTTATTTAATTACGTCAGCTACGGAGTTAGTGGTGATCTCAGTTTGCCAAGTGCTATTTCTCTCAAAATACACAAACCAAATCGAGACATCGAAAAAATTTCATAAAAAGCTGGAAGTTGATGCTTAAATTAGACTAACTGGCTGAGTTTTCATTAAAATCTAGGAACTCTAAAAGATACGATAGGTCAGAAAAATGGATACTTATATTCGCTGAGAAGAAACCGAGCTTTCCAAACAAGCAATCACATTTGGGCAAGTAAAACTTAATTACTCCTTACGAACTCTTTTTGTTTTCAGGAGTGAAAACGAGAAGATAGGAACGAGCATCAATGATGAAAAGGAATTTGAAAAAAAGAAGAGAGCCGTACCAATTGGGTCGAGAAGATTACTTCATTACTACATCAGAATACCCACAACTTCACTTCAACTATAAAAAGGTTTCGAAAATCCCTAGAAGACAATCCCTCTAATGCAGTCATATGGCCCCTCTGACATTCGCTGTAGGAGATGGAGTAGCGTATTACTGTGTAAGTGTGCTGTATCCAAACATCACATCGATCCACCAGCCCACTTCTCGTAGTTTCGGAGTCTTACAGACCTGATGTATATGTAGATCAGGTGGGAGCAGATCGCGAATTACGTTCATTGCTTCAGTCAAGTTCATACGTAAAGCTCCCACTACTATACTGAGATATGCCATCCGTTGGACTGAATTTGTTATATTCTTTCGCTGGGGGAGGACATTACATAATAGTCAACTTTATAGAAGAGATACCCATAGGACCAAGTCTAAATTGGTTTGGGACTGCCAACGTGTCCTTGGTTACTCTTGTTTAGGTACCGGGCCATCGATGAGACCCTTCTCATCCAGTCAAGTCTAAGCGACAAGCCATTGGGCAGACTACTGAACCTGTTCAATCGCACTGGCCTACACCCAATAGGGGGTAAAGGGTGTAGTACAATAGGCCAAGGGGGCGGTCTATTAATATTGGTGTATATCTAATGCATGGTGTTTGGATGTAGACCCCTTGTGGATCTTATGTGACATGATCACATAGATTTTCGGGACCAACTCATCAATTCCATCTGCTTGTGCAGATCGAGTTTGTCATCTAATAATACAACGCCTAAGTATTTGTCTTGTTGTAAGAAGACTGAAACATTGCTGCCAAGAACCAGATAATTCAATCTTCACATTATCTGTTTTCCGGTCAATGGTATCTAGCACCAAGAGCGGCGGAGCTTAATCATTGTAGGTGAGGAGCATGTTAGCGGATAACCGTAAAAGTTAATCAGTAAATTTCTTTACCAGCTGTCTATTGAATGATATGGTTTTAAATTCTTTGGTTATGGGGTTATGCCCGACTGCCATATTGGGGGTTGGGCATCTGTTAGCCCCACTGCCTTAAGTGGACCCCGCGTAGATTGCCCTATAAGGCCCACACGGGCCGCCGGCAGGCCTTGGCCTGAAGGTTTCTCGCCCTTGTGGCCAAATATCACCACACGCTTACAGGCCGCCGGCAGGCCGTAGCCTGCAGCCTAGGAAAACTGACAGAAATCTTTATGTGTGTGGGCATTTATCGTCAGTCCGTGCCTTAAGATCTCAACTTCTATTCAGTCTGAAGTTTTCTTTGAGGCCATGGGTGAAAAAAAGTGCCACCAGCCGGAATTTATTTCTTGTTTGATAAAAGTGCAAAGAAATAATTCCTGTTCGCCAGTATGTCTGTCTGGAATCATGAGGTGGCCTGTGGGCCACGGCCTGTCAGGCAGTTGCCTCAAGTCCTCTTCCCTCGGGCAGACTGAATAATGTGTGGCCTTCATCGGGCCGTTCCTGCCGACCTGACCTCAAAAGCCACGGCCTGCCGGCGGCCTTTAAGTGAATGAGGCTCTTAGCGCCTTGCTTCATTCGTGCTTCGGCATAAGCAATGATCCATTTGGCCGGTTGAGGAAAAGACATTGCTGCCCGATCTTGAGTTAAAAAAAGGGACTGACAAATTTGAGAATTTCAGCGTGGTGATTTGAGCACACACTGCCGTGTCAATAGCTTTATAGTTTTAGATGCGAGTATCGTTTTACCAATGCGGTCCCCAACTGCGTCCAATGCTGCTTGACCTCTGTAACTGAACTAGGTTCCGAATTCCGCAAGCGTGAACACGACTCTGTGCACGGCTAAAATGGTTCACAGTTTTTTTTTGATTCCGCAAGCATGGACATGAGTTTTTCTGACAGAAAGCACATGTGTAGGATAAGCGCTCTAAGCTTTCATAATGAACTTATTCAGCCCAACAAAATTTACGCTCTGTTGCGGAATCACGTGAATCGAAAAAGTTCAAATCGCTATTCCATTTGTAATGAGGTTTGCCTCATAGGGCCCTTATGAGAAACTGTTAAGGCATACCGCAATTTTAGTATCGCTGATTTTTTTTGTGTACGTACGGCGAAATCCCTCTTTCGGCATGACCCTAAGGCAATCCTCTTTTTAAATGCTAGTCGAGTAGGGTTTAAAAAGCTTAAGGTATACAGTTGCAAATTCTTAATAGCTCTAATGGCCAATTTAATAGCCAACCCACAAAAATCGGCTGAAAACGTTGCTTGTGGAGGAGTGGGTAGATTTTTTGAACCAACTTACTCACTGGATTTTTGAGTCAATTTTTGATATCTCTGTAGTTGTTGTTTTCTCTTCCTGGAAGCAAAGAGAGAGAAATAGCAGAAGGGAAAATTAAGATTAAAAACAACAACAATAAGCAAAATCATTCTGACGTACGCGTGGTTGGAAAATTTGGCTCTTGTTAAAGCTCATGTGACTTTGCATTAAATTTCAAAAGAAAACGGGAGATTACAGCAGATTTTTGTTAGTTGGCTGTTGGCCCGTGTGAAACTGGCCTATATTTGTCTTATGAAGAGTCTTGCTTGTTTACAGCCCTTCGACCAAGTTTCTTCCTCATCATCGTCCGAGATGGCTCTTAATTACATGAAATATTTTGGGTGTGGATGTCCCCACCCTAAAGCGAAAGTGCGTGTGTACTTTTCCTTCCATCCCCACGCCCTCCACCACCAATGTCTAGCACCGTTTTTTCGGTATTGACACTAAAGGCTGAAACAGATCACACACAACAACGCGGCAGTGCTGCGGTGTGACCCAGAATGCACAGGGAAGCGGCATTATATTTGACACTTTGGTGAATGAAATTGAAAAGCGCGGCAAGTTTAAATATTGTTTTTAATAAATTTTAACTTTCATAAAAATGTTAATACCGTATCAATATATGGAGAAACTTTAAATAATACATATATAATGTTTATTTAGTATACTGACAATTTGCTTTTTCTATTGCAACAGTTTCCAATAAATTCGGGTCAATTCAAAAAGTCAACACAAATTTAAGTGCTGCAGCAGTGTTTTTGTCATGTTACTACAACATTATCGTAACACTGTTTAGGCAGTGTTGCACACGTGATTACTTTTACGAAATGTTTGATGACATTTCGGTTTACTTTGTTTAAAAGTGGAGAAATTTTTATATTGAAAAACGTAATAATTGACTTCTTAATTTCTGAAAATGCCGAAAAAAGTGTATCGAATGCATTAAAGCTTGAGTTCTCCGTTCTGATTATAGAGGTTATGTTCTGCAGTATAAACAAATATGTTGCGACATTACACGAATGTTACGACAACACTGCCTACCTTGTTGACTAAATGAATATCATACTTTTTCCTGTTGACTTTTTGAACACATGACAAGTTTTTATGTTGCAATGTTACTGCAGTGTTGACTTTTTGAATTGACCCTTCATCTCTACTACCAAAAATGACAGCTCAATCAAAATAAACATATTTCTTTGGTAGCCCTGATTTTAAAGTGAAACACGAAACCAACTTTTTGGTTGGAGGCACTGAAGTTGTGCAGCAAAATTAGGATTAGAGATGACTACGCCGCAAAATATTTTTAAGCGTTGCTGTGCCGTTCTCAATTCGTGTTGTACAATGCAAATCAGCGTTGCCTAAATTTTGCCGCGTTGTCGCGCCGCGTTATTACGTGTAATCTGTTTCAGCCTTAAGTCTTAACCCTGTGCATCAGCTGTAGATCAAGTCAAGTGCTTGTTGGCTGCGTCAACACGGTGTCAACAACCTGTTTCACCGGTATGAAATCAACATTTTGGGTAACCAAGGCACGACATTCTAATCATTTTGGATTTTGGAGGGTCCTAGAGGAGGGAACGATTAGCCTAGCGCTTGAACTTTTGAATATCGGAAAAGAGGGATGCAAACTGTGAGAATAATACGAGGAGGTCAGTCTTTTGCGGAAAAAATATTGCCATATAAAAGTTTGTCAGGGCTGTTATTTTGATAAGATGGCTCAATGTGTTCATGGTGGACCAAATAGCGCTATCACATTGCCCATCTACTAAAAGATGGTTTTCAAGAAACCTGCTTATATAAATAAGAACAGTCGATGGCACTCTGCCAAAAGCGTTGCAAATATCAAGAATACACAGGCTATCCTCAGCAAAAAGGTGCACCTCCTGGTTGATGTGCTCTGTAACAAAACGCATATTCCATAAGCTAATTACTGTCTGCTTGTTTTTGGAGAGAACCAGATTGGAGAGAATGGACCAGATTATTTTTTTCCGAAAACGAATATCACCCGCAACGCTGGGGTGAGATTCGGCGAAGGGGTCACCTATTTTGTGATTGAAACCATACGCTTTTCAAAGTACAATGCAACGCTCCTAAAAGTATATACAAAACACAAGTGCCCACGTAGTTCCTTTTTGATAGTTGGCCTGTTACTGGTACTGGGAATGTGAAGGCCAAGCAATGTGCTTTGTCCGAACGCGATTAGCCATCGCTTCTTTGCTTACTACTTAACTCGTATCAAAATAAAACTGACAATGAGTTATGTTGAACTACATTCAAGTAAATTTCCAAGAAAATTGCTGATTTTTGTGGCACGCCAATTACGGTTGAAAAACAGTGGACTAGAGTTTGCTGCCCAAAATTATACTAATGACTGAGCCGCCAACAGTACAAAGAAGCTTAGTTCTACACATAAAAAAAGTATAGGTCCACCTTAAGGTATTTCACTTCTAATTTATTTTTTAATTTTTTTCCAGCCACTGTAAACTCAACTTCACGTGTTTAAAATGTTGTAGTCGACTTTTAATCAGTTAACGGCGTTTAAAGAAAGTAAACATTTCAAGTATTTCACTAGTAAACGTTTGTAGCTTGTTTTAGGTACAGAAAAGCTTTCTAAACCTTCTAATTTATAGAGCGCCTGTAGATATTTGACAAGCTGCAGGATGTCGAAAAGCTTTTTATTTTTCTCACCTTTTGCAATATTGCTTTTCGTCCTTTCGACGAGCGGTCCCCCACTAAGTACTAACCACGTCCAATGCTGCTTGACCTCCGTGATCGAATAAGAACCGATCTATTGAGTATGCTAAATGGCACCCTTTACGCCACCAACATAATTTCCTGAATTATGAGTCACGTGATAATTTTATATGTATGTAAGGTTTTGGTAAAGGGATTACTAAATATCATAAAACGAAGAAGATTAAAAAAATTAAGCAAAAGATCAATTGGCATTTGCTAAAATTGAGCTTCCACATACAATTATCCCCTTAGAGTTTTTCGAAGTCCCGTGGTAGGAGTGTGTAGATAACTCCAATCTTCGGTCTTGTTCTGTACACAATTAGTTCATTCCCATATACAAGTGTGAAAATTACTCGTGAAAATATTAAATAATATCGCCGAATTTACCGCACTTAGATCTTTTTTTATATCAAAGGCCCTGCTTGAGGTGAAGTCCCACTTTTGACGACCAACTTTTTCTTCGATATGACGAGTTTCCACAGTATACATGTATAACATGGCACTCGGTACCTCTAGACCTTAATGAGGGTCGTAATTTTTTCTGGGATGCTTCCTGTAAAGCTGCTCGTATACTACATTTGTTGACGGTATCGAACCATGTAAATTGACAATTTGGGATGGCGCTCACTTATTTTCTGTGGCTCTCCTTACGTACCGTAATAAAGTCGTTTCCTTATCACTTCAGCTTCATTCCCGATAACCTACATTTTATAAATATTCTCCTCTCCATCCACCTGAAGTAATTAATGGAATAGTGCGTCGCATGCTCCGCAGAACACGACCTTTAAGCTATTAATATCTCGAACAAATGTTCCACGTCAATTTCTACTTAAATCGACCTTCACACTACCAACCAGCATCCCTTTGACACTAGTAGAAGCAAATGACCCGGTCATTAACATGATCACGATTACGATGTTGATCATTATGATAAATAAAAAGTGGCCCTTGTGCATGCCGAAGGGTGTGTCACACCTCCCCATGAACTTTCTCTAAAAACTGGCACGAAGCTCCCCGTGAACGCCGCACATAGAAGAATCCGTTCATGCGTACCTGCGTTGGCAAACATTTGCTCGTGTCGCCTGTCGAGGGGGCGGAGGCCGGGAGTGGCTGAATGAATCAAAATGTCGAGACGTAGTAAATTGCCAAAAGTTCCTACAGCAAAAGATGAGATGACAGGAAACGTGTTGGTGCCCTCATTTGAGAGATTTAGTCGATATTGTTCACTGATTTCGGCGACTATCAGATGCTCTCGGATACGGGCCGTAATAATTCCTGGTGGTTATGCGGATAATAATTGCACAAATTTCGATTAGGCCTCATTGTGTTGCACAATAATGAGACCTGGGCCGACGACGGGTGAATTCTTGTCACGTTCATGTGGATGTGCTTAAGGACAAATTATTCAATTTAATATTGATAAATTTGTGCCGATTATGTCGTACAAGCAGAGATGTTATTTGAGCGATACGTCGTAAACTGAGCCTGAGAAACCTACCAGTGGAGCAACAATTCGAAATGGAAAAGTCTGTTGTGGCACACTGTTGCACGTTTTATTTGGAACACTTTCTATGCTGTGCCAGGACATCGCTTTTATGGCAATCAATTATTGTTTCTTATTGGGAAAGTGTGAAAACAAACGATGAAAATTCGTCACCGGGGTTGTAAACAATTCAACAAGTTACGTTAAATGTTGTAATTTATTATGAAACTAAGCAATTTGGTCTACACAGTTGCTTTTGAAACAAATATCTATTATTATTAACCGATTCACAGACCTGTCCTCTTGTGGTTCCGTCATCCAACGTTTTCTGTCTAACCCCCGAACACAATGAGGCCGACAACGGAAACTTCTACCGGAAAACAACAACAATTTATATGAGAATTGTCGTTGTGGGCCTATGTATTGGTGAAGCAAGAATCGTGTTGAATGCATCGTATCTAATCCAAAGTACTCCTGTAACCGTCTACCTAAAGTATTTTTCGCAATGGAAGCTGCAAAGCTACCAGCTGACGGAGCCCATGTACTACACGATCGACCCGGTTTGAATATAAATTCATAAACTAAGCAGGATTCGCGTAAACAGCCTTGTTTTGGCTAAATATGACGTGTTCTCTAACTTATCGGTGATAGTGTCATTTGCTCACTTTTGGACGCACTAATCCCCGTAAGACTATTGATGGTAAAATTTAACTCCTATTACTCTTGGAGATATTCGCCGAAATACGCACTTTCCTGCTTCCACTACAATATTCCTGCAATTAACAACTAGCTGTGGAACAACCTTTTGCAGTCAGTATTTCCGAGCTTGTTCAGGATAAATCTACTTTCGTATGAAATCTCACGAACAGAAAAGGATATCGACTTGGTTAAGGAAACAATCGAAGTGTTCCAAAATATAAACATTCCATCCAGTTCTTTACAATAAGTCGAAACTAATAGTTTGGAGTTTAGTTAGTAGAACATGGAGGCATTCTCAGTCGAAGGATTTGGACTATCTAGAGAAACCAGATCATTCACCAAAGTGATACATACTTTGTGTGTGGTACTCTCTTAAGGTGGGTATCCACCAAGGGTTTTGTCTCCGCACTATCTCCATACATTATCCGCCGAAGTGTCTCCACCAAAATCGATGCGCGGAGATAAGAAATGTGCGGAGATAAGAAGTGCGGAGACTACACACGCACACCGATATTTCAGTGGATACAAAACGTATCCATTAAAAAATGTTCTGTTTCGGTGCGGAGAACTTCTGCGGGGACTGTGCGCGGATAAGTAAATGCAGTGGATACTTGAAAAAAGACTTCGAAAAGTCTTGAAGTTGCTTGTTGAGGCCTATCTTTTGTTTTCCAGTGAATATGGAAAACACAAAACATCTTAGGACAAAAAAGGGTATTATTTTGAAGACATAGATTTTTCTTACAATGGAATGGACAAATAAAAATTAAATAAGTTATTGTGGGATGGCGAATAAGGGAGTATAAAAATAAAAATAGCAATTTTTGACCATTTGCACCCTCCCCAAGCCACCCGTAGCTGAAGTTGCCATTTCACCCCCACACCCCAGCAAATGGTAAAAAATTTCTGCCACTAATATTTAACAGTTATTTAGCCCTAATAGAACCTACATACGCAAGGGCAGACAAAAATTTCAAATTTAACCCCTTTTTTGCCCCTCCAACCCCCTAACTCGAAATGGGTCCACTTCCCGCAAAAATGTCATATTATAAAAATTTGTTTAAAATTACTTGAAAAGCTTTATATACCAAACGGCAGAAGGTAGGGACTACACGATTTTTTCAAGTGCCAGCTCCCCTACTATGGTAATATATTTGGAGACTTAAATCGGAAAACATAAAACATTGCGCGCACACAATAATTTTATCATTCAAGGTCGTATCCACCTAAAGTCTTGTCTCTGTAGAGTGCGCGCACAGTCCTTTAGAACATAGTTTGAGACTTTTCATATGCTTCCTGCAAGATTTTAGTGGATACGCAATGAAAGCTTTGTCTCCGCACAGTTTGAGATTTTTCGTTTTTTGCTCTATTTGTGCGGATTTTTATGTGCGCACACTGTCTGCAGACCGCAGTGGAAACGTACCTTTAGGCACACAAGAAAGTCCCCAGCACATTTTTTATGTGAAAATCCAAGCTTCGGAATCACTCTTTGTACTACCCGCCCGTCATGTCGTACTTGTCGTTGTGCAATGTCTAGTAGAGCACTCGGCATAAAAGAAGGGAATCTCATAATCGCTGTTTCCATGCGCAGTGATAGCGTCAAGACCCCACAAGCGAGCAACGTCACTCTATTCGTTTAAAAACACAAATAATCGGCTCATTTATATTCTCAATTACAATTCCAGATCCTCGATCATTTCTCTTCTTTTATGGCGAGCGGAAAAGAGATTTCAAGGCCAGCTAATAAATCGGCCTTGAATGTGCTTTTTGTTATTATCCCAGCCATAGTGAAATGCTTCCTTATGGAAGTTAACCAGGAACAGGAGTTATTTTAGAGGCCTCATCACAATGTTATGCTTGGGGGCCCCGCAACATATAAATCCGGCACTGACTGTACCGAAACAACTATAATATAGTGATATATGTAGATTGAACGGAGCACACCATTCAAAGCCTACCGAGCCAAAACCTAAAGTTATCATGTCGAGGGATGCATGGCAGCGGGGCGTAGTCTTTGCACTGTCGTTTAAAAATCTCAACTGGGCTTTGCCTTCAGGAGGATGAGTCTGCCTTTCATGTTCTCTGTGAGTGCCTGTAGCTCGAACAGTAAAGCATAAGGAACAAGCCACTAGACCAGTGATTCCCAAACTTATTTAGGTCATGGACCCCTTACTACAATAAAAACTTGATCATGCACCCCCAAATCCAAGTGAATCAAATTTTATGATATAATAAAATCTACTAAAAATACTTTAATCTGTTCTCTCTGAGAAGACAATTGCACGTAGCTAGGTAAATGAATTAAGTAGGTACATTATTTTTAATTGTTAAGAAAACAAAAGAAAAAATGCAATTGTGCTTGAAAATATAGGTACATAGGTACTTAACACTTAAATAATTTTAAGTAAGAAGGATCCCAACGGGAAAATTGGAAGCCCTGCTCAGGGTAGCTGAATTTGAACATACTGGAGTTTTCAGAAATTTTATAGAACGAGTAAAACTGGCAATTATCTTAATGACCATAAATCGTGCCATTAGCATACTCAATAAACCGGTTCTCGTTCGATTACAGAAGTTAAGCAGCATTGCACGTGGTTAGTAGTTAGTGCGGTGCCCGCTTGGAATAACGACACTCGCCCTTGAAAAAAAACGAAAAAACAATAATTGCAAAGGGCGAAAAAAATAAAAGTTTTTCGACAGTCGGAACTTATTCACATATCCATCAAGTTCAGATTTTGCACATAGGCATAGTTCGCGTGACAATAGACTGATTTTTTTGTAAAAAAATAAATACGGTTGTTCCAAGATGGGGCGGGAGAATTTTGCAATGATCTTCCCCGACCCGGCGACATGGATATCACAAATGGAAGGGTATTACAAGTAGAATAGAATTAGATGTGTTGCTCCGTTGCTTTTTTCTTTAAAACCCGCTCGGTATGGGTATCAAATGAAGGGTATGACGAGTAGAATACAGTGGCGGCCCCAACAAAATGACGGAAGACATATAATAGATTAAAAAAGGAAAATAAAAATAAATAGTTTAAAAAAACTAAAAAATACGCTTTTAAAATGAACTAAAAAGTAAAAAATAATTTTGAATGTAAAGTTTTTATTGCTCCAGCCAGTATATGGGAACAACTTACCTTTCAAAATCAAGCTCAAAATGAAATTAATGAAGTTATTGGTAAAATTTATAAACATAACTTACTTAAACGTAAAAAGCGTGGGGCGTTAACGAAAAGTTCCAGTTAAAGAGTATAGGTAAAGAGCGTCTGAGAGCGTTCTCCTCTGCTCAAATTCTGTTTGTGTGGTCACGCGGGAAACATCGCTTTTTAAATTTTTGTAATTTTTTATATGAAAACTTTCGATCTTTTTAGCGGACCCCCGGTAGTTATTCGCGCACCCCCAAAATAATTTTGAATTATCACGGACCCCTTGGATCATCCCATAGGCCCCCAGGGGTCCATATGGACCACTTTGGGAATCACTGCACTAGACAGATTGATGAACCTGTTGAGGCGGTCTGGCATAAAAATATGACATATAGGGGTGTAGTAGGTAAAATAGGTCAAGTGAAGTGATCCGGGTACTTTTGGACCCAATACCTCCCAAAAGAAGAAGAAGACCCAGATTGAATAATTACTCCAAAATCATAGATTCGTTTCTTTGGCGCTCATCAGTCAGGCGCCGATCTAGAATTTTGTTTTGGGGGGGGGTCCACGGAATTAAAAGTGGCTGGAAAAAATATCTTCTTCTAAAAAAACAAAAACAAAATTAACAAAACGAACAAAACTAAAACTAAAGCACGAAAACGTGCCCTAAAATTTGTTTTTGATGAAGACGCGCCCTTTCTTGTGAGTGCAGTTAACTTTAGAGTTTGCAAATCAAAACATATAGAAAGAGTATAGATCAACCTGTTGTTGACCTTGAAGGTAATTTTTTTAAGGTCGTTTTTTGATTTGCAAAAAAGTTGGGTCTGTTTTGGTCGTTTGGTTATTTTTTGTTTTTTTAGTTGATTCAATTTTGTTTTTTAAACAGAGAGCCCTTTGGGGAGGGGGGTCATGACCCCCGTGACCCCCTTTGAATCCAAGCCTGTCATCAGTTTCTTTCAAAATAATGACTGGGATCTGTCAGCCAGTTGGCTCAGTCCCAAACAGCTCCTTTATGGCCCCTCCACAAGACACAAACTTTGTTTGCGCGAACATATAATATCCTATATCCTATTAAGGAAACCAATATGAGTATAGTGTCATTGCACATTTGCCAAAGGCTTTCATGCGATCTGGATTTTTCGATAGCTTCCAAAATAAAAACCATGTCTGCAAGTACCCATGATGTGCTGATATTTCCCAAAAAGAAGAATAAAACAAGGAAAATGTATCAAAGGCCACATTTTATTATGGCCACCATTATTGTATCGTAATCTTTATATGAAAAAAAAAATTATATTTTACGGACTATTGTATCTCGAATTTGTGGACGAGGGACATTTGTGTTGAGGGACATTTCCAATGGCCTGGGGCGATTTGGCTACGGGTTTCACCACGCACGAGCAAGCCAATAGATGGTTTTGTGGCTCCGCACCTTGAATTTTGAATCATCTGAAAATGCAAATCGTTGGGTCGAGGCCCACGAGTCAATACGAGTTTCCCCACACCCGGTGAGGTTTTGGCGTGGCCGGTGCCTTAAAGCTTGTGAATCTATCTTTATACACATTTTATACTTCCAATCAGGGCTGCGGAGTCGGAGTCGGAAGGAATTTTCTAGTTAGTGGAGTCGGAGTCGGAAAAACAATCAACAAATTTGTCGACCGACTCCTTTTACGAATTATACTTATGTATATTGCAATTTTTTGCTTTTGCTTTTTTCTAGGAAAAAAGCTCTACATTTTTCTTATAACAATTTTCAAATTTTTATTTGCTTAAAATAAGACAACTACAAATTATAAAAATTATTAATTATTAGTGCAGGCGCTGGGCGGAATTGAGTGTGCAAAATGTGAGGACCGCATTCCGTCAACAGATTTCAGTTGATAATGGCTCAAAGATGAATAATTCGGATGTTGCCGGTCCATTTTTGGGTCCAATTTTTTTACCCCCTCTTTTTTTATTGGCACCCATACGGCTTCCATGGCCCGCTTTTTAACGATGAATTTCAATGAAGCACCACAAAATAAGATGAAAATATAAAGTAATATCACGCTTAGTTTTCGAGATATTGACACGAAGTTGACTTTTTGAGGTATACCTGACCTATGTTTTTGAAAATACCTGAAACTTCAAGTATCGATATATAAAAAACGAAGCGAGATATCGAAAAAAATTATTTTACATTTTCGTCTTATTTTGGGGTGTTTTATCGAAATTCATAATTAAAATATCGATGCCACGGAAATTATAGCTGTGATATAACTATAAGCTTTAGGGAAATACCTCAAAAAGTCAACTTCGTGTCAATATCTCGAAAACTACTTTCCATTCTAAATAGGAGTCGGAGTCGGATTTAAAATTTAAAAACATTGGAGTCGGAGTCGGAAGTTTTGGGGCCGACTCCGCAGCCCTGCTTTTAATAATAGCTACCAGCGATGACATAATTTAAAAGTATTTTTTAACGGAAAATAGATTACAAACATTACGTTTAAAATCGCGAAAGTATTTAGTGAATGTCCAGATTTTTAGTATACCCTATTCTCTATTTACCTCTTCAAAGTAAGGTTACTGATCATAGACAAGATGGGCATGAGTACATATTTGGGGTTAAACTTCCACAGCAAAATTACGGTTTTAGATGAACAAAAATTTAAAATGTCATTTTAAAAAGTTCTAGATCTAGCTGTATTCCACACCTACTATTCAAAATCCTTACGATCAAATAGAGAAAAATTTGGTTATCTACACTCATCATTTATTTTTTTTTCCTAGTTTAGTATAATCTATTTTGTATTCTAAGATCAAATTATAGAAATGCCTTCGAGATTTAAATCTACAATCTTTTTATTCTGACTCAACACAAATAGAAAAAAAATCATACTCGAGACTTCTAGTAATGGTTTACATAAAAAATCATGCTAAGGGTGAATGTATTAAATTTTCAATTCAATTCGTAGGCAAAGAAGGGTTAAAGGTTGAAGGACCAAGGGTTATAAAACCTTTTAATGATTGAAACCCCATCTTGCAGGTTGACTGACAACTTAAACACTGTTTACTGGCAACACAGTATTCTACGTTAATATAATATTCTCAGAAAATAGGATTTTAATTTAATGTAATTTTGATAGAACCGTTTTAATAATTTAATATCTTACCATTTACAGTAGTAGTCAGGCCAACATAAATCCTTATGTAATTACTCTCTAAAAATTCTTCATAAATGATTTATTATTAGAATATTTTGTGTGGCATATTTTTAGATTCCGTTTTTTCTTTTAAAAAAAAACATCATCCTTTAATAAATAAAGTACACGACTTGAATCCACACCGAAGACGACGAGAAAAAAAAACTTACTTCCAGGAATACTTATGTAGAAAAAAGCATCCGAGAGCGACACTTCACCGATAGTATTTTAAGATTTATGTGTAAGTGGAGAAAAAGGACCTCCGGTGGCACCTAGATCTTATACATACAACTACCACACCGCTCACACCATTTCCGACGTATGTAACACTGTAAGATAATTTTTTTCTAGCATTCTTCCTTGTTTGAGTTTCACATTTAAAAAGGATTCTTCCTTTCTGGTTTTCCACACCGCCCCCCGTATAAAAAATCATACACAAAGAATGAGTTTCTTTCAATCTTTTTTTTTCTTCTTCACATTTTTGCACTTTTCTTCATTTATCTTTGGGCGCTTTTATGTATTCATCTCCTGGTAACTTCTCAAGCACTTCCTTAAATTCTACAATAAAAAAAATAAAAAGAAATTTCTTGTTTTTTTTTTTTTTCGTTGAGCTACTGTCATGCGAGGATTTTTATGTTGAACTTTTTGTAGCTTTAGGGCTGCATGCAAATTGTAGCGATTTCCGCCAGCAACAACAACAACAACAACAAGAACAACAAAATCCACACGGTAACGAAAAGTATTAAACAAAAGGCAACACTTTGATAGAGTACCGAAAGTTGTTGGTTGGCTAGATGTTTGTGGGGGGGGGGAGATGGTAGGAGATAGTATAGTAGATGATTCTTTTTTAGTGTACAACACTTCTTCTCCACTATTTCTCACAATATACACATACACACAAACGCACACTGAGACGCCACTGACAAATACTATCACGAATTATGAGAGTTAATGCAAACAGATAGACAGAAAAATCGATAGATCGACTCTCCGCACTTCCTTCTCTCGAACAGGATCAAGCGCGAAGGAAAAGAGCAGCAGAATTGCCACCATTCCGATATATACACCAAGTATCCACTAGCACAGTTTAATCAGGATACAAGAAGGATGTCATATCGTTGTTGTGGTCGTCGTCCTTTTGCCTGCAGACGAAACTCTTATCTCTCACAAAAACCGACGGAAATGTCACGTATATATAACTTTTGCTGACCCGATCTCACCTGGGTACTCTATTTCTAAATGGGCAGAGAGGCGCACAGATTTAAATTCCGAAACTAGTGCGTTTTTGCCCCCTCCACTGCTAGCATTGGACTAAAGTAATATAAACCAACCAAGGATAACGCACGATTATTATTACTATCAAAAACCGATCATTTCAGTAACTCGATACACGTTAACTATAGTGTCAAAAACTTTCACCATTCACTAGTAACCGAACTGCAGTAACGCTTATTACAAAGGACCTTCAAGGGGGTGTGGCGGGGATTCTGTGTTCGTTTCGGGGAAAAACAACGCGACACGGAAGACACATAACGCTTAACGATTCCGGATAGACTAAACTTGAGAAGCTTTGGAAGCTACGCAGATTCCTTTCTTAGTATTCTCCATTCCGTTACATCCTTCCATTTTCATACGGATAGAGACGAAAGCTCCCTGGATGCTGGGCGCACCGCACACTGCGTAGCAAAGCTTTTGTCACTCTCGCTCTCCAGTTCAAGCGAAAGCCCCCCCCTGAAATATTATGACAGTTGTTCCATAATACGGAAAGACACTTTCGTAAGGATTTCGTAATATCGTCTCAAAAAAGGATTCAAACAAAAATTCACCTTCCTGGGTGCCATCCATGCACGCGCAACCATCCAACAAAGAAAAACGAACCTCTGATAAAAGGATAAAAGCTTATTTGAAGGATAAAGCACTCTTCTCCCAATATATATATATAGCTACAGGAATCCTGAGGCGCTCCTCCTCGAATGTCCTTTCTGAATCGAGTATGCCGCCCTTGATCTTGAACTTTTTGCCTATGTCACGATGTGAAGCCCAGCAGCAGCAGCATAGGAAAAAGGACAATGATGATTGTAGGCATCACATTTGGTTAAGCATCAAGGACAATAAAGCTACGCACTGGGGAGGGTTGGCAGGATAAAGCTTCTTTATTGTCTAATTAGAGCTAATTTGAATTGATGCATGAAGATATGAAAGAAGAATAGGACATTTGCGCAGCAGGGGCACGGGCCCGAGTGCGGGTATCTGTGGTATTTATTTTTCGCCCAAAAAATTCACTCTCGCCTCGAAGTCCTTCAGAGGAATGTCGGCTGTCCTTTCGGGCTTAGCAAACCCTCCTGATGGAGTGCTTTTGAGATAATTCTTAATACCTTTTTCGGAAGTTTGAGGCGTCGTCCATGAATCTAGGCTTTTCGAGCTTACACAAAACTTGCTGCTTGGCATTTTATCTAATTTGTTTAGAAATGTGTGAATACTAAACACTTCGTTGGTTTTATAGTAAAGTGGGTGATAATCTTCAAGTACAGCCAAAATCTTGCAAAGGTTTGCTTTTTGGTTATTTACTTGATAAACTTGTTTATTAACGCTTAACTAACTTTTTTTTTCGTTGTTGTTGATAACATTCGCCTTTCATGGTCTTAATTCATTTTTAAGTCTCGTTGTTATCTCTCATAGTAAGAATCATTTCCTAGCTCCAAGTGGAAGCTGTTAAGTCACTGGTATTGCTCCTTATATGGTGTGGTTGTATACAGGCAAAACAAGGACACTAACTCAATTTAGTTTTTGTGGCAAATTTCCAACCGAATAAGCTTTCAAGCTGCCAAGTGGGAACTACAAGGAAGTGATGAAGAAAGTCCTTTCGAGGAAATAGTAATGAAATTAATAACGTCTGGGAGTAGTGTTAACAGTTAGGCTAAGTGATTGAGAATTGGATATTTCATAATAATAATGGTAACTGTTCGGAAGTCTCGTGAGAGATATCTAAGAATTTGTTGAATGTATTTTGTAGTGTCGATGGTAAGAAAATAAATTCGAAACTTACTATGGAAGTGTGTCTTGTTTTCAAGTACGGGGGAACTCATATGGTGAGCACCGCGGCCAATTTAGGCCATATTGTGCCCAACACAATACACTTATACCCCACTAACGAAAAAGATTGTCGAGCCTCCGGACGAAGGCAAGTAGGTCTGTTAGTAATGAACACCGAACCTGAGGGGGGCTTAGAAGCTCTCAAATAATCCTTGATAGAAGTGACGCTGTTGGCGCACCCATCACCAGATGCCGAGATGTTGGGAATACAGTTATTTCTTTTAAAATAAAATCCTTTCCTTCGCGGTCTCTTTTAGTAGAGGTAATTAGAGCCATGGAGGGAAACGCGAGGTACGTACAGAGCATACGATGGTCGACAATGAGGACGCTCGTCCCAGCAAAGTGGACGTCACGCATAACGAAGAAGTATCTCGGACATCACTCAAAACACCACCGTTTTGGGAGAAATCACCGGAAATCTGGTTCGCTCAGATGGAAGCACAATTCGCCACGCGCGGCATAATAACAAACAGCACCAAATTTAACCACGTAGTGGGCGCGTTAAATGGCAGAGTACTCCAACAAGTTAGAGAAGCGGTACTAAATCCTCCTGAGTCGGACAAGTATGATAACCTAAAAAAAGTCTACTGAAGAGATATCCGACGAAGCAAAAATCGCCAAGCTATTAAACGATGTGACGTTAGGAGCCAAGCACGAAATGAGATGCGGCACATGGGTGGACAAAGCACCACAGACTCCTTGCTGCGTTCGCTATGGTTAAACAGGCTAACGGTCCAGTTTCACGCTATATTATCGGCAAGCAAGGATGACCTGGAGTCATTATCGTCCATGCCCGACAAGATCCTTGAGGTTAGCGATATTAGCAGCGTGGCAGGAGTCGCCGAGAAAGCACCTAACCACCCTTCGAAAATAACGGCACTAGAAGATAGATTGACAGCAGCGTCTTCAGCAACACAAAAAATCACGTTGGGGTCACCACTATAGGATTTCGTGGTTTATTGACAATCACGGCTTTTTATAAAAGAAACAACGATCTTTTTGTCACAGGTTCCGAAGACTTTAATTATTTTTACTTTCTGATTTTACAGATCAGATTTACAAAGATACCATTTTTAGCGCGGGCGGCACCGACAACAATCGAGTGAAGACTGACTATTTCTTCTTATATCTTTATCCCTGATCGCTGTGATAACGCCACGGCGATGATGTTTGCTAGCCGGCTATATAACTTCCTTTCCATGGTTTTGAAGAATGCCCATGGATCAGTAGCTCACTCGATCGTTGCCGCCACAAATCGTTCTTTTTCTAAGTCAGATCAGAGCAGACAATTCACAGAGAACATATGTGCAAGTCACGCCTAGGTTGTGGAGGTGGTACCGCTGCCCCCACATGACCAGTCAGATATCCTTCCAACAGCCGAAGGCCCGCCCAGTTTATAATGATAACGCCGCTTAAAGCAAGGGTCTCTTTAGCCACTTTTAGACTTGAGACTGGTTCGCAATAGTTCCTTAACACAGTCCTCTATCTGCGACATGAGATAGCACCGAAAGGTTCTGAAAAGGTTCGGACCCTTGACCAGCATCTCAGAAGCCTCCCCCGCGAGCTTACCAAGCTTAGGAATCACCCTTTGTACTATCAGTCCTTCATGTCGTTCAGGTCATGGTGCAATGTTTAGTAATAAGCATAGTTTGAAGGATACAAGAGAATAGAATAGGTCAGGGGAGTCTGAGGGTGTTGGAGTAGATGGCGATGAACCCTACGTTTCAGCTCTTGGATGTTGTACGAGTCCGAAAAAACTAATTGTGGGAAATTGTTCCCCAGCCAAATTATTCTATTTATTAACGAACATCTGGACGATAGTGCCCGTAAAAGGGGAATTGCAGGGCGTGAGGATGAGCCGGGAGGGCTAGTCTCGCGTTGGGGAAAATATTGGCATGCAGGCAGGGGGCGATCATTTTTGTCAAACAGCCGCTCTGGCAATAATACAAGTGATATAATTTTGACAAAGCTGTTACGTTCCTGCGGAAGCCTAAATTATATATGGTGATGCTAAAGCTGCCATCTCCGATGATCTGGATTGCGCAGTTTTGCACCTTGTCCACACTGCAAGTCTCAGATTTTTGAAGTGTGTTATTTTAACACGATTTAAGTGTGTTATTGTGAAGTAACCCATTTGATTTACATTGTAGTCAGTTTTTAAACGCTTTAAAGTGTGTAAAAAGTGACTACATTGTTAATGACATCACAACGTTGATGTCACAATAACACACTTAAAGCGTGTTAAAATAACGCACTTCCAAAACTGAGATTTTCAGTGCAGCCACGCTAAGGCGGTTTTCTAGGTGCCAACTCAGATAAATGTGTTGTCTTCTAGGCGGGACCGAATATAGGACTTGTAGATTATAGCCCTGGTTATTGAAGGAAGAAGAATTATCCATCTCTTATGAAATCCTAAGCATTGAGATGCTTGTTTGGCGATTTGGAACAAGTAATTATCCATCGAAGATCCTGAGATAAAATTATACCAAGGATGTTAAGGGATGGGTCAGCTGTTAGATTCACACTGTGTATGAAGACAGAAGGAAGATCGGTGCAGGTTTATTAGTGATGGGACAATACTCCGCTCCGAGGCGTTGCATTCGATATGATTCTTACTAAGAATGAGTTCGATAGGATAGTGGATACAGGATATTTCCCAGGAACCCCGCAAAACGAGACCCTGTTTTTCAGGCCCAAGTTCTGGGGTACTTCAAAGCACCCTGGATGCAACCATTTTGGAGGAAATTTTTCATGATGAGAGTGCTTTGATGGCGGCCACACAAAATTCTAATGTTGGCGCCTTTCAAACCTTTCTCAAGGTTGAGCCTAGAGTAGGTCTCAATGGCATGTATTTTAGTCTGGAAAACAGAGAACGGCCTACCTAATGCAATCGAGACCTTGGAATTGGGTCCTGCAACTCCACGCTCTGTACCATGTTCTGTCTTAGTCCTGGCTGTAAACCAGTAAAGTTTTCTTAGACCCCCAGGAAGGATGAGTTCGCCGCACTAGGAGCGATCCGGAATAATCGCCCTGGATTTCCTTTGGAGCCTCAGTTCAACTGTCATACCCTGGGTACAAATAGGACCTATGCCCAATTTGTAACGTTTCGAAAAGGGCACCAGGATGGCCTTATTTCGGTTGATTAATAGGCCCTCCGTTGTACACCATCTTTTCGGAATGCTGTTCTCTTCACCTATGTAATCGTCAAGTCAAACTTACATCATTTTCATAGACGACCACATCGAAACCAGATTCGTGTAGTTTGGTAGTAACGAGTAACGAGGACAGAGCTCCACCTTGAGGGCAGCCCTTGATAGCCTTGACACTAATGATGGAGTGACCTAAGGTAGAAGAAATGTCACACCCTACATGCATGACATTTATCCACTCAATTGTGCGGGAATCTAGGTTTCTGAGAGCCAGTGCTCTAGAAATAGAATCATAGCCAGTGTTAAAAGGCACCCTCGATGTCAAGGAATCCACATAAGGTTGTTTCTTTAGCGAGGAGGGTTTTCTTGATTTTGCTGACTAGGTGGTGTAAAACAACCGCTGTTGTTTTATCCCTTGACGTAGTGAACTGAGACCTATGTAGAGGAAGGGAGAGGTCCAGCTTGCAGCTGATGTAATAGTCCAGCAGGCTTTCCATCGTTTTCAAGGAAAGGGGTTAAGCTGATAGGTTTATACGACCAGGGGCCTGTTGCCCACCATGATTGTCCTCCAGATGGTTGGAATGTATCTCCAATTGAAGGTAGCTCTAAAGAGGGAGACCAGGTTGTCGAGGATCAGTTCGAGGTACTTCTGAAGGAATTACGGGAAAATGGCATCTCCTCCCTGCCACTGCTCACTTAACCTTGTCCCGGTCATAAATGTTTTCAGAGAGACCCTGGGAGTATCGGTCTGGAATTGTGCCATGACTGTATACAGTATTGACACTGAAAAGCGCTCGCTCAGCAGGCACCTCAGGGTTTCTTCCTAGTTTTTGGTGTATGCGCGATCTTCCCTTTTAATAAGACCCACTCCGTTAGATGATTACTTGGAGAGGAGCTTTTGGAGTCCAGCTGCCCTTGTTAGAGTCTGCAGGCCTTTTGGAGCCTCTTAGATCTTTGTTATATGCTGTAAAGGTGAACATGTACTCTTCCCATTTCTCAGCATGTTTTGCCCTATTGAACAGTCTCCTTATTTACGTAAGCACTGCAGCAAACACTTTTCCCTTAAAGCTTAAACCTTTTGATTTTCATATGAACCAGGGAAGAAGGGCGGACGATGTGCAGACGGTCCGACAGTGAGGCCTTGTCCAGATCACGCCAGTTCTAGATCCTATCAGAAAGTAGCGTGGTTATGAGGGTGAGATCCAGCACCTCCTTCCTAATAGCAGTGACAAAGGTGGGTATGCATCCCCTATTAGCAAGATATATGTTGTACATAACAAGAAACTCTAGAAGACACTGACCTCTCTCGTGTACATCGGTGCTCCCCCCAAAATAGTGTGGTGAGCATTTGCATCACAACCGATGACGAATTGTCGGTTCGTCCTGTGACAGATCTCTACCAGTTCTTGAATCTCCTGAGGTGGCACTGTTGCTACGTTCCCCGAAAATAAGTGGACAAAAGGACGATTTCCTTATAGTCGCTGGCAATGGAAACCGCTGTCGAGATCGTCGCTAGATCTATAGAAATAGTAATGGTAAGATGAGTGACACGATGTTCTGTCAAAATGGCGCGTGAGGCCTCCCGAATCTCCGATCATATACTAGTTTATTTGTACCGGTGGTAAGTCCTCCGACTTTAACTCAGTTACCCCAGACTCCAGAATGAGTGAAAAGGTAAGATTCTCCTACACGAAAGTCTTGCACAAGGTGACGAATGCCCCTTTTTGAAGATGCAGGTTCACCTAAAAAAGGTGCAGGTTCCACAGGCCCGGTAGTTTGGTTGCGGCCTTAGGAAACACCGATTTTCGCCTCCTCTGCCTCCCCGGGAAAGCCGGAGGCCTTGTTTCTCCTCCCGCCGCTGGGTACTGAACCGATAAGTGCATTGCAAAATATTCCTCCGATTAGGCGTAAAGAAGGAGGCAGTTGGCAGGCTGATAACTGATAACATCCTCCGGTTCTAAGTCAAGTTATCGTTACGTTAAACCCTTAAAGGTGACACGCGGAGGAATTAAAAAAACTTGAAGCAGGAGTAACCGGAGTTGGTGCTTATGAACCCAGTATCTCTGGCGGAGGTCAGACAGCTTAGAATCCGTAAATAAAACTTAACTAAGAAAAGGATGCATCGACTCCAAAATATCTATTACAGGTGAAGCTGTCCACGTGTTAAAGGTCGACGTAGTACAATAAGGCTACTATCTGGCCTGATTCCTTGGAGAAAATGATCCAACGTTTCGGCGTGACAACAGGAGGTACAATAATCGAAAATTCCACCGAAATTCTTGGCTACACAGAGAAGAAGACTATACAAGACCTTTTGCTTTTCAGTGGGGTTGATCTAGCGGCCTGAAAACTAACGCTGCACACAGATGAAGACAATACAAACTACACGGTTGCCCCATCTGCAAGGCCATCTTACATTGGTCATACGATAAAGTTGGAAGAACATGATTTTCGAGCAAAGCCTTCTACATTTACAAGCCATGCCCCAGGTATGTGCATGTATGTGTATGAAGAGCCAAAATTGTGGAATTAACATTGCCGAAGCCGTACGAAACAGTTTTTTAACTTTGTTTTTGCACTTAAAAGTGGTAAAATAATGTATATTATCACTTTTTGGTGCACATGGATTATCAGTGATTAATGCTTTAGTGATTTAATAAAAAAAAATTAAAAAGAAGTGAGTGATTAAGTGTATTTTAAGAGTGTTAATTGATTAGGTGACCATTTTTGTTTACATTCGCGGTGTTTTTTTCGTGTTAATTTAGGGAAAAAATGTTGAATTTGTGTAGTAATATAATAAAAAGTGCTTTTTAAGTGATTAAAGATTATTATAGAATAGTTATTAAAAACATAAGTGCAGAAAAATTTGAAGGAAAAGTGAAAAAGTTATTGTTATTCATTTTGTGTGGTAGTACTTGCACTTATGTTTTTAATAACTCTTCTATAATAATTTTTAACTACTTTAAATTCACTTTTAATTCCATTACTACACAAATTCAACATTTTTTCCCTAAATTAACACGAAAAAACCACCGCAAATGTAAACAAAAACGTCACCTAATCAATTAACGCTCTTAAAATACACTTAACCACTAATTTTTTTTCAATTTATGGAGTCAGATCACTAAATAACTTATCACTGATAATCCGTGTGCACTAAAAAGTGATAAAATACAATATTTTACCACTTTTTATTCCAAAAACTAAGTTAAAAAATTGCTTTTCTCACAGCTAAATTGAAGTTCATTCTGACTGAAGTCCATTCTGACAGATAAATTGAAGAGCCATTTTCTTTGAATGTCAGTGTGAGATTTCGTAGGGCATGGCTTGTAAATGTAGAAGGCTTTGTTTTCGAGTAATACAATTCTTCTTCTGTCTTGGATCACTAATAGTAATGGTAAACAGCCTGAAACCAGAAATATGCGATATGTTGCTAAAAGCCAGGCCAGTAGCCGTGGTGTAAAACAGAGTCCTGCGTAAAATTGTTGGCCCTTATGTGACAGAAACCCTGTAATTAGCATATCCACGGGTGTTTTCGAAAAATAGATGAGAATAAAGCTTGGAAGAAAGAAGGAAAGTTGTCTAGGCCGGAAAAGTGGAAAGGCGAAGGACCATGCCGAGAAGTGGATTCGAGCCACGGTGAGGAAGTCGGACGCCTTAACCCCTAGGCTATCGAGTCTGGCTGAGTAAGTAAATTATAGATAAACACACACAGCACCCATAAGCCATTTCATCTTAGTTATTGATATGTGACAACTATCATCTCAATCTTTAATAGACATAGACGTATCAATTCTGATTTGAAAAAGGTGTCGTATATCCACCGGTTAAAGAAAGTTACAAATTAGTAAGTTGCAATTAAATTATATTTTAATTGCTGGCTGCAAATAAATGTTATTAATTTAAAATCGTCTAAAAGTTCAAAGTAAAAAACTGGATAAGTAATAGCAAATCATTTCGCGTCCCTCTGTTCAAAACTTCCCAAATTAGGGCTGTTCTGATTATTGCCCCAAGACAAATCTTAGTTCGCATTATTAGATTGCGCCTCCCCGCAACTTTGTTTAACTTCACTAAATTATCCATTTAAGCAAATCCTTTCTCATTAACTGATTATACCCGGCCTTCTCCACTCGCTTTTAATTATTTACTCTCATTTTTCACACTTTTCCTGGATGGGTGCCGGGGAGTGGTGCGAGTCAGTCTTTTATCTACGACAATCTGTAACTGTTTGATATCCCCTTCCTGCCGCCTTTCAACCCAATCCGGGATCCTTAAGCGTCCTTTACTCAAGTCATGCAAAATGCGAATTTCTGTTGATAACATTCGTTCGCCTCGGTTTTCCCATACATCAGAACCGCCTCTCTAGCAAACTTTTAATTATGGAAATCCTTTTACCATGACTGGGTGTACCGCACACTCCGCCCTTGAGGATCTCTAGCTATTGAAGGCACTGTTGCAAGCGAAGCACATTTAATTCAGGACTTCTGCCTGAGAGGGTTTCTGGAAGACGCTCCAGCTGAACCGAACTGCTACTACGCCGCGCCTGGTCCTTCATCTTCTTCCAAAACGAGCAATTTTCTGGGGAATATTTAATTAGTGCGGGGCGTTCCAAGATTAAATTACGGCTGCCCCCCCCCCCCTTTGGCGCTCACCCTTTTTTCACCCATTTACTAGCAATTTTCTTTTCCACTTCCTGCGCTTATGGCGGAAGTTTTTAATTTTTTTGATAAACTTATGGTGACTTATATTTGAAAACGTTTTAAACGCCGTGCTTAGATTTATTTATAATTATGCCGGAAGAGTCCTTTTTTGGGTTGAAATTGTTTTTATGTGCAATTTTTTTAAAAGGTTAGGGTCGTCCTTAAAGTTTTTTCGGGGCCAGTGACTTTGCTCCTTTAACTTCTGATTAATATTGAATTTTTTGCTTGAGCAGTTATCATGTTCTAAAAGTAATTAAATTATCCTGTGATTATACAGTATCTTCATAAATCTATTAAAGACTTATCATTAGAAAGAATAATTAATACAAGCTACAAGACGAAGCAGCAGCTTGTTGCTGCAATGAATTCATCGTGACAAAAATACTACTTTTTTGAGAACGAAATTGTCACTTCCAATCCAGGAATGAAATAACAAATAAAAGGGGGTTTTACAAAACATTTACATGTAATACAGCGATCGTCTTTATATGACTTTGTTTTTTTATAAACTGCACTGTTTCTATGGGAGCAACGTCAGAGAAAATCAAACGAAAGGATTAGCGAAGACTCCAACCTCATATGAAAATCAAAAGCAAAAATGTGTCTCCCTAGACGAGCTCTTCCAGCTGGGCACAAATATGAGGGAATGTGTGACTGCAGAAGAAAGAATACAAATAACTGTGTTTTAGTCAAAATTCAAATTATAAATTATATCAGTTATTCTGCATCATAGTCAGATCAGAGCAGGTGTGAATTCTGGAGCCGATGCCATGCCGGTGATGATTGTGACGGCGAAGCTTCCGCCTGCATTGACTCTGAAATGGGATAAATTCCAGAGTTATTTGAAATGCGCGAAGCATGTGAATAATCTGATTGTGGTGGGAGCGGTGGTGTGATGCGGTAGATATCTCATCAATGAAACTGAGAACTCTGCTTTTAAATACTTTAATTTAAAAATCATTTTGAGAGCTGCTTCTTGTCTATGTTGTCGGAGCTAGTAGCTGTTTTGTTCACAGCTGTTTCCAGTATTGCTTTTTTGCTTTTTCACATAGTTCTTAGTCTGCTACTAATTTATTATTCCTCGGCTTTTTGGTCCGAGTGAACGAAGCCTACACCGAAAAGTGTGGCAGTACTGCAGTGCTTTGTCGAAGCTGTACAGTTTTTCGGAAGTGACTGTAGACTTGGAGGATGGCTGTCTCGCTGATGCTTGTGAGGGCTGGATTATATCTGATGAATCTTCCTGAGACACACTATTATCACAGCTTTCTGCATTTTCTAATATTTCGTAAATAATATCGTCCTGTGGTAGTAGAGACAACTTCCAGATGAAGGTCAAGTCAACACTTTTATGAATGGACACAAAACTCCACTTTCTTTACATTTGCGAAGAGAAAACAGTACAGTACAGAGCATAAAAAGGAACGCAAAATTAGTTGATTTGAGTAAAACCTAACCTAACATTTCTGATGTTATTTCTTTTGTATACAGTTAAAAGAATTAACAATATAATTTAAATTAATGCGGTTAATTTTCAAAATAAAACGAAAGAATATTTTTAGATAGTTATACAATTGAAATTTTATTTATAGTCTTTTTATATGAAGAATATTCAAAATAATCAAAAGCCTTCTATGGGCTTCTCAGTAAGTGAAAAATAATTCGCAATATACTCCAAATAGGAACTTCTCTCTAGCGGGTTTCAATTGCATAACTACAAGTGTATGTTATAACAAGAGTAGTTGCGAGTACTCACGAGTAAGAAATAGTAGAAATTAGCAGAAAAGGAACGCAACTATTGAATAGAATTTGCTGATCGAAAACCGTCCGCACTCGCATTCACGCTTGTTCGCGGGTGTTCACGGCGTGAGTTTGGAGGCGGCTTTAGAAATAAAAAAATTCCGAAAACATGGATCTTCAAATTACAACTACAAGCTCTACTATTCCTTCGTTCTTCTGACGTACTGCTATGATGATGGCCTTTTCAACATGATTGAACCTGGTTACTGCGATGCAAACATTTTCAAGGCCAGTGCTGGATAAGCCACGGCAATGCAGAAGTAGTAAATGACATCGTAAAAGCTGCTTGTATCCTTCATAACTATCTACGAAAAAGAGAAGAGATTGACTACATGACCCCAGACACTGGAGAATTTAAAAAGGCTCCAAACCAACTTGTAATACATGACGGTTCTGTGGCAGCCACTATCAGGAATTATTCAGCAAACCTTTTCCTTTTTTTCTCGTGTATATCTACCCTGACAGTGGAAAAACACATTACCAGTTATAAGAAATGATATTATTATACAAATACGACCTACTGCAAATTGTTTCTCGATCAGCGTTCGCCGAAACCACCGATCGATGATCTAGGCGTTTTTGATCGTTTTTGATCATGTTTGATCAATAGGTATTTAACCTAACATTGGTCTCACAATCAAGATAGATTAACACGAGTTTGAATTAGTAAAACCATTTACAATAGCAAAGAACTAGAAATACTTTTTGCGATCAAAGGTCGACATTTTCATGCATGACAAAATATATGACTACGATAAAAATTCACAAATGTAATGAGGATTTGGAGTTGTTGACAGATGCCCAGATTATCATTTGACGTTTCTGATCTGACATTTTTCTCTTGAATTTTGCTGCTGGCGCCACCTATTGGAAAACGGGGGTTTTTCATTTGTACTTCTAATAAATAAAAGAAGGGTTTGTGGATAAAGTGAGATTCTTCTTGATGGAAGTCAGTAAGAACCAGAAGATTTTTCTTCCTGCTAGAGAATAAAAATATATTACTGTCACTCGTTGTTAAGACTATGCTTACATCTTACTTCTTTATTAAATTCGAGGTCAGAGACCAGCAACCTGTTGTCAGTGCAACTTTTTCGCTTCTTGTGCAGGTAATAGGATCGTTACGTCCTCATGGTTTGGGATCATTATCACAATAGGTCGCCTGACTTGCATTAGTCTGGACAGATTACCAAAAAGTAAAGATAGGGAGAGCCTATAAAAAAACTAAAAAACGTAAAATCAAAATTAAAATTAAATTACGTTTATAAATTAAAACTTTAAGATCTCTTTACAAAACTTTAGCTGCCATAACTGAGTAGACCCCGCAACCAACTCTTATACTACACTAGAAATAGATAGAGATATAATTTAGAAAATCGATTGTGAAATCTTGATGGCCATACATGCTTAGAGCAACTCACTTCCTTATAAAAGGGTTTCACTGAGATCGAGATATGCCCTGGCCGTTCAGTGTTTGGTAGTTTCTATATCCAAGAATATTAAGTTATTCCAGAAGACTTTTGCTACCTTAACGTATGCTCTAAAAACTTATATCCCATCTGAAAGGACTACTTTGGCCTGGTGATAGTTCGTGACGTCATAAACCTATTTAAAAAGGAATGTAAATTCTATTAATGAAATTAGCTTTAATTTTTTTAAAAGGATTTTGATAATAGCAGAGCCAACAGGTCTGCTTTTTTGCGTGTCATTAACCTCGTAAGTATATGGATTTTTCCATTGAGTTTTGTACGTGGTTGCAGTGCAATTTTGCGAACAAAACAAAAGTATACATAAGCTATGTACATTTAAATATCTATTTAGGGATATCATTCCGAACAAAAGTCGCCGCATTCCAGGCTCTGTTCAAAATTTGCACAAGAATAACATTATAACTACATAAAAGTTTACAGAAAATTACACCCTCAACCACTGGCAACAGAATGTGCTTGTTTAAAAGTCTGCTGAATTAAGCATAAAAACCTCATGGATATCAGAGGCTTAATGTACCTGAAAAAGTGTACAGGGCTGTGTGATGTAATTACGTAGACCGGCTCTAAAGGCAGCGCAGGAGGATCTTCTTTGAGTTGTCCTATCCCACCCCCAGCACGGGTTCTCCGCCCGCGCTCATCCTGAATTTCTGTGTGTTGATAAATTCTGCTCATCCCTCTCTGCCAGTTTCAACCCTTACACGGCTTTTATTTATATGAATAAACTTTCTACCGTCGTATAATGGCATCGTCTCTCTCATTGGGAAAAGGAACACACTAAAACTTCCTTTCAGTGCGAGATATAAAAACCCTTCAAGGATATCAGCCCGAGTTGAGGCTGTTTTTGGCATGCAGTCCGTATACGGTTTGGCAAATAAATCCATGTTTTTTTATGAACACGAGTGTGAGGCGCGTGGAGGGGATGATTTTATGAGTTGAACCGGCCGAGAGGAAACTTACACACATAAGCAAAAATTATATAAAGCAGCAGCAAAGTTTTCACTTCCTTCTAATGGAGTACGTCTAGACGATTGTGATTAATTATACAGACTTTTTGGGGGCGCTGCTGTGTATTCAGATTGAAAGCTCCCAATAGAATTCACTGCGGAGAATGAATAACGAACTGCGAATGAATGAGAACAAATCGTGACCGGAAAGCGCTTCATTTGCTAAGCAACGGATTCATATTATATGGGCCTTACATGAATGGCAGAGGATTCCACAAACAGAGCCTGATTACAAATCTTTATAAGCATTTCCGGTCTTGTCATTCCATCAATTCGATTTGATGTCCTTTAAGCTTTCTCTCTCATATAAAGTTTAACGTTCTGTTCCCAAATTCTCGTATGGTTGTAGTACATAAAAACGTGGAAGGACATCGCTTTTATGGGATATAAAATTTCCTTTAACATCAACTGCGAAAGGACGAATCGCCATCATGTTGGAATTCTGAAATCTTTCTGACGGATATATAAGGACATAAACGTTCCGTTTTGGTTCTTAGATTTTATGAGATTTAATATGTAATCTTCGTGAAACTATGTGATTGCCCAACTGTTTTATAGTTATCAGTTCTTTGAACTTTTTGATATATTAACTAGAACGACCAGAATTGATACTTTTCCGAGCACTTTTGGAAGATTTAGTATGGTTTGTGTAAGCTTATTAAGAACAGAATTGGCTGTCAGAACGCTCTGATTGCTTTTTAATGGATGAGGATAAACAAAGCAATTATATCGGCAATATCACTTACTAAGCACCTTACTTAATTTTTAGGTCGACTGTACAATTTGCAAAGGTGGCCTTATAAAAATAGGATACCAATTTTCTGCTTAGGTCGGGTCTTCATATAGCGGACGGTATGTCTTCTGGTTATTGGTAGTCTGGTACTGCCGTTGTCACAGAATTTGTTAGCTGGTAAGCGGAATTCACTTGTTTCAGGAGGCATAACATTCGTACGAGGCTGCCTCCTGCTAATATTGACGGTGGGGCCTCTGACTGAGCCGTCTGCTATTATGCCGGGTTTTCACTAGTAGAATTAGTGGTAGAGCATACTGGTCGAGTACTAACTATCCTGTGAACTCACCTAATGAAAACCCGGTTATAGTAGAGTAGAGTGGGATAGCACCGTGGTAAAGTTACTCTACCGCTTAAAAGTAAGCCAGTGACTCTACCACTAATTCTACTAGTGAAAACCCGGCATTAAGGATGTTGAAGCCCCGTTACAAATTTTTTTTGTTTTGATTTTTGCTACAGTGGCTTCGTGAAAATTTCTTCTCATTGGTGTGAACTCCTACAACGTACCTATCTATCCTACCCAGGAGCTCGAACGGCTGTTTAATCATCTCCTTCTTTAGTGTCCAGACTGTTATTAATCTATCCTGCCCCTTATTCCGTCCTTTGAAACAAGTTTACCACTAAAAATGGCACAACGACGAGTGCGACATGACTGGTAGTACAAAGGGTGACTCTTAAGGTTGGACTTTCACATAAAAAAACAAGTTGTCAAAATTCGCTAAATTCAATTTCAATTATTTTTAGATTTTTCACGTTGTAAGTAGAAGGCCGGTGAAATCATCCTTTACAAGGCTATTTGAAGGTAATCTAAGCTCACCCATCAGCCGCCACTACCGCCGAGATCTAGTAATGTGTTCATTTACAAATTTATTTTTTAAAGGATAGCGCCTCCACAATACAAGTCAAAATGCCGTATGTGCACAGAGGGTAAACAAAGCTTAAGTTGGAAAAAACGTAAAAGACATCCGATAAGGGTGCTTTAATCTACTTTTACATCTATTGGCCCAATCAACACTAGTATTCCTTCAGCAGCAGCAGAACCGTTTTTTATGAAAGATGTATAGAAAGGACAAGAGGGTACTTTAGTAACATGTTCGCCAGAAAATTTCGGCTTAAAAACTTAACACATACCATACATAATATGCTTATGCTTACTCTCTTACTCTTACCGTGGGTAGCAAAATTATCGACACATACACAGATATCTCCGTTACTCGCGAAAAACCAGTGTGGACCTAGAACAACCTGTAAAGCCGGTTTTGCTGCTGCTGAAGGAATACCAGTGTAGCTTTAGGGGTGCCCACTTAGAAAATACATCGATTTTTTATTTCGAAGCAATACATTGAGATTGTACATCGATGTTTTCCGATGCATCGGTGAGAAACAGTTCGTCGGAAATGGCATCGTCAGACTTGGCCGTTTTCCAGCTCTTGTGGACTAATTTGTTATGATCTTCCCACAAAGAAAAGTTCTCTTCTGGTTTGCCAGAATGATCTGAAGAATAAGATTCTCCGGTTTCATTTTGTGCTATAGTTTTCTTCATCCATTCTTTGTCCTTTGCGACAGGCGAAGAGCAAGCGATTGGGTCTGTAAAATACACGTGGATATACTCGTGGCTATAGGGAAGGGAGTCACTCTCTCTATAACAAACATTGGATCGATTCGATGTATCGTATTGTAAGCATCAAGTGAATTCGATACATGGATGTATAACGAATATCCCTAGTGTAGATAACCATATTGTCTCCAATTTCTAGCGGTAAACCAGTGCTGGGCAATAACAGCTCTTGGGAGCCACACGAGCTTCCCAGGAATTTCCAGAGCCCTCCTAACCTGCTTGTGAGTGCGAGTGAGGGGGTATAGGACCCTCTATTGTTCTCTCTTTCCTTCTTGTGGGCTTAAAGAAAAAAAAGAGCTATAGAGGGTCCTCGCTCACCCAATGTCACAAGTAGAATTGGATGCTAGTAGTTTAATTGAAAAAAGTTATTAGGATACGACCGGCTGAATGACTTGCTTTCCACGTTATAATTGTATTAATTTCTAAAAAGGAATTTAGTACAAAGACGATGAATAAAAAATGTGAACACCCCCGATCTGGTCTCTGACCCGTGGCGATCAAGCCAAAAAACACAAAACAGTCTAACCTCTAGAATTTGGTGGCTGGATCCCGATTTGCAGTTTAAGAAGCATCGCTTCTTATATTATATTTTAAACACAGTGGTTCTAACATAGGGGTCTACGTGGAAGGGGTCCATTGTACTAAAACAAAGCCTTTGCTGGTGCTCTGAAAAAATCAACTATTGCGCGGCTCTGCAATAAACGGAACTTCATCGGAACTTTAAATTTTTATGAAAAGACTGGGCGAGGCACTGATTGCGTCGTTTGTAGATGTACATTACAAGCTTGCACCTACGTCAACTTCTGTTTAGTGCATAATAATATATGTTAGTAATCTACCTAAAAGTAATATCTTTAAAAAATTAAGGGTGCCTAAAAATATCTCGCCCGGGGCGCCAAAACCCCTAAAGCCGGCCCTGACCATCAGCCTTTGCACTATCAAGCCATCATCTTCTTTGTCACCTCATGGTGCAATGTCCAGTAGTAAGCTTAATTTAAGAATAGCTTTCACATGTAAAGCCTTTTATACTTTCGACGGTGCCATCATTAAAATTAATGTCCTACAAAAAGCTCTAGTTAGAAAGATAGGAGAGTGAAAGATCTGATAACGCCAACATGTGATTTTATTCCACCGGCTCCCATCCAATACTACAATGACAGAACGTTGACTTCGGTGATCTATCAGAAGATGGCTTTTTCGCTTATTATGCGGTGAATTTTAGTAAACAGGGAAGACTAGAACAAAGGAAAGTTATGTACCGTTTTAAAAAGAGGCCCCCAACTGACTACTCACCACGTCCAATGCTGCTTGACCTCCGCAATTGAAAGAGAGCCGGTCTATTGAGTACGATAATAAGTGACACTCTTCATGGTCACCAACATAATTGCCTGAAATATGAAACAAGGCAACAACAAAAACTAAAGCGTTATATGAGTAAAACTAAAGCATAAGGTTAAAAAGATTTCCCAACACGTAAGGTGTTAGCTGGTGGGATTGCCTTATTTCATTTGTAATGAGGTTTCCCTCATAGGACCCTTATGAGTAACACTGATAAGGCTTACCCCACTGCATTATTCCGTTTCTTGAGTGGTGCTCATGAGGAATCTAGGGAGAAATCCCTATTTCGGGCTGCCCCTCATTTGCTACATCTGCCCACACACTACATGAGGCATACCCTACGAAACTGTTTTGTCTAAAGCTCTTGTGGGTGTTATTTAAGATTAGGTTGGAAATGGTACGCTGGTTTTTGCGGCGCCGGCCGACTCGCAGGGATCAGGTTCGTCATCATCGGTTCAGAACCGCCCAGGCACACATAACTTATCCAATTCTCGATATCCTAAAAACCTATGCTGTGCTATAGGTATTCATCTTAAAGACTTTGCGGCACTATGTTAAGTTTATTTAGCCTAAGTTTTCTTAAGTCTTACATTTTTGTGCCAATGTTCCTTTGATCCAGTTAAACACATAAAAAGCGTACATCAAAAAAAAATTTCAAGGTTCTTTAATTCCGAAATTCCTAGAGATCACTCCTCGCACTTTAAATGAAAATTTCCTGATTAAATTTCTCTTTTACAATTTATCCTTCCACACTTTCACTTAAAAATTACCGCCATACAAAGGGTTGCAGTAATTCAGCCGCAAAAGCCTTACATGTGATTATCTAGTGACAAAAGAATGGAAAACATTACATCAACACCACCCAGATAAGTCCTTCGGAGGTACCTCGTCTGCTCAAGCAAAAACCCCCGCATCGCACCCCTCTCACACACTCATAGAGTCGACACATATCCAAAAAAAAGAGTGTCGTTGATCCTCCTTTAAATTCTGCCAGGAATCAGGCAGCATGGCTGACGGCTCTGTCTATAGACAAGCTCTTATGGGCGCAATTTATCACGTCATTTACCTTATCTCGAATACGTTTTGATAATTTCTGTCAAAAGTTCATTGCTTTTTGTCGACATGTCAGAACATCAACATGCCCAAGTGCTGATGGATAAGCGGGGATTCACGGGCCTTGAAGAGACATCCCTTTGTTATTAACGCATGGTGAAGCGGATCAACTAGAGCCACACTCGCTGTCTATATCGATTTTTGCCAATCCAACCCCCCTCCTGCCGCCGCCGCCACTGTACTGGTGTAGTATCCTTGGCTTTATGAGTTTCCATGTCAAGAAGCATTTTCATTTGTCTTCCGTAATTGAATAGGCGAGAAAATTTTTTGATGGGAAACTCATTATTAAAAGCTTTTACGGATATTAAAACTGCTCTTAATATTACTAACGCAACATCCTTGCGGTAGCAGTGACTGTTCAGTAAAAATATGGAAGGGAGTTTTCCTCTGCTCTATTTGACCTTTTGTTCATTAATTACAGCATCGCCTCCTTCTTCAACGCGGAAGACAGACTTTTTGAATACTTAAATTGCTTTAACTTTTGACCTAGACGTCGTTGCACAGATGGATGTCCATTGTCCAACCACTCCTTGCGAGAATAGTATGAAAAGTTTTCTTCTTATAAAATGACGCTACCAGTTTCTTCAGTCGTCTATACGTTTTTCTTGTTCTCTACAGTTCATTATGGGTAGTTTTCGCTTATCTTCTATCACGGGATCCATGCTCCTATTTCGTGGTCATCGTACGTTTGTTTTTTGTGATGGTCTACCATTGATAGTTCGGGCTGCCATTCTTTCTTCAAATGTCCCTAGAATAGAATAGGAATACTGTTTATAAAAGAAAAATTAATTAAGCTTTGATGGTTGAAAAACGAATTAATTTATTTCCCCTTTTCTTGATTAATAAAAAATGTAGCAAAATACCAGTTAGCACATGCGAGGGCCGACGCTGAGTTTTTTGCGCCCGGTGCAGTATGACATATTGCGTCTTGTCTGCTGTTTATTTTTTGAGCGCAGTGAAGCACAATGGAAAAAGACAGAAAAAAGTAAAACACTTTTTCAATTTTTTTTTCAAACATTTAAATTTTTTTAAAAATCTTAATTTTTGAATGTGCGCCCTGTCTAATTGCGCCCGGTGCAAGTGCACGATTTACATCTGTAAAAACGCCGCCTCTGCATATACCACATAGAGAGGTAAACTAAAAAATTTGTGCACGGTTTTTATCTTCTTCCTCCCTAATCGCTGGCTGCCACTGATCCTGTAGTACCAAAATATACTTCAGAGTACTAAATTGGTAGCAGATTATTGTGCATGATGTTGTTGGTTGAAATTCGGTGAAGTGGGGCCTTGTGGAGATTGGACATTTATCTGCTATGCGTGGATTAGCTTTATGCGCATTCGAAGTCAAAAATGACAACCCGTCTTTCGCTGACCCCTCACTATCTTGTCGCAATTATCTCCAGGACTTCATATGATCAGCTGACGATGTATTGACATTCTTTCCAATTTGACATTTCCGCATTTACTTTTTTTTAGCGATATTAGGTATTATTGAATCGAAGGGTACAGCAGCAAAGTGGGTTGGAGGGGATTGAGAGTAGATCATTTTAAAAGATTAGGAATTGGACGGGTGAAAGAATGTACTCCTGAGGGCACCGGCAGAGATGAGTAGTGTTGGGTAGGACACGATTATAAATTGAGCCAGTACAATGTCGTGTCAGTACAATGAGACGAGATACTACTGTTAGGCCAAAATGACAAAAACAAGCGAATTAAAAAAAGGAAGAAAATAAATACTAATGAAGAGCTTTTTTACGAGTTTTATTCTAATATGCATTAAACTCCCTTAGAATAACTAAGAAATCTATGTCTCCACAATGTATATTTATATTTTGCAATCCCACCTCGCCTACCGCAAAAGAAGTAAGAAATGTCCCCCAGTACAAAATTTCACCCCCTCGAAAAAGGTAAGAAATGTCTCTCCAGTTTTTATTAACAATCTCACCACGACTCAGTTTAAATTGGATATTTTACTGGCACTCCAATGTCTCTCCACTACGTAATTTACAATCAAACTTCGCTTCATTTATCTCGATACACGCTCATATACCAGTAGGACTTTATTTTTGAACCGGGACATTTAAAAAAATTGAGGTCTCAATACAATGTACCATCGTGTAAGGGACAAATGTACTGCCTCGTGTAAGTCCGGCTCAACTCTAGAGAGCACGTTCCTTTTGGATTTGAGGCCATCCATTATTACTTTGATTGAACGGCCGGAAAATTCTGTAGATCTGAGTGAGGTTAGGTGGTTGTGTAGGGCAGGCTCTATTGTGATAGGAGGCTCAATTAGCGCTTTGGCGCGACGTTTTGTTGCCACAAATCTTGTACCTAGGCTCAGTAGTTGTTTTGTCGCGTGTGACGGATGTCTAAAGCCATCTTGTGTAATTTAGGAAGCTTATCAGCGATCTGATCTCCAGCATGGAGAAATATTTTTTAGATATCCAATGCCCAGGGTGCGCTTAGCTAAAGCCAGAAATTTACACAGGAAGTGACCAATTTCCTCTCGTTCTTCTCCCCGCACCTACGGCAACAGACATTTTGCCCAGCGTGGCAGAAGCGTGATGATTGCCGTAATTCTGGTAATATCTCGTCGGGGTGTATTTAGGAGACCTATTGTATTTTCTTTGTTGTAAGTGGGCCAAGTTATCCTACAGATAGTGCAGGTCTCCAGTGCTCTCCAGTTTTGGCTGGCAACAGGTGTTAGTCAAAAATTGCGTTTTTGACACTTACTATTGGGTTGCCAACCATCTCGGGGTCCGAGTCAACATAACAATTCCATGTATTGATCTCCTTAAAAAATAAACCGATAAACCGAAAATGTGTGCAGGTTCAAACCTTTTAAGACGGATCGATCTCTGAAAGTAGTATAGTATAAGGACAGAGAATTTATTCTGTAAATAAAAATTGACATTCTAATCTGATTATTTACAAAATTTTACAGCATTTTGACGTCTAGTTATGGAGAATTATCCATTTTTATGTCCCATTCCCACGTTTAATATCATTTTTACTCGACCTTTACTTGAATTTTGAATATTAATTACTCGAATGCAAGACGTCCAATGTTTTTTAAAAAAATTTCTTGAATGTATGAGATATTCAAATTTCAGATTTTTAATTTGGAATATGCTCCTTCAATCGATCTTCCTTACACTGTAAAAAATTTCTGTGGTAATTTTACAAAAAAAATACTAGAAGTTTTATTTACAAGCAGTTTTGTAAATTTGCAATATATATTATTAGGAATATTCCTAATATACTTTACGTATTTTTACCAACTGTGTAGTAAATACACATTATTCGTGGGATGTAAAAATACAATCAGTATTGGAGCTTTCACTTCATAGTTTTGTAAATTTCCAAAACTTTTGTGTTGCAACTTTTTACCAGAGAGAGGAACAAGGAAAAACGTATAGGTAAAGATTCCCGGCCTGTGCCAATGTGCTTGGCCCTGCTTGAAATATTTTCAAGCGCCAAATTTTATTCCAGTTTACCCACTCCCTGTACAAAAAAATAGAATTTTGCTCACTATGCCTTGTTAAGCATGTACGTGAGACAACGTCTATCAAAGTTTCTTGGCTTTTACAATAACTGCCCAGACCCTGATCAAAGTCAAAGGTCTGGCCTTAACTTAAAACAATTGGGTATATATGCTTAGTATTCCATTGTTCCCTGTGAATTATATCCACGAGAGGAAAAGTTTAAACCTTACATTCCAATAACCAATTTGTAATTTTACTGAAAATTTATGTTCTAAAATTACGCCTATTACTGTAAAGTTACAGTACAAAGTGTTAGGATTTTTTTAGTACATAACATTGATAAATATACTAAGAGATACTGTAATTTTCCTTCATAAACGATTTAGAAAAATATACAACATTGTGTAATATACGTTACATTCAAGTAATCTAGATTTACGTATTGGAGATTCTCAATTTCTTTAGAAGTTACAAAATTTATAGTAAAATTACAATAATTGTGTAGTAAATTAGTATTTCATATTGTGATTTGTAATTTTACTGTACACTTGCGCTGTGAATTTACATATTTTTTTTACAGTGTAAGATAATCTTAAAGAACATTCCCCGTTGTTCCAAGTAGAGGAAAAACCAACAAGGAAGAAAACGAGTTTCCCATTCCTTCTGTTTGTTTGAAAGCGCAGCTTTTTCACTCATGATTTCTTCTTAGTTGGTTTTTCCTCTAGCCGGTCGATAGTCCGATAGGGAAATCTCTGACAATAACTTGTTTGACTATAAAAGTTGTTTTTTTATACACTCCTATAAGTAACCAAATTAAAACACCTTCCAACAAGCTCAGTCAGAAAAAACAAGCTAAGGTAGGGGTGGCATTGCCTGTTTTGTACGCGGGCGCTGAAGCGGCTAGCGGCGGGCCTGGGTGTCCGGTCGTGTAAAACCGGGCCAAACGGCAGAGGGTTGGGACGACACGATTTTTTTCCCCTACTAAAAGGAAGAAAATCCTCACTTCTCTTACGGCGCACAGTGGGGCAAATAGCTCATTTTTTGGACAAGCGACAATTCCCAAGCCTGGAATTAATGAAACTTAAAAATTTTTTTTTAAACTATTCGTGATAACATTGCCTTTAATTCTATCGAGCCAGAATTTTGAAATTTGAAAATTAAAGATGGCTAATCCAACATGGCGGACATAAATTTTGTAAGAAAATTAAATTTTTTTCGTAAGATTCTTTAAAATTATTGAAATTAATTATTATTAATTAATTTTGGGTTTCCAAAAAAATCCCCAAAGTAACAATTTATTAAAATATTAAAGAATCTTTTGTCAAAAATTTAATTTTCTTACAAAATTTATGTCCGCCATATTGGATTAGCCATCTTTAATTTTCAAATTTCAAAATTCTGGCTCGATAGAATTAAAGGCAGTGTTATCACGAATAGTTTAAAAAAATTTTTTTTAAGTTTCATTAATTCCAGGCTTGGGAATTGTCGCTTGTCCAAAAAATGAGCTATTTGCCCCACTGTGCGGCGCTTGAGCAGTTAACTTCATTTTGTTTACATAGGCTGTTTCCACACGAGGGTGCACACGACAGACAGAAGTCGTCTGCAATCATCAATTCTCTTTTGGTGTTCGCTGAAACATCTTATGAGCTTCTACACAAGGCAACAACTTGCAGACAACAAATCATACTGGCTTTGTTGTTGTTTTACACATTCTCTTTGCGAGCAAAACGGAATTTCAGAAAAACACAACAACAATGCAGGAGCTGTCAAAGTGTTCGATCAAAAATCTGCTGAAAATATCGTTCAAATTCGTGTACCCTTTCCATCGTCCTCTCACCCTCTTCTTTATAAACCACTTTGCAGCAGACTCTTGTGGTTTCGTGTGTACGCTCGTGTGGAATCAGCCATAGCATGCCATATTTGCGGTAGTCTCGGGTAACGGTCCTTTCACGACTCTCCAGCAGTTTTGGAAAAATTCACCGTCATAGATCCCCGACTAGATTCACCATATCTTAACTTGTTTGTTTGAAATATTGGAAATTTTTAAGAATAAAAATAAATAAGCGAACGAAAATTCTCCGGGGGGTTATTACCCAATTACTCCCCTCTGAAACCGCCACTGGTTTCAAGTGCAAAAAGAGAAATAGTCACTAGGTTTAAGATCGATTGGTGATCAAAAAGTTCGCAAGCAAAATATTTAATATATTACTTGGTCCTAGTCAGTAACCATTTTCAGTACCCACTCTGCATACAATTTGTGATATCCCTGCTTTTCCCTAAGAATTGTGTAAATAATAGTCCGTCTAAAGAGAGGAGATTTATCAGTCAGAGCAACCGTCCATCATACCGGAGTTCCTCGTCAAATTTTTGAAACCATCTTTTAACTTTTCCATCACTCATTACTGTAGGTCCATAAACTAGACACACGATAAAATTGATGATCGTTTTGCTCATAAAAATTGAATCACATCAAGCACTTCGCAACTGTTAGAAGCCATGATTTTCGCGGACATTGTTATCTACATTCACCCATAGGCATACGACGACTGAAATAACAAGAACAAGATAATAAAATACAATCTCAATGCCTTCATGTGACCATCAGTAATATAAATTATTAAGTAAAGAACAATAGCATTTTTCACATATTTTACTCACAGCCCAGTCTTATAACGCAGCCGAACACACAAACTCCATTAGCGACAACAAAGGCCTTAATGGTTGCACAGACGAAGAAAAAAAAATGGGCGAAAAATATAAAAGAAAGGGAAATTCTACCAAAAATTACACAGCAGTTCTGGAGAAAATCTCTTGATCTCGTAATAATAATTTCCTCGGGTCTGAAACTCCTTTTTCTTGGTCCTTTGTTTTCGTCCCCCGCCTGCACCCAAAATAACATAGTAGATGAAATCAAGGAATAATAAGAAAAATTTCAAGCATTCCCCTAGCCAACCCCTAGCCTTCTGTCAGACTGAAAAATTATTACAAAAGAAAACCCCCCCCCAAAAGTCCCCCGCTGGTGCGCTCAAAGGCATGAATTAGCGAATTCACCAAAAGTTATCCAACCCTCATGGGCGGAAGTTATGAAAAGTAAACAGTGAAGGTAAATTTCATTTCCATACAAGGGCAAAGTTCGGGCAGACGTTAAGGATTCAATGTGCAGCCCCGAGTCGATCCCGTATCCTGCTGTATACAGCAGCAGCGCCCTCCTGAATAGGGTGAAAATTTTGAATAGTTCTTCTGCTTCTACGGCGGAACCGAAGTGCTCAGGATGTTTACATATGACTAAGTTGATTATTTAGGACGAATACTATAGTACGGATACGGAGGCAGCATCTGGAGCGCCTTTTTATGCGCTCGGTTCATACTTAAGAAGCTCCGTGGTCCGTACATAATGCGATGTGAAATTACGTGTAAGCCCTAGTGGGGATACGAAGGAGTCGAGAACTAAAGCTTTTATAGAAAAATATGCTGAAGTCATTGTTGTAGGAGGAGTTTAAAGCGTTGTAGCGTCAAGTCAAGTCAATTCAAGCTGCACAAGCAGCAAGAGTAATTGGTGCTGGGGTAGAGGAGCAACTGGTGAAATCATTTCGTCTCAGTGCTGGAACATGTTTTTTTGAAAGGCTGCCAGAGTATTCTGGAACTTCAGGTGGTGAGTATCTTCCACTTCCAGTCCATCAACTTAAAGTCTTTTCCACAACATAAGAGGTAATTTACTCGGCAGTGAGAAAAGCCAGCAGTTAACTTGGCTATGCACATTCGAAAAATTGCTTTTAGTTTTTTTTTATGTGGAAGTTCTAAGCTCGTAAATGCCTCTTTGTAATACCAGTCTGTCAGGTCGTTGGTCACGTCATGGTGCAATGTCTAGTAGTAAGCTTAGTCCAAGGAATAGAAGTTATGAGGAGCCAAGAAGATGGTCAAGGAGATGGCGATCAACCCTGTGTTTTAACTCTTGGATGTTGCAATAGTTCGGAAATGCGGAATGCCACAGATTAATTGCACAATCAAGTTGTTCTATTTATCAACGATTTCCTGGTCTATAACGTGCGCTAGAAGAGGCTCTATCCAGACCGAATGAGCGAGATTAGTCTAGTGTTGCTCATATATTGGAGCCGTGGAGCGATGCTGCATACCTACGATGGCTTAAAGGGTCGATCGTGACGCAAACGATGAAATCACCGATGTTTTTGATAGTCCTTTTGTTACGTTATTTAACCACGACAACGAGTTTCTCCTAGGCCCGCTCCTAAGAAGAAAATGTTGTTCGAGAAGAGACCAACTCGAGTGACTCACTAATTCGATTGGGGTTCGGCACCTGATGTATCGTTGCAACTGTGTAAGTAGCTAGAGCACTGCACTTAGTAATGATAGGAGAAGTAGAACGAAAATCGTTTGTGAATTTCGGCAAAAATAACTGATTTTTGATATTTTAGTGAAAGAAGTTTCATGCAATCCCACCGCTGCCACCAATGTTGTGTCGTCGATTACCTTTTAGGTAATTAGTCCAGTAAAATAAGGCAAAAAACGGGCTTAACTTCGGAATTCCGTGTAACAGGTCGCGTCGTCTTCGAACTTTTTTTGAATTGTTGTAAAAGCTCTACGCATATAATCCCACCCATTAAAAAATCCCGCTACTTCCTTATTGTTGCAATTATAAACAATTATTGCAAAATTAAATGCGAAATTGTATTCTGCGCTAAATTTAAAAGAATGAAACCGGAAAAAATGCTAGTAGGGTGTTTTCGAGGTCGCTGATTACGAATATGATGTTTAAAATTCAAAATGGCGGATCCAAAATGGCGCAATGATGAAACTTGTTATTGATATTGCATCAGCCCATCTATAACTTTTCTTGCTTTTTCGTATCTATAACTTATCCTTATCCAAGTTTTCGATGAAGCATTACTGCAAAAGTAACTTGCAAAGGCGAGTAAAAAGTTTTTGGTCGAATCGCAGTCATAATAGCATGAGCTATAGAATTTAGTACGATTTGTCATTCATTTGCTTGTTACTATTTCATAAATAAATCATTAAATTTTGAATATTTTGATAAAAAAATTATACTATCGCAAAGTATGGGCCTTCAACTATAAATTGACCACCTACTTAATGTCAATAAGTATTTTGCACCTTTTGTTATTATTGATTGAAGTTCCGCATGGAACAAATAAAATGCTCATTTTCCCGAAATTCGGAAATAAAAGGTGCGTATTGAAAAAAACATGATTTTTTTAATTTTTTTCAATACTTACATTTTAATTATGACCATTTCAGGAAACCAATCCACAAAAAAATTTAAAAATAATTTTGCTTTTTAATAATTTGGAGAAGATTTACTGAAACAAGTGATATTTTGCCAATTAGTAGTTAATAATAATTGTTTAAATATGTTTTCTATTATTTAAATACCTGGATCGAGTAAGCGAAGTATTTTTCTTCAATAAGCACTTTGGTTTTTTGCATTTGCTTTTACCAATCAAAAGTTATAGCCATTTTTGTACGGAGCGGGTCTAATTTTTTGCTCATACACACATACTATAAAGCTATGAATTAGACCTTAATTAACAAATTCGCATCTCCCAGGGATTTGATCGTACAAAAAAGTTTCTTAGACATTATTTACGTAAAATTTTCTCCTCTTTCGAATGGCGTTATCAGTTTTTTAGGAAAAATTCTATTTTAAAAGCTATTCGCGAAAAACCATTATTTAACACTTCTTTTGTTTAATAACTATTGCAGCGGCACTTTTTAGGAAGCGGATTTTTTAGCATATATTATTGATACCATTTAGAAGAGAATGGAATAAAATCCGCCGCGTTACAAAGGATTCCGAAGTGAATTCCTTATTTTACTGGACTAAATGGTAAGGCTCATTTCTCAGGTTCAATGGGCCTGCTGAGGCCAAATTCTTTGAGGCACCTAGAAAATTTGCGATTCCTGAATAAATACTTGTTCATCAAGTCTGAGGAAAAATTTGGACAGGGTGTAACGTAGCAGGATCAGATAAAGAAGAATTTGAGACGAACAGAGATGCAAAATAAATCGTCCTTGGATTTGTTTTCTGTCATTACTTTCCTCTTGTATATAAGGAAAGGGTTAGTGGATGGAGGAAAAATCTTGTTGATGTATGTCCTGTCGGCGGTGGTATTAATAATCTTGCTTCTCAACCTGACATCAAATAATAATCGATTCGTTCTAGACTTGGTAGCATGGGGAATGAATAATAGCATTTTTACCTGTTGTATAATTATGGTGACACGGATAGGGGCTGAGTTAACGTTTTTGTTTTGGAAACACAGGTGCCAGTTATTGGATTGCAAAAACGGGTAAGCTCTAGCCAATTAGCCTTCACATAATGTCAGACAGTTCTCTTAGTCAGTTTGGTTGAGGTGGGAAATGGTGATGGGAAGTTAGCGCTAACTAGGTAGTAGTCCCAATTCCCAAGAGGTGAATCAACCCCGACGGAGTGCCGCTTTGGATGGGAAGGGAAGTAAAGGTAGTGAGAAGAAATAGGTCAAGTAGATAGACTGATTTCCTTGTAACGACAACGACTTTGGTAGGGTTATCCATCATTTGATGTAGAGGTATCTGCAAAGAGCTTAGTGTCTCTGCCTGAAATACTTCTGCAATTTGCGTAACTCAGTCACTTTATATTGTGAACATTGAAATCTCTCGCAACAATGATTCTACAATCCATTTAGTTGTTGGGAAAGTATAGCCCTGCCATTCGACAACTGACAAAAAGAAACGTCAACCAAAGTGGTATTTGTTTAGTTAAAGGTTTGCCATTTTACAATATGGATCGTTTGACAATCGAACAATGCGTTAAAATTGTTAAACTGTTTTGTCAAAATAGTGAATTAGGCTAGTGCCGATAGTTTTTTTGGAAAAAAAAATTAATAGCAGGGAGGGACCAGCAGTGAAATGTCGTTAAGGTAATACCTAAACGGAAAAAAAAATTTTAAACTCGAAAAAAGGGGAAATGGTAAAATGGGGATGCTATTTAGGGGTAAAAAACGATTTTTTGCGATTTGCGGTGAAACATGACCTCCTAGTGAAAAATGTTTAATACAAAAGTTGTAGATAATAAAAAGATTTAAAACTTTTGTATTTAACATATTTTGCCATAACCTCAAATTTTCCAAGAAAATGGCGGAAAATCGATTTTTCAGTTTTTAATTTTTTTCTCCCGTAAAAATAATTCAATTTACATGAAAATTTTTAGGAGTATACCTTGTGTTGCGTTAAATAAGCATGATTTTTTTTTTGTTTGGAAAACGGATAGTTTCCCAGAAATTAACATTTTTCGAAAAAAATACCCTTATCTTGCACGGACAACTTTATTGATGTTTTTTTCGAATTTTGATATTCAATAAGCGCTCATTTAACCATTGAAACGTCTAGTTTGAAATGGTCTATGCATTTTGAAACTTTATTTTTATTAAACCGTTTAAAATTAAGAAAAACCGAACACCTGATTTTTCGAATCACGTACAAATTTCTCGATTTTTTCAATTTTTTTCAAATTTTTTAATTTTTTTCTGTTAATGAGGGATTAAATTTTAATGACAGAACTTAAATAAATTTAATTACATAAAGGGTGGCAAAACCATCCTGAAAATTTTAAATAAATAAGAAATAAAATAACAATTTCGTTTGAATTGAATTACGCCTAGACTAGGTAAATGTTTCCAGTTTCGTAATAAAATTTTTACAGCATCATACTCAATATGGTTTTGGGAGATTTTTTATACATTCTTTATTTTAATTAATTTAAAAATTATAGATTGACAATATGACCGTATTATTTCCAAAAAAGATGATTTGTATGAAATCAACGCAGTTTGGTTCGGTCGAGCAAACAAAGATTTGACCACAATTACAGAATAATGGAAAAATTAACAGCCGCTCACATTCAACGAAAATGTCAAGCTAGTTATAATAGACTATTTCTTATTTCTTATTTATTTAAAATTTTCAGGATGGCTTTTCCACACTTTCTGTAATTAAATTTATTAAATGTAAGTAATATTATATGACACTAAGTTCTGTCATTAAAATTTAATCCCTCATTAACAGAAAAAATTAAAAAATTTGAAAAAAATTGAAAAAATCGAGAAATATGTACGTGATTCGAAAAATCAGCTGTTCGGTTTTTCTTAATTTTAAACGGTTTAATAAAAATAAAGTTTCAAAATGCATAGACCATTTCAAACTAGACGTTTCAATGGTTAATGGAGCACTTATTGAATATCAAAATTCGAAAAAAACATCAATAAAGTTGTCCGTGCAAGATAAGGGTATTTTTTTCGAAAAATGTTAATTTCTGGGAAACTATCCGTTTTCCAAACAAAAAAAACATCATGCTTATTTAACGCAACACAAGGTATACTCTTACAAATTTTCATGTAAATTGAATTATTTTTACGGGAGAAAAAAATTAAAAACTGAAAAATCGATTTTCCGCCATTTTCTTGGAAAATTTGAGGTTATGTCAAAATATTTTAAATACAAAAGTTTTAGATCTTTTTATTATCTACAACTTTTGTATTAAACATTTTCCACTAGGAGGTCATGTTTCACCGCAAATCGCAAAAAATCGTTTTCAACCCCTAAATAGCATCCCCATTTTACCATTTCCCTTTTTTTCGAGTTTAAAAATTTTTTTTTGTTTTAATTATGACCTTAACGACATTTCATTGCCGGTCCCTCCCTGCTATTAATTTATTTTTTTTCCCTCATTTAAATCCGCTTTGGCACTAGCCTAAATCTCCTGGGGCCACATTTCACGCTTTACGGCCCGATTATGGTAGCCATAATCGGCCTACCCAGCAAGCAATAACCAACACAATGCTGAAATTCGAAAAAATTGGATCGGTTGCAGACATCGTAAGGCCTGTGCATTATCGTTTTGCCCGTTCGACCGAAAACATTGCCGCTGTGAGTGAGAGTGTTGACGAAGACCCGAATTTGTCGATTACTCGGCGCGCAGCATTTGGGCTTGTCATACGGCACATTGTGGCGTATTTTGCATTTGGATTTGCATCTTCGTCCGTACAAAGTCCAGCTCACTCAAGAATTGAAGCCGGCAGATCATCGTTTGCGCAGGGATTACGCCGATTGGGTGCTCGAACAACAGACTACTGATACCGATTTCTCGAAGAAAATTGGTGGGTACGTCAGTAAGCAGAATTACCGTATCTGGGGCAGCAAAAACCCACAAATGACTGCAGAGAGGGCATTGCATCCGTAAAAAGTTACCTTTTTCTTGTCTATTGTGGACGGGAGGTGTAATTGGGCCGTATTTCTTCAAAAATGACGATGGTGTCACCGTAAAGGCCCCCATACACGGTCAAATTGGATGTACATCCAGATTTTCATCAAGCCCATGCACGCAACGAGTTTAGAACGGCCGACCGGCTCACAATCGATGGTTTCGGTTGTACATCCGCCCTTCGATGTACATCCCATTTGACCGTGTATGGGTGCCTTTACAGTCAGTTTCCATCGATAAGGCGCCATGATCGATGACTTTTTTTGTCCCGAACTTCTAGGTCTTGATCTGAGCGATATGTAGTTTCAACAGGACGGCACCACATGTCACACAACACACCAGCTAGCACAGATTTCAATTTGTAACAAAAATATGTTATACTTGGGATGTAATCCAGTTTTTTTAAACAAATTTAGTAACATTTAGGTCAAATTATTCATCCGGTTCAGTTACACTACAGTTTTAATTTTGTTGCGGAAAAACGAACCTGTTGTAAAAATGTTTCATAAAAGTAGCAAAAAAAGATGTCATATTTAAATTAAATTAACGTTAATAAAACATTTCGTTTTGTAACATATTTCAAAAATGTTATTGTATTGTGAATGTCACAAATAGAGTAACAAGTTAGCAACCTTGATGTGACTAAGTTGCTATATGTTTTTATCAAGTAACTATTGCAATTAAATGTTCAAAACGATGCAGTGAGGTTATTAATGTGTTGCAATGGGGTAAGAAAAAAGCGGATCGAACTTACAAAATTCATTTAGTTACAAGAACGCTGCAGGGAAGTTTTTATTCATTTACAAGAACCTTGCATAAAATCTGTCAAAAAGCTTTATGCTCGCCATATTTTTCGTCGTTCTATGTTTTTCCTAGACCATGCAGTGTTATTTGAAAAAAATCAAACGCAATTTTCTGTATTAGTTTATATTTTTTTTAATAATTTTCAGTGTAATGTGACACTAGGAACTAAATAAAGTGTGTTTAGCTACAGTTTTGAGACTTCCATACTGATATTACCAATTCGAAAATTTTCTAAATTGCCAATTATTTTCCAAATTTTAATTTTTTTTGTGGCGCCTGAATTTTTCAGAAGTAAGTCATGTACATTCAGCGACAAAATGGCATTTGTTGAAAAAATTTTGGTGTACAAATCATACAATTATTCAATTTTTAAGTTCTTAGTGAGTAATAACTTGTCTTTCTATTTCATTCCATTATGGCTCTGACTTCTACAACACACTTAAACTGCAATTTATATTTTGTTACAAACACATATAAAATTTGTTCGACAAGAACAATAACTTTTTCGGATGTTACAATCATTTTTCATCTTGTTGCGTGCAACTTCAATTTGTGGCAACAACTCATTTAACACATAGCCACAACACATTTGTCGCCTCATTGCGACCAAAGTTGTTGCAAAATAAACGTTAAAAATCTGCTTTTTCAGTCGCAATGGAGCTACAATTGCTTTACATATCTTATCTTGCGACTCTTTTACTTGTTACATTAACTCCAATGCTACTAATTTGTGCTAGCTGGGACGGCCGGTTTTGGCTCTATTGCACTAGAAGTTCCCTGGACGCGTAATTTCGCGATTTGGCGATGTCAATTGGCCACCGAGATCGTGTGGCTTGACGCCTTTAGATTTCTTTTTGTGGGGCTACACAAAAGACCGTGTTTATGTGAACAATCCTCAAACTTTGGAGCATTTGCCGAACGACATTCGACTAGTTATGGCCGAGTTACGACCCGAATTATGCGAAAAAGTGAAAACGGATCTAGTCCTGAAAAAAGTCTCGTGGAGGGCATTTGAATGATATTGTGTTTCACACATAATGGCATTGTCCAAAAATTAAAATTAAATAAAAATATGATCAAAATCTAAACGTCTTGTGTGTTTTTTTAACTTTACTTTCCTAAGGAGAAAATGGAGGACCCTTTACATTCATTTCATGCTTACTTGCCACACCAGTCGATAATATATCGGTGGCGATTCATCTGTCGAATCACTAGTCAGCAGTGCTATTTACCATAACCATCTCCTGTCTGAACCAAAACGCCTCCGAAAAGAATTGTCTGGAATTACTAGTAGCCTAGGGTTTAGTTGTGAAGCTGTCACACCAGTGGCCAAGCTTCGATTCCTATGCAGCAACGTGGTCCTTCGCCTTTCCACTTTCCTTTTTTCAGCGTGATAGAACTTGGTGTAAACCACATTCAAATTGAACAAATAAACTAAATTTTGGCTTAGTTAATAAAAAAACTCCATGTCAACGTGCAAATATAAATGTTGAATATTATTTCAGGCTTATGATCCAGGCTCAGGTATAGCGCACTCTTAATCCCCCATTGCCACCCACTTTTGTAAGCCCTGGTCGCTGATTTCGCCAATCACACGTACAATTTAATCCTCGAAATGGTTCAACGTCGCTCGTTTATCCGGATACATCAAAGGTTGACTAGCCATTTCGTGATCAAGCAATGCATTAAATTGAATTTGATTTTCAGCTCTTTCGTCAAATAGACGATGCAAAGAATGGTCAAGTGACTTCGATAATTTTAGCTGGATCACGAACTGGATTATTTTAGATCCTGGACTCAGATTTTTACTTAAAATTTTACAATAAGTGGAAAGGCGGAGGTGCTATCGATATCATCTAGTGTTTATATTCCTAACCACTGGATGTCCTGGTTTACGTCATTCTTCCAGCGGAAGTTTGGACTACCTTATTTTTGCCTTACAAAGGTTTCACCAGAAAGGATTTCCCGAGCAGATTTCGCTTTACTTCTATGAGATATATGTATGACCTGCCCACCGGAGCCTAGTGAGCCTGACTTTGTTCACGGTATCTATCTTTCTTAGCAACTCTCGTAGATCTCGTAATTGTAGAGACTCCAGAATTGTCCTCCACCACGCAAGAGGCCATTCACCAAAAAACTTTCCTCTTGAGCATTACCAAGAGGTTAGAGCGCTTATAAAAATTGTGTTTGTTCGTGAATTTCGGCAAAAATAACCGATTTTTTATATTTTGGGAAAAGCAGTTTCATGCTATCCCACCGCTGCCACCAATTGGCTTTTGTGTAAAGGTGTGGCGCATTTCCCAGGTTCACTAGGCCTGTTGAGGTTAAACTCTTTGAGACACTTTGTGGCTCCTGAAGAAGACCTTGATGATCAAGTGTGAGGAAAAATTTGGGACGGGTGTATCGTAGCAGAATCGGGTAAAGAAAAATTGGAATTGATTGCGTGATTAGTGCGAATCTTACGGAGTTTTTAATGGCTAAAGAGACTCTTCCTGGACCAATGGTATTGATTCCTCTGTTGCATCTAGTTGTCTTCTCATTTTAAAATGAATTACTTGATCAGTGATCTCAAGAATCTTAAAGTGACGTGGTTAGAGTCAATGAAAAAATATTTTCGTTTCGCCTCACACTATTCCAATTGTAATAAAAATCTCGTATGCCCTCACTGGGGTCGACCACTCAAATAAAAAGAAACACCTACTCATTTCAGGCTACAAAAAAAATCATTTTTATTATGGAATTTTACCAAAAATCTGGTTGAATGCCTCCTTATACAAAATATGCTTCCATCAAGAACACTTTCACGTATACTCTGCACAATGCCCTCGAGTAACGTTAGCTGCAAAAACATGTGAATTCTAAAATACAATTCTAAATTCATTTCAATGCCACCTACGCTCCAAGGTACATAAACATAAAAATAAACGTTCATATATAGATAACGATAATATTGATCATAACATTCACAATTTATGCGCAAGATATTAAATTCGTAAAGTCAAACACTCTGCTCGAATCATACTTAAGTATGATTTTAAATTTTCAGCAAAAATAGCAAAACAAAAATATAAGAGTAAAATTTAAAGTAAATAAAACGCCAGGCCCTCTTTGTTTCCTTCGCGTTCATTCTTTCCTCCTTTTGTCAAAATTCCTCATGTCCTCAGCAATTCGATAAGGACTATAAAAATTGCTTAACCCGAGGGATTCTGTCTTGTCACCCCCTATGCTCCTGAGAACAAAACAAGAGAAGGAGGAAGCCTCTGTTGTTCCGGGAAAACAAAAGATACAGAAGTAATTTGGAAAGGGTACGAGGACCCTAAATGGCGTCTTTTAAACCTTCAAAACCGAGGGAGTTCCAATGCACATATACAGGGTGCCAAATGTGGTGTCGGATTTTATTGTTAAGTTGAGAAACAAATTTATTTTGCAGAATCGTTTAAAAAACCCATTTTAAGAATGATATGAAACGAGAAATGGGTGCAGAGGAAGGTTCGGTTTTTATAAGTACATACTACATTTTTCTGTTTCCATGAGACAAAAGGGTTTTGAGTTGCTTTTAAATTCTTATCATCTACCTTTACCAAAGAATCATTAAAATTTGTATGTTATCGGTTTTTAACTATATATTACAGATAAAAAAAGAATGGAAGAATGAAAACTGTGATATCCTTAGTATTTATAGCCAAAAGCGACATCGGCGGGAACATCTCCGAAATGAAAAAGAACAATGCATAGAAGCATATTGTGTAAAGGTATTTGGAGCTGAAATTTAGAATAAGTTCGAGTATTACTTTTTCCTTTATTAAAAAATTAAGCATTTAATGACTGAATTAATGGCAGCAACATTCTATTTTAGACAAATAATTCTTACGTCCAAAATTATTCTCTAAACTGACCTAACTCCGGCCACAGTAATTTGCCGGCTTTGGTAGCCTAGAGAGGTTAAGGTGTCAACCACCACCCCAGATGATAATCGTTAATGACACGCAGCGACATAGTCATCGTTTAACCACTTCTCCCACCCAAATAATATTCCTTCATTCTTGTCTCCCCTTTTTACAGTCGACAAAACAAAAGGGTTTCAGAAGTTAACCTCTTTAGTGTTCCCCATCTCTGGATTCTTATCACCCCACCCGGAGTGTAAAATAATTGTTACGGGTGATTTAAACGTTCATAATGTAAATTGGTTAAACTGCTCAAGTTGCAACAGTGTTTCTGGTAAATACGCTAAGCTCATTACAGATATCAATATGAAATTTGAATTTATCCTCAATTTCAGTTGTATAATTAAAGAACACACTCCAAAGAGCACATATACTTACTTCCTATCCAGCATTGTTGACTCACATATTGATAACCCGGACCACTGTCTGGTCAGTGCTAAAGAATTTTCTGGTGTTTATGGGAGCCGGCTAGAGCTTATTCGCTTCATCCAAGCTGACTAGGAATTGTGTTTCGGCAGTGCCAACGCCAACTTTGTCTCTCTCTCTCTATGCGTCACCCAACACAACAAGTTTTCCCACAAATTGGTTGACCGCATAACTTTTTAATTAACTTATTATGAATAAAATTGGCACTTTTTTTATATTTCTTTCAATAGCTCCGTTCTGATAACTTTTGGTAGAGAATATGAACTGGGAAAGCTCTTCGTTATGAAATTCCCTAAAAAATAAGCCCTGTTAGAGGTCGCTAGGTCCAGGTGAGTTAGAGGTCGCCAGGTGATCTTGCAAATAGCTTCCAAATTTTTCAAAACACTTTATTTTCACTATTTGTTTACAGGAAAACAACTACACATAGAAGGCTGAAAATTCTTGAAGATGGTGTTTATGTAGTCCCGGCAATGTACAAAAAATTTCCACAAGATCAGTTCATTAGTTTTTGTGTAATTACGATCTAATTTTTTTTAACCTTAATTAACAATGCTGCCATTTTTTGTAAGATCGGTTTATAATTGGGAAATTCATTTAGAAAACTTAAGAAACAATTGAAAATGAAATCCGTTGGAATTTTTCGAAAATCGCTATTTTGAACGATGTTATGAAGTTTCTTAGGCACGTATCTTTTTATATGCGATAAATAAACAAATATAAAAAGGTCTGTGCCTAAAAAACCTCATAAAATCAATCAAAATTAAACAACACCCTAAAACGAAGCGATTCCTACAATAATCTCGCCTATGGGCCAATAATTAATTTTTTATCATTTTCTCCTTCTCGCCGACTAGCCTAAAGATTGTTATAATTCCATCATTAGGAAAGTCAAATCATCATTTGATGTGAGGATGAAAAGTCAAGATTTTTGATACTACTGCTGGTTGTTAAACCGTCTGGTCCTTGGTCACCTTCATCAAAAGGAATTTTAGTTCATCCACCACCGCCTCTTTGATGGCTTAATTTCTACGAAAACTGCCATACTTCTCTAGAGTTTGCTCAAATACAGCCCAAGCCGAAAAAGGAGTGATAACTACCGCTTATCTCTTATCTATCTTCAATCAAAACAAATTCTACAAGACAAGAATAATTTTCTCTCGTATCCATAGGTTTGGTGAGTTTGGTATGGCAACTTTAAATATATGCAAGGCTTTTGACAGAGTATGGCACTCTGGTCTGCTGACAAAATTCCAAGCTCTTGGTATCGAATTAACTAAATTAAAAATTTATTTTTTGGTCGTTTAATCATAGTAGTTTTGTTGTTGCTTTATATAACTACAGTAGCATTGCATGGCGTTAAATCTAAACTTGAAATCATCTCGGCTGGTGTTCCTCAGGGGTCCATTATCTCACCCACTTTTTTCCTAATCTATATCAATGATCGGCTCTCAACCCCGTCTAAGCACTTTACAGATTCGCCAATGACGGCATTTTGGGTTACTCCTATAACTATAAAATTCAATCAACAGAGCCATAGATATCTTTTTTGATTGGAGCAGTTTCCTAGGTGCTGGACTCTTTGAAGTTTTCCGATCTTTTGACAGGCCTCTCTATATGTTTCCCCTATCTCGCCCTCGTTCACTTGGTGTGTTTTAAAATTTGGCGCCCTGGATCTATAAGATTTGCCGCCGCATAAATTAACAAAAAAAAAGCAAAAATATTTTAATAATGGAAAAAGGAATAAACATAATTTATTAAATATTTACATTTTTTGCGATCCACAAATTGGTTGAAAAATTCGTCAATAACATGATAATTTACGGATTTTGTTAAGACACTATTAAGGATGGCTAGAGTACGGAAAACCAAAATTCTCGCAGTGCAGAGGAGCATACGTAATGCTATTTGTATTTCTGTACATGGACATTTTTCCTTCATATCCTTCTGCTTAATAAATTGGTTGAGTTGCTTTAAATTCATTTTGTTTTCATGTGACTCCAGAATTGTTATAAGAAAGAACACCTTTTTCTTGTAGATCATCCGCAAGATCAATAGGGTACAATTTTTGGGGTTCTATGGGTTAACTCTAACTTCCGTTTCAGGCCTTTTATCTAGGGATACGGAATCGGTGGGAAGAACTCGAGTAAATACTCACGAGAAGAATCGAAAGAAAATTACTCAATGGGTATTTTTTACTCGTTAAAAAGTACTCGATTCATTGAGAATACTTCTTTTGACATATATCTAATCTCTCACGAGTACATGGTACATGGAACAAAAATTTGGGGATATTTACCAATCCTGGCTTTGGCATTATTGATAACTTTCAACGTAGGGTTTTCCTATACCTTCGACCTGCATTAGCGTATACAATACTGGATTTTCGCTGGGACAGATTGCTCACATGGGATATAAATTCAAACCTAATAAAGGCACATTTACATTCTAAACGCAAAGTGGAAACGCAAATTGAAGCTTTTATCCCACAACAATTTGAATGTTTTCTCTCTGTTACATGAACGTGGATTCCATGTTGATGAATAAAGCGAAGCATACTAACTTCTATGCAGTAAAAGAATTCCAAATTTGCGTTTCCACTTAGCGTTTGGAATGTAAACGGCCCTAAACTCTCCTTAATTTGAAGCAGAAAAAAACATATAATGCGTAAAGTGTTTATATGGAGAATATCCACGACTGAGATAAATTTGCAATTAGCTTGAATTCTGACTTGAATTGCAAATAGTGCTCGGTACTCGATTCTACCCTATAAGTAATGATATGCATATGATAAAAGTACTCGGTCAAAACTATCGAGTAGACTGATATGAATAGAATCGAAAGACAAATACTCATATAAGCAAAGAATCGAGTTCCGATTCCATATCCCTACTTGTATCCAATTTGCACAAGACTGCAAAATTGATGGTTACTGTGTCATAAGAAGATTTGCGTCTCTTCAACTCGTCCAACAATTGGTAGCATACTGGCAAAAAGATATTAACCCTGAAATGGTCATGTCCTAGTAACAATACTTCTTCCTCACAACCCTTCTTTCTATTGTGATTGCTTCTGCATTCTTCTGTGGATTTTTTCTTATTAGACTCTTCAAAAGCATCAAAAGTTTCCCGTTTGTTTTCCATGACAGTGGTAAGTGGATGTGCTCGAAAAGCCTGGAAACTACCTCTACATCTGTGTCGACACTTGGAAGAATTTTGGAAGCTATATTAAATTGTTATAATATAGATGCCCAAAATTTAGATAATATAGTCGTTTCTAGAAAATTTGAGATAAATGGAGCCAATAATCACTTTTTATAGCTTCAAGAGGCACTGTTATTTCGTTCGCCTCGTCCCTGGCCGACCATAGCATATGTGACCAATTTTTGACAGTTGCATTTTCAGGCCTTGTGAAAAAGGATTGCAGTAACTTTGCACGTTCCGTTGATGCTGAAAAAAAGACGCATAGCTTGTGCAGCAACCCGAAAAATTTTGTACCTTCTGGGTAACATTCAGCTGCCGATGATCCGTTCAAGTTTAATGAATGTGCGCCGCAAGACACGTATCTGTCATAAGATTGGCCTCCGCAGTTGCTAATGTCAATTTTCAGTATTTTGAAGGTTTCCATAACAGCTAGCAACGTGTCTTCTGTTTGTGACCAGTGTTTGAAAGCAGAGGAACTGCTGGCTCTGCATTTTTGGGGTGGTCATGACCCCCGTGACCCCCCCCCCCCCTTGAATCCGCGCCTGGGGTACGGTTTTAAAGGCGAAAAAAGGCATATTTTCATGATTTTTATTTGGAGATATCACTAATGTTGGGTTATTTATTTCATATACACGTTATAGTATAACATCTGACGTATCTTTGGAAAAAATTTCAATTAAAAATATCACGAAATATGTAAGTCCGTGACAGCTAAGTTGTTTCGCGTTTTTTACGCGTCACCGGATTATTTGAAACAAAAAAAAACAAAATGCGTTTAAAAGGTGATATGTTTCCCGAGGTAATCAGGAAGAGTTTTTTTTTGTCGATTTTTTTATTTTTGGCAGCATTTGGAAGTGAAAAACGCGATTTTCGCTTGAAAATTTTGGGTTAATTTGTTATTAAAAAATGGAAAAAAATGGTAAAAAAAACTCTTCCTGATTACCTGTTGATTTATGTGTAGAATTAGTGTTTAAAAATTCAAAAGGATCGGATAAGTAGATTTTGAGTTCTGATGTTCACGGACTTAAAAATGACTTTTGCGAGAAAATCGATTTAAAGTTTTTTGTACTCAAAAATCCAAGCATGAGAGCCGGTCGCTTGAATGGCTGTATCTTCGTTAGTTTTGCTCCGACTTACTTAAAAAAATGGTTTATTAAACCTTACCCCCCCCCCCCCCCCTTAAGATAGGCAAGACCTCGTTGCGCGAATCGCAAAAAAAAATTGATGAACTAATCGAGGATTTGGATAAAAAGACAATTTACGGGAGAGTTGCAGTTGTTGTTTACACTAGTGTTGAGCCGGACTTACAAGAGGCAGTACATTTGTCTCTTACATGATGTAAATTGTACTGAGGCCTCAGTTTTTTTAAATGTCCCGGTTCAAAAATAATGTCCTACTGGTATATGAGCGTGTATCAAGATAAATGAAGCGAGGTGTGATTGTAAATTACTTAATGGAAAGACATTTCTTCCTTCTTTGGCCACAGTAAAATTTCCAATGTGAATTGCGGCGAGGTGAGATTGTAAACATGAACTGGAGAAACATTTCTCACTTCTTTTGCCACAGTAAAATTTCCAATGTGAATTGCGTCGAGGTGAGATTGTAAACACGAACAGGAGAGACATTTCTCACTTCTTTTGCGGCAGTAAAATATCCACTTTAAGCTGAGCCGTGGTGAGATTGTAAATACGAATTGGATGGAGAGACATTTCTTACATTTTTCGAGGGAGTGAGGTTTTGTCCTGAAGAGATAATTCTTACATTTTTTGAGGGAGTGAAATTTTGTGCTGGAGAGATATTTCTTACTTTTTTTGCAGTAGCAGAATTTCCAACTTGAAATTAGGCGAGGTGGGATTGCAAAATATAAATATATGGCCACGGACAACTAATTAGAAACAGTTTCATAAAAATTGCATTTATACAGTTTTTATGTTGGAATCAAATTAAAGAATTCCCACCACCTCCTCTTATTGTTTTTAAATATATAATGATTGAAGGAAATCAATAACAATATCATAATGAATTCCTAACAGGATTGCTACATAAAAAATAAAAAATGTATAAATGCAACTTTTATGAAACTGTTTCTAATTTAGTTGTCCGTGGCTGGCATAGATTTCTTACTTACTCTAAGGCAGTTTAATGAATATTAGAATTAAGCGTGTAAAAATTCACTTCATTGGTATTTATTTTCTTTCTTTTTTTTTAATCTGCTTGTTTTTGTCATTTTGGCATTACAATAGAACCTTGCCTCATTTGAAGTATGACATTGTACTGGCTCAAAAGAAAAAAGAGGCACCTCTTACAAACTCATTTTATAATCGTGTCCTACCCAACACTAGTTTACACCATTGAATTCCAAAAAAGGGGCTTGCCTTGCCACACATGAATTTACTGATAATAATGAAACCTGAAGATAAAATTCATAATTGTGAAGAACTCGATGATTTAATTTCTGCAGAAATTCCTGATCCACAAGATGTTGAACTTCGAGAACTGCTAAATAAATGGATGATATATAATCCATGTGGAATACATAAGTGCATCTTGCCATATTTTTTCAAATGTCTTATTTTGTAAAAGATTACAAAAAAAATTAGTTTTCAAAAAGATGTCCCAAGATTTCCTTTCAACAATTATTGTACTAAATGTAACAAAATGTGACTTAACCCAAGCGCAGCCGACCCTATAAAAGTATGACCGATTATAGAGCGGCTTCCTGGTACTTAGTATGAAAAAACTTAATTGAATTAAATCGTTTATGTATTAAATAATCATTTGGCGTAGAATACCCAAAAAGGGAAAAACTTTTTTTCTTTAATAAACATAGATTTTAACAGAAAGTATTTAAATCCATGCTCAAAGTTCTGCTTTTGCCCAACGCCTTAAAAAGTTCAGTACTTTGTTAATTAACTGAGAATTACGTTGGTTGTTACAAAGATTCCACTTAAATTCTAACCCGCTGAATTGAGGAGCTCCAATGCCAATTAAACATAACTGCCAGTTTTAATAATTAAATAAAAATAGACTTCTTAGAACCCAGCAGCAATTGCCATTATTTTCGAAAAACATCAAGGATATATAAACAGAAGCGTGAGCCTTGCTTCATTCGCAAAATACCGGCAAAGCTCCCAGATTTAATTATTGTTGATTCAAGCTCAATTATTGCTTCATTTAAAACAGCTTTAAGTCCTTACAATTCGTTTTAATAGCGTTCCAATTAATTCTTGATTAAATAAAAAAAAATGATTATGTCTTAATGTTGAACGGTGCAAATATCCAACATAATAATTACAAAAGTTTCAATGCATACCAAACAATCCCAGCAAGGACACAAGGACTCGTGGCTCGAGGGAAAGATTCATTTCAGATAAAATTTTCAGGAATCGCCTTAGGAGACTTGCTAAATGAACGGGAGGGGGTAAAAGTGGGCTGTCACTTGAGATCCTGGGTGGAAAATTGTCGGACTTGGACATTATCTAAGGACACGTGAAGTCCGAGAGAAATTTTTGTTGGACTCATGGATATGGAAATAAAACGTTGAGCATTTGAGACAATATTGGAGATGGACTGGACGACATCGTTCTGCGGAAAAGGCATGACGACTCCATTATAAATTTCTGTTAAGAATATATGTATATATAATATTGGCTGCTCGTCATGGTTGGGGTAAGCCGTCGGCATAGCGTGCGGGCATACTTCCAGGGATTGACAAGATTCGGCACGAGATATCCCAGTTTGGATTAGATAAAATTGTCATAGATTTCGTTTCTAACCGAGTCCGCCCAGACTAGATGGGAGGAAATTGAGTTTCCATCAAGGATCGTTGCGTCCGCATGGATCCGATATTTACTGACGTGAAAGACCGACGATAAGGCCCCATTGTTTTCGATGGGACAGGCAAGCGGAAATCCATGCCATCTATCTTCCCTTCTAGTCGTCGATGACGTGAAGTCAGCTGCGAAATCTCAGCAAATTATTCGTAAATAAGCAAAACAAGAAGTTTTTCCTAATATTAACGGTAAATAATTCAATTAACAAAAGCTTCTCCTCGGATCTCAATGGAACGGCATCAATCATTCAGCCACGGTTGAAGGACTTTTTATCCTTTTCACCGGACACCTGGGTCAGCACTTGTGTCTTCTCGGCATCGGGCCCCCGCTCGCACAGATTTCTTCATCGGATCCGGATGAATCCATTAATCAAGGAACCTCCGACTTAAGATTAATCTTTGAAATCCACCCAATCGATTACCTGAGTTCGTAGAAAATCATTGTTTGCTGCCTTTTCCCACTCATTCCAGATTAGATTCGAGAATTGCTTCCGACCACCTCCTCACCACCTCCAGTTCGTATACACTCTGTTTCTTGCTCAGGTGCTTAAGTTTTTATGCTTACTTGCTCCTGATCCCGCCCGTACAGTATGGGGGGAGAGTTTTAGCTGCGAGGAACAAAGTTCATTACAACCTGCCCCCACCCTGCCACAGAAGCTGGCAAAATTAATTCTCATGTGGTCACACTAAGTGGCTTTTGAGTTCTTACCTGGGACCAATTACCTTCAGGATCCTTACATGAATTTCGGTCAATGGCTGAGCATCGAGGTGTTGGCTTTGGGCGGTATCTCGTATCTGCTAGTTTATTTGGATAAATCTAGGATATCTTAATTCCATGGGAAAGGGATAAACCGACGCCTTCGTGAGTATTAAAGCTGTATATGTGGTGGCTGCCGCTGTATGTTACGAGTTACATTGAAATTACCCTCAGGCTTCTTACTCATATCTTCATTCTACTCAAAGTTCTTAAACATCCTTGAGTTTTGTGTGCGGTTAGCTTACATAATTTGTTGTGGCAGGAAATAAGGGTTCTCGTTTTTTTAACGTTAGCCACGTTATTTGTTTTTAGGATTAAAAGTCTTTTCGTGATAGTGAATGGTTTTTGCTTTATTTTTTTGGGTTATTTGTAAATCTAGTTCGTGTTTTCTGGATTCATTGGAGCAACTAAGTCCTTCAAAAATAACTAGAAGATTGTAATTACATCTATATAAGATGTGAAGTTTCTACAGAGCTCACTAGACTTTAAGACTTGGCAGAATTGAACTTCTAAAATTTTAGTGTTGTGCTTTCGATGTTATACCTTTGGACGTGATTACAAGAAGTTCCAGCTCCTTACCAATATTGACAAAGCACAAATATTTTCCCAACCCTGCGCCGCTTTTATCGCTTGGTCGTAATAATAAGTATTGCTAACTTTTCATTACTTCTTTCCATTTTCAAACACAAACAACTTTCCAACCACTGCAGCAATCAGCTGCTGCGATCAGTGGTTCCCGACTAGAAATTGTTTGCTGAACATGATCAGGACCCGGCATGCCTGATTGGGAAAGTGTAAGGCATGTAATGCAGATGATGGATGATGGATGCTGATTTTTTCGTTGATTTTCCACAACGATAGTGCTAGATAAAAAAGTATTATGCCGCTTGATGGAAAATATCGCGATCTTTAATTTTGTCTCGAAAAACCAACGGTGTCCGAGATAATCGCGAAAAACTGACATTTTCTACCTTTAGCGCCAAAACTACAAGTCCTATGAGAAAAAGTATTATAACCTTTTTCATTGAGAATATCGCGAGCTTTAATTTTGGTCCTAACCACCTGACTCGAAAAACTCAACGTTTCGGAAATAAGCGCAAGAAACTGAAAACTGGCATTTTCACCCTTTTAACCAAAGTAGTTTTCTCCATTTAAAGATGGACGATGTCAACGCACTCTTTGCCGATGTAAGATTGTACGCCTTCGCCCTTCGATGATTACTTGACATTTTCGGCATTTCCAATTAATTAAAAAACACAAAATCCAATGTTTTCCACAAACACAAATTTTTCACCTGTTCAGAGCAAGGTAAACTCGCTAACGAAAAGTCGAAATATCAAAACATCTCAACGACAAAAGTCAAAATGGGCATTTTCGAGAATTCACCATGGTAGCTACCGGTCGAACCAGAAGTTAATCCACCATCCATCCACAATCCTGCAGTGAGACTCTGAGGCTCTGGTTACCTTATCGGTGAATATTCCAACATGGTGAGTGGTAACTTATGGTAAGTAATTAACTCTCGAACATGGTAGATTAATTTCTGGTTCGACCGGTAGCTACCATAGTGAATTCTCGAAAATGCCCAATATCTCAAAAACGGTTACTCTTACAAGAAAAAGTTATAAAATATTTTTTGTAGGAAATTACCTAAGCTACAAGCTTTATTCACATAATTTTTATATAAAAGTGAGCATTACTGAGATATTTTCGAAAAATCGCTTTTGGTGACCTTTGACCCCGCGTAAAATCGTGTCGGAGTGTTAAATCGATGGGGACTCGGAACATTTTCCTTAAAGCAATAATATCAATGTCCATACCAAAATTCAGCTTTCCCGGAATTTTTCCGAAATTGGGCCTTTTTTGTCTAATTTCCCTTAGTCATCAAAAGAATTCACACAGCAATTCCCTACATTATCCACAAAAACTGCAAAATTTAATTTAGTCATCAATTTAGTCACCATTCGCCGCGCAGGCCTTAAATCAACAGAAAATAAAAAAAAAATTTTCAAGTTTGTGCTTCAATTTCGATTTTATGAGTATTGTTAGCCAAAAATAAATTATTTTCACCACTTAAGGTACTACTACCGGAAAAACGACCAAATATAAGCACTTTTTTAATAATTTTTTTCTCAGCCGCTATGTTAGATATTATCAAGAAAATTTTTTTATAACATTATTAGTCCTTAGAGGTTATAAAAAAAATGTTTTAGTTTATTTCTATTTTTTGCCAATAAGAGCCGTGTTTTTTTAATGAACTATATAGTTCTTCCCCATACAAATCTGAAAACCCAGGGTTTATCCAGGTTTTTATCCAGGTCTTGGGACATTTCAAAATTTCCCTTTCTTTTCGGAATGTAGCATACTTACCGGCTGTCGGAAAAACGTCATTTAAAATAAAAACAACATAGAAGTGACGAGAGCAAATTTGAAGGCATAAGGAAACAAATAATTTATTTTTTAGAAACTTATTCATTATTTTCTAGAGGGGAATTGGTGTAACAGTTGTTTACTGACACGCAACTTCGGATTAATTTTAATATATTTAAAGCACTGAAGATGGCGCTTAGTGAAATTTCCCTTGTCGTTTTTTTAATGAACTGGATCGAAGACCTATATAGTTCATTAAAAAAACACGGCTAAGGTAAGGGGCGCTGAAGTCAAGAGCTCAAAAAAGAGATAGTCCGATGAGTGAGAGATAATCTCAGAATTGAGAAGTTTGCAACAAAAAATTCGAACGGGATTTTATAAAGGAAAGTTTCTTACCTTGTAATTTACCACAATTAGTTAAAAATTAAAAACAAAAAAAAAATGGTGAAAGTTTGAAAAAAAGTTTGACAAAATTGCATTTTTTTTCACCCTTCTTCACTTCCCAAAATTTTTTTTCTTAATTTTTTTTCTAAAATGTGGTAAATTACAAAAGGGTATACCTTAACAAACAAAACGCACCCAAGTTTATTAAAATCGGTTCAGTAGATCCTGAGATTAACTCTCACTTAGTTGAAAAAATGTTATTTCAAGAAAAACGTGTTTAATGTTTTGGTTCGCTTTATCGCTACTAATATTATAAACTCTGTCTGTTTGTCTGTTACGCTTTCGCGCCTAAACCGCTTAACCGATTTTGATTAAACTTGGTACAGAGATAGATTAGACCTTGGAGAAGAACATAGGCTACTTTTTCTCCCGAAACAAAGGCTTTAAGGGGTTGAAATAGGGTATGAAAGTTTGTATGGGAGTCCGTCATTATTGAGTAGAAAATTATTAATGCCACCCACCATTTGAAATCGATTAACTTCAAATTTTGCACACATGCGTAGTTTTCTTGACAATGAAATGTGACCATTTTGTACAAAATTAAAGATGGCGGTTTCAAGATGGCGGTTCCAAGATGGCGGCCGATTTTTGCATTTGGCTTCCTCGACCACCGACATGGGTATCAAATGAAAGGGTATGACAGGTAGAATACAATTAGCGGTGTACCTTCATTCCAAATTCAAAATGGCGGCCAACACAAAATGGCGGAATACATAAAATAGACTAATATTGCGGACACCACAAAATGGCAATTAGAAGTATAAGAATGAAAATTATAAGTATAAAAGAAGCGGATATTTTAGAGAGTGGGGATAAAAAGCTGGAGCGCGCGAGGCAGCTGCGGAGAGTCCAAATCACACTAGAGGAAAACCCATAAAAGAAGGCAATGAGTTTTCCGTTTGCTCTGGTTGTTTGAGTGAAAACGCTGCGCTTTCAAACAACTAGAGAGAATGGGAAACACGTTGTCTTCTTTTATGGTTTTAACACTACGAAGGCGGTTTTAACACTACGAAGGCGGTCGACTATAAAATGCTATAACTTTTATGCTATTACGAATTTCTTTATAAAAATGAACTAAGCTATTCTTCATAGTATAAGGAATCGAAAAATGGAAAAAAAGTTTTTTGAAATTTTTCCCGGTAGTAGTACCCTACAGTGTTGTAACTTTTTTTCTATTACGAATTTCTTTATAAAAATTAAGTAAGTTATTCTTCATAGTATAAGGATAAAATGAAAAAAAAAATCGATTTTTTGAAAAATGTTCCCGGTAGTAGTACCTTAAGGGGGTAAAACTACCCCTACATCAAAGTTGAATTTGAAAAACATTGAATTTTTATTTTACATTAAAATTTTATTTTTGATGAAATAATTATTAAAACAGTTGGAAAATGTATTTAAAATAAATTGGAATCTACGAGAAGAACTTTTTTTCAATGTATTTTTTTTTGTTTTGATTTAGGGGTGCTTTAATCCTTTTAAAAGGGGGGTAAAATGAATTTTCCAATGAATTTTTGGACTTGCTGTCCCTTTCATTATTGATTCAATGCATTCATTGAATCTAATTGAATAGATATTGATTGATTGATTTTCTGAGGTTGGCATTAAATTGAAGACAAAATGTCAAATTTCTATGTTGTGTGTTCATAACAAGTGTTATTATGGTGATCGCGGTAAGTATTTTGTTGTTTATTTTACGTGTTACATGTTTTGTGTGTACTTACATGTTCCGTGTTAAATATTGTTAATGATTTGTGAAATTATTCTGGTCATGGTGAATCTGATCAGCGTGATTTATTTATGTTATAAACAAAGTGATTCTTAACTAACTTAATTCTACTAGTTTTTAGGTAACGATCGTTGGCCTTCACAGGCAGTGAACAGGACAGATTTATATGACAGATGGCAAATACTCAGTGAATAAAATCGCTATAACACAAAAAGAATTTCAATAAGAGATACCTGAGGGAATTTGGCAGTGCTTTATGCTAGAATTTCCAAAAAGTCATAAAAAGAATTTTCTGCACGCCGTCGGATGCGAACCCATGGATTAATCTTGCGCCTTATCTCCAAACTTTTGTCTACCCGCTTCGCCGTCTGAGTCCTTGATTAAACCTGTTTTAATTCAAAGAAAATACCTTGTGGGGTGCTGGATTTCCTCACAAATAAAACACAAGGATCTTCATAAAATTGCAAATATAACACAATGGTGTTCCTTATAATTTCAAAAATGTACAATTGGTCTCAATTTTAAATTCTTCTATTGCGTTAGATTCGCTTAATAAAATAAATGATCGATATTCGGAATATAAAAAATTTACCACAGAGGCCGTCCTACCTTCCACGTCTGCTCGCTATGACGGTGATTAAACGAAAGTGCCGGTCAATTTCTTTTTTGAGTCCTTATCCACTGATAAGGCTCTCTTGACCTTTTTTGCCCTTGAGTAACGACTTTTAAAAAAAGGGGAAAATTTGTGAGTGCCCCGAAACTAAACTTCGAGACTCGACGTGGTAGGTAACACAGTCCTCGCTTGTATGATTGTCCAAACTATTTGTGGACCCTGACACAAGCAATTCATATTATTGTTTGTTTCGTGAAATGGTGAAGTTCGATTTGTTTTTAATTTTAATTCACTATAGTTGTTTCGAATCTATCTCAACAAAATAAGTAAGTATTATTAACAATTAACTAACAATTAACAATAATTTCTAGCTATTAATGCATTTAAGTAACAATTTTGGATAATTCTTCATTAATTAAACATAGTTTCCTTTTAGGGGGCTCAGATAAGTGTTGAGTTATGAAAATTAATTCTTTGTGAAATCTTTTCCTTTCCAGGTGCGTCTTCTCGCCAGGTGTGGAGCTTCAACGAGTATACAACAGTACGAACTTAAGACTTAGTGTCAATCCAGCGTCTTCTGCAGCTCGACGTCGGTATACCGAAGATAACCATTATCTTCAGTTTGTTTTTGCCTTATCAATCCTTTTGGAGATTTCGTGATCCATTTTCCGTGTTTTATCCAGGATGATTAATGTATGTAGATTAAAATTCCGAAATAGACCATGGCTCATACTTTTAGCCACTATTTTATATAGATCGCCATTTATACACCCAGAATCGTACCGCTTCAAATACATAACTAGAGCAACACGAGACCGAGACTTTTAAGACTCTCGTCTCGATCTCGATAAGTCTCGACCATTTCGAGTCTCGTCTCGACTCTCGGCGGATCTCGCCCATTCTAATCTCGTCCCGTCTCGTCTCGTCTTGTCTCTCGGGACGAATATAAATTGATGAGCCCATCACGGCTCTTATACTTATAGACTCAACCTATACGTAACCGGCGAGAGAAAACAAGAGGCAAAAATGTGTATGAGTACCACATCCCAGCCGTGAAGCGTGCGCGCTTCATCAGATACTTTATTTTAGCAGACTTGTTTGCTATTATTTTGCCAACGAGATCTCGAGCGACCGACGAGATCTCGAGCGAATAATCTCGTCTCGACGAGAATATGTTTGTCGAGACCGAACTTTACTCTCGTCTCGTTTCTCGAGTCGAGACCAAGGCGAGACTCTCGTGTTTGTCGAGATCTCGTGATGCTCTATACATAACCCTTTGTTATATTAGTTTTGGGAAAAAGTTCGTGGCGCTTCCCCTATAGATAAGTTCTGGGAAAAATTCATGGCGTCTTCGCAAGTAAACGTTCCGAATTTTCGACGGGTTATCAAAGAAATGGGCGCTTGGGTGCTGGCGATGGAAGACAACACCTTTCCTATTATTCAATTGGATCCGTTTAGTTGAATTGCTTTAGGTAATCTGTCTAGTTGTTCACAGTAGGAGTTGTGAATCAATCATATAACCAACTACAAGTTCCTCATACTGGACGATACCCTTCCAGTCCCACTAGACAAACATTGGACGATTAGACATTTGGACGACCAAAGCGTGACTCATATTTCAACTACAAAATAAGAACGAAAGCGACCCACTTCAAGTGAAAGTGCCTCGTTTTATTTTAGCACAATATTTTTCACAAGTCTGCGCAGCGTTCCTCTCTTTGTCATAATAACATTGTGAAATATACCGCAGCTTTTCATTATATTTCTCCATTTTCAACAGCAAACAACTTTCCAGCCGCAGCACCAATTTGAAAGTAACATTTGAACTGTCACCTTTCAATTGACTTTGAAATTGGCGCCATCTATCGGGAAAAAGTAGCGAAATTTTTCCCAGACTTTTTGATTCCAACTGTCATATTACTTTTGCAAAAAAAGAATTTTGTTTGTTTAGTAATACGTCGGTTAGACCTTCTGGCTCATAATATCAGCTTTAGGTCTCCTGAACAGGACCTACAATTTGAGATTTAACACATTTCTTTAACTATAGTTATTTTTGGAGATGAAAGCCGGTCAGAGACGAGCGGTAATCAGCATGGCATTGAAAGTAGGCATTTTATTTTAGCACTGTTTTTCCTATAGTTTTATATAATTGTTAATTAGTCTTTCTTTGAAAATACACCACAAAAAGCTTGCCCGTATAGAAACTAACTCCATCAATGTTAATTACTCCAAACACACCAGTGAAAAAACAGAATTTTCTCTAAGCCTTTCACACACGCTCCAAACAAAAATGGGCGGGAAAAAAATGTCTATCCATTAAACATAAATAATAAAAGCGACAACTTCTCGCTGGTCATGCAATTTTCTGAACTTTCACTCTATTAGATAACAGCGCCGCAGATAACCAATCTTAGTGCTAATTTCTACCAGGCAATTATCAAGCAAAAATGATTGGGTACTTAACAGATCGCCCAGCTCCTTTCTGCCATCTCCTCTCCTCATGCAACTTCAGCATGTTCAGTGCATTTTATTAAACGTGACCATGGAAATTCCTCTTGATAAAGAAAGTTTCAACTATTTCACCATTAATAAAACCGCAGCAGAATCTTCTCTCGTTTTTCTCGAATGGAATCATAAATCATGAGTGGGGAATATCGGCGTTATCAATTGCAAGTGCACAAGAAGTGTTTGCACTTGCAGCTATAGCTAAAAGCCCCTGAGATTATTGCACAAAACCAAAACGATCCCGAAGAATTTGCATTAATGCAAGGTTATCACTTTCTCTACTTGGACTGGACCTGGGACCTGGTTTTTCTGGATTCCTGCATGCCTCCAGTGCACACCGCACCGTTGACCAAAGAAACAATCTATGCGGACATGACTGAGCTGAAAATACCCGAGTCAGCACATTGCCACTAGTACGTTCACAGCCAGATAAGGAACCTGCTGTTAGCTACTAGTCTAGAGATGGAATCTGCCTTGAGACCTCAAACAAGTTTCAATCGGAGCTCGCCTCCTCCACCAGCCGCAAATATCTATAGTCTTGCACGAGTGACCACGATGCGGTTCCAAGCTCAGAATTTTTATCATTTTCCCAGGCGAATTGCGTTCACTTTGTGCAGAATGGGATTCCCGGAAAACAGCCGTTGATAAAAGAAACACGGGTTTTCACTCCAGGTTGGTATGGTAATGATGCCGCCACGTGGGGGTGGACAAGGGCAAACAGAATAATGCTGGCAAATAATGTTGTTGCGGGAAGTTGCCCCGAAAACCGTAAGAGCCACCAGAGTGCAGTACAACATTACTGAAACTTCCGGAGGATTATGGCGGGTTGGGCGGGCTTTTGGGTCATACCTAATGAAAGTGCACCGGACCCTATATAACTTTCGTGTAAAATTTCTCCAACCACGGAACTGTTTACATGCCCTGAAATGGTCAGTGGTGGTGAATGTCGCAACTTTCAAACGGAGAACGAAATTCGTAATACAGAAAAACTTTTTTAATTTAACTCCAACAGAATTTCGCATCTAAAGTTAAGTTTTATTAAAAATACAATAAAATGTATTCCAAAGATAAAATTAATTCTAAAAATATGCCATTTCCCTTCCATCTCTCTTCGGAACTTCAACTACGCCGTGGAACGTCGAGATGCTTCCAACGTCGGAGTAGACTGGATTTTGAGGCTTTATCTTTAATTTTCCAACTTTTACTAAACCAATTAATGGGAAACTTACATTTTGTAAAACACCACCGCGGGAAAAGTGATTCTGCAGGAAAGGTGGCTTTCGGTATTCATTTTGCATACTTCAGTACTTGTTTCGTCTGGGGAAAATGCTATGCAGTAATGATTGCGACTAACTATCTAGTCGGTCTATTAAGAATCTCCAGCGTGTTCTCGCTTTGCACTAATTAATTTCAACACAAGATGCATGAGAATTCAAAGTTTTTAGGAGGTTTTAAATGCGTTTAACGGATGAGTACTTTTCAGTTTCTTTTCATCTGTAATGCTCGAACGAAAAATCTAGATCAATTCATGAATCAGTATTGGGGCCAGTAGTCCTTACATCAACTTATTTAGGTGACTAGCTACCTAGCAAAGAGAGACTAAAGTCAACAGAGCCCGAGTAAAAATAATTTAGTTGGTTAATTTTCTTACTAGCACGCACGCTCCCGCTGCTCCCGCCACAGGGATGCACGCTCCAGCCACAGGGATGCACGCTCCCGCCACACAGATGCACGAAATCGCCTGTATTGCTTTAAAAAATTGTAGAGGACGAAGAAAACCCTAGTAAAAATGTGTCGGGCCCATTTTTTCGTTATGCGTGCTAGCTGCGGCGCCGTGCGTGCTAGAGCGTACCTGATGCAGGCCAGCTGCGGGCGAGTTTTATTTTTCTCGGGAGTTCACTAATAACATGTTATTCAAACCCAGATAAAATACAGGATGATTTAGATGACGATTTTGAGGATTCCTTTAAATCCTCACCTAGAGATGAAAAAGATTCCGCACCTTACATAAACCCTGAAAGTTGGATAAATTCATCCCGTACAAGGACCGCGGATTGGAACACAATGAACGCTGAAATGGGTACCGTTTTGGGACTGCACCCGTGAATATATATTACATTGCATTAAGCTTGGAATGTCCAAAACTCAGCCTGTCATATTCAGGAACCGGATCAAATCCCATAATTCAAACTTCGATACCTCTCTTAAGCCTTATAAAATCAGGATGCACGGTATTTGATCCTAAACAAAAACAAAGATCCGCAAAAAAAGAAGAAATACCCGCAATAAACAAGCAAGAGATCCTTTTATCTGCAAAAAGGATAGGCGTCAATAATAGTGTTGGTTAGGACACGATTATAAAATGAGTTTGTAAGAGGTGCCTCTTTTTCTTTTGAGCCAGTACAATGTCATACTTCAAATTAGGCGAAGTGCTATTGTAATGGCAAAATGACAAAAACGAGCAAATTAAAAAACAAAGAAAATAAATACCAATGAAGAGCCTTTTTAGGGGTTTAATTCTAATATGCATTAAACTGCCTTAAGGCGGTGGCCCAATCACGACTTTATTCGCGTTTACGGGAGTCAAAGCGTTGACGCGCTTTGACGTCGATATTTGATTGTGTGTAAATCAAATCAAGCTGTCCCATTCACAACTTTGCGGCGTCAGCGGCGTCAAGCGACGGCAAAAGTCTACCAACTTTCAACTTTTCGCGCTTTGGCAGGCGTTGAAAATTGCCAAACTGTCAAACTGTCGAAATTAAAACTTTATAAAGACAAAAATCCATACTACATGAATTTAAATCAAAGCAACCTTTTTGACGTCCTCACGCTATGAATGAACCTTCAACGGGCGTCAACGCGTATAACGCGCCGTCGGCATTGGGCCATCGCCTTTAGAGTAAAGCCTCGTTCACACGGTGACACTGATGCTGTGGCATTTATCATCATGAAAGTGCTCAACATTTGCTATCACGGCACTGAGTGTTCACATGATCCACGCATAGTGTTGCGACACTCGTGTAAAAAAATGGGCGAACTTGTTTCGCAGTAGCGGATGTGTAGAAGTGCCGCGGCATCAGGTGTCAAATATCAAAAAAATTTGATATGCGGCATTATTATCACGACGTCGAGACGACGCGACATTCAATAGTTCAGACGATGACACTTTTGCGACATTCACGTCGCCACGTTAAATTCCATGACATCAGTGTCACCGTGTGAACGAGGCTTAAGGAAGAAATCTAACTTAGAAACAGTTTCATAAAAATTGTATTTATACATTTTTTATGTTTTTATGTAGCAATCCTGTTAATTCATTATGATATTGTTATTGATTTCCTTCTATCATTATATATTTAAAAAAAATTAAGAGGAGGTGGTGGGAATTCTTTAATTTGATTCCTATATAAAAACTGTATAAATGCAATTTTTATGAAACTGTTTCTAATTAGTTGTCTGTGGCTGTATATTTTGCAATTCTACCTCGCCTAATTTCAAGTTGGAAATTCTGCTAGAAGTAAGAAATGTGTCTCCAATACAAAATTTCACTCCCTCGAAAAATGTAAGAATTGTCTCTTAAGGCCCATCCTCACTACGCGGACTTAGATCTCACGCGCTTTTGGCCGTATGGCTAGACAAAAGCGCGCGTGAACTTTTAATTTTCTGAATCATGAGTGAGAAAACAATCAATTCTCATTTGAAACGCCGTACGCGCTTTTGAAAAGCTCATATTGTGTGGACGTACAATGTATATACCTTTTTAAGCACAGCCTTTTGTCCGCGTAGTTTTGCCGCACGGCCTTTACCATGGACAAAATCATAAAACAGTCGTAAAAAAGTCATAAAACTCTATATGAAAAAAAGGCAAAAGCGCGTACGACCCAAGTCCGTGTATTGTGGACTACTGTTCGGACGCATCGCACACGTCAGTTGGTCGACTTTCTACTTTTTCCACGGTAGCGCGTCCGACCCTTAACTGCCCAAATAAAAACACATGCGCTCTCATTGTTTAGCTTGTTTGCCTTTTTTATGTGAAAGCCTAAGCCTAAAGGTGCGTTTAAACTATACGAGTTTTTTGCCAGTGAAGCAGTCACTGTAATGTAAACATCATGTCAGTGCACTGGTTGGGGCACTGGCAAAGCACTGGCATAAACACTGACACGATATTTCTCGTGCAGTCTAAACACGCAAAAACGTGCACTGGCGTCTTTCACTGGTAACTTTAGAAACTTGTTAGTAAAGTTGTACGAGTTTTTTATTGAGAATAGTTGACGAAAAACGGTTTTAAATTGGAAAACTATTAAAAAAAGCGAAGTTCTTGGAAAAAATCAGAGATTTATATTTTAATATCTTTGTATGAGATTGTCCAGAATTGTCAATTGGGAGATATCGAATTAGAGATTTGAAAACAAAATCTCTACAGGATATAATATGTATATCTCTAAACAAAGATAAAACGGTTTTTGTCAATAAATGGCAAAATATAAGATCACAAACGCCTTTTTTTTGGTTTCTTTTCTTCGTCATCATGAAATAATAAGTATGCAAATTTCTGCAGCAATATTTACTTTTTCTGTCGTCATTTAACCGAGAAATTCACTTGTAAATAGTTACTGCTGGGTCATTCCACATCAAATCAGTCAATTCACTGGATCTCACCACCCCAGGGAGTATTTTATATTTGTTCTTCTGGTGAAAACTAAGAAAAATATAAACTTTCAGATTTTTTGGGCTTCTAATTTTTTAGTTATTAATTTTAAAAAAATCGAGAATTGCATAATTTTGACAATTTTTGTAATCTTTAAATTGCTCTTAGTTCAAAAACAATTTGATATAGAAAGTTCTGCTTTAATACAGCTTTAATTTGATATACAACATAGTCTTATTAGTAGGAATAAAACTTTTTCCAGTATTTTCAAATTTTTTTATTTTTTTTGAAAAAAATATATTTTGTGCATACACTCTTAAGGTACATGCCAAAATTTAGGATGGGACGACATTGGGATCATATTGAAATAAAATATTTTTTACGTTATCATTTTATTTAGTTTGAAATTGAATTTTTCTGTAATTCCGCACGAAATATCTTTTCCAGTGAACTGGATTCCCAATGTAAACACCATCAATTTCTATTACCAGTGCTCTGGAAAAAAAGTGTCAGTGAAGCACTGGCAAACCCCCTGTCAGAGAAATATTTGCCACTATTCTCTGCTAATGTAAACAGTGTGCCAGTGCACTGGCTGCTAATGCCAGCGAAAACTCGTATAGTTTAAACGCACCTTAAGTCGTTCACGTCATGGTGCCATGCCTCGTAAGTAGTAAGCTTAGCTAGAAGGATAGGATTGGTCAAGGGGAGTCTGGAGGATGCATGAGGAGGAGGGGGCAGTGAACGTCGTATTTGAATTCTTGGAAGCTGGGTGAGTTCTTTTTTTTATGCAGCCGCCTGAGCCAGAGGTGCAACCAGTGGGAGACAGCCTCGTCGAAGTATTATGCCTCCTGAAACAAGTTAATTCCGCTAACCAACCGACAAAGGCTGTGGCGTCGGCGATAGCAGATTACCAGGAGGTGTACCGTCCGCTAGGTGAGGAGACAACCTAAACGGAATTTTGATACCCTCCCTTGGTTAAGCTAGAAGGCCTTTAGGCTGGGCGAACGCTGGTCCCAGCACAGCGCAGCCTAGCACAGCCCAGCACATTACAGAAAACTGTGTTTCATTATATCTAAGCTACCATTGCATATTTGGGACAGCACAGGCACAGCAGTCGCAGAGTCTTAGCTCTGCGGGTTGTGATTGAAACACAGTTTCCTCTGTCGGTAAGACACAGTCAAGAAGCAGTATAGTGTTTTTCAATTTTATATGATACAAATAATGAAAATTATGTAAGAGAAATTTTCAAAAATAAAATATGGAGTAAAATTACAATTGAATTAGGATATAAAGACGGTAAAAATAATTTTTTTAGTACTTGATATAACAATTTCCACAATACAAAATTGTGCACTGCGTTATGTGACCTGCGTTCAATATTCCCTGTTGGAAAGAAAATTATGTCTCTGCTGGCTCCCAGCTGATTATCTGTGCTGTGCTATGCTATGCTGTGCTGGGACCAGTGTTTGCCTAGCCTTATAGGGTTACTCTTGTCGTGATAATTCTGGTTATGTGTGACAGACTAGTGATAAGCAAACGCAAGAACAACTAATATAGTCTTGTTCTTGTCTTGTTCTTGCTCAGTCAGTCTTGTTTTTGGTCTTGCGAGCATAACTAAGTCTTCTTCTTATTCTTGGCCTTGCTAAATGTGCAAGAACAAGACAAGACTGCAAGAACAAGACCATTTTTGCTCATCACTATGACAGACGAGACGGAACGCCAGCCACGCAATTGTCTGTCAGTGAAAACTCGTCGCTTACTGTGGAGCCACTGCCCGCACTGCACACACGCATGTATTGTATCTGTTTCCAGCTTAAGGGTCTTGCTTAAAAGATCCAATCAGTGAACTCACAATTAAGAAGACTTCGAGGATCTTCTTAAGCCGACAAAGAGAAAGCTACGATGGCCCGTCACCAATCATCTTTCCTGCGCTGCTCCAGAATATTGCATATGTTATATTTCCGCATAATGGTTTACCAAAAGTGGTTAAGCTAGCATACACAGTACCGCCAAACAGCTTCGCCCAAATTTGAACACAGTAGAAAAGACTAGCGATAAAAGCAACAGATGATCACTGGCAAGAGCGCACAGCTGAATCAAAAAGGCTCATTCAGATGCGGCAGCAGCAGCGGCAGCAAGCTTAGTTTTACTAGCAATCGCTGCTGCTTTAGTTGTCAAGTGACCGCCATTAGCCAATAGGAATTGTTTGCTGCCGCTGCTGCTGCTGCATCTGAATGGGCCTAAACAATAACACTGGCTCCACACGTTGGTCTCAACGCGGGTTCCAGCGAACGTTGGCCAGACTCCGACACGCGATGGCCAATCCCCAATGCTCACGCCAATGCAAATTTCTCGATCCACACGTTGGACAAGTAGCATTGGGGTTAACTTTGGTGCCAACGTGTGGAGCCGGCCTAATGGCACGAAGCTTCACGATTACGATGTATAGAATGTTAGTTCCAGCCAACCAGTTCCGATTCCGACTAGCAAGCACGATAACATCAGCCACTGGTAAGGTTTGCTTTGTCACCACGCCGGTGCTCCTTCGCCCAAGTTTTTGCGAGCCTGCTGCTCAATCTAGGCCAGCCCAAGTCGTGGCCTCTTGGTTAGGACGGCAGTTAGCTTAGCCCTGCTATATGCTGTGCTAATGGCGGCAGGAGCGCCAACGGAACAACAATGAGGGCCTATCGACTAAGTGGCTTTCTCGTATTCTGCGGATATAGGACAGTGGATTGGAAATTAGGTGGAATAAGTCAACAACTATGACAACTCATAAAGATGTGAACCAAAAACTGAACAGTAGCTGGTTTCTGTAACTCGCAATAGAGAGTTATCTACAAAAAATTCTCTATTTGACGTAATTTTGACGTCATTCTACACCATTGTGCCCACATTTTATCGCATCTTTCTTAACAGGCATTGGGCGCGTGACGTCATGGGATAGAGATTTTTCTCCACTGAAGTTACATAAACCGGCTACAGGTTATTCGCATCAACGTCTTTTTTAGTTAGCTCTAGCTATGCAGTCCAAATCAGGTGTCTTTAATACAAACTTCCCAGGGAGAAGTATTTCGTGGTTATGTAGTTGCTGCTAGCCAAGAAACTTTTAAATACTTCACTATATGTAAAGTATAAGGTAACCTTTATAAAATTAATAAAAATGACTGAAGTCACAGAGAATACTGCCAAAAGCCATTTTTTACAAATTTAAAAATAAGAAATCAATGTGAATGTTCCTTTTTCAAGACAACAAATGCAATTTTCTACAACATATCAAAATTGCAACTTAATCTCAATAAATACCGTTCCAGCACAAACCAATGAACAATGCAAAAATTCAACAATTACCATTTGTTTCCAATCATCAGCTTAAAGGGAGCCTGTATACATGAAAGTACAAGTTCAACCCTTGTAATTTACAAGTAACCATACCCCTGTTAACACTAAAATAATTGTAATAAATGTTCACGTGTAGAGGGCTACCCAGGGCTGGCTTCATAGCTGGGGATCGAACAAAGGGTTTCTGGTTGTTGAAAATATTCAGAAGGCCCCAGGGATCCTTATCGCAGACAATGTAGTTGGGCCTTATCCAAGGGCCAAGCAATCCTTTAGACAAAGGCACAGAAGAACCATTCCCCAACTTACAGCTCCATTCTCTGCTCCCGGATTTCCAGGACAATAAATTTCTTCAGTAAGAAATTCAGTTGCAGGGATTCAGTCGTGATTCAATTACAATCCTCGTTGCGCGTTTGCATTTTCATCGATTTTCCTTGTTATCCTTCGTCTATGACCTTCAGCAGTCGATAGAGTGGAACGACTTTAATGCTAATGGCATTATGGGAAAATTGAAAATGAATGAAGCCGTAAAATGGGAAAATGGGGGAAATTGCATTTTGCAAAAGTTTGACAAGGACTTTTCTTTGGATTAGTTCTGGAACGTGGCGGCGGCGGCGGGCATAGAATTTTCCAGTAAACGAGATGCAATAATTATAAAAGTTTTGACAAATAATTATGACTTCTGGCAAATTACGGAAAACAAACATTTGAGGAATAATAAAATTGCCAAGAGCATTCTAGACTAATACTGCTGCACTAGTTTGATTACCGAAAGATATTAGATATTGCACATGTTGGAAATTACCCAAACATAGTAAAAATTATCTCAGTTTTAGTTCAAGGCTTGGGAAAAAAGCACATAGTTTTGATTCTTCGATAGGGCAGGCGTGGATTAAAGGGGGGTCACGGGGGTCATGACCCCCCAAAAAAGCACTCACTGTTTAAAAAACAAAATTGACCCAACTAAAAAAACAAAAACAAAACATAGCCAAACGACCAAAACCGACCCAACTTTTTGGCAAATTAAAAAAACGACCCTTTTTTTTATCTGATAGTGTAAGCTCAGGTGTCAGCCTTTGGGCCTTATCATGGTTGGCGAGTTGAAAAAATGACAGCGCCGTTTATCGTTCTCATTTTTCGTACCGTAATTGGCGAATGCAGCGACATGACAGTTTTCGGCAAAACCTTATCATTGCTGTCGCTTGAAAGTTTTTAGACATTTCTGATAATTAAAAAATTTATAAAATTACATTATTTATTTAAAAAATATTTATTCAATCTAGTCACTTGACAGTGAAAAACGCAGCTTTGTCTTTTCAAACATCAACTGTGATACGCCTGAAGGCGTTTTTCCCGACAAATGTCAGTTTTTTCGAAAACTATGGGCGCATCCAGCGCACTCAGCCGCTGAGCAGCGGCTAAGTGCTGAGCTCGTTGGATGGATAGCTGAACTAAGCAGCTTAGCCCAGCGGCTGGCAAATTTCTCAGCGTAAAATTTTTATTCTAAGTAGCTCAGCGGTAGTAAATTGACGTTATATAAAATAGGAAAAAAATTTAGTTGTCAAAATAAATTCTAACTGAGCTATCTATCACATCTAGCCGACACACACCGCTGAGTTACTTTTTACGCTGTGCTGTTCAGCTAAGCGGCTTTTCCGCTGAGTGCGCTGGATGTGCCCTATGATTCCGTTTTACAGTCGCCGCTCCATTTCTCACTTCAAGCGCCAACCATGATCAGGCCCTTTGTACTACTAGTCCGTCATGTCATGTCACACATGTCATAGTGCAATGTCTAGTAGTAAGCTTAGCTCGAACGATAGAGAGAGATAGGATAGATTAGGGGGAGTCGGGTGCAGTGTCTCCATATGTAAATCGAGAGTTACCGTGTTGCAAGGGTAAAAATACGGTGTTTCTAGCAGGGGTGAGGAGTCGGCCCCAAAAATTGGCGACTCCGACTCCAATGTCTTTAAATTTTAAATCCGACTCCGACTCCGAGTGCGACTCTCATATATAGTATAACGGAAAATATTTAAAATTTGCAACGAAGAACAAAGAAGAACTAGTTTTATTTTGTAGCGTATTCTTTTAATACTTTCATCTTTCTATAACCCGGGATTTCTATAATTTTTTAAAATAATTTTTTTAGTTGATCCGCATTAAATCCTAACCACAATGAGTTATGGCGTGTCCACACGACACAAACATGCCTAGAACGTGCTTTTCCCCATATGAAATATATGTAATTTTGCACGGGCAAGCATAATGACGTAATCAAACGCACGTGCTAGATAGGCACGCGTGACGTATGAAATGCGTCCACACGACACGGCTAAAAATTCCCGACTCTGAAAAAGAACGTCCGTACTTTTTGAGGTCGTAAAAAACCCATATAAAAGCAAGTTGAAGGCGCAAACATGATTATAAATGTCGTGTGGACGGGCCATTACCCAAATTATGTGTAGTTCATTTTGAAATATGTACTTCAATCAATAATTAATAATTTTTATAATTTGTAGTTGTGTTATTTTACGCAAATAAAAATTTGAAAATTGTTATAAGAAAAATGTATGGTTTTTTTCCTAGTAGAAAACAAAAGCAAAAAATTACAATATGTAATTTGTAAAAGGAGTCGGAGTCGACAAATTTTTTGATTTTTTTTCCGACTCCGACTCCAGTAACTAGAAAATTCCTTCCGAGTCCGAGTTCGCAGCCCTGGTTTCTAGACACGATGAATCTGCTAAAAGTGTACCGTGTAATTTTTCGTCAATTTTCTTCAATAATTCCACTTTTTTTTGATAAAACGAAATTTTTTTTGTCAATACAAACAAAAAGAGTTTTATCAAAAAAAAATAGAATTTTTGAAGAAAATTGACGAAAAAATACAAAAATTTACGATTTTCGATTCGATTTTTTCCACTTTTTTCAAGTTTAAACACTTTTTCTTGTTCACCATCATAAAGTGCATAAAAAAAACCTACACTTAAATTAAAAAGGAATCTCATACTATGCAATGCACAAAAGTTATTGGCCAATCAATTTTTAGATTTGAGGTTAATTTTTGAGACTTGTGTTAGATATTTTGACTTAAAATTTTTACCAGTTATTGTCCACATTATAAAGTATAATTTCTGAAAATTTCATCAATTTTTACTTAAAACATCCGAAGTTGTAACCAAAAAACCAAAATTTAGCAGTTTCTTCTGTTTTCAATTATCTTTGAGGTTATGTGTGCAGATTAAAATTTCATTTTGTAACCGCTGATAGGTAATATCATAATGAACAGCCTCAATTTTTTTCGTGTTCTTTTGACCTACAGATACAGATAAATCTATATTTAGAAAGAACGACCAAAATGGTAGATTTTTCACAAAACGGCTTATAATTTACGTAGCGGCGGTTGCAAGAGAAAATGTCCATTTCGTATAGTATTCGATGTAACTAACATATTGAAAAAAAAACTGGGACTGGAAACAATTCCTTTTTCACTAAAATTTGATGCTTATCTGACTCCACTATTAGTAAAATCCGTAAAAAAATTTTTTTCGATTTTTTGAAAATTTGTAACCCTTTAATCCACCAGAAAATTCGGTTAGCTTTGTTCGTTTTGTTATTTTGTTTTTTAGGAGTAGAAATTTTTTCCGTCAATTTTAATTCCGTGACCCCCCCCCAAAACAAAATACTAGATCCGCGCCTGCCGATAGGGTATAATGAGTAGGTATAGCCCGAGCTTGCAATAAGACCTGTGTTGAGGAAGAAGATCATATAAAAATCGTGACTGAGAGAAAAATTTGTACGATACTTTCCTAGCAGAAACGCCTAGACACTGCGAGTAAGATGAATTTTTGATGTAGATGGTCAAGGTTTTATGTATTGAATTGTAGCTATTGATGAAAGTGTGTTAGATACTTTACGCCGGAGCTGTAATCACAGTCGAACAAGTCTCTGTTGGTCGAAGCTAGGTTCTTCATTATCCATGACAATGCCAGGCCGCATACAGCGACTAAGGTGTTGAAGTACCTGTAGAGTGATCGAATATTGCGAGACAGAGGTGTCATAAATAGCGAGTCCACACAATAATAATAGAGCTATTTCAAGCGAGGACTTGGAGAAAATCAATACAGTCCCAAGCAGGATTCTGCCTTTAAGCTTCTAAGTGCCTTTATAGAGACTTGATTGAGTGAATGTTGGTAGTCCCAAGGAATGCCTCTGGAAATACAAATTATAGAAAACCATCAATCGCCGTGGCTACCAATATAGACTGGAAACGGTTTATCCAAGCTTTGCCTCTATAGTCCAGGCAACGAAGACACAAATATTCCCAATAGAGGAAAAAATGCATAGTATACCTAGTCCGGGGAAATTAGCATTTAAAGGAGACAAAATTCGGAAATGGCTGAAAATTGGTCCACCGCTTCCTTGGGACTTTTTAAGAAAACAATTTCGGAATCACAAAAAAAACATGGCCGCCGGATATTTAGCGGTTTTCCGGTGTTTTCCTTGTATCTCGCTTTCTATAGGTTGTACAACCCCTTACAAAGGCCCTAAATGTTGATAATGAAATTCTCTACAACTTTAGTTCTTACAAAGATGTTGACCCGATTGACCCTTTCAAAGTTATTCAAGGTCAAAGTTTCCAAAAATCACTTTTTGGCAAAACATCACTCAAAAACTGGTTTTTTCAAAAAAAATTTTTTGATCAGTCAATACGAAACGTTATTTCCTACAAAAAAGCCATGTGTCTTTTTTTCGAAAACTTAACCCTTTCAAAGTTATTCAAGGTCAAAGTTTCCAAAAATCACTTTTCGGCCAAAAAATCACTAACTATTGATTTTTGCAAAATTTTTCGAAAAGTTTTCGAAAAAATGGCAAGGGTGTCATTAGGGTAGGCAATAATCTTTTGTATAAATAGAACAAAAAAAATTCGAGATTTGGGGTTTGTCTTTGGTTAAAGCTTTTGCGGTTTGTGTCTTGGGTGTATCCCTCAACCCAAGAGCTGTCCGTCCATTGTATCCGGTCAATCTGGTCCATCTGGTCTGTGTGAATATCCACCGCAGCACTACATATTTAGACCATCACTAGCTAATCTTATTAAACAAGATGGTTTGAACTAGTGAGCAAACACTCTGGAAATTTATTGACCAGGCACACCAAACATACCGGCCAGACCAGCCAGACAGATAGACCAGGTAGACCAGACAGGCCTGATAGATCAGTCAGACCAGATAAACCAGACAAACAGCTATACCCCTTCAATCCAAGACACAAACCGCAAAAGCTTCCTCCCAAGCCACAAACTAAAAGCTTTATAGCGCAATTTTGTGAAATAGGTGGCTCAGTAGTGGCCTAGCCATACTACTTGCAATTTCATTTAATAAATATCTTTTGAAAGATATTTTAGGGGATATATTAAACCTTTTTAGGGTCGCCTTAATAGTTCTGACAGAACTTATATTCTAGAGAAAAACTATGAAAGACTACGAAATACATTATTGCATTTTTGATTGCGTGAAAAATATATTCTTAGAAATTTATTTACAGTCTTTAAATTTCTTTAATATCCAACAAGAATTTTATGGCAAAAAGAATTGCCCTTTCGCGGTTGAATCCCATTTCTTAACTCACTCCCTGAGCGCCATATAAGGTTTTCCAAGAACGAAAATGGAAAAAAGGAAAACCCTCAATATCATCAAAATTTAATAATACACATAATCCCTGTACAATACCCAATAAATGTAACGACAAAAATATCCTTTTAATATGAGTAATAAAAATTGGAGACCATCCATAAAAAACTACAAAATAAGGACTTTAATACTCCTCCCCCTGCACTGAAGAATGGCTGCCCGTCATCATAAAATATTTTATGCACACAATAAAATGAATGAAGAAGTCTTTATAATCCGAAAAGGTCACCGCCATCCAATTGTCAGCACTAAAGTTCATAAAGGACCCACAAATTCTGAAAAAGGGGATCCTTTCCCATTATTTCTTGGAGCGGCGTATGATGTCCTCCTCTCCTTATAGTATAACACGATGACACCCATAAGGAAAACGTGCTAACGAGTTCCCCATTATTTCTGGCAATTTAAGTAGCTATCAACCAAATCACTTGCCAGACGTGCTTTCTTTGGGCGAGAAGGATTCTGGCAGGATTTAAGCAGGATCCATTAATTATTTGGATTTGCGGTACGTGTTACCTGTGAATCCTGGCAGCGCAGCACCACCATAATTTTCTGACGCCCGCCTCCAAGAAAATCCCGTGACACCTGTTCTGCGTGCACTCATATCCTTTTCGTCCTGTTGTCGGCTCATTGAAATTTTATTTTTTTTTTATTTTCATAAAGAAAAGAAATAATTAAAACCCAAAGTGTTGGGGTATGGCGTTCAGAGATAACACGCCAAACAAGGAAACTTGGTTAATTATAAAATGCGAAACTCAATTTTCTCATTGCAGAGGATACTCACCACTACATTAAGTAGCTATGGGGTCTTTGCGGAAGTGCTTTCTGGGAATACGGGAATATCCGGAAACTTCTTTGCCCCTTCAATCCGGGCATTTTCTTCGGCCATGGGAATTTTTGCCGATTTTCCAGTAGGTGTAAATAATTAATACGCAATTTGTAGGGGCCGCTCTCCATGGCGCCGACACGTACAAAATTAATTTTTCAATTAATTAAACGCTCGGCGGAGATGAAACTCGTTTGACCGTTAATGGAAATTAAAACACCATCAGACCATAAATGAGAAATTATTGATTCATGCCCTTTCCAATTGACGTTACTTAATTGGTTTTTCAATCTCATTATGCGCATTCATCCCCCTTTGTTGCAATGATATTCCGCTAATTGTGAAACATTTTAAGCGATTTTTATTATTAATATGAAAATATTTGTTTTTGTTTGTAATTTATCACAGGTTTTTAAGGTGGTAAATTTTTCAATTAAATCTCTTTAAATAAATAGAAAGAACATTATGCTATTATCCACCACTTTTTTCTACCGCTTATATTTAAGGTAAAAATCTGTTAATCCTGCAGCTTTCAAGTCATGATTACACCCCAACTACTAACTAAACAATTGGTCTAAAATTTATACCATTTAACAAACCTAGTTTATATTTTTTGTAGGTACCCTCTTAACAACGCTATATTTTTTATATCCCAACTTCTGACATATTTTATATATACCCACCAAAACTTCTTCCACAAGAAAAAAAATTGTCTTCAGATAGTGGATAGAAACTTTTGTGTAGAACTTGGAACTGTTCAAACTTTAAGAAATTTTTTTTAAATGTTCGCCAAATAATTCATCGCGCACAGGAAAAAGTTAGTCCTAAAGGATGGATAAGGACATAATGCATAGTGTTTAGATTATGCAGACGAGACTTATGCAACGATTATGTGAAAGTTTTTTTTCTGCATTGTAAACAGTGTCGGCAATTCTGTCAGGAGTTATGATTGATTATGATGTGTTTTACTATTAATCGTAGTTTGTTTGATTTTTTATTTATAAACCCGTAATAAATTTTGTTTCGTTCTTTCTTTGTTTCTTTTAGTGAGATATCAGATGCAGTGATATTGATAGATAGATATTGTACTCTTAGCAGCTTAATACACCGCTTGAACAGATTCAGCAGTTTGCCTAAAGATTTGTCACTCAAACTGGTTTGGCCAAACAAGATCGCGAGGAACAACGAAACCCTTCTTCACGCTATTGCAGGGCATACTCGTGCTCCCCCACGATCAGGCACTTGCTTCTGAAATTTTGGCTCTCTCAGTTTGGGCCATTCCGATCCTATATAGGTGATCAAGGGCGCAGTATCCAGTAGCTAAGCCAACAGACAAAACAGATCCGCTGGCGATCTTTAAGTGTGCCTTACAGAACACCTCAATCAAAGTTTGTATCGATCTAGTGGCTGCAGATATCTCCAAAGATTTATATAAAGTGTGGCCCTCAGCGCTATTGGGCACGGCTAAACTCTAAGCTATTGATATTGACGTAGTTCGACAGAACTCGATTGAGAGTTTCCTTTTAGGTCATTCAAATTAGCTAACACTAGATGTTGTGATATTGAAACCCCAAACCATTTCTGCCGGCGTCCCTCAAGGGTCAATTCTGTCAACTACTCTATTTCTAACCTTTATAGACGATCTCTGATGATCTCTATTTCTAACTTTTATTATTATTTATTATTATTATTATAATTATTTATTTATTTACAACAACTTCAAAATTAAGAACAGGGACCTATCAATTTTGTGTACGAGAAAAGAACAAAAAAGGAAAATTTGGAATTTTTAAGTTAAGTGTTCCTTGAGAATACGAAAAATTCAATATGGCAAATAAGTAATCAGGCTTATGGTACAAAATCAGTTTCTTTAAAAATATAATTGTACGAAGAAGTAGAGTACAACCCACGATGGAATGAATGTACATATGTAGAAACATAATCAAAATGCCTAAGCATGAACAATAAAACGAATCGCTGAATTAAATGCAGGCCCGCCGCTAGCCGCTTCAGCGCCCGCGTGCAAAAAAGACAATGCCGCCCCCTCCCTTATCTTGTTTTTTCTGACTGAGCTTGTTCTCTTCTCTTTAAGAAAGATCGATTGAAGGAGCATATTCTAAATTAAAAATCTGAAATTTGATTACGTTATTTATTGATATCTCATACATTCAATAAAATTTATTAAAAAAACATTGAACGTCTTGTATTCGAGTAATTAATATTCAAAATTCAAGTAAAATGTCGAGTAAAAATGATATTTAAACGTGGGAATTTATTGCACATAAAAATGGATTATTCTTTCTCCATAACTAGACATCAAAATGCTTTAAAATTTGTCAATTTTCATTTACAGAATAAATTTGATTTCTATAGTACGGTCATTTGGTTCTAAAAAAAGGGGGATACCTGGAAAGTTTTCCGGGAGTTTTGAAAATTTGTAATTTTATAGATTTCGATGTGCTCTTTCCGAATTTCAACTTTGACACCCCGTATCTTTGCCGCTGGCGCCGCCATGTTGGAAAAATGGCGCCTAAAAGCAGTTTTTTGACAATGTCGAAATGAGAAGTTCGCGGGTTAATCGTGACAATGACGACGTAAAAAAACTAATTGACTGGTTGTGCAACCATCCACCTTTTCCAGAATTAAAGTAAATCATGTCACTAAGCACTGGAATTATCGGAGATGAAAAGATCAACTGTCACATCCCTAAAGAAATTGGTAGTGCTGGCATTTCTAAAATCATTGGCAACGATTTCTATACCGTAAAATTCAAACGGAATGACCGAATAAAATCACTTAGTATTTTGAATTCAGTCATCCGGATAGAAGGCGACATTGTCCCGATTAATCCTTTACGAATTTTCCAAAGAATGTGCATTGCAAAAGAATGTGAAAAGGAACTTGAAAATTTTTTTACGTGCAAACTTGCTCCATTTCCCTTAACCCTTTTCAATGACGAAGGCATGCGCAAATGTATTAAATCTTCTATGTATAAGGCATTTGAGCAACATTCTGGAGATTTAAATTTTGAATATACGATGTATATCATTGACGGAGGATACTTATTACACCGAGTCATTTGGCATCGCGGTGAATCGTTTTCATCCATTTGCAATCAATACGTTACCTACGTTCGTTCGAACTATACATCCAATGCCATTATCGTATTTGACGGATATCCGGAAGATGTAGCAAATCGTAGTACCAAATATGTGGAGAGATCCTGACGATCACGAAAAACTGCTTCAGTAGACATACTTTTTGACGAGACAATGATCCCAACTGTGTCACAAAATAAATTCCTGGGCAATGAGGCAAACAAGAACGCCCTCATTGGAATGTTGAAAAAAAAAATTTAAGTCGGAAAGGAGATATTGTCAAAAAACTGCTCTTAGGCGCCATTTTTCCAACATGGCGGCGGAAGCGGCAAAAATACGAGGTGGCAAATTTGAAATTCGGAAAGAGCACATCGAAATCTACAAATTTTCAAAACTCCCGGAACTCTTTCCAGGCAAAACTACCAAATGACTGGACTGCTATCTGCACTGAGAGACATTTTTAGTTACCACAACCATACGGCATCAAATAAATATATTTAGTTACTCCAACAATTTTTTCTGGTCATGAGAAGCATTTTTTGTTAATAACGACAACTAAATATATTTATTTGATGCCGTATGGTTGTGGTAACTAAAAATGTCTCTCAGTGTGGGGAATTTAATTTTACATTCTCTGTCCTTATACTATACTATTTTCAGAGATCGATCCATCTTAAGTGGTTTGAAACTGCACACGTTTTCGGTTTATCGGTTTATTTTTTAAGGAGATCAATACTTGGAATTGTTATGGCATTATAAAAAGAACCTAGGTGCAAATGATGGAAATGAGTTCGATAACGAGATTGTTGTGTTTGCCGCCCCCCTAAAAATGCCGCCCGCGTGCGGTGCACGCTCTGCACGCCCGCACCCAGCGGGCCTGATTAAATGCTACATTTCAAAAACTCAATCGCGTAAAGGTCGCTGAAGACATGTTAGAACGACTCAATTTCGACTTCACATTCAAAAAACGCGTTGTAACTGGTGATGAGACATGGACTTGCGAGTTTGACATGCAAACCAAATTCGGAATGGCGCCTTCAAACTGAGCCGAAACCGGAAAAAGCACGTCAAATTCGATCAAAAGATAAGGTGATATTGACATTTTTTTTTCGTTTACCGCGGTGTTGTGCATTCATTGTGCAGCAAATACGTCGGAAAAGATCAGATTTGTGGAAAGATAACTCAATGATATTGCACCACCATAACGCACCATTTCACAAGGCTATCATTGTGAACGTATTTGTGCTCAAAAACTCCACAATTCTTATCGAACAGTCACCGTATTCCCTATACAATTTTCTTTTTCCAAAATTCAAATTACCACTTCGAGTCACCCGTTTTCAGTCGATGACATAAAAGAAAATTCGCGGCGAGTACTGAAGTCGATACCAAAAAATGCGTTTAAAAAATGTTTTGATGATTGTGTATTCGTTGGCATAAGTGTTTTATTTCGCAAGGGGTCTACTTGGAAGGTGATACAATAAATTTGGATGAATAATACTTACATATTTTGTGTTTCATTGACCAATTCCCGGTACTTTCTTGACTTGACATAGTAGTAATTTACAAAGGGCGTGGCGCATGGCGAACTGGCAGCCCAAAGGGTGAATTAAAATGCAGACGCCTTCCAAAAAAACTCTAAGTTGACTCTAAATTGACTCAAAGACCGATGAAAGGAAACAGGTAAGTTACAATTATTATCTTTAAAAGAAGAAATCTTGAGAATATAACAAAAACTTTATAACCTTTAGGTAATATTCAGCGCCCAGCGGCGAATATCAGTGTTGGAAATGACGACGTAGATGTACCAACTAGTAAGGAGAATTACGATTTCGAGTTTTATAAGCAACCATTTTATTTCGTCGAGGGAGCTATGCGCCCGAATCAGTATAAATTCGTCCTATTTGAAGTCCTACTTCCATAAATAAATTCCAATTACCGTCTTTTGTTAAAAGTCCGCAGCAAAGACCGACGATGAAGACAAAAACTGGCGCTAAAAAGGCATCGTTTTCTAACCGCACTTGTGACAAAAAATCTTTATGGTAGTATGCTTAGAGTCAATTTAGATTTTCAAATCTTTCGATATCTCTCATCGCCAGACACAGCAGCTGCTGTAAATTCTCCACAAGATTTGCTCCCAGTCTGACCAATTCATCTACTTTCTCGTTGCTCTCGATGTTCCTGTGGTCCAGTACCCACTCCATTGTGACCCTATACCTACTAGATGCAGAAAAGAGCTCTTTTTGACAGGCCTAGTACCTTGATAGCCGTTTAGCTATCCGATAACAATATTACCTTGGTTCCTGTTTTTGTATATACTAAAAGGCAGACTTTGAAGATTACCGGCAGTGCCACCTGGAAGTCACTGGCAGAGTCTGGCAGACAGTAATATTTTGAAGAGGAGAAACTTCAGCGCCCACCCCGGAATCTGATTTGTAGCCATCTGTGAACTACGTAACATTTTATGTTAGGCTTGAGCTTTTCCCTCTCTGGTGGAGATCTAGATTTCGAGACCAGGGTTGAAATTAAGTCTCAATCTCATGTAGTCAGATTCCCCATCTGCGACTCCCAGTGGTAGTGAGCGCAGTACATTGGTGTGCCCAAATGGTTTTTCCATCCAGAATCGCGCTTGTCGTAGCCTCAGGGCCCTACTATCCTGCCTGTTTCATTCATGGGGGTTGTACAGAGAGCCCCTGTTACACTAAAGGCCTGAACATGCAGCCGAAGCGAAACGGAGCCGAAACGAATTCCAATATGAAAGCGATTATATAGCAATCGGACCGAATCGGTTTTTGACATTTCTGACTATTTTTATGCTCAATGAAACAGTGGGTGAAAAGTTTTTAATTTAAATGTAGGGTAGACTGGGTACGGTTGTGACAATTTTCATTTGATGGCCCAAAATTTAGTACGTTAGCCAGTAAACTGAAGGAAATGTGTTTTGTATAGTAAAATGTACATTTGGCTACGTTAAATACTGAAATTTGTTCCTTAAGTACAATGGTTTACTTTTGGGAGCAAATTAGAAAAAAAGGAATAAATGTCACAACTATTGTTTCTTCTCGAGAATTCTTTCTCGAGAATTTCTCGAGAAATGAAACTATTTTCACTATCTCATTTCTCGAGAAATTTAATGTTGTTTCCCCGAGAAATTTATGACTGTTTTCAATCAATTTCTTAAAATTTTTACTCTTTTCTCATATCCATGCATCTTTGTTTACTTGCATACATACTAACTTAGTTCGAATTGTATTTGTTTTTGTGCGGCCGTTTTTTATATGCGTTCTTTTAATGCAGGTTTATGTGTGTTTCGTGTAAAGCCGGCTCTACACGATGCCATGACCACCCTCCAAATGCACTGTCAAATAGAAGAGAAATAAGATATGTGACATTTTAACATCAAAATTTGCTAATATCTTCAACAGTAAATGCCGTAACACAAAAATTGTCCGTACATTATTCATAGGAAATTGTTTAAGCTTTCTAATTTTGGAAAAAAAAATATTGGTTAACTACGTTGGAGAAAGCAGAAAGGGTAGTTGAAATTAATCTTTTTGTTAAAAAAACAAAATTTTGACTTTGATGACCCATTACTCTGGAAGTTGGTAGGGTAGAACCTTCACTTTTACAGTTTTAGATAGGTGGGAGCATTCGGCGTAAAAAAGTGCATTTTTTAAGCTAAGCTAGGCTATTGGTTCTCGAGCATCTGGCAATAATTGGAAAAAAGGCGTTTTGCTAATACCTCGATAACGGTTCTTTGGAATAATAAATGTGTGTCATTTTCGTTTTCAGCGACCTCAAATTAGGCTAAAAAGCACTTTTCCTATTAGGTACCCCTGCAATTAAAAAAAATTTGAAAACTAGTGTTATTAAATGCAACATTAGATGCGTTATGTTTTTTAAAAAATCACATTAAAGCTTGTTTTGTAATCTTTATATTTATACTTATTATTTTCTTATTACTTAATTCTTATAAACATTTATTTTGTGTTATGAATAAAATGGAATTTTAATTTTTATTTCATGAACTTTTTACAAATTCACAATATTTCTCGAGAAATGAGAATTCTCGAGAAGTAAAATTTATTTTTCCCTTTTCTCGAGAAATAGAAACTGCCGAGAAATATTAAACACTAGCCACAACCGACCACAACCCAGGGGCGGTTGTGATAGTGGTTGGGGTCGGTAGTGACAGGTTAAAAATACACCCTTCGCAAAAAACGACCGCCATGAAAATACAAATAATCTACGTACAATTTAATCACTGTTATTTAACTACTAATGCTTAACTTATAAAGAGGAAAGACACTCGTTACTCTATCTGTACTAATATAACAACAATTATTAAAAGAAATCAAAAAAAATACTTACTTTCGACTGTCAAAAAGTAATGTAGGCCTCTGCTAGCGTTAGTGTCGAGCAATGACTGACTCAATACTGTGAAACAACTTCGCACGGGCACACTGCCTCTTTCTCTCTTTGCAACCTCCCCGATATTCTTTATAGTTTCGCTAATACGACGACTGTCACAACCGTACCCCGGCACAACCGTACCCAGTCTACCCTAAATATTTAAAGAAAATTAAATAAAAATTATAACATAATATGCCTCAAGCTAAATTGGTTTTTCTGTTTATTAAAAATCTACAAAAGAAAAAAAAAATGTGACCTTGAAACCTGAAAATCAGCTGATCAGTACTTTCCAGTGCTGACTAGCTGAAACGAAAGCCGAAATGAAACGAATTTATATCCTCCGCGTTCCGGTTTCGGTCGGTACATAATTGAGTTCATACATTTCCATACAATTTATTTCCTTCATTTCGGTTCGGTTTCGTTTCGGTTCGGTTACATGTTCAGGCCTTTAAGACATGTCACCCTTTCGAGTTGGCCTGGTCTGGATTCCAAAAGTGGCCACCACCCGATATTGAGCCTCCAGTTCAGCTTTGAGTCCAGAATAAGAAGTATTTTTGCTGATCGCGATAGATTCAATACTAGGCCATAAATTGTAGATAGACTGAAATGGGGTTTTTTTGTTCCATAAACCTCAGCTCTGCATTGTCCGGGTAGCCACAACGGTTGGCCCACGCACTAACCGTTCCATGAGCCACAGCGACTGTTCTTTAGATTCCTTTGCAGGTACTTCAACATTTTGTTTTCCAACAGTTTTGGGGTCCTGAAAAATCTCCCATCAAAAATTAAGGTAAATATTCAGATTAACTCCTCCACGCCCGATTTTGATGAAATTTTTACACAAGCTACAGTTCATTATGTACACCTCAGGTATGTTAATAAAAAGTGTCGGTCAAGTCCCGTTATCTTGTAATTCCACTTCCAAGTACCGAAATTTCAAAAATTGAACAGGTCATAATTTCTATATTATTTCACCAATATTGATGAAATTTACACATATTGTATATTTTTATGTGGACAATTTATTTTTAAAAAAAAAAATTGGCACTCATGCACCGTTACTTTTTTATTTAACTTTATAATACTTAAATTTCAAAAATGCGATAATTCCAAAGTACACCACGTTTTTTTGTGAAATTTATATAAATGTATATCTTTCTCTGTATAATAAATTGGTTTTAAAAAAATTGCCTTCTATATACCGTTTTTTTAATACATTTGTAAAGCACCGCATTCTATGGGAGTATGAAATAGTAACTATCACATTTGACTTTTAATTATTTTAAAATTTATATACATATTTCATATATTAACTAAAATTTAATTTCACACTTTCCAAAAATAAGTTGTCCACATTAAAATACACAATGTGTGTAAATTTCATCAGTATTGGTGAAATAATATGGCAATAATTGCATTTTGAATTTTTGAAATTTCGGCACTTTGAAGTAGAATTACAAGATAACGGGACTTGACCGACATTTTTTGTTAACATACCTGAGTTGTACATAATTAACTGTACCTTGTGTAAAAATTTCATCAAAATTGGGCGTGGAGGAGTTAACCTGAATATTTACCAAAATTAAATACTCTTAAATTGACGTGTGTGTGTCTAACTCGATGACCACTTCCTGTATGTCTGCTCCTATTCTAGAAAAATCTGTCAAAATTACGTATTTGAAAGTCGGTGCAAATTAAATTCAAACCCCAATTCTATTAATTTAACAAAAATCAATTTCCAATCTGTATGATTTTCCTCAAGTCTTTTCATCCTTTCGGTGCTACTTATTACGACATCGTGACTCGAGCCTCTTCAAACATTCCTAGTCACTTCGCTGCATGCTATCGAATCTCTGGATTGGAAAAAGCAGGGCAATTTTTTGAATGCAGCCGCCTTCTTGACCTAATGTTACTCCTCTAAAGTCAATGCACTTTTATGTAGGATCAAATTACCTAGACAACTAGAGATATTCAAACTACACTCCTACATACCTACGTAATGTATGCACCCATGTGAACAAGCTAATACGCTCGCACCAACTAAGCGCACTTAGCCTATACTGCATTACTACCTCATGCTTGGAACACACTCAAAACTCGCATAGTGAATTCTTTATGAGACAAGAAACTAATAAAACGGGGAAAAAACTTAACCGCAAAATCCTGTTTTCTATTGAATGGAAGACAAGCTTCGGAACGAGATCCTGGCTGAAGTTCTCTATAAAAACGAGCGCCGTCGGTACTTCAACTCTTTTCACCTCGTGAAACTAAATCGATAAAATCATTGCAGGCGAATGCGAAGTGGTTTTGTGTAGATCCTGCCTCGAGTCCCAGGCGAACAAAAACCATTATGTGGATATAATATGGCTTGATGTAGTCCTTCCTTAATGGGGATTAAATAACCGCCCACATGGCTGCCACATCGTCTCCCTACCCCACGTTGTAGTAGGTTCTCAGGTGCGGCAACGTTTGAAGAGACAACTTTATGTAGACACTCCATGCAGCTGATGCTGGGGCTTAGGTGGTATCCTGTTCAAGAGTTTGGGGGAATTCCGCAATGTTAGAGTCTCTAATTAATGATAAGGGCTTAAGGAGCAGGTTCGCCCCCACATCGTCGGGGTTAGCTCCTCTTTCAGCGACATGACATTTCGAATAAATAAGATTATTTACATTCCAAAGCTACACACATGCCCTTAATTTGTGATGTTTGGGTCGATTTTCCGGCAAAAATGTGTAAAAGAAACGTTTTCGAAATTCCCAAGGCGGAAATTTTTCTTATTTTTTTGACACCCCCACCACCGGTCGTAATGCGCAACCTTCAAAGGAATTCTTTCATCTGTACAAAGCACAGATGTTTCGCACTGTAGAAAGGCAGAGCCGAAAACAATTCCTTTCTCTGGGGACGAGTCTCCACACACTCTTCGGTTTAGATAACCGTCAATACGCAGCACAAAAGACAGTTGTTGCCTTGAAGTGAAGGAGAGCCTCCAGGATCGGTGCGCTGCCTACCGTAACTCCGCAAGGTGCTTTACGCTTTATCTGCTATCATCTTGGCTGAATTATGCATGCTCCTCGCTCCCGAACGTAATAACACAGAAAACTTGCGAACTTCTCTTTCAGCTTATTTCGCCCTATTAAATCCAGATATCCTTTCCCTGCTACAAGGAGCAAGGTTGGCGTGAATGATTTTTTTTTGTTGGCGTTTTATTTGTTAATAAAGTTCATTTCAGGAATAATTTGGAAACCGGTAAGAGAAATGTGCTTGAAGGGACAGGTGAAGTCATCTTGGCATGGGGAAATGTTAGCGATTATGATTAAAAGGAATGCTGCTCGGGGGTGGGTGGTTCGAGGTTATTCAGGGCCGCAGTCTGATAGTTATGGAAATCGGAAACCACTCTATTACTTAAGCTATCCAACTTTGAAAGGAAGACTAGATTCAAGGCAGGAAGCTACGAAAGCAGCAATCACTACGGATCCTTGACGAAGTTCACTGGCTTTCATGTATTAAAGTCTTCGCCATGGAAGGAGATATATGTAAGAGTTCGGAAACTATATATACTCTGAATATTGGCATACTAAATTCACTATCTTCATGTCAGAGGTTCTTTAGTAAACTATTTATGCGTTATAGACTACGGGTGAATGAACACTATATAACCAACCAAATATCCATAATGCTATTTTGACGACTAGTGTCTGGTACCAAGGATGGCAGAAAAGATGGACGATAAAGCGTAGATATAAAATTCGAATTTGAACCTATGGTATTTATAAATAATCATCGAATCATATATCTCCCATGTGTAAAGTTGATAAGTTAATCGTGTTGAGGAGCAGAGATGTGCAAAATAGTTTAAGATATGTATTTAAATACAAAATGCAAATACTTTTTTGATTTACTATTTCAAATGCAAAATACCAAATAGTTTTGTGTTCTGTATTTTAAATACAAAATGCAGAATACGTATTTTCAAAATACTTCCTTTAATTACAAATACCTTTTGTTCAATTTAATTCTCTTTATTTATTACACTTTTTAATAATACAAGTTTTTCGAACACATTATCGCTCATTTTCCTTCTGTGACGTCGCATTATCATGCCACCATATGAAAAAAGTCTTTCTACTGGTGCTCAGCTTGGTAAACATGTGTTGTATTTTAAAAACACTTTTTTTATTGTAGGATAAGGCCACGTTCCCATGGGCTGCATGCCGCACGGCAAAAGCTCGTCTTCGGCTTGCCTTCGTGTAGTATTCGGAAATTTTCGTGAGGCCGCAAAAAGCTTGCCGCATGCTTGCATCTCCTCGTTCACATCGGTGCATCTGCTGGTTGTCAAAAATCAGCTGTTTTGTGATTTTGAAAAAGTGAAAAAGTGAAATGGATTACTTTAAAAATAAAAAAAAAAGTGTTAAGGAGTGCAATAGTACTAATAACTAAATATAAAGAAAGACAAAGTGACAAAAAAAGAAAATTAAGAAAAATACGGTTTTGGAATTTTCAACTTGACAGTTCCGTGATTTTGCAGCACATGGACTGCATGCAGCAAGGCAAAAGCTCGAACTTGACAGTTCCGTGATTTTGCCGCATGGATAAGAGATTTCCTCTTTGCATGATTTTTGCAGCAATGCTGTGCAAGAGAGAGAGAGCATGTGCCGGGACAGATATTTTTTCCTGGCCAATCAGAGAACATTAAGAGCTTTTGTCGTGCGGCATGCAGCCCATGTGAACGTGGCCTAACTGTTTAATATCGCCAGCCTTGTGCACTCATCCTTTAAATATTGAAGGCTTTCCAAGTCTACCGTGGTTTTGGAACTAGGGATGTTACGAATATCATATTTTTCACATTCGCGAAAGCGAATTCGAATGTTTAGGAATAGCATTAAAAAAAATTTAATTAAATTAAGGCCTAATTTTTTTATTACTTACAATAGGATATGAAAAAATATTAGAACAATAGACCAGTGTTATATACAGTAACGGTATTCTTTCTTCTCGTATTTAATAGTCAAAGTTCAAGAGAGGAATATTATATTTCCATGAGGCGATTTCTAAAGGCTCCCATTCATATACAGGCCGCCGGCAGGCCATGGCCTGAAAGTTTCTCGCCTTGAGGCATAACCTTCTATATTTACAAGCCATGAACAAGAATCTCAATTGAGAGAATCGGACTACCAATTTCTCCCAAATTCTCCAAATTACACTAACAACATAACGTGACTTCACCGAGTTGTAGTCCGATTGAGCGGAAATTCGTTCTCAATATTTTTCTTGTTCATGGCTTGTAAATATAGAAGGTTATGATTGAGGCCAAGTATAACTACACACCGTCAACTGGATGGGGCCTGTATAGCCCAAGTCCAACAAAAAAGCATTATGTGTGCGGGTATTTATCGTCAGTCCGTGCCTGAAGATCTGAACTTCTATTCAGTCCGAAATTTTCCTTGAGGCCATGAACATTTTTGCACATCAATTAACAACCTGATACGCTATACTTTCGTCTTCGCCTGTGTGTATATAGGGAATCATGACGTAACCTGCAGTCCACGGCCTGTCGGACGTCTGCCTCAGTCAGACTGAGTAATGTATGGCCTTCATCGGGCGGTACCTGCTGACGTGGCATAAAAGGCTACAACCTGCGAAATGGTGGCCTTAAGGGGGTCATAGTTAAGGCCAGATCTGTCAATTTCTCGTTTTTTAATTTTATTTTCCACGAGACACGTCACGACCTACACACATTCGCATTCGCAAAATATTCGCATTACTTGATGCGAATGCGAATGTCGATACCAATGTGTAAAATGATGCGAATCATTCGCATATGCGAATCATTCGCATAAGCGAATGCGAACATTCGTAACATTCTTAATTGGTACAACCACCCTCACTGGTTGCTGAGGAGTCTGAATCCTGGAACATGTAATAAGACTCGTTTTATTCTTTTTTTTCTTTTGATGTCTGTGATGTGACTACGAGCAACGCTTCTTAGTAGCCTCTAGTAGCCAATACAAGCACCATTCGTTCATTTTATATGAAATTTGACTGGTAATGTTGACTAAACTTAATCACAAAGTATTTTGAATTTTTAAAATGGAAAATATGTCCCGAAAAGTATTAGTAGAGGGAAATTGTCATGATAGTGATGTAGTTGGGAAGTTGGATTTTTTTGTTTTTTTTCTTTACATATGTTAAGATAGTGATAATGTCTGCAAAATCGGTCCCGTGCTGCACGAGAAAATTGCATAAATGTCCATTTTTGATGCATTTTGAGCGCATTGCTACACTATTTTTTTAATTTCTCCAGTTCTGTTGGACGTAGAAAAATAAAAAAAATTGGAAAATACTCGTGAATGAATAGACTAACGAACTGATTCGGTATAAATACTTCAAAAATGAATACTAATCTCAAAAAACCAAAATGTATTAAATTGTGTTTTATTTTACTAAAAATGAAATAAATAACGGGAAAATAGTCGTATTTTGATAAATATTGGAGAAAATATGTAATTTGATGCTGTAAATACGTGATTGAAATTTCAAAAAAAACTTTAGATTTTTACGGCAACAATTGGCACTTTTCGAAAAATTTTTAAATTGCCGCCATTTTGTAAGCATACGCAATACTTCGTTACTTTATTTAAAATGCCCATTTAAGGACTTTGAAAAACGTAAAAAATTTCAATTTTTCATTTTTTCCTTTTTTCTCATATAGTTGGCAAGTAGTTTTTCATAGTTGGCAAAAGGCAAAAAATTGACTAAATAAGCGTGCCAATGATAGAACTTACAAGTCCTACATTCGGCCCAGCCTCGAATAGGTACAACTCGTTTATTTGTGATTGCTCCTTAGAAACCACGCCTCGCTTGATAAGCAGCAAAACCGGGCAAAAAATTATCTTCGATGGCATATTTTGTTCCTTTATAGACTCATTGAGCCACCACAGGACATAGGCGTAACTAGAGAATTTTTCTAGGGGGGGGGGGGGGCGGCCCTTAACAATTGCATTAACTCACGAAGTATTGTTATAGTGGTAAGATCAAGCGGCATTGCGGGGTGGTTCGTAAAAGCAAGTAAAAATAGTTTTGATGCTACTTTTCCCATCCATAGAATAATTTGTCTACGGTATATGTATATAATATACATGGTCGGCTCAAAAAGTAAGGTGACTTTACAAACGCGGGCTACGATTTTCGATTTTTTTTGTATTGTTTTGTTGGTACACATGTCAGCCATTTCGCTTATTTAGTTTATTTTTGCCAGCTATAAAGGTTAGACGTGTTTTGGTGTGCTTGGAGATTTCTTGCTATCGCTAAAAACGGATCAAACAATCGGTATTAAATTTTGTACTCCAACGTACTTTAAATGTTGACTGTGGCATTTGGCGAGTCTACTTTGAACAAAAAAATGCTTATAAGTGGTACAAGCTCTATGAATGATGTCAACGTCGATCCAGAGTTGCTCAAAAGGGTCATCATAACTGGTGACGAAGCATGGGTACAGATATTTTGATACATTTTTTCGATAGCAAGAAGGCTGCTCTCTATACTTTATTTATTATTTATATTTTTCCCGCAACACAAGATTAGCCCGCTCGGCCTACCCCTATACTCTACAGCTCCCCCCCCTCGCTAACACTACAATCAAGAAGTTCCTTTATGAATAGAACAACTCGATTGTGGAATAATCTCCCTCAGTCAGTATTTCCGAACGGAAGCACCCCCAGACCCCCTCTAACCTTTCCTATTCTCCTCTATTCATCAACCCAAGCTTACTACTAGACATTGCATCATGACCTTAACCACATGACTGGTAGTACAAAGGGTGACTCCTAAACTTAATCGTAAAACGCGGCATACGTTTTCATGTTTTCCATAGAGTGGGAGGCGAGTTTTGCACATCCTGGTTTTTCCTGGGGGCCCATGACCATTCTGGGGGCGGCGAGGCCCCCCACCCCTGCCCCCCCCCCCTAGTTACGCCAATGCCACAGGAATGTAGAAGCTTTATCGAAATTTCATAACTATTACTATAATGAATGTTCCACTGAAATTAACGCATTCTCACGACAATGCTTGTCCCACAATGCAAGAAGCGACGACAAGAGAAAAGTCACAGAACTTTTCGTAAATAAGGAAGACAAGAAAGAAATAAAATTACTTAGGTCTGAAGCACCATGTTGCGGAGTGGATTCGAAACACGGGGCTCTGGGATAGTAGTGGGGCGCCTTAACCCTTGTCACTCCAAATATACTGCCATTTACTTATGTAATTTCATGAGTGCCCATTAATGTCTCCGCATCCATGGCTATCTACAGTAGCGACTTTTCCTCCAAAATCGTCCTATTCTTTTTAACATTTTAACCTACCCTATCCTTTCGAATTAAGTTTACTTATATACATTGCACCAAAGCGCAATTGAATGCAAAGCACAAGACATAAGGCGAGAAAACTTTTCAAGAATTGTAGAAAGCTCAGTAAATTTCGATCATGATTGTATCACAAAAAAAAACAACAATTAAGATGAAGTATCACCCTTGACGATCATAGAATTGAAATTGTAGATAACTTAATATATTTACGGACAAAGCTAAGATAAAGGACGATCTTCATAGGTGGGTCCTAGCAGCAAATAAAACATATTTCACAAGAGTCCCGAATCTGAAAAATCAAGAATTCTCAAGACAATGAAAAGTAAGAATATATAATACATTAATCCGCCCTGTTTCCTGCTACTGGTCTAAGCCTTGGAAATTGACCAAAAACTGACTATCGGCGAAAAATATTCGAGCGGGAAATCTTAAGAAAAATAGTAGTAGGTACCGGAGAACTTGGGCCTGGGAAAATTCAATGGCAAACTCATTAGTCAATCTGGGTCGTATCGCTGCGGCCCTGCTTGATTATATCCAAGTAGACGGGCTTCTTTCATGAATACTTGAGATTTCAAGCCAACGGTAATAATTCGTTTTTCTTTAATTCTCTACTTGGAAAAGCCACGGCTTCCAGGCCCGTTGAGGCCCATTGTTAATCACAGGCCTCATTAACCACGTATGCCGCCTTGCTCTGCTATTTGCATGGAATTCGACTAGTGTCACCACCGCTCCATAAACTAACTTACGGGTGGATAAACATTTGTGCATTTTTGCCACCCCAGTGCCCGCATGTGCATGTCCACGACCGTCATTCCTTTGAATCACCATTAAGTAAAAGGTGTTGACAGGTGATTTATAACGAGATGGACCTAGTTCTCACGGCTCATAAAATTTTCTCAGACCCAAGTGCACCAGTGCCTACTAATATTTCGTCTTGTAAAAGTTAACCGAAACGAACTTGAAGAAATATTTGTCGAAATAACTATAGATACACACTTAAAATTGAGCAGACTACGTTGGCTGAGACACTGAGACTCCGAGCTTCAAGATAAAGAATCCTAGCCCAAATATTCAATGCGAGACAAACAAAAAAGGAAGCGTAGGAGATCAAGAAGTAGGTGGATGGATGACGCGCTAGAACATATACGAAAACTTCGTATAACAACCAAGAGTGTCGAATCCAGAAACCTGAGTTAAAAGAAATGTTCCTTATGCAAATTTTCCCATTAATAAAAATCACAACGAACCAACTTTTATGAAGTCTAGTGAAACACTTTGGTTTATCACAATAAATTTAAATGAACTCCACCAGTACCCAACATTACCAACTTTCCTTACTCAGCTGCATTATCTCCACCAGTTAATTTACCATGTCCAAATGATCCATAAGACAAAAACATTCCACATCACAGATTTAGTGCCGCCTTGTTATAAATGTACGAACCAAAGCCAGCCACCTTCCAGCTGAATTCCCGCCCAAGGATTATGGAGGTCCTTTTATTAAAAATAAACTGCAAATTGCCGGCAATTTTCTTCTGCTATTAACGAGTTTCGGCAAAATATTGCCCGACGTTTATCATCTGGCAAACATATAAGAAGAGAGGAGGCTCGGACCTAATCCCAGCAATGGTAATAAGAATTCGACATACACGAAATGGCAGGGAATTATTTGGTGTTCCATCAAGCACATGACCTCCGGCCGGAATTCCTTGATAAAACCTCGGGTAAAGGTTACGACGAAGGTAGACCAGGGGCTTAAGGGCGCCTTTATTGGGCAGTAAATACCCACCAGCATAACTCTTTATAAATTTCGGTCTCAATTTGGTCACGGTATGTATTGCCTTCGAATGTGCCATGACTATGCATAAGAAATGCTACTTTCATTAATTGCCGATATTAACTATGAATGGATGAGCAGAGGAGCGAGGGGCCAGGACGAGGGAGTTCGCTCATTTAGTGACAAAAGGGTTAAGATTCTGGATTTACGACATGATTTGTCGAGGAAAATCTGAGAATATTTTAGTTTGAGGATAATGTCAGGATATGGCTTGTGTGATTTGTGAGATGTTCATTCAGACAAGGGTGTTTTGGCAAAATGTGGGTAATTATATCCTTTTGGGGAGCATCACATGGGTGTACTTGTTTGGTTCTATGTAGGAGCATGTATGATGTATGTTTGCCAATTACATTTAAAATCTGTTTCAGTTTTGTACTTTGCGCAGTGAATCGAATAACTGTAAAGAAAGATGTTTAGTACTAGCCGCAATATATTGCATTAATTAGGAAAAGCCAGAAGAAGAACATAAAGTTTCTGCACCTCTATTACAGATTTATTTTTGAAGGGAAACGTTTTTACGCACTGTACAGTAAGTTCGATTCATGTGACTGAAAGGGTAATGGGGCCACACACTGTATGAATTGTCTGTCAACTTGGTTAAATCGTATAAAGAACTAGCTGGGACCCGGTGCGCCTATGCTGCTCCCATAAGCCAATAGTAGTAATCAGGTGATATGAATTTTAATATAGAGTACGAGAGTTTGAAAAAGGCAATTTTTTGGTATTTTTGATTCCAAATAACAAAATGTGAAACTATTAGGGATCTGACATTTTGATCGAGACAATAAAAACCATCCATTGACATGGCATTTTTCGAGATATGAATTTTCATACATTTACTACCTTAAAAACTCCCATATACCGATATTAATTGGAATCGGAATACAATTCGCAAACACGCCGGCCATATTGGTGCGGCCATTTTGAATTTAAATTTTGATCATAAAGTCGTTTTTCTCGGAAACGGTGCGTCCTAGGCGATTTTGGAGCTTAATTTGGGATCACCAATTGGTCTAAAACATAAAAAGGCGTTTTTCTCGGAAACGGTGCGTCCTAGGCGGTTTTGGAGCTTAATTTGGTATCACCAAGGGGTCTGAAACATAAAAACGCGTTTTTCTCGGAAACGGTGCGTCCTAGGCGATTTTGGAGCTTAATTTGGGTTCACCAATTGGTCTAAAACATAAAAACGCGTTTTTCACGGAAACGGTGCGTCCTAGGCGATTTTGGAGCTTAATTTGGGATCACCAATTGGTCTAAAACATAAAAACGCGTTTTTCACGGAAACGGTGCGTCCTAGGCGATTTTGAAGCTTAATTTGGGATCACCAATTGGTCTAAAACATAAAAACGCGTTTTTCTCGGAAACGGTGCGTCCTAGGCGATTTTGGAGCTTAATTTGGGTTCACCAATTGGTCTAAAACATAAAAACGCGTTTTTCACGGAAACGGTGCGTCCTAGGCGATTTTGAAGCTTAATTTGGGATCACCAATTGGTCTAAAACATAAAAACGCGTTTTTCTCGGAAACGGTGCGTCCTAGGCGATTTTGGAGCTTAATTTGGGATCACCAATTGGTCTAAAACATAAAAAGGCGTTTTTCTCGGAAACGGTGCGTCCTAGGCGGTTTTGGAGCTTAATTTGGTATCACCAATTGGTCTAAAACATAAAAACGCGTTTTTCTCGGAAACGGTGCGTCCTAGGCGGTTTTGGAGCTTAATTTGGGATCGCCAGGGGTCTGAAACATAAAAACGCGTTTTTCTCGGAAACGGTGCGTCCTAGGCGATTTTGAAGCTTAATTTGGGATCACCAATTGGTCTAAAACATAAAAACGCGTTTTTCTCGGAAACGGTGCGTCCTAGGCGATTTTGGAGCTTAATTTGGGATCACCAATTGGTCTAAGACATAAAAACGCGTTTTTCTCGGAAACGGTGCGTCCTAGGCGGTTTTGGAGCTTAATTTGGGATCGCCAGGGGTCTGAAACATAAAAACGCGTTTTTCTCGGAAACGGTGCGTCCTAGGCGATTTTGAAGCTTAATTTGGGATCACCAATTGGTCTAAAACATAAAAACGCGTTTTTCTCGGAAACGGTGCGTCCTAGGCGATTTTGGAGCTTAATTTGGGATCACCAATTGGTCTAAGACATAAAAACGCGTTTTTCTCGGAAACGGTGCGTCCTAGGCGGTTTTGGAGCTTAATTTGGGATCGCCAGGGGTCTGAAACATAAAAACGCGTTTTTCTCGGAAACGGTGCGTCCTAGGCGATTTTGAAGCTTAATTTGGGATCACCAATTGGTCTAAAACATAAAAACGCGTTTTTCTCGGAAACGGTGCGTCCTAGGCGATTTTGAAGCTTAATTTGGGATCACCAATTGGTCTAAAACATAAAAACGCGTTTTTCTCGGAAACGGTGCGTCCTAGGCGATTTTGGAGCTTAATTTGGGATCACCAATTGGTCTAAGACATAAAAACGCGTTTTTCTCGGAAACGGTGCGTCCTAGGCGGTTTTGGAGCTTAATTTGGGATCGCCAGGGGTCTGAAACATAAAAACGCGTTTTTCTCGGAAACGGTGCGTCCTAGGCGATTTTGGAGCTTAATTTGGGATCACCAATTGATCTAAAACATAAAAACGCGTTTTTCTCGGAAACGGTGCGTCCTAGGCGATTTTGGAGCTTAATTTGGGATCACCAAGGGGTCTAAAACATAAAAACGCGTTTTTCTCGGAAACGGTGCGTCCTAGGCGGTTTTGGAGCTTAATTTGGGATCACCAAGGGGTCTAAAACATAAAAACGCGTTTTTCTCGGAAACGGTGCGTCCTAGGCGGTTTTGGAGCTTAATTTGGGATCACCAAGGGGTCTGAAACATAAAAATGCGTTTTTCTCGGAAACGGTGCGTCCTAGGCGATTTTGGAGCTTAATTTGAGATCACCAATTGGTCTAAAACATAAAAACGCGTTTTTCTCGGAAACGGTGCGTCCTAGGCGGTTTTGGAGCTTAATTTGGGATCACCAAGGGGTCTAAAACATAAAAACGCGTTTTTCTCGGAAACGGTGCGTCCTAGGCGGTTTTGGAGCTTAATTTGGGATCACCAAGGGGTCTGAAACATAAAAATGCGTTTTTCTCGGAAACGGTGCGTCCTAGGCGATTTTGGAGCTTAATTTGGGATCACCAATTGGTCTAAAACATAAAAACGCGCTTTTCTCGGAAACGGTGCGTCCTAGGCGATTTTGGAGCTTAATTTGGGATCACCAAGGGGTCTAAAACACAAAAACGCGTTTTTCTCGGAAACGGTGCGTCCTAGGCGATTTTGGAGCTTAATTTGGGATCACCAAGGGGTCTATAACACAAAAAAAGCGTTTTTCTAGGAAACGGTGCGTCCTAGGCGATTTTGGAGCTTAATTTGGGATCACCAATTGGTCTAAGACATAAAAACGCGTTTTTCTCGGAAACGGTGCGTCCTAGGCGGTTTTGGAGCTTAATTTGGGATCGCCAGGGGTCTGAAACATAAAAACGCGTTTTTCTCGGAAACGGTGCGTCCTAGGCGATTTTGGAGCTTAATTTGGGATCACCAATTGATCTAAAACATAAAAACGCGTTTTTCTCGGAAACGGTGCGTCCTAGGCGATTTTGGAGCTTAATTTGGGATCACCAAGGGGTCTAAAACATAAAAACGCGTTTTTCTCGGAAACGGTGCGTCCTAGGCGGTTTTGGAGCTTAATTTGGGATCACCAAGGGGTCTAAAACATAAAAACGCGTTTTTCTCGGAAACGGTGCGTCCTAGGCGGTTTTGGAGCTTAATTTGGGATCACCAAGGGGTCTGAAACATAAAAATGCGTTTTTCTCGGAAACGGTGCGTCCTAGGCGATTTTGGAGCTTAATTTGGGATCACCAATTGGTCTAAAACATAAAAACGCGCTTTTCTCGGAAACGGTGCGTCCTAGGCGATTTTGGAGCTTAATTTGGGATCACCAAGGGGTCTAAAACACAAAAACGCGTTTTTCTCGGAAACGGTGAGTCCTAGGCGATTTTGGAGCTTAATTTGGGATCACCAATTGGTCTAAAACATAAAAACGCGTTTTTCTCGGAAACGGTGCGTCCTAGGCGATTTTGGAGCTTAATTTGGGATCACCAATTGGTCTAAAACATAAAAGCGCGTTTTTCTCGGAAACGGTGCGTCCTAGGTGGTTTTGGAGCTTAATTTGGGATCACCAAGGGGTCTGAAACATAAAAACGCGTTTTTCTCGGAAACGGTGCGTCCTAGGCGATTTTGGAGCTTAATTTGGGATCACCAATTGGTCTAAAACATAAAAACGCGTTTTTCTCGGAAACGGTGCGTCCTAGGCGATTTTGGAGCTTAATTTGGGATCACGAAGGGGTCTAAAACATAAAAAAGCGTTTTTCTCGGAAACGGTGCGTCCTAGGCGGTTTTGGAGCTTAATTTGGGATCACCAAGGGGTCTGAAACATAAAAACGCGTTTTTCTCGGAAACGGTGCGTCCTAGGCGATTTTGGAGCTTAATTTGGGATCACCAATTGGTCTAAAACATAAAAACGCGTTTTCTCGGAAACGGTGCGTCCTAGGCGATTTTGGAGCTTAATTTGGGATCACCAATTGGTCTAAAACATAAAAACGCGTTTTTCTCGGAAACGGTGCATCCTAGGCGATTTTGGAGCGTAATTTGGGATCACCAATTGGTCTAAAACACAAAAACGCGTTTTTCTCGGAAACGGTGCGTCCTTGGCGGTTTTGGAGCTTAATTTGGGATCACCAATTGGTCTAAAACATAAAAACGCGTTTTCTCGGAAACGGTGCGTCCTAGGCGGCTTTGGAGCTTAATTTGGGATCACCAAGGGGTCTGAAACATAAAAACGCGTTTTTCTCGGAAACGGTGCGTCCTAGGCGATTTTGGAGCTTAATTTGGGATCACCAATTGGTCTAAAACATTAAAACGCGTTTTTCTCGGAAACGGTGCGTCCTAGGCGATTTTGGAGCTTAATTTGGGATCACCAAGGGGTCTAACACATAAAAACGCGTTTTTCTCGGAAACGGTGCGTCCTAGGCGGCTTTGGAGCTTAATTTGGGATCACCAAGGGGTCTAAAACATAAAAAAGCGTTTTTCTCGGAAACGGTTCGTTTTTCATGTAGAATTAACCATTAAAGAAATATAGTGCAAAGAAAGTGATATATGAACTATATCTCCGTACATATAGACTTTACAAAAAAATTCTAAACAAGTAAGTTAAATCACATAGTTATCTACAAAAAATATTATATCAACTTTTGTCGTAAAATGCATAGTTTCTGAGATATAGAATTAAATGTGTTTCCCTTCATTATAAGTTTAGCATTTTGAATTTAAGCTCATAAAAATATACAAAATCATTTGGTAAAAAAAATCGCGTCCGGTATTTTTCGCGAAGGCCTTTTTTTCGACCTATTTATGGGACTATTAATACAATATTATATTTTTTTAAATTAAAATTGTGAGTTTTTACTTGGAATCGGATTCGGAATCGGCGGTTCTCAGTTTTAAGGATTCCAATTCGGCGAATCCAAAAAAGACCGGGTTTTGAGAATAAGTGAGGAATAAACAAACACAATCCCCCGGCATAACACGTAACACAGAGGGCGACAAAATTGGGTGTTCTTACTGCGAAATTACAAATCCCAGTCAGTGGTTTGGAAAAATCTAATGCGCTTCAGCCAGTGGGCATTTTCATAGTGGCAGTGGGTTGTTACAAGCTTGTAAAAAATACGATAAACATTTTGGGCACACTTACTCTTCGCACAACTTCAGTATATGTGGAACACCAATTTACAGATGGGGCAAAAATAGTGTCATGCCACGTAAGAGTCGCAATTCATTATCACTTGGACAAAAGTAACAAGGCATTTTCAAAAGTACTGTGCTGAAACTGATTTTAGGTCATCAATTCCAGATTTCAATCTCTTTAGAAGTATATTTTCATCGACTTGCGAAAGTATAACAAGAAATAATATTGGTCAGCTGCTTTGCACACTCGCAGTGGTAGTATGAGGCATTGAAGAAGAGTGGGTCTCCTTAATGATAGCATCAAAGCTTTTGCATTTGCATTAAACAGCTTCTTTTGAAGTCACCGGATTAATTGATGTACTAGACCTCCCAGCACTTTTATACAAAAATCGTTTGACAATTAGTAACTACGACCGTAAACATTGTTTTTACTCAAATTATCCGAAGCTGGGAATTTGGGTTATGTCTGTTAACAAAGAGAGTGAGTGGGTAGGATCGCTCTTTTTCATCTTTGGGCACAAATTTTTATCGATATAGGATGTCATATTGCTGTCTTGCTGGAGGTAGGTGACCTAGGATGTCATGTGCACCATTGTCGTTGTATTAAGAATTTAAAACAAAAACTACACTTGCAATTTTAAACTTTCTAAATCAATTTTGTAGTTTTTGATGGAAACTATTTCCCAGAAATGAAAATCGAATTGCCCCAAAAAAAAAAAGTTTGATTACTAAACTTTTTTCATCGTTCCATATTTCATGAAACACTGAAACATGACATGAACATTCATAAAGACTTTTGCAATTATTTTACACTTAAACAAAAAAATAAAGTTGAAAGGCCGAAAATTTCACCACCCATAAACAGAATGTCAGGTACAATTTTACGGGACATTATGAACAACGTTAGACCAAAGATATTTTCCGCTGAATATATGTTTTTTTTTCTCTCTCTCTCCGGCAACTAAGCATAACACCGAATTTATTTGCCATTTGCTGTCAGAGGCAGGGGTTTGAAAACTTACTTCCGCTTGGCATACGATGTTTCTTCTTTTTGCATTTTATGCACGAAGGTGTGCACCACCTGCCAACTTTTAAGGAGGTTAAACTCGTAAAGTTTATTCTAAAGACGTAATAGCGTTAAGCTATTTCGTTCGTGTATCATTTAACATTTTATGGTTGTTGCTTTGGTCGTATACAGGCGCGATTCGGTAATCAAGGTTGGTACTACGGAAGAATCTTGTTGCATTAGAGGGACACAGAAGTGCTCAGGTTAATATATAAAAATTTTATCTTATAATTATGATGATAAAAAACGAAACGTTGCATTTTAATACCTATTAAATGAATTTGAAAGAGGTCAGTGTATGTTATAAAATTTTAAGCGTATTCTATTATAAAAACACGGCATCATAGCTTACCGCAAAGTTAATGGCTTTCAAAATAAACGATTTTTTTATTTTTTACTTATGTAAAAAAGTTATATAAAAGCAAAAAAAAAATCATCGAAGAGCTGCGAAAGGTAGGTTGTTTCCACATTATACTGGCTGGAGCAATAAAAACTTTACATTCACAATTATTTTTTACTTTTTCGTTCATTTTAAAAAACTAGTTGAGATGTGGCTTTTGACCCTTTCGGTCCACAAGATTAACTTCCCAGTATTCGTTCAAACAAAAAAACGACTCGAACGATTTTTATGAAAATCTTTTCAGATCATACTTCCTTTAACACGTTTTGAACGGCATCTTAACGAAGTCGGTATCTTTTTTGGTTCGCGCGAAATCGTGCTGGTACAAAAATCACTTACGTCGTTCAAACAGAAAAACGGTTCGACTGATTTTTATGAAAATCTTTTCAGATCATATGTCCTTTAACATGTTCGAACGGCACCATAACGAAGTCGAAATCTTTTTTGGTTCTCGCGAAATCGTGCTGGTACAAAAATCACTTACGTCGTTCAAACAAAAAACCGGTTCGACTGATTTTTATGAAAATCTTTTCAGATCATATGTCCTTTAACATGCTTCGAACGGCACCTTAACGAAGTCGACATCTTTTTTGGTTCGCGCGAAATCGTGCTGGTATAAAAATCACTTAAGTCGTTCAAACAAAAAAACGGCTCGACCGATTTTTATGAACATCTTTTCAATTCATATGTCGTTTAATACGCTTCGAACGGCACCTGAACGAAGTCGATATCTTTTTCGGTTTGCGCGAAATCGTGCAGGAAAAAATGACCACATACGTACGCACACAAACACACACACACACATATTTCTTCTCAAATTTTTGCTTAAAATGCTATTGGGACCTTGAAACGTGTAAATACATTAAAAATTTCTAATCCGATTTTCGGATCGATTACAATAACTTCCTACTGGGAAGTTAAAAAGCGTATTTTTTAGTTTTTTTATTCTAGACCAACCCATGTAGGTTTTGCCAGATCTCACAACGGAGCCAATGATTGGCCAAAGTATGGTTGTCATCGGTCGGCCAAGACTCGGTAATTTTTATTGGGCCACGCTTGGTACAACGCTGGCAACCGTTAATGTCATATATTTTAAAATATGGATTGAGGGTACAGTTAATAAGTATTTCCCATGTAGAGTTTAACAATTGGCCCAGTAATGGACCAGTACTGGGTGCCAGTTAGCCAATAATGGCGCAATAACACCACCCATGACTGGCCTATTACAGTAAAACTGCTGGATGATAACTTCGGCCCAATACTGGCCACCTGTAATGGCTCACGATACTGGGCCGGCAACGCTGGCAACCGTTAATGTCATATATTTTAAAATATGGATTGAATCTACTCTTCAAGAGTGGGGGGGTCTAACTAAACAATATCATATATTAAAATAAAATAGTATATTGTCTTGCTAACTTTTCGAAGCCGAACATATTGATACCTGATACTGCCACCTGATCGTGGGGGAGGCCGTAAGCAACGTTGCACTATAGTATACTTCCTTACATTACATCAAAAATCAATGAATTTCCCCTCATTTACCGTATCAACTAATTACTAATTTCTTGGCGGTCTTTGCTGGCCCAGTATCGTAAGCCATTACAAGTGGCCAGTATTGGGCCGAAGTTATCATCCAGCAGTTTTGCTGTAATGGGCCAGTCATGGGTGGTATTATTGCGCCATTACTGGCTAACTGGCACCCAGTACTGGTCCATTACTGGGCAAATTGTTAAACCCTACATGGGAAAGAGAGAAAATTGGGACTTTAAAAATTGTGTAAAGGGTGCCAATAGCATACTCAGTAGGTTCTCGTTCGATTGCGTAGGTCAAGGTATTGGAATTGGTTATAGTCTAAGCTCCCATGACAAAAAAGGTACCCCATAGAACACCTCAAAATTAAAAAGTGAGAATGGCTGAAAAACATGTAAAAAACATGTTACGCCCGCCAGACTAGTAAAAATTTGTTAATTGTTATTTTTAATGAATTTTTGAATTTAGCTAAAAAAAATGATTTTTTTTTAAAACACCTTGAAATTTATACAATTTGTAATAAATAATGAACCATTTTTGAAAAAATTTGTCTGGCTGAAAATTTTTATTAATTAACTTCTGACAGACCTTTTGTTATAAATTATTTTTTTTATAAAAATGCACTACATAACACCTCCTTGATTTTTTTTAAATAGAGTTTAAGATCTCTTCTATCTATTACAACTTGTCTGGATGACAATTTTTGTTAATAAACTGGTCAGACTGAATTTTGAATCCGCAGCATCATATTCCTCGAGAAGGACGAGTCTGTCCATGAACCTGTATCTATCCTAGATTAGGGAGGAACAAGCTCTCGTTGGCCTACGTCACTGAAAGAAAGACAGAAAGGAAAGGTCTAGTTACGACGGACTTCTAAACCAACCTTATCCTTAATTAAGCTGTGTTTATTCACTGGGTGTCATATGATCCAACTCGTAGGCACCTGTCTTTAGATACAAGTCAATGAGAAGAATAAGCCTAAATATCGACCGTGAACTTCATTAAAAAAGGTATTTTTAAAGCTGTTCATCAATGAACCATTTTTAAAACCCTTTCCTTCATTTTCTACCGAAAAAACGATACTAAATAAATTTTCCAAGAAGGACGAAATGACACATGTTTATCATCATTTAGTCGAAAACATCCAATAATAATCGGGTATCTACAAGAACAAGGTTGAAGCCCCCTTAATGGTGAGACCCTTGTCATACCCAATATCTAGTCATCTGACAAAACGCAAATCTGTCTAAACAAGGGCTCTAAGTACATTGTAAGCTCCACTAGCAACAACTGACATTAAGTTAAATCTCCCAAAGGATTTCAACAAAACCCCACACTCAGAAAACTTAGTGCCCTCCTGGCTTTGATTTATGGAAAGTCCCATCCAACGCGAAAACTACAAAGCCTATAGTCACCTCCGGAGTCGATTCTTGGGAGCATTAAACGTCCTTGCTTTATATGTATCAACAATGGGCCCTTTAAAGTTTATGACGCCGTCCTTAGTCTTAGAGCAGAATATTAAGTCCCACAGGTCCTTGCGCGCTGACACCCTGCTGAAAATCCTTGGGCATAGTGTATTGGTATCCTCACTAAACCCATAAAGAGTTATCAGTGGAACGTGTCCTGGCAGCTCTGCAAATGAATGACTACCTTCCTTCAAGCTATCTGCAATCGCTGTGTCCTGCACAGAGCTGTCTTCGGTAAATCACAGCAGACAGTGTTTCTCGGCAAAACTCCTGCTGTTCCGGGACATCATTTAATAGTAGAGCCTACTGCTCCTGCAGGACAATCGGGGCTCATAAAATATTTATTCAGATGTGTGTGCGTTGCTCTATAACACAACCCATTGTGGTTCTGCTCTTGTACTGAAAGGAATCGCTTCCGGCAAAGTTGTTGACTGTAGTAGGGGTAAAAAGTCAACCTGAAGTATACCTATAAGGCTCGGCTTGGATCCGCAGCACGAGATTTATTCCGACCATTAATCGGAAGCGTTGTTCCCTATAGCGTTCAATATTCTTCTTGCAGGAAAAATGTGATCGCTGTTCTGTGGAATAGATAACAACCAACAGCGAATGTTTAATTCAAGCAGCGTAAAGTCGCCATTTTATTCTCAGCTGCGACAAATTGAACGAGAAATAAATTCTAAACCTGCTCCTGTCAGTTACGAAGTCACGGTTTTCATTTACAGTCTTCGATTTCAAATCAATTATCGAAAATTAATAACAAAGTCAGCGGCAGCCATTTGTGAACAAGAGAGCCTCTGTACACACACCCACATGAACTCCTGCCGAGCACACATGAGTCCTGAATCCTCACATGTCTCCCGATGTAATTAATTCTAGTGGGTATCATTTTGGGAGCAGTCCCACTAGCTTGAGGGCTATTGTTTCAGAAAGCGTTGAGTGTGTGTAGGCACAATATTAAGATACTCCTGGGTGTTTGTGAATCGTCCTTACCGCGAACAGAGTCCTTTTCCCAGCAGCTATAATTCCCGACATCTGATTAATACCATTCTCTGCACCCAAGTGCTCCCGGGGACCAAAGCAGCTAAGGGTAAATTATCATGTGCTGTTGTTGCTTGCTTCTATACTATATGCTTCCCAAAAATTCGGTCTCCCAGCCAATCAGGAATTCCGTCCCTCTCGTCTTACGTGCTTTAAGACGGCAGTGATTTTTATTAGACTCCAATTTACTCAGCTCCTGGGAGTTTTTCTTTTGGGTGCTTTTGACTTAGTCCTTGCGGGGATCTCGATCGACCCATGCAGCTTTAATCCCGGCGATATAAAGAAATTTGTGACTGACTTGCGTTGGTTACGGGCCTTTGATGTTCTACTGCCTTTTCATTGGAAAATTAGATTCAATTGACCGATGAACATTGGGGGAGTCGTTCTATACGTGATTCATGGTCATTCGGTAATCAAGTCTCTTACTTATTTTTTTGCTTTCCTGTGTTTGTTTGTGGCTTCCTGCAATCTTTAGTATCCAGACAAATCTTTAATGTTGTTAAGGAGATTTCCAGGATTTTATTTATTTCGAGATAAATATGATCAGATTTTAGGGCTCCGATAACCGAAGGTCAGAAAAACAAAATTGTGGAGTTCTAACTTAATTTGTAAAATTAAGATAAAAATTAAAGATTTCCTAGATTTTAAAGGAGCACTTGGCACATCGCACTTTTTTACGTGAAAGTTCTAAACACAGGAATCACTCTTCACCGTTACCTCCTCGGGGTGCCCCCTGGGTAGCCAACTAACGACGGTAGTAGGGAGCACACCCTTAAAAGCCTATCAATCCAAGATGTAAATGTTATCGTGTCGCAATGTTGCCACTTTGGATACGTTCGTATCATTTTGGATACTATTTACTTGAAAAAAATCATACGGATACCATGATACTATGTATTTCCCGAAAAAGGATACGTTCGCGCTTATCGTAATTTTATATTCATTTTTAAAATATCTACTACATTTTCTCTCAAAGTTGTGATCTTGTTGTCTTTTGCCTTGTCATGTTCATGTGGGCTTTTAAAAGTGAAAAATGTTTTCGTATTGTATCGTATTGTGGTGCTGTGAAATTAGTGCGACGGATAGGATTTTTTTTTAATTATTACGAGTTAAAGTATCTTTAAGTAATTTCCTGTTTTCATATTTAGATTTGTTACTCAACTAACAGAAAAAGTATTTTTAGATCATTTTAATTTAGAGCCCGAAGACAATATTTGCGTATAAATTTATATTTGGAAGTATTCCTGTGTTAATTTAAAATTAAATAATAGACAGCAAACAAAGAGGACACGTACTTTTAGGGAACAATGGAAGGAAAAATTTGTGTGGTTTGTTAACAAAAATGGCATTTTTAATTACTATTACAATTATTTGCTCATTTAGTATCATATGGATACATACAGAAAGGTTATGGATACGATTGGATACTTTTTCTGTGTTGTAATGGATACGACTAAGCGCTCAGCGAGTGGCAACACTGGTCGAGGGCTGCATGGCAGTGGGTAGTTTTGCACTGTCCAGAACGATCTCCTCCGGGTACCGGGCGCACCCAGTTGTATATAGTCTTATTCTGATGTGAGGCTCTGTCAGGATGGACCTTCCCTTCCCTGCCATACTCGTGGGATTTTTATGGACCAAAATTTAATTAAAAAAAATACATATAAAAGAACACAAGACAGAAGTGAAACTTCGCGTACAATAATAAAGAACATAATAGACATATGAAACCTTGACGTCAATGTAATAACTATTAACGAAATAATATCTATATATTAATACACAAGCACTTTTTTTGTACACCACTTTATCCGACTTCCACTAAACCGATTTTCCTCAAACTGGTTTTATATGGAAGTCGGAGTCGTAAAGGTGTGCACAAAACAAGAATTATTCATTTATCTCAATTCTGTCACTCAGAAATGAGTATTGCATTCCCCAATATAAAATGATAAAAGGACAACAACAATATAAGGTAGAAATAACGGTTAGCATATAAACAGGCGAATATAAAAATCTATTATTAAGGTTTGTGAATCGACTAAATTTCATGAGCCTTTGATTGCTTAGCTAAAGTTTGGCGTACTTCGTTTTCACGACGCTTTAAACAAATCAAATTTTCAAAATTTAATTAATTTTCTAATTTTTTTCAACAAATTAGATTAGAAATAAAATGCATATACTATCGCAGTACGGCAAGAAAAGTGTCAACAGTCACCTGGCGGCAATAACTCAAAACAGCAAATTTTTGAGTTGTGCCACTTTTCTTGCCGTAGTGCGATTGCATGTCAGCGTCATTCCGCTTATGTTGAAAAGGTTTTTCTTTCTGCGGAGATTTTTACCGTCCCGGCAAAGAAGAATGCTCAAAAATTCCCCACTTCCGGCAGCGAAGAAAAGTATCTCAAAAAGTAGTTAAAAATGAGTATTGAAGAATGACATATTTCCAGTGGTCATCCTTACTGGCTATCATACGAAAAAATTGCTCAGAATATTCATTCAGGGGCAGTATATAATTTACTAAATTCTAAATTTCTTTTCGTTTCTATGCGATTGTTGATAAAACTTACGTCTACTTCACTTCTACTTTTTATTTACTATAGGAGATTCGCCACATGCTTGTGATTGCATTGTGACTTGTAACTGCTTTTAGAATATGGGGATAACTCTTCCGACTTAATTTCGCACATTGCCTCCAGTTCCGCCACACATTTGCCGAGCCTCAGGCAATAAACGGAGACGTGCTCTACTTTATCCCAGATACCTGACCATGTTGGGCACAACGGTGAGTCATCGTGCTCGAAACGATGGAGGTATTTGCTATATCTTTCCATGTCCACTCAAGAACTGCGTGAGGTCGTAATTATCTTTCCGATACTCCCTCGAAGCCCACCTCTCCACGTTTTGGGATAAGTCTGTGGGGCCACCGACCCTTAACAGACTCATCTTACTTCCCTTGTCATTCCGTTACAGACTCCCCGTGCATCATCTGCCGTCGCACTGTATTTGGCTATCCTCTAACATATCCATGAGATAGGCATGTCTTCTCTCGCCAGTATGTTTATTGGGATCAGCACCGCTATCACGCACGCTACATCGTTATACGTGATCGTGTATGCGCAAAACGCGCGAAGGTTCTCTTTGTCTGTATGCGGCCCTTAATTTTCTACTGTTAGCCGTTCTATTCAACGCTGCTGCTACCAATGGCGTTGCGTATAGCAGGACTGAGCTAATCACCCTTGCCATCAGAAGGCGACGACTCGGTCTTGGGAGTAGTGCACAAATAGCGGACGCTTTTTTCGCCAAGTCCTCCAAATGCGCTTTAAAAATTAGCCTGCGGTATACACCTCGCAGTCCTTGGCTTGGGCTAACATTCATTGGTACTGTGTTTTACGTGTGATTATTTTTTCGTGGGACTTGATACTTGATTGAACATATACCTCAAGAGATGAGTGCTATTAGTACAATTATTGGAAGTGGTCCATGTGAGAAGTAGTCCGTATGAGTCATAAGGTCTAGTGTCACCTTTACCATATTCCACTTAATCTGTTCTTTCCTCACCATCAGAAAGAATTAGTTGCAAAATTATTTTTTTAAGTAAGGTTAAGTTTACTGTTGTAAGCCGTTGAAGGGATCCTTTTTTTGGATCATGGTCATTATACAGAACAAGATTCTTCTCTGAAATATTTGCTATGGCCGTTATAGTACTTTGCATGACTAAAAGCCAAGCATTTTTTAAGATCAATATAGGTAGTATACTGCGCTTGTATGAATATTTCGAGCAATTTTTTTGTGTGTTAGCCAGTAAGGAAGTCAACCGGAAGTATGACATTTATTAATACTGATTTTTATCTATTTTTTGAGATATTTCTCTTAGCTGCCGGACGTGGGGTAATTTTCTATGGAAGTTGAGCATTCTTCTTTTAATTAAAAAAAAAGAAAAAAATAAATAATAAAACAAAGTGGAAATTATTTTCAAAATATCACGGTAAGCGATGGTGTTTTTTAAATGAAGAAAGTTTTGTTCAAAGAAGCGATTTTAGATGATAATGTAGTTTTTAATTACACTGTTTTAAAACAATTTTTTTTGTTTTTGCTTAGAACTGATAAAGAAATTGAAAAGTGGTAATATATAGTTCAATTAAATTATTACTGAGTTATTTGAAATGCGTAGACCTCAAACTTTAACGGAACGGATTGAGAGAAGAGTAGGGAGAGAGGGTCGAATTTCGACCATTGGGCGATACTAGTAATCTTTAATACACAATATTAATTTTTTAAGTAACCGACTCCTCATTTTTACTTTACCGATGCCAGTGCCATCTATGAACAAATTTAAATAAATTATAAATATTTTCCTGCTGCTTTGGTAGAATTTATTTATATGGCATCACTTAATCAATAACATGGCTGTCGCTGTCAGCTACAATAGGGGTATTCATGATCTGTGTTATTTGTGTTATTCGTGTTATTTGTGTTAAATCGAGAAAAAAGTTTAACAAATCGAGAAACTTTCCTTAGTAAATGACATTTGTTTCGACTTTAACAAATAACATCTGAAAAGGCGTGTTAATTCAACAACTCGAGATCGAGATCGAAAATGGCATGTCTTTTTTTTTATTTTATTGTTAACAGCTGTTTAGAATTTATTTTGGTTGATAGCTGTATTTGAATGGTGCAAATTAATATAAAAAATAACACTTTAATATGAAAATATAAAGGGGTCGCTCACGATCTTGTCTATTTCGAAGATAACATTTTACGATTTCTCGACGTATAACACAGATCATGAATACCTCTTTTGTTGAAGCAGTGTAGAAAATTACTCTTTTGGCGGTGAACTTCGCGAAATTGATCAGCTTAAGTTGTTAAAATCCAAAATGTTAAACGAAATAAAGTGGAAACTAAATTGTTAGTGTACTTGTGTCATTCAATTACGAAGTTAGTGTTACAAAACTTGCACATTAAAGTGATAGCTGTAAACGAGTGAGAAGGAAACTTCCGTTTCATACGGCTGTCTTTGTTTTCGTTTCCAATTCTGAATTCACTCGTACCTGCTCGAATCCCCAGAACGGGAAAAGGGAACTTTCAATTCAAAATCCCCGGAACGAGAGCAAGGAAGTTTCACTTTAAAAAGTCAGACGAAGAAGGAGGTTGTGAGTCTGATGCAATAAGCGTCAGCTCAGAGCTGGAGAGGGATCTCCTTGGAGGTACCTCGTCCAGCACAGAAGCCTCGGCTTCCCAATCAACAACAGTGCCCCAGGCAGCTGGCGGCATTGTTGTTGAATGACTAACTGCCAAGGTTGTCGGTATGACCGCTCAGCCTAGCAGGAAAAAATCTGGTGCTACCAAAAGGAGGAGGGCCAAGGTAAGGAAGGCCGCAATGGAATTGGGGAGTTTCACGGAGCACACCCAAGTCCCACAGTTGCAATTTCCTTCCCAACAAACCAAAGCCAGAACAGTGGTCAGGACACCGACGGGCTCCAAGGAGCGGTCCCAGAGAGCCCCTGTACTGCCGGAAGTTTCTGGACTCACCCGAAAATTGGTAGCACCAACACCTACATCCTCGAGGTGGCAATGTCGCATGCCGGACCCACCTGATGCATTGCCAAAAGAGAACGGTCATAGGATTCTCCAGCTGGGCAGGGACCCCAGAAGGAAAAAAGGTGGAGTCACAATAACCATCTCGTCTGTCGAGCCGTCTGCAGATCATCGTAGGCTATGATGCGAACGCCCATCATGATGCCTGGGGGCATTAGTGAACAAGATTACCTCTTTGATTACCTCTTAAATTTTTGAATACCTTTTTGATTACCTCTTAACTGCTAACCTGGACATATTAAATCGCGGCACGGATCTTACCTTCGATAACGGTAGGAGACGTGAGCTTATACGTTGCCGCTTACGTGAGTGACTAGAGAGTCTCAGGTGAGCCATCGTGCAAAGAAAAGAATGAAAGAAGGAATGAGTGCATATAGGAATCCTAGATATACGAACTGGACAGACTGGACTGGCGTTGGCGGCCTTCCTTGATATGCTAGTCTGGACTACGATCGGAAAATAGCCCAGTAGGCAGACCCAGGAGGAGATGGATAGACTCTGTGACGGCTGACGCAGAGGCAAGACTTTGGCGTCCTTTTTCAACTTCAAGCCCTCGACTGATTGCCCAAGTTGAGAAACTCCTCCTCTGTTTCTGAAAATTTTTAGTTTGGCATTCCTGATGCTGATCTAAGAGAACCGATGTAACGAAAGTGATAACTCGCTATCGAAAGAACAAAATGCTATTCTTCGCGGTTCCTTTGCTTCCATGACCGCCCAGTAATCGATTGGAACTACTATAGAGGTGAGTTTGTAAGTGTAGGATTGACGGGGCTTCTTTCAAAAATATTTCTTCCCCAGTCAGTAAGGTTCGATTCGAACTGTATCCCTTATTTGCTCAATATGCTGTTAAAGGTTCTATCGCTTATTTATTAATTCAATCCCAGTGCAATACGAACAGTTTAAATTGTCTATTATAATTTTTTACTAGCCACTCTAAAGGATTAACTTTATTGAAAATGGATTGAATTTACAAAAGAGACCTTTTATCAGACAAAACAAACTCACGTTTAGAGATGCATCTTTCCCTGTAGTCTCGTCTTACTTCAACATTCTACTCCCATAAGATACTTAAGTCCTATTTTTTTTTCATTCTTCCAAGAGCATAATCCCTTGAAATCTCTCAACGGATTAGTCGGGAAAGTTTTACAGAAGTGTTATGTTTGCTCGATACGTAAGTACAGCGACTTAACTGAATCCGTAGAAACCGTGTCCAAGAAATTCTCCAGATTAGTGTTTCAGTAATTGCTTCTGTAATATTTAAGGTTGAAGTTTTGATCCTGAACTTTTGATAACAATCGTCGTATTTCATGTATTTTTATTTAAACTTTAAACTCATCCCGCATGAGAGAGGCAGCATAAAAAATTGTGACGACGCACTTCAAATTCATGAGAAACACATAAAATGGTGGATGATGGTGTCGCATACTTTTAATGCTCCCCAAGTCCTGGTGCTGCTTGCACACAATTTTCATAACAATTAACAATTTTACACAAAGTAATTTGTATACCATTGCCATAAACGTTATGGAATAAAGCGTGCCGTCAAAACTTGAATTAAAGTCACTAATTCTTGAGGCATTAAATTTCTCATCTCTTCCCCTATATACGTATATTCGTCGCGCAGCTCTCCATCCCCTCCTCGACGATGTGCCGTCATCACCGCCGTCGCCGCCGCCGCCAACCCCTAATGTTCATCGCTTACGGATTACTATTCATGAGTTGTGATTAAGCATGTGGGTGTATTTGGATGCTGGCATATTCCTTCGAAATCCTGTTGCTCCAACTCGGAAAATTTAATAACGCTTCCATCTGAAATAATTCGCACATTAAACTTAAGCTAATTAACATCCTTCGTGAGCGAGAAAAGTAATTAACCGCACACTTCCTTTCAATCCAAATTGTGAGCACACAGCTACAGGACGAAAGAAAGAATCCATTTTGGAAAATTAAACAAAAATATAATGGAAGCTTTTTGTTTGATGAATTAAATTTAATTCATTCAAGAATCAGCACCACCTGACGCCCCGCCCTGGCATTATTTAAAGCGGTATCAGTGCAACCTTCATAAATATAGCAGAATTCGATAAATTTATCACAAGATTAAGGATAAAGGTCAGGGTTTGTACTATATGTGTAGTGTAGGTGTATTTTTTTAAAAAATCTCGATCATGTATGTTCGTCCTGTGTGTTGTTGCAGACCTCTCCTCCGGAGGTTTCTATTGCCATCGGTGTTCTGAGAAAAGCGTCCCTTCTAAAATCCAGGGCTGCACGTAAGGGTCGGATTTATTTATCCGAGTTTATTTGGAAAAGACAACAATTATCTAAGGATTTTGCAAAAGGTCAACGGGTCCATGAATAAAATTATGAGCATCTTCCTTCATCCTATATGGGGGCGACTTCAAATCCGATGGAGATCTGCAATTCCAAACGGGAAAGGGGTGCTAATTTTAAAAATAACTTAATGCTATTTTTCAACTCCTGCAAAGTCCATAGTCATGCGACTGTATATGGATGATTCTACAGAAATGCGTGAAAGGATATACAGAATAATATTTTAGTAGCGTTTGAGAGATGATCTTTGAACCTAGAACAATTGGTGTACTACTTTGGGACTTTGGTGGGGGGCGAACGGCTAACAAAGACCTCGGAAGGTGGTGGCACCCGATTTGTCACTTCTGCCAAAACCCGAGAAGAGTCACTGCAGACGAACACCTAGCAGCTCTGTTAGCAAGTCCTAATCCCACCTCTGCGTGGTGCCCCTGGGGTACTTCTTCGGAAGGAGCTAACGGGAGACGGTCGAATGGCGAGTTCTCTGCGCCACAAAACAGAGTTCTAAGTCGGTTGGGCTGAGGGTTAGCAACCCGCTCCCATAAAACACACAATTGCTACGAATCGGCAAACATTGCCTCGGAACCGGACGGACAACACGACGACGACCTTTGCTTTTCGAAACAGGACACGAATCGGATCATGGAATGTGAGAACTCTGCTTGATGGACGGCTGGATGAAGTCCTCAACGAGATGAACCGCTATAAAATCAAGGTCATGGCACTCAGCGAGACCAGATGGCCCGATGCGGGGGAACATATCTGCCCAAACGGCGAGTCCTTCTTATATTCTGGGGGAAACGAAACTTAAAATCGTAGGAATGGCGTTGGCGTAATACTCACCAAGGAAGCCAGGTCCAGCCTCATTAGCTGGTCACCAGTTTCTGAGAAGATTATTACCGTGCGCCTACGTACCAGACTAAGAAGTACTACGATAGTCCAATGCTACGCTCCAACTGAAGACGCAGACGATGACATCAAAGACGAGTTCTACATGCGACTGAATGAGGTTTTTCGCTCTATTCCAAGAGGAGACATCATTGTTTTGATGGGTGACTTAAACGCACAGATCGGCCCCAACAACACCGGCCTTAAAAACACAATTGGAAATTAAGGCCTAAGCCAAGATACCAATCACAATTGTGAACTTTTCGTTGACTTTTGTAGTTCCCATCAACTCATGGTAGGTGGAACTTACTTTTGTCACAAGAAGATACACAAGGAGACCTGGGTATCGCCCGATGGTAGAACGAGAAATCAGATAGATCACGTGGCCGTCAGTCGCAGATGGCGAACTATTCTGGAGGATGTCAGGAGCTTTAGGGGAGCAGACACTGGAAGTGACCACCATTTGGTAGTAGCAACTATCCGCCTAAAAATCGCTGCAATCAGAAACGTTCAACGCGATGCCACAAACCGTAGACGGTTTAACGTAGACCTTCTGCGGGAGAGCACTAAAAGGAGAGAATTTGCTGGAAATCTGCAACAAATCTTAAACCAGCAAACCGTTTCTGACGACACGAATATTGAAGAGCTGTGGAGCACAACAAAGGGCGCTATAATAACAGCAGCGGAAACAAGCATCGGTTATGTCCAAAGAAACCAGCAAAACTGGATCTCGGACACAACCTGGCAAAAAATAGAACGCAGAAGGGCCCTCAAAAATAACGTGAACTCTACAAGCGACCCGGAAAAACGACAACAACTTGAACGGGAATACTCCCAATTACACCGGGAGGTAAAGAGAAGTGTCCGGCGTGATAAAAGGCGGCAGATAAATGAGCTCGCAGAGAAAGCGGAAAACGCGGCAAACACAGGCAACTGTAAAGTGCTGTACCAAATCACTAAACAGCTCTCGGGAAAGCACTCTACTAAAAAGCATGCCGTAAAGAGTGCGGAGGGAAGGCTGCTGTGCAGCGACGAGGAGCAACTCCAAAGATGGAGAGATTACTTCTTCGCCGCCCTGAATGGTTCATTTACACAGGAACCTCAGGAAAACAACAACAACAATGCACAGCCAATAAGAATCACCACTCGTGCCCCATCCAAGACAGAAATAGTAACCGCAATTCATGCAATGGCCAATGGTAAAGTAGCTGGAAAAGATGGCATGCCGTCAGAGTTGTTGAAAGCCGACTCAAGCCTCATAGCAGATGCGCTACAGCCAACCCTGGAAACAGCCAACCACCTTTCCGGTGGATTGGACGGAAGCTATCATAGTCAAAATACCAAAGAAGGGCGATCTAACAATATGTGACAACTGGAGAGGCATCTGTCTATTATCTACTGTGGGCAAAATCTTGTCCCACATATTACTATCAAGGATAAGAGAGGCAGTAGATCGAACGCTTAGAAGACAGCAGGCTGGATTCAGAAAAGGCCGCTCCTGCATAGACCACATTAACACCTTGAGAATCATAGTGGAGCAGTCTACTGAGTTCCGATCCCCCCTTTACCTTGCTTTCGTAGACTATGAGAAAGCGTTCGACTCGGTTAATAGGAGCTTTATATGGCGAGCTCTACGGCGACGTGGACTGCCGGATAAAATAATAGAATTGATAAAAGCTCTATACAACAATTCCAAATGCAGAGTTCTCCATAATGGAAAATTATCCGACAGCTTTGAGGTGAGCTCAGGAGTACGACAAGGATGCCTACTTTCACCATTACTTTTTCTTATAGTAATAAACGACATTCTTGTCAGCGCTCTAGATAGAAGAACAGGTGGCATACAATGGGGATTGCTAGACCGCCTTAAGGATCTCGACTACGCGGATGATATCTGTTTGCTGGCCCACAGACACCAGGACCTCAAAATCATGTTAAACAAATTGGCAACAGAAGGTAGCTCGGCGGGCTTAAGGTTAAATCCGACTAAAACAAAAGAAATGCGGATAAATGCAAACACCCTTGAACGGACAGCGCTAAATAACCGTGACGTGGAACTGGTAGACAAATTCTGTTACCTCGGTAGTATTATTACCGAAAACGGCGGTACAGAAGAAGATGTCAGTTCCAGAATAAATAAAGCAAGAAGCGCATATGCTTGCCTGTTTCACATATGGAGATCAACAGAGATCTCAATTAACACCAAATTGCGGCTGTTCAACTCCAACGTTAAGGCAGTTCTTTTGTACGGTTGCGAAACATGGAAAGTCACCCAATTCATCACAGGGCGCCTACAAGTTTTCATCAACAGATGCCTACGTCGTATCCTAAAAATCCGCTGGCAAGATAGAATTTCAAATGAAGAACTAGGGCGCCGTGCCGGCCAAGAAAGGATAGACGACCAAATCAGGCGAACGAAATGGAATTGGATTGGCCACACCTTGCGACGCGAAAACGAGAATCTAGCCAAACAGGCCCTCGACTGGAATCCGCAAGGAACCCGTCGAGTCGGAAGACCTAGAACAACGTGGAGGAGAACCCTATTATCAGAGGCCGCAACAACCGGGGGATCCTGGTCAGAGCTGAGAGCTGTCGCGCAAAACAGAGTCCGCTGGAGGGCAACTGTTTCCGCCCTATGTCCCATGAGGGATTAAAGGAGCAATTAGTTAGTTATTTTGAGCTTTTCAGATTATACCTTCAGAATGAAAACTCGTGGAAACCCAGGAAAGTGCTGCAATTGTTTTGCTTAAAGTAGTACTTGATTAGAGGCAGCTTTACAGATATTGATAGAATCAGTCCGAACTACACAGGGATGGAATGGCGAATTTTTAAACCTTTTCGTATTTGTGGCAAACAACTCCATTAATCATTAAGCGAAAATCATCCAAACAAATACCTACCGAAAATCCCCGGGTAGGTGTAATCGGAGCTAAAGTAATTGAGCTACCCTCAATTGGAGGTTCAACGGCACAGTTTATTTGGAGTTTTTAATTGACAGGCTACGGTTGTTATTGGAAGCGGTTTTCTGCTACTAGAGAATAGCAATTATCCAGTGATGCTCCAGCCCATTAAGGACGCAGGATCAAAGATTGGTTTGACGTTAATTATCAAAGGGAATAGAACAGGAATAAATGGGCCCAAGCAAAGGGAGGATGGAACCACAAAAACATATGGCAGCAGTTAATAGATGTAATTACTTCAAGAAGCAACATTTACGATGTAATTATTTGTTGTTAGCCAAGTTTTTCGTACATATTTCACAGCGATCCCGAATTAAAGCCGCTATTTAATTAAAGTAAGATCATGGCTTATTGTTCATAAGAAATAATTCATTCCTTTAGAGAAAGTTGCTTTATAAATTTCCAACCTAAACAAATTGAAAATATCAAAAACTTCAAGGATCTTATTTTTGTTCTAAACAAGAGCAAAAGAATTATAATTTACGAAAATGTCAGGACAGAGGAGGATCCTTGTTGGGAAACTCAAATCCCAGCCGAAACACGTTAATTGATTTCATGAGAGAAGAGCATCCTTCACTCGAAACTTTCCCCTTTAGAGAGTGCATTGTTCTGTTGTCTACAGGTAATTTATACTGCAAAAGGGCTGACTAAGTACTTTTGGGCTGAGGGAATATAAGAAAATCCCGGGTTTCTTTTGTGGCTCCCTTTCATGCCCCCGGTAAAAGGATAGGGTAAACGAAAGTGCGACAGAGATGGGATGTTATCTTCTTATTGGCAGCTTTTGCATCTTTCCAATTAGTTGTAACTTAAACAGAGTGCATACTGACATGGTGACATAAATCCTTAAGAACCTCGAAAGAAAATGGGTTGCTGCAGCTTTTACAGGTTTATTGCGGTTATATAGAAGAGTCAAGATGATGCCAGCCACAAGCTTCTTTCATTGGAAAATTAAAACTGTGACGACTTAAGATGATTCTAAGAGAGGATAAAGTACTTTTGTTTGACGGTTTTGAGTAGAGCTTCTTCAAAAATAGAAATATTAAAAATTGATTTTAATTTTATTTTGTTCGAGATATCGACAAAATCAGGAATTAGGGTCGTTCATTGAACCGGGAAAACTTAAACGCTGAAGTTTTACTTATACATACTTAGGTATAACTATACTTGACTGAAAGTCTTTTCTTTACTTCGAGTTGAGCTTCCGGGATCTTATAATAGACTAAAGTTTAGGATAAGGACTTGTTTGGTTATGCAATTTCAATAACTTACTTGTATTAGTTTCAAACTTTAGAGAACTCTGTTACAAGCAGGTCATCTAAACTTGAAAAGATCTTCTTATGTTGATGAAACTTCCGCAATCCTAGATTAGAAATACAATATTATTAAGACAAGATGAAGAACGCAGGCTTGTGGAAAAATTTGCGGGGGTACGTTGATGGTACTTTATCAATATCTATTACGCGGAAATGGCTTGGCTTTCGTTCTAGTAATTTTGATGTGAAATATGGGTCACTCTCTGGTCGTCCAATCACTGAAAAAGTTGATGAAATTCTTGAAATGTCCAGCAAGATAGGCATGGCAGCAGTGTCGAAACAGAAAAAACTGTTTTGAACCATTAACAACTGGAAAGGAATAGTTCACTATAACATCCAGCAATTGCCTTTCATCACGACAACGCACGACCACACACTTCTTTGATGAACAGTCCAAAAATTGAGAGAGCTTGGTTGAGGAGTTTTGATGCATCCACGGTATATACATCCATTCAACCAATGGCGTTACAGCCCAAATCAAGCCTTGGCCTCCTCTAGAGGATTTCTCCAAGCAGCATATCACCAGTTGCGGATGTTGAGCAGATGCTTGAGATGCAACACTCCAAGACCGCCATAGATAACCTTCAGATTTTCAAGAACCCTGAGTACGAGGAAGATACATAAAATGGTTCTTGGACAGGCAGTGTAACCTTTTACTACCCCTCGGATCAAAATAAGCCAAGATCATGCATCCTGGTTAAAAGGCATATTTAATCTTATATCTGCCCTAACTCCAGTTCAACGGACTTAACTGAGGAGCTCACGCAGATGACAACAGGCCTAAAATTGAATAGAGCCAAAATGGTCATAAGATACGACGCTAACGCCAGACATATGTGGACAGCACCGCGTCTACGAACACTGAAACATTCAAAGTACAACGGGGCTCGAAGGCCGAAATGGTTGGCAGTCCAATAGGAGGGACCATTTTTGACTACCACCTGGTGATATCCAGCCAAAGGTGTAAATCACAGGACCTGTACTATCTCTAGGAGGACCTGTCCTATCCCTAGGACAACAAAGAAAGGGCAATTGGCTTCCTAAACATTCCCCGACGCGATATTTCCAGAACTACGGCAATTATCACGAGAGATATTGGCCATGGGTATCCCGCACATCGTCTGTTGCCATAGCTTGGGAGAGACGAACTTTTACTTTTCAATCACCCAAATCAAAATAGCGATTTTTTTAGATTATTTGCTTCATCAGTCACTGATAAACTACGTGCAGTTGTAGATCAAGATCAACCTACTAGAGCCTCTCAGACTAAGAAATCGCCTCCTTGATCTGTGCTTTACATCCCAAAACAAAGCACAAGTCCGTTTTTCTTGGCTCGTTAAACTGCTTAGTCAGGGCTAATTTCCCATTTCCATCTTCTGCTCAAACCAACATAGCTCCGAAATGAAATTCAACTGAATCGGGCTTAGTCGCTTCTGTCTATTGACTGGGATTTGTGTTTTTTTTAGTACGAACGGGAAATCTCTGCTCCATATGTCACCAGAATTGTACGACGGAATTGTGTTTACTCCTCATTCGAACAAGTATGCAAATCCTAGGCTGAATAGATGGTTTAATTGGCATTCTATGAAAGTAATAAAAGCTGAAGGAGCTGCCTGTATACCGGTGCGATAGGCCTACAGATGATCTCTGTATGAGTTAATAAGTCGTGAGTACATTCAACTCAGAAACTCCTGTGAATCCCACAAGAAAGTAAAAGAATCACAATTTGATGTTGCGACGAAGAATCTTCAATGTTGCCGCTTATTAGTAAAAACTTTTGGTTCTTAATTCCTTCAAGAAGGAATTCGCTTCATTTACTTCAATTATTTTATTTCCAAAGGAAGATGATAACAGTAACTGAATTCAAGGTCCTATTAACACCTCTGTTCGGCTTAAATTTTTTTTCACAAGCCACGTCTATGGTACCCCAGTCCATAGTATAGAAACAGAGCACATGAACAAAAATATTCAAGGCTTTGGTAAGTCTGATATCGTTGCTCTCGATATCTCCTAGATAAAGTATAAAACCCTCCTTTGTTTGGAGGTATCAAGTTTGTTTTGGTATCAAGTTAGTTCTAAAGAATTGTAGTCCAGTAGAAATAGGGGTTGAACAACAAAAAAATTCGATACAGCTATCTGACAGCGGGATATTGTCGAACAAGCTCTTGTAAAAGAGGGAAAAATAAATCGACCCGACACCTGCTATCCAGGGTGGAATCGGGGGGGGGGGGCTTTAGGGGTTGACATGCTTAAAACACCAAAATGAAAAAAAATTATGCGTTAAGGTCCTCTTCATGAATTTTTCTCTAATCTTGCTCTCTTTGCAGAGTGTTGTAAATTTTCTTCGTCAGTGGCAATTTGGTGTTTTAAGCATGTTTAAAAAAATATTTAATTTTGTTTACCCCATTTACGAATTTCATGCTGTTAATATGTATTAGATGAGACCCGCAGTGAAATGCTTCGATTTTTTCATGATGTATATTTTCAATTTTCCGGTCATTTTTTACATGGCAGTATACCGTTTTTTCACCATTTATCGAATGTAGACGTAATAACGAGTAAGTGAGCCAAAAAAAAACTCCGTAGGAAGCGTAGTTTTAAGAGGAATCGCAGTTAAAAATGTCGCTTTTTTTTTAAAAAAAATTAAATTTAACAACAACCTCTAAATATTTCCGTCTGAAAAAATTACTGCTTTTTGCATCGCTAAAAGGTATCTTTTGCCAAAATTTCAGCTTCATAGAATTTTTTTTGTCAAAGAAAAAAATTAAAAACTTAATTTTTTCGCAAAATTTTGAGGTTAAGGTAAAAATGGTTAGCCCAAAAGTTGTAGATTTTTTTATCTGCTACAACTTGTACCTTTAACTTTTTTCGATAGGATGCACAGTTTAGCCAGAAATCGCGGAGAACTGTTGTCAACCCCTAAAAACCCCCTCCATTCCACCCCGGATAGCAGATGTCGATTCGATTTATTTTTCCCTCTTTTACAAGAGCTTGTTCGACAATATACCGCTGTCAGATTATTTTTTTCTTTCTCATTTCTACTAGACTATTGTATGAAAATTATACCTTCTAGTCGTTCAATTGAGGTAGTACTAGAAGAAGTCAAATCATAACCATACACCATGTCAGCCCTTGTTCCTCAGGGCTCAATTCTGTCACCCACTCTCTTCAGGATCTAAAACAGCTGATTCTAATCTTCTCTAACCAGCCTCATTGTCTCTTAGATGAGACAACTGTATGTTACTCTTATGCCTACGATAATGCAAGCCAAGTACTTGCCAGAACTTGACTTATGATCTCTAATTTATGGCGAATTCATCCAAGAGGACGGTAGGTTCCTGCGGTATCTCCGTCCTGAGTCCATGAATGCAATTGGTGCTGGAAGTGCACCGTATTGTAACAGAACTCGTGTAACCCCTTTGCGTCCCTTTACGAAAGAATATTGTATGTGCAATTTATATTCAGCTAGTCATATTCAGGTCACGATAATATCTACTATTTTCAATTAAGTTCACACCCTCTCCCAAACTTTGTAAAAGAAGGCTTTCAAGTGCATGTGTCTAACCTCAGCTAGAGTCGAACAACTGCAAAAAAAACGTTTGGTTGCCTACCGGCTTCAGGGCCGGCGCTTGGGTTTTTTTGCGCCCGGTGCAGTATGCCGTATTGCGCCCCACCAGCTCCTTATTTTTTGATCGCAGTGAAGGGCAATGGAAAAGTTGCGCCCCTCTCCAATTGCGCCCGGTGGAAGTGCACTATTTGCACCTATGAAACCTCCCAGGAAAATGAGTCGTCGCCCCTCATTACCGAACTTAAGGGCCTTTTAATATCCGTCTTCTGCCTTTCGAGTTCACTGCATTACCAGAATGTATGATTGTGGTCCTCTATTAGCGTAAGAGGCAGCGCCTGTGCTCGGTGCAGTATACCATATTGCGCCCCATCAGCTCCTCATTTTTTTGTCGCGGTGAAGGAAAATGTACAAAGGCACAAACATTGAAATATTTATTAGATATCCAACGTAAATGCTCCGATAAAACTATATCGTGTAAATTCTTACGCCCACGGGATCCACATGAGTTCGGGGATAGACGTACAGAATATTTTATCGAAAAACTGGAAAAATAAATTGTGATAATAAAAAAGAATTCCTTTAATAGATGAAAATAAAGTCACTGGAATACTTTAACAATTTTTTTTTCAAAGTCTTGAACTTCGTTTTTAATTTTAATTTCTGAAATTGCGCCCCTGCCCAATTGCGCCCGGTGCAAGTGCACCATTTGCACCTATGAAAGCGCCGCGCTGACTGGCTTGCTCCTCCGCAAAGATACGGCAGTGGGCGTTGTATGGAAGTTCAAATCTGACCGTATGTTCCCAAATTTACCAGTATTCTATGTTGATCGACTGGATTCTGGCGTTCCTTTTCAGTGGCATCATCAGACGATAGCGTGATCTGTGATTATTCTAAAAAGGCCAAGTCTTTCTAGTCTTGGCGCATGATGTGAAACTCCTCCACCTTGGACTTGCTATTAAAAGGAAGTGCATAATTATATCTCTGTTCGTCCAACACAGCAGCTTGCGAACATTCCCCACCAGTGGGTTTTCAATATTTGCTCAAAATCTGCCCTTCACTGTACCTATGACCTTGTACCCACTAATGAGTGATGTAGTACTTCTTAGCGAAGAAAGGGAGCTGCCTTGACAGATTTCCACCAGCTTGGACGTTATATAGATCTCGTCTAGTGTCTCGATGGCTGCTCGGTGCTCTGGTAACATGATGCAGGAGAGTCTTACAGGCACTGCCACGTATTTGGTCTATTGCGCTAACCTTCGGGGATAATCCTGTTGATATAGCATAAAATTGATTAAGGATTTATTTCCCAAATCTCCCTGGGAAGAGTGAAGCCGCGCTGGAGGGGATTCAATCTAGCCTCACAGTCGCACAGTAAGCGCTCCGCAGTTTCGAGAACTGCTACGCAGAGCGGACAGCTACAATCAACTACCAGCCCTATTCAGCTTAAATCAGCCAGTAGATAAATGGCAAGCAGTGCAGTGGATTCGCTGTAGCACCCACCCTAATATACTGGTCTAAAACTTTCTACATTTGGATTTTGCTTCCTTGTATGATCTTCTCGTCACTTTGGGTATAAAGACCGCCCTAGTCTCTCCAACACCTCCGAATATTAAACCCGCGAGTTGCGCGAGAAAAGACGGCAGATCTCCACTAAGGAAGGATAAGTTAAACCAGAGGTCGCCTGGTATTCAAAGCATATTTTTGGTAGTACATTCACGCAGTACCATAACCCCTCACCTATCTACACAGCAGTGTTGAGACACCTCGAGCAGAATGTGCAATTAGGGCCACGTATGGTCAGTTTAAATCAGGTTCGGATATAGCAGAACCAAGCACAAATTATTACAAATAATAATTCTCCCGGCCCTGGTCTTGAGTTCATTGGTATTGCTGAACAAACCTTGGGGAATGTCATTAGCTCCGCAAAAAACGCTGACCAAATTAGGCAAGTGGTAACATTTCTTGAGGTTTAGCGAGAAGAGCAAATTCCAGCGTCTACAGCCTTATTTGGAAACATATTTGTATCGAACTATGTGGTATGCCTGTTCCAAATTTTCCCATTCCTACCTTCTGGGGATCCGGTCATCGAAACCTTGGTTGAAGTTGAGGTTCGACATCCAGATGGCTCATCTAATATAGAATAGAATTATAGAAAACGCAGTACATTGCTGTGCCCATACTACCAATAAACAGGATTGCAATTTTTCATATATGAGCTAAATTTTTGAACACCCTCTTGTTTCTTACCCTGCAAAAATACTACTATCAAACCCGAAACAATGTGAAGTACCCCCTTTGAAAATTTAAAAATCCTCTCCATGGCATAGTACTTATGGTATTCAACGAGTTGGAACTACTCAACATTATCAGCATTTTAATGGACATGAGAAGTGGCAGAAAGTATTGGGGAAACCGTCCCACAATATGCACTTTATCCTAGCGCGTAAGGCATGTGAAGCTCCACGTTATCTAGATTGTAATGTTGTTATCAATCACCTGAATCTGCCCTTCAGATTTTCCTTAAACTTGCACATCAGTGTCACTTCATGTCTAGGATAAGCGACAACAACAAGGGCTTCGGTGAGTGGGGTTCATGTATCTGCTGTACCGTAATTCGGATTATATACGTGTGAATCATGACTTGCAGCTTTAAGTATCCTGTTTGCGTTGTTGAAGGAAGTACTTTGTTCCTTTTTTTTTCAATTACATAAAAGCCCTTGAAAGACATTCCAACCCGCGGGTTTTCCATCTGTTAAAAAGGACGAAACGTCACCACACAGCATCTTCCATAATTTTGCTCCTTTCAATACTGCCAGAGTGAAGGGCATCGCTTAATGCGTTTTTAATTATTTAATTCCCTTAATGCGTACTTTGTGAAGTATATATGTATATGTACGTATATAGGACCGAGCATTCTAGGCTGGGGCTCCGCACTTGCACCATCTAGGGCCCTCCGATGGTAAATTGAGTGAGTCCTTGGAGAGACTCCAAGCATGACCCGCAAATGAAGGGATTTTTTCCAGCTCAAAGCGTACTGGCAACGTTCCCTAACGGTCATTGCGGAGTTAAGTTGAAATAAAACTTATCCAGCTCAGCGATAATGGTCCAATGATGGAGTCCCCGCTGTTAAGGGCAGTTTTATTATGCGATTGTGATTAGGATATTTAGCAACAGTTGTGTGTTAGTGTGGCGTATTTTGTCGTCTTGTTTTTGAATTTTTTTTGTTTTTTACACTTTATTCATTCGATTCCTTTAAGCCACGTCTAAAAAAACTACTTTTATCCAAATTGGAAAGTATCAATATAGTCCAGGCGCTGGAGCATTTCCATTTTGCAAAAAATTAAAAACCAAAAAAAATTTTAAAAACAGCAATTTTATGATTGGATATTGTAAAGTGAGTCTTAAGGCCCCCATAACACGGTCAAATTGGATGTTCATCGAAGTGCGGATGTATAACCAAGACTATCGATTGTGAGCGGGTCGGCCGATCAAAACTCTCGTTGTGAAAAATAATGGTATTTTCTTTTGTTGGCATAACTTTAAATTAAGGATACGGTTTTACGCAGTTTTCGGCTAGTTTGCAATGCAAAAATTTAGATTTCAGAAATCAAAATTACGGTAAGTTTTAGGAAATCCAATAACAAACAAAACATGTCCAACAAACTTTTCGCCTAGAAGCCTTCGTTAAGAGAAATTGATCAAGGTCAAAAAGCAGGGAATTTTTCGTGATTTTTTGTTTTTGGCTCCCATAAATTTTCCCCGCGTTTTCATGTTTGCGTACCCCCTAGATATTGTACGGGAAGTCATTTCTGACCAATTCCACCAAAAAAGTCCGTTACATCACGCCAAAACCAAATTTATATGTCTCACTTCTCTAGCGCCTGGACTAATAGTTGATACGCTGAGGCTGATACAATACGATTTCTTATACGATATGACCAAGTTGATTGTCAAATCATACTGTCCGTAGGCCCCATAAAAATAGTTTCTACCCTATTTAAAATCATGGATCATTAGATCATTTTATTATAATTGTGGAGATGATGTAAAATCTTCTAGAAATAAATCGACTAGCCAAGGATGCAATATCATCTGCACATTTCTACAAGAAATATAGCTGAGACGGTTCGGCTATGCAGCATGAGTTATGATGAGAGTGAACAAATTCAAGTTTTTTACATTACATGACATTATGCTAAAAGATTCGTCGCCATTGAGAAGAAACTTTTAAGAAGACTTCGCGGTTTCCTACACTAACTCAAATGCACATACTTAAGTGAGCCTGTCACCCATTTTGAAGTTGTAACTTAATATAAATAGTTTTGCATTACATATTCCAGACATCAGCTGCCAATTCTACAGACTCTGTCGCGTGCTTCCTTTGCTTGATATATTTTAGAGGAAACTTTCACAAGTTTTAAAATTCCATTTAAGGACCTCCGTTCTAAAATTTATGTCAAGTCGTTCGCTACTTGCTTCGTCCACCCTTCCTCCATTTTAACTTAGCTTCTTTTAAGGAAGGCAGAAAAAAAACTCTTATTACAAAAGGACACTTTAAACGCTCCTGAAACAGGACACAATGGAACGAATATATTGTGCATTTACTGAAAGCTCACATTCCTTTATAAAGTTATTGATTGACCCAAATGCTAGGGCTGACGATGCACAAGAAAAGCGAAGCCCCATGATTCCCTGTGTTCCCGTCCATTCATCTTGTTACTGCGTAGTACGTGTCTTAAGGAGTTTCCACTAAGGACTTTTCTTCTTAGAAAAATGTCGTGTGTCGTCCGCATCCAATTCACGACGTAAACACGGGCCAGAAACAATGCAAAGTTGCGCAGCGTAAAAGCTTATTTAAGCCAAGCACGAAAAGCTCAAATTAAGCAGTAATTTGTGGATTCTGCACAAAACTTTTGGGAGCGGAATAAGAGAAATCTGCGTGGAATCCGGAATCTGGCAGAGAATTAACGGAGCATGAAACTACATACAGAGAGAGAGGGAATGGCGGCAGGTTAACATTGACCTTACCTTACCTTTATTAGTTGGTAGGGTTCAGTAACTAGATTTCTCCGTCTGCAGAGGCGGGGACTGTTTTGATTTCGGTTCTGCTGAGCAAGGCATAAAATTCGCTGCAATTATGACTAAATTATAAGCGACGCAATAATAAAAGCTTAGTGCCGCCGATATTGTGTGAGTTGAGCGGGAATTGAGCGGGAATTAATTGTGGATCGGAATGTTGAAGCCCAGGTGAAAAATGAGAATGCGAAGTGCAAGGTCGACTTTTTGCTTGCTAGCTGGGTTATTTCCTAGACGGTGTACTTTTTAACTTCTGCTTATTAACGATTTGTTGTGGTCTTGTTAGCTGAAATTGGGTAACTACTTTTTATTGGTTTAAAATATTGGTTAAGAAATTATTCGAAAAATGTTTGTTTACCAAGGTATGTAAGTATGTTAGCCTTTAAACCTACTTATTACAATTTTAGGATTCTTAGAGTAGTTTTAATTTTTTTTTGTGAAGTCTTAAGCTAACTATCTAATTACGTTTACATGAACGATTTGAGTTCCTAAACTCGAAGCTTACATGGAACTTAGCTGCGTTTTCTTTCACATTTACATAATTCCACTCACTTGGCTTGAAAGCGGCTTGAAATTTACTTGAACTGACTTTTGGATTTGACCTTGCATGGTGGATACTCAAAAAGGGTTCTTCATAAGACAATACATTCCTTTTTCCATTTTAAATTATTTTTAAAAAGTTGCACAGTGCCAAATTCTTATCAAATACTGAATTTATTTTCTTCTGTTTAAAGCAAAAAAAAAATATTTTTCAAGTCAACTACTCAAGTATATAATATTTTTCAAATCAAGCACAATAATTTTAGTGCTTGACTTGACTCAAGCCTACTTGAAGTCAAGATGAGTTTACATGCATACTTGAAGCTACTTCATGTAGGTTTCAAGTAAGCATGTTAACGGGCTAATAGACACGAAATATTTATTAGGAGTTGTCCATCAATTAAAGTATGGATCTCTCTTACTAAATAATTGTTTTTTTTTTCTGAAATTCCCATCTAACTCTATAGCCGGCTTCTGTGGGCTAGGTGCCCGGCTACCATTACAGAGGTCCATGGCTCGTTTCCACTCTGCGGCATGAGTCTTCGTCTTTCCATTTGTCTGACCCCCATGGCATTCTTTTTTCTTGTCTTCCTTGGTTATAGATAGAAATCACCTGCCCTTTCAATCACCAAATTCTGGGTTTTGTCGTTGAAGCACAGGGTCTTTCAACAAGAGGTTTCATTTTAAAAAGAGGGCCATTGTTTCACGAGCTGTGTGGCAAGTGGCGCCCTCCTTGTGAAAATAAATGCAAACGTCCATAACATCAATCTCAACTCAAAAGAACTAATCAACATCTTCTTTGGTAACGCAATCCATTCACTGTAATGGTCGAACCAGCAGCATTTTCAAAAAAGTATGGGTTGATTGCGCCACCAGCCCACAAACCGCACCAAACTGTCACTCGGTGTGATGAAAGAGGTTGTTCGACTATTTCTCTTGGGTTTTTGGAGCCCCACATCTGACAGTTTTGCGAATAAAGGTCAAAACAGAATTGCGACGGCGGAAGGCGAAGTCGGTCGTTTAGCGCAAATGTAAAACAACGTTGTATAACGAAATTCCAACTGCAGCGGCACTGCGCCGCTAAGTCGAAGTCGGCGTACAAAACATAATTTTTTTCAAACAAAATTTTTGGATATGAAAAACGTCACGTCTCAATAGAAGTTGCGGCTGCAATTTCGTTATACATTAGCTGCGCCGTCCAAATATGACAAAAATCGCAGTTGCAGTCGGCCGTCGCAGTCGCAATTCTGTTTTGAGCTTAAGCTTCATCATTCAGAGTATTTTTTTTTAACTACATAGTTCATGCTTGCCTACCATCCAATCAGCGAATATACGGCGTATTGCGTGATTTGTTTCCTTCAATTCTAGTGTTAACTACAATTTATAAGCATGTATAGTGTGGCCTGAAAAATGGATACATCTAGGTTTCCAGCCACACTTTCGGCTACAACAGTTGACCTGGCCAGTGACTTCCTAGGCATTCAAATTTATTAATTAAATTCTCTATACCTGTGCGAGAAGGGGCTTGGCGATGACCAGAAGCAGTACCAACTTTACGAACTGTTTCTTTCAGTTTTAACCATTGTAATTCATTTTCTCTCTCCTATTTTTACTTGTCAAATGTCATCGTAATCACAGTTGTATGTTGACAGTTCAAAAAGGTCGCGAATTTAAAAATGACACCTTTAACATCGAATACTCATAGTTTTAACTGTTTGCGGCTGATATCAAAAATATAAAGCAAACATGTTATTATCGTAAGTAATAATAAATATGTTGTCTTGTAGGTAGCGTTAATTTTAATATTTGTTGATAAATTGTAGGAATTTGGAACAAACTTCGTTAATACTGTAAACATGCTAAGAGCGACCGACGAATACGCAGTAGGAAGCCACTGTCAAAAACGAATAGAATACACAGCTTATAGACGAAGGCGCACATTCTGCAGACGACTGCGACGGCGACGTCGCCGAGCGTGGTTACCGAATCAATCTAATATCTATTTCCTAGCTGTCGCCTGTCAAAGTTGCATGTGTTTGTGTTGCTATTCTCGTGTGTTCCTGTGTGCGTGTGTAACATATTCGGCTGTCCAAGATGGTTATTCCGGCGTGTGTTTTTTAATTTGTGTCGCCGTCGCTCTTAGTGTGTGAACTCAACAAATTTCGTCGGACCATTCACCGTGGCCGAGGAAAATAGTTTCTTTACAGCATAATGCGGCTTGCTTATTTACAGCATAATGCGGCTTGCGGGTAGAGTGAATTGGTAAAAATCGTCACGCAAGAAAATACAGCAGTATGCGTGCAAGTATCGATCCCACCCAGTAATGCAAAAGGTAGCTCATACCTTGCAGGCAAACACCTCGCATCCGACTGCAACATTTTTTTGATTTTACTCGCCTCTTGCCTTCCCCAACACGCTGCAAGCAGCAACTCGCATGCGACCTGGACGTCAACTTGTGCGGTATTGCGAAATGACAGTACCTCGTAAACCATATAGCTACTGAAATCTTTGAAAGCTACTGACATGCGACTACACAAGTGCAGGATCTGTCCACTGTCACATATGCATAGTTGGCTTGACAATGCAATCTGACCATTTTGTGAAAATTTCAAGATGGCTGCCGATTTGTGCATTTGTATTCCCCGACCCTCGACATGGGTATCAAATGAAGGGTATGACAGGTGGAATACAATTACATAGCTGTGTGCTGTCAATCCAAATTTTAAATGGCGGCCAACACAAAATGTCGGAAGACATAAAGGTGGGTATCCACCAAGAATTTTGTCTCCGCACTATATCCATACATTATCCGCCGAAGTGTCTCCACCAAAATCAATGTGCGGAGATAAGAAATGTGCGGAGACTACTCACGCACACCGATATTTCAGTGGATACAAAACGTATCCATTAAAAAATGTTCTGTGTCGGTGCGGAGAACTTCTGCGGGACTGCGCGCGGATAAGTAAATGCAGTGGATGCTTGAAAAAGACTTCGAAAAGTCTTGAAGTTGCTTGTTGAGGCCTATCTTTTGTTTTCCAGTGAATATGGAAAACACAAAACATCTTAGGACAAAAAAGGGTATTATTTTGAAGAGATCGATTTTTCTTACGATGGAATGGACAAATAAAAAATAAATGGGTTCTTGTGGGATGCCGAATAAAGGAGTATAAAAATAAAAAAAGCAATTTTTGACCATTTGCACCCTCCCCAAGCCACCCGTAGCTGAAGTTTCCATTTCACCCCCACACCCCAGCAAATGGTAAAAAATTTCTGCCACTAATATTTAACAGTTATTTAGCCCTAATAGAACCTACATACTCAACGGCAGAAACATTTTTCGAATTTAACCCCTTTCTTACCCCCCCCCCCCTTACTCGAAATGGGTCCACTTCCGGCAAAAATGTCATATTATAAAAATTGGTTGAAATTACTTGAAAAGCGTATATGCCAAACGGCAGAAGCTAGGGACGACACGATTTTTTCAAGTGCCAGCTCACCTACTATGGTAATATATTTAGAGACTTAAATCGGAAAACATAAAACATTGCGCGCACACAATAATTTTATCATTCAAGGTCGTATCCACCTAAAGTCTTGTCTCTGTAGAGTGCGCGCACAGTCCTTTAGAACATAGTTTGAGACTTTTCATATGCTTCCTGCAAGATTTTAGTGGATACGCAATGAAAGCTGTGTCTCCGCACTGTTGAGTTTTGAGTTTGAGATTTTTCGTTTTTTGCTCAATTTGTGTGGATTTTTATGTGCGCGCACTGTCTGCAGACCGCAGTGGAAACGCACCTTAAAAGACACACAGTAGTAGAAGACACAGCTGCCCGACATCAAATTTTGCACATACGCGTGACAATGCAATCTGACCATTTTGTAAAAAAAATCAAGATGGTGGTTCCAAAATGGCGGCAGATTTTCGCAATTGTGTTTCCCGACCCACCGACATGGGTAATGGAAGGGCATGACAGGTAGAATGCAATAAGTTGTGTGCCGTGATTCCAAATTCAAAATGGCGGATTACCTTTTTCTTTACAACCCCCTCAGTATGGGTATCTAATGAAAGGGTATGGCAATTATAATACATTAATCTGTGTGACGACATTTTAAATCTAATATGGCGGCCTTCTTGTGGTGATGGCGGAATACATATAGTAGACTAAAAAGTAGAAAATAAAATATATAGTTTAAAAAAACTAAAAAATACGCTTTTATTTCAAAATGAACTAAAAGGTGAAAAATAATTTTGAATGTGAAGCTCTAATTGCTCCAGCCAGTATATGGGAGCAACCCACCTTTGAAAATCAAGTTCAAAATGAAATTAATGAAATTATTGGTAAAAATTATAAATAAAACTTACTTAAATGTTAAAAAGCGTGGGACAGATTTTTTATCAAACTACATTCGGAGTTGAAGAAAAAGCGTAAGGAACTTCGGAACCGCACCTGATTTTTTATTTTTTTTGTGAGAGTATTCTCAATCGAATTCTCGGATTGTATCCAGTTTCAATCACACGGGTTAGCGCATTTCGACCCTGATACTCCTTAGCTCCAAAAGTTAAGTTTCCTAATTTATTACCTTGAAGACAGAGTAAAATGTCCTTGAAAAATAATTTAAGGTATTTTGTGGAACTTAACCACAATTTTCGTGTTAAAACAACACAACTATTCGATATTTTTGCTATGAAGTAATACCTGCGTGATATAATATATAACCGTGGTTACCACTCAAAATATGAAAAGTTTTGTTTATCTACATTTTCAAGGATGTTTACAAACATAATTTCTGTGGCTTTAAATTTTCTTCTGTTCTGTGGATTAATAAGGATTCCTTTTGTTCCTTTAAATAATATTCAAATGTTGCCGATGTCGTAATTGTTTTGATTTCGGATATCGTTTCCATTTGCTGCGATATTGTGTGCTTCAACGAAAACAAGAGATTGAACCGTTTCTGAATCAAATCCAAATTGGTTTTGGCCACAAATAAAACCTCAACCATTGTTTAAACAAAAAACCATAGAATAAAGTGTTCTAGGAACAATTTTCTAGGATGCTATTTCCCTTCGTCCAGCTCCAGGAAATTTCCTAATAAACTTATTGTAATTGGAATATGTTAGTATGAAGCTAGGATATTTTTAGAATAGGAACAATGTCACAAAAGGGTGGGGTCGGAAGGGTTGTGGGGAAATCTTATGGAACTGGAATCGATTAATTTGAGCCCAAGAGAACTCTTTAATGAACTTTGGCCACAAATCCTGCCAGGCTTAGTACCGGATCAGCAGATGCCACTTAACTGAAAATTGGCTTTGATTTATGACGTGGTTCCGGTGCGGCGCAGTCTGTGGCCTGCTAGAGACTTACTACACCGAGGGCAATATTCCGGAAAAAAGTACTAAGTGGGATTTATGTCATTTGGTTTATCCTCCACAGTTCAGGATAGCACAAAAATTGGACACAAGTGCTGCTGCTGGAGCACTCACTTCGCTTGTGTTAACTCGGAATTTATTCTACGATTATATGTTCTGGACAAAACGTTGCCATAAAAAAGTTCCTAACTCTGGTGGTTTCTGGAGAAGTTAATGGGCGACTAAAATAGAGTGGAGGTCTCTTAATCAGAATAGTAAATATTTAACTGGGATCTATTAGTTTTGGCTCTAATTGAAATGCCGCAGAGTGATTTTTGTGTTGATACTCAGCAAGTAGATCTCGTAGGTCTCAATAGTGAAATGGGAAAATCTGGAAAATTGTGTGAGAGAGTTCGTTGTAATTAGTGAATTCAATCAACTTTATTCTACATTTCATTTCAATGGTTCGAGGTGGTATCGCAGTTTCACCGAAATTATATTCAGGGCATCAACAGACCTGGACCTTCAACCTGCATTCGTTCCTAAAAATAACTGCCCCACTGTGGAGCCATCTGAAGTCAGTATTTTCGAACTGCAGTACATCCAGCGTATCCTACTCATTGATATCAATAATACCTCTAATCGAAATTTACTTTCCTCACTCTATTTAACTAATAATTAATAATAATAAACCAAATCGCGTCTAAGGTCCTTCTTACTTCAAGCACATCATGAAACTGAACTTTAATTTCTTTTACCTTAGTCGCTCCAACAAGGTACAGCATAGGTACAACTCTTGGAGTGGAGTGGGTGCCCAAACTTTTCCCGAGGAAGAACTAACGCGAAAAGTTTTTAAAGGTTTTATAGCCAACTCTGAACTAAGTTAGTCGCGCCGGTTTGAAAGTTGTTCTTTAGTTTTGAGACATGAAACATATTTTACGAAGTGCTCAAGGTAAACGACGTGTTTTAGTGAATATTTTAATCGCAACCGACGATTACCCAGGAGTTTTTTCATAGATTCATGAGATGCGTCGATAAGTTTGGGACTTATATCATTTTAACTTCCTTATAAAAGCAGATGGAGCATTATTGTAGTTTAAAATCGATATTCAGAACCTATACAGAATTTTATAATCAGTTTTCTTCAGTATTAATAAAAGCTTCGTAGTCATAAAATCTGCGGCATTATTCATGGGAGTTTTCTATAGAGGCACAATGGTTTTAATTATACTTGTTTCTTTGTTCCATCCATCCAATGGCGCTACAGCCCAAATCGAGCCTTGGCCTCCTCTAGGGCATTCCTCCACGTTTGACGGTCCCTTGCAGCATGTCTCCAGTTCCGGATGTTGAGCATTGCCTCTGCGTCAGCCGTCACAGAGTCTATCCATCTCCTTCTGGGTCTACCTACTGGCCTATTTCCCGAGATTTCTGATATCATAAGCCGTTTTGGGATGCGATTGTCCTCCATCCTGACTACGTGACCGGCTAATCTTAGTCTGTTAATTTTTATTAAAATTGAGAGTTCTGGGTCGTCAAAAATTTCATACAACTCGCTGTTGTATCTCCTTCTCCATATTCCATCCTCTCTGGTTGGGCCTATTATGCACCTGAGGACTTTTCTCTCAAACCTGTTGACTCGTTCCTCTATGTCCTGGGTCATAGTCCAAGTCTCGCTGCCATAGCACAGTGCTGGTCGTATTACTGTTTTGTAGAGTGAGAGTTTCGTTTTTCTGTGCACAAATCTTGAGTGCAGTATTTGTTTCTGGGCATAAAAGGCTCTATTAGCCAGTAGTATTCGTCTAGTTATCTCTTCTTTTTCTTCGTTTCTTTTTGTAATTGTAGACCCAAGGTAGACTGTTTTATCGACTACTTCTAGGTTGTGTTCGTCGATAGTTATATTTCTTCCCATTCTAAATCTTCCAGCTCTGGATTGTTGCATCACCTTTGTTTTCTCTTCGTTGATGTTCAGGCCTATGTCCTTTGCCGCCTCTTTTAGTCCGACATAAACTTCTTTTGCTGACAAAAAGGACCTTCCCACGATGTTCACGTCGTCCGCGTACGCAAGTAATTGTACAGACTGGGTTGCTATTGATGCACTTCTCTGGACTGACGTTTTCCTTATCACCCATTCTAGGGCCAGGTTGAAAAGCATGGGGGCCAGTCCATCCCCTTGTCTAAGACCTTGTCGCACTTCGAACTCTTCTGTTACTGCATTTTGGATCCTTACTTTCGCCAGTGAGCCATTTGTTGCGCTTTTGACCAGTCGTATAAGCTTTGAGGGGACTCCTAATTCTGATAAGATCTCGTACAGCCTCTCTCTGTTTATTGAGTCATATGCCTGTCGAAAGTCAACAAATATCTGGTATATATCCACATTCCTTTCCCAGGTTTTTTCCAGAATTTGCTTTAAGGTCAGTAGCTGGTCGGATGTTGACCTGTTTGTCCTAAAACCAGCTTGATATTCTCCTATAAGGCCTTCCGCTATAGGTTCTAGCTTTTGTTTCACAAGGATTGTGAAGGTTTTATAGCTGGTGCTGAGGAGAGAGATGCCTCTGTAGTTTTTACAGGTTAATTTATCTCCTTTCTTGTATATTGGGCATATAATGGCTTTCCTCCAGTCATCTGGTATAGCTTCTTCCTCCCAGATGCTGCATATCAGTTGGTGTAAGGCTGCTAAGAGTTGTGGTCCTCCTTCCTTTAGCAACTCAGCTGCTATTCCATCGATGCCTGGCGATTTGTTGTTTTTTTGCCTTTTTAGGGCTTCATGTACGTCACCCAGTGTTGGTGGTTCTATGGTGATATTATCTTGAGGAATTACAAATGCGTCCGTCTGTGGATCCTCGTTTACTGTGCGGGTCGGATTCAATAAGTTTTGAAAATATTCTTTCCACCTTTCTTTTATAAGATCCGGATCTGCTAACAGGTTCCCATCTATGCCTCTGCAGATGTCCGTTCTTGGCTGAAACTTATTGCTGATCTGGCGAGTTCCTTTGTACGCTTGTCTGATTCTCCCTTCATTGAAGTCTTCCTGTATCTGTAGAATCCTTTTATTTAGGTATTCTCTCTTCTTCTTTCTGCAGAGCTTATCTGCGGTTCTTCTTTTTTGCTGGAAGACTTCCATCCTTGCTCTTGTGGGCCTTGCAATGTACTCCCGGTGGCTCTGGTTTCGTTCTTCTATTGCGGCTCTACAATCTTGATCAAACCAGTCAATTCCAGTCTGTCGGGTGACCCAGCCTAGTGCCTCTTCTGCTGCTCCCTTTACGCTGTTTTTAATTTGCTCCCATTTGTCGTTGATGTTGGGCTGTTCTTCTTCTATTTCTCTCAGGTTTTGTACGACAGCATTCTGATAGGCATCTCTTCTTTCTTCAAGTTTTAGCTTATCTATGTCGTATTTTGGTTGTGTTTGCCCTCTCTGTGTTTTTGTCGCTATACGGGATCTAAATTTCACTTTGACTAAATAGTGGTCCGAGCCACAGCACGCCCCTCTCATTGTTCTTACATCCAGTATGCTGGTGGCCCCTCTTCTCTCAATTAGGACGTGATCAATTTGATTATTTGTTACTCCGTCTGGTGACTGCCACGTCATCTTATGGATATTTTTGTGCGGGAACATTGTCGAACTTACTACCATTGAGTTCGAGCTAGCAAGATCGATCAATCTACTACCATTGTCATTGGTAACGTTGTGTAGGCTATGCTTTCCTATGATTCCTAGGAACTCTTCTTCTTTTCCTACTTTAGCGTTCATGTCTCCAAGCACCATTTTAATATCGTTTGACGGTATTAATCTGATGGCGTTTGTTAGCTCTTGGTAGAATTCCTCTTTTTCTTCATCCGTCTTGTCTTCTGTGGGCGCATGGACGTTTATGAGGCTAATGTTATGTAGTCTTGTTTTGATGCGAAGCGTACATATTCTGTTACTTACTGGCTTGAAGTCCAGAATCAGTGATTTCATTTTCTTTTCCACGATGAAGGCAACTCCGAACTCTCTTCTTCCATTCGATGAACCACTGGAGAGTATCGTGTGGGTTCTGTGATCCGTAATGCCACTCTGAGTCCATTTAGTTTCCTGTAGAGCGGTGATTGCTATGTCGTATTTTTCCAGCAATAATAAAAGCGAACGCAGAGCGCCTGTTCTGTTGAGCGTTCTGACGTTCCAAGTTCCAAAATCGAATTCCATATTCCGTTGCCTGGGTCGTTGCCTTTGAGTCCGTCCTGTCCGAGGCCTGCCTTGAGGATTCGTGACGGGTGGGTTTTTACGGTGGAAGGTTGTCAGCCTGCCGCCCAACCCCCAACCTGGAGGACCAGTCCGGTATTAGTTTCGTTTTGAGGCGCGAAACACTCGCCTTTCACCCTCCTCCGTCTGTTACTCTTGTAGAGACAAGAGCATCCAGGGGTCACCCGATGTAAGGACAACATCTTCGTGGAGGTGGAGGTAGGATTCGGTAGCATAGCGGAAGATCTTAGATCGCAGATGGCGTTACTCAGCACTTATCTCTTTGGTGTACCGGCACCACCAAAGGTCCCCGAGGCCGTTACTACCATTTGGCCCCCTTGTTTCTTTGTTAGTCGGGGGAAATTAGCAAAAAAAGAGGAGACAAAATTCTAAAATGGCTGAAATTGGTCCACAGCTTCCTTGAGACTTTTTAAGAAAACAATTTCGGAATAACCAAAAAAAAACATGGCCGCCGGAAATATCACTCCTTGGCCAAAATATCACTCAAAAACTGGTTTGTTCGAAAATTTTTTTTATCAGTCATTACAAAACATTATTGCCTACAAAATACCAATCTTGTAATTTTTTCGAAAACCTTGACCTTTCCGAATTATTCAAGGTATTTTTTGGCCGAAAAGTGATTTTTGGAAACTTTGACCTTGAATAACTTCGAAAAGGTTAGGTTTTCGAAAAAAAAGACAAGAGGGCTTTTTTTGTAGGCAATAACGTTTCGTATTGACAGATCAAGTTTTTTCACAATCCATTCTTTGTATATTATCAGACTAACCTAATTTGTCATGTGTTGTTAGCTTACACCCTTTGCATAAGGTAGAGCCTGGTAATAGTAGACTTTTGTTTTATATATTTCTCACTCTAGCATTCGTGTGGCTCCCAAGAGCTGGCCTTGCGCGAATTCTTAGACCATAGCGTGTGCGAAAAGGACGGCTGCAGATTGTGCCTGGACTTATGTTGCAGCAAAAACATAGCCGTGGAGGCAGACTTTTATTGATTTCTGTTGAGCAGTCGCCGTGCTTATAGCGGTAACGTTTTGTCACAGGTGCTACGTCCCTATGGTGGCTAAATGGGCCAATTGAAGAGCAATAAATTTGAAAGGGCTCTTTTGCACTTTTTCCGGGCACGCTAAGGTCTTTGAGGCCCAGTTAAAGGATTTAAATTCCAGGCAACTCGACGGCTGAAGCAGATATTTGCATCTTCTAAGAAACCCGGGCACTCTGGTGCTTTTTTAGTATTTTGGAAAATATGATTATTCAAACGCAGTTCATCGGTCAATATTAGTCCTAGGATATTAAGAGAAGGTTCAGCCGTAGTATTACACAGTTCGCTTCACAGTTTTAGAGATGTCAATCAAAAATTATTTTTGCGGTCTCAATTAAAGATTATTTCAATGTCCCTGCTGAGTTGAAGATGAACATGAGTTGACCATCGCGAAGATAAGAGCTAGCACCTGCTTATCTTACATTATTAAAGCCATAGATGTAACACAGAGGGTGAATTCCAAAATGCATCACTGGTATACTGCAGAATTCAGCTACCGACTTCAGAGAATTTTTCTCTCCAATACGTCGCGTACCTATAGATTTTTGGGAGACCTCCGTATTGATGAATTAAAGCCCACCCATTAAAATGTTAACCTAAAGTATCGTAAAAAACTAAACGAATTTTAGCTCAGTTGGTTACGTAAATTGTGTCGTAGTCTACAACAAACAAGTTCAGCTTACGTTTTGTGCGATTCCTATGGTACAAAACGTAAGAAACGTAACAATGTAGAATTTAACCAACATTCGTTAAGTTTGTTCGTCCATTTAGGTCGGGGCCTTATAAACACTCATGCTCATACCTTACATTTACTATGTTTCCATGAGCCGGGTAGAGTTTAAGTAAACAGAAAACTTTTCTCCTCAAGTTAACTCGATGCCGTTTCCTTGACGGTTCTGGGTTGAAGTGACTGATAAATAATTTTGGGTTGTGTCTCCTTTGGCAGAAGTGTAGTAAAGGATACTCGAAGACATACATATGCAAAACCCGGCTTATCCCGACGGGTTTCGTCGAGTTTACTTGGATTTAACGAAACTTACCCAACCCCAATTTCTATAGAATAGTCGTAAACTCTGCGTGGGAACACAGTAATTCGTTATGCCGGAACTATATTAGACGTAGATCGAAGTACATACAAGTAGTATCTACTGTCACCGTAAGCCTTAACGTACAATCGACCATAATATGACGCAAAACGATTTGTCAACTCTCGTAATCGCAGTAAACATGGTTTAAATTTGAGTCTGAACACAACAAATATACGATTTTGACATTACAACGCAGTCATATGGAATCCAGGTCCGATAAGATGACGTTATATTACGTTTAACGAAAACTTAACGAAAATAAATTTGATGTTCCTTTATTATGGTCAATAATTCATTTTTATATTAGAGCTCTCGAAACGCAGGGATTGACGTATGTTCTTTAATGTCTATTATAGTTCCGGCATTAGATTACGTAACGTTACGTCTTATTTTGATTCAGCCTCATGATCAGGCATATCTGTTCCATCGGGTGCTCGTCCGGTCGGCTGATCAAAACCCGGTGCGCGCATCGATTTGATGAAAATGCGTGTACAGCATGGATGTACAACCAATTTGACCGTGTATGGGGTCTTTACTCGACTCGGTCCTATCCACAACTACCGCGACAGAACGCTGAATACCGCGACCGAACGTTGACCGCGAGATGCTTTCCTCGCTTATTCTGCTTGGAAACGGTGGCAAAAGAGACGGTAGGGATTTAATGTAACGCAGAAAGAAAAGAAAAAGGAATCCTATCAAGGTGGAAAAAACTGAAGGGAAGCCGTTTGGATTCGAAGCACGGATCGCTGGGATGGTAGGCTGGCATATTAACCCCTACTAACATCTTACCCATCTTTTACTGAATGTATTACAGATTGCCGACTTACATATATTAGCGTTCAAACCGCCGAGGGTGATTTTACCATCATACATAAGGTAGGCGTTATGTTTCCCTTCAACTACTTCGAAGGATCCTTTTTAATCGTCTGAAAACTTTTCTGTAAGTTCGTGACCGTATATGAGGCTAATGTTCGTAAAATATAGATAATGCAACCGGGAGATATGATCCTAAAAAGCAATATATCTTCCGGCCCACACTCCAGCTGGGAACTATCCTGTAATATAAGGCAGCATTAAAGTTTTAAAAGTGCACTTCCTGGCAAGAGGCTCTCACGGCCCTTTTCCTTAAAATAATGATAAATCTTAAAAATAGCGCGCGTCTCCAGTAACTTCGTTAACATTCAAATGAAAAATTATTTTCCATGGTTTCACTGATTAACATATTTCCTTTGAGAGCACGGAAAGGCAATGAATAAAAGGACTTCTTGCATCTTAAAGAAAATAAACCAGACTCTAATTAAAAGCGGCTTAGGAACCCAGTGGTGGGGAGAAAATGCAAATTATCTGAGCTTCAAGGACGAGGGAAAAAGGGGCAAACATTTTCTATGGCTTTTGTGCCTGCTTTAAGAATTTCCCCGACTTGTCGGTAGATGTAAAAAATATACGAAAATCCGCAGAAGTAAATAAAGTTTCTTTTCCATAAATTTTCCTGTAAAACTTTATGCTGACAGGGAAAAAAGGGGATACCGGAAATAAACGAGAGAAAAAAAACACATTTTTATGCAGGAAAATGGAAGAGTAAAAATGCACTCCACTCGAGGCTCTAAAGCTCAAATGCTTTGCTATGACGATGGTTTAGGCTAGGGTGGTTTTGGAGGGGGGGATGTAACTGCAGTAGTTGCAGGGTTGCACTACTCACAATATTTCCGCTATCGATTAAGCTGGTGACATATCCAAGCGTACATGCGTTGCATTCGTTGACAGATAATATAGAAGTGTGTGTATTCAAATGCGACCTGACGAAATATTCCGTGAATGTTCCGCATGCCACGCAAAAGTCGGGCTACTTTCAACTTTTTCTGCATTGCCGCATCCGACATAGGACACACAAGCATACACAACAAACACATGCGACTCGTTACTCAGATTTTTGGGCTATCTGTGAGAGCCGGGACGGAACGCAACCATGCAATTATGTGTCAGTGAAAAATCTCCGCATATCAGGGAGCCGCTGAATGCAATGCATGTACGCTTGTATATGTCACCAGCTTTAGTTTTCGACTGCAGCGGAGTTGTAACGGCTAGACAGGTGCTCATTAACGAAAACTTTTGTGTCCCGTGGGTTGGAAATTGTTAATTTTTTCTTTGTAAATTTCTCAATCAAAATATTAATAATTTATGAAACAAAGTTTCGCGCTAAGTAAATGTCAATCCAGGTGAAACGTAATTTTAATAATAAATAAAAGTTTTGTTTTGCAGAAACTCGGTTTAATTTGTTACAAATTAAAAATTGCGTTAAGAAGTTTGATTTAAGAAGGCGTGTTGAAGAGAAAACCGAAGACCAGCTTTAATCTTTTTTTTTACTTTAAATTTGCAGAAAAGTACGCAATGAAAAAAAACAGATGTTGCCTGATTAGAAATTCTGATTCCTTTAATGTTATTAACTTTTTGTTTTTTCAAGCAGGATTTTCCAGATTTAAGTTATTTCAATTATTCCCTCTTATTTAGAAAGGGATTATCCCCTAAGGGACAATGGCATTAGTGGTGTTAGTATCGAGTAAGTGCTTTAATTTAAAATCGTGTAATTTTAGAGATTTTCTTTCCTTTTATTTTTGTGTTCGGAGTTGTATTTTTTAAGCTCTTCTTCACTTTTTTCTCTCATTTTATTTTTTTAATTTTATTTGTTTTTATTATTTTCAAAGAAAGTTGCTATAAAAAAGGGTCTTAAGATTTATTTTTGGAATCTTGGAGATTTTGACCAAATGTTTTGACAACTGTGATACTTAACGTAAGTCTACATACGAGTATATATAAAAACTTCGAAGGAATAAAATCGGCCCGACCTTCCATTTTTGACTTTGAAGACAATTTGCCAGTCACCGAATCCTATCTTCACCGAATCCGAATCCTACCACCACCAGGGCCACCCTAACCACAGGGCTAAATGGGCTGTAGCCCCGGGGCGCAAGCCTTTTTCGGGGCGGCAATTTTTGTTGGGCCTGCAACAAAAGTTGAAGCTGAGGGATTGTGAAATGAGTTCAATTCCCTGAAAACTGCTATTAGCATTTCGGAGCGATCTATTATAAATCATAGATTAAACTAATATATCACTTAAAAAAGTTGCTAACACAAGTGAAAGCATTATTATTATAATTATTCTTTAGAAAAATCTGATCCGTCGAAACGAAATACAGAATCATTTTACCTTTACAAATCTGAAGGTACAAAATTTTCCGGATGTGATGAACGCAAACGAATACGCAAAAGAAAAAAAACAGTACGGCGAAAATATGTCGAAAGAAGTTAAATTTGATGCCAATAACGAATTTCGCATAAATGGGCAGTTCTACAAATCAAGGAATTTTAGTGGGGCCGCGTCGTGGATTCATCATTTTTCAAGTTATGTCCTTAAAGTTAAATTCAAATAAAGGTTTACAATGGTTTCTAATTGGGCATTCAAAATCACTTATCTCAAACAAAAATTTATAGCTCAAAACTCCTAGGCAAAATTATCACTTCCCTGTGGGGCGGCATTGCAAAATCGAAAATTTATTACCGCATACTGACGTTTAACAAGCAATTTTCTTAATACCCCGGCTTCACCGGCCGAACTGCGCAAGTTCGAGCAAATTAGTGTACTGAATTTTTGCCTGAGTTCCTAAACATTTTCACATTTTGAAGTCTGGAAAAATAAAGCCTGTGTTCGCCCAACAGAACATGAAAGCGAGCTTGAACGTAAAAGCTCACTCAAAAGAGAGTAATCAACTGGAATAGTGGAATGCCATTCCGGTGAGCTTTTGCAATTCTGACTTGTGGCGGAAAAGCAACAACAATTTCAAGCACTGAAATGCACTTTAGCCGGTGAAGCCACTTATGTGGATTAAACTGAATATTATTGAACTGAGGCATTAGGAACCTTATTTTAAGGTAATAATCATAAGTGTTTCTTTGCTTCTTTGCCAGAAAAGCTGTAAAGATCATACAGTTCCTTTTTTCGCCAAGAATTTCTTCAGTTAACAGAGGTGACCCGATTTTTTATCACTTCCCGTCAGCTTAAAATCGGTTAAAGTCACTAAAAATTCGTGTTCCGCTCTGGCGATTGAAAGAAAGACGTCTGAAACCAGCATAGTAACGGCTATATTTGGTTTCAGTCGAACGATTTAATGATTAAAATCCAAAAATAATTCAATTTTATTCCCTCTTTAGTAGAACTGGCCAAATACATATTAGCCGTGTTTTTTTTGTGAACTATATAGTTCTTCCCCATACAAATCTGAAAACCCAGGTTTTATCGAGGTTTTTATCCAGGTCTTGGGACATTTCAAAATTTCCCTTTCTTTTCGGAATGTAGCATACTTACCGGCTGTCGGAAAAACGTCATTTAAAATAAAAACAACATAGAAGTGACGAGAGCAAATTTGAAGGCATGAGGAAACAAATAATTTATTTTTTAGAAACTTATTCATTATTTTCTAGAGGGGAATTCGTGTAACAGTTGTTTACTGACACGAAACTTCGGATTAATTTTAATATATTTAAAGCACTGAAGATGGCGCTTAGTGAAATTTCCCTTGTCGTTTTTTTAATGAACTGAATCGAAGACCTATATAGTTCATTAAAAAAACACGGCTATTAGCTGCGATCCATTGGGACTGGTAAACTACTCAAAACTGCTGCCAGCTACTCGCAGCTACCCTCGCTCTTGTTTTTGGGCAGATACATTTTACTGGTAATTGTCAAAAATGTTCCATTGGTGATGTACTCGCAAGTACTTGCGAGTAGAAAAAATCGCCCAATGGATCGCAGCTATTATGCTATTATTGATAATCTACAAAAGTGAAAGTGTGCCTATGATACCATTTACTCAAAATTTGGGTTTCTGGTCAATGTAAAAACTTTAGATGAAGACACAATTAGTAAGAAAGAAAGTTGTGCGAAAAGTATATGGACGATTTAGAAAATAATTTTATTGAATAATGCCTTCATTTTAAACACTTATATTTATTGGAAAATTAACAAAATATATCTACTGCGGAACTCAGTTTGGGCAATAATTGACTCGAAAATTGAGTCTTTATGCTAACGTGGCTTCAACCCTATGCATTTTTTAAGGTACATTTTGTCACTACAAATTGCACCGGCGGATCACTGAAAAAGTTAAAAAAATATTTACGAACTTCTTTGGGACCCAGAAAATTAAATGAATTAAGTTTTTATTTAGTGCAATCGTAATAAATTGACTTTTTATAGTTCTGACAGTTTTGTATAAGTTTGCCGGCAACCCATCCCCCAGACATCCCGTGTATTTGCTTACGAAGAGGGGCGCATTATTTTTAGTAGCCCAGGGGCGCCGAATATCTTAGGACGGCCCTGACCACCACCTCTTCGAAGGTGTTGACTTTAGATCGGGTAACCCTTCGGTACTCTTGTCTTGTAAGAGTAACAGACGAAAGAAAGTGAAAAGCGAGTGTTTTGCGCCTCAAAACATAGCAAACATAGGACTGGCCAGGGCCGTCCTAGGATATTCGGCGCCCTGGGGCTACTAAAAATAATGCGCCCCTCTTCATAAGAAAATACATGGGATGTCTCGCAGGAGCGACGACCAGCAAAAGAAAAAACAAAAGTAGTAACTGAGTTTCCTATACAAAATAATAGGAAAACTTTACAAAAGTTTCTGGGACTAAGCCCAGCCGACAACGCATTCACCCTTACGAGCTAGAAGTACTCACCCTGTACACGCCTCTAAAGAAGTGGAGAGTTTACCTTCTGGGAAGGAGGTTTAAGATTTTCACCGACTGCAATGCATTCGCTATGACAATGAAAAAAGAAGATGTCCCACTGTGAGTGGCTAGATGGGCCATGTTTCTACAAGCCATGTTTCTTTCATGTACTAAAATGAGGCACGTAGATGCATTGAGCACAATTACATTACAAATTGTCGATCTGTTAACTTACCAAATTAAACAAGCGCAAAAGGAACACCAATATTTAATGGCTATAGACCTTAAAGACATCTCCTCAGGAAGATTTTTAGCTTAAACATGACGTTTAATCCAGCGGAAGAGTTAATTGTCATTCCCACGTCAATGGAGGAGAAGATCTTAGAATGCATAATAGCAGAACACAAGGCCGGAAAACAGGAAGGCCTAATAACACCCATTGATAAATAGGGTCGTCCTCTTCAGGCATTGCACAGATCAAATAGGTATTATGAAAGTAACTAAGAAAAGAACCATAACCATATACTAGTAATATTTGATGCATTTTCTAAATTTGTTTGGTTGCAGCGTGGAGGTTGCCGACCAGTTGAGGAAGCTGACAACTAATTTTGGTAACCCAAGAAGGATAATATCGAACCGAGAAAGCTATTCCAGCCAATCTGTTTCAAACTACTGCATAGAAGAAGGCATACTACTTCGTTTATCACTACTGGATTCCCGAGGGGAAATCGCCAGACAGGATAAATCGCATCCTAACATAGGCTAGTGCCGATAGTTTTTTGGAAAAAAAATTAATAGCAGGGAGGGACCGGCAATGAAATGTCGTTAAGGTTATAACCAAATTATAACCAAAAGAAAAAACAAATTTTAACTCGAAAAAAAGGGAAATGGTAAAATGGGGATGCTATTTAGGGGTTGAAAACGTTTTTTTGCGATTTGCGGTGAAACATGACCTCCTAGTGGAAAATGTTTAATACAAAAGTTGTAGATAATAAAAAGATCTAGGTATAACTTTTGTATTTAACATATTTTGACATAACCCCAAATTTTCCAAGAAAATGGCGGAAAATCGATTTTTAAGTTTTTAATTTTTCTCTCCCGTAAAAATAATTCAATTTACATGAAAATTTGTAAGAGTATACCTTGTGTTGCGTTAAATAAGCATGATTTTGTTTTTGTTTGGAAAACGGATAGTTTCCCAGAAATTAACATTTTTCGAAAAAAATACCCTTATCTTGCATGTACAACTTTATTGATGTTTTTTTCGAATTTTGATATTCAATAAGTGCTCATTTAACCATTGAAATGTCTAGTTTCAAATGGTCTATACATTTTGATACTTTATTTTCTTTAAACGGCTTAAAATTAAGAAAAGCGAACACCTGATTTTTCGAATCACTTACATATTTCTCGATTTTCGAATTTCGTTTGAATTGAATTACGCCGTGACTAGGTAAATGTTTCCAGTTTCGTAATGAAATTTTTACAGCATCATACTCAATATGGTTTTGGGAGATTTTTTATACATTATTTATTTTAATTAATTTCAAAATTATAGATTGACAATATGGACGGACCGTATTATTTCCAAAAAATATGATCCAAATGATTTGTATGAAAACAAAGCAGGTGCTATCAATCGTTTGGTTCGGTCGAGCAAACAAAGATTTGACCACAAATACAAAATAATGGAAAAATTAACAGCCCCTCACATTCATCGAAAATGTCAAGCTAATTATAATAGACAAAGTTCAATCGACGAATCTATTTCTTATTTATTTAAAATTTTCAGGATGGTTTTTCCACACTTTCTGCAATTAAATTTATTTAATGTAAGTAATATTATATGACACTAAGCTCTGTCATTAAAATTTAATCCCTCATTAACAGAAATAAATAAAAAATTTGAAAAATTTGAAAAACTCGAGAAATATGTACGTGATTTGAAAAATCAGGTGTTCGGTTTTTCTTAATTTTAAGCCGTTTAATGAAAATAAAGTATAAAAATGTATAGACCATTTGAAACTACACATTTCATTTCAAAACATCAATAAAGTTTTCCATGCAAGCTAAGGGTATTTTTTTCGAAAATGTTAATTTCTGGGCAAATATCCGTCTTCCAAACAAAAAAATCGCTTTCAACCCCTAAATAGCATCCCCATTTTACCATTTCCCTTTTTTTCGAGTTTAAAATTTTTTTTTCTTTTAGTTATAACCTTAACGACATTTCATTGTTGGTCCCTCCCTGCTATTAATTTATTTTTTTTCTTCAATTAAATCCGCTTTGGCACTAGCCTATATATGTACATATGTTCACAAATTTGTTCCTGTAATTAAAGGTGTTTAAAATTGAATTTCAATTTTATGTTGGTTACCTCTGAATATGTCCATATCTACCTCCTTTTTCATATTTTTATAAATACTGAGCATTTTTACAACTCAACCAATTTGTGGTCATGGCTCTGTCACTTTTCATTTTAATATTTTAATTAAGCATTTTTTAACAACTTGGAAATGAGTGTCATTGATGTGACATGTCAAGTGAGTTGACCGCGGAACGTATTCGAATCATGGTTTATTTAGAAAAAAAAATTTTAAACGTATGTGCGATTTAAATTGAAATTCCGCTTTATGTTCATCTTCCTCTGGGTTATTAAATTGTTCCACAATGATATGAATAAATATTTAATTTGGTCATTATTGAAGCCAACCCAGTGGGAATAAGGAGTGTGCCCGACAGATGGGCAGCAGATGATCCCAACTTGAGCCTTGAAATTATAGATTTTAAATATATAAAATTCCAGAAATTACCTATATCAATTTCTGCATGTTTCTCACCTTCAGCTGCACAAGGAAATTTGCTATTATATTTAATTTTAAAATTTTCTCTCCTATTTTTGTAGTACTTCGCTCCACCCAAAAAAAAAACTTCCAAATAAACTTATTCCGCTACTGAATCTAAATTCCTTCTAACAAAAATTAAGTTAAAGTAAAACAAATTTCTCCTTCCACATGTCAAGTAGGGTCGCTTCAAGGACATTGTTTTTTTTGCTCAAATTCCCTCGAATGCTTTCAAGCAACTTAACAGAGCTTGTGTCCTTTTTCAATAAAAATTCCTTTCAGTATATTTTTAAATATTTTATTGTAAAAGTATAAAAAGTTAGACACACTCAGGCCACACACTCATAAACAAACAAAACGCCCGCACTTACACTCGCACACACTCAAAAATATTTGGCACCATTGTCCTTATAAATACGAAATGAAACTTTCTTAAAGAAAAGTCTTTAAAAGAATTCCGTCGTTGGCGCAAGTATCGAGGAAGGTTCTCCAATGATTATGGCATCTTCGTTGGCATTTTGTATAGACACTTGATGATGATGCTCCTGTGAATGTGGCCCCTCACACCTAATCTCCAGCCGATGGCAGTTGGCGGAATCTGCGGCGTCCCACATCACTAGCTCCGCAATAGGTCGACTGGGCTTGATGTACAACGTCAAAGCGTCATTTAATCGCAACGGCGAAAATTTATTGATGACAACAGCTTTTGTTGCCGTCGTATATTTGGGGGGTGAAGTTCCTTGTTCCGCATCGGGGTCATCTGCAGATGCCCTGATATTATGGCCGGGGTCCTCCATAAGTCGATATTCTGGCTTGTATCCCCCAGAATCCATCTTGTATCCCAACTTCTCGCAGATGGCGGTTATTTCTGTTTCGTTTGGTCGCTGGGCGCGGGGGAAACACTTGGTGTACCACACGCCATAGGACTGCTCGATAACTTGCCCAAATCCATCACTGCTAGAATAATCAGTCCTTGTCAACGCGAACTCATGCATTCGGTACACAATAGAATGAGAAAGATTTTTACCTGCTCGTGGCGGTGTGCGATGAGTGCTCTATCCCATAACAAAAGCGTTCATCTTCTTCACCGGGACAATCTGGCTCCTTATCGCAAACAAAGTCCCTCGGAATACACAATCCCGTGCTGAAAACAGAAAGGGGGTTGGATCCCCCCTCATTAGTGAATTAAGGTGGGGCTTAGAGAGCTGCGACCACAATACCTGCTGCACTGGAATTTCGACCTGCTGCAGGTGCACAATGATGGCATCTCGTCGCTCTTGTCCCAGCAGTTCCGGACACCATCACATATCTTCCCTGGGTCGGTGGCCCTATAGAGAATAAATTACAATAAAACTTGCACAATACGGTGACGATTAAATGTGGTGTATCTTTACTTCAAGTACGTGTAGCAAGAGCAAGAGTCCGGCTCATCGGACATATCCCCACAGTCGTTGATGCTGTCGCAGAATTGTGATTTGGAAACGCACTTGCCATTGTTGCATTTCATCTCCGAAGGACTGCAATCTGGAATTAAACAACAAAAATCCAATTTCCATAACGACCAGTCCAATGCCAACATTACAAAACCGAACTAGCGAACAAAAGGCATACGGAACGCAGCCCTTGGTCCCTAGTCGGTGCACACCAGACTAATTAACCCCACTCCAGGGGCCAAATGGACTCCGCTCCAACTAACCTCGCTTCTCAACGTGACACAACTGTGCATTCTCGTCACTGCCGTCATGGCAGTCTGCCTTCCCGTTGCACTTCAATCCCTGCGGCAAGCATTTCCCCAAAGGACAACGGAACGTTGAGCAAATTGGCTTCGTGTAGAAATCCTCACATAAGGCCCGATCTGTTAAGTGGAAAACATCACATCAGGACGGTCGAATGCAACAGGACCTTTGCTCCCAGGGAACGTGACTTACCTACGATTTCCTGAATTCGTTTTGAAGCAGTTTTTCCAATGGTTTTTATTGCGAAGCCCTTTTCAAAGTTGCAATGGCTCGAGTTGTGGGTGAAGAAGGATTGCGGATACCAGCCAGAGTCTTCGTCCCTGCATACGATTATTACGTGCTTGATAGAATCTGAAAGGATAACAACATTTTGATGGCTTTATTCACATGAGTGAGTTACGAAACTGTTTTAAAAGGATTTTGATTTTTGTTTGTTTTTGTTTTTTACAATTTTTGAGAGATTGAAAAATTCAACTGCTTCCAGTGTTCAGCTACGAAACCTATTAATTTCCATATAGCTCCGATTTGTTGGTAGTTGTGAAATGTTTTTTTAATTGCGTGGAGTGGGAGTTGGTGGAACGTAATATTCTAGGAGGACTTCAATCAGCATTATTTGAGGCATTGCTAAAACTTTCAGACACTCCATTTATAGTAGGGCCGAGTGTTATGTGCTTAACAGAAACTTTTTCAACGAATTTAATGGATTTATAGAACCTTTTTTTAAGGATAAATAAACTAAAAAATACACTGTTTTATTTGTTTAAAAGAGAAAGCTTTTAACATTAATGGAACCTACAATGGTCGACCAAAATTTAAAAGGCCATCGCCAAAAGTACTCGAAAAGTTTTTGTATGGAGCTGAATTATGATATGTCGTGAACTGAACAGTCATGTCGACGATTAAATATAAAAATTTCCGACCAATCACAAGCCCGACGCACAGTGATTCGGAATCGCTAAAACCTGGTCAAAAGTTTTTTAGCATCTAAAAGTAGTTTTTTTATATGAAATTTCGTAATTGGGGTTTTTTAAGGGCGCTGATTGAGGATCCGCTATCAATTTCCCAAAAAAATGGCGGATACAAAATGGCGGACGATTTTGCTTAATAATCAGCCAAATTTCATGAAACTCGTTATATGAGGGGTTTCGAGGGCGCTGATCCTCAATAATACTAAATTTATCTTTTAAATTGTTCTTTACGAGAAAAAAAATATCTTTTATTTGTAAAAAGATGTCTGGCTTCAGAGTTCCTGAAAAAACTTATTTATTATGAATATGAAGAAAAATTGTATTGTATATTTTTCAGCTAGGGGTAGCTAGTTTCCTTTGTATTTTAAGCAGAAATGTATACTGGAAAATATGTGACCAGTTTCAAGGCGGTACCTTGTGGAACTTTCGACTCATCACCTATTTAATCAGAGTTATTTGAAGCGCGCCCACATAAATTTATTGCAACTTACCTTGTTAACAGCTAACGTAATTTGCAATAAAGATTTCGTTTAGTGAAGTTATAAAATTATACTCACTTTCAAGAGAAGAATCCATGTCTAACTGTTACAATACACTAAAACACAAAAATTCCACAGCGCTTTAAATGCGGAGTACTTTTTCTTACTTAGCGGAGACGAAATTTCAATCACGAGACGGCCAGGGCTGGACTGAGAATGAATTTAGGACCGGGAAATTCAAAAATTTCGGCTCATTTCAATTCATTTTGTTTTAACAATCAAGTAAAGTTCTTTTTTGCTTTCAAAAGTTTTTCTTTAAGCATAATTATGAGAAGAACTATGTGTGTATGTGTAGGTGTGTTTGTGCGTACGTCCGTAGTAATTTTTTCCTGCACGATATTGGGCGCAACAAAAAAGATATCGTCTTCGTTGAGGTGCCGATCGAAGCGTATTAACTAAAGCAAGATCTGAAATGATTTTCATAAAATTCGATTGAGCCGTTTTTTTGTTTAAACGACGTGTGTGATTTTTGTAATTTCATAAAATTCGGTCAAGCCCTTTTTTGACTAGAAATTTTGGTTGTTTAACTACAATTTCAGCTTTCACTACTTTTTTCTCCAAAAATTACCTTCTTTTCCAAAATTAGAAAGCTTGGAATATTTCCTATGAATAATGTCCGGACAATTTTTATACTACGCATTTAAAAGTTCTTGTTTTTTAATTTTTTGTTTCTCCCAACCATTTCGTCGTTTAGTTGACATTTTGAATTTTTTAGATTTTTTTTAAATTCCACACAATCCTTATTAAATAACTGTCTTCAACAAACTAATTGGCAATTTTGTAGGAGACCGCGAGATTTGTGTTCTTTAAAGGAATTGTGATACGCTTGAAATTTGAAATTTTTTTAAATTTTTGTGGGAAAATCTTATTTTTTTCAAAAAAAACTATTTAGAGGAAACATTTTTGATTTAACATTCGGCACGTCCCACCGGGAAACTCCCGATAGCTTGGTGGGCCAGTCCAGCTCTGCGAGACGCCCACTTTCAGAATGAAATATAACGGATTCCTGGAAAATATGTTTACTTTTAATAGTTCCAAATGATGTTAAGGGCTTAACTACAAATATTTGGCGGGACAAAAGTCCCTAAAAAAATACTTCATTTTGGGACTTTTGACCAGGTTTTCGGGATTCTGAACCACTGTGCGACGTTGCTAAATTAGATAGTTTATGTCCTCTACCCGCTAAATGGGAATCACATCAATCCGCTAACTATTCAAGTGGACCTTGCCGAAGACCTTGCTGACAGCAAGGCTGCGGAGAAAGCCTTTGTTAAAAAAGCTTCTGTTTTGGGCGGAATATCTATCGAAACTGTTAAAGAGAGCATCAGAAGCATTTTCGGAGAGAGAGAGTATTTCCTGCTCAGTGGAATCACGTAGTTAGTCTTCCAGAAGACAAACAACCCGAAAGGCACTCCTATGGGCCGATATGTACAATGACAAAATTATTTTGAGATGATAATCTATAATAGATTTTTCCACACCCTAGGCTGGAAGGAAGGGCTTTCTGAACATCAGTTCGGCTTTCGAAAAAGGAGGTCGAAGCGATCATCATGGTGACGAGCCTGGTACGGCCGTAATCTACAGGAATGAATGTTGCGGGATAAACATCCTCGATGTAAAGAATGCTCTCAACTCCGGCGGCGGGTACTGAACAATGGGCACGAACCTACCTTTTCTAACGTGACTAGGCAAGAGGTGATTGACTTGACTCTTGCCAGCAAATTCGTCAGTTCCAGAATACTGAACTGGCACGTCTCAAGTGAGCCATCAATGTCTGATCATAGACATATAAGGTTTAACTTGAGACCTTCTGCTTCTTTTTCTGGAAACATTTAGAATTCCACGGCAGACTGACTGGGAGGCCTATCGCACAGCCCTCAGGTTAGGAGTCAGCCATGTTGGTAATAATCCCATCACTGAGGCCGATCGCGACCTTGTCTCTACCAAACTGTAGGAAACGATCATCACAGCCTTCGAAAGTAGCTGCCCTGAGAAACCTCGAAGTACTAACCGAAAGGTTTCGTGGTGGAACAATAATCTCTGCAGGCAAAGGATAGAAGTCAGAAAACTATTTAATAGGGCTAAGGTCTCGGACAACTGGGAACTCTACAAGAAAGGCTTTGTGGTCGTCTGCACCGACCAATATTATTTTCTTTTAGGGGCCATCCATAAATAACGTCACACCTTGAGGGGGAGGGAGGGGGTCGACGAAGTGTGACATTGTGTGACAAGGGGTGGGAGGGGTTCTAAATTTCGTGACGTCACATTTCAAAATCTAATATGTTAACAAGCCAAACGAGAACGAAGTGACTGCTATGTTATAAATAATTTAAGGGAGTGAGTTCAAATTTCATGGACTCAAGATGATTAACTTTGTATCTTTCATTAATATAATTAATCGTTTTTTGTTTTGTTAATTTTTTTCAAATGTTTGATTTGATGTTGATTTTATTAAAAAATAATTTAAACCAATTTCGGAACTGCTGTTTTAATTTAATAATTGCTAGATGTAAAATTGCAAAATATGTGACGTCACACTAGGGAGGGGGGAGTCTCACAAATGTGACCACCTGTGACAAGGACGGGGGAGGGGTAAAAAATCATGAAATTCGTGTGACGTAATTTATGGATGGCCCCTTATGTAATTAACAAAACTTATTAAAATAAACTTGCTATTTATTGCACAATAGAAATTCCCATTTATTATCATTACAAGGTTTGTTATTATAAGTTTTTAGAATTCGTTTTTGGCTCTAGAGCGCTTGAGGAATCTCCAACTAAGTTTCTGACGCGTGCGTTTTGTATTAAGGAACCGTTGATCAAGAAGTGACATAATGGGAATGCCGGAAATGGGCTAAATCACTGAACTTTGGAGTTCAGTGGTCGAGGGAGTGTTTGGACCGATCGTTCTGATCGTGCCGGAAGTTGTTGGGTGACATTCCGTAAAGTTTAGTTTGTAATTAAGCTTATACGCGGTCACCACAGCCTCACCAATTATAACAAAGATTTGAGAAGATCCACACGAAGGTCCTGGAGAGCCTTCTGCGAAGAAATAAACAAGCTTCCAGCCTCCACGAGGTTACCCATAGTTTTGTCTAAGGAACACTCCAATGGCATTGTCTCTCTCAAGACTCCTACCAGAGATACCATGGAGCTATTAATGAGCACTCATTTCCCGGGTTCTCAGGTAACTGATCCTGGATTGGCCTTAGAACCTAACATTGGATCGGAAGTAGTACTTGCCCAACGGTCCTGCAAAAGGAACAAAGGGCTGGAGAACAGGATTGTCGACACTTTCAAGACTCTTAAATGCGATTAAAAAATGTCTACAATGTTAATCAAATGGGTGACGTCAAAATAAAACGTTTTAAGTGCTTTGAAATAAAGCACTTTTAAAAGCTCAGATTTGCAGTGAAATGTCAAACGTGAAATGTGTTTCATTCTACCGCATTCCACGTACCGCGTGTTCTTTTAATGAACTGGGTTTTGAAAGCTTTTGAGTTCACATACAAAATCGAAAACCCAGGTTTTATCTGGGTCTTCTGGTTCTTCGATTTTGTATGGGAACTCAAAAGCTCCTCAAAAGCTCTCAAAACCCAGTTCATTAAAAGAACACGGGGGTAGTCACGCCACTCGCCAACTAGAATATCACATTCAAAGTGACGTGACAAATCTCACTTAAGTGATTCGACAACGAGAATGATCCACTGACATATTGAATGGACTGCTCATCAGAAAATTTTCAAGGCATCAATTCGTTCCATAGGTGGAAAACCTTTTTCCACTGACATGTATTTGTAAACGTCAGTGACTTTTGTAAATTAAAATTTTTTATATTCGTATTTGGAAGATTAAAACAAAATAAATTTGTGTTAAAAAAAAATAACAAATGCAATGTTGATGATTTTTCCATTTTAAAATGCTTTTTTTCATCAATTACAATTCTTTATGTAAAAACGTGTGAGGTTCTCTACCCCAGTTTCAACAAATTCCGCGGCTTATGGGGGAAAGAGAAACAAATAAAAAGTCACTATACCCATCTATTTTTTGTAAATATTCTATCATTAGTTCAAAGGAAAAGAGGCTTTTTAGGCTGGCCGCACACATACGGTTTCCGTGTTCGGTTTCCGAATTCGGCTTCCATACTCGGACACCCGAATGCAGATATTTCATTCAAATAACTCGACACAGCGCACACGTTCTTAAATTTTCCGTTCGAAAACCATTCCTGATATTCGGTTCGAAAGCCAAGCCGTGCGTTCCGGGAGCCAAAAACCGAACGTCTGCGCTAGGCTTACTGACATATAATAAAGGACTGTATAGTCCTCTTGCTCATTCTTAAGCCCCTTTTGTCACCGAACTCGAATTTTGTTAAATTTCGTGTTAAGAGTTCAGTGCATACACTGGCAGATCCCTCAGCGGGAATGACGATGTCACGCTGATGTGCATTCCGGGCCACGAAGGTCACATTGGTAGTGAAATTTCCTACAGCCTAACCAGGGTAGTGGCAAACTCATCACTTATCGGTCTGGAACCTTTCTGCAGCTTAGCAAGCTGCCATCAAAAGTTGAGTCAACCAGTTTCTTCATAGCTGTACAAGGACCCAGAGTGCCTGTCAAGAAAAAATATTCATCCAAATCTATAAAGCTAAAGGGGCAAACTTTTAAATCTTAGGAGGCGGGAGCTAAAAATAATAAGAGAGCTCTTGACGTGCCACTGTTCGCTTAACTACCATCTAAACAAAATAGGGCTGGTAGCGTATTGTGGCTGTCGGTTCTGCGGGCAGCTTCCGAAACTGCGGAGTACTTGCTGTGCAACTGTGAGGCTACAGCGAGGACGAGATTGAGCTTCCTCCATCGCGACTTCTCTACTCCCATGAGAAATTGGGACAGGAACCCTAAATCAATTTTAGGCTATATTAAAAGCCATAACCTAGATGGTTTTTAAAGATGGGGATGGCACAATAGACCAAATATAATAGGACGCAGTGCCCGCCAAGGGAAATAGAATGGAGTGCGACAGCGAGGAAGACCCAAACTCCGCTGGATGGCGTAGACCAGGACGCCCAGAGCCAGGATGACATCGGCTCAGAATCAGGACTGCTGTAGAGAAAAGTTGCGAGAGGACAACCTGGATCCCAGTTGTAGAGCCGTTTAAATCCGATTATTTCGTGAGAAATAGTTTTGAAACTATACATATAAGGAGCAACATTAATAATTACTAAATCTTACATATTTGAAAGAATCCATCTAGGGTTTTTCTTATACAGTACAATTCCTCAAAAACACTTTAAAACTTATATAGGGTTTGTTACGCCTAGTTAAATCCCAAATGTGGTACTCCTTCCATCAAAGTCCTTCAAAAGTAAATCTACAGGCAAAAAACAGGAAAAACATTTAAATAAGAATTATAAATTTTGTCCTTTGTCAAAAACGTCCTCTAACATTAATTTTGAAAGTACCTTCTATAATCGCACACCAAATCTGAAACTGGCTTTAATAAACGCTACAATATTAAGCATGGATTTGTCATAAAACAATAGAAAACTTTAAATTTATAAAGCAGTCGACATTCCCATTTCAATGTACATAAAAAACCATCTTTAATAAAAAAAATTGCCACTTCCAAGCTATCTCGTCCTCCAATAACGACAACTTCATTCCGAAGGAAATTACTGCACTCTCCTGATTGGACCTTTCGCGATTTTCAACGTCGCAAAAACTCATTAGTCTAAGGGCACAAAAGCGGTGGAATGGTTGGACTTTAATGGGAATTGTACGGAACTTTGTAAATTAGTATATGTATTTCATTTACTAGACCGAGCTACCACACCTCTACAGATCAACCTGAAAAGGTCCAGTACTAAATCTATGGAAACGAAAGCTACAAGAGGTTTTAACTTGGATATCAATTCGCTGTCATAACTGTTACAATATAGAAGAACTTCGTGAAATTTTAAAATACACGAAAAACATTTAAATTTCGTTAAACTTTCTCCAAAAATTTTCTTCCTTATTCTTCAACATGAGTAAGGAATGTCTCATTTGAGAAAGTCCTCCCCGTAAATACCCCCTTCTAGACAATACATACCCGAGTTCTGTTTGCACAAAGTAAAGTTGTTACCCGCTTTAACCTTCTGGTAGCAGAAAAGTTCTTTATTATTACAGTGGGAAATTTCGTCTGCTTGGCTCAGTGGAAAAGTTTTGATCCTTTCAGAATTGTCGTGAAATATTGCCATACACTCAGGTGCGGATTTTCCATTTTCGGCAGACCTACGACAAAAGAAGAAAGAGAGAAAAACGGAAGAAACTTTAATATAAGAAAGAAATTTTGTCCAATTTGCATTTCCTTACTCTAAGGGAAGAAATGTTGGCAATACAAATCGATTGAATTGTGCAGGCGTCTCCAGGTAAAGAAGGTGCACGTTTGTTTTCTCAACGTTCACAATGCAATTTACTCGAATTATTTGCTGGAAGGAGTTTTTGATGTGATGAATTGTCTTGGTTCCGCCGAGAAGTGCTGTGATGTAGTCATATTTTAGGCTAAAATTAAAACAAAAAATATCGTTGTTTAATTTTGTTAAATACATTCAAAAAATTAAAATAAACAAAATTTAAATTTACATATTCACCTCGTATGTTCCACACATTTATCTTCAACAACAACCCAGTATTTATCCAGCAATACACCACTGCAGCACAAGCTTCCATTAACAAAAATCTCAACCAACCATGGCCAATGTATTTTTTCATGAACCTCATGAACCGGTTTAAACTTATCCTTAGCAAAGACATCAACCGAATTATTATTTGGCTTTATAAAAACCGTTGGTTTTGCACCTGGCTTAATAATTGGCTTTAAACTTGGCACATTAAACAATTTCCCAGGTTTTGTTTCATTGAACTTAAACGGTTCAACAAGCTTTGAATGTGGAATGCATTCCACATAAAATGCGTTGCATGTAGTTTCTTCAATCTTTTCACTTCGTGGCATTAAAATCTCTGCAGGAATTTCAAATTGATATTTATTAATTCCAAAATCAAACTCAGCATCAGCATTTAATGGCTGGTCATGGTAAGGTAAACGCTGCTCGTTGCGAATATCAGGATGGACTTCATGATGACTTAAAATTCCTCTTGAAATCGTGGTTAATTTGTAGTGTTTATGACCCTTAAATCCTATTAAAGAACACACATTTTCTGCCGTTTTTTCACCCTTTTCACGGAAGTTGATTTCATCAATGCAAAAAACTCTCCAAACGCCATTTTTATTTTGTGAAAATATTCCTGAGGTTTGAAGATTGGGTCGATTGTGTGGATCCAAGGTGACGGCTCTGCCGTCCGTTAAAGCGTCTAGAATGGCATGAAAATTTAAATTTTATTTTTTGATAAAATATTTTAAAATAATTAATTACAGCAATCCAATTCGTCTTCTTTGAAGGAACAATCGATATTGTTGTCACATCTTTTTGATTGGTGAATGCATTGTTTTGAAAGGGAACATGAAAACTCATTTTCAGTACAATTTCCTACAAAATTAACAAAAAAATTTTTTTATAATAATATTACAAATCTTTTAATAATACTACTACTTTTATGTGGACAACTTATTAGGATGCCCTGCTAGAGCCACAGAAAGGAGGAGGACAAAGGATAAAGGTCTCTACACCAATTTCTGGTATGTTTGCCGGAAAAGTCAAGACGTATTTTTATGTCAATCAATAAAATATACATAGTGCGTTTTAATTTAATAATCTATTTTTTCAGTAAGTTCGTAGTGGGAAGTAGGCAGGAGATTAAATCGTTAAAACCATACAAGTTCCCTGGAGCAAACGAGATTTATCCCATTCTGGTACAGAATGGCTGCGATCTGGGCTTCTTTCACATGGTTATATCCATTGTCAGGAGGAATGTCAACATAACATTTATACCCAAGCCCGGACGTTCGGATTAAACCTTGTCTAAATCTTTCAGGCCGATAAGTCTTTCGTCTTTTGCCTTGAAGACAATGAAGAAAATTATAGACAGGGTAAGCTTTCCCTAATGTTCAGCACCAACATCTAAGCTCCTACCAGCATGTGTACTATGTCACGACCATCGCATGGAAACTCTGATGAGCAGGACACGCCTCTTGTGGGCTTCGCGCAAAGCTTGTGGATCCATATGGGGTCTTCAACCGAAAGTCATGGATATGGTTTGATGCGCCAGAGCGGCGTTTAAAAGTTTCATAACTAATCAACGGCCTATTTGGTGAGTCTCCTCAATCTGGTACCCCTCCACCTTGAGGTGGATAAATCCGCCTTAAACCCGGCGCTGCAAGCGAATGGCTACCTGGGCGCTGGTCTTGGGCGAGGACACTCTATAATAATCAAAATTATGAGAGAGATTCCGGAAGCGGGGATGCTATTCGACTGCAAATTTTAAGCCACCACCAAGTCAGGCTAACGTGGGCTTTTCCTAAAGTACTGCAGGCTGTACCAGTATGGTACACGGATGGCTCCAAAACAGAGAGAGCTTTGGTGGCCAGAATCTGGAGTGAAATCTCCACATTCAGTAGAGCGATAAGCCTAGGCACTTTAACAAAGTGTCTTTCAAACAGGGTGTGCGTTATACTTGCATGCACTCATAAGAAATTAAGAAGGTCCTACCAAAACAAACAGAACTTTATCTTCTCTGACAGCCAAGTGGCAATGAGGGCGATACGGGTCCCGTAGGACCAAGTCTAAATTGGTTTGGGACTGCCAACGTTCAATGATTATGTAATTACTCGTGTCAGATAAAGTTGGTTTGATTCGATTAATGCCTTGATTTTGTAGTCAAAAAGCTCCTGTTTCTCTTGGCCCGAGGAGTGTGATTGAGATCAAACATCAACTAAGAATATCGCTCAGAAATAATAAAGCCTCGTGCCGAGATATTATCAGTGCAAAGCTTATACTGCACTATGCGATTCGTAAAGTGATTTTAGAAGTATGAGACCAATAAGCGTTGCTATAAGACTTGAAAACAGACATACCATATTGTGCATTGTACTTCAAACACGACATATTACAGAATTTTGGCCTTAGTCCAGGTAAATCCACAACTGATCAGATTTTCACACTGACGGACACGGACAAGTCCAATCATATCTACAAGGGAGCTGCAGCCATGTCTTCTCTTCACAATCTCCCAAAAGTCAATCCAAATATTCGCTTACGCAGACGACATTGGCATCATTGGGAAAACTCCAAAAGCAATACAGAACGCTTTAACCCAAATTGGACAAGCAGTCCGAAAGCTACGGATGCAGATTGGCTCCATAATCAAGATAGTGTGTAACGAACCACAATTCGTTCCTAGTGGAATCCCGCTCCAAAAACCAGGGGCGGAGGGCATGGGGATGGAAGGAAAAGTGCACACGCACTTTCGCTTTGGTTGGGGAAACCCACACCCAAAATATTTTGTGTACACCTACCCTGCAAACATTTCGATTCGGAAACGATTCGAGAACGATTTGCCAAAAGCGAAAGCTAGCTTCGATCTCGGATTCGTTAACGACTCGACTCGATTCGAAGGCAATAAAAGCGGAGCAAGAGATCGAATCGCTTTCTCGTGCTGATAACGAATCGCATGCTCGTATCGGTAGCAAATCGCTTCTGCGCCGAAAATCACTCCGCGGAGCAAAACAAGTCAAAAGCTCAAACTTTCCAAACAAATCGTTGAAGAGAAACCAAAGGCTCTCAAAATTTCCTCTCAATAGGACTTCATATCGGTGAAATGGCGATATGTCGTTAGTGTAATTTAGATTTGAAGTCCAATTCAGGGGAAATCTGCTCTCAATATTTTTCTACAGCATGAAGGCTTAGGGAGAAACAAATCAACCAGGAAAGCTTTCATTTTGCGTTTTGAGTCTTTTTCTCGTACCCTTCGCAAGCATTTTTCGAATCGAGAATGGTCCGAGAAATTGTTTGCAGAGTAATCATCCAGAACTTTGGAGGACCATCTCAGTCGTTGACGACGAAATAATGTGGTCGAAGCTAGTAAGAACTTATAACTATATAGCCTAAGCTTTTTAACCCCCACCCGACTAGGAAGGATTTCTCCATAGGTTCTTCATGAGGACCCCATGTCCCCATGGGAAATGAGGGGCATACCGAAAGAGGACTTTCCGCTTAGTTTCCTCATGAACACCACACCCACAAAAAAATACTGAGGTATGCCCTATCAGTTTGTCATAAGGGCCCTATGAGGCAAACCTCATTGCAAATGAAATAATTAGGCAATCCCAACATCTGCCTTAAGTATTCGGAAAGCTTTTTAAAAAGCTTTAAAGTACTCAAAGCTTTAGTTTTTGTGGTTGAATTGTTCCATATTTTAGTCATGTTAGTGACCGTGAAGGGTGTCATTCAGCCTAGTCAATAGACTGATTCTAGTTCGATTACAGAGGTCCAGCAGCCTTCGACGTGATTAGTACTTGGTTGGGAGACCGCATTGGTAAAACGACACTCGCGTTTAAAAATATAAAATTTTCGACACCGGCGGAATTATTACTAATAAATTCACGCCGAAATTCTTAAATTTTTCGGCCTCGTTTTTCCTCTTGGGATCGGGTAGCAATGATTATCGTCAAGGGGGCCAAATGGGGCATTCCTTATGACGAGGCAAGAAAGAGGCAGGGCGTTAGATGCCCTGTGTGAGCCCTGTAGAGCAATCCACACAGGGTCCACGTGAAGAAGTGGGGCTAACCTCATAGGGGCCCTATCTGCACCCCCCTTCCAAATGCTAGTCGGGCATAACCCCATAACCAAAGAATTTAAAACCATATACTCAACAGGTAAATAAATTGCCGAATTTTCAACATATTAAGGGTTATCTGTTCACGTGCTCCCCACCCACAATGATTATGCTCCGCCGCCCCTGCCAGAAACTCATGCAGCAAACATGAAAGCCGAGGTTTTGTTTTCTCTCTTTAAAGCTGAAAGCTTCCTGCCACGAAAGCTCCTCAAAAAAAGCTTTCCCGTCCGGCTATAAAAGAGGTTCGTTTCGTGCATCAGCACATGGTACAGTAATTACAAGGTGAGCTCATAAGGGTCCCGTGACGTCACTCAGATCTTTTCTAACGTAAAAGGCGTAAAAGCTATTCAAAATGGACAGAGCTTTTCCTTATGAGCCTACCTTGTATTATTGTACCATGCATCAGCTCAGCAGTTCTTTATTGGACTCGTTCCAGAGAAGTTACCTTTTCCGGTCCTAGGAGGCTGAGCTGTGGAGGTGTCTTTTCCGAACCTTGTCAAGGTGTAGATCCGACAGTCCTTGCCAAACCACCTTAGGATGTAGATATTTCACACAGAATAAAAGCTCTGTAGGCTGCTGTTGGCAAGATATTTAGCTTATATGAGTGAAATTTATCGAAACGATCGTGTTAGATGTAGGAGAGCATATGGCCCCTCTAACTTTCCACAAACCTAGTTTCCATACAAAAATTATAGATTCACTAAGCGCTGGAGGAGGTTTTCCCTGCAAGTTTTAATACTTTTGGGGAGAATCCTCTTTATCATAAATTGTATGGTCGTCACTCGATCTACTACTGAGAGATTCTTTTAAAAAGAGTTTTCTTTCGAATCTGCCTAAAAACCACTTTGACCATCCCTACCGGCAAAAATTTTATTTAACATATTAAACTCAACAAAAAAAAACATACCACAGCTTTCCTCATCTGAAAAATCATTGCAATCAGCTTTGCCGTCACATATAAGAATTTGCAACGAACCCTACAAAAAAATATAGTAAAAATGTTTTTCTTTAATCTGTTCATAGCGAAGAAGTTCTACCTTCAAGTAGTCTTTACAAGAACAGTCCTCTTCATCAGTACCATCCTCACAATCCACAATTCTGTCACAGCGATGTGTAAAATGAATCTTCTGTGGTATTCTTTAAGGAATCAATGGGTCAAAACGTATCTAAGAAAACAATTCCCATTCTTACCTTTTGCACAAGAACTTCTTCCTTTCGGTAATAGTAAGCGACGGCTTTTCGCCAAACCTAGTCTCAGTTGTGGCATTTTCTCTCTTCTGAACTTCCTTGTGATCTCCGAAATCAGCTTGAATGTTAGGATCGATCGAGGAAGTGTTGGTGGAATTTTCACTCTCAGTTGTTGGAGTATCTTCCGTCCTTGGGGGTTCTGATTCCGTTGTTCGACTCGTCAGTGTGGTGCTGGTTTCTGTTTCAGCTGTTGTCGAGTCAAAATTTTCAGATATTGTTGAAAAAACAGATCCAACAATATCAAGTGATATTTTTCTAAAATGATCTTCCTGAACCGTTGATGTAACCTCTGAAGGAGTTGTTGTAGAAAGATCCGCGGTTGAAGTTGATTCAAACGTTTCCTCAGTATTTGTGCTAACATTCAACGGTTCCGTGGAGGTTTCAAATTCCGCAGTAGTATTCGTTTTAACAGCACCAACATCAGGAATATGATTGTACAAACAGCCAGACTCGTCTTCTCCGCCTAAACAATCCACGATCTTATCGCATTTCTTGCTTTTAGGGATGCACCTTTCACCACCCCAAACACAAATGAAACCCGGACAAGCTTGCTTTGGTTGATCTTGTGGCAAAGCGTCATTATCCGCATATTTTGCGATCCAGTCAATATACAAAGCGACTCTTGTGTAAACTCCAGGTTCTCCGGCTCGAGCACAACCTTCCCCATGACTGACAACACCAGCCAAATACCATTCCTTTTCGTTAGAGACACTCTTGCAGAAAAGCGGACCTCCAGAATCTCCTTGGCAGGCATCGCGCCCTCCATTTGGTTCCCCAGCGCAAATATCTTCTGCTTCTCGATCTGGTTTGCTTTTGCAGAGTTTGAGTACTGGAACATCGACTTGGAGCAAAACATCACCTTTAATGGAAGTAATTTAAAGCTGTTTTATTTTTCAAAATGTTCCTAAGACACTTACTTCCTGTTCCTTTCTCCCTTACAGCACCCCACCCTACGACTGTGCAAATAGTTCCTTCCTGAGGACCCCAAATCCAGTCCTCATTAAGTGAGCTGCGACCTTGATCTGGCATGCAAATCGGTCGAACCCATCTGTTGTAGCTCAAACGTAAATCGGTACGGAGTAGAGCTACGTCATTAGTCATAGTTTGAGACTGGTATTCAGGGTGCTGAATAATATAGATGACCTTGAATGACTGAGTGGCAGATGAGTAGCTAGACCGTCTTAACATTCCCGTACGGACTTCATAGTAGTGTTTTTGGTAGTTGACAACGCAATGAGCAGCGGTTATTATCTGTAAAATATAACTTATAAAAATTTGGCGCTATTTTCACTCGAAACTTACCCAATTTTTATTGTAGATTATCCCACCGCAGTGAAAATGACCATCTCTATACAAAGCCACCATAAATGGCCATTCTAGAGGTCTGGCAGCACCGCCACCTACAACCCTCTCGTCATTTCTCTTCCTACGAATTAATGCATGACTTTCATCACGCAATTTTTGTAACTCCGTCGCAGAATATCCAGAGTAAGTCTCCTTGGTCATACCGCATTGCATCTCCGGACATTCTACATGAACAACTGCGTCAATGTCATTTTCAGTGCGGCATATTTGTGGGAATGTTGGCATCCCTTGTGACGATCCTAGTGAAATGAAAGGTCCCGGTATAAGTCCTGATGTGAACGTTATCCTGGGGTCACCAGTAAGAGGACCGATTTCGGCATCACAAGCTTCCTTCGCCCATGCCTCGGGATTTTTGCAAACAGGATACCATTTACCTTTGAAATTTCGATGTAAAAATCCTTCTGAACCGGAAGCTCCGTAGGACTGTGAAATTTAATTTAAATATTTCCTCGAATTGATCATAAATGAAACTTACCAAATGATGTCCCAAAACCCTCACAATCATCGAACAATCTTTCTCGTCGTTACCATTTCGGCAGGTAACATCCCCGTCGCATTTGTCCGTAAGGGAATAACACATCGACACTGTAGAATAATTCTTACCCGCATACTCCTCCTTGCTGCTGTAGCATGAGAACATAGAAGCATCACAGCCGAAACAGCCCAATTCATCTTCTCCTTGCGGACAATCTGCGTATCCATCACAAATCTTCGACTCTTCTAATCGCGACTTACACGAACAAGCAGTTTCGTCACTTGCGTCCATGCAGTCGACGTGGGAGTCACACCACTTCGAAATTGGAATGCATTGATGTGTGGTGAAGCAAGACATATAGTTGGCGGAGCAGGATGACTGATCTTCTACAGGTGATCCAAATCGTGCTGCCATCTGGTTGGCATAGGTGGCATAGACTATGTCGTGTGGAGTTGGGACATTGGAAGCTGCCTTCATACTTGTACCATTTTTGAAGTTTCCATCGTGCATGCGAAAGTTCCCTCCGCCAAAGTGCATTTGAGGAGATACTCCTGGGGATGGCATGTAGGTGCAAAAGTAAGACTGTGGCGTTTGAGGAGATCCTTTACCTTGTTGAGCGTGATTTATGATTCTGTTGGAAATATTTTTGTTCGCGTGAATGAAAGCAACACAAACGATTTTTGTAAATTTTTACGAAATATTAAATTAAATATATCATTTTTTTATGAAAGTTGCTCTATGGTATATCAAAGATGAGACATGGTATTACTAGTGTTCGGTAAGATGGAGATGGTTCTTGGAAAGGTAGGCGCGGTCCAACCGCTCTAGACTATTAGTTAACCGAGTCATCTCGAGACAGAGTTAGTTGATGCGTTTCACCAATAGAACAAACATCCTCGATTTCAATCAACCTACAATTACTGGTCGAGCCCCATACATATTCCGATTCGCCAAGTACTAGGGTCTTATACTGGACACAAACTTTAAATGTAGGCTCAACGTCGAAGAAATCTTGAAGTCACACATGGTTCGTTGGCTCTACACAGCAGTGATTAGACCAGTGCAATTCCCACAGAAGCAATAAAATAATTTTCGATCTGCTGCCTCCGGATCTTTACCACTGGAAATGGTGGATGGGCAGTAGTACGTTTAAGGCGTTGCAACGCACGCGGGCGTTTGCTAGTCCAAAATATAAATTTTAAAATGTTTGCCTACAATAATAAAAAACGAAACAAAAACGTACGAATTTTCATTCAAAATCTTTTGTTTATCTTTTCCAAGAGTATTTTTTATTTTATTTATTTATTAACAAATTATGTACAAAGACTTAAAGTCTTAAATTCATGTACATTAATTATACAGAAGGAAATAATAAAATTCAAATACAAAAAAAAGAAAATTACATATAAAAAGGAGATAAATTATTTAAATTTAAAGAACAAAAAAAAAAAAAAAATTAAAAATTAATAAGAGAAAGACAGAAATAAAAAAAAGAGAATACACAAGCTAAATTTTCTTTATTTTCCTGTATTCATGCTCTTGCAGCTCTGTTAACTAAAAGTTCGAAAAGACGCTTCCTGAAAATGCCCGCTGAATCGATACGTTGCAATTCAACCGGGAGAGAGTTCCATAGTAGAGCAACGAAGACGAAGAAAGAGCGCTGTCCAATTAAAGTGCGAAAACGCGGAATAATCAAATTATTATTTCTAAGTGAATGTGAGAGCTGCACGAACTGATTGAGGTATGCGGGTTTGCGCTGGTTCAAGATATCGTGAAGGACACGCAAAAGCCTATACTCACGGTAAAGGCTCATGGAGCAACCTAAAACGGAATTCAGATAGGGTGAGACATGGTCAAAACGACGTAACTTATATACAAATCGTATGCAATCGTTAAAGGCTACTTCAAGCTTTCTCGCACAAGACGAGTCTAAAGAAGGAAAAATAGATAGGCCATGCATTAGAAGAGGAAGGAGTAAGGCTTTCACTAAATTCATGCGGATAGTCCTTTTGAGAAAACCGCAGTGGTACCTAAGTTTTGACAGAAGCCCATATGTTTTGCCAATAATGAAGGTGATGTGGTCGCAGCAGGTCATACTGCTATTCAGAACAACTCCTAGATTTTTTACTTTTTCAACGCAAGTGAGAGGGACCCCATTCAAAACGATTTCTGGTAGAGAAGGACGAGAGATGGAAGTGAGAGAGAAAAATATACAACGGGACTTCGATGGATTTAACTGAAGTAGGTTCAACGTGGCCCAGCGCGAAATGCGGCGTAAGTCTGCCGTAATCTTCTCTACACAAGTAAAGATTTGGCTTTTTGGCGCAGATATATATAGTTGAACATCATCAGCATACATGTGAATCTTGGAGTCTTTTACTACTAAAGGAAGATCGTTAATAAAAATGCTGAATAGAAGTGGTCCGAGAATGGAACCTTGAGGGACGCCCGAGCTAAGTAAGGCAATTGAGGAACTGCAGGCACCTAGTGTAACTTGTTGAGAGCGGCAAGTTAAGAAGCTATGCAGAAGTTTAAGAGCAGTTTGAGAAAAGTGGAGTTGTGAAGAGAGTAGTCGAATAAACGAAGGTTCTTACTTCTCAATGCTCAAGAACAGTTTCGCTTTTGTTAAAAAAAATTTAAATTCTTGTTTTAATGCATTACATATTCACAATCAGAAACGTGTAAGTAGTTGAAGCTCAAAAATATTTGAATTGTTTTATTAACTTCCTATTTCAAATTTCTATAATAACAAAAAAAAAATATTTTTTTCATATCATTATCATTTATTAAAAAATAAAAATATTTAGCTCCCCCACAACAATATCCCTAGTCTCAAATAATACATGAAAACAACCATTAAAAACAAAAATTATCAAATCGCAACTGTCCTTGAGCATTTCTCACGCATTTGCATTTCTTCCATTCATTTCTTCCTTCAAGAAATCGTCGCTTGAAGGTTGTTCGATTTTTCACTCTCTTGCCTCTTGCTCGCAACTCAAACAGAAATCTATTTTTAGATCCAAGCAAGCTTTTGACTTTTTCCCTACATGCGTAAAGCGCTTATTAATAGCTGCGTTCCATTGGGCAATATTTGCTACTCCGGAGTACTCCCGGGTATACTCAACTACTCCTGCTCTTGCTTTGGGGTATTCCACTCCTATTAGAAACGCATAAAATTTCCGCCAGGTTTGCAAGCTTTAACTATTTAAAAATAGATGGCCTTTTGTTTTTTAAGGTTAAGTAAACTGTCGATTAATTATTTTAAAGTGTTTTTTTAAAGTAAATCTACAAAAACGGTAAATATAGTATACAGTAAGATATAAAATTTCCTTTTATTCAAAGAAAAATAATTATTTCAAATTTCTTTTAAGGGCAATAAATTAATTTGAGGTTATGTTTTACTCGTATTTTCTTCTGATATGAATAATCGTGTTCCATTGGCCATGTACTCCGGAGTACTCCGGATTAGAAAATTTTTGCCAATGGAACGCAGCTAATAAGATGTACTTAAAAGCTTTTTGTTTCAGATTAAGCTTCGACTAACGAAAATCAGATGGAGTTTTTAGAAATTGTGGCTGAGGTTTCATTCCGGGCGAAAATTTTGTATGGGTTTTGAGCCTCTTTGATGCAAGTTACACTTTCCATCATTTCGTTTATTACCCCCATACACAAACCGATTTTTTAGGCAAGGGGTCGCAGGGAAATATATGTCATGCATGTAATTTGCACCCATCGCTGCGACCCCTTGCCTAAAAAATCGGTTTGTGTATGGGGGTAATAAACGAAATGATGGAAAGTGTAACTTGCATCTTTGTGTATATTTACTCTATGACGATAGGTATCAACTTGACGATAAATGAACATTAGTTAGAAGTAGTTGACCAGTTCGCTCAACCGTGACGAATAAAAACGAAGAGGTAGGAGGAATAAGTGAGAGAAATCTACTCGGAAACAAAACCGAATACATACATCGTAAATGGCTGAAATCTCAAGCAATAGATCGAAAGGCGAAGTTTACGTTATATAAGACATAATAGGCCCAATTTGTCAGGAACAGACATAGAGAATCAGATATAACAGGTGCTCTTCTCCACATATCGAACTGGAGAACGTCAGCCAGAAATCGGGACGCCTAGAGGAAAAGATTGGAGGAGGACACGGCTCGAGTTGGGTTGTAGTGCCATTGGAAGAAGAAGAAACAGAGATCATGCAATTTCCTAGGGACATCATTAGAATCATATCGATCATAACAGAGCACTGGTTGATTTAGGATCATGCGTCCAGATTGGCAATCCCGAATAAGCCGTTGCCGTAGCTGTGCGGAGGAACAAGCCAAAGCGACAACCGAACTTTTCTTTAGATGTTGGGTTCTGGGTTCTCGTGCTATCTGATCCGGACATTTGGTAACCCTTTCGAGAGGTTTCGCCACTCAAAGTAAATCGATACTTTATTATGACAGCTAGATATAAAGCCAATCCAACAATAGTCCGGGGAAATTAGCAAAAAAAACGCACGAAAGGGCACAAAATTCCAAAATGGCTGAAAACGTAAACAGCTTCCTTGGGACTTTCTAAGAAAACAATTTCGGAATCACAAAAAAAACATGGCCGCCGGAGATATCACTTTTGGGGAAAAAATCACTCGAAAACTGGTGTTTTCGAAAATTTTTTTTGATCTGTCAATACGAACCGTTATTAGCCGTGTTCTTTTCTGCTATTTTTTACTCGTATTTACTTGGAACTACTCCTGCTCTCACAGAGGTTTATATAGGTTTTACTCACATCGACAAATTTTGCGTTCCTTTAATTTTTTATTCAGGAGTACTCCGGAGTAGAAAAGTAACACAGCTATTGCCTACAAAGAAGCCCTCTTGTCATTTTTTCGAAAACCTTTACCTTTCCGAATAATTCAAGGTATTTTTTGGCCGAAAAGTGATTCTTGGAAACTTTGACCTTTAATAACTGCGAAAGGGTTAGGTTTTCGAAAAAATTACAAGAGGGCTTTTTTGTAGGCAATAACGTTTTGCATTGATTCATCAAAAAAAAATATCGAAAAAAACAGTTTTGAGTGATTTTTTTTGCCAAAATGTGATATCTCCGGCGGCCATGTTTTTTTTTGTGATTCTGAAATTGTTTTCTTAGAAAGTCCCAAGGAAGCTGTGGACCAATTTTCAGCCATTTTGGAATTTTGTCTCCTTACAATGCTAATTTCCCCGGACTACAAGTAACCTGACATTTACTTACTTGAAGGTTTTTTATGAGTGCGTTTACAAAATGGTGCCCTTACAGCGCCAATTATACCTCCGCCCCACCCCAACCTGTTCTTAATCATTAGATGGAGATTCGTGGCAATATAGCGAATTAAAATGTTATACTTGGTTGTCTACTTGGTGTCGATCCCATGGTAGTGAGGAACATTATTGTCATAGTACTGATATGTCGATGGACATGTAGGCCGTGTTCCGTAATATAGTATACTGTCCAGTGAGAAATGGTAAATTCAAGCGTTTACGCTGTGGTTAACGGCAGCATTCATGAAAGTGTTATAACTTGAAACTGTTTCAGCCTCCAATATTTAATATTTTTTTCATTACCATTACGTCACACCGATTCACAAAAGTAAACTATGGCATCGATTAATGACGTCATTAGCACTGGCCTGTATACTGGGTCATATTTCGGAACACAGCCGTAGTCACGATACGAAAACAATTTCTGCTAATTGTATTTTACTGTGAGATTAAGAGAAAGGAACTGGATGTCATGATCGAGATAACTAGGTGGGCTGATTTGATTATGGAATAAGACGTTATCAACATTCGACACAAAAAATATATCCAGCAACGTTGGATTATTAGTGTTTAGGAATATCGACAGTTGGCTAACGGGCTTTAAGTGAAACGTTTTGAAGAAATTGAGAAATTTTTGGAAGGTGCATTGTTAGATAAAATGTTTTAAGTCTTTACCAATCTCTCATAGTTATGGGTGGCATTGGAGAGCTATACTTCCAGTTCACTGGCTTCAGTTATCGAGGAAATTCTAGGAAAGCAATAGATATTTTCTATAACCACAGTTACCTTCAATGCTAATGAACTCCAAGGCATTATAAATGCAGATACCTTAACTTGGAAAAACCTGAGGTTATTCTTATAGATTGTATGAGAAATCTGTATAGATTGTAACCATCTAATGACACACATTTCGAGGGGATCAGATCGCGATCGCATAGTGAGGATTCAGACGCCAGTATTTCCTGTTATTCATCAATTTTGTTATGTAAACCACGCGCATTAATGAGGCAAAAAATTGAACCTTGAGCCCTGCGAAAAACGTTGAGCAATGTTCTAATTTTGTCCATCTCGTTAAATTATCTAAAACGAAGTCACCGAAATGTTATAATAAAGTGGACCCGGGACGTGATACGGTTTGAAAGTTCAAAATCTAAAAGCATGCAAAAATACTCCAACATTACAACATAATGAAAAATATAAAAATTCAAAATAAATCTAAAAGAAATTAAAAAAAAGTTGAGGCGTATTCCTTCAGAATCATAGGAAATATATTGTCAGCTCTTTTTAATTTTTTACTATTATTTGTGACTTTTCTATCAACTTTCAGCACAAAAATTTATTGGTAGATATCAGCTTAAAAAATAGAGTCAACTTTTTGCCAAATAGAATAACTTTGTATTAATCATCATCATTTCTACTTCCTCCAAAAATCTGCATCTAACCTCTTCTCTGAGCTAAGAACACATTTTCCAAATTTCAAAAATCACATTGCGAATACAAAGTGCCAATTTAGTGTAATTAAAAATGCCTGTCTAATTGGCAATTTACTTCCAGAAATTTGCTATTATTTTAGTTCTCAGTAATTGTCTATTTAAATTAACATCTCGCCTCTATTGTGAGAGCATAATGTAATGGAATTCGATTAGTGAAGTATCATCGCACACTTTGTATGAAATCCCTTTAAATAAAGTGATGAAGCCAATACCATACCCTAATTAGTAATTTGTCTTTGATTAGGTTTAATGTTGATCAATTTAAATATTTTTCTGTAGATTTTGACTAGACAATATTTTTTTTTATTTCCAATTCAATATTGTTACGAATGATTGCTGATAAAATAAATTGTTTGATATGAAAAGTGTAAAAATAAATTAAAATACATGAACGGATCAATGTATATGTCAATATTGAAAAATTATTACAAAATAATTAAATTATGCTTACCCAGTTCCAGAGCTTGTTGTACCAAACGGTCCTAGACCAGCGCCACCTGCATGAGGATTCCCAAAAGCATTTGCATTTGGTGGGACATAAAAGAATCCTGGAATCATAATTATTATAAAATTTTGGGATAGAAATCTTTGATCACAAAAATATTGTTAGCACCTGAACTTCCTTTTCTTGATCTAGGATCAATTCCATTAAAATTAGCACTTTCCTGCGTAGGTAAAAATATAATTGACGAATTTCTGGAATGACCTATACACAAAAAAATTTCAGGTGCTAACACGATCCTTAAGTATAAAAAACGGGTGATCTACCTCCTTGACTAAATCCACTAGGCCCCTGTCCCTGAGGGCCAAACTGAAAATTTGGGTTCATAAAAGGTTGTGAATTGAATCCGCGTAAATTCGTAGGCTGTAAGGCGTAGAAACAAATTGGAACCGCCGTGTACCCGAAGTTTGGATTGAACATGAATTGGGCTGATGATTTTATTGTTTCGCCTGTTACAGGAAATCCCGGGTGTCGACTTGTAAACTGGTGAGATGGCGGACTTGTGAATGTGTTGTCTGCAGGCATGTCGCTAAGTGGTTTCGAATGTCCAGAGCTTGGTGGAAGTTTCGTTTTGTTTCGACATTGACCTTGGCATTGACCTATATTTGGAAATAAGAAAATAGTTTATATTTGTTCTAATAGCTGCATTTCAACTTAAAGTACCTTCAAAAGCGTTTGGGTTATGAACGTTGTTATTATCAATGGCGCCTTTCGCACTTTCTACTTCATCGTCCAAACTGTCTAACAATTCGGTATTCATCGTCCTGTCACTTAAGCCGGGCGTTGTTGAAATTAGTGGCACTTCTGTTACTGTAAGGTCTAAAGTCGTTTCAGAAGTTTCAGCTGTTGTTGAAATGTTTTGAATTTGGTCATAATCTTCATTTCTGTCTTTTGACTCTTCTCTCGAAGTTACTTCGTTTTCTGCACTATCTTCAATTTCAATCTCCTCAGAAAAATTACTCTTTGCTCGATCGGTCGCAACAGGATTTGACGTCGACGTTTGATCTTGTTCATCGAAATCTGTTGTTGAATTTGGGAATGCTTCTTCGGAAGATTTGTAATCCGTTTCGTTGTTAACGCGTGGCTCTTCTTCGATTGACGGAATATCTTCTATTCTTGGATCAAAAGTCGAAAAGAATTCGTTTGCGTTGGTGGTGGTACTATCAATTGTGCTTGGGACTGGAAAAACGCTGCTTGAAACCAAATCGTTCAAATTTTCAGTTGTAAGAGAAAACTCGTCTTCATCAGCATGTTTGGGCTCCACATCGTATGATGGAGGAGTTGAAGTAGTATTGTCAAAAATATTTTCAAATTCTGTATTATTTACGTTGTCTGTTTCAGAATCGGTATAAACTGTTGCTGTCGTTGAATCAAGAGTCGTACTGAAATCAATTTGCTCAGTTGTAGCCTCAGCTCTAAATAAATTTACTTCTGTAGTCGAAAAGCTAACTTCCGTTGTATCAGCAATTTCTGTAGCATTGTTATTATCCAAGAACTCACTAATCAAATCTAGATCTTTGTCCATTTGTTCTTTCGTAAGTGTTCTTCGGTAATCACTCTCATCGGATGAACTATCATTTCTAAAGCCTTGACTATCCTTAAGTATTTTCGTCATCAATTCCATTTGCTTTTTAATCGTCTTTGCTAATTTATAAAGTTTGTGATAGTTTTCCATGCAATCCTCATTATTTGAAGCTTTTTTACACCTGACATATTCCTTTTTCAATTCCTTTAGCTCACTGACTGCAGCACGTTTTTCTCTAATCGTTCTTTCTATAACATCCTCGTTAGCTTCCATTGAATTGTTTTCCGCATCTCGAATTACACGTTTTTTATTCCATTTCGATTTCTTCCAAATATTTATGCTTCTTTTAGACAATTTTGATTTATGAAAAAAATCTTTAACATATTTCTTAGATATAATTTTGGTTAAATTGTCCTCTTCTAATGGCAGATTTGTCTTTCTTTGAATACGACTGTTAAGAGGAATTATTGAATTTTCTAGTATTGATTCAGAATATTTTAAAGTGTCTTTTAGTGGTTCTTCGATGATTTGTTGTAGGGATGGTTGTGAAGCTGGAAAGACAAAAGAGTTAAAATAAAAACAACCGAAATTAATTTTATTGCATGAATGTATGTACCTTGCCTATCGTAAATTGTCCCGAAACCAACTCCACTTAGCACAATAATTAATGTTAAAAAAATTAATGTTACAAATATTTTCCATTCGGTTATCCAACAACATTTAGGATATTTATTTAATTTTTCTGGAATGTCTGGGACTATAAGAAAAAAAATTGATTTTTAGTCAATAAGTATATAAAATATAAATTAAAAAATAGAAAATTAAATTAAATAAAGAAATCGTTCCTTAATAAATAACATTAACTAGATTATACAATTTTGCAATAATACATTTTTTATGTGAAAGACTAGTGCTCAGATGGTTGCAGCGCCCGGAAAAAAATAAGTCTGCCGCACGGGCGTCCACGCTCCCGTTAAAGGCACACAGATCTAAAAATGCGCCCGACATAGAGGCATGCACGTCCCTGTTGCAGATATGAATGTATTCGTAATCGACCATTCCAGTTTTACCAAGCGGTCCCCCAACTTAGTAATAACCACGTCCAATGCTGCTTGACCTACGCAATTCAACTAGAACCGGTCTATTGAGTATGATATGGATAATTGTCGGTTTTCTTCGTCCTATACAATTTCTTAAAGCTCTAATTTTGCTTCGTTTGGACTATCCGGGGGTCTTTTATCAATACCTGGCTGCAGCGGCCTGCATTTGGAAGAGTAGAATTTTCACTCAAGCGTACCGTGCCTGTTTTGAGTGCCTACAGGCGTTTTGACGCTGTACGTGCCTGTTTCAGGGTAAGAACGGGCGAGCCTTTTTTTATCGAGGAGCACTGGAGAGTGCTATAACTAGGGCAACTTGACCCACTTACAACAAAGGAACAAAAATGGGCCTCCTAAACATACTCCGACGAGATATTGCCAGAATTACGGCTATCAAACACTTGTTCACTTCCAGTTAGTCCAGTCATTTTAGACTTAAAAATGGCTTCTGATCTAACAAAATATATCCTTCATTTTTTTTTAATCGGTTTATTTTGGTGTTTTAAAAAAAATGTTAAAAGTCGAGAACGATATCACCAAGGCATAAAAAGTTATTCAAGGTCAAAGTTCATAAAAAACAGTTTGTTGTGTGTAGTATGTAAACAAATTTTGCAACTTGATTTTGACCCACTTCCATATACCCGATCAACTTCAAATTTTGCACATATGTCTGGTTTGCCTGACAATACAATCTGACTATTTTGTAAAAAAATCAAGAGGGCGGTTCCAAGATGGTGGCCGAATTTTGGGACTGTGTTCCCCGACATGGCTATCAAATGAAAGAGTATGACAAGTAGAATACTATTAGCTATGTGGCGTCATTCCAAATTCAAAATGGCGTCCAACACAAAATGGCGGTTTACCTTTTTCTTAACAACACCTCCGGTATGGGTATCAAATGAAAGTGTATGACGAGTATAGTATAGTAAGCTGTGCGACGTCATTTTAAATCTAATATGGCGGTCACTACAAAATGGCGGAAGACATATAATAGACTAAAAAGTAGAAAATAAAAAATATAGTTTAAAAAAACTAAAAAAAACCCTTTTATTTTAAAATGAACTAAAAAGCCAAAAATAATTTTGAATATAAAGTGTTTATTGCTCCAGCCAGTATATGGAAACTACCTACGTCCTGATCTCCATCCATACCCTGAAGTTTTCCAACAAACCAATTGTTCGCAACAACTTATATTTGAAAATGGAGTATGTATACTTTTGGCGATTTATGGAGCTCCTAAGTCTGAAAATTCACTTGACAATCATCGATATTTAAGTTTTGCGAAATTGAGTAGATTCAATACAGCAGTAAAGTTACCACGTCTCCACCTACAACTGCAGCAGCTCAACAACATCTGTACCGTGTATATTGTCAGGTCCAAAACTGGCTAGGAAAAGATATAGATCCTCAGCAATGGGGGCGGACTTGGCATAACAATGTTTGGGAGCCCGTTAGGACGTTATTACCACCTGCGCCGAACAATATTCTCGAAACAGTTTTTTGTAATTGTAGAAAAGGCTGCGGTGCAAACTGTGGGTGCAGAAAAATTGGGTTATCTTGCTGCGTTGTTTGAGGGAATTGTCATGGACTATCGTGTCTTAATGCCATGCCCGACAATAATGGCAATGAACATGATGATGACATTAATCCTATGGATCTGTTATGCGCAAATAACGAATATAATGATGAACAATTTCAACGACATGACGACGAAATAGAAATCGATGATATCGATGAAGACGAAGATGAGGCATAATTTTTTTATAAAAAAAATTCAATAGACATTTCTGTATTATACAATAAAAATTCAATTTTTTTATCGCTAATGCACATGAACAAATTTTTCATCAATTAGTTAATTTTGAAACAAATTAATAATGATCTCTATTTATTTATAACCATAGCATATTATAGTTTTTAATATGTTAACCATAATTTAAGAATTTATTTATTTTTAACCTATTATAAGAGAATGTGGTGAATTATAAACAATTTTGTTACACCAGTCATTTTATGAAAGTGGAGAAAATATAATTTTTTTATAATTACAATTGAAATATATGTAAATGTTTAAATGTTTTTAAAAAATAACGTTACAACAATTTAATATTTAGTAATGTTTATTGTTTATACTATAATTTTTTAATGTACTGTACGGCAATTTTTATATTTTAAACAATAAAATTTTTTGAAGTCGAGCGGAAACTTTGAAGCCCATTTATTTATGAAAGATATCTTTTTTTTGGGGAATTTAATTATCTTTCATTTTCATAATAACTTTAATTGGCCTCCGAGCTATAGAAAGCGCGATATTCGCAAAAAACTGTTTTTTATGAACTTTGACCTTGAATAACTTTTTATGCCTTGGTGAAATCGTTCTCCACTTTTAACATTTTTTTTAAAACACCAAAATAAACCGATTCCAAATAAAAAAATGAAGGATATATATTGTTAGATCAGAAAATACTAATTTGACTGGACTAAGTGTAAATGTCTGGATTTAACTAAAGCCAGGGGTGGTAGCACGTAAGTTGTTTCAATCGACCTCTTCATAAAAAAATTCAAGTGCTATAAAAATTTTTGTATGCAGAGGTCGATTGAAACAACTTACGTGCTACCACCCCAGGCAGACAAATATGTTCTGGAAGACTTAAAAGAGATCTCCAAACTGGAAGTAAGATCTCTGATAAGCTTCATAAACTCCACAGGATGGCTGGAACCGAAGTCGACCAAACAACCACTAGCCTTTACGTACACAAGATTGTGGTATCACAACGGCGCGCCAAAGCTTTAATTAGGCCTCCACACTGGTGGAAGCCCTACACCTAACCTAACCTACAACGCCAACACGTGGTTTTATTTCACCGACTCCCATCCAATACTACCGCGACAAAACGCTGGCTCGATTACCGCACAAGAGATGGTTTCCTCGCTTATTGTTCTTACATGCGATGGCAGGAAAAAGGTGAGGGAATTTCTTTTTGTAAGGAGCGGTTTGTAGGTAGGTGAAGGGCTGCCTCCAGTGCGACCGGAGGGCCAATTAGAGCTTGGCGCGCCGTTTTGCTGCCACAACTCGTGTACCTTTGTTCAATTGTTGTTTGGTCGGGTGTGACGGATGCCTAAGCCAGTGGACTTTAAGAGGTTTGTCAGTGATCTGATCTCTAGTCACTGTATGGTTTTAGCTAAAGGCGGGCACTTACACAGGAAGTGAATAAGTGTTTCTCTCTCTTTCGTTTCCCCTCAGCTACGGTGCCGCAGCTGAGGGAAAACGAACGAGAGTGAAACACTTGTTCACTTCCTGTGTTGCCCAACAGACGTTGAACGGGATACCCAACTTGGCAGCGTTGTCTCATATAAGCCGTGATGATTGCCCTGATTCTGGCAATATCTCGTCGGGGTCTTTTTAGGAGGAGTGGAGACAAGAAGGAAGGAAATTTATCTTGGTGGAAGAAAATTGATAAGTCGAAGGGCCATGCCGCGGAGTGGATTCGAACCACTGATCTCCGGCAGATGGTATACGGTCGTCTTCACCTCTAAGCTAGTAGCACCGAACAGACACTGCGCGACAATAGGATAAGTGCAAGTGTAAATATGACATTTTACGGTATTCTTTGATAGTCTGGGGAAATTAGCAAAAAAAAACGCACGAAAGGAGACAAAATTCCAAAATGGCTGAAAATTAGTCCATAACTTCTTGGGACATTTTACGAAAACAATATCGGAATCACAAAAAAAAACATGGCCGGCGGAGATATCACTTTTTGGCAAGAAATCACTGAAAACTAGTTTTTTGGAAAAAAAAATTTTGATCAGTCAATACGCCAGAGACATAAAGTCGAAATTATAAGAAAAGAATTGCCAAACCTCAAAATTCTCATATTTTACAGAATTTGCTGTTTAGTGCATTTTAAACATATCACCGATTGCGGATAAAGGTAATCCATGGCTCTCGGTTAAAGGTATTCCTCAATGATATTTGAGGTCCTGAATGATCAGCGCTATTTCAGATATAAATTTGCGGCTCCAACTAAAGCATCACTTAAGAAGCTGTGTGGCATTGTTGGACAGACAATTGTCTAGGGCCTCTTCGTTTTTTTCCAAACGGCTAAGGGGTGACGTGTTTAAAAATATGTAACAACTTTAACTCTGTCGATATTCTTATCGCTACGAACATACAAGCAGAAATGTTTTAAATTGATTCTATTCTATCAGAAACATGAGCCCTATACGCCATAAATAGTATAATCGGGAGTATAAAGAGTGTTGTAGAAAATTTAATAAACTTTATATTTTTATATTAGTTATTTATCCCGAAAACCTAACTAAAGTTACCTCCTTTCAACCCCCTCAGATTTTCACCGGATCAAAATTAGCGCACTTTGCAGGATTTCATTAGAAGACCACAGTAGAGGTATCCGTAAAGTTTAGTTTTTATGGAATTTTTGGAAAGAAAATCCTATATTTATTGGACTATTATGACAAAATGTAAGTAAGTAATAAGTAATCAAAAATTAACAAAAAGAACCCTTTAATAAAATGCAAAGCAAAAACGCAGGGAGTTTAGGACCACGGACACTTTAAGAATAATATAAAAGGTGATTGTGACAAAACCTGGACTTAAACTAAAGGAAAATCTCAAAACAGACTCAGAGCAACTAGTTCTATGCTGCCAAGAGTTGAGATAAGGTACAATAAGAGGACGGCTGAGCCATAATATATTAAATTTATTTATGTACAAATATATCACCAACTATAATTCTTTCGTTACTCCTTATACTCCCAATTTTAATAAATCTAATAGATTATGAAGATTTAACTTATTTACACTTATAGGACTTATGCTTTTGAGAAGGCATTTTAAAAAATTCAAGTATGCAATATTAAAAGTAGACACTTGAATTTGCTGATTTGTAGATAAAAAAAAGGAAAAGGGCACATAAACCGATCATTCTTACACTATTACTACGTAAAATATTTTTCCATAAATGAAGCAAATTCGAATTAAAAATTTCAATCTCAAATTTCTTTTTCTCTCAAATTGAAAAAATTTAATGAGTTTTTTTAATAATTTTCTTTAGTAAAAATTAAACAAAAACGCACCTTCCAGCTTCACGTGACTCGCTCCACTCATTGTAATCAAACACTTTCGTATCAAATTCTAAAACATAGTAAACAAAATACGAAGAAAAAATCTACAATTTCTTGAAGAAAAAAATAAATCACTCAGAAAAATTATTAAATTTCAATAAAAAGTATTCACTGTAATAAATAAAAATCACTTCAATCCGGCGCGGTCACAAATTTTTATTGAACTGATCAGAATCGAACCCCGGAAATTTTATTTTTCGATCGGAACTAGGCCAGAACTTTGGAAAGAGTCAAGCAAAAGACCCACTTTACCAATTTCTGCTGATTTGCAATAAAAAAGCGGACAATCGTCCCAATTTTAGCATAGTTTCGCATTTTCAGTGGTGGTGGACTGAGGGAATGTCAATTGTGGAAAATTGACGATTTGTCAAGAAAGTTCAATTTCGAAATTATTTTCATTAAAAATAAAAACAGTTTTTTCTGTGAAGTTTTCATTAATGAATTTTTTTGTTGTACTATTTGGAGTTTATTTACATTTTAAGAAATTATTTGGTTCTGCGTATTATTTAGGAAGATTTATTTTGAATTCTCTTGGCAATAGAGTTAATGGTAGTGGCGATTGCAAAATGAATGATGATAGCAGGGTTTGGTTTTTGTTAGTTCAGTATAGGTGATCAACGTCTTGCTTTCATATTTTCGAGTATAATTTTCTAAAAGACGGACTATATTTTAATTACCACAATTTATACCGGTATAGATCGTATTAATATGCTAAAATACAAATCAATTAGCACCTAAATTTAATCAAACGATTTCCATTGCTAAAACAATCGTTCGTATAGTCATGATTGATTCTTACTTATTTCGCTGTACTGTGCTTGTTTTAATATTATGTCATTGAACCAGAACTTTCGAATATTCTATTGAATTTGGACACTATATTCTTTGCATTTAAAAAAAGTCCAACAAGTTTCTATAGGGTTTAGGTCAGGACAATTGCCAATACGCGGAAGGCCATTCAATTCTTTAGCAATGAAGAAATTCTGAATTTCAGGTGTGCATGAAAGTATGATCGAAAGAATATAGAGTTTGGAATTGACAAATGCTAGTAGCAAATTTGTGCTGATTGTGCCGCATCGTTCACTCGACGAAATAAATAGAACGATGACCATCACTGTATATCATCACCAAACCATAAAGGCTGGCGGATGTTTAATTTTTTGGCGATCGTCTTGGTCTTCCCAAAGCTCTGTTTACGCTTACTGGGCCAGTAAGAATGGTTATTGCCTGGGTCTATAAATGCATCGATTTATTATTCATCCATTGACATTTATCCTTTTAATGATACGACTTTCTAGCGTGTCGGTTGTACAACAATCTTACAAACGTAGTGGTTTTATAACCTTCAGGACATTCAGCGGTTTTATGATTAGCCTTAAGTTGCACAACGCAACGTTAACATATTGGTATGAAGTCAAAGAAATGCCTTTATTTAAAATAAAATCTATTCATACAAAGGAAGTGGCATATTTGTTTGGCGACAAAAGATTGTTTAACTTGCCTTTTATGAATTGTAAAAAGCCATTGAGATACGGATTCACTCTAACACGGTTCGAAAATTGGGAACATCTCGAATCCATGATAACTCGTAGGATGGTAACATAAGCGAAGACGAAAAAGTTAAAAAGTTTACTCTACAACAGATAAAGAAAGCCCTAGGCTTAGCCGAACAGTTACGAGTCATATTTCTTAAATGAAGATCCTTCAAATGAAAGGAGCACAAAGTTTAAAAGAGAACTTCATAAGTGCTTAGCACCATATAAGGAAATTTAAAAGCAGGCAATCTAAAAATCTGATTTTTTGCAAAAGGTAGGGCTCAGAGGATGAGAATATTTTGTCAAGAGGAAAACGCCCTCGGCTGATAGTGCTTAATAATGACGAAAAAACTGTAAAAATTTGTGTAATTAATTTTTTCAATTTTTGGAACTACTAGTACTAGTTCTTTGTTCCGTATAAAGCCCGGGCCACACATATCCGCACCGCATGACGCCCGTGTGTTGGGCAACACACGGAGAGAAATTAAACAAGTAAAATTTGACGCGGTGCGGACACGGAGACGCGGAAAAGTGGGGACTGACTGGTAAGATTTCACTTGTTTACTTTTTCTCCGTGTGTTGTCCAACACACGGCCGTCATGCGGTGCGTATATGTGTGGCCCGGCCTTAATACGGATTCGCATAACTTGTCACATTTACACTAAAAGCATGCGATTAGGGGAGTAAACACAGTAAGTCGAGCCTTTCCGCGGGTCGATGCCACCCGGCTCGTACGCCTCAGCGTTCGTCGCGTCGCGCGTTTGGCTGGCCGGTGGCGGCTTAAGAATCGCGGGGCTAATTTGTGGCGTTCGCATAACCGAGATAAATATTTTTGTATAGGATTTAGCCCTATCTTAATGGAAAAACCAGTTATACTTAATTTAACCAAAAGTGAGATGGGGTGAGAGTCGGCTCGACCCCCCCCCCCTAAACGCCTCACGTAAGACTCACCGAAGCAAAACGATGTACTGTGATGTACTGTCTACTGATTACAATTTCTTGGAAGTACTGGATTAAAATAATATAATAACATTTGCACCCTCCCCAAGCCACCCCCAGCTGAAGTTGCCCCCACCCCAACAAATGGTCAAAAATTTCTGCCACTAGTATTTACCGGTTATTTAGCCCCACTAGAGCCTACATACGCAGCGACAGAATTTTTTTTTCAATTTTAACCCCTTTTTACACCCCAACCCCTCTATCTATAAAAGGGCCCATTCAAAAGTTACCGCCGACGGAAAGTGTCTGGCACTATTGATTATTAATTTCTAACTATATTCCCTAAAACATGCGTAAAAATCAGCACTGAAACTTTAAGAATACTATTTTTATTTACCTTTACCACCGAGTACCTGGTAATTGGCCGTCGGCCCAAGCTAGCAGGTACGCATACAATCAATGTATCTACTTACACTGCTTAATCCCATACATTTGGTTTCTGAGAAAATAAGTAAAGGCCCAACTATAATGCACGTAAAGGCCCGTCCTCACTACGCGGACTTAGAATCCACGCGCTTTTGGTCGTACGGCCAGCCAAAAGCGCGCGTGATCTTTTAATTTTCTGAATCATGAGTGAGAAAAAATCAATTCTCGTTTGAAAAGGCGTACGCGCTTTTGAAAAGCTCATAGTGTGTGGACGCACAATGTACCTTTTTAAGCACAGCCTTTTGTCCGCGTTGTTTGGCCGCACGGCCTTTACCATGGACAAAGTCGTAAAAAAGTCGTAAAAAAGTCATAAAACTCTATATGAAAAAAAAAGGCAAAAGCGCGTACGACCCAAGACCGCGTAGTGTGGTCCCACCATAAGAAACGCGCGTCATCTGGGCGCTCTCATGGAAATTAATGGGTTCGGCCATATTGGACGTACGTCGGTCATATTTTGTTTCGTTAAGTTTCGTTAAACGTAAAAATGCGAAAAGAACCGCGCTCAACGTACGTTTTGTGAGAATTTGTAGTTAAATTGATGACAGCTGATTTTTTTTGTTATTGTTTTGTGGGTGTTAAACAAGAAAGAGTATGGAAAATGTTGTGCTTCAAATTTATGGGAGTGATTTTGATGATAAATTTATTATAATTGAAAATAAACATGATTATTTATAATATGCAAAGATTAATAACCAAGTTTTAATAGTTAATAAATAATATTTATGCATTTTAATAATTTTAAACTTGTGAAAACTTTCCGTGTACATGTACACGAACCATTATACGTTTGACGAAAGTTTGATATTTACACACGTCGGCTGACGTGCGGTTCTTACGTGCATTATAGTTGGGCCTTAAGGTCTGGCGGCCCTGGGATCTTGCTCTAATAGAAATCGTTAGATTTAAAGAAAGTGCGTCCAATTCGATGACCACATTGTACGTCGTATTTCCAATGAAGGTTTGGTTTACCTTACACGTCGCAACCTTAAACCTTACAGTAAAAGATATTTCGAGCAGGTTTCTGTATATGTTTGCTCATAAGGCCCCGTTCATACTGAGGCGATATGCGATAAGCGATATGTCGGTAGCTGTTTACGATACGCGACACGCACAAACAAATACTTGAAATCTAAAGGGAGGCGATAAAAAAGGTTCACAGTGGCGCGATAGAGCAACATATCGTATGCGACATATCGCTTGAAGTGGGACTTGCTGATCGCCTCGGCGATATATCGGCGCGATAAAAATGTGGTGGGAACACAATTCTTTGCCGGTCGCTTCAGCGATTCGCTGCTGGCGCAATATTTAGTATTATTACAAGTTTATTTAAAAAACAATAAAATTCAGATATTAATATATCTACGAATAGAAATTTATTAATACAATTTATATTAAGGGTATTCATGAATACCTACGTATATCTAAATTTACCCATTACATATACGATTATTTTTACGAGGTTTGTTTGATGAACGCACCTATGATGAGATGATGTATATAAACGATATAATTTGTGTGGATCGAGAAATTTGCAGTTGGCGTGAGTATTGGGGATTGGCCGTCTCGTGTCCGAAGTGTGTAACTTTTTTTCAAGGGTCGTGACACCAGGCTTTTCAGAAAATGAAAGTTTTCAGGAGCCCTTCAATAAAATTCCCTGGATTTTGCTTCATGTTGAGACAGCTCTCGAGAAACAACAACCGAGCTATGGTGCACGTTGGTAAGATTGGAGGGATGGACCCAGTATTTTGTTTTTCTTCTCATTCTACGCAAGAACCAATAAGCCACTACAACGCCTTCCTCACTTGAACTCATATTTGTAACTGAAGTAGTGAGAATTTTTATCGCCCAGGGTGCGCCGATTTATCGCCCGCTGGTATGAACCCCTAGAAATATATCACTCGCGATATGTCGCCTATCGTACATCGCCTCCGTATGAACGCCACCTAAGAGTTATTTTTCGAAACATTCCGAATTTTGTTCTCTTCAGAATATCTATGTGTGGATTACGCCCGAAGATCTCTATGAAGAACTTTCCTTTCGAGCATGGTTAAGTGGTTAGTGTGCATTGTTGTTATAAGCACACAAGTCTCGCATCGATATGTAAGCACTGGTAAGATCGTTGTATTATACCAGCAACAGTTTAGATGCCATTGGTACATGCTTGAATTTGAAAAGCCTTGGCAAATTGTAATACGCTTTGTTGGGTCAAAAGCGAACCGTCACCTCCTCGTAGTGCTCCCTGGATAACCATCTTACCGCGGTAGTTGCACATCCTTCAAAGCCTAACATTCCAAGATTTAAAGTTATCGTGTAGAGGTCTGTAAGTCAGTGGGTAGTTTTTGCACTGTCGTTTAACGATCTCCTCTAGGCGCATCCAGTTGTGTAATGACTTATCCTGATATGGAGGCTCTGTCAGAATAGACCTACTCTTTCCTGCCAGTATATATGTAAGTTTCCGTGAGCAAGACATTTTGCCCGTGTAAATTAAGAACAAGCTTAGAAGTCTTTTATGGTAGTATTTATATGCAATACATCAAGAATGTAAAACAGAACTTCCGCTGAAAAGGGATTGCGTGCACCACGACCTACAGAACTTGGGATGCCAAATCCATGCCGACAGCTGATTTGGTAGAAGAAACTCAATTCTCAAAAACAATACTTGAATGATTAAAAGTGAACACTGACTGTAATAGGCCCTTTTAAAATTCACCTTCTTTTGAGGTATACCTTAAAATAACAAATATGTCGATAAAAACGATTAATTAAAATATATTATCACTTTAGTTATGCTAATGTAGAGATATACATAAGTATCAGGGAATCAAATAGGTAAAAATGATGTTATATTAGTTGAAAAATTTAATTTTTTGTACTATAAAATTAATAATCGCGCAAGCTTCATAACTTCTCACGCAAATTGTGCATGGAAAATGATACAAATAAAAAAAAAACTCCCGTCAAAATTAAAACAAGCCCAAACAAACCCCGGTGAAAATTTATTATGCTAATTGTTAATATAATCATATTTTCCTCATTTTAGAGTTAAAAATAACAATGCCGTAACACTTTCCATCCCTACTCCCAATATACATACACACATACATATATCCACCGACACAACTATTTAATAATTCGTGTATAGGAAAGTAGGGAGGACTGATTTCACTGCCAATTATCCAGTTGGTGCAAAACTTGTAATAACATGAATATTCCTCAATAAACAATCAATAAAATTATTTAAATTACCATAATATAATAAAATTTCCATTTGCAATTATCCATTAAATTAATCCATGAATAACTTATTAAAACAGAAAAAAAACAGCCCTGCAGCCTCCCCCCATCAGCACAAGTTACCAGTAAACAAAAATTTTATTACCGGGCAGTATACCCTCAACCCTTGTGCTCGCGGCAACACCCCCCCCCCCCTTATATTCACATTCTTTTTTCGCATTGTCTGTCAATCGTTTGCATTCCAGCACATCCCCGATTCCGGCAGGTAATATCTGATTTATTCAATACCGGATTTAATTTAATTACAGCAGGCAACTATATAAACGCCATAAAGTGATGAACCTCAAATGGCAACGGTATGACAATATATGAAAAGAGCAAACATTTAATGTGGCCCATTTCATGTAGGATCCAGCCCACAGTGCTTGCCTGATGATACCCACAGAGTGGGGTCGAACGCACAATAGGATCTCTATACTGACTCTCTACTGAAAACACCTATTTACGTTGGGTGGTAGGTAGGGAAACCGGAGCTGGTATAATCGTGTTTGTTGTAGCACATATTCACTATAATTGTAAAGCTTCATATCACACTAAACTCACTCACTCTGGCGTATTGAGCATATGTTCGCTTATCCAGCGGACTCTCGGAATTCCGAAAAGCGGGATACCACAGGGATCCATCGATATAGCTTTGCACGTTTACCGCATCGCATATTATCTGTTTGTGTGCCATATTCACGCCCGTTCTACATACCTATAGCCTCTATAAGGGTATACAAGCCATCATACTGTCACATATGTGAAACAACGATGATATGCAAATTTCATTTCATTTATAAATCAACAAATCGTGTGTTTGTGCAATGTTCAGTATACGGTTCAGTGTTTTTGGAAAGGGACGTGAAAGGAGGCTGAGTGTGGGTGTTTTGGTTGCCAGTTGTGTGTATGTGTGTATATGTATCCTGTTAGGACCAAACAGGTTAATCTCTTTACGTGAATATACTAGCAATTATATTGAGGCCACGGGGAGCTTACCCATCTGTATTATTGACATGCTTACCATTATAACTGCATGGAATTTTTATATTATCGGCCACACTGTGTTGTATTGTATTGTTTCGGTTTATTGCATACACATGGCTCGGATACTTTACACAAAGGACCTCATTTATTTATTACTAGCTGTTACTTGTGATTTAGACTGCTGCCATGACTACCAGGATGTGATCCAGAGGGCTTGGACCGATTCTGTTAAATAAGTAAAGACATTTGGAGCCAGTGTATAGCACCTATGTTATACACAACAAAGTTTTTTTTATTGTATGCGAATTCCATCCTTAATTGAAAGTACGAACATTTTAAAATCAAATTAACTCCTCACACAGCAAACAAAAAATCATCATCTCCGAATAATAATCCAAAAATGTTTCTACCATCTTTAAAATCTGTATAAGGAATTCAACACTCGTTCCATAAACAACAATATTTTCTCAGTGTGTCAAAATCCTTAGCCTTTTTTGGGTGTATACTTTACAGCGCAAACGTGTATAGTACATGTCCTTCCGTATTGTATACCGACTTATCAAATGAATATATACATACGTTTTACTCTCATGACTGTTGTATCTTTATGCTTATATGTATGTAACTCTTTTATGGTACATTATCCTTCCTTGTTGACTGAAGCCAACACATGAACGTTATGGGAAGTGAATTACCAACAATTATCGTTTATTTAAATATTGACATTGATTATGCCCAAGGTGTTTTGAAAGTTTTGATTAACTTTACTCAGAAAATGTCTTAACATGGACTCTGTATGTATACACAACACATACACACTTGTGCTGTCAATAAATCTTTAATGTTTTGCAAATGAATTATGAAATTTTATGCTTAATTAGAAAGGAAAGGATTTTGTACACTGGCATATTGACAATATAATCATCGAAGAAATCCTTAAGCAGAACTGAACAAAAAATTTGAACACTGGGTAGTCTTGCATAAACTTTTCAGAAATTTAACTTAAAAAAAAAGGTAAAAATATTAAAAATACTTTTAAGCCCACTCTGAAATATAAAATGCCCTTTTTCGTCCTCCAGATACCATTAAGCTTCCAGCTACATACTTAAAGTGGGTGGAATGTTTGTTTATATTTTTTGGTAGTGGGCTGGGCATGGAAGGTGCAATCAACTGGCGAAAAGCCACCTATTTTTATTTTACAGGAATTATTAAAACATGAAAACACATCTAAAGGAGATAAATTTTTTATTTACATTACTTTAATAATATTTCCAGAATTAAACTTAAACCTCGAGGCTTTTAGGTAAAGAAGATTGTCTGTTTTTGCTTTAAGGAAAAAATAATTGGTATTGGGTATTTGAATGTAATTCCTTTGTCGATAGTTTACTATTTCGGGCCTTTTTCACCATCTCCGGTTGAACGTTAACTGAAACTTTAACCAGCAGTTAGTTAAAAATGCCGTTTCACAAGCTCTGGTTAGAGTCAATCTGTCAGTTAATTTTCATTTAACTGGTAGCCAGTTTCCCCTTTGCAACCCTCTGATTTCCGTCCAATTAGCCTTCTATGTTTCTTGTCGAAAGTATTCCAAAAAATAATCTTTAAGCAACTTGTTGCGCAAATTGAAGAAAACGGTTTTCTTTCTAAATGGCAATCTGGCTTTAGATCTGGACACAGTTGTGAAACTGCACTACTAAAAGTCTCTTCTGATATCTATGATGCCTTGGACAACACTAAAGTAACTTTCTTGACTTTACTCGACTTTTCGAAGGCCTTTGATTCAGTTGATCATGTAAAGCTCTTACAGAAATTAGATAATAATTTTGGTCTTCGTCCTACTGCTGTGAAATTATTGTTAAGCTACTTATCTGGGCGTTCTCAAATCGTTAAAATCCAGGATAAATTCTCCAAGCCCATATTTCTACGATGTGGTGTTCCACAAGGCTCTATTCTGGGTCCCTTGCTGTTCAGCATTTATATTAATGACCTTCCTCTTGTAATTAAGAACACATCTGTTTACTTATATGCTGATGATGTGCAAATCTACATAAGCATGCCCATCGACTCAACTGGTGAGTGTATTCGCAGACTTAACGATGATCTGAAGAGGATTTTTGATTGGACTGTTACCAATAAACTGCCCCTAAATCCTAGGAAATCTTCTTGTTTGGTGCTTAGTAAGACTCCTATGGTATTAAGCACTCTCGCACCAATTGTAATAAAAGATGCCATCTTGCCTTATGTTGAGTCAGTCAGAAACCTAGGTGTTGTGTTTAATTCTAAATTTAGCTGTTGTAGTCATACGAGCGGAGTTCTTCAAAAAGTTTATGGATGCTTACGTCAACTATGGGTAAGCTCTAGCCTTCTCACACCTGATATGCGAAAAATGCTTGTGATTGCTCTAATTATGCCCCACTTGAGGTATGGTAGCCTAATTTTCCCCAAGCTTGATTCGGTGTGTAGGAGAAAAATGGAAGTTGCATTTAATGATTGTCTCCGTTTTGTCTATAGGCTAAGACGACATGATCATATTACTCCATATGCATCCAGCTTACTGGGTCTTAGTTTTGAAAACTACCGCTCGTACCACGAATTAAAATTTATTTTTAAGCTTATGAATAAAATGTGTCCTCGTTATTTGTTTGAGAAACTCCGCTTCTTACAATCCAATAGGCAGATTACAATATTGATTCCTAGGTGTAACTCGTTATTTGGCGATCGTTCTTACTTTGTCCACGTTGCGCGTAAATGGAATACCTTTCCCCGGGGTATTCGGAGTGCGACTTCTAGCCGAACTTTCAGCAAGCTTTTAAAAGATTACAAATGAGTGAGTGCAAATTCGACGATTCAAGTGACAAGGATCAAGAATATATAAGTGTTCGAAGTGTTCTTTTAATAAATATTGACACTTCTGACATTTGATGTACTGTAACTATCGAAAACAAGTACAGTTTAACTTTAACTTCAAGTTTGTTTACTCATAGTTGGGGAAAACGAAATTTTTTTACTGGCACTTTACGGTCATCGTTAAATTAACTACAAGTTTAGAAACTGGAACTTTACTGCCAGTTTTGACCAAAAACTGATTTTTTGAGACTTTGACCTTGGATAACTTCGAAAGGATTAAGTTTTCGAAAAAATGACAACAGGCTTTTTTGTAGGCAATAACGTTTCGTATTGACTGATCAAAATAAATTTTCGAAAAAAGCAGTTTTTGAGTGATTTTGTGGCCAAAAAGTGATTTTTGATAATTTTGACCTCGAATAACTTTGAAAGGGTTAATCGGGTCAACATCTTTGTAATAACTAAAGTTGTAGAGAATTTCATTGTCAACATTTAGGGCCTTTGTACGGGGTTGTACGGCCTATAGAAACCAAGATACAAGAAAAACACCGGAAAACCGCTGAATTTCCGGCGGCCATATTTTTTTTTGTGATTCCGAAATTATTTTCTTAAAAAGTCCCAAGGAAGCTGTGAACCAATTTTCAGCCATTTCCGAATTATGTCTGATGATTTGTTAATTAACAATTGGTCAAAATGCAAAAAGTTAAATATCTCGGGTTTACGTTAACAAAAATGAACGTTCTTTTTTTTAAATTAAAGGTCCTAACATTTTCTACCAGATCTGATAAAAAATTTCTTTCAAAATTTTTTTCAAAATGGCCGAAAAAATGCAATTGTTATTATTTGAGTTATAAACAAATGAAAAAAAAGTAACCAAAACTACATTAAAAAACATTTTTTTAATTGCATTCATTCTACATTTTGAAAAAAGAAACTTTCATTTTGGACTTAATGGCATGAAATGGCGTGCATTTCAAATTTTAGATAACAAATGCAATTTTGGCCAACGGGTTCAATATTTTGACACGAATTTTTAAGGGTCTTTTTATAACATCAAAAAGTATAATTTTGAAAGTTTGATGCAAAGTGGTCTAGTTGACTGTCTTGGGGATTAAATTGAAAAAAATACTGTTTTTTCTCGTTTTTTCAGTTTTGTAGGTTATGTATGTACTTCACGCATTTTTTTTTAAATTCTGAAAAAGGAGTTCGAAGGTAGGCTTAAAAAACTGGTAAAATTAGTACACCTTGAACAGATAGAATTATTTCAAAGGTATCACAAAATTCTATATTGTCACCAAATACTTAAGAGGGACTTGGCCTAGCGTCTACGTAAAAGTCTACCGAACTAATTATCGCGGGTTCAAACCCCGGGTCGGACAGCTCGACTTTTTTTCTCTTCTAAATTCATTCTGATTGGATTAATCTTGTAAAGAATTATTACATACTCTTCGCTTAGCCAAATTTCCGATAAGACTTATGTAGATATTTAGCCAATATATAGCAATACTCTCTCGTAGCACAGGGAGTAAATACTTCCAAGGGTTCCGAGTTCGATTCTCCGGGCTGTTGAATTTTGTTTCAATCGACTTTATATTCTCACAATAAATTTGATTAAATTTTGTTTTTTAATTTCATTCGGGGAATTTTGTTTCATACTCATACTAAATAAGTTTTTTTTTATTAAATAACTCCGAAAGTACGCAAATACATTATTGCAAAAACTATTTAGTAACTGCCTCGATCCTTTCGACGACGGCGTGTTATACTTATTGTAATAAATAATTTTTTTTAAGTTGGACCCGAAAAAAAATGAACGGACTAAAAAGTAGATACGAAATAAAATAAAGTTTTAAAAACCTACTTCAAAAAAAAAACCAATACCGTGATGCACAAAAAAGGATGAAATAATTGTTGGTAGTTCTTTACAATACTAATCCAATCAGAATGGATTTGGAAAGAAGAATCACTTTTGAAAAAATATTTTTGTAATTCTTTACAACATTAATCCAATCAGAATGGATCTAGAAAGAAGAATCACTTTTGAAGACGGTGCTAACACCTGTTTTCGGGGCGATGTATTAAGTGCATAAGGTTAACAAAGAAATGAAAACAATTTTCGAAGCAAGATTTGTGCAATGAAAGTCAACCTGGCACCGTCTTCAAAAGTGATTCTTCTTTCTAGATCCATTCTGATTGGATTAATGTTGTAAAGAATTACAAAAATATTTTTTCAAAAGTTATTCAAAAGTGAACACTTTCTGGCATTTGAATATATTGTCTGGTCTGGATAGTGTTCCGCATATCTTTACTGTGCTTGACACATTAGTCATGGTCAAGCTACATGATGGTGTCAGTTTATTGGAGACGCCTAATTTTCGCATACTTTTGTAAATTTCTGCCTCTTCTGAGGCTTTAAAGTTGTTAGACTGTGTTTTGAAACTTTAGACATACATATGTACATTGTATTGCCCTGTCTGAAGTTGAAAATCTGATCAGTTGTTAATATGTCTGAGATAAAGTCAAAGGGTGCCTTCCATTTAGACACAGAAAGACAATTGTGTCCGACACAGCGTGTCGCTCTGTGTCGTTCTGTGTAAGCCCAAATGGAACACATAAGTTCATGAAAAATCCGCCACGGCGCACTTTCCTCGTTTTTATTTTTGTTTGGCAAGTAAATCGTAAATTTTATGTTGATAATTTCTTTAAATTAATTACCCGACATCTTATAAATGCTGGGAATCATAAAAATGAAACAATATTGTTGTAATTATAAATTAACGATCACATTTCAATTGGCGAGGGTTGGTAGCATTGTCTTAGTTGTGCCCGGCTGTGTCTAGCTGTGTCGTTGATGGAACACTTCTGTGTCGGACACAGTGTAACACTGTGTTTCTCTGTGTCTAAATGGAAGGCACCCAAAGTGGAGTGATTGGCCTATAATGTTTCTAGCATTCTATTTTGCAAATAACGGATAATATCTTGTCGCAATACTCAAAGTTATTCCGCGATAATTTCTGCACGCTGTGAAATCTCTTATACGGTATAGAGGCCACAGGATTATTTTTCAGATCGCTGTCATCTCTTCCTGAGTGAATTTGATATGCCGACCAAACACCAAACAAAATTTTAGGGACGCGCGTTGTTCAAATTTTTCAAATTCTTCGTATAGACGCCAATCGAATACTAATCTTAAGATATGCGTCAAAATTTGATAGAACACCAATAAAAGTATTGCCAACGTTGGGAAAATAAACATTTACCGATTGGATAAGCGCGGCAATTCAAAATTCAAAATTCCCGTTCTTTTTTGGTCATAAAGTATGCGTGCGAGCGGTGAGTGCGGCGTTTCCACAGTATGCGACGAGTTTTCACTGACACATAATTGCGTGCTGCTTTACCCTCCCGGCTTTCACACATAACCTATAAAACTTAGTGACGAGTGCATGTATTTGTTGCGTGTGCTTATGTTGAACAATGTCGAACACGGCAATGCTGAAAGTAGACCAACTTTTGCATGGCCTGCGTTCAGTGAACGCAACTATATGTCTGGTCGCACTTTAATACACACACTTTTATATTATCTGTAACCGCACGCAACGCTCGCACGCATGTCTCTGCGCCCAGCTTAAAGTCTTTCGTTTATCGCTTTAAAGGAGATAATGGAGGGAGTTTTAATCCTTCTGCTGATCATAAGCTCCGAAGACATGAATGGTGTCTTGATGTGTAATAATTAGATTTTTGAATGAAACCATTCTCTATCCATCGCTTCGTGGCTTGAGCTCTGTATAGAAAGCTAAATTTCCTTTAGGCAATTCTTAAATCGTTTACCTTTCTTTGTCCCCATGACCGTAGTAGGTTAGTTTCACGCCCACGTTTCTTTGATAAGGCCAGCCGCTAGCCCAATCACATTAGGTTTTCCTCTTCTTTAGGAAAGTTAGCAATGGCCACAACTATGAAGTTATGGTCGCGCTTTAACTAGTCCAAAATGTATATTTTAATAATGATCCTATGCCACTGGTGGTTGACCATTTCATAATTTAATAAAATGTAAACATTATTTTCTGTCCCATAGTAAATTAGAAAATTATCGAATTAACTTGGTATGATATTGCAACGACGTGGAATTTCACATTCGACCGTTGATCGATAATAGCACTCGCAGCACTTGGTCAGGTACATAACAATCTAATTATGGCACATGCCTATAATAATGTTTTTAATTGATTTTATATGTTCATTGGTGTCTATGCACCTATAATAATATCACCATCTGATTTAGTTCACGTAATCCCCGCTTCGGCAACTGCTGAAATCTCAATTAAATCGCATTTAACATGTCGCTGGGAAATGTAGACCAGGAAATAATCTCAACCCAAGTCAACCCGTTGACAATATTTAATTGTGATTAAAGCAATATTTCGCCGATTATGTAATTTTTACAACGATACTAATTGGATATAGCCTTAATATTCAGAATATCATCTTCTTCACCAATACATGTCTATGGCTGAGCTTAAGAACCATCGCAGTATCTAATTCCGATTCATAGTCAGCACCAGGCCAAGACTGGATAATATTAAGAAGTTATGTATTTATGGATTCTCAGCATAACGTAATAATTGGATAAATTGGGCTCATGTACTCGGAGTCATGTACAAAACTCGTAACATATTAACATTGGTTTGGTGCTATCTGTCGATATGGCCACAACTCATGGCTCCAAAGCGATACAGAGACGCAGCCCCAGTGTACACAATGGGCCCGACCATAGGTGATATCAACACTTGCACAGGTCTGATAACGATGGCCTCTAGGTAGTTATAGACTATGGAGCATGTGGCAGGTGCCCCCCCACCCACTCCCCGGACTGTAGTAATATCTAAATGGAAGCAAAACGAGCAAAACACGAAATAACGCCGCACACTCCGAGAATACAAACTGCACACCAGGCCCCCACGGTTCGCAGTCCCTGGGTTCGCCATTTCTCCTCCTCTGTGCTTTTTGTTGTTTTTGTTTTTATCGTTTTTAGCGTTATTTTGTTCATTGATTTCGTATCAGCGGTGCATATCACTGCAGCAGCAGCGGCTTAGAGTGCAGCGTGATTTCAGAGTGTGCAACTATAGCCCCCCAGTTCGGAAATGCATATGCCAGGCTGTGTCGCTAGCTGGCGCTGCTGTATTATGCGAAGGCCGTGCGACAGGTATATGTACACACGGGGCAAAGTAGCCAGCCCGTGCCACGCTGATGAGGATATGCAACTACTTTTGTTATTATTTATCTCCATTTAGTATAATTGATTAAATTTAATTACAAATCGATTTCCCAGAAAGCCAGAATGGACAATGGCAGCTTTCACAAGTCTGGGCCTGGTTGTGTTTTATGCAAACATGTGGTCATCAACAGTCGCCCCTTGTTTTTTTGGCAGGGGCGGGGGTGGTGGTGGTGCTGTTTCACTTAGGTGAGGATAAATCCATTTGGATAATTTTTAGTGGTTTTTGTAATTTCAGTAGCCTCGACATAATGAAATACAATTTTTTTTTGTTGCAAATCATTTTAAAATTCATTAAACAATTCTGATTGATTGCGTGTGGAATCGTGCAATAGTATTTGGATAGAACCAATTTCATCGAATGAATGATTTTAATCCCATGGGACGCGATTCGGGAAGGGGTGCACAGGAGAAATACTTATCACGTTAAATTGATTCCATTAACTGTCATGAATTAATAATTTTTTTAAATGATTGAACCCTTTTGTGTGTTATGTTTAAATAAAAATTATTTTAGTGAAATTAAGCAAGTTTATTGACTTTGTTATACCAATATTGTTTTTTGTGAATATATTCTGTATTTATCTCGATCTCACTTGTTATGTGATATAGATAATGTACCACGGTTTAACTACCCTTGATATTTTTTATTTTATTTTATACTAGTAATATAAGCACGGCGTTGCCCGTGATAAACCTATGGGTCTTTCTGGTAAAATAACACACATGAAATATCCTTGAAAACATGAAATATCCCACCAAAAATAAATATTATAAAAGGCTTAAGCCTCAGCCATACGTTAACAAATTGGGTAAATAATGCTGTTCCGGAACATAATTGACAAAATTCGTTAGCCATATTGGCCCCGCCATTTAGAATTTATAAGTTTTGATCATAAATTCGTTATTTGCGACCTTAAAAACCCCTAGATACCCACTTTCATTGGAATCAGAATACAATTGACGAAATTCCTCCGCCATATTGACCCCGCCATTTTGAATCATCTGGTCATAAATTCGATATTTGCTACCTTAAAAACCCCTTAAAACGGATTTTTATTGTAATCGGAACACAATCGGCAAATTCGTCGGCCATATTGGTGCGGCCATTTTGAATTTTTAAGTTTTGATCATATCTTCGTTATTTGCTACCCTAAAAACCCCCCGATACCGATTTTCATGGAAATCGGAACACAACTGGCAAATTCATATTTGGGTGGCCATTTTGAATTTCGGTCATATTTCGGCGGCCATTTTAAATTTCAAAGCCAATCAGAAAAATAAGAAATTAATGCAATAAGCAAATTACATAATATGTAGAAACATGAGACGATACATTTCTGCTGCCAAAGAAATAAGCGATTACTCTTACGCCATTCCTACACGAGAGACCATGGTTCTGGGAGCACGAGCTTTTTTCCGGCAAGGAAAGCGCGCGGAGTGTGCCCGCCTGTCCAGTAGGAAATGTAGTGCTGCAATAGCCATCTTTGAGAACTCCTTAAAAATCTGACACCGCTCAAGTTCCCAAACAAGTTCCATATACTTTTTAACATTGCATGCCATTGCAAGGGAGCACACCTTTTAATGCTCCTTCAAAAGCTTTGTGGCAGCATTATAAAAAAGCTTTTTAAAAGATGGATGCGTGTGGATAAGTGAATAAACTTCGGTGTCGAAAAGCTTTTGTTTTTGTTGGAATTGCCTTTTCCTTTCCAAGGCCGAGTGTGGTTTGGCCAAAGTGGTCCCTCAACTAAGTATACTAAGCACGTGCAATGCTGCTTGCCATCCTTATCTAACGAGAACGGGCCTATTGACTGTGACAATGTCACCCTTTATGGTCACCAAGCTAATCGCCTATTTTCTTCGTTCGTATAAAATTTCTGAAAACTCCAGTAATGCTTGGGAGCATATTTGGCAGCGCTCAAAATTAACCCCCTGAGCAGCGCTACTAATTTTTCCCGCTGGGTTGCTACTGCCTCATATATATTCAGTAAACTTGCAGCGAATCTTTTGGCTGTAGAAGCATGGTCCCTCGTGTATAAATGGCCAAAGCCACACAAACTCGTCCAGGAGAAAAAGTATTCAAAAGTTGAAATAAACTTACCGTGCGATTTTTTGACGCTTTTTTCCAGGTGCGATAGTTTTTTGCATGAAAAGCTTTTTGCTTTTGAGCTTTTTCTTGAAAACCGGTTTTCGAGTTTTATTAATTTGTTTTTCACCTGTTCTACAGGTCCGACTTTATCCAAACGATATTCATATAACTAATGGCCGGTTTCACAGTGTTCACTTAAGCTTTCGCTCAGCCTTGAGCTTTCTCTCAACTCATTTTACTGTTTCACAGTAGTGGTTCAAGTGTTGAACTTGGTTCAAAATTGATTTGAACTGACCGACTAAATTTGGGCACTTAAGCCAAAGCTCAGGATATAAGTGAGAGTAATGTCATTAATTTTAGAGAAATCACAGTGAACTTGTGTTTATTTATTGATTTTAATTATAAGTTTGAAGTTAAATTTTTCAATTGTAAAGAGAAGAGAGCATTCTATTACAAAGCATTCCGTAAAGAGTGCGGATAGAAGGCTGCTGTGTAACGATGGAGAGATTATTTCTTGCCGCTTTGAATGCTTCACTTTCACAGGAACCTGGAGAAAACTTATCAATGCGCAGCAAATAATAATCACCAAACGTGCATCATCGCAGACAGAAATAGCAACCGCAATTCTTGCAATGGCCAATGTTGCCAGAATTGCTAAAAACCGACTCAAGCTTAATAGCAGACGCGATACATCCACGACTGGAAATAGCCCAGAACAGCTGTACCATTCCGGAGGATTGGTCGGAAGGTGTCATAGTCAAACGGGGGCCGGGTGGGGGGGGGGGGGTACCGAACGCTTAGAAGATAGCTGGATTCAGAAAGGGCCGCTCCTGCATATACCATATGAACACCTGAGAATCAGTGGACCAGTTTCCTGGATTACGATCCACTTTTTACCTGACAAAATAATAATATTGATAAACGCTCCATACAACAATTCCAAATGCAGAGTTCCCCACAATGGAAAATTATCCGAAACTTTGAGGTGAACTCAGGAGTACGATAAGGGTGTCTATTTCCGTCGTACTCGTTCTTACAGCAAAGCGGCCATATATTTTCAAAAATCCTTACAACTAAAGAAGAAAAACTATAAAAATCACACAATTTATCAACCAAAAGCAAAAATTTCCCCAACTGATTCAACGAAAGTGGCCTGCAAAATCCAGTGGACTAAGTTCAGCTGAACTGAGCACAAAAACAAACTGTGAAACAGTTTTGACTTGAGCTAATGCTCAAAATTACTGCTCAGGTTCAGCTGAGCGAAAGCTCAAATCGACACTATGAAACCGGCCATAAGAGTATTTTCTCTTAATTATAGCATTGAAAAATCGAAGTTTTTTTTCTTTATGAAAAAGCTCAAAAACCAAAAAGCTTTTCACGAAAAAAAAACTTTATATTTAATAAATACCTTTAAAGAAAAATCTATAATAATATTAATTGATGGAAAAGATGGAGGAAGACGCAAGGCAGAAATGGAAACGCATCGAGTTAAGTCGTTGAGTTGAAGTATCATTGCCTAAAAGTTTTTTATTAGTCATCCTACGAACTTATTGAGTGAAACAACTTCTAGATTTCGTTAAATTTTCGTTAAACCTAATAATCGTCTTATGGTACCTGGATCTGAATATTGTGATGATTTATACGCCATCTATTGGAAGTTTGGACGAACTGTTATTTGTAACGATTTAGTTAGAATTTTAATTGATTTGTAATGATTTATGCAGTAAGCTAACATCGCGCCATCTATTAGTAAGAATTTGAACATTTGAATTTAATTACAGACTTAAAGCTACTCGAAGTTTCTTGAAAAAGAATATTCCAGTAATAGTGGTCCAGACTGTGCTGGAAAGATCTCGAACTAAGGAGGAGCTTGGATATACATATAAATGCAGTGGCAGTGGCATTAACAGTTTGATTTGAAAAGCGATTAAAGTGTTCTAAGTGATCAAAGTGTCAAGAGCGAAAAGTGGTGATTAAATAGTGAACTAAAAGGCGATAAATAGCAGTTATTAAGGTGCGCTTACACGGGCAATTTTGTGGAGGATCTGGAGCAATTAGTGGAGGATTCTGGAACAATTTCAATAAAATGCGCCAATTGTTTCGGAAATATTGTGTCTAATTGCTCCACATATTCCATATTGCTCAATGTTGTCGACACAAATTGCCGAATATCCAGTGGGTATGGAAAGTTAAGTCAATTTTTCTGTTCTACCTCGCTTGCACTTATTTATTCTGCGGTTTGACTATGTCTCGCTTCCGCGGGGAGAGCGAGTATGCTAGCGGATGTGCACGGGCGCCACCACAACTGGCTCTCTGCTGTGAATTGTGACTGCACGTTGTTGATTACAAAATGGCGTCGTTTACGCCTTCATGGAATAATTAACAGACTATTTTTTTGCTTTTGACTTATGATAATAAAAGCGCTACAAGTCACCGATGCAAGAAAAACTTTGTAGCGAGCGATAGTTATTCAAATAAATTGCTCGTGTATGAAAGTATTGCCTAGTCTCTTGGAGTTGATCCACATTTTTCCAAATTGATGTTTGTAAATTGGTTTCATTGCTCCAGATTGGTCCATTACTGTTGTTGCCCGGAACAAACAATGCACAAAAAATTTTCCGTGTAAGCGCACCTTTAGTGAGAGTTATTGAATTGCAAGTGATAATTAGTGAACTTTGAGGATTGTGTCCGTAGTATTGAACTTTGTTAATTAATAAGTTTGTGTAAACATTTAAAAGTGTAGTCCTTAATTAATCCTACGAATCCGTTAAGCCGTAAAAACGTAACAATATTTTGAATTCAGACTCAAATACCAAAAATGTTTACTAGTCCATTCAAAACGCGCCTAAGGGTGTTCCAACATAACACCGTTAAAAAAATCGAACTCTACAAGGATTTTGGGACGCTGATCACGAAAATCGGGGTCCGGCGGTCCTCAAATATGGGCGTCACCCTTAAAATCGCAAAAAAAACCCTTTTTAAGGGTTTTTCGCGGTAATTTCAATAATAACGAAAAATAATGCAATAAAATGCGCTCTTTTCAATATTTATTGGCGAAGGTGGTTGATTTATACTAAATTAAGCTAAACTTTATGATAAGGGATGGTCCTAAAAGGTTAAAACTACCCCTAAATCGACTGAAAATAAAAAAAATTATAAATTTTTTTTTTCAAAGTTTATGCTTCAAATTCGATTGTATGCGTATTGTCCGGCAAAAATAAATTATTTCCAACCTTTAAGGGGTTCAAACTACCCCCACATTTTGAAAAATCAACTTTAAATAAAAAAAAATTGCAAAAAATTTTTTTTCTGCTTTTTGCTTGAAATTGGCTTGCATAGGTTTTATCAGAAAATTAAATATTTTCAACCCTTAAGTGGGTAAAACTATCCCTAATGACGCCCATATTTTAGGACCGCCGGATCCCGATTTTCATGATCAGCGACCCACAATTCTTGTAGGGTTCGATTTTCTTAACGATGTTATGTTGGAACACCCCCCCCCCCCACGTTTTGAATGGACTATACAGCGACTCTTGCATTTTGTGCCCTTCTTACGGCATCGTCACGTTTATTACGTCAATTTAGGTCGATGCCATATGAACACTCATTTTCATACTTACGTACAGTTACGTTACGGTACGCCAGATTAGATTCAGGCTTTAAGAAGAATATTAGGACCTATAAGGAAATCAAAACGAATGGCACATGGCAGACCAACAGGAAAGAAAAGCGCCGGACGATCAAGAAAGATACGGATCACGAATTGGGGAGATCTAGCACAATGAAAAAAGACGACTGGAGGAAGGGACAACAACATGCCCGAGTCCTTCAAAGTACTACAGTGCGAAAAAGGAATAATTTTTTTTAAGTTGAAATTACGTGATTAATATACAGAAGTAAGTGAATCAAATTAATAACTGCTGACTTGTAACGTGTACATATTAAGCAAATTGGTTATGCATGAATGGATGGCTTAAGTTACTTGTTGTATTCGTCGTTATTTACGAAGAGATAAAAATTATTAAACATAAATTGAATACAATCAAAAAAAACAAAAACACAAAACCGTTGTAAGAGGAATTCGCAGAAAAACAAACGATATTAAAACATTGTAGATAGCTGAAAACATGTAATACAAAGTTAAGCTCTGATCAAATATGTACTCGTTGTCCATGTATTATGTGAACACAACGATAAATCCCAAACAATTTTCTATTCCTTCGTGCTGGGGTCCAACACAGGAATGGCTTCTGCTTAAAGTTATCTTATATTCAAGCGCTCTGTCGATGGCCAATAGAACAAGAAGTCGAGGGAAATAAAATAAGGCGAGCATAACCAAAGAAGACAACTTAGAAATAGCCGGAGGCGAAGTAGTCAAACTAAATCAATGAACGATTCTGTATAACGTTGGCATATCCGGCCATCCGCACAGCTTACAAAACACGACGAAATGGGGGCATTTCGAATATCCAGAAGCCAAAATGTGAGAAGCACAAAATACATAACTTGAACGTGGGATAGCTGCTCCATAAAGTCTGTAAGATTGTAACCACCGAAGAAGAATGTGCAGCCCCGAGTGAGCTTTTTACTTATTCCTGAGGATGTTTCACATTAGAATTTTGGTCCTCGGATCGATACTACCCAACCGTCCCACCGTCGGCCCCCAAACCTCAGCTCCTTTTCCTTTAGTGATTTAAGGCCACATACTCTCAAGATACTCCATTCTCGGGTGTGGTATCCCTGTATTTCGGGTTGAGCGCTTCTTCAATTGTGTTCCTTCTTGGGTTGTACAGTGTATACACATATAGCCATTATAAGGAAAAGGAAGGAGCGAAGGATATACCGTCGCTCCCAGGAGTGAAACTCTTCAGAATTGCTTCCAAGACATTAAGAGTATTACCCGATATACGAGTACTAGTACATGGGGCTCCCAGCTTCTGCCGATATTCTTAGCAAGCATGCTGAGAGACACTTTGTGTATTTCTTAGTTCATTTTGGTGTGAATTTTAGTTCAAATTATCCTCAAGGTATATTAATTAAAATACCGTTAATATTTAATAAAATTGTCCTTAGCCCAAAATCGTTCTCATTACACATTCTTATAGGACTCCTTTCGTTAGCAGCACCACATTCGAACATATAATTTATGTCTGGATGAGCAAACAGATTCGATAGAGAAGCATAAATTGCATCTAATCGCCAAGACACGATTTATCTTCCCTTCAAGGATGTCAGAGGGTTGCTCTGAATTATGAGAAATTTGTGGGAGCTGGTCAATTCCGTATCGAGAGTTGCAATGTCAGATAATACATAAATTGAGTAATTAATTAGAGCTGCTTAATGTGCGTATATCAAGATGGTATGAGATTAAATTAGTTCAACAAATATACTGATTAATCGATATTGGGTCTTGACTTAAGTCGACTTAGGTATATGGAAGAATTTCTCGGATGTTAAATGGTTTTTCTTTGTGTATATTGTGTTAGCCTCAAGGCATTGTTTTATTTTGATGAGAGTGATTGTTTCGTATTTTTTTGTGGTTCTATGGTCAACGCATGATCGATGATCGGCTTTTGGGAAAATACTCGATCAATATTACATGTACAGATATAATTATCAATTCAAATTAGTACTTTAATAATCAGAATTGCGCAAAGACGACGTAATCACTTAAAATATAATTTTCACACCTTTTTCGAAAGGTTGTTATTAGAAAAAATTCCGTTATTGCAGAAGTCAATCTTATGGTGGGTCCACACGACACAGGCTTCTGTACAGATTGTGAAGTTTAAATGAAACGGATGACGGAATTTCTGTCGACAGAATGCCTATACCCACTTTTTCCAGCGGCTTCTCTTTGTTTCTGGGATAAAATTCTATAGAAAAAAAATTCGCGCGAACAAAGTTTGTGTCGTGTGAACGGCCCATTAGAGAATCTTTGTGAATCTTTTTAGTATTTAACCACTCATTTATGCTGCAAATTAGTATTAACCTGCGGAATTAGTTTTTCATCTCTGTTTGTTTTTCGAAATATATGAACGACTATGAACTGCAAGAACCATTGCAATGAAACACTACTCTTAGTTCCAATTCAAATACAAAACTTTTAACTGTGTCATCCAGTTAAAATGACCCTATTTAAAAATGCTTATCGTATATATACACCATTGCTGGTAGGGTGCTCCGAAACCTCTTTAGACTGTGGACATTTTCTTATGTGGCAGTTCTAATCAGTTCTTACTACTAGTCCGTCATGACGTTGGTCATTTTATGATGAAATATCTGGAGCTTAGCTCGAAAGAGAATATAGATTTAAGGTTATGAGGAGCTTCTCGTAGGAGATTGCGAAGTTCGGAAGATAGTAGAAGTTCGAAAATATTGACTACTAGCTGGAACTCGTTGGGCCTCCTGCATCCATCAAAGCGAAATAAGAAGTAGTAAAACATGTTCGAACAACGAAGAAGTTACATCTATCCACGTAAGCCCCAACTGACTCAGATGGGAAATTCAGTTATGACAAATCAGCTTTGCCATTGGAACAGCACATTTCATGTGCTTTTTGAATTTTTAAATCATGACATTATTGCCACAATTTATCCATTGGACCAATCATTGGGGTGCATGGGCATGCTGTAATCGTGATCTTCTCATTCCCAAAGTAGAAGCTCTGGCTTCTCTTATATCCTAAGTCTAATATTTTTCAAAATTGGAAAGCTTGGACAATTTGCTATGAATAGTGTCTCGACAATTTTTATTCTACGTCTTTTAATTTTTGGAGTTATAAGCAATTTTAATGCTAAAATTGGCTCTATTTCATACTTTTTTAGTTCTTTTCAACCTAACCTTTGCCAAAAAGTACCAAAAAGTACCAAATAAGGCCAATTTTAACAACAAACTTGCTAATAACTTCAAAAGTAAAGGCCGTAGCATAAAAATTGTCGGGACATTAGTCATAGGAAATTGTGGGAGTATTCTAATAAGTCATAGAGTTACAAAAATACAGCGTGATATGTAAAACTCTAAAAACACTTCAATACGCTCTAGCGACTAAACCGTTACGATTTCCGCTCCCCCCCCCCATATGATTTTTTGTTCGTCTATTCAAAACCTAAACCTATACCTATACACAGCCGGCCGTTTTGTAACTTTATGCAATACACCCTGTATATGTCCCACATTTCCGCTTCTCCTTACCATCTTTCCAAAAATACTTGTTGATCAATTTTAAGCCGATTGCTTAGAGATCTTCAGGATACACTATGTTTAATGTTTTTCCATTTGTAACTAGAATGAGGTTGTCAAGATTTTCGATTTTCCAACTATTTAACAACCTACATACGGCTAACCAGGAAATGACACTTGTTTGGCGAAATTCATCCGCCACATTGGCCCCACAATTTTGAATTTATTAAGTTTTGATCATAAATTCGTTATTTGCTACCTTAAAAAACCCCAGATACCGATTTTCATTGGAATGGGAACACAATTTGCAAATCCGTCGGCCATATTGGCGCGGCCATTTTGAATTTGTAAGTTTTGACTACAAATTCGTTTTTGCGACCTTAAAAACCCCTAGATACGTACTTTCGTTGGAATCGGAATAAAATTGGCAAATTCAACCATATTTCTGCGGCCATCTTGAATTTCAGTCATATTTCGGCGGCCATTTTGAATTTCGAAAATCGGGCTACGAGGTGCATCATGGGAGACCCCCACGGACCTTCATGCAAAAATTCAAAGCTCTGCGATGATTTTCAACGAAGCTCTCCATGGCAGCGCCATCTAGGAGTGGCTGTAGAAAGTGATGGAATAGTAAGTTTTAATGTAAATAGCACATGGTTAAAATTTCATTAAGATCGGTTGCACGGTGTAGGAGCGGGCCTGTTCCCCTTCACAATAATACAAACAGAAAAACCAACAGCCATGACTTCGAACCTAATAGTCTAATAAGTAGAAAAATACCGCAAGGAATTTTTTTTACCAAATGATTTTATATCTATATAAAAGTGAAAGTATGTCTGTCTGTAAATGTTCAATAGACTCCGAAACCGCTCATCCGATTGGCCTGAATTTTTGTATATAGGGGTTTTCGGGTACGGCGGGTGTTCCTACGCGGCCTATTTTGCTCTATCTCGAACGCTTCGGGTGGCTGTAGTGTACCGATATCCGTAAAATTCGAACTTTTGTATGGGAGGTACTCTTCGAATTACTGCTAAAGAGCTCAGATCTATATTATTTTGGTTTTTTCCGAAAAAAATACGATTCCCAAAGTTTCAGATCGATCGGTCCAAATTTAAAATGGCGGCCAACACAAAATGGCGGATTACCTTTTTCTTTGCAAGCCATTCGGTATGGGTATTAAATGAAAGGGTATGACAAGTAGAATATTATTAGCTCTGCGTGGAGTCATTCCAAATTCAAAATTCATATCACCTGATTACTACTATTGGTTTATTGGTGCAGCATAGGCGCACCGGGTCCCAGCTAGTATTTTTATAAGCTTAAATTCAAAATGGCGTCATCCCCACCCTCTTGCTAAACTTACAGTGAGGGAAAACGCGTTTAGTTCTATATCTCAAAAACTATGCATTTTACGACAAAAATGTATATTATCTTTTAATTTATTTATTTATTTATTTATTCGCCATACAAGGCACACTTAAACTAAATACAACAAAAAATTAAACAAATCACTGGCGTATTTAAATTATTTAATTCTAAACAGTGTTAGTATTTAGGATGTCAGGAAGAATTTAAGTTTTTTTTTATAGGATGCTTTATTTATAGAGTAATATATTTATAGAGTAATATAATATGGAGTAACATGATCTATAATTGTTAAAGATCACACAGCATCTGTTGACCGGCTCATTCCTTCCATACTCAGTCCGATGTGGGTATTCCTTTAGCAGTTTCGTATGTCTTGTAAGTCGGATGTCTTCTTTGAACTTGATCATATCCGACAGAAACTGAACTTTAAGGTTGCCGTTAAGCACTTCTAAGGTGAGAGATGCGATAAGAAATTTTCTCCCAGCAGAGAGCGGCAAGAGGTAGATAAATAAGTTTTTTGTAGATAAATAAGGGATTTAACTTTCTTGTTTAGAACTTTTGTGTGTAAAGTCAATATCTACGGAGAAATAGTGCTTCAAACTTCATATATCACTTTCTTTGCACTATATTTCGTTAATGGTTTATTCTACATGAAAAAATCCTGCGTAAGACTTATAGAACACACGATTAGCTATAATTTTTGTTATTATGATTTTTTACGTAGGGCTAATATTGCACCAGTTATGGCGCTTGAAGTTTTGAAAAACGTAGATTCGTAGTAGTTTTTCCCAATATACAAGGTGTATACCGTTATGTTTACAAAGCGGCCGGCTGTGGATAGGTTTTGGATAGACGAACAAGAAATCGTAACGGTTTAGCAGCTAGGGCGTTTTGAAGTTTTTTTGGTAGAGGTATATCACCCTGTATTTTTGTAACCCTACGAGCTATTTTCATGAATAAGGTATCAGTGTACGCAGAATACTCCCATTTAAAACTGTAAAAATCAAGGTTCTACCCTATCAACTTCCAAAGCAATGAGTCATCAAAATCAAAATTTCGTTTTTTTAACTAAAATTTCAACTAAAACCACCTTTTTCTCCAAAAAATACGTAGTTAACTAATATTTGTTTTTGCAAATTTGGTAGAACCTTGACTTTAAATGGGAGTATTCTCATTTGAAACGCCGTACGCGCTTTTGAAAAGCCCATATTGTGTGGACGTACAATGTACCTTTTTAAGCACAGCCTTTTGTCCGCGCAATTTTGCCGCACGGCCTTTACCACTGACAAAGTCGTAAAAAAGTCATAGTGTTTGTAACAGCCAATTGCCTATAATGTGTGGAGTTGTAGTTTTTGTTAATGTTATAAATAAGTTCGGAAATACTGGCTGCTCTACTGTTGTTCTTTCAGTGAATCTACGGTATAAGCATGATTTGTTTCATAAAAAAAGTGCTAAAATAAATGCTATTCAATGCCAAAAAATGTATATTTATTTACTCGATGAGTTCATAAAAATGACAAATTCAAAAGACGCTAGTGTGGGAAAAAATACATACAACGAGCTTTTTATAAGTCCATACAATAGTAATCGGTTCAACATGTCGCCATTTATCAGAAATGGTTTGAACATTGGATGAACTGTAGTTTAAGACTAGGAAAAGCTCTCAAATACTCCAGAATAGTATGGAATGATATTGAGCTTGCATTATAAAAGAGCTTTGATATATAAATACAGATGCAGCGATATGTGCCTTGCCTAGTCAGATTTGACTAGAAAAAGCGATAAAAGTTTCCTAAGCGAAAAACACCTTAAGTGATAAAAAATGTAATTAAGTAGTGAACTGAAAGTATGACTTATTACTGAGATATATTAAATTGCAAGTTTTAATTAGTGAACTTTTAGAACAGGGTTTCATGAAATTGTTAATAAAAACTTTTTGTGTTTACATTTAAATAGTGTATGTATGTAATATGTAATATGATATTAATTACCTGAATTTTTTTTCTATTTCCAGAATAATCGTACCTTAATTTCAAATGCCTACAAGTCAATAAAATCAAAAGTTTTTAGTTACGATTTTGGAAATATTGAAAGAAGTCTGTTGTACGATTGATATATTATGTAAGTAATTCAAAATCTAGTCTGATAAAGAGTTTAGTAAGTCTTGGGTTTATTTGCCTATAACTTGTGTGATTATATAAATGATTTTTGATACCATTTACTGCATACACTTTTGCGATCAATAATCCTGTAAAGATCGGAAAAAGGTCATATTTCAATTTTTTTCTTCAAATTTTGAATGGATAGATGGAAACTGTCAATTCAAACATACTAATATGTTCATTTTCTACTACTAACTCACTGACATTTATAAAAATACCCTTAGATTTGACAGCTGTCTGCCTAATCCCCCTGTCTCTATCGTTTTTTTGTATCCTCTGACTTTGATTATTGTGCTATTATATATAAATAACGAAGCCTATGTAGAAAAAATAGAATACAGTTTTCGACTGTAGGCGAGATTACACCCACATGATCTATTACATTTAACTTGTACGAATCATCAAAAAAAAAACTTTTCCTTGGACAAATTTTGCGTAGATATGTATATATAAATAAACAAACCATATTTTTGCCCTCCGAAATTATGTTAGAATATTGACTTAATGAAGCGACTGCCTAGTTTCTAAAAATAGGTCTCATGCGAGATCCTTTCCAAGCAACAAACAAACCACCCGAAAGTGATTAAAATCCAACCAAATACGCCTAATGTCATCCTGTCATGTATTGATGAGCTGTTGTCATTGGGTTATCATTGCCTATTATCGGATGACATCAGCGGAAGATTGACTCGTTACATTCTCCCCGCTAGATAAAGGGAACGGTAAGTGCCTCTAACACCCCCATCCACCTACATTAGCATTGCTCAATTTATGTTGGTTAAGCAAACAAAGAAACATCAACGAAATACGAAGTCTATCTGAGGAGTCCCCAACACTGGGAGTTAGGACTTTGGGGCCAACAAAGCGACGTCGGATTCCAATAGAGAGAAGCCAAGGTAATGGGGGGCAGGGCGGGAGGAATGGGGTTTTTTGGTTAAGGATATTCCTCTACCTTCTCTACTATTGCCACTGAATGCGCATGATCTCGGCCCCAATTTTCTCCTCAACCCAATTCCATTGCCATCAAGAGAGGCATTATGTAGTAGCACAACATTACAGCAGTACCCCGTCTCCCCTTGGATGGTTTATGCTCTTTGAGTGTCGTGATTATTATTACCTTCAGCATCGCTTTATTTGTAAGTCTGTATTTTGACTGCAATCACACATTACACATGTTTTCCAAGCGCACAAAAATTGGTCCATTAGTCCAAATCAGAATGGCAGGATGAATGTCGTCTGTTGCACGGTTTATTCGCCCTTTGAAATATTATATATAGTTTGACAGCGCTGCTACCGTTCATTTCGTGTCCTTTTAGTGTAATTGAGGCAGAAACTCGTGCATTCAAAAGCGAAATTACACACTCTCCGTTTTTTTTCGTACACGTCGAGCACTGCAGATGAGTGCCTGAGGATAAACGTCTCTCCACTAGACCACCATTCCCGAAGGTAAATTCCGAAACACCTGACCTTGATAGAAGTCGGGGTGTTTTTTAAATGACAATCAAACGCTGTCACGAAGGGTAAAGTTCGCTAAATGGTAATATAGTATTCACCTGTTGTCCAGGAGAGCCTTCGCCCACTCCGGCCTGTGTCAACAAAAAGTAATCGGGGTCACTGGTTGTAGCCTGTCTAATATTTTGTCGTCTTTGACCCAGAAAAACTGTATGGTCCTCCGACTCCCAAATGATAACTTACCCTTGATGGCCATGATTCCTGGAGAGAGAGAGGGGTGGTGGCGGCTAAAGGACTTTAGTTCTCGCTTTCGTTATTTACTAGTGAAAATAATTTGGGACATTTCCCACGTCCTTTCTTACCAAGATAAAAGTGGGAGAAATTATTGACTTTAGTTTTTTTCCCCACCACTTTCTTTCACTATAGTATAGTTCTGCAAATATATTATGGGTCAAGGATTTGTGTGATAGAATTTGTGTTAATTATTTTCGTACAGTCAATTTAGTCATTATATAACAAACTTAGTACAGCATGTGAGCAGTGTGGGTGCATTAAAGTAGAGGGGAAAAAATGGTTACAAATCACTCGTTAAGAAAATTTGAATAATTGGAGTAATTTTAGTCGAGAGGCTCCAGTGGGAGCTACTTGATTGACATTTTTAGCACTTAAGTATTCGTAAATGCATTTAGGTTAGATTTTGGACAACCTATTTTTAGGTAAGTAGGAAATTTATGGTATTTTGTTCCGCTTGAACATTTTATTCCATTGCTACAGAAATTGAGAAAAAAATCAATTTTCATTCGAAAGTTCGTATAGACTTTTGAAAAATCCTTTTTGTGTGGACTAAGGATGTTCGAATGTTTGCATTCGCATTCGCTTCTGCGAATGATTCGAATCATTTTAGGCATTCGCATCGACATTCGCATTCGCATAAAGAAATGCGAATGTTTTGCGAATGCGTATGTGTGTAGGTCGTGCGTGCCTCTTGGAAAACAAAATTAAAATGCGAGAAATTGACATATCTGGCTCGCAAATATCTGAGCGCTTCACCGACCAGCGTTCCGAATGAGCAATGGTTCAGTGTAACCGGCCTTATATATTTTTTTTTTTTTATGTGGAAGACTAGAGCTCAGGGGAAGCCCTTTGTACTGTCGACAATCTATTTTCTTCGTATAGAGTGCAATGTCGAGCCCTTTAAGGCCCCCATTCACAACAGGCCGCCGGCAGACCTTAGCCTTTTAAGCCAGGCCAGCAGGTACCGCCCGATGAAGGCTATACATTACTCGGTCTGGCTGTTGGATGAGGACTTCGGACTTGAGGCATACGTCCATGGCCTGCAAATGACCTTGTAATTCCCTACATACACCCAGGCGAAGACGACGGTTTAGCGTAGCAGGTTGTTAATTCAAGTGCAAAAATGATCATGGCCTCAACGAAAATCTTAGACTGAATAGAACTTCAGATCTTCAGGCACGGACTGACGATAAATACCGATACACAAAAAATTTTTGTCTGTTTTTTTGGACTGCAGGCCAAGCAGGCGCCATACAGTTGACGGTATGGGTGAGTGAGTGTGTGGTTATAAGGCGAGACATTTTCAGGCCATGGCCTGCCGGCGGCCTGTATAGGAATGGGCGCTTTTATAAATCGCCTCATGGAAATATAATATTCCTCTTTGACTATTAAATACGGGAAGAAACAATACCATTACTGTATATAACACTGGTCTACTGTTGAGGCCTTAACTTAATTAATTTTTTTAATGCTATTCCTAAACATTCGTATTCGCATTGGCGAATGTGAAAAATATTACATTCGTAACTTTCCTAGTATGGACCCAATTCATGCATACATCGGACTTTTTTAGCGCAGAGACATTTTTTGCGCTGCTTTGTTGCAGAGACTAAATTGTATAAAAGTCTACAGGAAAAAAGTCTCTGTGAACAAAATTTGCTGTCGTATGCACCGACAATTAGTCACAGCTGACTGTCGATGTGATCGCCGCCGATTTGTTGCCGTAGACTGTTTTTTAAACCGTCTATTTTAATTTTAGTGCCATGATCTAGAACTTCTTCTTCATTTTCACTTTCGTAATTTTCATTTGCATGAATCTCAACACTTGTAGGTTAGATTTTACTCAAGTACTAGAAAGTAGAAAAGAAACGCAGCTATTATTTTAACTCAAAGAATATGGATAATAATCACACGGTTTCTTGGAATATCCTTTTTTTTAAATAATTTAATCTATTCACAAAAAGAACACCCAGGATAAACCTTATGTCATGTTTATCGGTAGTAAAATAATTTAAAACTATCTCTAAAATTGCTTTTTAACTTTAATTTTAATTTAAAACTATCTCTAAAATTGCTTTTTAACTGGGTTCAGATTCTACACCTGATCTGCCATATTTCGACACACACAAATAGTTCCATAAAAATTGCAATTCAACCGTTTTTAACCATTAAAATACCGCAAAATTATAACAAAAGAGGAGAACTTGAATTGTTTCTCCTTTAGCCGTAAAACAAAAATCGACAAGGTGCACTCAGTCAAAGAAATTTGTCTCTCTGATACTCAGAGCCTACCACAGAAATCGCATGATAACTAATAACGCAACACGCAACTAATTGACCAAGAAACCGGCTTTAAAAGTTTCATAACTTGCTGCATTTTGGCATTTATTTTTTCGAGTACAAAAAATGAAAAAAAAACAAAAAAAATAAAGCATCAAGTCAAAATCTACCAAAATACATATAAAAAATGAAAAGTTCCACTTAAGACATCATCTGCTCTGTCCCTGGCACCTTCCAAGTTTCTTTCATTTTTTCTCTTCCTTTGTTTTCAGTTTTATTTATTCCTTAAAGTTTTTATTAATTTTTTCCCGTTTTTTTTATCTTTAACTCTCAAATTCAAGAAGAAAAGATACGGAATTTTTTGGCTTATTTTCAATAATTCCGCAATCGCGTGCGCACGCGCTTTCATTCCGTTTACCAAATTGTGGTTTTTAAAGGTAAAGGTGGCACTGCTGTTGTAGATTTGGGGCTGGGTTCGATAAATGCGTAATCGACTAAAAGAGAAAAAGAGTTCTTGACCTCACCTTGTCGGTTGGTGGTGGACAGGAGCTTTGTTGGGATACAACGAAGGCCATGAACAATGACTGTTAAATTTTCAGGCAGATGTTTCAGTCTTAAGGACATGTGGTCAGACGATTGAGTTGTTGCATGGTCGCGAGTCAGACTATAAATATTATATTTTTACACTTACAAAAATATAATTAACACACTTTTTTGCGGAATTGGAATTGGACCTCCAATAACATTTATTTGCTTCCAACACTGAATATCATTATAAGCATGCCCCGAAAAATGTACTGTTGAACATTTATTTGTCGATTTAGGACAATCTTTTGACAGTGTTAATGAACAATTACTTTTGGAAATTAATGCGATATTTTCTCGAAATGTATTTGCATACCACTTTGTAAAGTGATACCAACGAATTCTGTACCCTAGAGATTAAATCACATTTCTACCATCCCACAGCTCCGCGGTTCGAATCTACGCATCTTTCCACTTGTTGGAGCTTTAAAATATTTCTTCTGCACTCTTTATATAAAATCATAGCATGGCTTTCCATCAGAAGTAATTTTATCCTCGCTACAAAAAGATGTCATAGAAAATGTCGTCTCATAGAAAATGTCGTGCTGCAATGGAAGCTGCTGAGGAGAACCTTTCCACTATATGGAAAAACCAGCAAATACAACAAGGATCACAAGGAAGTTTCTGGAGGGCAACAGCATTATCGTTTTGTTCTATCCAAATGACCTTCTTACCATCAGCGAGTCCGAACTTAAATCTAATCCAGCACTTTTGCACAAAACGCACAAAAATAAACGAATTGCTCAATGCGTTGAAGGAAGCATGGTCAGCAATATCTGTGGAAAGAGCAATTCCGAATCGCCTACAAGAGGTGGTGAAGCTGAAGATTTCCAGGACTTCATTGGTCTATCTTCCTGTTTAAAAAATGTTAAAAAATGTTAACAGTTTCACTTACTTTCCTACCGCTGTATTATTAATAGAGTAACGTACAACCCTTAAGTAGTTACACTATGAATGTAGAAAAATTGTTTTGGAAATTGTCTTGAACATTTTACATTTTCATACTTCCAAAATTTTATAATTGGTCAAAATTGGAATGCAAACACTGCTTTCGTAAAATACGTGAGCGTAAATATCAAATGTAACATGTTTGGGGCCTGATAAGGTTGATTATGTTTTTTTAATCTATATTAATAAAAGAAAGTGTCTGTCAGTCTGTGAGTCCGTGTTTCTGTGTGTCTGCTTGTGCGTACCGTCGCGCGTTGGAGCCAAACTATAAGAGATAGAAATCTGATTTTTTTGTAGATGCATGGATACCGACCCATACAGGTGACTAAAAGTTTCCGTTTTTCGAAATTTTAATTACTTCTTTTTTAATTAATTTTTTATGTTCTACACCTTTTGCAACTTGATTTGAACCCACCGATCAACCCCAAATGTTGCCCATGTGCATAGTTCGCGTGACAATGCAATCATTTTTGTAACAAAATCAAGATGGTGTTTCCAAGATGGCAGCCGAATTTTACAATTGTGTTTACCGATGAGTATCAAAAAAAGGGTATTACGAGTAGAATACAATTAGCTTGGCGTTATTCCAAATTCAAAATGGCGGATTACCTTTTTCTTTACAAGCCACTCGGTATGCGTATCAAATGAAAGGGTATGACAAGTAGAATACTATTGTCTGTGTGGCGTTATTCCAAATTTAAAATGGTGGGCAACACAAAATGGCGGATTACCGTTTTCTGTGCAAGTCACTCGGTAGGGGTATCAAATGAAAGGGTATGATAAGTTGAATACTACTAGCTGTGGAGATTCTTTCAAAGTTCAAAATGGCGGCAAACACAAACTGGCGGCCAACACAAAAAAAACTTTTATGTTTTTTTCTTTTTTTCTTTGAAAGGGCTGTTTCCCACGGTGGTCCCGTCCATTTTTTTTAAATTCTGATAAAGGAGTTCGAAGGTAGGCCTAAAAAACTGGTAAAATTAGTACACCTTGAATGTCATACTTCCGTGTCATACTTCTCGTAAAAAATATTTTTTTTTAATTGCCCCGAAAAAAAACGAACGGACTGAAAAGTGCGAAATAAAATAAATTTTTAAAAACCGACTTCAGAAAAAAACCAATTTCGTGATGCACAAAAAAGGATAAAATAATTGTTTGTAATTCTTTACAACATTAATCCAATGAGAATAGATTTAGAAAGAATAATTACTTTTGAAGACGGTACCATTATTTCGTCATACATTTCTTGAATTTCTTCGTTTGGTCTTATGCGCCATTCGTTTTGGTTAACCCTTACAGGACCAAATATTCTTCTTAAGATCTTCATTTCGAAGATTTTAAGCTGATTTTCTGTTTGTTGGGTCAAAGCCCAACCCTCAGACCCGTCTTGAAATTTCTTTGTTTCTTGGGACCGGGTCTAGTGCGAAATAGGTTTTTTTTGCAGCTACGATGCGTCTATGGATGTCGTCCTTTTCCTTTATCTTAGTTTCTGCAGTAAGCATTGTCCCTAAATAGATAAAATTTTCTACAATTTCCACACTATGATCGCCAAGGCTGATACCTTGCCCTTATCGTTGTCCTCGTTCCTGAATGTTCCTTATGAAGATACTATTTGCTCCATTAAGCTGTGTTTCCCTCATTATTGCTTCCAGAGCAATATTTGTGAGATCGCATCTCCTTGTCGCAGGCCTGATTCTTGGGAGAAGTTGATCGAGTTACATCCTCGTATTCTTACTTGTGTTTTACCATCTTTCGTCGTCATTTTGCATAGTTCTATTAATTTTTTCGCGAACCCCATTTCACTCATCTTGTTCCACAACTCTCTTTTATTCAGAAGGTCGTAAGTATTTCCATAGTATACAAAAACAAGATGTATATCAATGCTCTCTTCCCAGCATTTTTCAAGGATTTGTCTCATTATGAAAATCTGGTCTGTTGTCTGTTCGTTCTAAATCCTGCTTGGTAATCGCCTACTTTATCTTCCAAATGTGATTTCAATCTATTAAATAAAATATGTGAAAGCAATTTGTAAGCTGTGTTCAACAAAGATAATGATCTGTAATTTTTGCAGCTCATCAATTCACCTTTTTTGTGGACTGGGACTATTGTGCCTAAAAGTCATTCTTCTGGCTTCTTGCTGCTTCTCCATAGTTTTACGATGAGGCTATCTAAGACCTGGCATAACTTCTCCCCACCATTTTTTAAGATTTCCGGAGGTATGCCATCTGGACCTGGAACGTTATGATTTTTCAGTTTCGCTATGGCATTTGCAACTTCTTGTATTGTAGGATCTGGCGTATCGTTTTCTGGGTCATCTGTACTACGGTTGTCTGCTTCTCCCTGTGTTAGGTTTATGTTCTCTTTGAAGAAGTCTCTAAAGTATTTCTCCCACACCTCGAGTATGTCGTCGATACTTCTAGCTATAGTACCATATCTTCTTTTCTTACCATGGTGCAGGTGGGCTTGTATCCTTTCTTAATCATGTTGATTTCTTTATAGAAGTTCCTAGTGTCTTTATTACTGTAGCTCTGATTAATCGCACTTATTGTATACTGTAGTAGTTAGGTTTTTTCTTCCTTAATAACTTTTTCGTGTCTCTTCGTGCTGTTACATATTTTTCGTGATTTGGTCTGTTCATCCTTACTAGGTACTCCTGTCTTGCTTGGTTTTTTATTTCAATGCTTCTCTTGCATTGATCCATCAAACCAAAGCCTCCTGGATTGTAAACAGATCTTTATATATTGATCCTTTATCTTTTGTACTTTGAGAATTCTCTAAATATGTTAAAGCCATCGTAGAGAAGATGATACTATTGTAGCAATAGTCACTCAAATCGTTAAAGGTTTTATTTTTTTAAATATATTATGAATATTTTGTCTTCAGTATACCAACGTAAACATTACTTTATAGTCCGCTCAAATTAGGAAAAATTAAAGAAATTTTCCTCACAGAGAAAATATACGTATATATGATGGTTTTCGCCTTTTTTCTATTTTGAGTAGAAACTATGCATTTTGGTGAAAATATCAATAGAGCCAAGATGCGGGGCATAAAATTACCTACAAATTTTGTCTTCACTGTTTTTTTGAATTCCGTATGGTTTCGCCGCTAGAGGCCTTTTTTCAGATTCTGTTGATAATCAAAGCGTACAAAGAAAAGCTGTTGAAAAACCACAACTACTATTTTGATCTCATTTAATTTTTCATACAAAATCTAAAAAGGCGCAAAACGGCCTCTAGGCCTCTAACTTTGCTCTATTTATATTTTCACCAAACTGCATAGTTTCTCCTCAAAATAGAAAAAAAGGCGAAAACCATCGTATATATGTATATTTCTCAAAAACAACCCTTTTTTCGAACTGTGGGTTGTGAAAATCATGTTTAGACTACCCAAATCCTTCATTTGGCACCGGTCTCATAGCTGTGGGGAAAATTTCTGAAAAACTGCAATTTTTTGACTAATTGGAACGGACTATTATTTTTTTATATCGTCTGCCTTTTACATATCAAACCTCATACTGAATTGGAAGCCAAGTGTTGGTGTTCATTCATTCCTTTCCGACGTTCATTCCTTTGCTGTTCGCCATTGAATTCGTCTTTAGTACAAATGAGCTGAGCTCTAGTCTTTAACATAAAAAAATACCTTTCTAACGTTCTATTAATAATATTTATATGAAATTTATATATACACATAATGTATCTTTTAAAACAAAAATAAAAAAAAATTATAATCACAACGAAACAATATTACAAATCAAAAATAGAAATCTGAGAACGTCAGCTTTAATTTTTTATAATAGGTACCTACGTACTTTTCAAAATTATTTGTGCATAGTAAAATTCCCAGAAAAGCGTCAGTAGAACCCTAATAACAGTACTTGAAACATAAGTTATTTGTTGAATTTTTGTTTTTTTGTAATCTCAGAAGTATTTACAAGAAATTAACACTAAAAACAAAATAAGAATTTCAATTTTTCATTGAAAAAAACAATAAAATTTAGATTTCAAAATTATTTGTGCATAACAAAAGTTAAAGAAAAAGGCATTATAAATTAAATTAAAATTATTATTTACATTATTTCACTTCGTAAACACCTTGTGGTCTTTTTATGGGATGTATGACCTCCTCTGCCTCAATGACCTCTTGCAGTCGTCTTGGAACTGAATCAGTTAATTTTCTGCATGTTTCGACGTCGATTTGGCTTTAAACTTGGATAATATCGTTCCAGGTGTGGTTTGGTCCTCTAGGAATTTTGGCGAATTTTAGATTTCGTGATGTGTCATAAATTTTCAATAACATTCAAGCAGGACTCTGCAGGGGCAACATAAGAAATTTTTAGTAGCTTACTAGTATGGATTGGTGCATTATCCTGCTGAAGGACAAAATCTGGAACTATGAGTTTATCACCAGCAATGAAAACACACTTGTTTAAAACGTCACAGGAGGTATCATTAGAGGTGCGATTTCAGTGAATGTCGCGTTTGGATAATTTGGTTTTTTTCCTGAATTTGAATGGTACACTTTTTTCCCGTAGGTACCATCCAAGGAAAATTTTGACTCGTCTGTCCACAACATTTTTCTCCAAAACTCAGCAGTTTTGTAAACAAACAAAATTTTATTGTTTTTTAACCGACTTCAAAAAAGAGGAGGTTATCAATTCGACGCGTAGGGATGTTTTTTTTTGGTCCTGTTCACGCATAACTTTGTAACGCAATGACTTTTTTGCTTTTTTCTTTTTTTGCTTGAGAGGGTAATTTCCCACGGTGGTCCCATGCAATTTTTTTTAAATTCTGAAAAAGGAGTTCGAAGGTAGGCTTAAAAATCTGGTAAAATTAGTACAGCTTGAACAGATAGAATTATTTCAAAGGTATCACAAAATTCTTTATTGTCACCAAATATTTAATAGGGACTTGGCATAGCGTCTACGTAAAAGTCTACCGAACTAATTATCGTGGGTTCAAACTCCGGATCGGACAGTTCGACTTTTTTCTTTTTTTCTCTTCTAAATTCATTCTGATTGGATTAATCTTGTAAAGAATTATTACATACTCTTCGGTGAGAAATTCCATGCATACTCATGTACACTGTAAGAGTATTATCCTTTGAATTGGAGAACTATTTATCCGAATTTATGATTTATTTTTTTACATTCCCCAAAAAAAATGAATTTTTATAATTTCACTTTTTCACCAACTTGAAAAAATTATAACGTTATTTTTTTTCACTCACGCATGCGTGCACTATTTGTTAGCAGATTAACTACTGCACAAATGGGCCTAAATATACGCGGAGCAGAAGAAACAGCTTTTTTTGGGAAGAGAGGCGTGCGGAGGTGGAAAAAGTAGAGAGTTTCAGGCTTCCGTGGAAACTTTTATGGTTCTGTTTAGACGATTCGCTCCCAGGAGCGTGCCTCAAGAACTTTGTGGATGAAGGGGGAAGTGGGCATGATGAGAGGTACCATCCCACTTCTCCCCTCATCAACCAAGTATGTGAAGAACGTTCCTGGAAACGAAGCGACTCAACAGGCCTCTAGCTGCACATCGGTAACTTCAAAAGTGATTCTTCTTTCTAGATCCATTCTGATTGGCTTAGGGCCTGTTTCACCACTTGCTGATTAAGCTCCTGATAGCCTATTCAGAACTTATCTGTAAGATAAACTACAAATTTTGGTTTCACAGGTCTTGGATAGAAATATCTTGCAGATAAAGTTGCTGGTAACTTATCAGCCGATTCTAGTGGCTGTTAAAAGTTTTATCTGGAAGATAGTAAAAAAATGTTGCAAGTAGGGGGAGTTTTAGAGCATTTTTTGGTATAATAATACTCCTCTTTAAGCATTTTTACGTTAAAAATCGTAGACTGCGGTCACAAATGGGTTCCAGACGGATTTATTTGAATTCTTAGAAGACGAATTTGATGAATATTACGAAAATATTACGCGACCTCGTAGGAACCGAGTAATTTGCCCAAATTATTTTGAATCACTCGATTTTAGGATTTGATTCCGGTTTACCAATTTGGGGGTGTGTTTTCGAAATGGCAAATTCAGCTATGGTTAGCTTGGGGAGGGTGCACATATTCAAAAATTTCTGCCACTAGTATTTAACGGTTATTAGATTATTGGTAGAACCTATATACGCAACGACAGAATTTTTTTTCAATTTTAACCCCTTTTTTACCCCACCAACCCCTCTATCTACAAAAGGGTCCATTCTCCGGGCTAGCGAGTGTGCATACGTTCTTAACTGCGTATCACCCTATGTATATACGAAATATCAGCTTTAAGAAAATGACGTAGGTTTGGCGGGCCTGGGCTCTCGCGAACTATTACTCTACGACTATAGTGGAAATATTTGTTACTCCAACAATTTTTTCTGGTCATAAGAAGCATTTTTTTTTAATAACGACAACTAAATATATTTATTTGATGCCGTATTTAACTAAAAAATTTTAGTAATATTTTGGTTGTGGTAACTAAAAATGTCTTTCAGTGAATTGATTTTCAGTAACTTTGCAATTCCACCTATGCAACGATTGCTTATAACTATCCGATATTTTTTAACTGGGACTCCAAATTAAATCGTGGACATAGTTGCCAGATTGCCTTGATCATGTCATAAACAAACTATTTTTAATGACTCCCGTATTAAGCAAAGATTGAGTGACCCTGCTAAATTAAGTGGCAGATATATTTATCTGCCAGTTAGTTTATCAAGGAGTTTGATGGTGAAACTGAAAAAACATATCAGCAACCTTTATCTGTTAGATACTGTTATAAGGCAGATAACCATCTGAAACTTTATCAGCAAGCGGTGAAACAGGCCCTTAGTATTGTAAAGAACTACCGTCAATTATTTCATTCTTTTTTGCGCATCACGGGATTGTTTTTTTTACTAAAGTCGGTTTTTAAAAATTTATTTTTTCAATGAAAAATTGAAAATGTCATTTTGTTTTTAGTATTAATTTGTTGTAAATACTTCTGAGATTACAAAATCAACAAATAATTTGTGTTTTAAGTACCGTTATTAGGGTTCTACTGACGGTTTTCTGTGAATTTTACTATGCACAAATAATTTTGAAAAGTACTGTATATTCCTTATTTTATTATAAATACCTGTAATAATCGAACACATTCAATTCTGTGTAAGCTGGCAGAATTATGAGTATTTTTAAAAAAATATATATACATATCTTCCATATTCACACATTATTGTATACGGCTATATTACCAATTACCGTCGTAACAATTAAGCGTCCCCTTTTTTGCTCAGGCGAATGTTTTATATGTTAATATTTGTTTCTCGTCTTAAATTTCATTTCATTTTTATTTGTTTTCATTTCGAATTTTTTTTCTTCATACTTATAAAACATTACTTTATTAGCATACGCCGCCGCCGCCATCCAATGTGGATTTCATAAATTTTCACTTATTCAGGGGAGAGAAATTCCTTGAATAAATTTTCCACAATTTTATAAATTTTTTAAACGAAGCATTAATTTCCACACAGCGCGAAAATAACAGTACGCTGATAATTAAAAAGAAAAACTGAACAAAAGCGAAAGAATACAAAAAAAAAAGTGTACATAAAATACTGAGAATGAGTGAAAAGAGTGAAGGTGAAAGAGGAAAAAATTAAAAGGAAGCTCTAGCTAAAAGAAAAATGAAGGAAGAAACTTGCGAGTGGCTTTGGTCTTCCGTCCTCCAACATGGAAAACTAATAAAAGCTTCGGCTGTCTGGACAATTTGGCGTCGGCAAAACGTGGAGGAACAACCCCCATACCAAAATTTAAGTACTCGCACTGCCTACTTTTATTCCACCATATTGGTGGACTCTCACCGCTACAGTCTTATACTTGGTAAATCAGGACGAGCTACTTTTAGAAGACCCAAGTCGCCGCAGTTCAATGCGAGGCATAACATCCATGTGGGCGACACTTGTTGCTTCCGCCATTCGTTTATAGAAAAACTGATTGGCATATCATGTTGGTTTTGGTAGAGACCAGGGATTCAATGAACATAGCCGCAAGAAGCGTTTAATTAAAATCAGCTCTTCGTTTTTGGATTTCAAAACTTCATCAACCATGATAATCCGGGTATAGTACAAAAAAAAACGGGAAGACAAACCCATGCCATCATTTTTTGTGTATCCTTCATAACATTGAAATCGTTGGACATAAAGCCTTGGGTCACAAATGCATGAAATGTTACAGAGAACCTTTCAACGCATTTATAACTCCGATGTTTGCTAGATATCCATCTCCCGATAGCACAATGGATCTGCTCCATCCAAAAACCTTCCATTTTCCTTTCATTTCACTGAGCATTATCCTGAACAGAAATTGCTATCCCCTACTCACCGGAAGCATATGAATCCCAAGATGTCAAGCTCTCGGATCTTTGTACGGTCAGGAAAATCCTTCAGCAGGGAAATAACCCGAAATGGAAAAGGCATCCCCAATACAAACACATCTACATACTTCAATTCATGTCATTCGGCCGGTGGGTGGTGATGTCATTTATGAAAAGTTTCAAACTGTATCCTTCCTTGAAAGCCACAAAACAGACCATCGAGCAAACATATAACTACACCACCCCCGAACACATACCCCCAACGCGGCACCCACTTGTCCTTGCTTGTCCTGTGTATACCCGACCGACATATACCCGATGCTCTATGGTCAATGTACACGAATCTCCACACAAACATCATCAAAAACTCACCCCAAATACGGCCACTATCGTATCTGTACCCGCATTTAGCACATAACAGAAAGAAATGAAAATTTAAATATTATTTCTACCCCCACCCCATCGAAAGGAAGGAACGACAAAACGGAGTGAAAAACAGCTCGAAATAAGGAAAAAAGGAAATTCCCAATGCTGCACTGTGTGCGCCTGTGTTGGTGCAAGATTTTCAGCTCTTTTTTTATATATATTTTCGTCCTTTTTCAAACGGGAATGCCGGGAACGTAAACTGCCACCCTCCCCTCACCCCATCATCGGTGGTGCGCTACTCCTCGTCAAAGGATATACGATGGCAGCGGGCAAACCAGCGGAGGCAACAGGGTATCAAGTGACAGAGGAGAAAAGCTGCTTCACTCGAAAAGCCATCGCACGAGATTGAGAGGTTGAAGTGGGTGAGAATAAGAAATACAAGTTCAGGCCGGGCGGTTGGGGGCGGGTGGCGGCGTTTTTCCAGCAAGACTGGGATACTTTAACGGAAAAGTATCCTGACGGAATAATGGTGTTGCCAGCACTGGGGAGACGCAGAATATTCGGTTTTATCTCGCAATCACTTTATTATCGTCTTCGTTACGAGATAAGACTTAATTCAGATATTTCAGAAAATAAAAAATACAGTAAGATAATCAGAATTTCGGAGCAGATTTTAATAAGGTATTTTTTTTTGTAACTTCGCCGTCCTGAGTTTGATGGTTTAACATTGAGGCAAGGACGTTGTGTTCTGGGGCTTCTTTATCACTTTTAAGAAAATAACTTCGAAACATGGTCAATGTATAAGAAGAAGCTCTTTGTCTCGCGAAATATCCTTGAGCCTTAAAATGTAAAGCTTGAGGATTTTTTTATACTTTTACATTCCATCAATATCTCTGATTTTGCAGCTGGTGAGACATGAATAAAATTAAACAAAAAACATTGATTTTGCACGAAATTTTATACAAAGGAAGAAGAAAGTTTGGATTATACACAGAGAGGCCTGTGGTGGGCCTTTGATTTCTTTTAGAAATTGTTTTTAAAACTGCACCTTTCAATATTTTACAATGAATTTTGCTTTATGGAAGAACTTACATGTTCCGATTATTAGTGGAAAAAATTTCGTTCAAATGGCAGTAGGCCATCCTGTTAATCCAATTTTGTAGAACATTGTCGACTGTTTGTGACCCTATTTCGCGAATACCTCGACCAATGTTTTCCTTAAGTCCGTGAATTGTTTGTTGGAGTAACAAGAGCGACAACAATTTCTCCAAAACAAAGTGTGTCGGCGTCAAATCTCAACTGCGCAATGGGCAATTAACGTCTCCAAAACGGCTGATAATCGGTTTCCGAACTTAGTGCACAAAATATGGATTGTTTGACGGTTGGAGAAGCACGTTGCAGTGCTGGAACCAAAACCCGCCCATATCGTTCAATTGCAGCTCTGCAGCGCATCCCGTTCACCGTACAGTGCATCCCGTTACCTGCTTCATTTTCAAACAAGTTGGGACCAGTAATGATGCCACTAGAGAAGCGATAACGAAGCAGATGATCATTTTGCTTCAATTCTTGTGTAAGTTACATCTTGTAAGGAAATAATCCTAGATTTTAATGCAATATTCTCCTTAGGAAGTGTGACTGATGTTTAGTTGTTGAGCTGTGTGACGAGTTCAGATTCTTGGGTTTTCACGCAAACTTTGAGCAACTGCAGCAATTCTTTCGTCTGCGGACAAGTGGGGCGAGCACGCGCATAAATTTGTTAACCACAAGCATGCCAGTTGCACGAACTTCCTTTATAAATTTGTTAACACCAGCCACTGAAGGAACTTCAGTAAGACCAAAAATTCACTCACTTCGGATAGAAATATTTCCTAGCATTGTTTAAGCCAAAAACAATCCATTTCTTTCAGCGGAGGTTACACACTACAGTTCTATCAACATCAAGCGCTTCAGTGCTGCCACCTGTCAAAATAACACGCACTGCAAAGGGAAACCAACAGATGGTCTACCTAATAGAATTAATAGAATCCAATCAAATTTTAAACTTCAAGCATTTGGGTTTAGACCGAACATCTGAATCAAAGTATTTATCGCTTGGGGAGTTCAAGCTTGGTTCCTCTAAATATCTGCAATAGAGTTCAGCCGGAGATACACGAGGCAGTACATTTATGCTTCGACAATACATCCTTTGATACTATAGCTAGTAGTGATGAGCAAGAATCGTCCTGCAGTGGTCTTGCATTCTTGCCTGTTTTTGCACATTTAGCTAGACCAAAGCAAAACCAAGAAAAGACAGGACAAGACAAGACTGCAACATCAAGATAGCAACACTTTTTGCTCATCACTAAGTGCCAAAAGTCTTGCAGTGATGAGTAATAAGTCTGCAAGAAGTCTTGCAGTCTTGTTCTTGCAAAATTTCTTGCAGGCTTAGCACATTTAGCAAAACCAAGACAAGTCAAGACTTTTTCCTCATCACGGCCAGACTTTTGGCATTTAGTGATGAGCAAAAAGTCTTGCTATCTTGATCTTGCAGTCTTGTTTTGTCCTGTCTTTTCTTGGTTTGCTTTGGTCGTGCTAAATGTGCAAGACCAGACAAGAAAGTTGTGCTCATCACTAATAGCTAGTCGTCTATTTTATTTTCTTTCTATCTTTAATTTGTTTGTCATTTTGGCATTACAATGGAACCCCGCCTCGTTTGAAATATGACTTTTTACTGCCTCAAGCGAAAAATGAGGCACCTCTTACAAACTCATTTTATAATTGTGTCCTACACAACACTAATCGCCAAGGCCGGCTTCAACTGAGGTTTATGACTTTGCGCATGCGAAGCTATGTTCCAAAAATGTTTGTATGGATTTTTGCAATATTCCTGAGCTTCAAGCGAATTTCCTTTCCGTGATTTATAATAATATTCTTCAATTTTCGCACTAAGTGAATTTTACCTAATGAAGACTGATCGTTATCAGGTTTCCGGATACACTTGCATAATTTCTCCCCTCATAGGGAAATCTCCATAGGAAATAGCTAGTCTTTCAAAAGGTGTACAGCAGTACATCATCTGATTTTAACCATCTCTGTGTTAAAATATTACTTCCAAACCACGTTCTTTTTTCCGGTTTTATATACAAGAGTCATAATATTAGTAATCAATTCCGAATTCCGGAATTCTTATCGTTCCACCCGGATTTTGAGATAATTGTTGCGGGAGATTTCAATGTTCACAATGTGCTTTGGCCGAATTTTTCGAATGGCACAAGTATTTCTGCCACGGACTCAGAGCTATCCCTACCAACCCAGCTCCTGGGAGAGCTGCTTCGCATTATAGAAAACCCAATTGGCTGGGCCTTTTTCGTTACCCCCAAGCTGCTGACTGGGATCTGTGTTTCCAAGACAATAGTGCCAGCTTTGACGCTTTCTGCATTACCAAAATTATATTGGCGGAAATGCGTGGATACTTCTATACGCCGATAACATAGTCTTAATAACAGAACAGAACATAGAGGGTTTAGAGTAAGCAAACCCGAAACGGAATACTTTCACTATATAACCTTACTAGATGCTGCAACCGAAATTTCCATGTATAGGTCGACCAATGTAAGCGATCGATCACTTCAAATATCGTGGTTCGCTGGTTCGTAATAATTCGTTTCAGTAAGCATTGCCAGAACTGAAATTATGTTTAAGTGTTACAAATATCTCGGATTACGGATAAATGTAATCCATGCTCCGACATATAGGAAATCCTGGTTGATGTGTACCCTGGGATAAAGTTGAAAAAGATCTCATTTGTCATGGTAATGTTATGTGTCTCAAAATACCACCGAACACCGGGAAGGGATCTTTTGTTTATAGAAAGATATTAACACGGTGGCAATGCATCCGGAAATGATACCGCCGACATTATGAAGGCCAAGCTCAAAAGTCATGGTTAAACATATAATGATAATATAATAAAGCAGAAAAAAACCAATTTTGGAATTTCAAATAAATCATAACAAATTTTAACCTGATTAACGATAAACGAAAAGACAAGAATCTGCAGAATTCCTAAAGAAATTTTGGATGATTCCAGGAAGATTTAATTTTACCTCAAAACAAATTCTGTGTAAGTCTTTAAATTACTTAAATAGAATGTGACCTTCAAAAGATGATTCTATGAAATATCACAAAAATATTTTCTTTTACGAATTATAAATAAAGGACTAAGAAGAATTAACAAAATAGGTCTGAGGATTTTTGTAGAAGAGGAGCAATTTTATGGTCTGGTCCATTTCTATCTATTTTGGAAAATTTTTACGGACTTTTCCTAGTAAAGAACGCTTCAACTTTTTTTCTAATGCCCACACGTTTCTGACATACCCAGTATCGATTCATCCGACGAACTCAACCACTTAATAAGGTTCCTTAGCATTTTAAAGTAAGTCAGACACAATCTGGTATGATAAATGATATGACTTTCGAATAGTATAAAATATTATCCCCAAAGTTTAGGCTTTTCACAGTAAAAATAAGGTTTTTATTGTTGTCACTAATATGATGTATAAGAAAATAAATGTAGCACTTGATGTCAATCATCGCAGGACATTGGACAATTAGGTAATATGCGGCCAGACTGCAAGAAGGAACAAACCAGAGATACAACCGAACATTTTCTTGGCGGTTGCTCGTCTCTGGCTAGGAACACGGTGCATTTGGAAACCTTTCTTTACCTGGGTTTAAAATTGAGAGGTTTCGAAGCTTTAAATAGGAAATATGATTCGTCATCGTGTGTAAGCAAATTCACAAAAGGTTACCCACAATCTCACTTAAAATCTTAGGCCATATTTGCCGAGAAAAAAATCATATCATAAAAAAGTGCCCAACGTGCCTAAAAACTAAACTTTGATAAACTATTTTTGGCCAAAAACAGATTTCCGGGTTTTCAAAAAAAACTACACATAAACAAATAAAGGAGTAATTGCAAAACAACCGCTAAAAATCACGATTTTTTAAAATGCTCAAATCTTTTACCAAAAAAAAACGATTTTGAAATGAAACTAGTGCAATAAAAACGTTTTTGAAAATTCGCAAAATAATATATTTTTTTCCAAAATAAGGTTTTTTTTTTCGAAAAAAGGACCTTTGTTGTCGAATTCGATTAGCTCATAGCCATTAACACCTACAGAAACGTTTTTGGGCTCAAAATGTTCTGGAAAAGTTGTGCTAATAGTTGTTTTTTGTGCACACATTGCATTCATTGGAAACATGGCCGGAAAAAATGGCCGAAAAAAACAAATTTTGCATACAAAACTCGGAAGGAAAGGTAATCAGACTTGTCACTATTGTCTGGGTGAAAACACACAGAATATTCTTTGTGCCGATCGGCGCCGCCAGATGCTGGCAATAGGAAAGCAGGCTACCTGCTTTCTTTGTGTTTTCACCTTATAGAGAAACTGAAATCGTCTTCAGCTATGAATGCTTTAATAAATAAGTTCGCCAAACAAAAGGCAAGAAAAGTATATATTTATATTGCTTGGCTAGCTTCGTTCCTAGGAGTATTAATTGTAAGTAATAACTTCTAATCAATATACAAGTATAATTATTTTAATTAAACGTAAGCGTTTTTGTTCCTTTTGTGGAAAATCTTTACCCTTCATTTGGGCCCCCAACAAATTTTGATACAGGGCCCATCTAAGGCACGCTACGCCACTGTATATGACGTAAAGTTTTTTTGTGGTATTATAAAACGGTGCCCTTTCAGCGCCAATTGAGTCCTCGTCCTCGATCCTTGGCGAGGCTGCCTCCTTTACATACCAAGTTTAACGATAAATATTAGTCTCAATTATCTTATTCATATCCGTGCAACTTAGCTATTTCACCTCAGTTTTCACCGTTTTACGTTGTCCCCATGTTAGCTTTCAGTTCTATGATCTACAGTGAAACCTTTCATTCTCTTTACGGGAAACCGTCAGCACAAAATCCGTGGCACAATTTGTTTTTCAACGACATCATAGCTGTATTTGATAGGAAACTGAATCGTCAATAGGTGCACACCATCCTGGCTGTGTGTTATGCACCACCTTCCTTTTGGAAATACATGTGCTGTAGTCACAAAGGATTCAATTCGGACACAAAAAGTTTTTCAAAATGTGCAGCATTGCCTCTAGCAGCCTCGAAGGATGGCTATATGATGCTACTGGCCCAAATGAAGCACCATACAGTCACTCTACGAAAGTGTAATGGTCGTTGGTGTATCAATTGAGGATTTTCATAGCCCCAGTAGCGGCTATTCTGTTTATTCTTTATTAGGAAAACGAGCCAAGTCGAAATGTGCCTCGTCATTCATGATGATTTATTGCCAAAAAGGGTTGGTATGCCTTGGGCCACTTTTAAACTCCGATACAAACAACACACAATGCAACAAGCAAAAAAGCATTGGAGAGATCTTAATAAATGCACCTTGGCCAAAACAACCTGGCCCTCTTATGATCTCAGGCGGACCTCTTCACTACTGAGTCTCGGGAGACAAGACCTCTCAGTTATAGTGGAAGTGCTGACCGGACACTGTCTGATAGGGACGCATGCGACCCGCTTAAGTCTTGAGACCTACGATTTTTGCAGAAGCTGTAAAAATCCGGACGAGGAGGAAAGTGTACCACATCATCTCTGTCATTGCCCAGCCCTAAGCAGAAGGAGATTAACAACATTTGGTGAACCCTTTCTAAACACGCTTGCCGAAATCTCGAAAATTGGGATCTCGCAACTCAGGAGATTCATTACTTCCTCGAAATGGTTTAGCGAAGAAACGACACTTTAACATCAGGCTTACAGTGGGATCACTATGGCGTCACAATGGGCCTATCTCTTTGGCCTAAGTGTATGGGCTTAAACCAACAGCTCAGACATATCTAACCTAACCTAACCTATACCGAGTTCTAAAACCTGTTGTTGCGACATTTTATGCGCCATAATAAATTGCTATCGACTACTATGCAAAACTGTCAAATATAAACTGACAAATGACAGCCAAACAAAAATGGCGGCCTGAAACATAAAAAGCACCCTTTATTATACTCTTGCATGTGCTGCAATCAAACTGCTCTTACATCTCTCAGTTCTGAGGCTCTGCATTCAGCATTATGTTTGCGCATGTGCCGTAACCCAACTTCCTTATATTCCTCTGAACTGCGATACTCTAACTTTTGAATTATGAGGACGCCGACCCTATCGACTTCTCATCTCCGCAGACCCTTCTTTGGTTCTGTATTATCTATATATAAAAAAATGAATGTGTGTATGTATGTATGTATGTTCTCAATAGGCTCCTACACCGTGCAACCGACCCTAATGAAATTTTAACTATGTGCTACTTACATTAAAACTTAGAACATAGGCTATTCTATCACTTTCTAAAGCCACTCCTAGGTGGCGCTGTCATGGAGAGCTTCGTTGAAAATCAACGCAGAGCTTTGAATTTTTGCATGAAGGTCCGTGGGGGTCTCCCATGATGCACCTGGAAGCCCAATTTTCGAAATTCTGAATGGCCGCCGAAATATGATCGAAATTCAAAATGTTCGCAGAAATGTGGTTGAATTTGCCAATTTTATTCCGATTCCAATGAAAGTGGGTATGTAGGGGTTTTTAAGGTGCCGAATAACGAATTTTTGGTCAAAACGCATAAATTCAAAATGGCCGCGCCAATATAGCCGACGAATTTGCAAATTGCGCTCCGATTCCAATGGAAATCGGTATCTGGGGTTTTTTAAGGTAGCAAGTAACGAATTTATGATCAAAACATAAATTCAAAATGGCCGCACCACGAGTTTGCTAATTTTATTCCGATTCCAATGAAAATCGGTATATGGGAGTTTTAAGATAGTAAATAACGAATTTATGATCAAAACTTATAAATTAAAAATTATGGGGCCAATATGGCGGACGAATTTTTCCAAATAAGTGTCATTTCCCGGTTAGTTGTATGTAGGTTGCTCAAGAGTTGGAAAATCGGAAAATCTTGACATTCTAGCTACAAATGGGAAAACATTGAACAGAATGTATCCTGAAGATCTGTAAGCAATCGGTTCAGAATTGATCAACAATTTTTTTTTGGTAAGATGGTAAGGAGAAACGGAAATGTGGGATGATTTATGTATAATGAAAAAGAAGGAAAGAAACCCATCACCTCTAAATTTTTAGGTATAAGTCTAGGATTCTGCAATACGGGAAGAGGCTGGCATCTGGGTAAACAAATAAAACCGTTTCATTTTTCAATTTTGTTTTATTGTTCTCGAAAAATTTTGTTATTGCAGACTTCTAGATTTAAATTAAAAAAGCTATAGAAAATGGCCCTCGAATTTCGAGTTCTGGATGCTGCTATTTGCATTAATTTTAAATCTTTTAACGTTCATGGTTTTAACAGAATACACAGGCATTTTTGGTCATAGTTCAAATAAATGTATTTTGCATCTAATGACTCCAACTTTTATAGGAATAGTTGGTTTTACCATTACCGTTAAGAAGAGTTGAATTTTGAAGGTTTGGATTGATTTTAAATGTTTAAACGTTGGGTGTAGCGAGGCGCACCGGGTCCCAGCTACCCAAAATACAGAAAATAAGCGGTTCATTGAGACATTTCATCTGTGTATGAAAATTCATATCTCGAAAAATGCCATGTGCCATGGATGGTTTTTATTGTCTCGATCAAAATGTCAGATGCCTAATAGTTTCACATTTTATTATTTGGAATCAAAAATACCAAAAAATTGCCTCTTTCAAACTCTAGCTAGTCTCATATAAAGTCTAATTACATTGTTTTTTATGGTTTCGCTTTTTTCATTGTGTATTTCATTTTCTTTAGTCAATCTTTGTTGTTCTTTTTATCACTTGTACTCCGACGCGCAGCGGAAAATTAAAAGGTCGACCATTTGGGAAACACGGTAAGAAGGCACGGTTCTTCCACAGGTTGTCCCATCATCAGTGGCATTTTCACCACGAGAATTTTTAAAGTCTTCTTGTAGGTTATGGTGCACGAATCGTTGGCTTTAAAATAGGCTTCTACTGCAAACACGCGATGCTCACTGAACTACTGCGCAATCGTGACTACATAATCCGCACGCACGCCTCGCCGAACTTTATCTCTCTCGCGTTCCTTTGCGCAACGGTTTTACAAATGTTCGAATTTCAAATTTTAAATCTGCCACGGGCAACCTGCATCACAGGATATGCCCTGTTCCCTGTAGTGAAGCTTGACATAATACATACTTCTAACCACCCTCATGATATTTAAGCCTCGAAATGTTTGTTTTCACTACAGATTAGGTGGGATGCAATCGACAAGAATCGGACCACAAGTGTCAAAATTTGTCTTCCATTAGTTTTGCAAATGTCACCATAAATAAGTCATTTAGGACCTCAAAAATCCCGATTTCCAGTGGAATCGGACTACAAAATAATAACAATTCATATTCGTCAAGTCAAGTGTCAAATTGTATTGTCACTCCCGTTATGCACATGATTCAATTTTGATTATTGAGTTTTGAAATAAATATTATCAGCTTTCACTCTACTCCAGTTAAGTATAGATGTGAAACATATTTGTAAGTGTGTTTTACTAAGAATTACTTCTCTTTTGCAGTAATATTGAACGAACATTACAATTGAAAAGCACAAATTTAAACACTGGTATACCAAGAAAAAAGACTCAATTGAATTGTATGGCATCAAGAGTATTTTATAAAACACCGAAAACACCATTTACCCCTTATAAGTCTGCAACAAAATTTGCGTGCAAATACTGAAAATTTTGTTTATTTCGCCGAAACATTTTCATCCCCAAGTCTCTACTTTACCGATTGCTACACAAACACCCTCCATGAATTTTTCAACCGAAATGCGCTGAATGTCCCTAAAGTGAAATAAAAGGGGTTATTTTTATGTAACACATCATTTTATATGTATATGAAGTAGTTCTTATTTAAGATAATAATAAATCATATCACCCTGTATAAAACAAAAGGTCTACAGTTCTCGTAAATTATCATGATTTGTCCTCCCTACTTTTATGCTACTTCTTAACAGATATGATACATTGTTATTCACTTTTATTTAAATTGACTTAATATTTATAGCGAAAGGATTAGGTATATGTGTGGTTCGAAAGTCTGACAAACTTTTGTGTGACAAACTTGTTCAAGTTCATTTCAACAATAGGCTTTTAAAAACATTGTTAGTTTTTTTAAGTCGTCGACAATGCTGAAAAAGAAGTCGTTTGTAGAGCTGGAAAAGTAGCAACAGTCAAGGATATATCCAAACAAAAAATCCAAAAATTTTACTCATAGATATCGATGGAACATAGTAAAAAATGCCTAATCGAATCTTGATACTGAAATATAAAAACCTGGATTATTAGCTGGATTGTACCTGAAAATCGTGAAACGATGCTTTTGTAGCAGGAAATTTTATAAGGAAGTCCATACTTTGCCATTTTGACTCCTTGTCCACTTAAAGAACAAAGAAGCACAAAAAACTTCTTTTAGGTCTAAAAATAAATAGATTAAGCTTAACTGAAGAGCAGTTGGAAGTTGGATTCTTGAAAACCCACCCCTAAAAGGAGCTAAGAGTAAATAACAGCTCAGAGTTTGTCATATTTCGAAGGTGAGGCAGTAGGTAACTCCAAAAATATCCAGCAAAATCAACATTTTTTGACTGAGAATCTTCCGGGGGTCTTACATGAAAGGTCATTTGTTTAATTAATGGGACAAATAAATATGCAGATCAGAAAAATTTAAAATCGTTGTTTGACGACTATTTCAAAGATATTTTATCTTTGATTTTTTTAAATTTGGTTTTTGGTTTTTAATTTTTTGAAATAAACCCCTTGGCTGCAAAATATCATTACTCCGGAAAAGCTCGGCGCGTTTCAAATTCGCTTGAAAAATGCCCCAGTTTCTATTGGACCAATTTAGCTGTTTTTTTTAATTGGGGTAGCGAATCGGGAAAAGCACAACTTGCAATAAAATATTGTTAACAATAATTTCTTAATAGCCCAGTCGTCAGAGCCAAATTTAGACCGAAAGCTCGCACAAAATGTGATCTCGCTGAAAATTGGAACTTGCTACTTTTTTGGGTGTAGAAAACGATAAAAAAATCTTTGCTGCTCTAAAGTGTATGCTAAGTTCACAATTTCGAAAACAAATTCGAAAATTTGGTTTTTGCTTTATATATCGAAAAATAAAAAAAAATTCGGATAACTAATAGCGCCACGTGAAAGAGCGGAAAAGTTCACTAAAATCTTATTATAACTTATTTTAAAAAAATTGTTTTATTATTATAAAAAATTATTAAAAATAAGAAGAAAATTCGAATCCTTGCTTAAAATTGACGCAAAAATAAAAATAAAAAAAACATTTTGAAGAGGACACTCGAAACTTTGCCATTAGTTTTTAATTTTTTGTTTTCTTTCTCATAGAAAACTGGAACGGATGTTATAATTTGTAAAATTCTCACTCATGTTTATAAAATTGAAGATATATATTAATAGAGGCGTACGAAAAAAAATCCTTGTACATTTATCATCACTAGACAATTACTTTTGATGTAAAAATAATTAAAAAGATAAACATTGTCTCTGCTTAGTAAAATTTATGTTGTAAAGTATTCATCTTTTCTTACAGCATTCATTCGGCGCCATTTTTATTTTCAAAAACAACCGGCACCAAACGAGAAAAGTGAAAGACTGCCGGCGGCCCGGGCGCGTCTTTCTTCCTCTTAATATTTTGTGTGCCGGCTGTATTTGAATATAAAAATTAGAAAGCTTAGAGTGTCCTCTTTAAAATGCCTTTTTTATTTTTATTTTGTTCGTCCATTTTAGGCAAGAATACTCCAGTTTTTCTCCGAACGCCTCGCTAGAAAATTGGAATTCAGCTTTTTGGCGCCCTTGGATTTTTCGAATTTGCTTCTTATTTTTAAAATTTTTTTATAATAATAAAACAATTTTTTTTAAAATAAGTTATAATATAGATTTTAGTAAAATTTTCCGCTCTTTCACGTGGCGCTATTAGTTTTTCGAATTTTTTTTTATTTTTCGATATATAAAGCAAAAACCATATTTTCGAATTTGTTTTCGAAATTGTGAACTTAGCATACTCTTTAGAGCAGCAAAGATTTTTTTATCGTTTTCTACACCCAAAAAAGTACCTAAGTCCCAATTTTCAGCGAGATCACATTTTCTGCGAGGTCAAAGTCTCTGACAACTGGGCTATAAACAAATTAGAAAAATTACCGAATTTTGTTTGAAAAAATATATGTTTTTTATTTGGACTTTTTTGAAAAACAACTGGCCTTTTTCGAGCGAATTTGAAACGCGGCGAGCATTTCTGGCACTATTTTGCAACTAAGTGCCCGTCCACAACGCAGCCTGCCTAGCCTAGCACTGCACATTACACCATATAAGTTTAGTGTGCGATGAACAAATTTTGTTCTTGCTAGGTGCAGTGCTAGGCTAGACAGGCTGCGTTGTGGACGGGCACTAAGGCTCTTTTCAAAAAATTAAAAACCAAAAAAAATTTAAAAAAAATTTTATAATTGGTTATTGTAAAGTGAGTCTTAGAGCATACGCAAAAAAAAAATCAGGACCAACATGGGAGTTTTTTTTTTGGCCCTGCAACAAATTTAATTTTTTAATTTCATTTAATTGCAAAATACCTAATGCAAAAACTATTTGACCAACAGTCAACAGTGATCGGGTTTTGGATATAAGTTAAAGATACCTTAAACTACCTAATTCCAGAATTACATTGAGAAATAATTGTATTTTCTTTTGTTGGCATAACTTTAAAGTGAGGATACGGGTTTCCGCAGTTTTCGGCTATTTTGCAATGCAAAAATTCAAATTTCAAAAATCAAACTTACGCTAAGTTTTGGCAAATCCAATGACGAACAAAACATATCTTACAAACTTTTCTCCTAGAAGCCTTCGTTAAGAGACATTTATCAAGAAAATTAAAAAAACAGGGGATTTTTCGTGAATTTTTCAGTTTTTGTGCTCTGATAAATTATCCAGGCGTTTTCATGTTTGCGCGCCCCCTAGATATTGTTGGGGATGTCATTTCTGACCAATTCCACTAAAAACATCAAGCCAAAACCACTGGAAATGCTCCAGTGCCGAAAGAATAGTATGAAGTATGGATGAATGAAACAACATGCTGTTTTACACCACCCCTCCCATCCAATACCACGGTTATTGTGCTTAAAGGGGCCACAGAAAATAGGATAGGGAATTTCTGTAAAGGGTAATAGTCGATCGTGTTTCCTTTCTCTCCTTTTCTTTCTTATGTGTCCGGTCTATATGATCTGCGCCGCCATATGGATCTATTGTAATCTTGGCAACCTCTACACCTCAGAATGATTTTTGGGGATAATTTTAATTTTTGATGATTTTTGGGGGTGCAGGGGTGCTTCGGAAAAAAAATTTCAGATAAAAGTTTCATATTGCTCTTCGGAGAATCAGAATCCGTGAAAAAAATGGGGGATGCCATTTGAAATTTTTAAAGTTCCCCCACCCCCCTATGAAGGGAGGAGCGGAGGGGTTCAATTTCTGTATGGTCAGAAGATTTTCAAAAAATATTGAACACGTGTTTTTTTTTGTTTTTCAATCGAAACTATCCCAGAAAATTGGGTGGCACGGGTGGTTTGAAACACCCTGTATACAACTGAGTCGATAATAATAGCTTGGAATTTAAGTCGGCGGACCACAATTGAAAAATTCATGTACCATTTTGTAAACGAGTGTCATCATTTTTATAATAGGTTGCAAGCCCGCGGCTAGGCACTTTGTCGCCCAGTGCACATCCGCCGATGCCGCCTCCTTTAAGGGTAAAATTTTTTTTCGCTTGCTTCTCTCGCGGGTTTTTTTTTCTTTATAGGAATTAGTATATATAAGAAACTGTTAATTAGATAAATTTTCTTTCTATTTGGCAAAGTCAACAAAATCATTTATTATTACAGTTCCTTTCTTACTTCAGAATCGAGAGGGATTGCGTTTCACTGTTGCAATGCAGACGTCACTCTCAACATAGAGCCTGGTTAGACGATGCGCTCCAGCCCATGTGCCTCACGAACTTGGTGGATAAAGTGAGTAGTGGGGTGGTACCTCTCATCATTCCCACTTCTCCCTTCATCATTAAACGTTCGTGAGGCACACGCTCTGGAGCGCACCGTCTAAACCGGCTCATTCATTTCATTTTGCTTCGCACACCGTAGAATTTTATGCTGCTCTCTGTTGCTGGAGCTGGACCAAAAGTTGCCATGCTCTAGCCAGCTACATGGCTGCAACATTTAAATATTTTGCTTGGATTGCTTTCGGCAACATGGAACACGTTTCGCCTATTCGACTAGGCATCTGCATTTTACTTATCTGTGCTTATATCTTTTTATTGGAATGAATTGTAATGCAAAAGGTTGCCGTTATGCCTTCGACCCTAGGACCTCGGAATTAATCGAAGAGATGTTTCGAAAGTATACATTACGCATTCGAAGGATAATGTACGGAATCGACTCTAGAAGGTTTCTATTCCGTGGTGTGGGGCTTGATGTTTGTCTTCTTTATGTTTATCGTCGCCGCCAAAAATGCCTTTTTTTTGGGGGGGCTGTCGTCGTTTATAAAATATATTGTAAACAGAAAATGCCGCCCTTCCCAAGTACCGCCCAGTGTAAATGCACAGTCTGCACATATGGGTGCCGCGACACTGAAAGGTTGTGAAAAACTATTAAGAATTAAAAGAAAATTTCAGTTTGCAGATTAGTCTTGATTGCGTGAGTTTTACCTTATAAGCGACTATACAAACAAATTTAACTCACTTTATGTATGTACTTCTTTTTGCAAAGATTGCGAATATTGTAGATTTTAAGATTTATTACTACATCCACAAAACTAAGTGCCTATAATACTGCTATTATCAATATTAAAGGCATATTTTCCAACATTAAATGTTTTTTCTATCTTTCTAAAAGAAATCCAATCTGGCAACCCTGTATCTATTTGTTGAAATAATTTCATATATATCAAAGTGTTAAAATATGCACATACCGTATGGCTTTAAGGTCGACATAAACTTACATATTCCGAAAAACATATAAGCCAGCATATATGTTATATGGATGCTAAAAAGCATTAACGTAACAAAAGTTTTATCCTATAGAACAAAATTTTATGTTTGTGGTAAGGGATGCCACCCATCTCTCCTCCCACCCAGGGAAAATCGGGCAGAGAGAGATATACACAAGGCACATAGAGAAATCTACTTCATACCCAGTTGGATAATATCCTTCCACACCAGAATTATAATGTTTTTGGTCTTTTTGATGTACACCCGAGAACCCAGGCCCAAAATTGTTCCCTACATACATATATAAAACATATATGAGAAAAGGATACGAGCATTTTATGCATATGTGTTTGTACCTGTTAAGCAAACATACTCAAATATAACCCATTCGTGTTCGTCGTTTGCATGAGCTGTGATATGGATTCATATGACATAATCATGTATGCTTGTGTATTTAAAAAGGATATACACTTGACT